>CM060172.1:61184563-62616750 GCA_030549775.1 Tamarix chinensis
ACCCCTTTTTACTATTAATTATCAAATTACCCTTTAGTTATTTAACTTATTATCTTACCCTTCTCAATAATTATTATATCCAATTTACTCTCTTTCCATGTTCACCTTTACCCCTTTGATTTACACAATTACCATTTTACCCCTTTACCTTCAAATTTACCATTTTACCCCCTTAACTCCCAAAATTATCATATCGCCCTTTTACTTATAACTTTTCCATTTATCCTTAATTATAAAATTGCTATCTTACCTCCTTTAATTTCCAACGCACCATTCCGCCCTTAGATTGTAAAATTATCATTTCGTCCTTTAATCATAAAATTACTATTTTGCCCTTTAATTATAAAATTACAATTTTACCCTTTTATTATAACATTACCAAATTGTCCTTTTATTACAATTTACCAAATTGCCATTCTCTTTAACAAGATTACCAAATTGCCCCTTTTTATTACAAAAAAAAATACTCTTTCATCCTTTATTCACAAAATTACAATTTTACCCCCTACTTCCAAAATTACTATTTTCTCCTGTTATTAACAAATTCACCACTTTACTCTTTACACACCCTTATTATTAAAGTCTCACCCACGAATCTTATAATTAATGTAATGCTTATTAGCACATATCCATGTATTAGGCCATACTCATATACAATATACATTTTTAGAATCTCCCCCTAATGCTAACAAAATGTTACACATGTAATAAGGATCACCATAGCATATAACAACATGGATAATAATTTATATTTTCCCTAACCACCAAATTATTACCTTAAATATTATCCCCATACATATCATCAATCTATCATGCTTCCTTTCAACAATAAACACAATAACCACATATGATATGCTAAGCAACATACATCAAGCATAACACACATTAATAATGCCTAATGTGATAACATGCATTAATCCATGCATTTAAGCGGGATTTAACGGTTACCTTAATCTCGCAAAATTACCAAACCTTACCAAGCACAATTAGCAATTCAACACCTAAGAATAATATCCATCATATACACGTTAGAAATAAAAAACCAAGTATCAAACTTTATAAAATTTAGTTAGTAAAAAAATACTTAATATAAAACACCATTATACCTTAGAAATTAGCAAAATCATTTCTTTTTTCTTTTTTTTTTTTTTTTTTACAAAAAGGAGAGCTCACGCTGCATGAGCAGCGTGAGTTTCATGCAGAAGAAGAAAGGGGAAAGGCTCGAAGAGGGGTGAAATAGGAGGGAGGAAGGGTGGCTCGGTTTAGGGACTTTAGGCTAGAAAAAGAGATGGTTGGGGGAGGTTCTAAGGCAAGTGGATGGTGCAGAAGTGAAGAGGGGGTGTAAGAGGTGGTCGGGGATGTGTTGCCGGTGGCTAATGGTGGCGGAGGCGGCGGCAGCAGGGATGCGAAGGTGGCGGCCGAGAAAGGGTCGAGGTGGAGGAGTTGTGAAGGAAGGAAAAGAAGAAGGAAAGATGGAAGGTTTCAAGGGCTGTTTTCGGCCAAATAATGCCTGGCGGTTATAGAGGGGGTTGCAGGGAGGAGATTGGTGGTCTGGGCGGCGGCAGAGGTGGCCGGACGGCGGCGGAAGAGGCGGTTGCAGGTGGCTCGGTGGTAAGGGTGAAAACAGGGAGAAAAATGGAAGAAGGGGAGAAGGAGGTTGCGGGATGGATATTGGGGTGGTGTAGGGTTAGAAGAAGGGTGCAGGAGGTGGTTTAGGGGCTGGGTGCGCGGTCGGTCAGCGGCGGAGGGCGGCGGCGCACGAAACGAAAGGGGGGAAGATGGAGGGGAGAAAATGGAGGGAAGAGGGAGCTCGGGGGAGAAGGGTCCGAAATAATGGCAGGGAAAGGTGGAGAAAAAGAAGAGGGAGGAGAGAGAGAGAGAGAGAGAAAGGGACAGGGTGGCAGGGTGGCGGTTGCAGGTGGTCGGCAGCAGCAGGCAGGTCGGCGGCTGTCGCCGCCTGGGAAGAAGAAGAAAGAAGGAGGGAGGAAGGCTGCGATGGGCGGCCGGTCGGGGGAAAGGGAAGAAAGCAGGCTGGCCAGTCGGGGAAAAAGCTAGTCGGTCAGCCCAGGGGAAAAGAAAGAAAAAGCAGGGGGAGCCGGCCGAGCTGGGCACGCGGGAGAGAGGGCTGAGGGGGAGAGGGAGAGACGGGCCGAAGGCCCAACGCGCAGGGGAGAGGGGAGAGCAGGCCGGGCGGGCGGCCCAAGGGGAGAAAGAGGAAAAGAGAAGGAAGAAGAAAAGGAGAAAAGGAGGAGGAAAAGAAAAAGAAAAAAAAATGGGAAAATAGGGGAAATAAATTAAATTAATTTTATAAATCATAAAATGTAATATTGTTGATTATTTATTTAATTTAATAATTTAATTTATTATAATCTAATATATTAGTTTAAAAAGGATAAAGTTGGTAAAATATTAGTTTTGAAAAGTTATTTAAATAAAACAATATGATAAATAGCAAATTATTTATTTTTAATTTATTAAATAATTTTATCCAAATTTACATACTCTAAAATCCATAAAATAATTAAAATAAATAATCTAAAAGCAGTTCTATTCCAAATAAAAATAATTTATTAAAATATAGGTTTTCAAAATTTTTGGGGGATTACAGATAAATGGAGAGGTGACATGTGGAAGTGAGGATGCTAGGGTTTGGCGTGCCAACTAAGGCTGGTGTGGCCACCTAGGGTTTCGTGGTCATACGTGTACTTGGTGAGTAAAGTGAGTTGATGAGGGTTGAATCAAATGGTTATGATGTGTGGGGTGTTAAAATAATTTGGGTTGTGTGAGGTGGAGAAGGATGAGCCATATAAACCCAAATGAGGGTTTCTGGATAAAACCCTAGAGTAAGGTAGTGAGTGGACTTGGAGGTATATGGAAGTGGGCCTTGACCCATACATTTATGAGTTGGGTCTCTAGTGTGAGTTAGGGTAAGGAGGAAAGGATGTTGGGACAAATTAGAAGGTACATGAGTCTCATGATATAGGACAAATCCTTTTGGAGGATAAGCGTAGAGGGAATTAGTCATGCATGTCTAGGGTGAAACTTCTGAATAAGAAATTATAAGACATTAATCATGTAAAGTGGAAGATTATTGATCCGAGACTAAACTGATCCACCGACATATAATAGTGGTTAGGGCTTTTTGCCCTATAAGTGACCGATCCACCGGCTATAATAGTGGTTAGGTACATGTTGCCCTATAAGTGACCGCTCCACCGGCTAGAATAGTGGGCGATCCCAAGCTCAATAAACTAAATCCTAAGTTTGCTAATATACATGAAAAATACTAAGTACTTATGGTGGAACACCATGCGAGCAGGGGCCAGACCGATCCACGAGCATATAATAGTGGTTAGGTCATTTCGCCCTATAAGTGACTGATCCATCGGCTATAATTGTGGTTAGATGCATGTTGCCCTATAAGTGACCGATCCACCGACTATAATAGTGGTTAGGTGCATGTTGCCCTATAAGTGACCGATCCACCGACTATAATAGTGGTTAGGTGCATGTTAAGTGACTGATCCACCGGCTATAATAGTGGTTAGGTGCATGTTTCCCTATAAGTGACCGATCCATCGCCTATAATAGTGGAGTTCTTGTACTCGCATGAATTAATAAAAAAAAGCATGGTGTGAAATGAGTACTGACAAGAAATTAAATAATTAATTTATCCAAATTATAATTGGACCTTTATTTATTTGTTTGTTTGAATGATTATAAGCCGTTATGTTATCATGTTTGAATCATGTGCTTTTATGTATTGGCCTTAGTGCATGGTTACCTTAATCAGTACATAGCGTACTAACCACATGTTTCATAGGTGCTGCTCATTCACGAGCAGAAGATCCTTCTGACTTTGTACAGGTGGGTGACACTTATTTCGATGCCTTTGATGTTCATGAGGCATCAAGCGGGGCTAAGTGCTGAGTATGGACTTAGCGTGAAGATCGAGAGTGGCATGGTCGGATCTCCCTTTTATGATTTTCTATTTTTATATTGAGTATCCTAGACTTCATTTTTACTCGTTATAAACTTTATTTCCTTTTTAGGAATTTTGACTATGCACTCTAGTTTATGACTCTTTTTCACGCACTATTAATTCTATCTTATAATTGTTTAATGCTTATTGGAAATCTTGTTTAGATTTGATTTATATAGATCATTAAATTTTTCTTAGCCTTAGCACTTGGTACTTGAACGGTCAGAGTGAACCAGTCTGGTACTAAGTGTGGTGGTAACATTCCCGAAATCCATAGGTTTTAATTTAATTGCTTCCGTTATAAATATATATATAGTGAATTATGGGGTGTTACACCCTCATTTAAGAAATTATGTTAAAATAGGAATTTATTAGGAAAGTTAATTAAATAAATTATTTTATTACAATAAGGGGAATAATTAAGGCAAAATCAAGAGGAAAATAATAAAGAATTTAATTAGGAAAAATTAGGGTATTTTGCTAATTAAAATAGAATTTAGGAAAAATTTACCCAAAATATCCTAAATTGATATAAAGAGGAAATTTAATTATTATTTTACTAATTTTTATTATTTTGAAATATTTAAAAATACCAAAATGTTTTAAATACCCCAACCAACCCATTCTTCCCTTTTCATTTTTCCTTTTTCCTTTCTCCCTCCCTTTTTCCATTTTCTTTTCTCTTCCCCTCCTTCCTCCTTTTCTTTTTCCCTTTCTTCTCGGTTTGGCCCTGCGCCCCTCGTGACCCAACTCTCCTCCCTCTCTTCCCTCCTCGTGCGTCCCAAGCCCGCGTCCGTTCCTTTTTTTCCCTTCGCCTGCCAGTTCTCTCCCTTTTCTTTTCTTTCTTTTTCTTTCCCCGACCGGCCGACCTAACTCTTCTTCTTCCCCCTCCCTTCTCCCTCATCCTCGTGCTACAGGTCGCACCTACAATCTGCCGCCGCCCTCTTTCTCTACCCTTGTACCACTGGCCTTCCTTTCTCCCTTTTCTCCCCATCCTTTTCCTTTCCTTTTTTAGGCCCAACCTGCCCTATACCCCTCCCACTCGTGCCCCTCCCTTTCCTTTTCTTCCCCCCAAATGGATCTACACCCTGCAACCTTGTAGACTTATACCGGCCTGCCACCATTGGTCGGCGAGTCCCTACCATGCTTGCCCCCTTATCCTCTTTTCCCTTTATCTTATTCCCCTCCATTAGCCTATAAATACCCCCTAACTGATTCCATTCGGCCACTTTTTCCCTGCCCAAAGAATTATCCCTCTTGTTGTGTCTCCATCTCTGCTGCAACCACCACCTCTCCGCCACCCAAACCATTTAAAGAGTCTCCCCTACCTCCCTCTACCTTCCTTTCTCCCCGCCTGCCTCTCCTTCACCCTTCCTCCCCCTCCAACACCTTCAGCCACCACAACAACCACCGCCAACGTAGCCACCTTTGTTACACCACCATCACCACTCCAACCCTCTCAACCCAAAGAGTCCACCACCACCACAACCACCATCTCACTCTCCCTCTTCTAACCTAAAAATTGACCTCTCCAACCCCACTTCCTCCTCCGCCACCGCCACCAGCGCCACCATCGCCGCCGTGCACCGTTGCCCCTAGGTTGTGCCCTAACCTCCTAACCTTTAAATATAATTAATGTAATTGTTATTTAATTTTATTAGTGTTATTATCCTTATTATTATCATTATCATTCTTATTATTAATATTATAATTATTACTATTACTATTATTATTATTGTCATTATTATTATTACTATTATTATTGTCGTTGTTATTATTATCATTATCATTGCTAATATTATTGTTATTACTAGTATTATTATTATTATTAATATTCAAACCCTTATTATTATCATTATCATTATCATTATTATTATCATCATTATGGTTACTACTACTACTATTGTTATTACTCATATTAACATCATTATCATTATTATTATTATTATTATCATTATTGCTATTACTATTACTATTATTATTAACTTTGGCACTACTATTACTAATATTATTATCATTATGATTATTTGAATTACTACTACTACTACTACTACTACTACTACTACTACTACTACTATACTACTACTACTACTACTTACTATTATACTATTACTATTACTATTATTATTATTATTATTATCATCATCGTCGTCGTCGTCGTCGTCGTCGTCATCATCATCATCATCATCATCATCATTATTATTATTATTATTATTCGGGTTATTATTATTATCACTACTACTACTACTACTACTACTACTACTACTACTACTACTACTACTACTACTACTACTACTACTATTATTATTATCATTATTTTCACTATTTTAGTATACTATTATTATTATTATTATTCGGGTTATTATTATTATCACTATTATTATTATTATTATTATTATTAAAGTTATTATCTTTAGTATTGTAAATATTGTTAATAGTACCATAACACGGACCAATATAACTACCAAGACCTATTTTGACTAGTAGTAGCATGATTATGTACTTAAAGAATAATACCCTTATTTTTACTAATAAAGATACTAGTATAGTTAATAACCCTAGGTTATGATAAAGGTAAAGTAGGAAATAATGATAATGTTGGTAAGAGGGAAGTTAACCCTATTAATTCCCTCTTATAGGTGATCTAAGTCAAAATCATAAGGAGGTGTAGGAGCGTGCTCTAAGCCCGGTTTCGTTTTAAGTAAGAATATGGTTAATACTTAGTATGTATGAAAAATGTGCTATGTGTGTTGATTTCAAGTGTGTGCTTTATATATTATGTTTTTGTAGCGCAAATTTCTAAGCATGGAGCTCAAGTAAGCTGCATGTGTTTTATGACATGCGTAATGTGGTATTGTTACTTCTACTTGGATTGTGCTTATGTAATATTGCCCCTCATGACATGCATGATAAGAGATCCTAACTGGTGTGGTGTGGTTGTGAGAGAAATGGAAAATAGTGATTTAAGTGAGTTGACAAAGAGGATGGTAAGGATGGCCTAAATGTCTTATGACCTATGGGTGGAGAAAAGGAGGAATAGTGGGAATAAATTGAGGGAATGGACCAAAACATTCATAAGGACTCTTAGGTTTGCATAAGATGTTTAGCCTTTGTATGGGTATGACTTTTACATGGGAAAAGTTGACTTGAGGGTTAAGTAAGGTAGGGGAAGAATTATTAGGGTGATTGGGGTCCATATGTGAAAAATAGTACGTGGATTGGCGTAAGGATGCATGAGAGACTTGATTAGGGTTTTGGGAGGAAACCCTAAGTGAGAGAAGTGTGCAAGGAGGGAAAAACTAATGGGAATGGTTAGAATGTAGAATAAAGAACGAGAGGGGTACCACGTGGAGGAAAAGTGAACCAAGTGAGAAAAAGGTATTTGGGTGTTGAGGGGGTGACATAAAAGAAAGGAGAAGTATTAGGGTTTCGGGGAGTGAACTAGGGTTTTTGTGATCACGTGTGGGAGTTGGATAGTGAGGTTGTAATGTTGGGTGTAGTTCAAGAGAAGTGATGGTTTTGGCAACAAAAAAGAGTTTTAGGTTCTCATGGTGAGTGGAAAAGATGGGAATGAAGTCTCGGGGGGGCATAGGTTGTGTTGGATATGTGTCATATGGAAGAGGGGATGATAAGTAAGAGAGATGAAAGGATAACATCGTTCGAGGAAAGAGAGGTGCTAGGGTTTTATGGCCACATGTGTAAAATGGGAAGTAAAGTGAGTTGCTTGGGGATGAATTGAGTGAGGTGATGAATTGGGGGCAAAGGAGCATGAGTTGTGTGGGATAAAGGAAGGTTGGGCCATATGGGCCAAATTAGGGTTTTCCGGAGGAAAACCCTAGAGAGTGATATTGAGTTGACTTAAAGATATGGAAAGTGGGCCTCGAAGTTGGGTATTCATGGTAATCAAGAAAAGGGGGAAATGATGTTTGGTTGTACTAGAGGGTGTAGAAGTCCCAAGATATGGAATTGGGTTTTCAGGAAGCTGAGAATAAAATGATGAGTATGGGAAGTCTAGTGGGTCATGCATGTCTAGTCGAGGTTATGTGTGGAATAAGATACGAATAAAACACTAAACACTTAAAGTGAAATATTATCAAGTCAAGGCCTTGTGAGGTTATATATTTTTCGACCCACTGGCTATAATAGTGGTTAGGTGCATTTTACCCTATAGAGTGATATCTGGTCCACCGGCTATAATAGTGGTTAGGTGCATTCTACCTTGTGGAGTGTTATCCGGTCCACCGATTATAATAGTGGGGGATTCCAGGCTCGATAAAACAATCTTTGCATGGTAATAAGTCATGGAAAGATACCAATTACTTACAATGAAACACTACTTATGTCGGGGCCAGTGAGGTTGATTTTTTGGTCCACCGGCTATAATAGTAGTCAGGTGCGTTATGCCCTGTGAAGTGTTTTTGGTCCACTAGCTATAATAGTGGGGCTCTCGTACTCACAAAGAATTAATATGATAAATGTATAAGGCATAAATATAAGTTATGGAAAGATACTAATTACTTATTGTGGAACACCACGTGAGTCAGGGTTAGCGAGGTTGATTTTCCGGTCCACCGCATATAATAGTGGTCGGGTGCGTTTTGTTCTGTGGAGTGATTCTGGTCCACCGGCTATAACAGTGGTCATGTGTGTTTTGCCCTGTGAAGTGTTTCTGGTCCACCGACTATAATATTGGGGTTCCCGTACTCACGCGGAATTAATATAAGAAATGTATAAGACAAAATATTAGTCTAAGTCTGGCCCGATGATATGAACCTGAATTATGCTTTGTATGCTTTACTTGTTTATTTTCTTGCTATCCTTATCCATATGGTTACCTTACTCATTACATAGCATACTAACCGCCTGTTTCATGGGTGTTGCTCATTCCCACGAGAAGAGAGCCCTTCTGAATTTGTGTAGGTAGGAGGTATTGTGTTTGATGCCTATAACATACTAGATACATCAGGCGGGGATGTGTGATGACCATTAGACTTACTTGGGGCCGAGAGTGGATGTAGGCCGGACTCTCTTTTTATCCGTTTTTACCTATGTTTTCGTTTTGTTGTATTATACCTTTTAACCCTTTTGGAAACTTTGACTATGTACCCTATTTGGGTTGTAATAACTGTTTATCGCACACTCTAACTTTCTTTTTATGAACATTTTAGTTTTCTATGAATCTTTGTTTTAAGTGTGTCTAATGTCTTATGAAAATTATTCCTTAGCCTTATGGTTAGTATGAGACTAGCTAGTGGCCGGGCTTGTACCGATCACGGCAGTAACACCCCCCGTGCTTGTGTTTGTTTTAATTAAACGAAAATTTTCAACTGTGATTTTTTTGAGGGTGTTACATGTGGAAGGGAGGTTTGGGTGAAGAGAAAAGGGTCTCGGTTAAGGGCTTGTGGAGGGGATTTGGGGTAGATATTCAAGCGGACAAGTGAGGCAAGGTATAGGTGGTAGCTGAGGGTTGGAGAGTGGTAGCTTAGAGCGGCGGAGATGACGGTGACAAGGGCTAGAAATGAGGTGCAAAGAAGAGAGAAGAAGAGGAAGAAAGGAAAAATATGAGGATAAAGGAAGGGTTGCAAGGGGGTTTCAAAAGGATGAGGTAGTGAGTGTTAGGGGGACATCAGGTAGTTGGGGGGTGGTTTTGGCCGCAGTAGAAGAGAGGAGACGACAGTGCAAGGTGGAGGTGTAGGGTGTGGGTCGAGAGAAGAAGAAAAGAAAAGGAAGGGGGAAAGTTGGGTTTAGGGGTGTATGGTGGTTGCTTGGGTGGTGTAAGGAGGAAGTAGGGTAGACAGGGGAGTCAGTGGGGTTGTTGGTTCGGTGACAAAGACAATAGTTAGGGGTGGCGAAGAAAAATAGGGGAGAAGAGGAAGGAGAGGAGAAAAAAGGTCGGGAAGGGAGAAAGAAAGAGTTCGAGGGGGGAGATAGGGTAGAGGAGAAGATGAGAAGGAGAAGAAAAAGAAGAGGGAAAGGAGGGAAAATAGAGGCAAAGGGTTAGGTGGTTTCAGGGGGAGGGTTGTAAGTTGGAATGCAGGATGGCAGGGAGAGGAGAAGTGTAATACCTTAAAATTTTACTGAGTCTAATCCCACGTCATTAATGCACTAATTTGATTCTAATCTTAGGAAATCTTATTTTAGCCTTAACCTTAATCTTGAAACTTTAATTGAAACTAAAACCAAAACCTTGATTTAGATAAATCTTAATTCATAAACCAAAATCAAAACCCACTAAAGTTTTCACTAATCCTAATTACTTATGGCCAATCTAAACTGATTCCCAACCCTTCTCTTTTTCCTTTTCTTTTCTTTCTTTCTTATCCTCCTTTCATCAACATTAAGCTACAGTAATTGAAATTGTTAAAACTTACACCTACAACATGCCTTACCTTCCCCACTTACACCTTCACCTCCTACAGACAACCATCACCACCCTCACCTTACAACTACTACCCTACTCCTCACCATCCTCTATAGCCATTGTCATCATCACCACTTTGCAGCTGCACCATCACCATCACCATCATCATCGCACGCCCAACCCCTCTTCTGTCCATTTTCTTTTCCTCGATTCACTTCACACGCATACATGCCATATATACATATACATATATATGTTTACACACACACACACACACTACATACTCTCATTCTTCCTCTTTGTTTGGCCTCCACTCTATCATTTCTGTTTCAAAAATCTACTACCCAAGCTCCCTCTTCCATATCTTCCTTCCTTTTCTCTTCTTCTTCTTCCTCCTTCCCTTGTTTTCGGCCTGCGCACCAACCATTCCACCACTATGCACTACCTCGACCACCACTCATAGCCATTAGTCGGTGGACCGATCACTAAGGTCACCCCAACCTTCCCTAACACCGTCACCGACCATTACCATCGACCACCGCCTTTTTTTCCTTCTTATTTCTCTTGTTCATTGCACTTTTGCATAGCACACTGTGTTCAGCCTCAGTACAGCCGTGCAACACTAAAAATTTCCTATCGCATAGCCGTACAACCTTTGCATTGCCTGGCTGTGCATGATCTTTTCTCTCGATCTGGGTGTGCACACCTGCAGCACAACCTTACAACTTCCCATTTTCGGCTGTGCACCCCTATTTTCACCCCCAAACCTTACCTAAACACCACCAAAATTTTACCATAGCACTACCACACCTTCCTCTACACATCCACACATCTCAAGATCCCATTTGACTATGATTATTTTTATTTTTATCCTCTTTCCTTGATTTCTCCTTCGATTTAACTCTTCGAGCCTAACCATGAATTTCATTATTTTTCATAGGTGGTATTCCTGTACCTTTAGAGGAATAGATCCCGGTGTCCTAGTTGATAAGGATACTATTTGATGTTTAGGGTATTTGGTGTTATTTGCTTGTATGGTTATATGAGTTTTTCATGATACTATTGATATATGATGTAACATGTGCTGATCATGATATTCTATGATGATATAAATATTATGTTGAAAGTGAGTAAGAATGGATGAGAGATACCATTATGTTATGATTTTGTTGTGATAATTTCATATCGTGGAAATATATCTTATAGTATAAAATAAGGGCTTAAGGATATTATGTTATTAAAAGAAAGTAAGGATGGGTGAGAGGTACCATTATGTTATGATTTTGTTATGATAATGTCATATTGTGGAAATATATCTTATGGTATGAAATAAGGGCTTAAGGATATTATGTTATTAAAAGAAAGTAAGAATGAGTGAGAGGTACCATTATGTTATGATTTTGTTGTGATAATGTCATATTGTGGAAATATATCTTATGGTATGAAATATGGGTTAAATGAATTTTGATAAATGGAATTCATAATTCTCATGAGGTATAATGATAAATTGTGGACTTGGAAACTAATATGTGTGGAAGGTACAAGATTTTATAAAATAAAGATTTTTATTTGTGCTTAAGGAAAATTTAGTCATGATAGGGTAAATAAGGAATTTTTATTTTATTTTATGTGTTAGGTAGATTAAAATATGATAATACCAGCATGAGGGATTATTGGAAGTATTATTATTGTTTGGGGTCTTTAAATGAATTAACAGATAGTTTGGGCCAAAATATCTTATAATAATAATATCATTATTCCATGTATAAAATCTAGAAGTTATTCGGATTCTGAATATGTTGTTAATGTTTGACCTTATGAGGTTATCTACTAGAATTGGTAATCATGTAAATTTCATGGGAAGTGTTATGAAAATATGTGGAATTAGGTTTTGGAGATTTATGTGAGTAATACATTGGGATGGGATGATTAATGTATGTGTATGGGAATTAGATCGTGCAATTTGGGTATGATAATAATGATGAGATTTGGAGATGATATAATATAAGTTATGTGGAATAATCAATATGGGATGATGAATACTAAAGGGTGTGTAATTAGGTTTTGAAAGGACCTAAGGACTTGGACCTATGCTATATGTATATTTGTTTTAATGTGTTCTATACCTGAGAATCAATCTTGAATAAGAAACTAATCACTTAAAGTGAAAGATCATGTGAGTAGGGCTAAGGTGATATATTTTTCTATGTGTGTGTGTGTGTATTCTCATTCCATTGAGGAGAATAGTGGCTTAGGAGCGTTGTGTCCCGAGAAGATGTTTTTAATCTGCATTACACTAGAAAGAATAGTGGCTCGGGAGCATTTTGTCCCGAGAAGGTGCTTTAGTCTGTTGCACTGGATTAAGAATAGTGGGGGCCCTACTCATCATGAAATAAAAATGTATCATTATAACCTTGGAAAATATACTAATGTTTTAAAGTGGAAGAATACATGAGTTAAAACCAAAGTGATCTATATATGTATGTATGTATGTATTATCGTTCTACTAGGGAGAATAGTGGCCTGGAGCATGTTGCCCCAAGAAGGTGATGTTTTTATATCAGTTCCACCAGATGATAATAGTGGCTTAGGTATATTATTCCTGAGGTGAAGTCTCAGACTGTTCTATCGGTTTAAGAATAGTGGAGTTCCTACACTTAACGTATATAAAAGAATGAAAATGGATTATACTTAATAAAATAATATGGGTCATATTCTATCTTATGAGATATTTCATTTATTTAGTTATTCACATTATTATCTAATGTGAAAGCATATACTATTTGTATCCCTATTCATAGTATTGTTTCCTTACTCAGTACGTAGCGTAGCGACCACTCGTTTTATAGGTGTTGCTCATTTCCATGAGCAGGAGGCCTTGATTCTTATGTGTAGGTCTTAGAAGATTAGTTAGATGGTTATGTAGCCAATGATGTCCTATGTGGAGATAAATGATTTCATCTATGTTAGGGGTTGAGTGAAAAGTAATTGCTATCCTGTTAATGTATTTAACTAGATACCCTTTTGGACTCTTGATCCATGAGATTCCTTCTTTTGTATTTTGTATTGTTAACTCAGAGTTAGGCTCCAAACTCATTATTATACTATAAATGTTCTTTTGTTTCTAATTTCCTTGTATTACTTTAAATATTTTAGCCTTGTGATTGATGTAAGGATGGTTGCATAAGCCAGAAGTATGTTGATCATGGTGGTAACCCCTAATATTTTACTTAATTACTTCTGTTGCAAAATAAAAAAATTTAGTAGTAAAAATCGAGGTGTTACAAGAAGAGGAAAAGGGAAAGAAAAAGAGGCATGTGGGGGAGTTGTAAGGGGTGTGTAGAGTCAAAAATGGAAGAGAAAGGGACTGGAGAGAGACGCAAGTGTAGGGTTGCGCATGTGCAAAGGGGGGAGCGTTGCAGGAGCAGGTGCAAGCACGAGGAGAAGGGGTTGTTGGGTACATTGATAGGGTGAAGAAGGAAGAAGAAGAGAAGCGTAGGAAGGTAAGTTGAGTGGGGAGAAAAGAAAGGGGCAGGTCGGCCCACGCGAGGAAGATTGGAGGAAAAAAAAGAAAGGTTGGGCCGAGCCAACTAGGGGGAAAAGAAAGAAGGAGGGGGCAACTGGACGGGCGAGAGGGAGGGGTGAAGGTTTGGTGGCCCAGTGGGGAAGGAAAGGAAAATAAGAAGGCCGAACAACCCAACAACCCAACAAAAGAAAGAAAAAGGAAAAAGAAAGGAAAAGGAGAACGAAAAAGGAAAAAGAAAAAGAAAAAATGGGAAGAGAAAAATAAAATAATTTTTAGAGTTAGTATTAGAAATTAGGTAAATGGAAAAAAATATTTAGTAAATTAATTTATTCAAAATTTAAAGTATAATTTAAGAGGATAATTTTAATAAAATTATGGTTTGGAAATTTATTTAAATAAAAGAGTATGATAAAATTATAAAATATTTATTTTAATTTATTAAATAATCATGTCCATTTCTATAAATCAAAGGTCCAAAAAATAATTAAATTAATAATTTAAGATTAAATTATTCCAAATAAGGGTTAATTATTAAATTCTAGGTTTTAAAATTTTAAAATATTACAACTATATTTATGGTCACCAATTAATTTGTATAGTAGAACCTCAAGAAAATTGTTTAAGGTCTTATAAGTGAGAATTTATATCTTAGTGATTGCTAGGTTAAACTATAAAGGATAAAGTAGATGTGAGAATTTGAATATCAGAAATTTAAATCCAAAAATGTTGAAGGCAAATGGCATGTAGCCAGTAGATTATGCACCAAACTATGTGTGTCTCATGGCTTGCATACCATACATACATCTGATATGTTATTTTCCCTAATAAATAAATAGAAAAAATAATATTTAATTTCATTAAATAAGGAGGGTAAATATTCAATTAAATAATAAAATCCATACAAAATAGAGTCACACTACCTCTTATATGATAATAAAACAAACGATCCTAGAAAATAATTGGAGGAGAGCCAAAACAACATGATTTGAACTCTCAGGAGTGACCCAAGTGCGCTAATTCATTAGCAACCGAGTTTGCTTCTATAAATTCATGGACAATTCTACATGTCTAAAAGTTGAACTAATGACCTTGCAAGTGTTCACCAAATTGGCACAAGGATGGAAATGGACATTCTTATCTTGAATCAACCTAATTGTCGCGCTGTGAATCACATGAAATGAGGATCAAAGTATATCCCCTATCTCTAGCCTATAAGAGACAATAATAAACACCCCATAGTTCCTCCACCAAGATGCTACCATAATACACATTGGATGCAAACCCAAACAACCATCTACTCTAATGGTCACGTGGAACACCGCCTAAATTTAGCTACCTTGATTATCCAAAGCGCTACCATCCACATTGACTTTAATGAAAGCCATTTGTGGTTTTCTCCATGAGATATCAACCCACTTCTTATTCATTTTAGTTGACCAAAGCGCTTGGGTTATAAGCTAAGATTCATGTTCTTCTCTAGTTAGTACACAAATTAAATGTTAGAATTAATTTTCATGTTGAACACATCCTAAACAATTTTAGTACCTTAAAAGTGATAAATAAACTCTTTAAAAAGAAATTTTGTTTGGGAATTTTGGGGCACTGTTATCTAGAATAAACCAAAAACACTGTAAGCTAAGGAAAATATTTATAATGTACTGATATTTTATATTAATAATGATAGTAATGAGAAAATTTATTATAATAATAATAATAATGATAACAATAGTAATGATACTAATAAGAAAAATATTAATTATGATAATAGTAATAATAATAATAATTTATCTATTTAAATGTTCAAGTCTAATGTTATAATAATATTCTTATTGTAAGATTTATTTTTGATTTACAGCTCATAGCCCAAGACTTGGATCCATGTACTTCCTCCATCAACATTGGTATATTATGAAATACGGTTAGAGCAACAAAAGATATATATCTTAATGAATATGCAAACGTTGCAACCAAAAGTTTTGTAAGTTTGTAGATATCCCTAACCCTACTTAGTTTTCTTTGAGAAAACTATTATATTATGTTTATTCCTATATTTCATTTTAAATACATTGCATAAATTACATGAAGAACTTGAAACGTCAGATTTTGTGGAGGATGTATACCAATATAACATTGTGTCACAGGCTACAGGAACTATAGAATACCTTGGAATACACAGGGTTCATGGATTAGGAGTTACGAGAACAATCATGTGTGGTCGATCTCGTGCTTCTCGAGGCACCAATGAGCAAGTGGCTATCTTCAACCAGAAATGAAACATAAAATTTAAACGGATGGCAACAATGGAGCAAGAGTTATTATTTATCAAATCTCAAGGGTATAAGCTGCCTGATTCAGTTGAACATGATCAACTTCATATACCCAATGTAAATAGCATTAAAGATAGTTGCGAAGCTGATGTCTATCTTTCTTATTTTCTCAAGATAAGTATTACAAACTATGAATTGTTATTAAATATATTATGTGTCATAAATAATTAATAATGTATAATATTTTATTTTAAGATTTGCATACATTCGGCTTGTTAACAAATGACCTTTCAACTCTTTTAGCGAAAGGAAGGTTACTCATCAACCATAGTACCCAAATGCAAACAATCCATGGGTATAACTTGGCCTTAAATACAAAGGTAGTAAGTATTGACACTCTAATCTTTGGAGATGTGTCCTTGCCTTGTTATAAAAAGGTGATGAGGTAGCCACAGTGCTGGATGCTTATGGAAGCTTTGTGCCTCAGCTTGCGGATCAGATACGTCTTCCTACTGAAGAGGTGATGACATTCTCCATCATTATTAGACCTTATTTGATACTTACATTGTTATACCTTATTAATATATATATGCTCATTATATTTTGTTTATTATTATGAATTAAGGAATCAAAAAATAAGAATACTCCTAGGATTAAGGTAAAGAAAGGTACTAGCAGAAGGAGCAACACAAAAGAGAGCACTGATAAAGGAAAGAGAGTTAAATTAGAAAAAATTGTTGCCCCCACAAAAGATTCCATCTTCAGAGAGGAACCAACCAATACCAGCTTTGGCTTTGTTGTATTTTTATGCCTAAAACTACTTTCATGACAATTATATTTCAATTGATAGTTGTCCTGAGTATGTTGGGAGGGATGACGCTACCTATATGGTATCATCAGTTGATATAAGTGACATTTATGATAAAAAACGGATGTCAACCATGAGTGTTGTAGTATATATTACGTAAATGTTATTTCACATGATATATTTTAGTATTTTTTGTTACATTAGAATTTTTATGATCTCTTATATGAGTTATCAATTATTAATAAATATGAATTGTTATTGTTGTCCATAAGTTGGTAACTAGTCATGCTGTGATAGAGGGAATGTTGTCATCTATTGTGTTTGTGTGCCTATACTATATAGCTAACAGTACTACAATAAGAGAGGGTAGGCACATTAATTATCTAGTGGATCACACTTTAAGCGAAGAATACAACAAACTTTATCTCATTCCTCACATGACAAGTGAATATTGGATTTTATACACCGTCCGACATGATCGAAATAAAGTCTATGTATTTGATTCTCTTCAAACCTATTTAGTGCCTTTTGTATAAGCTCATCATGTTGGCAAAAGAATTTATTGGCATGTTAGTATACTTTTTACTTATTACTTCATTA
Source organism: Tamarix chinensis (assembly GCA_030549775.1). Classification (NCBI taxonomy): domain Eukaryota; kingdom Viridiplantae; phylum Streptophyta; class Magnoliopsida; order Caryophyllales; family Tamaricaceae; genus Tamarix; species Tamarix chinensis. Next base: position 61,202,108 of record CM060172.1, read on the forward strand.
GCTTATTTATGCCTTTATTCTAATTTAATTATTTTAGGTATATATAGTTATAATATTGTGTATCAACTCTATTTATTAGGGCACTATGGATGGCATCTCAAAGGATAGGTAAAAATGGTGTTCCAGACCCAAAGAGTCTTGAATATGAGCCTATAATGGTTAGTAGGAAATATTTTTTATTTTTCTTCAATTCGAATTACTATCTAGTAGTTAGAGAGCTAACTGAATTCATTTGACAGTGTCCACAATAACAGAACCACGATCACGGTAGATACTATGTTTGTAGAGAAATTGATCTGATACTCCAAAAGAGATCAGTGAACATAGATCCAAGCCATGTATGTTTGTTTTTCCATATTTTTTCATTAATAAATCAAGATATATATATTTGGTACTTGACTTAAGTACTAACTAAATAATTGAAACTTGTGAATCTGCAGTTTTTCCATGGTATATATGCATGAGGGTAGAAATACAAAAATGGTGGACCAATGGGCCAAGCACATGCACTCACACATTTAGTATTAGGGATCTACATTCTACATGCATGTGTCAAGTGTGTATTTTATCTACGTCTTTTGGTCATCTAGCTTATGATCTATGGACTTTTGACTTTGAAGTGTAGAGCTACCAAGTTGTGGTACGCCTACCAATTTTGATTCCTGTGTATGCCTAATGTACTAAGATGTACCAATTACAAATCGATTGAAAATATGTATTATCATATAGGAGGAAGACATGCATGTATATATGAATTGATGTTGTTTTACATTGTAGACTTGGTAAATATTTGAACATATAACTATGTAGGTGGGCTGGAATAAAACTGTAAAAATTATTTAAAAAAATAGTGAAGTTTTAAAAACGGTTCTTATAAGATGTTTTAATAATGGTTTTAAGTAAAAAAACGTTATTGAAACCTTAAGGGATTATTTTGTATATTGTTTTTAATAATGGTTATATTGAAAACCATTATTAAAAGATGCATTTAATGCTCATTTAATCTGAATTAAGGTTTAATAAATGAGTAATCAACGATTAAAATTCTAAATCGGTTGTGTTTTAACAACGATTTTAATGAAAACCGTTATTAAAAGTTGCATTTAATGCTCATTTAATCTTAATTAGGGTTTAATAAATGCATAATTATTGATTAAAACCTTTTAACAATAGTTTTAATGTAAAAATTATTATTAAAAGTTGTATTTAATGCTCATTTAATCAAATATGCGTCCGTTTTTATTTTTCATCCACTTTACTATAATTCGAGCCTTAAAATTATAGACATCTGTTAGTTTTTATCAATTCAATTATTTTTAATTATTTATCATTATATCTATCAATAAAAATATAATAATTCTTCTTTTACATTACTTATTTTTCTTTACGATGACTTATATTTTAAAATTATATTTTTAATAATAGTTTTTTTTACCTATCCATACTTTAGACAATATTAATAATAATATAGTTGCAATAAATAATAGTATAAAAAAACTTTTATTTCTTTTTTCCTCTTGAAATACAATTAAAGTGTTAAAAATTATATTGACATCAAATTCATTTTAAGTATCAAGTATTTTCATATGAAAAATGATGATAAATGTAAATATTGACTTTATAAACATTATTTACCCTATAAAAACTAGCTCTATTATGATATATTATTTAGAAGAGAGAATATGATAAAGTAATGAATTTATTTAATAAATATTCACTAAGATGATATTAGATTACTATATAGAGTTATTCTAATTATATACATATACATATATATACACACACGCACATATATATATGACTTTTAAAAGATATTAAAAATAACCAAATAATAAATGAATAAATATTTTAAAAAAATTGAGATTGTTAGTTCATGTCCAAATTAAAACCTACTAATAAATGACCAAACTGATCCATTATTTGATCTGCTCTCAACCTAGCCCAAGCACGTGGAATAACCAGGTCTAATCTATAATAATATACTCTGTGTTGCGACAACATACGCTCAAACTTTCCCCAATTCTAAGCTCTAATCTCTATATAAACAAATACTTCATCCATATAAAAAAGAAAATTATTATATTACTAAATTTTTGTATAAAAAGAAGTCATTTTAGAATATCAAAGCTTAATTTCTATTTTTACCTTTACTTTTCTTTAATTACATATGCATTAAATGCTTTGTTATTTTTTAGTAAAGGGTATAAGTGTAATTTTAAGAGCTTAAAAAGTGTATAAATTGATATGATGACTTATTTTTTATGCGGATGAAATAAATAATTAGTCATATGGATATTAATGTCTTGTTGATTGATTTGACCAATTTCCAAGGAACATAGGGGGTTCTTGTCTAGGGATTCAAAGAAAATTGGCCCCATCGCCCATTGCTAATGTACTAGGCATAGGTTTAAAAATTAGACTGACCAGTCCAACTAGTGAACCAACGAACTAGTCAGATAATCGTTCTGATTGCATATACCAGTTTTTAAAATATTGGGACTAGTAAAAATAGGTTAAAACTTGGTCGGACAAATGAAAATCGGTGAACTGATCAAAAAATCAATTAGGAGATTGCCAAATTCACGTGTAGTTTAATTTTTTTATTTATATTTTTTGAATTAATATATATCACTGGTCCTACCAATTCAAACCATTGGTCCAGTCATTAAATTAGTGAATCAGTTATAATACTTGTTTGATTATCGGTCCAATTTTTAAAACTATGAAACAAGGTCAAGAATAAGAATGACAATAGATTGGATATGAATTGAGTATCCCTTATCGGTCATTCAAACTTGATAAGTAAACCTATATTCATGTTTATATCCAAATCCGACGAATATTTTTTTTCCTTCTTCATATTTATATCTATATCTATCGGATAAAATCTATCATATTTTAGGTAAAATCAATCGAGTTTAAAATAAAAATCATCCAATATTAAAATTATATACTTAGATTCTTAGGGTTTAGTTATATTTTCACTTTAGTTTTAGAAAATATATTGAAGGTTATATAAATGAATGATATAAATATAATTTTATATCAAGTAAATTGATGCAGATACGGGAACAGATTGTAATACCCTGTTTTCAGAAAACCTTAATAATTATAACCGATAATTATGTGTATTAGTTATAATAATTATTATAGGGTGTTCGTACTAAAAATATTATTAATATGTGTAATATCATTACAACTTATTAGTTATAAAATTTTATTAGGCTAAAATATGCTATAGGGTACGTATTAAAATTTAAACCTAGGGTTGGGTCGTAATCGATATCCATTTCATCAAATAAATCTATTCCGGTAACCAAATAATTTTTTTCTGGATACTTTACCCGATTTTATACCTAAATAAATTACCCCTACCCTATTCTATTTTTGTACCTCACCCTACTCTCCCTCTACCTCGGCACACCATCCTTACATCCTTGCGCCACCCTCATACCATACCCCTTCCATGCCATGCACGATTTACTTCCCCTTGCTTTACTCTCCTTGTTTTTCTCCTCCTTTCCCTACATGCCATCCTCTTCTTAACCCCTGCACCCTTCATTTTGTGTTGAAAATTGACTCCCCAAACAACCCAAAAATCACCCCCATTGGCAAGCCCAATCGAACTATATACACCTCCACTGGCAAACATTTTTCACACCTCAACCTCAAGCACCGGAAGCCTTTGCTGTATCTCCCCCTAACTACAGCAAAAATCAGCATTCCATCACCCCCTAGCTGCAACAAAACTCTCCAAAGCCTCCCCTTACCCTTCGGCAAAATCCACCAAAACACCCATTACCTACAGCAACAACTACCGCACCATTTTCTTTCTTTTATTCCTTACCTTTTTTGCGGTAAGAGCTGATGTTCCTACCCCCTAGTTGTAGCAAGAGTTTCTGTAACCCCTCCCCAACCTGCAGCAAAATCCACCGAATCCCAACACACCCACATTCGGCTATAACAACTGAAACTCACCCGTGTGCTGCACCATTTTCCACCGTTGCTCACTCCCTCCCTTTGGAAAATTCTACTGATCCCACCTCGTTAATTTCGACCTCCCTAGCAACGGCAGGTTGTTCTATTGCTAGACTCCCATACTCAGCCAACCCCAACCGATCCCCCTTTTTGTTACATACATTTTGGCCGACACCTTCTTTGAACTTAGTTTTTTTTTTTCCCATTCTTTTTCCTTTCCATTTCCTTAACCATTAATTAATTATATTATTAATTCTAATTATTTTTCTAATTATTATTAGTGATATTCCGGAATTTTTGAAATAAGCGGATTAGGATAAGCGTGCTTAGAGACCGAAGCCTTATTTGTAAGGATACTAGTGGGTGTTTTGGGTTTTGTGTTAAATGATTGTATGATTGTGTGTGTTATTATGTTATTGTTATTATACTATTAAAATGTATGTTTTTGATGATATGATATATTAATATGAGTTATATGATAGAAAGGAAGTGAGAATATCGAAAGATATGCTGATATGATGATATTACACTAGGATGTATTTTTCTAGATGAGTATAAATTGTGGGAGAGTATTATGGGCCTAATGAACTATTAAAAGTGGGAAATAATTATATTTAAGATTTTTTGTTGATAAAAGGAGGATTTGAAAAAAAAAATGATATTGAGGATATGAGATTTTCATAAAATAAGGGCTATCGGCTACTTCTAAGGGCATTTTTGTCAATATTGGTTAATATGGGAATTTTGATATTTTAATGTGTTAGATGGATTAAATATTATAATAATATCACATGAAGTGTTTGGGAGTGGTTATGAGTGTCATAAGTTCTTCCGATGAGAAAATAGCTAAAATTAGGAATTGTAGCCTTAAAACGGTAATGTTATTACCACATGTATAAAATGTTAGAGTTAGGCCAAAAATTTTAGATATGTTGTTAATATTGGTATTTTGAGGATATATAATATTTATTTTGGTAATTATATGAGCCTTATGGGGTAAGTTATGGCTTACTTGTGAAATTAGGATTTTAGGAGCCTTATAAATAGTAACTTTTGAGACAGGGCTATTATCGCATATGTAAGATGTGGGAGTTAGAACTTGAAATTTGGGTACGTTAATGATACTATTATTTGAGGAACATATACTAAATTTGGTGGATAAATGATAGATATGGAGGAAGTTATGCTTAAGTTGTGAATTTAGGGCTTCCGAAAAAAATGAGCATTTTAATCTTTGAGAACAGTCTTGTTATATGTATATTGATGTCTCACTTACATTAATTATGTTTCACACTCATAAAAAAATCATGAATAAGACACTAATCATTTAAAGTGAAAGATCACGTGAGTCAGGCCGATGTATTTTATGAGTTCGTTCCACAGACTTAATAATAGTGGTCGGGCTCGTTTTTCCCTGAGAGGTGTATCAGACGGTTCTACCGGTTTAAGAATAGTGGGGCTTAATCTCAATGTGAAAGATAATATGAGTCTGAGATAAGTAACCAATGATTAAGATACAAATTACTTATAATGAAAGATTATGTGAGTCAAGGCCGAGATGTAGGAGTCCGTTCCACCGGCTTAATAATAGTGACCAGACGCGTTATGCCCTAGGAGGTATTTCAGACCGTTCCATAGGTTTAAGAATAGTGGCCATGAGCATTTTGTCCTAGAAGGTGTAGAGTCCGTTCCACCAGCTTAATAATAGTGGCTAGGAGCGTTTTGCCCTAGGAGGTATTTCAGATCGTTCCACTGGTGTTATAATAGTGGGGTCCCTGAACTCAACGTAAACAAAAGATTAGGTTATATCATATTTAAATATTACGAACCTAGACTAATAATTATCTTGTATTTCTTTTTGTATCTTGCATGTATACTACTTTCCGCTGTGATTGTATATAGTGATATGTTTTTCCGATTTCGACTATATTGTTACCTTACTCAGTACGTAGTGTATTGATCATCCTTTTTATGAGTGCTGATCATTCCCACTAGCAGATCTGCCCCATTTTGCAGGTGATTGATGATTATTAACTTGATGTGCTTGCCTTGGGTGAGTGCTAAATGAATTAGTAAAGGGTATGATTATCCAAATATCTCTATCTCTCTTTAGGCTCTTTGTAACACCCCCAAAATTCACTATTGAAAAATTTTGTTTTATTAAAAACAATTAGTGGAAGCAAAATAATTAAACTGTGAATTATGGGGATATTACCGCCACACTTAATACCAGACCGGTTTATTCCTACCGTTTCAGTACCAAGTGATAAGGCTAAAAGATAAAAATACAACTTAGAAGAAACTCAAACCAATGATTAAATCAGAGTAGCGCATTTAAACATTTTATAAGAGTATAATACACCACTGGTGGTTACAAATAAACAAATACGTTGAAACCATAAATTTTAAAGGTAAAAGAGTACAACCCTAGGGTTTACCGGATAGTACCTTACACTCTTTCCGGAAAGCCCACTTGAATAGCAGCTGAGAACGACCTACAAGGGACACTGCCCATTGAATGGGTAGGGGCCCCACGAATGGAACCTTTCAGTACTACGGTGTTGAGTAACCCTTTAAATCACACTTAACAGCAGGCCCGCAATACAACACATGATACTACATACATACATAATGAAAGGTAAATACTTAATATCCACATTTACACAACCACATACTTAACAAATCAATCATATATTAATAGGCCATAGAGTACAATCGATACTTCTAGGCCTTAAGCCCTTAGTCCATCATTATCAATCATATCAGATTATAATTATCCTTGTGAGTGCGGGAATCCCACTATTATTCGCCGGTTGATCGATCATGCAGGGCAAAACGCTCCTGACCACTATTATTCGTCGGTGGACTGGTCATGCAGGGCAAAAACGATCCTGGCCACTATTATTCGCTAGTGGACCGCTATGGCCTCGACTCACATGGTATTACACTATAAGTGATTAGTATTTTTATATAATTTATTCACAGCCAAATCAAATTTATTGAGCTTGGGACCCCCCATTCTGGCCGGTAGATCGGAATATAAATATACATCATCTAGGATAAAACATCCTGGGCCACTATTATATCTGGTTGATCAGTACTCATAAACATAATCCAGGGCAAAACCTCCTGGGCCACTATTATATCCGGTGGGTCGGTCATAATATAATTCAACTGGGCCCGGCTCATTAATATTTCACTTTAACGATTAGTGTTTTTCCCTTTTTAATCAGCACATTAATTCCATTTATTTGCCTCGATAGGGAGATCAAGATCCCAGGACACAAAGGTACACCGGTCGCACTGGTGTATAAAAGCTACTCAGTACCCTTCAACTATCAACCCAAGGATGCAAAGGCACCCTGGTCGTACTAGTGCATAAAGCTAACTCAGTACCCTACCGACAAGGACACCTAACCCATAAGTATGCATACCCCCTAACTAGGTCCGTAGATCTAGATAGAGTAGATATAGGGCCTAGCTGGGGCACAAAGGCACACCAGCAAATACCAAAATAATCGTGGGATAAACCATGTCTTAAGGGTAGCGACCCCTAAAGAACCACCATTCTCGATCTCGAGGTCTTTCACTTTAAGTATTAGTGTCTTAATTAAGTTGATTACAAAAGCACAATAATCAGATAATTATTCACTTCTAATCGTTCGGATATCATCAGATATTTCTTATTCAAATGGTTGTCCAAGGTAACACAGAAGAATCATTAAGGCCATCCTAATCTCATCTAATTTCAAATTAGAATTCGTTCTCGTGATACTTACTAATTATCAAATACTCTTACCTCGCTAATCAGCATTATTTGAGTCATATTACGAAATTCCACAATCACAACAACATGTTAGATACAAACTACTCATTTACCCCTTACTCATATAATTGCCAAGCCATCCCTTCCTTACTTGACAAATTACCATATTACCCTCCTTGTTATATAATTACTAAGTTACCCCTTACTCGATTTAGGTTACCAAGTTATCTCCCATACTTATTAGGTCACTTATCCCCCTTCATAACTGCTACACTTAATTTATTTTTCATTTGGTTGGTTGGATTACCATTTTTCCCTTTTTTTCCTTTATTATAATTAATAAATTGCCCTTGAGTTGGTCAGATTACCAAATTACCCTTCCTCATTATCCTAATTACCAAATTATCCCTTTATTTGGTTAATTATCAAATTACCATGCTCTATTATCATAATTACCAAACTACCATTCTCCATTATCAAATTTACCAAATTACCCTTTAGTTATTTAAATTACCAAATTGCCATTCTCTATTATCATAATTACCAAACTACCTTACTTCATTATCAAAATTACCAAATTACCCTCTAGTTGGTTAAATTACCAAATTACCCTTTTATATGATCATAATTACCAACTACCCTTCTCCATTATCAAATTTACCAAATTACCCTTTTATTATTTAAATTACCAAATTGCCCTTCACATTTATCATATTTACTATTTTACCCTTCTCTATTAATAAATTATCATTTTACCCTTCTCTTTCATTAAATTATCATTTTACCCTTATCAATTACTATAATTACCAAGTTACTCCTTTCCAATTTCCACTTTTACCCCTTTTGTCCACAAATTACCATTTTGCCCTTTTATTTCCAAAATTACCATTTTACCCCCTTACTTCTGAAATTACCAATTTACCCCTTACTTCCAAAATTACCATCTTACCACTTACTTCCAAAATTACCACTTTACCCCATTCTTCCAAAATTACCAATTTACCCCTTTCATTTACAAATTACCATTTTATCCCTTATCTCCAAAGTTACCAATTTACCCTTTACTTACAAATGAACTATTTTACCCTTGCCTCCAAAGTTACCATAATACCCTTTATCTCTAAAATTACCATTTTATCCTTAATTCTAAAATTACCCTTTTACCCTTTAATTACAAAATTACCACTTTGCCCTTGCCTCCAAAATTACCATAATACTCTTTTTAATTAAAAATTACCATTTTGCCCCTTTGTACACCACTTGTATCAAATTATCATTCCTACATAAAATATTAATATTAATACCTCATCCACAACTCTTATATTTAATATAATACTTATTAGCACCCATATATATATATTAGGCCATATTTTTGTACAAGATACATTACTAAAATACCCCTAAGGTTCACAAAACATTAACCATGCATTAAAGATCACAATAGAATAATACTTAACATTTTCATTAATAACCAACACCTACCTTAAACAATATTTTCATACATAGCATATAAACTATCATGCTTTCTTTTTATCAATCAACACAAGAAACCACATTTATCATATTAAACAACATATATCAAGAATAATAATATATTAAAATCCTAATGTGCTAACATACGTTAATCCATGTGTTTAAGTGGGATTTAACGGTTACCTTGATTCCTGCAAAAACAAACCTTACTAGTATTCCGGTTTAAGGTTCAAGCTTTGATTATCAAAACTAATACCTAAAAAGAATATCAAGTTTCATTATGTTAGAAATCATAAAAATCAAAGTATAAAACTTTATAATGCTTAATTAATCAAATACTTGAATTAAAATATTATTATACCTTAAAAATTATTACCCAACTAAATCAAGAAAGGCATAAGCTCATACTACTCATGCAGCATGAGCTGCATGCAAATAAAGGAGGAGGAGGGGGCTCAAATGTAACACCCCAAAATTCACCCTTTTTTTTAACATGGAAGCAATTATAATAGAAATATTTAGATTAGAACCCGTGAATTCTGGGGATGCTACCGCCACACTTAGTACCAAACCAGTTCACTCCTACCGTTCCAGTACTAAGTGCTAAGGCTAAAGAAAACAACTCAATAAACACTAATAGATAGTCCGAATTCAAAGATACGGAAATCAGGTACGCACAAGTCTTTATTCAATTCCAAATACGAGGGTAGTTTTTCAGGGAAAATAAATAACTACAATAATGAAGTTGTTTCGAAAGTGCTATTCATAAATAGATAAGATAGTAATAATAAATTCAATGGAAAGCCAACCACGTCACTCTGATAATCGATCCAGCCCGATCATCACTCGTCCCCACCTGATGTCCCATAGACATCAATAGCATCATAATACACATCTCCTACCTGCAGGAAATCAGATGGGTCTTCTACTCGTTGGAATGAGCAGCACCCATGAAACGGGTGATCAGTACGCTACGTACTGAGTAAGGTAACCGAGCGCTAATGCCAACACATAAGCATAGAGATTCATACAGAGGACATAACAGAGGCACAATCATGGTAACATAATATCGTACAATCAATCGAGTAGATACATAAAGGCCCAATTAAAGTCCAGATTAATTACTTACTTGATCTTTTATCGTAAAATCGATACACATTATGCCTTTTTATCAAATCCATGCGAATACGGGAGCCCCCACTATTATAGCCGGTGGATCGGAGGCACATAGGGTATCATACCCTAACCACTATTATAGCCGGTGGATCGGATACACATAGGACTACGCGTCCTAACCACTATTCCTAACCGGTGGATCGGTTGGCCCCGACTCGCATGGTGTTCCATTGTAAATAATTAGTATCTTTTAGGTACCTTGCAAACTATGGTTTATTTTTATTGAGCTCAGGAACCCCCACTATTATAACCGGTGGATCGGTTATGCATAGGACATCATGCCCTAACCACTATTATAGCCTGTGGATCGGTCACACATAGGGTAAACACCCTAACCACTAATCCGAACCGGTGGATCAGTTTGTCCCGTCTCAATGATCTTTCACTTTAAGTGATTAGTATCTTAAGTATCTTATTCAACAACTTTCATCCTAGATAATACCCTAGATATGCATGACCAATACTATGCAATCCTAGCTCCACGTAAATTTCACTCCCAATCAAACCCTAATCCCCACGCAAACCATACTCCCATGCAAACCCTAACTCCACGTAAAACATATTTCCATGCAAACCCTATCTCCCATGCAAACCCTAACTCCATGTAAAACATATTTCCATGCAAACCCTATCTCTCATGCAAACCCTAACTCCACGTAAAATATATTTCCATGCAAACCCTATCTCTCATGCAAACCCTAACTCCACGTAAAACATATTTCCATGCAAACCCAAACTCCCATGCAACCCATTTTCCATGGAAACCCTACTTTTATGCAAACCCTAATCCTCATGCAAAACCCTAATCACCAAGCAAAACCCTAATCACCAAGCAACCTCATCAATATTTTACAACTCCATCATTATTTTACGACCCCATCATTATCTTACAACTCCGTCATTATTTTACAACCCCATCATGCTTGTCTTGAAGCCACATTATACAACAATAACAACATAAATGTACACATGATTCTCATGCCACCATTTATCCATACCAACATACTTCAATCCCATAATCATGCTGTATTCATAATAATTATACAATATTCACACGAAATACACTATAATTAACATCACATGGCATGCATAGCATAAAATCACATAATACAAGTATGGCCTTAGCACCCCTTACCTAAAACGTCACCTGTCTTGGAGCACGCTCCTATACCACTTGAGGGCTTTGGTTGAGCTCACCTACTATGGGAAAAATATTAGGATTAGGTTTTCTCTTAAGAATACTATTATTTCTAATTTATCCCAATACCTTATTTTTTAAAAAAAAATATTATACTAGAATTGATTCTACAAAATACTAGTAGACTATGAATAATAACACTAAGATAGTTCAAAATAAAAAGGTGATATAAGGGTTTCTACCCTTCACTAAAATAATATTAGTAGAGATAAAATAATAATAATAATAATAATAATAATAATAATAATAATAATAATAATAATAATAATAATAATAACAACAACAACTAAATAATATAAATAAAGATGATATTAAGAATGATAATAATAATAATAAAAATAATAATAATAATAATAATAATAATATAACTTTAAATTTAAAGTGGGGTTTCGACCGTACTTATAACTAATGACCTACTATTTATTAGTGTTAAGAGTAAAATTAATAACATATATAATAATATTAATAATAATAAGAAGAATGATAATAATCATATAATAATTCAAATAATAACTTAAAATTCGAAACTAACAATAAACTTATTTTATTCCTACTCTCTACCTTGCAAGTAAAATTCAACATAAGTTTTATATCATATGATAACAATATTAATAGCAAGGAAATTATTTATTATATTCAAATAATTACTAATAATTAAAACACAAATAGAATAATTTACAATAAATAGTAAATAATGACTAGGAAGGTCCAGGGTTCCACCTTGAATCGGCGGAAATGGGCGGCACCTGCGGTGGTTTAAGGTTTCGAGGTAAAAATTCCGGCGAAACGAGCAACCAACTTTGCACGGTTATGGAGGCCCGTGCAAGAAGAATCGAAGGTTGAAAATGGTTTAGTTAACTAGATGGCGTTGCAGGGAAGAATTTGGGATGTGGCGGTGGCGTTGAGGTTGGCTAACGACGACGGAATACGCGTCTGAAGTTGCAGTGGCCGGCAACTCGGGCTTAGGGTCTCGAGGAATAAAAACTCTAAAAACTCCTACAATCAGGCTATTTTAGATTGTAGATGGTATAATAGGGTTTTGGGGGTTGGCAGGAAGTCATGGGGTGCAAGAATTTGGGCAGCCGGCGGCGGAAAAACAGTCGGCCAACATTTGGTTTGATTCGAAATTTCGCGAGGCTGGGGAGAAGAAATGGGCGAGAGATAACGGACGAGAGTTACGCCAATTTATTCCTCGAGTCAAGGGGAATTCAATGAGGCAAGAAACAGCCAGTCAAAGCCGTTGTAGCCGGAGAAGCCATTGACGGGGTCGAGGGTTGCAGCTGCGACGACGAAGGAGGAAAGAGGAAGAAGGAAGAAGGAAAGGAGGTGGTCTGGTCGACCGGGAAAGAAAAGAAAAAGGGGAGAACTAGGCCATTTGGCGCCGGTTATTTCCTTCATTAAACGAGACACGGCGTCTCGACATAAAATGCCCCAAAACGCCGCGTCTGGAAGCACACAGGAAGGCACCAGCGACGCTGGGCCGTGGAGAAAAGGAAAAGGAGAAGGAAACTGGGCTGCCAAGACAGGCCCATTCTGGAGAGAAGAGAAAAAGAAAAAGGAAAGGAAGGAGAAAGAAAAAGAAAGAAAAAGGAGAAAGAAAAGGAAAAAGGAAAAAAAAAGGAAAAAAGAAAAATAGTGGGTTGGTTAAATTAAATTAATTAGGATATTTGGGTTATTTAAAAATAATAATATTTACATAATATAATATTTAAATCCCTTTTTAGGCTACAATAGGACTTTTAAAAGATTTTTCCATAAATTCCATTTTAATTAGCAAAACATTCTAAATTTCTCCAATTAAATTATTTATAAAAATTATTATTAATTTAAAACTATTTTCTCATTCTTATATTAAATAAAATAATTTATTTAATAAATTTCTAAAATAAAAAGCTTAATTAGCTAAAATACACAAATTCTCTCCTAATAAAAATACTTATAAATTTCTTCTTGATTTTCCCTAATTAATTCAATTTATTTTAATAAAAATGATTTATTTAAATAATTTTTCTAATAAATATCATTTGAAGGTAATTTATTAAAATTAGAAATTTTCGAGGCATTTCATCTAAGGTGGTGAAAATGGGAGCAATGGGCTATTTTCGGGTTAGTGGTTTGGGGCTAGGAAAGAAGGTGGTTGGGGGAGGATTTAGGGTAAGGGAAGGGTGCAGAGGTGGAGAGGGGGTGTAAGTGGTGGTCGGGGATGGGTTGAAGGTGGCTAAGGGAGACGGAGGCGGCGGCCGCGAGGGTGCGAAGGTGGCAGCCGAGGAGGGAGTCAAAATGGGGGCTGATGAGGAAGGAAAATGGGGAGGGAAAATGAAGGCTTTTGGGTGGTGGTTTCGGCCAAATGAGGATTGGGGGTGGTAGAGGGGGTTGAGGGATTAATGTGGTGGCTCAGGCGGCGGCAAAAGCGGCGGGACGGCGGCGGATCGGGGCGGTACAGGGTGGCTGTTGAGAAGGGATGGAAAGAAGAGAAAAAGAAGAGAGGAGGAAGAAGGAGGCTGCGGGGTGGCTCAATGGGTGTTGTGATGGTTTGGGAGTGAGGTAGAGGGTGGTAGGGGTGGTGTAGGTGGCTGTTGAGGTGGCAGAAGCGGCGGAGCTGGGCGATGAAGCAAAAACAGGGAGGATGAGGGAAGGAGGAGAAAGGAAGAAAAAGAGGGTCGAGGAGCATGGGGAGTTTGAGGAAAAAATGCATAATGGGGTAGGGAAGGAGGAAGAAAAAGAAGAGGAAGAGAGAGGAGGAAATAGGGCGGCTCGAAGGATGGTGGTAGGGTGGTAGGGGAATGGGGGTTGCAGGGAGAGGGAGGAGAAGAGAGGTATGGCAATGGCAGGGAGAGGGAGAGGGAGAGATGGTGGGGTCGTTATGGTAGGAAAACGACGAGAGGGAGAGAGAGGTAGATAGGGGGAAGAAATAGGGGAGAGGGAGTTGCAAGCAGGGTGGCAGAAATGGCGGGGGTCGGGAATTTCGCCGGGGAAAGAAGAAGAAGAAAGGAGAGGGGGAGCTGGGCACGACAGGCGGCCGAAGGAAAAAAGAAAAGGAATTAAATAAAATAATTTAATTTATAAAATAATATAATATAATATTTTTGGGTAATAAATTGATTTAATAATTTAATTTAATATAATTAAAATATAAGGGTTAAAAAGGATAATTTTAGTAAAATAAGGGTTTGAAAATTTATTTAAATAATAAGAGTGTGATAAAATAACAAAAACTTTATTTTAATTTATTAAATATTTATACCCAATTTTATTTACTCAAAAATCCATAAAATAATTAAATTAAATAGGTTTAAAGGCTAATTTATTCCAATTAAAATTTATTTATTAAATTATAGGCTTTTAAAATTTTGGGGGATTACACTCTTAGTCCTCTGCTTTTACTACTTATTCCCTTCTTTCTATTTCGTATCCTATATTGCGGTGGAATCAAGTACTTTCCACACTTGATTCCTAGGTATAAGGTTACTTTTGCCTTATACCCGACATAGACCGTGCATAGGGAGTGCCTCTTCTATGTTGGATGCGGTGTGACACCCCTACTTTTTGTGTTTTGGCTTCCACTATTAACTCTTTAAAAGACAAATTTTAAGTCTCAAATTTTGGGGGGTGTTACACGGATAGAAAAGCGGATACGAATTTGATGATCTCTTATCCATATTTATATTTAAATTCGGTAGATATTTTCTACCATCCTCTATATTCATATCCATATGTATTTATTTTTATTTATTTATATATCTAATAGATAAAGTTGGTTCGATTTTCATTCCAAGTCAAAAATCGCTTGATTAAGCTCAATCTCTTAAAATTGCATTTATGTATGATAGATGAGCACTTTCTATAAAACCGTTATTAAAATTATAAACTAATCATTTTTAAAACCTCTTTCTAGGATAGTGAGCATTGCCACAGTAGGTGGTCCACATTCGAGCGGGGACAAGGCATCCAAAGTAATGCATCACTTGGTGTGCTATTCATTAGTAGGCAAATGGTCCAACACCGAGCCCTAAATGAAAGATCTGATGTGTTTGTGCCACCTTCAGGTGCCATACAAGCTAGTTTTCATGCAAACCAAACGTAGTTGTCTATAGTTCCCAAGAGCAACTTACAAGTTGACACAACCATAAATTCACTCTATGTACGTTCGGTTAAGGTGATTTCATCTAGCTACAAATCAGGCTCGTTCGGTCGGTCCAAATAGTCTCGATCAAAATTTTAATAAAATTCGATCCAGAGTTAATGGATATGAGTTGGGCCGTTTTTATTTTTCATCCACTTCAATATAATTCAAGCCTTAAAAATTATAGACATCTGTAATTTTTTATCAATTCAATTATTTTTAATTTATTACCATTATATCTATCAATAAAAATATAATAATTCTTGTTTTACATTACTTATTTTCCTTTATGATGACTTATATTTAAAAATTATATTTAAAATAATAGTTTTTTACTTATCCATATTTTAGACAATATTAGTAATAATATAGTTGCAATAAATAATAATACAAAAAAACTTTTACTTCTTTTTTCCTCTTGAAATACAATTAAAGTGTTACAAATTAGATTGACATCAAATTCATCTTAAGTATAAAGTATTTTTATATGAAAAATGATGATAAATGTAAATATTAACTTTATAGATAGTATTTACCTTATAAAAACTAGTTCTATTATGATATATTATTTAGAAGTGAGAATATAATAAAGTAAGATATCAAACAAATTTATTTAATAAATATTCGCTAAGATAATATTAGATTACTATATATAGTTATTCTAATTATATACATACATATATATATATATATATATATATATGACCTTTAAAAGATATTAAAAATAATAAATGAATAAATATATTAAAAAATTAAGAGTGTTAGTTCATGTCCATTCAAAACCTACTAATAAATGACCAAACTGATCTACTCTTGATCTGGCCCAAATGCATGCAATAACTAGGTCTAATCTATAGTAATATACCTTGTGCTGCGACAACATATGCTCAAACTTTGCCCAATTCTACGCTCCAATTTCCATACAAATAAATACTTCATTCATATAAAAAGAAAATTTTTATATTATTAAATTTTTATATAAAAGAAGTTATTTTAGAAAGTTAAAGCTTATTTTTTATTTTTATCTTTAATTTTTTTAGTTATATATGCATTAAATGGTTCGTTATTTTTCATTAAAGGGTGTAAGTATAATTTTAAAACCTTAAAAATTATATAAATTGATATGATGACTTTCTTTTTTATATGGATGAAATAAATAATTAGCCACATGGATATTAATGTCTTGTTGATTGATTAGACCAATTTTCAAGAAACATAGGGGGTTCTTGTCTATCTAGGGATTCGAAGAAACTTGGCCCTATCACCCATTGCTAATGCACCTAGCATAGGTTTAAAAATTAGACCGACTAGTCCGATTAGTGAACCGACTAACCAATCGGACAATCGGTTAGATCGCATATGCCGGTTTTTAAAATTTTAAGACTAGTAAAAATAGGTTAAAAATCGATCATATCAGTGGAAACTAGTGAACCAGTCAAAAAATCAGTTGAGAGTCGATTAAATTCACATATAGTTTAATTTTTTTATATATTTTATATTTATTAACTTAATATATACCACCGGTCTGACCATTATATTTTTACCAGTCCAATTTTTAAAACTATGGTATAACGTCAAGAATAAGAATGAAAACGAATTGGGTATGAATCGAGTATCCCTTATCAGTTATTCAAACTTGATAAGTAAACTTATATTCATATTTATATCCAAATCCGATGAATTATTTTTCTTCATATTCATATCTATATCAATTTATTTATATTCGTTTATATATCTATCGGGTAAAATCTATCAAATTTTGGATAAAACCCATCAAGTTTAAAATAAAAACCATATAATATTAAAATTATATACTTAGATTCTTAGGATTTAATTATATTTTCACCTTTAACTTTAGAAAATATATTGAATGTTATATAAATAAAGGATAAAAATATAATTTTATATCGGATAAATTAATGCGGGTACGGATACAGATATATATGTGGATACAAATTTGATGATCCCTTATTCGTATTTATATTTAAATCCGATAAATATTTTCTACTGTCTTCTATATTCGTATTCATATTTATTTATTTATACATGTAATGGAAAAAAAAATCATTTGATTTTCATTCCAAGTCAAAAATGGCTTGATTAAGCTCAATCTCCTAGAATTGCGTTTATATACGATAGATGAGCACTTTCTGTAAACTGCAGCCATATAAGATTAACCCCATCAAAAATACTTCGATCTCAGCATGTACGTGAGTACGTCCATGACATATTCTCATTGCGCATAAGCCTCCTACCCGGCTTGGCAAGTAAAGCCTCATCAACAAGTTTCATCTCTTAGATAGCCAGTCCGCAACGATAAAGAGGCTGACAAATTTGTTCCCATGATCGATACCCATCGAATCTTGCGTTCTAGGACCCGCCCAAGATAAATCATCTCACCAAACACCGACCAGTATCACGCTAAATTGTGTTGTATAAGTAGGGAGGGCATTGAGGACCGATTTCGCTAAAGTAACAAGACCAGCAAAGGATAGCAGTTTATTCTTCCATACTGAGATGAGAGTCGCCGCTTAACTTTCTCAATCAAATTCTGAAAGTGATCATTAGAAACTCTACCATGAATGATGCTAGCACCGAGGTATCGACCAACAGTCATACCGTTTATAAGCTCGGACAACAATAGAGAAGGGATTTTCCCCAATTAATGGCGTGGCCCGATTCATTACCGAACTAGGTAAGGATGTTCATGATGGTCAACATCTAGTGCTCAATTGCTTCTGCAAAGAATGCATGTTAAAATTTCGGATCACTTCTACCAGCTCTAATTAGGAGTGTATAGAATATGGTTAAATCCTCAACCAAACTATAATTTTACACTTCATCTTGGTTAATTGTTAAAAAATATAGTTTGATTAATATATTTTTTTAAATGATTATGAAACCAGAATTTTGTTTAATTAACCATTTAATTGAGTTATGTTTTAAATATATATATATATATATATATATATATATATATATAGCTAACCCAAATTTTTGCTTAAGTCTATAGTGAAAACTTCAACTTCCCTTGTGTGGTCAAGAGAGTCAAGTCTTCCCTATACTCCTTTCTTCCTCGTAGATCTAAGATCTCACTCCATCTCACTCATCGCTCATGCTTAGCCCCTCCCTTATTATCACCACTCATCTAATTTTCTTCCTCCATTGTTGCTTCCTTGCTACTCATTTCAACTAGTGTAATTGGTTTTGTGTCTCTTGTACTATCTCATAATTAAAAACCTATTTTATTATAAAATATTGAAGTAAAATGAATTTAAATGATTTTGTGAAAATATTGTAGAAACTAGGTGTAATAGCCCTATTTCTCACAACAACAAAAAAATTGTTTTTAAAAATATTGTAAAAGTCCAAACACAAAAATACTTCTAAGGAAAAACAAAGTGTTAACACTGCACCTAACATAGGATAGACGTCCATTATTCATCCCATATTAGATACAAGACTAAATATCTAACCGAATAAAACACAAGGAACAAAGTACACAAAAATAGGTAATATAAAAATAATAAGTGTCAGGGTTTACAAACAAAACCATATTAGGCCCACACAATCCAAATTACATAAGAGGGAAAATAGGGGAAAAGGGCAAAAGTATAAAAGTTAGTCTATCAAGGACCAATAGAAGAGTAACCTCCAAATGTCCACACTCAATTGCCCCATGCCCAAGCACATAAATAGACTAACTATTAACCACCTTAAAATACGTGTACAATATGCCCAAGCAAATGGGTACGTTGATACACTATGTACTAAGCCAAGATTCCTAATCAAGATCATACTGTTGCATATTCCCATGCTCACACAGTGATAATGCAACTTATAAAATCAATTAACATGGAGTTCTTATCATGGTAAATGAATTATGCTCACCAAAGGAGATAATATCATATTCAATAAGAAACATGGGATCCGCAGAGCATTATACTTTACACTCTGCATAGGATATTCATAAGTCATCATGCTTATCAAAACATTCATAAGTAATGGATAACAACATATGATCATGAGAAATAACAAACCTGTGGCGTGAGCTACTAGATAACTCTAAGGTTTATTCCACTTATCCAATTATGAGATTTCGAATCACAACGTTATATGGTAGTTAACTCATTTACTTATATTTCTCTTCCTCTTTAATTAATGGGTTGGATTATCTCTCATGATTTCTCAATACTCATGGAATTCAATCAATAACCAAAAGATATAAAATCTGCCCGAAATCAAATAAACCACCAATAGACATAAAGTCTGGCTAAAGCTAAATAAACCACCTAAGTAACTAGATCCTTTAGTATCGATACTGTAACACCCCCAAATTTCACTCCTGAATTTTTTTTTTAAGAATAAAGCGGAAGCTAGAAGAGAATTTGGGAAATGTTACTGCCACATCTAACACAAGATAAATGTCAACCATCTATCTCGTGTTAGATGCAAGGCTAAAACCTGTCAAACAATTAAATCCGAATTTTAAAAGCTTATCAGAGTACGAGAAATTGAAAGTCAATTACAAAGCCCTTGGAAATTTAAATACAACACTTGTAACTTCCAAAGATGAATACAGTTAAACAAAACAATCCCGAAGGATCAATATCCAGATTGCCTACTCACTCAAGTCAGGCCTTCCACCCCCAAAATAGTATCCGATCTTAAACCTGCACAAGAGGTATGCTCCCCACCATCAGTGGATCATCACAGGACCCATTCAACCAAGGTAGTATCAGTACGGGTCCAATACTGAGTAAATCCCACTACCCTATCTTATGGGAGAGACGTAAACTATAACATCAAGTGCATATTAAATCCTGGTATAACACGTTGATACAATATCATGCATATTCACAACCCACAGCATGAATCTTGCCATACACCTATAGTAACATGCGAAACATATGTAACATCTTAAACCGACAAGGAATTCAGATAAACCAACCAGACATTTATGGATAATGTTAAACTAACCAACCAGGCATTTTTGGACAATGCCAAACCAAACCAAATCGGGCATTTAGCCCCACGGACATTACTTAGGGACATGTCCAGCCCCAGTCGAATAGGCTCATTCTTTAGATCTCTAGTAAATATAGTCGATTCACATCATAGTCTTTATCAATTCATGTGAGTGCGAGAACCCCACTATTATAGCCGGTGGATCGGTCATGCAGGGCAAAACGCGCCTGGCCACTATTATAGCCGGTGGACCGGTCATGCAGGGCAAAACGCTCCTGGCCACTATTATTCACCGGTGGACCGGTCTGGCCCCGACTTACATGATGTTTCACTGTAATTACTTTGTGTCTTTCCCATGTCTTATCATTATTACGTTCAGTTTGTTGAGCACGGAATCCCCCACTACTATAGCCGGTGGACCGGTCATGTAGGGCACCCCGGCCCTAGCCACTATTATAGCCGGTGGACCGGTCATGTAGGGCACCCCGGCTCTAGCCACTATTATTCGCTGGTGGACCGGTCTGGGTCCGGCTCAACATCTTCCTCTTTAAGTGATTAGTGTCTTAACATATCTTATTAGAAAGTATTTACCCTTGACATGCATAACTAACTATATCCACACTTATCCTCCCAGGAGGGCCCATCCTATATCTTGGGACTCTTGCGCCCCTTATCACACCTCGATATCCATTCCCCTTTACACTTACACATAATGAAAACCAACTCCTAAAAGTGTGGGTTAAGGCCCAACACCTCGTGACATCAAACTCCACCCGCTATTAGCCTCTAGGGTTTCCCTTGAAACCCTAATTGAACCTATGTGACCCAACTTCCTCTTACTTCACTACCATTAATTCATTTATCGTCAAACACCTCATCTCATTTAGGTTCAATCCCAAATCATATCACTTTACTCATTGATTTCGTAGGTGATCGAAAACCCTAGTTGGTCACCCCAAACCCTAGCATATTTCTTCCCCCACAAGTAATCTCTCTACTTTTCACCTAACATTACTTACTTCCCATGACACTCATACTCATCCCTCGTATATTAAATATCCACTCTTAACCCATTACTCTACTCTTCCTTAATTGTTCTTACTTCCACATTTTCCCCCATTTTATCCTTTCACCCCACATCATATTATTAACATCCTAGCATGCATGTCCTAGAGGGTCACGTCATAAAATATCATAAACACAACAGAACAATCATTACACACATGTCATAAGGAATTCATATAAGCATACCTCAACTCCAAGCTGTGCTACAAGTAATTAATCATTAAAACATAAAGTACACAACATGGCATATCACATGGTACACAAGGCACATAACACACATATAATTGATCTTAGCCACATCTTTATGAAATACCCATAAGTAGAGATAAGTAGAGACTTACCTGGATCCGAAGCTAGCTAAGCGAGATAAGAGGGAGAGAGAGATCACTAGTTCGAGGATCCACAATAAAGCTTTCCTAGATCGCCGATAGAAATCGAAACTAAGTTAGAAACTATCTTATCAATTAACAATTCATATATTATAATTAAATAAACGCAAACGAACACAAACGATCTTTCTTGGAAAACGTGTCCAAAACTTAGGACTTAAAAGCATAGCTCTATTAAGATTTAAGATTAAATATAAATCAAAACGGATTCATAAAAATACCACTTGGGACATTTCAAATTAATTTGGAAAGACCGAGAAAGAATAATCGATCATAAGTTAATTACAGAAAATAACTTATTCATTAGGTTTTACAACTAAATAGGTAAACCAACCATTTACATAGAACCGAATCCAAACCAATTAGATTAAAACATAATTTAAATGATTTAAAACCCAAAGACAGAAATCAATTAGATAAAAGACGCATAGCAAAAATCGATTTTATAAAACAATCCCCGAATATTAGGGTTTTTAATCCCTAAACTACGAATCGAACAAATCACTTCGATTGCCTTAAATTGATAGTTTTAAAACACAATTAAACTAATTTTAGATAAATCTAGATAATTAATTTCAACAAAACAATCTTCCTAGTAGCCAATTTAAGACTATTCATTTTCAAAATTAGGGTTTTAAAGCCCACAACACAAACTCGGGTAATTCAAATTAATTAGTTCAAATTAAAGGTATTAGAAAGCAATTATGATCATTTCAACTATTTCTACAAATTTAATTTTAGAAAAACAATTATACACATGATCAATTTCATAATCTCACTTGAAATCTAGGGTTTTAGGCCCGAAAATACAATTCGGTTGAACTCTATTAATTTAATCAAATTGAATATTTATAAATGCAATTAGACACATTTTATAACATATCAAATAGTCAATTGATCAAAACCAATAAAAGAAATACCCAATTTAGCACAATTAGGGGTTTTGAGCCCGTAATACAAATCCGATCAATTCTTGCTAAAATATATAAATTGGCGGTTCAAAAAAGTAATTAAATATATTCTAATATAAATTGTATAGTCAATTGAATAAAACGACCCGATTACACAATCCAATTTAGTCCCGTAAGAGTTTTGACCTAAAAATTCAATTCCGATTAATTACACACAATTTTCCCAAATCAACACTTCCGATATGAAATTAAATACGTTTTGAACGATATTATAAAATAAATTGAGCGGAACGACTCAATTACGCGACCCAATTTAATCACACACGAATTTTGACCTAGAAATCAAATTCTGACAAATTCTGCATAAATTTCTCAAATTGACAGTTCCGACATGAAATTAGATACATTTTAAAACATATTGTATAATCAATTTATCAAAAATAGCTAAATCGGACGAATCCGAAAAATTTGGGCATAACCCGGCCAAAAATCCAATTTCCAAAATTCCAACCTAAACCATACAATTAACATATCCAAATCAATCTTACAACACATATATACATAATCAAACAATCAATTTAGCTTTTCACAAGCTAAATCACATTCAATTTATCAAATCCATAATAGGGTTTTTCAGAAATTTATACCAAATAAAAACCGACAAATCGGGGCAAAGGAAGGCCGGTGAAGCTTTGTCGGGGGTCGGGGGTGGCTCGCCGGTAGTCAGCAGGGTCTGCCGTGGCCGGACGGCGGTGCACCTAGCGCGGCTCATCGTTGCTGCTGCTGCCGCCCGCTGCTGATGCGCTGCTCCGGCTGCTGCGGGTTGTGGCCGACGAGGACTGGCGAGCTTGGCTGGAGCGGGGAGGAGCTTGGGGAGAAGGTGGCGGCTAGGGTTGCGAGACGGGAGCAGGGGTCGGGAGCAGAGGTCACGAACATGAGAGTTGGGAAAGATAAGAGAAAGGGAAGAAGAGAAAAAGGAAAAGGAAGGGGGGGTTCGGTCGGGGCACCGGTTGGGTATTTTTTTTATTATTTATATATTTTAAACGAATACACATAAAATAAAATACTAAAAATATCAAAATATTATTTGAAGATTTTATCTAAAATTTATTTAACGAAAATTTATTTCGAACGGATCCGAAGGCTTAAAATTAATAAAAAGCTATATAAAGAATTTCGGAAATATTTTCGGAAGAATTTACCAACGAATATAAAAATTTTATATTATTTACGGAAATATATTATAAGGCATCAAAAAATTATTTAAAAGCATATAATAAAATATTTAAGTCAAATTCTAATCAATCGAGATTAATTTAAATAGTTTCCGAAATCGGTTTTCTGCAAACCCAAAAAGCATAGAACGAAAGAAAATTAATTCCAGAAAGAAATTCATAAATAAACTCCAAAAATCTTTTTAATTTAAAACTTCTCAAAAATATTAACGATTTCCAAAAACGAATAAATTTAAAGTCGGAAATATTTTCTATGGATAAAATCATTAAAATAAATTTAACTATTTAAACAGAAATTCTATAATTTAAATAATATGTTTCGTTAACGAAATATAACTCTAAAATAAAGTCTTAATCACACGACAAAGTTCAAATCGAAAACGAATCTAAAATATTAAAATCAAAATATGAGAAAGAACGGGAATATATATTTTTAACCGAAAATCGAATTCATAAGAATATAATAAAATCATTGTCGTGAACGAATTTATCTAGAATGGTTCGCAACGACAACGATTAATTAAATTCAAATATGAATTCGAATCGTCGATAAATCCATAAAACGAATCAAAATTAAAATAATTAATTATTTACATCAAATTACGTTAATAAAATCATTAAACTTAATAATTTTGAATTTTAAAAATACGGGGTATTAAAGATACTCCCTGGTATATCATTAGTGTCTAGAGTAGAAAATACAACATAATCAACTAGGATCCCTCTTGAAGGTACTCGAAGGCAAATTAATAAGTCTGAGGCAATCTAACCCATAGGTAACTAATTGAAGATCGAATAATCTAGATCCATATACTACTCCATGATCTTCCAATTCAAGTGATTAATGTTTTATTATCCAAGTCATATACCAAGCATGTCTCATTTAGCATGCCAAGTCCACCGTGATTGCATAAAGCATTCTAATTTATCCACCATAATCCTTCAAGGGTACATAGTGATTTCATCATCAATAAGTGACCAATTTGATCCATCAATTAAGTTAATTATTCCATGATAATAATTGAATTTCTATCATACAAGAATCATAACATAATATAATGTCAAGTCTCAAATCATTAAAAGGTCAAAAGGAAGCAAAAAAAAAGCAGTCTAGCCAAAATTAGTCGATTGGTTATATAAACTAGTCGATCAGTTTAGCACAATCAAACCTTACCTTCCCTGTTGAAATCATTTGATCGGTTTGTTAAACTATTTTCCTATTATAGAGACCAGTTGATCGGTTTGACCAAACTTGTTGATAGGTTTATACTAACAACAAACCAAAAATTATCATAGGCAAACCTGTCAATCGATTTGACTAACCATTTGACTATTATAGTGATCATTCAATTGGTTTGGTTGAACTAGTTGATTGGTGTGTAAAAAAAAATAACATATCCATGCATTTTTATACACGATTTAGACCACAACTACAAACCATACCAACTTTGTATCATTTAGACATGCTAAATTGAGATATATCATATTAAATTAGAAGACCATGCTGCATTTCCAAGGTTGACAAAACATGCGCATGAAACTCATATTTTCTCAAAATAACACAACCTAAGACATGATTCACCACAACACTACCATTATCATGTAAACATGCAAAATATCAAAGTTTAAGATCTATACCAACCTACGTGCTCATTCGCTCCACACTCAAGGTAAGAATAACTTACCTAGAGAAGCTTAGGAAAAACCACACCAAGGAAACACTTTAGCTTAAAAATCCTAAATCTCAAACACCTTAACATAGAATATTATAACTCAAAAAAATCTCATTCCTTCCGTTTCTGTTTTTAAAATTTTTAAGAAATAATGTTTCGTATTTCTCTCCATCCATGCTTCTACATCCCCCTCCTCATCTTCGTGCATCACCAGTGATAGCAAATTATTGATGATCGAAATAGGTTCGATGAGCACGAAACTACAAATAGGATTACCCTATGCAAGGACGGATGTATGATCCACTGATTGATCATATTAGTTTTGTGTATAAATGATTTCATATCTATTTTAAATGTTTGTAACTATACATAGAAATGTATTCTGCATAAAGATTAGCCTCCAATATTTCTTTACTTCACATTTTTTTATACACATATATCTTGCTGTAAGTTTAATGACAAGTTCCACACATGTATATTTTTCTAAAGATCAAATTGTATATATTGTCGGGTGAAAGAGGTAATGTTCGGTTTAAGGTTGTGATATTGGAGCTATTAGAAAAATTGGTCAAATACTTTTTGCATTATCATAAAGAGTGTCTTATAAAGTTAAGATCATAAAGCATCTATATTAATTTTAATGACTAGACATATAGAATATACACAACCTAATTTAATAAACCATCTACTTTTTCCATTTGTAATATCATAATTTATGTAAAACTAATTACTATTAGGTAAAAATTAAAAATTTTCGTATACAATAAAGTAGTACTCCAAAGATTTATTTGGCATGCCATCATAGCGGTCAATTTTTTTCTTCTAATTATATATTTTTTATATTAATTATTTAGCAATAAAAAATAATTATTTAATAAATAATTATTTTAAATTAAATTAAATTTGAAAATAAATATTTATCTAAAATTTTAAAATTTTAAAATTTTAATTATATTATATAAAATCTAAAAATAATTTTTTTTACCACTATTACCCGTACCAAACTCGGAGTAAAAGGTTTTGCGCCGCTCTTCCAATCATGTTTGGTCAGAGTTGAGACGGTCGGTGTGCTCAGAGTCACGATGAGAAGGTTACCCTGACGATTCGAAGACAATTTAATTCTCAGTTTCACCACTGCACATGCAAAGTATCATGTCTAATCTCTCCCTTTCTCTTGATGAGCAAAATCTACAGCAGGAGCATCAGCATTCACAAGAAGGAGCAGAAACTTTGCATGCCCAAAACCCTATTTCTAACTCCACTTCCGGCGACCGACCACGAAATCAACCAGTCCTAACCCCGCATTCGGAAACCCCAACTCTCGTAGAAGCCCCCGTTCCGCAATCGGGGCCAGGCCCTGGTCGTCCGCTGCCAATTGAGACACAAATTTCCGAAGATCAGGAAGTAGAAGAACCAGAATCCGAGGGTATGCCTATTTCTCCTACGCCACCCGTTTCAGCTACTGGTAGTCCTCTGAGAGCGTCGTTTAGACGCGGACAGAAGCGTAAGAAAGTTTCACAGAAGGATCGTCGGAAGATGCAGGCGGCTATGAAGAAATTGCAAAGCTTGAATAAGAACCTAAAGCCCATTCCTTTTGTTCCAAGCAAGGTTCTCGATTTCCCCAAGCACGAAGAGCTGTTGAAACATCTTGGTTTGTGGGAGTTTGCCCACATTGAATTTGATAAGATTCTGAGGGCTGACATCATCGCGCTTCTCATTGCAAGCTATAGCTCGAAGGATAGGGGCGGTTATATCCATGGCTGTAAAATTCCTGTCAATAGAGCTGATTTGGGACGGGCGCTGAAGTTAAATACGAAGAAGTCGATGGATTGTGATGTGGAGAAGTGGCCGGAGGATTTTGTGTCATTTGTCGACGAGTTTGTCTCGACTTGGATGTTGTTGCACGAGGATATGTGGATGATGCCGGAAGAGGTATTGACTTGGACGACATTGATTAAGGAGGGGCGTCTGGAGAAGGTAGATTGGGCAGGCTTGATTTGGTTTATGGTGGAGAAGGAATTATCCAAAGGACCCAATCTGGTTAATTGCTATTACGCATCACATTTGCAGCATTTGATCAAGGTACACAAGGAAGAATTTTTGAGAGAGGAGCCTATGGAACAGGAGGACGCAGGTATTGTGCAGGCGGATGAAGATGTTGACGTGAAGATGTTTCACGCTGAAGTATCCGAGGAAGGAGCGGAAGTGGTCGATCAAAAGATGACAGTCGAGCAAGGCGCTGGAGTTGAGGTAAACGTGACATTGGGCCTTGGGCAAGATGATGTTAGTGATACGGCAGCTGTCAATGCTGTTTCTGACACCGACATTGCAAAATCTGCTGTTGATATCTCTGATAATGTGAAAACCATATGTAATATGCAAACTGAATGCAATGTTGATCGGACCCACGTAGATAATGCTGTAAATGCAGAAAATGCTGATAAGGTTGATAATTCTGAAAGTGCTGATGCCGATGCTGACGATAATGTCAAAACTGTTAGCACTGCCCTCAATGTGAATAATTTTACTACTGCTGACGATGCTAAAAATATTGATTCTACTGATGATAGTCAAAAGGCAGACGGGGACAGGGACATGATGAGTTTTGAGACTTGTCCTGGAGACGAACAGGGCCAAGGGCTTTTGCCCAAAAGCAGCATTGTTGAAAATTTCGTACGTCCGTGTAATATGGCTGAAGTAAAGATCGGCGACCAGCTAATGGCACAAGATGGAGAAGGTCAGGATCTTGACATTGCGGAGCCTGTAGATAGAGAACAAGCAGGAGGGTGCGACGATGTGCAGGAATGCAATGCTGTAGAGAGGATAGCGACACCAAATCTCATGCAAACATTGGAAGCAGCGCAAATGCCATATACTTCTCCAAACCTTTGTGATCCGTCGTCTTTGCGACTTCTAACAACAAGTTATGAAACTAGTATGATGATGGTAGGTCCATCAATTTTTGGTGATGCTGCGAATAGGGACGTCGGCCATATCTCCCACACCGATTTGGGTGATAACCTTAAGAAAGTGAGAGTTGATGTCCCATGGGACAGCAAGCCTGCTGACATTGACATGTGCATGGATCAGCTACTGCAGTGGGCAGGAAGAGCTAAGATTGCATACGAAGCTTCCAGAGAGGAGGCCCGTCAGCATGCTGATCTACAGCAGTACTATGTTAATGAGCTGGGAAATAAGGATCGAATTATCGGGCAACTGAGAACTGGGATTGAAGAGCTGCAGAGCAGAAGACAAACTGAGTTAAGTCGTCTAGAAAATGAGCTTTATATAATGAGCGGTCTGATTGATGGGTACAGACGGGCATTAAAGGACACGCAGGCTACTTTTTCTGAATACAGAAAACGCTTTCCTCAAGATGATGAACCAATATACAGAGATGCTGGAGGTGGTGGGGTTGTCAAAAGCGTTATGGAACTTGAAAAAGAAAGGCAAAGGCGAGAAGAAGAGGAGATGGCGCTCCGAAGTATGGTTGAGGAATTCGCTAAGCATGCGGAGAAGAAATGGGAGTCTGATATGGAAAGGTATTATGCTCAACTCCAGCGGCAGCTTTATGCTCTAGAAAATCTTGAAAAGGAATTAGATGAACTCCGGGATTCGAACGCAAGGCGTAAGGCTTCAGCAACTGCTCATAATGAGTGAGGAACATCTTTTAATATATATCATGTCCATTATTGCTAGGGCAATTTGCTAAGTATATATGCTAGTTAGCCTGTGTTATCTGATGTAGTCACCTTAATGTAAGTTTGTCTGATATTTCTCTTCACCCCAGATACAATGTTTGTAATTTTGTGTGTTCGTGGTCTGGGACAAGGGCAGGCTGTAGTCCGATTCTTATCGGGAACAGCGTTGGTGGACGTAGTTAGTATTAGCTACTATCGTAATCTGGTTCGTGTTAACTGGGATCTGAATGTCTTCGTCCACTTTAGATGTGGTATCATTGTGATCTTTGAATTTTTATTAAGCTTGGAAATTGAAACTGTCATCCATGATTGCTTCTTTCCAATGAATTATGTCTCTTTCTCTGTCAAATTTTTGTTCTTCCTTTTTGTCTGAATTCCAAATTCCCTGTTCTTCTTTTGATCCCCCCCTTGCCTTTCTTTTATATCGTTCCCTGCATCAAATTGTTACAACTCCCATTCATTTAAGCGAGCCTCATTACCCATATAAGTTTTGGTAATTAGCCGAACGACCTTAAATCCCGGCCTTTTATTTTACCTGATTCCTTGGGTATAGTCAATTTACATTTTTCATATGATGGGTTGATATTATCTAGTCTTTGTAGGTGTATAATTTTGTCCATTAAATGTTATGGTTATTTTTTATTTTTACCTTTACTTTTTTTTTGGTCTTCTATGCATTAATTGTTTTGTTGTTTTTTGATAAATGGTGTAATTGTAATATTGAAAGTCTATTTATCAGACTCCTAAAATAATGTGTAATTTGCAAAATTGGAATAAAGTTATGGTCTTTCTATGTAAACCTTGGTGTGGGGTGGCTTCCTATGTTTGTTAATCCAAACATGGGGCAGACGGCGCAAATATCGCCAAACTGTTGCAGCAGTTGGAAGAAGTTCCGTTCATTTTTAGGGTACATCACGGATCGAAATTATTATCCGTTCGATGTGATTAACCTGGCGTTTATGAATAACAACAAATAAGATGATCTTCAGAGTATGTATGGATGCATCATGTTTACACTGATAGCGGAGCAGTTCTCTCCTTGGAGAGATATGTGGCTATTTGATGGTATATGATGTATGCAGAATTTATTATTATGTAATAATGGCGGAACACGTATTCAAAGAAGCATGGCTATTTTTACATGGCCTCGGATTTGGGTTCAATCTGAAATTGATGTACGCGCAAATGAATGAAAAGCAGGATACAGGTCTTGGGATCCTTGTGCTTACATATGATAAGTAATTGTTTTATCCTCATGGAATGTTACATCTCCTGTATTTCCTATCATTTTGGGAAAGAAATATCTGTCTCTATAAGTGAACCATTTGACGTCAAAAAAAAAAAAATTGAAAAATGAAAAAACATCCCGTCCGGTGAGCTTTGTATGGCCTTTTGAAGCCGCGTGTTATGGCGATGGCATTTTCTGGACACCTGCCTCGTAGACGTATGTGCTTTTGGCACACGAGGCAACACAATGAGAGCACAAAATTTGGCTTAGCTTGGGTAAGAGCCTGGATGCGGATGCGATGCAAATGCCCCACTTTGAACAAAAAGTTAGGTAAAAATCAATATACAAGTCTTTTGCTTGTTTCATATGTTGTCGATTGCTTTTAGGATGGAAATTTTTTCCGATTTAATTCCCTTTTATAAGGGTATGGTCAAGGCCCGATAGATGTTTTTTCTAATATGTTTGACAAAAGTAATTGAAAAGCTTGACAAAAGCTTTATAATTTATAAGATACTTGAAACAGATTTTTTAAAAATAGCTTATTATTATAATACTAGAAGATGATCAGAAGAAAATAATGAGAGGACGATAAAATTAGAGAAAGTTCAACTTGTATCAACTATCAAACTTTTTTTAAGAAAATTATTGCAAGTACTCTACTCACACTTATTGCAGTGGCAAATGATGCAATAAATCTAACATCACTACTTTATACTACAAGCATATATTATATATAATCATTTTAAAAAATTAAGCTACACAAATTCAATTACAGGATTTTAAAAGCATAAAGCAAAATTGCATAAACATAAAGTGCGAAAATGAAATAATTGTTTGGATACTCAATACCTTGAAAACATTTAATCTTCTAAATCAAATTGCATATGAGGCAATAAATATGTTTAAACCACTTAATCTTCTAGATCAATTTCTCGTAAGGTTTACCTGGCTTTTAATATTTGATATTCTAAGATACTCATTACTCTTAAATTATTTGATCTTTTGGGATCAAATTATACATAAAGTTTTCAATAGTTCTAAAACAGTTTGATTTTCTTAGTTAATTTATTTATAAAGTCTTCAAGACCTTTAAATTAATCGATATACTATAATGAATAAGTTTATGGATTTTCTTAATCAAATTATACTTAAGGTATTAAGAACCTTCATAATAATTTACTGGATCAAAAAATTATTCTTATAGATATTATAATGGGAAAAAAATCAAGACCTTTTAGACCAAGATAATTGAGTATGAAACTAAGGTTTCTAACTCTATTGTATATTTTTCATTTCTGTGCTACGAGTACGACGAAAAATATTATGTCACTTTAGTGGCCTTTTAATCCCTTCAAGTAATGGAGGTTAGAAAATAGTGATAAATTTGAAGAAATTAAATTACAAAAATAAATAGCAATAAATTAAATTGTAGAAAATAAAAGGCATAGCAAAAAAAATGTGCAAATGAATTCAATCTTTTGGATTGTGGTGCGTGCGCACACACACACACACTTATTTAATCATATATAGGTGTTGAGGCTTTCAAACTCAATGTTTAGGATTAAATCTTAGGTGATTCAATTTTTTTTATATTTAATGATATATTGGTTTTTAGGACTTTGATTCAATATTTAGGATTAGATTGTATATGAATCATCAAGACCTCAAATATCATCTTTAGAATTGAATCGTATATAGGTCCTAAGAATTTCAAATTCAATCTTCATGATTGAATTTCATGTAAATCCTAAGGATCATTCTATCTTCATGATTGAATTATATATAAGTCCAATAGGACCTTTGATTCACTCTTCATGATTGAATTATATATAAGTCTTTTAGAACCTTTAATTATCTTTAATAATGAATTGAATGGTATATCAGATTATCATCTCTACTTCAATTTAATCTCTTGTATTAAATTATACATAAGTCCTTGGGACTTTTAATTCAATCTTCATGATTAAATTGCAAATAAGTCCTTAGGGATCATTAAATCTTTAGAATTGAATTATAAAATCAATTCTTATGACCTGTAATTAAATTTTCAAAATTACATTGTATATATGTCCTAAGGGTATTTAATTCATTTTTATGATTAAATTGGATATATAGGTCTTTAAGACCTTGAATCCAATCTTTAAGACTCAATTGCATAAAGATATTTAGAATTTTGAATTTAATCTTGAGCAACTATCATGCTAGTAACATTGTTGTTGGTATTTTACAAACTAAGGGGTTATAAGGGAATTTAAAGGAAGTGTTGACTGATTAAAGGATACTAAAGGAAAAAATCATAGGAGAGAGGAGAGAGTAAAAGTGAGATTATGTATTAATGATTTCAAATTTCTCAAAATGAGTAAAAGACCCCATATGTATAGGAGTAGAATGAGGAGAAGAAGGGAAAGGGAAAAGATGCAATGTGATGATGGTCAACTAGCTGAACCTCAATCGCATGCCTAATCGGCCTAGTTTGGAACCAAAAGGGAGATTATCTAGAAATAATATTGGGTTGTCCTTAGATCTTTGGGTCAATGCCCATTAAACTCAATAGTATTAGTTTGGGAGAGACTCATATCATCACCCTCTTCAAAATTTCATCCATCAAGTCAGTCTTTTTCCCGAGGGTAAATAATCTAGACTTCAGTGCCTTGCTTAAGAACATGTGTATCAATTGGTTGCTCTTTTAGAATAGATAAGTTGAACTTCAATGACTTGCCGATGGTCCACATTATGAGTTTATAAAAAAAATGTGATATCCATTTGTCTTTTACAAACACAATAACTAAAAGACCGTCGACGAATTACAAGTAAGGAATTTAACTTACAATGGATATGGATATGGAAGAGGAAAAAAAATACCCACCATATTTGGATATAGATATGGTATAGGTTTTCTTATAGGTTTCCTTTAAGAAAAAAATACTCGACCCTTTGCCATCCCTAGCTATGCAAGGTATGCACGGTGACATGCACTTGTATAGTCTCCCCTGCACGCTCAAATGCACTTTCCACCTCCCCTACACCTATCCCTTCCTTGCCATCGCCACACCATCCTTCCCTTACAACCAGTCATCCTTGTTGCCTTCTCCAACATCCTCACCACTTCCCTATCTATAAATACCCCCAATCAATGCCCCTCTCCTCTTTTTCTTCCACATCGAGCTCTCTGTTCTACACACCCCCTTCTCTAGCCACTCCAGCCATAGTCGTCTTCACCACCAAGCTATGCTCCCAAGCTCCTCCCCTCTTCCCCTTGCACCCTCCTATGCCTGCTGAGCCCCCCTTCCCCCTCCTTCTCCCTTTCTTTTTCCTCCCTGAACCTGCAGCAATATAGGTTGCGCCTCCCCTATACCACCTTGCACCACCACCACCACCAACCAACTCCTTCCCTCCACACCACTGTCATACCTTAGCCACCCTACATAGGTACCCCAGCCTATGCAGCTGACTAGACCACCCCTTTATCCCCTCTATTTTTCCCTCCTTTCTCTCCATCCTCTCAGTTGCATCACCATCGGTCGCTAGTCCCACAACCACAACCATTCCTCCCCTACTATATTACTTTGCCAACACCACCTTTAACCCCTAGGCTGCTAACCCCCACTTTTTTTCATAACAAAATCATCTGCCACCCTTGTGTCGCAGCTGCACCGCCACTCCACTTTTCTTACCTATTCTGGTCACCATCACTCCCCTTCCTCCCTTTAACTTTCATTTGACTAGATTTATTATTATTATTATTATTATTATTATTATTATTATTATTATTATTATTATTATTTATTTAAAGAAAAAGAAAAGAAAGAAAAAGGATAAGATAACCTAAGTTTGAATATTTCCATTTTTCTAGGTATTATTCTGGTAGTAGTAGGAGAGGAGGTGTAGGTTTTCTTGCTTAGAAATCAGAGCCCTTTTAGTAAGGATATAGTCATAGCTAGGCCTTATTTTGTTAAAATGTGACTTTATTATGTGTTAAGTGAATACATGCTTGAAATATTAGATGGTCTAGGGTTGTAGGTACAGCTTGTCTTGGCAAGGATTAAAGGCAAGAATATATATGGACATGATTGTGTTGGTTCATGTGTTGATGTGTATTTCTATTACATGGTACCACATGTTTTGAAATATTGGGAAGTTCTTATATTTGAGGCCATGAGACTTAGGTAGGATTTTAAGACCGAGGGGCATTTTGGTTAACGTTATGAAAATAGGCATATAGGAAACCCTAAGGTGAAAGTTAGCCAAATATCATTTAGAAGGTGCTAAACAAATAACCATGGTAAATATAAAGGGCATCAAGGTAAATATTGCATGGAGAGGATCGACCATGCATGGGGTAAGTTAAAACTAATGTGAGCTATGTCTAGGGGTGGTTAAGTGAGGGATGGTTGCTAAGAATATATGTAGAAGAAATGATGACATTGGTGGGCAGCTTGGAACAATTGGGGTAGTCCTTGGATGCTAAGGGGTGTAAGATTTCTAAGCAGATGGAACTAGGGTTTTGGTAGTTTAAAACCCTTAGGTAGTTCATTATCACATGTAAGACATGTGGAAGTTGGGCTATAACTCAGAACTATGATGTTAATCATGCTATTTGGGAATTGTGCACTAAATCTAATGGCCATGTGGCATAAGTGGGAGCAAATATAACTATCATGGGGGAGGTAGGGTTTCGAGAGGGATCTATTGTGGGAAGTTATTATCACATGTGCAAAATGGAGGAGTTAGGATATAAAACTTCAGGGAATGAATAAGCATAGTAAAATATGTCTGGTTGTGAAATATTATGGCTAACCAAGTAGCAGAGGAGGGGCTAGATCAACTAGGGAGAACTAAGGTTTTGAGGAGTAACCCTAGAATCCAATGATCACTATATGTGAGAAACTAGGATAATAGACTATGACTCACGATAAGAGGGGATTCTAATAATAGTTTTGGGTTTTTTGGGTGAAATGAGGACACAAAGGAACAATAGGGGGTATGGAGGTACTAAGGGTTATGAAACTAGGGTTTATAAGGGGATAGGGTAGGCTCAGGGTGATAGTAAGGCAGGAGCCATACTTGAGTTGTGCATGATTGTGTGGGGTATCTGAAATAGATAAGACATGAATAGGACTCTAATCACTTAAAGTGGAAGATCACTTGATTAAGGACCAGTGGTACCTTGTTACCAGTTCATTGGTGATAATAGTGTCTAAGAGCGTTCTGTCATGAGGTTGTACTTATTTGATCGGTCCACCGCTGAGAATAGTGGTCAGGAGCGTGCTGCCTTGGGGTTGTACCTTATCTACCGATCCATCAGTGAGAATAGTGGGATCCCAAACTCAAGTAATAAAACCCTTGGACAATAATAACCTATGGAAAGCTACTAATTACTTACAGTGGAACACCACATAGGTCGTGACCGGTTATACCTTATTATAGGTCCATAGGTAAGAATAGTGGCCAAGAGTGTTCTGTCTTGGGGTTGTACCTTGTTATCAGTCTAGTGGCTAGGAGTGTTCTACCCTAAGGTTGTACCATGTTAATCGATCTATCGATGAGAGTAGTGGGGTTCTTGAACCCACATAAATATAATTCATGAGTTGAATATTTATTGCATTATTATCTTGAGTCCAAATAATAATAAACAAATTGATATGACTTGCTTATGAGCATTTTATTTCTTGTTGTGGTGTCATTAAGTGCTCTAACATACTTGACTTCATTGTTACCTTCTCATTATGTATTGTACTGATCACCCTTATTATGGGTGCTACTTGTTCCCACGAGTAGTATCCTCTTCTGAGCCTATGCAAGTGAATGAGGATTCTTTGAATGACTTTGTCACTTATGATGATATGATTGGGGCAGGGTGATGCAGTTGTGTCCAAGGTTAGGGACAACAGAGAGCGACATCTGCCTACTGTCCTTTCCATCTTTCTAGTTTTAATGCTTTATTTCCACCGAACAATGTTTGTGTATTTTAGTATTTCTTTGGAAACAAACACTTAACCTTTATTATGTTATGAAATGCTACCTTGCTATGTTTATCATAGGTTACATTTGATATGGTTGGAGGATTTTACGTTAAAAATGAAAATTTTCAATGATGATTTTTGGGGATGTTACAATAAGGGGAAAGAACATTCATAAAAGAGATTTGTCCTTCTATAAAGAAATGGAAGTCACAATATTTCTTTATCCTAGTTGACTCCGAGTGGAAATTGCCTAAATGAGGTTTGCTTAGTCTAGAGGTCCTAGAGCGTCCACCTTCCTCTCTGGATTTAGAATTGAGTGTGGTTAAGTTCTATAAATTCATGCTGGATGGATGCGTTGTAAATAATAACAAAGTCACTAGTAATCACATCATTCTTAGAAAAATAGGGTTAATTTTTGACATCGGTAAGTAGTATATATTTATGTCCTTATTTTTATCCATTCAATTCATCGGAGTATAAAATCATTCTTAATTCATTGCAATGTCTGTCATCTATATGTACAAAACATATTTTGTATTCGTTAAGATTTATTACACAATTATTATTTCATAATCTATTTGAAGTTATTAGGGATAGGGACTTCTCAAGGAAATCTCAAAATTATCATTGGTGAAAGAGAGCACTCAACCAAATATGATCTCGAAGATGCTGGTAGCTAAGAAGGTCTTAGGGTCTTCAAACTTTTTACCTTGACAATGAAGCATTCCACTTACTATTAGTTCTAAGGATAACTTTCCTAAACCCTAACTTGAACATGTTGAAGGAAAAGGTAAGGGTATTGCTATGGAATCTTTTACTATAGATGAAAAATCAGATAGTGAGAAAGAGGTGACAATAAGGATTGTGCAAGCGGACATGCCTACTGGCATCATCAACTTACTTAACTTATTACCAAGGCCCATCACTAACATAAAGGATCCCTTGAGACCCCCATTATCCTATCTAGTTCCACCAACTCTACCCACCAATAAGCTTATTACAAGGTTATGAGGAAAAAAATTAAAGTATTTCCCTAAAAAAACATTTTGGAAGGGTAACTCTAAACCTAAAGTCTCCATCTAAGATGGTGAAGCTACTTTGTCCCTACCTAATAGCTATTCTTTCTTTGAATGCTACCCCTATGATTGTGCTAGCCTAGAGTTGATAGAGATGCTTACGTTAAAGAGGGATCAAGAAATAGGTTATGGCCTCTTGACAGGGGCTCTTTTGAGGGAAGACGTATATCTTACCTTTCAGGTATAAACTTTTAGGCTATATACATTAATGTTACTGATGTAACAAATTTAATAACTTTATGTATTATATAGAAACTTGCCATGTATAAGAAGATATTTAGTCATCTCCTTTAAAGTAGTCATCATTTACGATTGGTAGAAGGTGAGCTATCAATTCTCCAAGAAGCTCACTCATCCCTAAAAGTCGATAATGATGCACTCTAGGAAAAGGTGGTTGAGTTAGAGACTCAAACAAGTGAATTAAAGTCTAATGCACTTGATATAGACTTTCTATGAGTTCAAGTTGCTGACTTAGAAGAAAACATGGAGAGGGAAAAACAAACATTGAAATATGAGGTTGAGCTACTAAGAGTTAAAAAATACTCATTTGGAGGAAAACCTTTACAAGAAGAAAATCTTAATTGATAAACTATCTTTCCTAGAATAAAATAGGTTGCAGATGTTAAGAAGGTTAGGAAGTTTGTCAACGCACTTAAAGATGAATAATAAGAAAATAAAATCCTCTCTAACAAGGTTGTTGATGTGACAAAAACATTAGAGGAACAATGTAATGAGGTGTAGCAACTATGCAAAGATGTTGCTGATAAGGATTTTACATGTAATATAGAACTTGAAAGCTGAAGAAACATCTAGGTTGAGCCACGAGCACAAATATGTCAAAAAGATAAGGACAAACTATTTGAGAAAGCCAGTGCCATCGACGAGTTAAAGTTTTCTAGTGAATTTATAGACCACTATTTAGAAAGAAAAGAGTTTGCTAGTTATGAGAAGAAACTTCAATCGTAGTAGTTTGATTATAGTGCATCCATGGTGTATTCTTAGTTCAAAATCTTGGTTGTGTGAGATCAATTACTAAAACCCAACAGAAATCCATATATAGGTGAGGAGCTGTAGGGTATTGCGGATGGCTAGCTAGAGTGTTCTAGTGAAATTATTGACCACTATTTAGCAAGTGAAGAGTTTACTCATTATGAGAAATAACTTCAACAGTAGTGGTATGCTTACAACTCGTCCATGGCATATGTGTTGTTCAAAATCTTTGCTGAGCATGATCAATTACTAAAAACCTAATGGATATCCTTGTAACACCCCAAAATTCACTATTTTTTTAACGTAAGCAATTAAATTAAAACCTGTGAATTATGGGGATGTTAGCGCCACACTTAGTACCAGTACCAAGTGCTAAGGCTAAAAAGATTATTTTCAAACTTAAACCAAGAGCTCATAAAATGAATTAAAAAGATCATAACATAGAAGTCAGAGTACATATAAAAGTTTATAAACAATAATAAGATAGAAATCAGAGTACGAAACTAAAATTCCTTGGAGGGAATAATCTTACAATCAATAAAAGGTTTAATTGAAATACTCAATACAAGGTAATAAATCATAAAAGGGTAAATACGATACAAAATAAATACATAAGGAATAAATCGCATCAAGAGCAAAATATGACCATGCCACTCTCGAAATTTGAGCCAACCACAAGCTCAACACTCAGCCTCACCTGATGTCTCGCCCACCTGCACAAAGTCAGAATGGCCTACTACTTGTGGGAATGAGCAACACCTATAAAAAGGGTGATTAGTACACTACGTACTGAGTAAGGTAACCATGCACTAAAGCCAACACAAAAATCACATAAACCATGCAGAAGAAATAACAAAAGCATAGAGACCATCATGATAACATACTATCGTACAATCATTTGATAGATACATAAGCCCCAATTATAGTTCTGATTAATTACTTAATTAATCTTTGATCGAAATCGATTCACACCATGATTTTTATAAAGTCCACACGAGTATGGGAACCCCACTATTTTAGCTGGTGGATCGGTCTCCAGGGCACTTCGACGCCTAACCAATATTCTAATCGGTGGATCGGTCACTTATGGTACATGTCCTACTACTATTATATGCCGGTGGATTGGTCTAGCCCCTTTCTCGCATGGTTTTCCACTATAAATAATTGTTGTCTTTTCCATATCTTAGCAAACCATAGGGTTTGGTTTATTGAGCTCAGGATCCCCCACTATTTTAGTCAGTGGATCGGTTACTTAGGGTAACATACCCTACCACTATCATATGTTGGTGGATCAGTCTCCAGGATACTTCGGTACCAGGCCACTATTATGCCGGTGGATTGGTTTGAGCCCGACTCAATACTCTTCCACTTTACATGATTAATGTCTTACATATCTTATTCATAATTTTAATCCTAGACATGCATGACTCACGCTCCCCACACCTATCCTCCAACGGACTCTTTCCAAATCATTAGAATCATGTACCTCCCAACTTGCCCCAACATCCTCTCCTCCATATCTTATCACACATTAGAAGTCCAACTCTTAAGTATATGGGTCAAGGCCCACTACTTTACACTGCCAAGTCCACTCCACATCTCACTCCAGGGTTTTATCCCAAAACCCTAATTTCAACCTTTGTGATCCATCCCACTCTACTTCACACGACCCAAATCATTTTTAACACTCCATACATCACAACCTTTAGATTCAACTCTCATCATTAAGCCTTACAACTCAAGTACATGTGTGGTCACAAAACCCTAGGTAACCACACCAAACCCTAATTGACCACAACAAACCCTAGCTTCCTTGTGTCCTCATGTCACCCTTCCATTTCTCACATTCCACTTATTGTTTTCCCATACCAATCATGCTCATCCTTACTTGATCATTTTCATCATTCCCTCGTACTCCCCTCACCATCATTTATTTCCCTTTTTACCACCTCCTAAAATTAGGGTTTTTACCCCAAACCCTAGCTCAGTCTTCCTATGTACCCTTATACTATCATAAGTACTATTTTTCACCCAAAACTTCCAAACACCCAAATAACTCTTCTATTACTTTCCTTACGTCCCAAGTTAACTTTTTATACGTATACTTTAATCCTATGCATACATTAACCTCCCCATGCAACCCTTCAAACTTTCTTATGCCAAAACCCTAAATCCATCCATACAAAACCTTAGAATCCTCTATGCAAAACCCTAAATCCATCCATACAAAACCCCAGATTCCTCCATACAAAACCCAAGATTCCTTCATATAAAATCCTAGATTCTTCCATACAACATTCAAGATTCATCCATACCAACTCTAGATTTAATCCATACAAAACCCTAGATTGGATCCTCCCATGCAACGCCATAGAATCTGCCGTGCAAAACCCTAATTCCATCCATACAAAACCCTAGTTTAGATTTTCCCATGCAACACCATAAAATCTACCATGCAAAACCCTAGATCCATCCATGCAAAACCCTAAATTCTTTCATACAAAACCCAAGATTTCTTCATACAAAACCCTAAATTTAATCCACACAAAACCCAAGGTTTCTCCATACAAAACCCTAAATTCAATCTATATAAACCATAGATTAGATTCTCCTATGTTACACCATAGATTAGATTCTCTCATATAAAACCATACATTAGATTCTCCCATACAAAACCATAAATTTTTCATTTTATTCTTCTACTCATGGATCATTAAAATACTTAGATCAACTTACATCCCTTGGTCAACTTATTCCCCTTTTGTCAACTCACTCTCCTTGGTTAACCTTTTTCCCTTTTAGTCAACTTTCTTCCCTTGGTTAACTTATTTCCCACTTTCCATTTTCAAGCTTTTTCCCACACAATACCACTTTTATACATCCTCACATGCATGTCTAAAGAGTCACAAACGAATCATCGCATACCACAATATTTCATCATATATACATAATACACATGCCATTTAACACCACATGAACACATTTCAACTCCACGCCATACTACACATGAAATCAATATAATGATAAACAAAGGATGCATAACAAACAAAGCATATAATACACATCAGCACACATAAGGCCTTAGTAACACCCTTACTTAAAACGACACCGGTCTTGGATCACGCTCCTACGCCTCCTTAGGGCTTTGATTGGTCTCACCTATATTAGGGAAAAACTAGAATTAGATTCCCTCCTACCAAAAATAATATTACTTACTAACTTATTAATACTAGGTTTTTGATAAAATAATAACATATTGATAAAATTAACATTAACTAATTACTAACTTTGCTAAAGATATAAGAAATAATAGTAATATTATAAAAGTTGATAATATAAGGTTGAAGACTTTACCCTAATAATAATAATAATGATACTAAAATAATAATATCAAAGATACTTAAAATAATAACAATGATAACAATAAAAATATTAATAACACCATAATAATAATAATAATAATAATAATAATAATAATAATAATAATAATAATAATAATAATAATAATAATAATAATAATAAGGGCATAACTCAAAAATAAGGTGAAACAAGGGCTTCGACCCCTTTACCAACATAATAATAATGATAATAACAATAATAATACGAATAATAATAATTATAAAAATAGAAATAATATAAATGATAAAAACCATAATAATATTGAATAATAATAATAATAATAATAATAATCATAATGGTGATACTAATACTAAAAATACTAATAATAATATTAATATGATTCAAAACGGATGGTGAGATAAGGGCTTCAACCCTTCACCAAAATAATGCTAATAATATCATCAGGACATTATTAATAAAAATAGTAATGAAATAATAATCAAAATTACAAAATAATAATAATAATAATAATGATAATAATAACAATAATAATAATAGTAATAATAAAATAACCTAAACCAAGAGTAACATAAATTAGGGTTTTGACCCTACTTTGAAATAGTAAGAATACTATTAGTAATAGTAGTAGTAGTAGTAGTAACAACAACAACAAATAAAATAAAAGCTTATAATAATACTAATAATATTAATAATACTAATACTAATAATCTACTATGCCAAATAGGGTTGGCCTTGATAAAAATAATAATACTAATAAGAATAATAAATGCTAATGATAAAAATATTAAAAATATTAATAATAATAATAAGACTTGACATTTATAATACTACTACTACAATTCAAAATAGGCACAATAGGGTTTCAGCCCTATTTAGAATAATAATACTAACATTGAAAATAATAATAATAATAATAATAACATATTAATATTAATAATAAATATAATAGCAACAATAAGAATAATAATAATAAAATTGAAATAAAAATATAATAGGGCTTTGGCCCTCAATAGAAATAATAATTAAAACATTAATAATAATAATAATAACAACAATAATAATAGTAATAATAGTATATATATTCAAATAAGTGAAATAAAATAAATTAAAGCTTGTATAAATAGTGAAAAACGGTTGAGGGGCTTTAGGGTTCAACCTTAGGCTGGTGGTGACAGGTGGCGCCAATTGTGGTGCACGGTGGTGGCGGTGGTGGCCAGAAAAAGGGAAGAAAAGGGAAAAAGTTGAAAGCTGGGAACAAGATAGGGAGAATGAAGGTGGGGGTTGGGGTGTTTAGGGTTGCCCAGGTGGAGAGGAGTAGAATGAGGGTGGCGGTG
Organism: Tamarix chinensis; assembly: GCA_030549775.1. Lineage (NCBI taxonomy): Eukaryota > Viridiplantae > Streptophyta > Magnoliopsida > Caryophyllales > Tamaricaceae > Tamarix > Tamarix chinensis. Next base: position 61,245,715 of record CM060172.1, read on the forward strand.
GTGGTGGCCGAATGGAGAAGAAGAAGAGAGAGAGAGGAGGAGAGGGAGAAAGAGGAAAAGAAAGGTAGGGGAAGGTATAGGGCGGTCTGTAGAACAAGTTGGGAGGTGAAAGGAGCGGCGACAGTGGTGGAAGTGGGTGGTCGACGGCGGCATGAAGGGTGGCAGAGGTAGAGAATGGGTTGATTGAGAAGGGAACTTTGCACGGCCGGGGTGGCTTGTGCAGAAATAATCGAGGGAGATGGGAGGTTTAGTTGGGTAGAGTATATATATATTAGATGGGTGGAGTGGATGGCGTGGTTGGCCGATGGGGCGGAATGGCCGTCTAAAGGGAAGGCGACACACAAGTGGAGTTCTCTGGGTAGGAGATAAAAAAATCAAGCCTTGCTAATTATGGGGGGGGGGTATTTATAGATATTAGATGAGAGGTTAGGGTTTTGTGGGTCAGTGTGAGAATAGGGCAGGTAGGGTTAGGGTCACCGGCGACGACGGTTGGCTGGTGAAATTTCAAATCGTGGCAAGGTAGTGGCCAGTTGGGAGAGGGGAAAAACGTGCGTGAGAAGAAGGGAGAAGTAGTTGAACGATGGGGTAGACGGATTGGCAAGGGAAAATAGGAGGGAAATGGTCGGTCAAACCGTGAGATCGGCAACGGATTTCTCGGACGGTTGTAGATCGATGGAGTTGCCGGTTGTCGATGGGAGGAAGAGGAAGAAGAAAGAAGGGAGAAGGGGGGACTGGACCGGCGGTCCGGGAAAAAGAAATAAAAAAAAGTAAGACGGGCGAATTGGGCGGCGACGACTAACATTGTGTAAGCCAAATGCTACCTTCCTGAGGGAAAAAGAGATAAAACACAACGCCTGGACTGCCGAAAGAAGAAGAAAAGAAAGAAAGGGAGAATGGGTCACGGGAAGGAGAAGGAAGGGAAGGGACTTGGGCCGTTGGACTGGCCCACATCGGGAAGGAGAAAAAAATAAAAGAAGAAGAAAGAACAAGAAAGAAAAAAGGAAAGAAAAAGGAAGAAAGAAAAGGAAAAAGGAAAAAGAGAAAAAGAAAAATAGTGGGTTGGGTTAATTAAATTAATTAGGATATTTAAAAATAATAATATTTAAATAAAATAATATTTAAATCTCTTTTTTGGCTAATTTAGGATTTTTAAAAGATTTTTCATAAATTTCATTTTAATTAGAAAAACACCCTAATTTTCTTCAATTAAATTATTTATAAAATTCATATTAATTTGGAAATATTTTAAATAAAATAATTTATTTAATTAATTTCTAAAATAAAATTATTTAATTGTTTTCCAAAATAAATTCTTTAATTAGCTAAAATACCCAAATTTCTCCTAATTAAAATACTTATACATTTCTTCTTGATTTATCCTAATTAAATTCCTTTTTATTTTAATAAAAATTATTTATTTATTTAATTTTTCTAATAAAAATTTATTTAATTATAATTCTTAAAATTAAAATTTTTGGGAGATTTCACTCCTTATAAAGGTGAATAGATTGAAGGTTTTCCCCCCTAAAGTATCCAAGGAAGCTTAAAGCTATAGTGAAGAGGATGATGAACCTTAGGAACCTCCCTTTCCTTCATCATTTTTTTAATGTAGTTTGTACATATCTTCATCATATATAGAATGGTTTTCTCCCCCATTTTTCATTTCTTTCTTTACTTATAATTCTTTACTGATGCCTATGTGATAATATTGTTGATAATAATAAAACTAGAAGAATTTATTCATTTAACATCCTTCACTAACATTAATTCAAAAATAAAATTGACAATAAGAAAACTAAAAGACATTATTCACTTATAATCTTTCTCTAATGCTAAGGCGAATGGTATTGTGGATAATAAGGAAATAGAAGACCGAAAATTCATAATATCCCAAAATTCACACACTTTGAATCATTATTATACTTTGGCAATGATGAACTAAAGTAAGGTTTAATCTAATTGCTATTGGTTGATTAGATCTAATGAACCAACCAAACCTCTTAGTATTGAGGAACACTCCATAGGATTCAGACACTTAGCTAAGCTGAAAAGCCACCAGGTGTGCCTTAGAGACCCAGTGACCTCTTGTAACACCCCAAAAATTACAGTTGAAATTTTTTGTTTAAACAAACAAACGCAAGCACAAAGGTTCTACCGCCGTCATCAGTACAATGTGCTAACCACAAGGCTAAAGAAAAGTTATCACAAAACCTTAGAAAAATTTAAAATAAGGATTCATAGAAAAATTAAAATATTCATAACATGGAAATCAGAGTGTGCATTAAAAAGTTATTACAACCTAATAGAGTGCATAATTAGAGTTCCCAAAAGAGATAAAAAGGTACAGTATAATAAAACAAAACCAAAATAAAATGATACATAGGTAAACTAAAGTAAAAGAGAATCCGACCAATGTTGCTTTCGGGTCCCCATACCAAGTCTAAAGACTAGCTCTCAGCCCCACTCAATGCCTCATAAGTGTCATAGGCATCAAAGATAGTGTCTTCTACTTACATAAACTCAACAGGGCACTCTACTCATGGGAATGAGTATCACCCATACCCATGAAACAGGCAGTCAGTATGCTACATACTGATTAAGGTAACCATACATCTAAGGCCAAACATAGAAAAGCATATATGTAAGCAGGATCACATAGACAACATACCAGCAATACAAATAATAGGGGCCGTGTTACAATCTGATCAAACTTAATCATTAGATATTTGGTCAACATGCTCATTTCATACCATATTCTTTATAGCCGGTGGATCAGAAATGTACAAGGTAGAACACACCTGACCACTATTATATGCCGGTGGATCGGTCTCTAGGGCAAGATACTCCTGACCACTATTATGTAGATGGATCGGTTTAGCCCTGACTCTCATGGTATTTCACTGTAAGTACTTAATGTCTTTCCCATATGTTATCATAACTTAAGGTTTGGTTTATTGATATTGGGATCCTCCACTATTATAGTTGGTGGATCAGAAACTTATAGGACAAAATACACCTAACCACTATTATATGCTAGTGGATTGGTCTCTAGAGCACTCCATCACCTAGCCACTATTATGCTTGTGGATCGGTATGGGCCCGACTCAATAATCTTCCACTTAAATAATTAGTATCTTAACCGTGTCTTATTCAATATATGTGTTTCACCCTAGACATGCATGTTCTTTGGACTACCTATTCACATAATTCGTCTACTCCCATTCTCCCAGTAAGGTTTGTCCCACATCTTGGGACTTCTGCACCTCCTAACACATCCCAACATCCTTTTCCTCTTTTACTTAAATTGCATGAATACTCAACTCCTAAGTTTGTGTGTCAAGGCCCACTTTCTTTTGCCATCTAAGGTCAACTTCACTATCGCCCCCTTGGGTTTTCCCCCAAAACCGTAATTGGACCTATATGGCCTATCCTTCCTCTGTTTCACACAACTAAAGCTCCTTTACCACCCAACACATCACCTTACTTAGATTCAACCCCAAGCATTCCCCTTTACTTCCCATTTGCACATGTGACCATGAAATCCTAGTTGGCCACCCCAAACCCTAGCACCTTTCCTTTTACCATATATCACCTCTCCCTTACTCTCCCACCATCCTTTCTTCCACCTGACACCCACACTCACCCTCCATGTGATATTCTTCCACTCTTGCCCTATATTCCACTCCCCTCCATTATATTTTTCACTTCCACAATCTCCTCCATTTAGGGTTTTCCTCCCAAACTCTAGCCAAGTTCCCTATGTACCCTTACACCAATCTACTAACTATTTTTCACCTAAGGACTCCAATCACCCTAATAACTCTTCCCTTACCTTACTTTTCAAAAGTTGTTATATAAGATAATCACTTATTTTTTTTTAAAAAAAAATTAGCTTAATTTTTTTTAAATAAGTAATTATATTAAATAACTACTTTTGATATGTAGGTCCAAACAAGCAATTGGATAGGTTAATTGTATGGTTTATGTTGGAATTCTAGAAAATTAAAAATTTGGCCGGGTTATACTCGATTTTTTTGGATTCGCCCGATTTAGCTATTTTAGGTAAATTTATTATACAATACATTTAAAAATATATCTAATTTTATGTTGGAGCTGACAATTTGAGAAATTTATGCAGAATTAATCGGAATTAGATTTTGTAGCTAAAAATTCGTGTATAATGAAATTGGGTTGCATAATTGAATTGTTTCACTCAATTGATTTTATAATATCCTTTGAAATGTATTTAATTTCATATCGGAAGTGTTGATTTGGGAAAATTGTGTGAAATTGAGTGGAATTGGATTTTTAGGTCAAAAATCTTGTGGGTCTAAATTGGATTGTGTAATCGGGTTATTTTATTCAATTTATTATATACTTTATATTAGAATACATTTACTTATAATTCCGAACCATCAATTAATATATTTTAGCAAGAATTGATCAGATTTGTGTTATGGGCTAAAAAATCCTAATTATGCTAAACTGGGTATTTTTTTATTGGTTTTGAAAAATTTATTATATGATATGTTATAAAATATGTATAATTTCATTTCTAAACATTCAATTTAATAAATTAATAGAATTCAACCGAACTGCATTTTCAGGCCTAAAACCCTAGATTTAAAGTGAAATTATGAAATTGATCATTTGTATAATTTTTTTTTCTAAAGTTGAATTTATAGAAATAGTTGAAATGATCCTAATTGCATTCTAATACCTCAATTGGAATTCATTGGTTTGAATTATCTGAGTTTTTGTTGTGGGCTTCAAAACCCTAATTTTAAAAGCAAATAGTCTTGATTTGGCTAATCGAAAGATTATTTTGTTGAAATTTATTATCTATATTTATTTAAAATTAGTTTAGTCATACTCTTAAGCTATAAATTTGAGATAATAAAATTTAATTATTCAATTTGTAGCTTGAGCATTAAAAACCCTGATTTGTCGGATATGGTTCTATAAAATTGATTGTGCTATGTGTCTTTTATCTGATCAATTTTCGACTTTAATTTTTGAATAATTTGAATTATATTTTTATCTTATCAGTTTGGATTTGGTTATCTGCAGATGGTTGGTTTGTCTTTTGGGCTGTAAAATCTAACCAGTAAATTATTTTCTATAAAATATTTTATAATCTATTATTCTTTTCTCAACTTTCTAAATCTATTTAAAATGCTCCAAGCGATATGTATTTAACTCGATTAGAGTAATATTTAATCTTAAATCTTAATAGAGATATGCTTGAGATTCCTAGGTTTTGGACATGTTTTCCAAGAAAGATCGTTTGTGTCCGTTTGTATTTATTTAATTATAATAATTGAATTATTGATCGATAAGATAGTTTCTAACCTAGTTCTGATATCTATCGGCGATCTAGGAAAACTTTCTCGTGGATTTTCGAGCTCTTGATAGATCTCTTTCTTTCTTAGTTTGCTTAGCTAGCTTCAGATTTAGGTAAATCATTTCTTACCTTTACTTATGGCAGAATCTAGATGTATGCCTGCTTGAAGTAGAAGGTGATAAGTATGCTTATCGATTATTTAATCATGTCAAGCGTATGCTGTGTTTTGTGTGGTAATTTTATGTATTTATGAATTTATAGCCTCAATGCAAATGCATGTTAGTATAACGTTGAATATGGTATGTATTTGAGTATGTGAAGGGTTAAGTATGGATTGAAACTATATGATACCTTATGCTGTATCTTTATATCATGGAATTATTCGGCCTTAGTGCCACTTGAATTGGTTCGACTTTAATGCCACTTGGGTTGGTTTGTCTTTAATGTCGTTTGGTTTTAATGCCACTTGAAATTGATATAATAATGAAATTCATTGTGTTGATGGAAGTGAGATAAGTGCTGTTATGTAGGCCTAATTTATAATTGGTTAATTCCTTGAATAAGATACAAATAATTTAAAGTGAAAGATCATGTGAGTTGGGAGGAGGTATTAAGGGTTCGTTCCATCGAATGATAGTAGTGGCTCAGGTATGTTGTCCCTGAGAGGTAATTCAAACCGTTCCACCGGTTAAGAATAGTGGCTCAGGAGCGTTTTACCCTGAGAGGTGTAGGATTCGTTCCATTGGACGATAATAGTGGCTCAGGTGTCCTGTCCCTGAGAGATGCTTCAGTCCGTTCCACCGGATTAAGAATAGTGGGGACCTATACTCAACATGAAAGATAATATGAGTGTGAGATAAGTAACCAATGATTAAGACACTAATCACTTACAGTGAAAGATTACGTGAGTCAAGAGCAGGTGTAGGGTCCGTTCCACCGGACGATAATAGTGGCTCATGTGTGTTGTCCCTGAGAGATGATTCAAACCATTCCACCGGTTAAGAATAGTAGCTCAGAAGCGTTTTTCCCTAAGAGGTGTAGGGTCTGTTCCGTCGAATGATAATAGTGGCTCAGGTGTGTTGTCCCTGAGAGGTGCTTCAAACCGTTCCACCGGTTATGAATAGTGGGGTCCCTTAACTCATCGTAAATAAATAAAATTGGATGTAATAATGATTATTATTGGATTGTTGGATTGGTTTTACTTAGCATGCGATTGTGATTTCTTGTACGCTTATATTTTATGTGTCGTCATGTCTAGTCATGTACTCATAAGCATGAATCTGTGACCTTATGTTTTATTGTATGTAATACTTGTATAATTGAGCATGAATTATTGTATGAGTGGAATGGTGTATTTATCATATGTATAATTGAGCATGAGAATTGTAAGCTAGAGTCTACCATATCTTATGTGTTTCATGTTTCCTTCCATGAGTTGGGCAGTCTTAATTTACTCAATACTAGACCCATATTGATACTACCTTGGTTGAATGGGTCCTATGATGATCCACTAATGGTGGGGAGCAAACCTTTTGTGTAGGTTTGAGATTAAACAATATTTTTGGGTTGAAGGCTTGACTTGAGAGAGTAGGTAATTCGGAGTTTGATCCCTCAGGATTTGTCTTGTCTAACGATATATATTTTTGAAAGTTTCAAGTGTTGTATTTAAAATTTCAAGGGCATTGTAATTGACTTTTAAATTCTCATACTCTAATAAGCTTTTAAAATCTGGGTTTATTTCACACGTTCTGCTGATTTATTCAGCGATGATGTTATTTAGTGAAATTATTCAATTACCATTTGTCTGTGGATATCTCCTTGTGGGAGTTTATCCTTACGGCATAGATGTTGTTTGAATTTTTATTTGACAGGTTTTATCTTTACATCTAGTATAAGATAGATGGTGAACATTCATCTTGTATTAGATGTGGCTGTAATATTCCCCAGATTGTATTTTACCTTCCACTTAATTCTTTTAAATATTTTTTTAGAAGTGAATTTGGGGGTGTTACAATAAACTCATCATACATATTCATATGGAGATGAGTAGGGAAAATTTGGGCTTGAAGCACCTCAATAAAGGGTCCCAAAAAGTAGGCTCTTCACTTCTATGTCAGACGCTCCCCCACCATGCATTTGTTCATCTCCTCAGGGAGTACCCTACCATGTTAACTCTCCCATCTAACAGACACTCACAAGTGGTAAATGTCTTTTCCATGTCCCTGACCCATCTCTTCATGATGTCAGGGCCTTCCTAACCATCAAAGATTGATGGATGATTATTCCTAACCCTCTCGATCCAATCCTCCAGAACTGGAGCGAGTACTAAAATTGGAGACGGTCGCGGTGCATGAATCTGGTCTTTTATGTAGGCATCAGTGGTCTCCATGAATTCCTCAATGTGCTAGTAGTGGTGGTTGGCAGCCATTGATTCCAAAAGACAAGGAATAATTAGCAACAAATCACTTATCAAGCTTTAAGGCCTGCGCACACATGAATAGTATAAAATAATTTATAGCATGTTCAAAACCTGTTCTCACTCATAGACATTTATGTGGTTGAAAACACTTGAACCTTCGGTAAAATAATTAAGGTAATCAATAAACCATTAAAAATAATTGGTGATGTTGGATCAAAATGTTTTAAGGGTTAATAAATTCAAAATAATGTCCTAACAACCACCTACGATATTAGTAAAAAAAAAAAGTGTTTTAAAATGAAGTACTTTTAAAATAAAGCTCCGACACCAACTTATAATACCACCATTTTTTACCATTGATTTTTTTATTTTAAAACATTGTGTAAGAGTAAAAATACCAAAAAAACTAGGAAAAAAATGGGTGCTACCTTCACACCTAACATAAGATAGGTGTCAACGGCTAGTTGCGTGTAAGATACAAGAATGGGAAACAAAATAAATAAAAAACAAGAGTAGTTTGTGCAAGAAACATAATATATAGATATTAAATAAAACATTTACAAAACAAGACCATGTCAGTCCCTAAAACATTCAAATACATGAGAGAAGATTGAATTGAAGTACAAAACTATAATGGGTAGAAAACAAAGATAGGGCATAGCCCCAAACCCTAGTCCATTAAGGATAGAACTGGCAATCATATATTTTTAGACATTTTATACACTTTTATTTTAAGTTTTTTTTTTGTTATTTATTTGAATAATATTTGAGTATATTTATATTAATTTCAATTATGTGCTTAATTTATAATAATTTCATGTATTTAATTAATTTATAGCTTAAAATTGATTTTCGTATGGGTTTGAACGGCCTACTGTATTTTGAACTTAACTTTCACGTCTGATCTTTGATTTTGGTATAAAGATAAGAATGAGATATAAAACTATTATTTATAGTAATATTTCCTAAATTTGATTTTATAAGGGTTGAAATTTATATTAAAGTTAAGACGACGACAACTACTACTACTACAACAACTACCCATAAGAAAAGATAAAAGATTAAGAAAGTACATGTGTTTGACTTGTCAACTTTCTAGTATTATAATAATAATAATAATAATAATAATAATAATAATAATAATAATAATAATAATAATAATAATAATAATAATAATAAGAGACCTTTTGGGTGCGTATATATATAGACCTATAAATAGAAATACGAAGGCAATAGAGAAGATGAAAAAAGACGTGACGATAGAGAGCCAGAAGGAGTAGAGAAGAAAATTTTAATACCACTGATTATCTGTTCTATATAGTATTATTTTATTAGTTTTTATTTTGAATTTAAAGTGTCATAATTTTATATTCAAATTTTCTAAGGTTCAATATTTTATGTATAATTTATATTCTTTATTTAATTTTATTACTTTTATTTTAATTAATAGCATCAACTAATTTTCTTTTACCAAGGATATGGTGAAACCCTATTTTTATACTGATAGATTAATTGATTGCATGGTTAATAGATTGCTTTATGTGTTTTACGCTATTATTCTGAAGTGTACCTAATTAATAGACTGATCACCCTTAATTAACATTTAAAAAGTTGAGAAAAGATGCCAGAGTTGATTCTCCACTTTAGGTTGAATGATATAAAGAGAAATTAAATAGATTATAAGAACAATTACATAATTTCTACAATAGTATGGAAGGATGAATAATTAATTGAACCTAAATCATCACTTTTATTTAAGTCCTTTGACTATATATATTGGGACCGATAATTGATGATGTGACTGTGTAGTTTGAGTTAATTAAATATTCCTGATGACATAGAGTTAACAATTGAAAAGTTTAGGTAATTAATTAGTTGGTTAATGTAAATGGATAGTGATATATTTGAATTCCATGGTATCTTTTAGTAATTTATTTTTATTTTATTTTATTCCATTTTATTATAATTTCATTGATTTAAAATTTTTAGTTTAGAATTAGTTATTTCATTATTCAATTTTGATCGCCTAGGTAAGATTAGAGTGATTAGAGTTTTTTTGTTATTATGTAGTCTCTGTGGGATGATAACTCAATACTCATTATGCCTTATATAACTTGTGACTTATACACTTGTTGATAGGTATATTTGGCCTATATCAAGTTTTTAGCACTATTGTTAGGGACTAATGTAATAGCCCTAAACTAGAAATTTTGAATCTTGATCTAGGGGATTTCTAATTTTTATTTTGATTATTTTAGTTTTATTTTATTTTTTCATTAAAGAACTGACCTTGGTTCTAGTGTGCACTTTATTGAGGAACTAAAAGCTAATAATCATGGCTTCTCTTTATGCTCTCTTTGATGCTTTCAATAAAAAAATATGATAACTTGAGCATGGTTGACACACAAGATTAGACATTTAGATTTTACTTATGTGGAGGATCCCACACTAGTACAAACTATCAAGTAATTAATTCATTTCATTAGTCATATGAACAAGCTAACTATGTGGGTAATTCTCACGAGAAAGCAAATTCCCACTAGAACACTTACAACCAAAAATGGTACACTCACCCAAATTTTTTTATGTTAGGTGCCAAATCCCATTCTAAATCAGTATCATGTGAGTCAGTCATCCTCGTGTTACCAAGTTTTAGCTCCACTCAAGAGATAAATCCTAACTTCAAAGAGTTGTTGGTTGAGGCCATTATTGCAAATGAGGCTAGTTTTCAAAATCATGAGGTATGGATGAAGAGTCAAGAGGCATCTAGAAAGAAATTTGAGGTGCAATTGGGCTGGTCGAACAACATATTAGCTAAAAGAGGCCAAGAGGTATTACATAGTGATACTAAGACAAATCAAAAGAAAGGACCAATGGCAACACATATGAGCAGTGGAAAGGAAATTATGGATTTACTATCTGAGAGATTAGAGAAGGATAACAAGGAGAAGTCGAGAGATGACCAAACCAATCAGGTTATCAAAATTCATGACGAGGTTAGTAAGGAACCAACACTTGGCGAGAGTTCCAAGATTTAGGTAAAAACCTATAAAAACTGCATTCTATTTTCTCAATGTTTACAACAACACAAATTGAATAATCAATTCTCTAAGGTTGAGTTTAATTTACTTAATGCAAGAAAATATCCTCATTGTGATAATTCATGTTGCAAGATTGTTGAGGTTACTCAATTGGTGAAGGAAAAGCCTATAATGCATTATTCAAGTGAACCATATGGAATAATAGCCTTCTCACCTCAATCTCCAAAGGAGAGAAGTTAGGGTATGATGTTGAGACCCCTATTTTTTAGAAATAAAATTCTTACTAGGTAGTACTTTAGCCCCCCTATTCAATCCTTGGGTATGATTTTCATGGTCCTAATGCTATATATTTTATGATTGTGGATGTTAATTGAAGCAGAACTAACATGGGTAACATGCTTAGGGAATTTAGATTACATCAACAAGTCATAGGGTATACCATTTTTTATCAACTCAATGAGTTGAGGTTGCATGCTTGTAACAAAAAATTCAAGGTCTGCAAAGAGAAAAATAAAGATTGGAACAATATTCATGTTCATTTGCAAGAATGTTATGTGGGAGATATTGTGTATCTGCTACTTTCTTGCTCAAAGTTCTTTATAGCTAACGCTAAAAGCTTGATATTTACTTTTTCTTTGTTCTTTATTAACAACGTATGTGTTTTTCCATTTTTTTATGTTTTTAATTTTTTCCTTTTTCTTTATGTTGAGGTAATGCCATATTTTTTTACACTTATTTTGAGTGTTTTACGTGATGTGTGCGTAATCCGACCATCCTTAAAAGCCTACATATGGTCTTCTAATTGTTGGATTGAGTAGGTGATTGAACAAACAGGTACATCAATATTCTTCGTACTAAGTAAGCCAAGTTACTTCCTCAACGGGAATCACAAGCCTTCAAGGCCACATAAAATAGTAAAAGTCATATTAAACATAAGAACATGCTTTTACATTGCACTTAAGTGTACCATATTACCATAATCATATAATGCATCGGGATTTCATGCCATGCAAGGACTTAGACAATTCATGGCTCATCATGTGTAGTAATGAAAAATAAGTAATGCGGATAGGAGTGAATGATTTAATAACAAGTTGTTCCCTTAGGTCAATTTCCAAGTTACATGATCCATTAGATTAACTATTTACAAGCCATTATTCATCTTTCCCTTTCTTTTCCTTTTTCTTTATCTACATCCTTATTCTTATTATTATTCTTATCGAGTGATAGAATTTTCACCACCCATGGTCTCACATACCATGGAAGCCTATCCAAACCAGAGGACATAAAGTCTAGCCAAAGCTAAGTAATTATCAATGGATATAAAAGTTCGGTTGAAGCCAAGTAACCATCAATGGACATAAAGTATGGTCGAAGCCAAAAACCACCTAGGTAACCATATCTTTTAGCATCGATACCTCCTAGTACATCAACAATGTCTATAGTAGGTAAGACACCAATATCTATTAGGATCCCACCTGAGGTCAAAGCTCATAGGCACCAATAAAATGCTCGAAGGCAGACTAACCCCTAGTAACTAATTAAGGATTTGGTAACCCAGACCCATGCACAACTCAATCGTCTTCCACTTTAAGTGATTAGTGTGTTATTTTCTAAGGTTATGTTATTATATAAGGCCCATGTAACATCCAAGTAACACATCCACATACTCATTCCATCTTAACCTTTATTACTCTCCAACTATGTGGTGAGATTTCCATTAGTACTTAACCAATATTAAATAAATGCGTCATGATAATCCTTTTATTCCAATAATCCATATTACATTATCCTTTTGAAGTCATAACATGCTCATTCTAATTTTTTTTCCACTAAAGCCTTTCCAAGCACTTATTGAGAATACCATGAATTATGAACCATTTAATCAATGAAATAAGTTAGTTAATTTATGCTAAGGTATGTGTTCTCATCACTAAAATAATCATATAATAGTATCGAGCATAGTATCCAAACATATCAAGTCCCAAAGATCAAAAATATCACGCTCTAGCTAAACTCAACCAAACCCTAGAGTTTCCTCGAACCTGTTGATTAGTTTGGTCACACCATTTGACTATTATGCGACCAGTTGATCAGTTCTAAGAAACCAAACAATGGGTTTAAGAAAAAGAGCAACCAAAGTTACTATAGACCATCCGATCAATCAGTTTGGGCCAACCAATCGACTTCTCTAAGGACGTGTCGATTGTTTTCCTCACATACATCATATAACAACCATTTACATGCGAATCACACTTTAAAATATTACCACATCCAACCCATAACATGACATAATATAATACCAAGATTTAATGTGATCATAAGTTAAATTATGCTTCATTTTCAAGCAATCGATCCTATTTCCCATAAATGAAGCCCTTTTCTCAAAAATTTTAATTTATTCAACATGTATCATTTAATAAACCAAACTCTCATACAGACATATAAAATTAACATTATATAGATTACACTAACTCACATCCTTATTCGTACCACATTTCAAAGGTAACAATGACTTACTTGAAGCTTAACAAAGTTTCCCATTAAGGGCTTGTTTGGTATGGGAGTAATAGGGGTGGAAAAAATTTCCTCCTATTTTGTATATTTTATATTAATTATTTAATAATAATAAATATATTTTAATAAAATGCCCATTTTAGATTAAATTAAGATCTAAAATGGGTATGCATTAGAATACAAATATTTAATTTTAACTAGATCATATAAGATATATAAAATATGAAGGTAATTTTTTCACTCCTATTACTCCCTAACCAAACAAGCACTGAATAGGAAAAACTCAAGCAGGAAGATTTGAACTCCCAAAATCCCATTTTTTAAATAAACTTTATAAATCAAGAACTTGAATTAGGGGGAAAATAGACCTACCACTTTAAAGAAAAAAAACAAAGAAATAGACAATTGAAAGAAAACTCATATTTTTCCTAAATATAACTATTTCTTGTTTAAGGATAAAATAAGAGAGAGATAGAGAAAGGAGTATAAGAGTGAGGTGAATTCAAATGAGAGATAAAAGTAGAGAGGAATTAACACAAGTGAATGAGAACTCGAGTATTTTGGGGTATGAAAGAAGCGCGATAAAATGGATGATTATGGTTATTTATAGCCAAAAAATTGGTTAAGGAACAAGTGAGGTTATGTAACAGATCAAAAACCCCTAATTTTATCATTTAAATATAAGATAAATAGGCAAATTTATTCATAATAGGTTGAATTCTATCTCGAAACTCAAATGGTGATTTTCCAGAGAGTGCAGCTCAAGCTCATCCAAAAAATATTGAACACAAGAAGGGAAATGGAAGATTAGTGTGGGAAGTAGTTCTCCCAGCTGTTTAGGGACGCTCAGAAAATCAAAGCATACTTTCAGAAATGTGTAGAGGAGAGAGGAAGAAGAAGACAAGAATGATGTCACCCTCTCCCTCATCTATCAAAATCAAACCCTTAAATCTATTCGAGGCATAAATTAAAGCTAAATAAATGATCAAAAGAGTTCAGGAACCCTCAAGAATAGCTTGGAGGTGGATTATCAAATTTTCATTTTGATGTAAGAAATTTTTCAAAAAATTGAGCTTGGAAAACCACTTAACCTGAAAAACCAGTCAATCAGTTTGGCTAAACTAGTCAATCAATTTAGTCAAGAAAAAATCTTTGTTGAAATGATAAATCAGTTAATCGTTTCGCTAGAAAACTTATTTTATTCAATTTTCCAAACTTTTTTCAAATTTATTGTTACCTCAAACCTAAACTATAAATTCAAATCAAGATTGAACATTATTGAATTTTATTAAATATAATAATTTTTCATTTTATAAATCTTACAAAAATATAAGATATTATAATTTGGGATCCATACGGAGTAGCTAATTTGTATAGGCATTGTGTCGTGGCATTATTTTATGGTTATTTATATTTTATGAATAAAGTGGAACAGTATTTGCCAAATCATGTGATGTGCCAGTTTAGATATGAGCAAGTGATCTTTAAGGAGCCTATGAAGTCAACTAAGAACCCGTAAAGAGGTCTTTCCCTAAATAAACACAAAGTTTAGTATGCACACATGCTTAGCCAATGGTTCTTTAGGCATAAACACATACTAGGACTAGATTTTTTTGGATCACCGGCTCGAGACTCATAGGATGTGGCTCTTCACTATATGTATTGGTATGTTGCCATAACTCATAGGTATGTGTTAGAATTTTGGTAATGATGGAGAAATATGGGGGTGAATATTCAAATGATGAACATGAAATTAAAGCTGAAATATGCCTTAACAAAGCATGCAAAACTCTTCATCTTTTCTATTGGAAGGGTGATCTAACTCAAAATTACCAGCAATTAGTTATATGCATTGAAAATCTCGTGAATTATTTAGGATTTATTGTAGCTTAGTGTGGGGTGGCGTTTACACAGTTCTTGATTTATTATTTATTGTTGTGTACTTTGAATTTAAATATGTAAGTTACAATTATATAATGTATTTTTTTAAATGGTTTTGAAGTTATGAGAAGCTTGAACCAATCCAAGAAGATTAAGAAAATATCATCCAACCCACATCAAATACCAAGATATTTAAACTCAAAAATATATAAATGAATCTGAATACCATAAAGTTGGATGCATCAAATAACATAGTAAGCATACAGTTGTAACTACCTCAAATAGCAAATGGAAGAAGCTATTTGGTGTAGTCGATCATGCAATTTCTAGAACCTTTTTGGATAAAAATCATCCTATAACTTTACCCATTTGTTTAACCCATGCTACATGTTCTTCATAATCAAAGAATATTTGATCTGTCATAAAAAAATTCTAATAATTTTGGGCATTAATCTTGTGTGTACATGGTATCTCATGTGTATGTCGCATATAACATCCAAATAAGTCATCATCAGTACTTATATTATTACTTCTTTTACACTCTTTATTGGTCAAATCCATTGCATATAAAGTGACATGACCTCTCATATTTGCATAAAATGCACCAATAGAAAAATGAAGAATATCGAATGGAGACATCTCCAATGATACTCTAATTGCATCATGTTGCAATCCCAGTAACGTGTGCATTTTTTCTAACATGGTTTTGAAGCTACCTCGTGATGTCTCGAGAAACCTCTTCAAAGATCCATGAGCACCTTCAACACTATTCATAAAAAAATTTATATTATTTTATCAACTGAGAGAAGTAAAAAAAAAGTATATAATTGTAAACTATAAATCATACTTGTTCGTTGTAATATGATAGATATGAAACACATCACTTAAGAAAAAAGAAATGATTTTGTGTTTATATAGTTGTAGCCAATTTATCTATAGATACAAAATTAGGCTAGGCATGTTTATATAATTTTCCTCCAATGACAAAAGTCATTCCTCGTATGTTTCTTCATCCATGATGACCAACCAAAGACTCTCTTACACCTATCCTCCACATTCTTATTTACATGAAACCTATATAATAAATGTTTTGAAGTGAAAAAAAAAATACGTTCCATAGCTAAAACAAGAAAAAGTTCTTGATTGGTAATAATTGTGGTTGGAAGTATAGATAAATCCATTAAGGTCTTCAACCTCTTGGGGACCCATAAATAGTTCTCTTCCTTTTTAGATGACTTGTACACACATGCATCATTAAAATTCAACTATGTCGGTGTTAGTCAAACAATTTTAAGTAAAGACATCCCATATCTATTTGTCTTATACATACAATTTATAGAACCTTTTAGGATCAAAATCATCCTATGACTTCTACCCATTTATTTAACCCATGATATAAGTTCTTCACAATCAAAGAATATTTGATCCATCATAAAAAATTCTAATAATTTTGGGTTTTGAAGCATGTATCCACATGTTTCATATCATGCAAAAAGACTTGAGCATAATATTATGATAATAGGAAGTATTAATTTCATCTAACCAAAACTATATTTTGCGAACCCTTCCTACCACTTTCGACAAAATTTACAATAATAAAAAACTTATTTTACATGTTTCTCTAAGTTGTAATTAATGTTTGAAATTTTTGATTGTATTTTCTCAGTATATCCATAGTTTGTCGAGGTTATGAACCTATCATTGTAGTTTGTCGAGGTTCCAAACTCATCGTAACTTATCGGAGTTCCAAAACAATCATCATAACTTGTTGGAGTTCCAAATTTGTCGTAACTTGTCAGAATTTCGAACTCATTGTCCATTGTGAATGATTTCTTTTATGTCTATTATATTTTTGAAAAATTAAATCGGAAGCTATTTGTTAATACATGTTGTTGGACGACTAAGAATGAGTGAAGTAAGGTTAAATAAACACTCTCACCCCCACCAATAATCAAGCAGAGTATTTGTTCCCAACATTATTTGTTTGCCATCGATAATTGACCAACTCAAATATTGTTGAAAAGACTACATAACTTATCCTATCACGAAAGTCTCATTAAGTATCATAAAAATTATTGTTTGTAGTACTAAAAGTGGCACTAATAGATCTTAATAATTAAGCACATGATTTTAATCACTAATAGAGCAGAACCAACATGATAATTGAGCATAACGGCGTGGGACGCCGGTGGAGAGAGGGGGCGGTGTTTTAGATAGTCAATTGTGTAAAATAAGTGTTATAGTTACTCCTCATTTTATGGTACTAAGCGAAATACTTCCATGTTTAATTCAAACCGTATCAAGCATTTGTCTTCTAACTATTGTACACACTTCTATTTTATTACTGTCCAAGACTTTTGTTAGCTGGAATTAAACTGTCCAAGTCCATGGAGGGAGGAGATGAACAACTAGTTCTAAAGCGGAAGATCGTGATTAACTGAACATTTTATTGGTTGGTCCGGACACACAAGGTGCATCGCGATCCCGCTCTCATAAATTAAGAACGTGAATAATTATAGGGTCCTAAGTAGTTTTGTTTAAAATTTCAACTTGGCGGTTTTCGTTTTGTAAAAAATTAAAAATATATTTGCATAAATGTACGTATAACAAAGTAAATAGTAACGTGGAAGTACACGTATTTAAAAAAATTATATAAAACTAGTCATTTTATTATACAAAATTATTATTAAATTTATATAAAATTAAAATTGGGAAGTCAAAAATCTTAGAACTTGTGTTAGTCGTTTTTCCAGTACAAAATTACTCACTTCGGCGAGAACAGCACACATCAAAAGAGTGACATAACAGACCCGGTGCACGCTATAGCCTCTCATTTAACATTACAAAAGCGCTCAGCTCATATAATAACATATGGCCTTCCGAAAACCAGTCCTATTCTATTCATGCCTTGGATCTGTAAGTATTGGTCTAGTGTCCGAAAAACTTATTCTACATCTGCACTTTATGGAGGGACCCCTGTCCTTGTATCCATGAGTGGAGGACCTTGATAGCAGGGGTTGGTTAGTAGTAGTCTGATAGGGCACTCTTGTATACATGGACTCCACCTTTTACTGCTGACAATAATTGTAAGCTGATGTGGGGGTGAATCTCTCAATCTTTATAGAGATTGCATATTCTGGAATTGTGTTAAATCTCAAGAAATATTGGACGTCTGAGATATCCGTCACAAAAGTGATATTGATGTACCTATGTGCTTTGCTTTCTGAAATGGCATACATAACTATCTATACTTGCCTTTAAAAAAGTCGACAAAAGATGAAGCAGCAACAACAGAAATCAAATCAGGCAAAAACAAGATATCACCCACTGGCTGGCTTCCATTACACACGAATGAATATCTATTTAATGATCAAGTTCTTCCTGGTGTCGCTATGCTTCAGCCTATGTTCAAGAAAAAGAAGTCTCCAACATATGACATCAGTACATTAATCTGGGGACAAAATTTCTGTCATCTTCATAACAAGCTTTAATTTTACTGCGTTTTCGTGTTGGAATGGAGACTCACAAACCTCTATCTGTCTATCTATTGTCTATCTATCTTCTATCTATCTATCTTGCTGTATAGTCAAGCAATATAATTCCTGATGTCATGTCAATTCCCTCCTGTTATCGCATTCGTTCATTGATCTCCAGCATTCTTTCTTGTCAATGACTCACCATGCACCATTGTGTTTTTCTTGGACCAGGAATTGTAATACCACAAAACAAAATGGGTTTCATGATTTATTATCTGTGTCCACTGTCGATTTCTTGACACTTTTTGACAACATAATAATAACTAAGGAAGAGGAAAAAATGGAAAAAAAGAAAAAGTGAACCTTCTGCTTCCAACCCATGAATCCATTTCTCATTCCAAAGAGTTGCACATCCATATTCAAACACTTACAACAGCAATTGTATTATTTGAATATGTAAAACGAAACAAAAAAACAGAGAGAAAGGAATGCGACCGCAAATACAGCAGGAAAGCACGAAACCTCCTAATTATAACCCAGCAGAAGAAAAAGACTATATATATATATATATATATATATATATATATATTCGGTTGATTGACTCAGACTGATGTTACTACTTTGTTGACACCAGCAAATTCGCGCAAACTTGTCCCTTCCTCTTCGGCTTTGCTCTCGACGTCTATGGCGATCCCTGACTTAAGGGATTCAATCGGTAGGATCTGCTGATCGGTTTTATTATTAGTCAAGCTCAAATCCGATGATGAGCTGTTTAGATCCTTGCTCTTTCCCCATATTACTACATACAGACCCATCACAATCACTACAGCACCAACAATCCTTCCCAAGGAGAGCAGTTCTGATAATATGAAAGATCCAAATATGGCAACAATCACCATGCTCAGTGGATTGAAAGCGGTCACAAAAACTGGCCCGCGTTCCTTCATTATTACCCCTTGTATATAATAAGCAACCCCAGAACAGATAACGCCCTGCGCGATGAGTCACGACCATATGTGTAATCATTTTAGTGGCCTGAATTTGTGAGAGTATAAATAAAAATGATCAAGGTAATCGCCTTACGCTGTAAACGGCAGCCAGCAGCCTAGAATCAAAGTGAATAGCCCAAACAGCTGGGTTTCTCCCTTCGGTGATGAGCGCAAGCAGACCTCCTTCCAGTGTGCCGGCCAGGCATATCAGAGCCGTCAGAGAGAGTTCGGCAGGGTATGTCTTGAGTGTCACAGCCTACAGATTGTCATTCGCGCGAATGCATGAGGTTAATTAGCTAGGCTTAGACAGACTTTAGGGTGTCTAAACGATCGAATCGAATTATAAACAAACGCGTGTGCTATTATGGATTCGGGGGATGACAATCAAATTTCTTACCTGTAGGATCATAAAGGAAGCCCAGCATACACAACCAGAAGACACTAGGAGGGCACCTTTAATTAGATCATGAGTGCTAGCATCACCAATACTACTACTAGCAGCTGTGGTTGCTTCTGTCCATGGTAGCTTAAGGACGGGGCCTTTAACTAGTGTCATCACCATTGCTCCTCCAACTGTGACCATGGTTCCTACAATCTTTGCTTGACTGTGAATACTTCTGATGTTTACCTTCTCTTGCCTTTTCAAATTATCAAAAACATGTACATATATATAGATGTTAGCTAAATGGTGACAAGATTGTTTGTATGTAATTCGACTTGTGATCGAGTAGGTATTTTCTTATGTACGTACCTAAAAATCCAGGCTAGTAGGAATGTCATGGCGGGAAGCATATTACACATTGCTGTAACAAAAGTTGCTGTTGTGTACTTCATTCCGGAGAAGTACAAGTTTTGATCCACGACCGGCCTGCATCGACCAAATCGTTAATTCAAACTTGTTATGCTTAAAGATCGATCGATAGATGGATAGATCACGCTAATAATTTACACAAGTAGAAGATCTATGTATATATCACTTACTCCAACAGGGCTAACAGAAGGATCTTTCCAAAGGTGGAGACGGTCATCTTTGGCCTTACCTTCCTGCAGTTCAAAGACCAGTACGTGCGTGCATGTGTTATGTATATTAGCTTCTGAAATAACCGTAAATAGGTAGGTAGGCAGATAGGAAGTTATTAGTGCAGAATGAGTGCAGGAAGACGAGGGCAGGGCCGATATATACGGCAATAACAAGGCTGTAATTAAATGGACGGAGAGGTTGTATGTACGTACGTACCTTTCAAGAACAAGAGCAAAAGGAGCAATGACAATGGTGGCAACAGCGTGCCTGTAGACAACAAATATGTAATGATTAAGCCCTCTATTGAGTGCAAACTTCGCAATAATTGCCATGCCTGCCAATCCAAATTGCAGGAAGATGACAGCCAAGAATGGCTTCGCCTTTCTCCAAACATTATCCATTAATTCCTCTAGATGCAGCTACTACTTTTTCTTCTATACGCTAGCTCTCTAGATAATATAAGCTTATATAAGCCGGCTAAACTTTGTATGTATGAATGAACGATGACATTGCCATGCGTTTTGGCTCCTATATATAGTGGGAATTTCAGCTCAAGTTCAATACGGTTAAATCAATGAACTAAGTAGCTGTTTTAGTTACCCAATAACATCCTTCAGATTCTAGGGATTCCACTAATCATCTTGTTCTTTTCATACCATTTTCGTCATGGGAAATACATCATCAAAAACCATTTGCGACATAATGGAGGACAAAAGAGACAATGGTAGTGAAATCCCAGCCCACCAATCAGATAAAAGTTAAGCTCCTGTCTCATGCCTTACAACTACTAGTAACAATAATGCATATAATAAATGCAACAAATGTTTAGGGAGGTTTGGTTCAATAAAGTAATTAATTTTTTTTTTAAAAAAAAAAAATACCCACATCCAATAATGTCTTGGTATAATGCTTATATGTGATCAAGGTAGTTAGCTTTTAGGGAGCAATTCTAATTACATAAACTACGCTCACGACGAACCTTCTTGTATAAAATAATATGTGGATCTTATAGTGTACTCTGTGTCGATTATATGAGTAAAATTCACCATAAATTGAACTTATTAAAAAAATTAAATTATCAGTTTGAGAATTATATTCGCCTAATGATGTATATTCTAATAAGGTTTGAGGATTATATTCCTCTCGTGGTGCATGCTATATAATTACAGTGTATGCTAATTGATGATGGGCTTATATGGTCTAGTTAGCTAGTATTAAATGCTCAAGTAAGAAGGTAAAACTAAATTATTATTATTATTTCCAATTTTACTAAAAATGGTGCAAATATTTCATCACACGCCTTTGAATGTTTGTGGAAAATATACATATCTTTACAAATCTTAATCAGGAAGGCTTAATTACAAGGCTCGCAATTTAAAGAAACGGATCGTATATAATCATATCTGTTATTTAAAACAAGCATTTTGTCGTGTATGCAACAAGTTAAAGTTTTCGAGGTCCTTTTCAATTTTACCCATCCACGCTCGCTAACCCTTATTTTACTATTTTTATTTTTCTTTCTTTCTATCGATCGTTCTTACTCCTTATTATTTAGGGTGCATGCTTAAATTAATTAAATTGCAAAAAAAAATTATCTTCCAATTATTAGCAGTAGAATTTAGAGAGTGACGACTCCAAGATCGACCGATACAGCAGTACCCCGGCAACCCCGACCGCATACTTAGTACCTCCGGACCGGACTCTGGCTAACAAGTATTTATCCCCACTGTAATACGTAAATCTGCGTAAAAGTAGCCCGACATCATTCATTAAAAACACCACCCTTTTCCTTAACTTATTATTACTATTTCCGCTAGTCGATCCACGAAGTTCCCCACTCGTCACAAAGGCAGGAAGGATGGTGCGCCGGCGGGGAGCAAACAGAAGGAGTTGGTGGGCTAATGGTACTACGAGCGATGATTTAATTTAGTGGCGGCGACGGAGGCGTCCTGCGCTCTGAGCTGTCTGCGAATTGGTTTCCTATCCAATTGGTTCGAAAAATTAATCCTCTCCTGAAAGCTTGTCGGTTAGGTCCTCGAATATCACGGGCGAAATTTGTGCTTCTCGCCTGATTACGGATTCGGACATCATGGTCGATTTACTACGTAGAGTGGATGAAGACGTGTCATGGAAACTCTCCTTGCTGTATCCTACTCCTGCCGTTGAGAAATTTTGGTGGACAGAACAAGGGGAGCCGAACGGGTTTCCATTTAGAATGAAAGGGGTATTTTTGGAAATAAGATATATAAACAAAAATTATCCTATCATTAAAATTTTATATGAAAAAAATATTTAAAAAAAAATATTTTTTTTTTACTTATATCTCTATTTTTTTTAATTATACATATATATAAATATATATAAGTTTCATAAACGTTTTTTTTCTTAAAATATATGTATAGGAATCAATCATAACTATTATATTAATATTTGTTCAACGGTTCAGATTTAATAAATATCTAACATATTTTCCCGCACTAACGTATTAAAATTTCAATGGATCTGGCCTAGGTCGGTTGAGGAGGATGATTCGATCCTCTATATAATAAGACCAAGTGATTTTCAATTCCAAAAATAATTGTCAATAAATGGAATAATCCCCTGACCCTATATTGTGATCCTATATCATCCTGACAAGGCAGCAATATGAGACACAAATATGATGAGATTCTCGGCAGAACCGGATGGTGTTTATTCTTTTATTAAAAGCATAATAATTTATTCCTAAAACTTTCGTACACAATAAGCTCGTTCAATTACATTTTGAAAGCATGATAATATTGATTGCAAGTATGTGTTTGGTATCAAAATAATAGAGGTAAAAAAAAGTAATTATATATATATTATATTATCTATGTAAAGTTTAAAAAATTATTTTTAAGTAAATATTTATTTTAGATTTTATTTTGATATAAAATAAATATTTTATTACAGATTTTTTAGTTTTAAATAATTAATATAAAAAAATTAAAAATAGAAAAAAAAATTATATTTATACTAAATAATAAGTATTATATTATTTATTTACCTAAGGAAGGTTCAAAAATATTTATTCCTCTATACATTAATTAATACAGTCCTTATATATTTATTTTTCCTTCAATAATATTTAGCCGGATGTTAAAGTCATTGCACCGATCAAAAGAGATGCAAAGGTGACGAATTATTGTATCACCAAAAGAGACTAAAAACATCAAAATCCTTCGCGAGCCGGTTTCCGTACACGTGATGATATCCTACGCATCCCCGTCATCTACCTAAACAAATTTAATGTTGATAACTGTTTGTTACGTACGTAACGTCATTATTATTCTTATTCTTATTATTATTCTTATTTTATTTTTATAGCTTTGCCTCGTGGTTGCTTTTCGGAGTTTGTTATACGTTTCCTTCTTTTCATCTCCAAATAGGAAGTTGATGATGATTCGATCATTGGTTTTTCACTCAACAAAGTAAAATTCATCCCTCAGGTATCACTAGCTAATGCCATAAGTTTGTTAGAACACCCCCGTACCTGGGTGTAATTGAGTATGGTTTTTCATACTTTCTGTTTCTTTTTACCTAAATTGTTTAAACATTTAAACGTTAGTTTGGTTTCGGTTGAAGTTTTATTTTATTCGATATTCGATAATTCAATCTAATATTTAAATAGATTTTATTAAAAAATTTAAAATAATCGATCTAATATTTTTTTATTATTAAATATTTGATCCAATAACTAAAAAATAAAATAAATTATATATCTGATCCGACAAATATAAATAGTATCTGATCCGATAAATTATATATATATATATTTGTTAAAATATTATTTATTTTTTTTATAAAATTTTATTTTATATAATTATATATGTGTGTATAATTTAAAATGAGTATTTATTGCAGTTAAATTTTATACTTTTTAATTATTATTTTGATTAAATATTTAATTATTATCTAAATTTTGGAATCACTAACTAAATATAATGTAATTTAATATTCAAATTAAAGTATTACATCATATTTGTTCAAATTAGATCAATTTTTTTATTTTTCAATCAAATAATTTTTTATCCAATACTTATCAATTGTGGCCCACTCTAAAGTTTCAGATATTCAACAAAATATTAGTATCGGATATCCTAATCTTTTTTCGAACATCTGATCTTTCAAATATCTAAAAAAATTTACTGAATATTCGATCCGTAAACATTCTTAGTATCGGTATCATAAGGATGAAAAAACTATCGTCGTATATTATATTTTTTTATATAATTTATTTAAAATGAACAAAAAGAAATAAAACTTTTTTTGGGGTCAATATTCATTTTAAAATTAATACTTTTTAGAAAATATTTTTAATATTTCTAAAATAAAATGAAAAAAGCACCACCCCTTTTAACTCCCTAGCTGTCAAACGAGTCCTACGGAGTATCATAGATTCTTCGGTTGGTGCTACGCTGCAGCTACTAATTTTGTCCTTCCAGAACATGTTAACACGGAAACGGAATCGAAGCTACTAAGCTACTTGTTTGTTAGTGCTTCTCAGATGCGATGCGTATCGTTTAGTTTGCAGTCGGCCTTCTTCACGATCAAAAGTGATGGTTCTTTCTTTGATAATAAGCATGCGTGTCTATGTGCTTTGCATATGTACTATTTATGAAAATATTCTTCCCACGCACCTTTTTTTTTGCCCCTTTAATTTAGCTCTATGCAATATGAATTTATCACGAAACTAGTACTGAAACCTAAAATAATTTTTATAAGGAAAAAAAAAAAGAAAAAAAGAACGATGCATGTTTCGAATTGAAACTATTCAGAAAGCCTTTTTTTTTTTTAATGTACAGTACAATTGGATATGTTCCTGATACCATATAACTTTTTTTTTTTAATCATCACTTATTCTGCACCCAGGTGCTTATCATTTGAATACATCCCAATACACAATTATTTACGATTTATAGATATTTGTGCCAATACCATGTACAGCTATATTATTGGCTGTAATCGTGCGATACACGTATTAATTGTATGTATAATTAGGTGTATGCAAATTTATGTAAGAAGTCTTTTTCAGCAACATAGTAGAGTATATCACTTCAAATCTCTTTCTTCATTTTTCTTTTTTTTTTCTTTCTTTTTTTGCATTAAAGGGAAGGGAAAGACCGTATTACAATGATCGAAACTCGATTCCTACACCATAAAAGTTATGACCTGAGAGTAGTGGAACATCACGCTCAAGGTAAATCCCTTTTTTATGATTGTGTATTTATAACGGAACAAATCAAACTATGGTGGATTTATGATGAAAAAAATAAATAAATAAATTTGATGACTTGATGGCGGTGGCCAAATATGGAGATGTACGTAGGATATGGATTTAAAGTTTGACTCCACAAATAATACACAACAAGACTTTATTAAACTCACGTAGAAAAATATCAAAAGATTTCTAAATTATCACTCGAACAGAGGTCATTCGTGTTTATGACTCTCACATATAACATAAATGTGGAATAGAGAAATGCACACATGATTTCAATAAGAGTAACTTAATCCAATTCAACTCAACTTGTGATCGTCAAAACCCGATCCAACTTAACCTGATAAATTCTTCAACGCGACCCGACCCGATCCAACGCTAATTTAAATATAAGTAACTCGATTCGACTCGAGCTGACCCGACTCCACCGCAACCCATAACCCACTATCAATTCGATCCAGTATCAACCCGATCCGACTCGACAAAAGTAAATTCGATATTAACAATTTATGATGATGATAATAATAATAATAATAATAATAATAATAATAATAATAATAATAATAATAAAATACACGTCTTTTTATTTTTTTAAAAAAATTTAAAAATATATTATTATTTTTTTTTATTGTGAACTTACTTATTCACCAATGATATTATAATTTTACCTATTTTTGTATGTAAAAATACAATAATAAAAAAAATCAATTAATGATACATTATTAATCACATGTTTATATGAAGCTAAACTTAATGCTTGCATATGAATTTAATGAGTTAGATTAATTTTGGTGGTCAATATCCAATTTACCCAAATCCAAAGTGATTCTATCCATGATTAACTCGGCTTGAATCAAATCCAATCCATCAAAACCTAAAAAGATTCGATTCATCAAGTTAAACTATACCTGATCCATCAAATTAATTAGAACACGAAATTATCTGAATAAGAACTTACTCAACCCAAACCCAACCCAATAGGGATGTAAACATGATGAATTTAGGGTGGATATGCCAATACCCATACCTGTACACAATAAGAGAAATTCGTACATGTACCCCGAATAGGTATCCACTAACATATCTATATCCGTATCCTTTGAATATATGTTATCCGATGGATAATCTATTTACTCGTTAACGAATATTATCTATCGGATACACCCATTTAAAATTAAGTCAAATGACAATTTTAACATTAATTTATATTATATTTATTTTAAAATTAAGGGTAAAAGGATAATTATATATAAAACGGGTACGGATATGGATAAGTGTATGGGTAAGGGTACGACTATGAATATCCCATAACCATATCCACACTCGAACCTGATAAGTATTTCTTTCCATCCTCCATATCCATTTATCTATATTCTTTTAAGTATTCAACGAATAAAACCTATCGGGTTTCGAGTAAAATATGTCATGTTTATATTCCTAAACCTAACCTAACAAGCTAACCTAAAATAATCTGAATCTGACCCGACTTGAACCCGAACTGTCTCAACTAAAATCCAATCCGACCTAATAAATTAATCCGATACAACCCGTATCTGCTCGATCCAAACCTGACATAATCCAATTAATAAGACAATCCGAAATGACTGAACTGGCCAGCAAAAAAACGACCCACAAATAACCCGATCCAAAAGCGACCCAACATTCTATAACTCGACCCAAACCCGATTCGTCCGACTTGATTGTCACCTATACCTAAAACATCAAACTCCATGTTATCTCAACTAACCTCCTAATAAGCTTCTAAATTATCAATTAAACAAATTAGATGTTGACCAATCACTCCATAATATCTACCAACTATTCAAAATATTATTAACGTGAATAGTAACCCATATAAAATCCTAACAAACTTTATACCTTCATGTTTAAGCCACCTCCATGCATAGATAGGCATCCTCTTTTAAGGATTGGCTTAAACTAGGGTATCCCTCCGAATTAAGGACAGGA
Organism: Tamarix chinensis; assembly: GCA_030549775.1. Classification (NCBI taxonomy): domain Eukaryota; kingdom Viridiplantae; phylum Streptophyta; class Magnoliopsida; order Caryophyllales; family Tamaricaceae; genus Tamarix; species Tamarix chinensis. The sequence goes on from CM060172.1 coordinate 61,273,613, forward strand.
ATTCTAAGTCACATGTTCATGCATCATGTACTATGCGTGATTATGAATATTTACAACTTAGATATGTAAGTGCTCGTACTAGTTAATTTACGAATTACAAGTGCGTACTATCATTAAACGCACATGTACTCATGCAACAAACGTATTGCTCCTTGTGTTTAATTCAGGTTGTAGTCATCATATATAGGTCCATATTATGTTTGTACCTATACTACTTGTGACGATGATATAAATAGATCAAATTCCTTTTTATTCTACTCGGTATGATTATTGATTCGATCGTGTCAACTATAATACACACACACACACACACAAAAGAATTAGTTGTTGTGAGACTTTCTTTTAATTTTACGCAATCCACATTTTAGCAATCATGGGTCATGGTTATACCATACTTCTATCCTATCTAATCTCTATAGTGCCATCAAGACCACACAACAAAAGTTAATAAAAGGGAGCAATTCCAAAAGAAAAAAACTAGAACGGAAAGTCTCGTATGACACTTTTATACCATACAATATAATCTCAAAAAATGATTTTGCTTATGTCAGAAAAACATGCTTTTTTATTATACTAACTAATCATCTCCGTTCAATAATTTGTCAATAAAGCGAAGTGGAAGTTGTTGTTGTTGTTATAGGTCATCCCCTTAAAGAGCATAGAGGGTATTTGAGAATATGATTTGGTTCTAAAGTGTACTTTTCTAACTAATTTTTACAAACTTAAACTAACTTTAGTAAATTTATTTTCTGAATAGAGGTTAACGATCAGCTACAACAATCAACAACTAATTATATATATACACACACATACTTCAAATGCCTCTATATTAATAATGTACATTTTAAATCATAGTCGTAGGATCACCTTACAAGTATTTTTTTTTTAATTACATAAAAGTTTAGATACAAAAGAAATATAAACTTAGTACCCATGCTAGATGTTGATGAAAGTAGGGAAGGGTTGATGTTTCATTTTTTTCACTCTAGTATGTTTATGATCCCCCTTTGCTTTATAATTTTTAAATAAATTAGTGTTAATTAGGATGATAAAAAATGAAAAAAAAAAGTATACTAAAATATTTCTTTTTTTTCTCTCTATAAATAGAATTTATTTCTTATTTTTCTCTAATATATGCGATGAACCTAATTGCTATATGTCATTAACCTATACGTGCTATGTTTTAAACCTACATGTTCTAAATTATGAATCTATGTGTTTTATATTATGAACCTAATTGTTATAAAATATCACTCAACGCTTTTCATTCATTGTAACACTAAAATAAGTTGCAAAAGGTTAAAATTTTGTTGTGATAGTTTTTGGTGACAAAAAATCTGTTATAACTAGTTTTCTACAATAAGTCACAAAAGTTTATAGTGACAAAAATTAATGGATTGCCACAATAAGTATATCTTTTGCAACAAAAATTTTCCCATGTAGTTTATAACAATTGTTGCAAAATAAATTTATAGCAATTAATCCATATATATCATTTGTGGCAAAATATGATACTTTTTTTGGCAATATACACTGTTGCACTTCACTCTACCATATTCTTTCATTTGGAGACAATTATATATTTAAAATCATTTAGAAATTACTAATTTTATTATAAAATATTAATTAGAGAATAGACATAAATAATATTTTTATAAAAAAAATGTATTCATTAATTAATACATGAAGAACATTAAGTTACAAAATTTGTCATACAAATGTAAGATCTAAGTATAGTTTATCCTTCAAAATGACATCATTCATACACAAATCTATGATAACATTAATAACCCTAGAAAAGCATAAAAAATAAATGAAATTTTAGTTGTTGTTTGGAAATTGCTTCTTCTTATCTCATAGATGAACTATTTGGGCTATTCATATGCTCCTCTAGTTTTTCCTCTTTGACTTAAAATGGATAGTGTAAAATATGGTGGACATATCAAAGTTCTTCATAGTGACAATGATCAAGAATATGGATTTTTGATCTCATAGGATTATTCATCAAACTACTCGCCTATACACACCACAACATAATGGTGGCGGCCAAATGAAATAATTGACATTGACTTAAGATGGTTTGAGCCTCACTTTTGAAGCCCTGCACAACTAACCTATTATGGTGAGGTCCTCTTATCTACTAATTATCTAGTTAATAGAGTTCCTTCTCATATTGTTAATTTTCAAACCCTATTCTAATCTTCATCAAATATGCTTAATGCTCCATCCACTCCAAACCTACCGCCTCAAACTTTCATTTGTGTTGTCTATATATGTTCATCTTCATCCCCATTATCATAGCAAGCTAAAACCTCATGCACACTGAAGTGAATTTGTTGGGTATGCTCCTCACTAAACGGGATATTGTTACTATCATTCGCCATAATACCGTATATTGACTACAATGGATGTTAGTTTTCATGAATCCATTATGTGTTTCTTATTTGATGAATTTCAAGGGGAGCAACATAATGTTGATATTATATTACCATGTGTAATCCACCATGACATAATGGCATGACCTACAAGTGTAGAACATAAGTTAGATGTAACACCCCCAAAATTCACTAATAAAAAATTTTATTTTATTAAAAGATAACGCGGAAGCAGAGAAAATAAAATTATGATTTCGGGGATATTACCGTCGTGATCAGTACAAGCCCAGCTCCCGGCTGGTCTCGTACTAACCACAAGACTAAAGAGAAATCATGGTCAATCATGAGTCAAACTTAAAACAAGATCTCGTAGAAGAACTGAATTGTTTATAATACGGAAATCAAAGTATGTGTAAAAGAGTTTACAATCCAATGGTGCATAATTAAAGTCCCAAAAGGGGAAAAAGGTACAGTGCGATAAAACAAAAGTGAAATATACTAATACAAGATAAATGAACAGTAAAAGGAGATACAGCCAAGTCCAAGCTCAACTCTCAACCCCGTCTAATGCCTCATAAGCATCGAAGATGACATCTCCTACCTGCACCAATTCAAAAGGGTCATCTACTCTTGGGAATGAGCAGCACCCATGAAATGGGTGGTCAGTACGCTACGTATTGAGTAAGGTAACCGTGCATCTAAGGCCAAACATACAAAGGCATATAACACAAGCATGATCATATAGACATCATACAAATAATATAGATAATAAAGGTCGAACTATAGTCCGGATAAACTGATTCTTTAAATCTCTGATCAATATTCATTTCACACCACGCTTATTATCAATCCATGTGAGTGTAGGAACCCCACTATTATAGCCAGTGGCCCTGAAACTTACAGGGCAGAACGCTCCTGACCTCTATTGTTGTCGATGGATCGGTCTCCAAGGTAAAGTGCTCCTAGCCACTATTATTCGCCTATGGACTTGTTTGGCCCTAACTCTCATGGTGTTTCACTGTAAATACTTAGTGTATTTCCCATGTCTTATCATAATTATGTTTGGTTTGTTGAGCATGAGATCCTCCACTATTATAGATGGTGGACTGGAAACATGCAGGGTAGAACACTCCTGGCCACTATTATTCGCTGGTGGATCGGTCTCCACGACACCCCGGCTTCTGGCCACGATTATTCGCCAGTGGACTAGTCTGAGCCTCGCTCAACAATCTTTCTCTTTAAATGGTTAGTATCTTATTCGATAAATATTTCCTCCCTTGACATGCATGTAACAATCCATCTACTCTTATTTTCCCAAGAGGGCCCGTCCCATACCTTGAGACTTCTGCACCTCCTAACACACCCCCGACATCATTTCCTTCTTCCACTTACTCACATTGGAAGCCCAACTCCTAAGTGTATGGGTCAAGGCCCACTACTATATGTCATCCAAGTCCACTCACTATCTTCCCCTAAGGTTTTTCCCTAAAACCCTAATTGGACTTATGTGGCCCATCCTTCCTCTGTCTCATCCAACCAAAGTCCCTTTTTCACCCAACACATCATCTCACTTAGATTCAACCCCCATCATTTCACTTTACTCCCCAAATATACATATGACCATAAAACCCTAGTTGGCCACTCCAAACCCTAGCACCTTTCTTTCCCATATAGCACCTCTCCATTCCTCACCTGCCATCATTTCTTTCCCATGACACCCATACTCACCCTACACATGATATTATTTCACTCTTGTCCCATATTCCACTCACCCCCAATTATTTTTATTTTCATGACCACCTCCAATTAGGGTTTTTCTCCCAAACCCTAGTCAGGTTTCCTATGTACCCTTATACCAATCTACGTACTATTTTTCACCCAAAGTCTCCAATCACCCCCAACAACTCTTCCCTTACCTTACTTACACCCCAAGACAAATTTTTTCACGTAAGGATCATTTCCATGCAAACTCCTTCCATCCCATTCAAACCCTAGAAATTCCCATGCAAACCCTTTTCATCCCATGCAAGGTTCACCCCACTCCTTTATTTTGTTCATAAATTCCTTTTATTTGCCCCCTTATGGATCATGAGATAATTAGGTCAATCTCATATCCCTTTTGTCAACTTACTTCCCCCTTTCTCCCTTTTCACCCTTTCACCCCATATCATATTATTAAACACCCTAGCATGCATGTCCTAAAGGGTCACACCATATAACATCATAAGCACAACATATATATATATATCATTATCCACATGTCATAAGGGAGTCACATAAGCATACCTCAATTCTAAGTTGCGCTATAAGCAAACAGTCACAATAATCATAAAGTACACAACATAACATAACACATGGCATACAAATCACATAACACACATATATTAGGTCTTAGCTACACCCTTACCTAATATGACACCGGTATTGGAGCACGCTCCTACGCCTCCTTAGGGTTTTGACTAGATTCACCTATAAGAGGGAAATACTAAGGTTTAACTTTCTTCTTACCAAAATTACCATTATTTCCTACCTTACCCTATAATAGTCTACTATTAGGGCTAATAATGATAATAGTTATTTTATAAATAAAAGTAGGGTTATTATTCTCAAAGTAGCTAACCATGTTATTACCAGTCAAAATAGGTCTTAGTAGATGTATCAATTCATGTTAAAGTATTTATAGTGCTATCTACAGTATTTAAGATAATGGCTTAATATTACTAATAATAATAATAATCATAGTTGTAGTGATAATACTAATAACAACCCAAATCTTATTGACAATAATAATGATATTAGTAATACTAAAGTAGTGATAATAATGATACTAATAATAATAAAAATGCTAGTGGTGAATAATACAAATAAGGGTCCTAATAATCATAATAATAGTAACCTTAGTGATAATATGGTCAAGTATAATAATAATAATAATAATAACAATAATAGTAAAAATAATAATAATAATAATAATAATAATAATAATAATGTTAAGAATAATACTAATAGTCGAAATGGTAATAATAATAGAAGGGTTTGAATATTTACAATAATAATAAAAGTGATAATATGCCAAAGTTAGCATTAATAATAATAATGATAATAATGATAACAAAAATAATGATAATGATAATGATAATCATAATCATAATAAGGTTTCGACCATTAATAATAATAATAGTATTAATACTTTGAAGTTATATTTAATAATAATGATGATAAGAATAATAATAATGATAACATAATAATAATAATAATAGTAATAATAATAATTATGATGATGATAATAAAAATATTAAGAATAATAATATTAATAATAATAAAAGATAACATTTGCATAAATAGGGTTTAAGGGTTGTGGAGGTTAGGGAACCACTTAGTGATGGTGGTAACCAAGCGGCACCGGCGGCAGCGGTGGAGGGAGAAGAGAGGGTGGAAAGGTGGTTGTTTAAGATATAAGAGGGGGAATGAGAGGGTGATTGAGGTGGTGGTGGATGCCCTAGGTTGAGAGGGCTGGAATGGTGGTGGTGGTGCAGCCAAAGGGGCAGCGTAGGCGGCGGTGGGTGTGGTGGCCAAAGGTGGTTGAGAGGGAGGAAGGGAGAAGGAGAGGGAGGCAGAGGAAAGGAAGGTAGCAGAGGTTCTGCCGGTGGTTTTTGGGGGTAGTGGGAGTGGTGGTTACGGCAGAAATGTTGGTGGACGGCTGCGCGAAGGGCGACGGTGGGTGGGAAGGGGTTGATCGAGGATCCAACTTTACACGGCCAAGGCAGCTCGTGCAAGGAGAATCGATGGTGGTTAGTGGTGTAGTTCAGTGGAGGATGGTGCAAGGAGTGGTTTGGGAGGTGGTTCGGGCAATAGTGACAGGGTGGTTGTCTGAACAAGTGGTGGCACAACAAAGGGAGGAAATTCTAGGCTAGGGAAAAAAAGATTGAATAGGGGCTGTTAAAAGGTATTTATAGGCCATTGAAGGGGGAAATGACAGAGGGGAAAGAGGGGAAGAGAGGGGTATGCGTGGTGGGTCACCGTTTGGGGGCGCACGGCCGGTACAGGCCTACAAAGTTGCAGGTTCTATCTAGTCGGAGAAGGAGAAAGGAAGGAGGAGAGGGGTACGCATAAGGAGAGAGAGGAGGGTTGATTGGGTCAAGCAAGGAGAGGAATTGACGGGGAAGAGAGGGGAGGTGGCAGGCAGGCATGCGATGTTGTAGGGGTTGCATGCCTGCATGGGGAAGGAGCGGGGGGAAGAAGAAGGAAGTGGTGGACTAGCCGGCCCAGGGGAAAAAGAAAGAAAGAAAAAGGAAGGGAGGATCGGCGGCTAAGCGGGGGGATTTTCAACGTGGGCTGGGCCGCGCGGGGGAGAGAAAAGAGGGAGGAAGGTTGGGCTGCGGGGGAGGCTGGCCCAAATTGGGGTGGAAGGAAAAAAAGAAAAGGAGAAAGGAGAGGAAGGAAAGAAAAAAGGAAAAGAAGGGAAAAGGGGAAAAAGGAAAAATAGATGGGTTGGGGTATTTAGAACATTTTGGTATTTTTGAATATTTAAAATAATAATATTTTAATAAAATAATAAATAAATTTTCTTTTTAAATTAATTTAGGATATTTGAAAGATTTTTCCTTAATTCCATTTTAGTTAGCAAAATACCCTAATTTTTTCCAATTAAATTATTTATTATTTTCCTCTTGATTTTGCCTTAATTACTTCCTCTTCTTTTAATAAAATAAATTATTTAATTAATTTTCCTAATAAATACTTATTTTACCATAATTCTATAAATTAGGATTTTGGGGTATTTCATTAGAGATAAATAATGAGCAAGTGGTCGATGGTGGCACTCCTGAACAACATTCTATTACTATAGACAAACAAACCATAGTTGGTATAACCAGATACAACTTGAAAAGTCCTAACTAGTGTGGTTAAGCAAGGCCAACCCAAATGTATTGGCTCCTTATGAAACATTGATAATAACAACTCCAACATTCTAGTGCCACATATGATAGTGCCTAGTCAATCCACTTCCACTCTAAAGCATCTGAATCAATGCCTTCATGACAACTACCACCACAAACCAAATAAGGTATTCTTAAACATGATTATGATTTGAAATCTAAAGTTTGATGCCCCCTAACTAATTGTGTGTCTACTAAATGATTGTTGAGGTCAAACAAGTTAGTTGTATGCCAATTATTTTGTGCATCTATTCCTTATAGTGTGTAAGAATCTATGGTTAATCCTAAGTGGTGAGAAACAATGGATGAAGACTTATGATCATTGAAGATAAATGATACTTGGAAAGTTGTTGGTTAATTATCCAAGAAAAAAACAATAGGTTGAGATAGGTTTTTACTATCAAGTACCTTCTAAATGATTCCATTGATAGGTATAACGCAAGGTTGGCAAAAAAAAGGGTATACACAAAAATATGGCATAGGTTATACAGATACATTTGCACCAGTAGAAAAGATCAATGCAATTTGAATTTTTTATCCTTGGAAATAATTTAAGGATGGTTATTACACGAATGGAATGTAAAAAAAATTGCATTCCTGCACTGAACCTTTAAAGAAGAGGTTTATATGAATCTCCCTCTAGGATATCAAATTCAAGGTACAAGAAGAGCCAAAGAGCATTGATTGTAGAAGTCACTATATAGTCTTAAATAGTATCTAGAACATGGTTTCGAAGACTCACTCAAGTAATAAGATGGTTTAGCTATAAGCAGAGCAATGTTGACCACACTTTGTTCATCATGAGAAAATAAGGTAAACTAATATTTCTTGTAGTTTATGCTGGTGTGATAGTCATATGAAATGATGAGAATGAAAGGGTGACTCTTCAACAAAAAAATTGTCGATGGAGTTTGAAACAAAATTTCTTGGTAAACTTAAGTATTTATTGGGAATTGAGATATCCAAAAGCAAAGCTAGCATTTTCTTATCTCAAAGAAAATATATACTTAACTGATTATAAGATATAGAAGTATAGGCATGTTGAATAGTTGATGTACCTTTAGAATAAGGGTTGGTAGATAGAAGGCGATATCAACATCTACTTGGTAATTTGTTATATTTAACTCATACACGATTTGATTTAGCACATATTCTTAGAGTTGTAAGTCAATTGATGCATAATCCTGGAGAGTGGCACATGAATGTAGTCATGAGGATATTGAGATACCTCAAGGCAAGTACTAGAAAATGTATCTTATTTAGAAGAAATAACCATCACCAAATCGAAGGTTATACGAATGCATATTAGGCCAGATCAAATTTGGGTTATTTCACATTTGTTGGAGAAAAAATAATCACATGGAGAAGTAAGAAGAAAATTTTTGATGGTCAATCTTATGTAGAAGCAAAATTTCAAGGGATAACACTCAGAATTTGTGAAATATTATGAATTCGTTATCTATTAAAGAATCTTGGTTGGACTAATTCTAAGCTAACAAGGTTATTTTATGATAATCAAGTTGCGCATAGTATCACATACAACCCAATTCACCATGATAAAGCAAGACATGACAATATTGATCAGTTCTTTATTTTAAAGAAAAACAGATAACATGGTCATTGAGAAACCATACATTCTAAGAGAAAATTCTCTATATGACATTTTGACAAAAGCAATACCAAGACATATGTTCAAATGATTCTTGTCTAAGTTAAGAATGTGCGACATATACTTAGTAACTTGAGGGGGGAAAGTTAACTTTACTTATTTACATTACTATGTTATATGGATAATTTATGGCCATAATTTTTTTAAATTATTAAAACTAATTAGATGATTAATCTTTTCCAAGCTATATGATATATTTCTTTTATCTCATTCAAACTATAATTGTATGTATAATTAATTAGATGAGTAATTGTAGGATTAACTACTATTGTATTATTCAAACTAGAGTTGTATATATTTGATATATCAACTATGAAAATAATAAAACGAATATATATATATATATATATATATATATATATATATATATATATATATATATATATATATATATATTCCTTCTATCTAAAACCTGCTCCTACATTTCAATAAATCTGCATATTCTTTTGTATTATTACTTTTTATATAATTTTGTTACCAATATCTATTTTTATGCATTTGATATGTTTAGATATCTACTATGACCATTTTTACATAAGGTAAAACATTTTTCCCCTAGATTAAAATTTTTTCCCCACTAATAATATATTACTATATCTCTTCGTATGTCTACACAAATTTTCTTTTCCTATATCAACTTTCTAGATGTAAAAAATTATATTATCTCATTCTTGTTGCTCACCACTTTTTTTTTTCCAACAGATCCTTAGACCTTGTTTTTCTTAGATATGATCAGATTGGATTATTATTGATGTAATTATTCTTATCATTATTTCATGTATAATACTTTTATTAGATATAGTTATTATAAATAATAATATTAATATGAATCATAATAATAATATATTAATAATAAAGATAATAATATTAATATTGATAATCATTATTATAAATAATAATAATAATAATAATGATAATTATAATTATTTACAGCATATTATTAATAATAAATAGGATACTAATAATGATAATAATATTATTAAAATGATATAATATTAATAATATTAACGTAAATAATAATATTATTAATATATAATAATATAATAATATAATAATAATAATCGTAATAATAATATTAAAATTAATAATAATAATAATAATAAAGATATTAACAATAAAAAATATAATTATAATATTTTTTTGGAGAAATTAGTCGACACATTTTATTCATCCATGTTGGGGAAAGAAGAGATTTGTACAAATTCATGTCATGGCATGAGTATACACCCCCTATACTAAACAAGATAAGCTCTTAAATGCCAAAAACTCAAAGAGAAATATAAAGGAAACCGAAGCTAATTCAATAGCATTGCATGTATGCTGTCTTGATTATTTGCACAAGTATTGAGTAACCTACTAGCAGTGTTGAACTGAATAGAGTGGATAATTTGCTTAATAGAGCGGCCTTTATCTGCAAAGATTCTGAGGTTTCTCTTGGTCTAAATCTCATACACAGTGGAGCAAATATAATTATAATATTTATAATAATTATTGGTATTATTATTTTATGTAATATTATAAATATAATAATTATTATTATAAATATAATAAATAATTATTATTATTATAATAGTTACGAGGGAATCAAATTAAATTTGATAGGGATCCACTAACTATAGAACTAGATGCTTAGCTCGCTCGTCTAGATATTATTCTTTGTACTTTAGCAAACAATTAAGCGTAATAGTTAAGAGGAGGCATGTCACATTCGTTTTGACTTAAATTATTACGCGAACCAGTTGAGGAATATCAGAATCTTGTCGATCAAAATTGGCTTTCAAACTAACAGGTTTTTTAGCACATGTCTAAGGAGTAGGGATCGTAATGAGGTAAGCCGAGGATGGGATTCTATTTCTGAATTTGATAAAAAAAAAAAATCAAACCTATTTCAATCCTTGATTTTTTTTATTTCGTTAGAAAATTTCTGATCCAATCTCTGCGAAAATTAAATTATCATATCTAACTTGATCCCTGATTTATCGCTCATTTCCGATTGATTCGTTGACTTTAAAATCTGACTTTATCGTCAATCTTTTTTTTCAAATATACTTTTAATTATTTATATTCTTTATAAAAAACATTATATATATATATATATATATATTATTCAGAGAGGTTCGGGAGTAGATGCCCGAAACCCGTCGTCATCCTTCCCTGATAATAATCTCTAAACCTAATCTTTAAATTCTCATCCCAAATCTGAACCAAAATGGAGATTCCTCGACAAAACTACAATGAGCAAGAAAATAGATACTCCGACTAAGAAATAAGGATATCTTAACTAACGGATTTTTTAATGCATGTCTGAGTATCTATTATAGATATTAAGAAACTAAAAAAATTAATGACATTAATCTATTTTATATACATATGATTAATTAATTGACCTTAAATTATAATCTTAAGTGCTCGTTTGGTATGGAAGTAATAGGGGTGAAAAAATTACCCTCATATTTTATATATCTTGTATAATTTATTTAAAATTAAATATTTTTATTCTAATAAATACTCATTTTAGATTTTAATTTGATCTAAAATGAGTATTTCATTAAAAATATATTTATTATTATTAAATACTTAATATAAAATATATAAAATAGGAAAAAGAAAATTCACCCCTATTACCTTCATACCAAACAAGTTCTAAGAAAGAATTCAGATTCTCAGCATATCTCCAAGAATACATGTTAGGCGGAATGTTAAATTAACTAATATCGTTTTGATATTTCACTGAATTTTGTATTATGCTAGGAAAAAGAAAAAGAAAATAGGCGAAGATATTCTTCATGATTAAAGTACATTCGGAGTTGAAAGTTTTATGACAACTGCTTATCAAAAATACTTTTAAAAAAAATTTATATTACTTTTAATAAATGTATTCTTTAAATATAATAAAATAGCTATTAACAATGGTTAATACTTAATAGCCGATAAGTACTACTCTTTCGAGCATATTCTTAGAAATCGGACCCGTCGATAATAGTACACAAACGAGATGACTTTGATGGTACCAATTTAGCTAAAATAAACTAAAATATTCCACAATTTGTATATTTATTGTAACGTTAGAGGTTTGGTACTGATGTATGAACGTGGAATCTATAATTATATAAAAATAAAATTTTATGATATATAATATACGGATAAATTTTTTCGTCTAAACTATATCTATTATTACTAATTACTAATTATCATTGTCACCCATTATTACTAATTAATAAAGTTATTGCTTCGAAAATATGATATTCTCTGTTGAATAGTATGGAAGACTAAAAATATAAAAAACTTAAATGCATATTAATTAAATAATATATAATTAATTACCTGACTTAATCTGAATTTTATACGTCTGCTCTTTATACTTGCTTCGAAAATATAGAAAACCCAAGCGATTATTAATATAATATTCCCTGTTGAGCAATAAATGCATATTAATTGAGTAATATATAATTAATTACCTTAATAATATATGCATAACAACACATTTGCATAACAGCAAATGGATATTAAGTGAGAAATATATAACTAATTACTTGAACAACATATGCATAAAAACACATTTGCATACCAGCACATTTGCTTCGATTGAACTTGGTTAAAATTGAATACTGAAAGACTTTTTCAATATCATAAACAACATATGCATAGCAGCACATTTGCTTCCATTCAATTTGATTAAAATTGAATACTAGAAGACTTTTCCAATATTATCAACAACATATGCATAATAGCAAGCCTAAAAATACAGAAAAATTAAATACATATTAATTGAGTAATATATAATTAATTAACTAACTTAACCTAAATTTTATACGCCTTCTCTTTACACTTTCTTTGAGTCAATTTGGTTTAAATTGAATACTGGAAGACTTTTACAATATCATCAACAACATATGCATAATAGCAAAACTAAAAATTAATCAACTGGAAATGTTTTTAAAAATTTCAATATTATAAACAACATATGCATAGCAACACATTTGCTTCCATTCAATTTGGTTAAAATTGAATACCGGAAGACTTCTCCAATATCATCAACAACATATGCATACTAGCAAGCCTAAAAATATAGAAAACTTAAATACATATTAATTGAGTAATATATAATTAATTAACTAACTTAATCTAAATTTTATACGCCTTCTCTTTACACTTTCTTCTAGTCAATTTGGTTAAAATTGAATACTAGAAGACTTTTCCAATATCATCAACAACATATGCATAATAGCAAGCCTAAAAATACAAAAAACTTAAATACATATTAATTGAGTAATATATAATTAATTAACTAACTTAATCTAAATTTTATACGCCTTCTCTTTACACTTTCTTCGAGTCAATTTGGTTAAAATTGAATACTGGAAGACTTTTACAATATCATCAACAACATATGCATAATAGCAAAACTAAAAATTAATCAACTGGGAATGCTTTTTTAAAAAATTGGTCAGTTCCTCACATAATCAAGTATACTACTTTTAGTCATTTAAATGTATATGTTACATACAATTTTTTTCTTATTCTTTACAATAATTGAAAATCTTAAGTAATCTTACATCACCCAAATAAATATATTATATCTATACTGATTGTTATTTGAAAATAGATGATTTTTATCTTTTAAGACTTTTATTTACACTAAATGATTTAACTAACATTTGTAATTAAGTACTAATTATTTTAAGCACAACCTAATAAATCATTAGTTATATATCCCAAGCTTGGAACTTGATAGAAAACCTACATGGTCATTGGAAAGAAAGAGTTGCTATTCATCTCCCCCTCTTAATATGACAAATGCATATTAATTTAATTACATAGAAACACATGTCAAACTGAATATCAATTAATTAGCTGTGGGCTTTCTAATTCCCATGCCTCAGTTCATTGATATTCATCTTCCCCTCTTACTATGATAGGTGCATATTAATTGAAGAGCATCAAAACACCAAATAAAGTGGTTATATAAATTAATTACATACGACACTACTACTTCCCACTTCCTCCCTTCATTAGTTTTGATTTTGTCTCTAGTTATATAATTAGAAGCCAGTCAAAAGAGCTAAAAACACTACAAAACATAAAACTAATTTTTACTCAAGCAACAATACATGTTCAAAAAGAAGAAGAAGAAGAAGAAGAGAGAAGCATTCAAGTTTGAACAATGGCCCCTACTTATACTCTACCAAACCAAATTCGCCATCAAAAGATCGTGAAAATATTAATATGCGACAATGACGGAAAAGAAAGCACGTCTACAACAAATGTTGTCTTGAATGAAGTGTTCTAAAATATCTAGCTACATTATGTATTTCCTTATTCAGTTATTTACTCCATATACTTTGTATTTGTCATTTCTATATATAATATATTACTTTGTTATTTCATCTTCCTTCTAATATTTTGTTATTTATATTAACCATATTTTCTTCTTATAATTTCATTACTTCTTATATTATTTTTTGTACTTAGTATTTTAAAATTTATTATCATAATATGTAAAACTCTACCCGTATATCGCACCAAGAAATGTAACTAGTAGGTCTTTATAATTTTATGTTTCCCATAAGAAAGGAAAACAACAATTTTAGTGGCTACTTAAGGTTACTACGTATTTAGATGATAAATTAATTTTTTAAGGCCCAAACAGACTGCAGTATTTTATTAGTTAATTACCAACTAACATGTGTGTTCGCCTAATTTTCCCCCTATATATATATTCTCTATTGGTAAATTATTGTGGTTTTAGAAAAATTTTATAATAATTAATATAATTAGTTATTCTTAATTAATTTACCATTAATGTTAGACTAAAGTGCCAAATTGACATAGAAAATTCAATAAAATATTACTTTAAACTCTATCTAACCAATATAGTAGATCCGACTAAAAACATTCTTATGATATAGTTCATTAATCGTACAACTTGAATTAGATCGACTACTCAAAACAACTTTACTTGAATTGAATGCACAACTAGTTAGTATGAAAAATCAGTTATTGATTAACAAAACCAAACACTCAAAACATCAAATAAAAGAAAACCGAGGGAATATAGACCATTTTTATAATTAAAAAAATGCTTAAAGTTTACAAATACTTATATCCCTTTAGACGAGATTTTTTTTATAATAGATATATTTTCTTAATCCTTTCTATAAAGTAAAGACCTAAACCATTGTATCCTTATATATCTTTTAAACCCTTACCCTTATTGGTAATAAAAGCAGTAATTGTATTTGGTAAATATAGATAATACATCATTTAATAATTTAAAAAAAAATACTTATTTTAGGTCATTATTTGAAATAAAATAAATATTTTTCTCATGTCTAAATATACTGTGTAAAATCTACAAAATATAAGAGTTTTATCTCCCGTACAAATCGAGCACTGACTGGGAATAACCGAATGGGTTACGAGATGGCCCGGCTCATCGTGACATCACATTAAGGACCTGTTTGCAAGAAATCACCTGAAAACAGACTTCGTAGAGCAGGAGTGATGTACATCTTCTTCCGTACGAAGCCTACGGTATCAAATCAAATACCGGCACAACGAAACTACCCCACGTGGATCACTTTCACTCGTCACATCTCACCAAAATTTGTTCCGAGCATGAAGTATAATTAATATCTGTGACTATGTCTGTGTTGTAGAAACCGCAGGTTGACTCAAACGCTAACTTTTTCACTTACTGTTTCGAATATAAAAACATGTCACGTTATAACGTTTCATATATATATTTTTTTAGGAATGATTGAAATCAATTTTAATTTTTATCATTTACTTTTTTTTATAATAAAAAAGTAGAGAGAAGATCTAAATATAATTGATGTATCTAGTAACATAGAATATAAAAAAAGGTAAATATAAAAAGTATACATTTACTTTTTAATATGACATCATTTTCTAATTAAAAAATAAAAATTTAAAGGTACACGTCTTTGCATTCAAAAAGACTAATTTTTATCAACATATGTCGAAATGTGTATTTGTGACACTATAATGCTAATATGGGAAAATTAGACATATTATATTTGATTACTCTCTCCATTTTAAAAATAAATAAATAGTTAAAGAAGTTATCGTGTATGTTAAATATGTTATAATGTTGAGAAACTCATAGAAAGGAAGATATAATAAGACTTCTAATTCTCATTGATATGTATATCTCATTTATATAATAATCATACTTATTACATTAATTATGAGAAGAAGTTAGAGAATATGAAAGATACGTAGAGGTGATAGATATAGTAAGTCATTATAACTTATGAGAGGTATTAAACTTATGATTTAATGCAAAATAAATTCATAACTTCTAAATCCATAATATATAAATAGGATATTTATAACACTCTCCCTTGGATCTACATTTACAATACTACCATTTAGTACATCTCTAAAATATTACCTCATTAAAAACCCTGTTTGAAAAATACAATGGGACAAAACTATGATTAAAGAAAAGAGTATAGGTTTTTTTTTCTGTCAACTTAGTATAATAGTATGTCTCTTTCATATGTTATATTACATATGATTCTATTTGTATGTATAAGCACATTTTAACAGGGCTTACATTTAAAAACTTCACCAATAGAAACCTTATCAGGGACAAAAACCTAACTTTTGTATAAAAACATATGTTACCAAATTGACTTTTAAATTAATTTTTTACGAACACCCATTTATAGTTAATTGGTATGACACATTTAAATGTTGGACTTCTTGTCTATATAAATTACACTCATTAAGCAGATATTTTTTTACTATTCCAACTCATCAATCATTTATCCAATGACTTTCTATAATGAATTGAGAATAATTATTATTTTTATCCATTATTAGTTGCAACTATTTAGGTAAATATATCACTAATGTCTACCTTATACCATATTATATTAGTGTAAAGATAATTCATGGATATTATATTTACCAGGGGAATCTATTATAAGATTCTATCCATATGGATATGTCAACTCAATATGGCAAGTTTCCTATCTTTTTCAAGGATTATAACTCCTCTTATAAGAGTTTAAATTTTTGGATCCATATCATACGCTTTTAGCGCATTTGTGTTATAATTGCCACTAACTTATTTGAAGTCACCATAATGAATTCTATGTGAGTTGGAACTTTAGTTAAAACATATATTAGTTTCATAATTTCTCGACTATAACAAATGTAAGTTGTATCTAAGCTACATCTAGCAAGCACAAGCATCATTATGTATACTTTGATTTTCCTTTGGGTCCATATCTCATGGAATACGTCTTCTAAGTGTTTAGTTACTTTACAATCTTAATATCCTCTTCTCTCCCCCTAAGGTCGAGGAAACAAACATTTCTGGCCTTCTTTGTGACTAAATTTCATATCCATGGAAGAGTGTAGAAACACATAAAACTCGTCCAATTTTTTTAAATAAGAGTCAATTGGCCTATCTTAAGGGATATTTTGATATGTGATTGGTCCATACCACAAATATTTGCTTGCATATTAGCATATTACATCTATACCTCACTAACAAGGTTATACAAATCAAATGTGTAATCAATGACTTTAATAGTTCATTATGCTTCCAACTTGAAGCATTGATTGTGTTCTTATTCCAATAAGATGACTATTCATTTTGGTGCCAATGCAACAATATTAATTACAAAATATAACATGTGACCTTACATTGATACATCATTATATACTATGGTATATTTAAATGGTCCACATGTGTTAACATGAATTTTATTAAGGATATAGGAGGGGGGTTTTTACATTATTACGATTGTAAATTTGCCAATAATAATATGTTGTTCATTGGAAATCACCAATTAAAAAGAATCTTCGAGATTCTAAGTAGGTGCTTGTGCAAGTTTCAATGATCTTTTCCATTATTTTTGTACTACCGCGATCTCATTTCTAACATCACAAAGAAAATATTTTATGGTCTACTAACTTCTAGTTAATGAAAACTTTTGATTTTTCACATATACCAAATGCATATATTGTTCATTTATCTAAGGCTTACTTCTAGATGATCTTGATGGTAGCAATGCACTCATAGACCACATAGTAAGTTCTCTTAGAACTTAGCTACAATATCATGCATAATTTTTCTATCCAATTGTTCCTTCATAAAACCTTTTTAAGTTTATCATGTCATATACACGTGTACATTCTTGTCAATTATAAGCTCATAAAATACTTCATCCTTAAAATACAATGTACACTAGCATTTCAATTGGATAAAATCGATCTTCTAGATCATATTTAAGTCTATGAGAATAGAAGCCTTTAGCCTCTACCATTAAATTACTTATATCAAATGAAAAAAAAATCAACCTTTACACAAATAACTAACTAAGAAGCTTCAACCTTCAACCATCAAACTGCTTATTGTATATAAAGTTTTATACTTCAACCATCACATTTCTCTACCCACCAAAACTATAACATAATGGGGAGCCTATTGTAAATATTCCAACCATTGCGGTGGTAGGTAGGACTTGAATATGGCAGGTTTTAACCACTATCAATAACAAAGTAGGTGTATAGTCTCATGAATAAATGACAAGAAAATTATGCACAAAGCCATTATCACTACTTCATAATTAAAACAAATACTTTAAATATTGTGAAAATTAAAATTGCATAAACTCAATTGCAAGAATTAAAATTTGCATAAATATAAAGTGAAAAAATAAAAGTAGTGCTTGGGTATATAGACCACCATATAGTTTGATCTTGTGAATCAAAATTCGCTTGAGGTATTAAGTACTGTCTAATCTTCTTGATTGGTACTATATAAGTCTTGAAATACTTTTAACTATGTGATCTCCTTGATCAAATTTCACATAAGGTATTCATTACCTTTTAATCATTCGATCTTCATGATTGAATTGTGCATATGGCCTTTAAGATCATAAAATCATTGAGTGAAGCTTTCAACTTTCACCTTAATTGTGTTATATCCTTGTGCATCTTAGGTATATACTTGTAAATAATATAGTTGGTCAAGAGCTTTATGCTTGTACCAACACTTTTCAATCACCTATCCATACTTTTGGTGTGTGGGAAAAATTGAGCCACTTCTGGTGACCCTCCAATAACTTTGAGTAATGGAGTTTTGCGCTATATTCTTCAATCAACTTTAGGTGTTGAGATATTTGTATGGTGATGGGTGATGAATTCGTTAATCCATCACTTTTACGCACAAGGTGATGGGCGATGAGACCGCTAATCCATCATATTAGACCCAATTTGAGTTAATTAAAAGGGATACTTTTACCCTTCTAACGTTATCTTTCTATACCCTACATCTCATAATTGGAAGGGATATCATTTTTCATACAATCAAATTAAATAACATATTGTCAGTATATCCAATTAAAATTAATAAAAATATCAATTAGCATAAGATTAAGTTAAAGGTGGAGATAAAAATAAAATTCCTTCATTCCAAGTAGATTCTATAACCATAATACTATATCCTCCATAAAATGCTTAATCAATTCAAATTAAACAAGAGATCGATGTTCTTAAAATTTGCTTGATTATAAGATATGTCACATATGTGACATTTCATATGCTTGTAAAAATTGAGGTCTCACACAAGACACAAAAATGGTAAATTAGTCCTATATGACACATAATAATCATATTCATATGGAATGATAACTTATGAATATAGAAGACTCCCTTTTATTAAGTATCAATCGAACTTGATATCAACTCCATGGTTATTTGCCAAGGTCTCGAACAAAATCAATACATAAGCATTTTTTTTTCATCTAGAGTATAATCGTGCCGATAACGTGTTGTAATGTTGATAAAATCAAAGAGAGAGATATAATAATATATAAAGGAAGAGAGAATGAGACTTTTGATTCTCATTGATACATTTGGATTATCTCTATCATTGAGAATTTAAAATATCTCATTTATATAATACTCATACTTATTACATCAAATATGAGAAGATGTTAGAGAATATGAAAGAAGATGGAGGATGCGTAGAATTGAGATATTATAGTCATAATAGAGGAAGTTGTTACAATTGATGAAAAAAAATTATAACTTGTATATGTAAATAGGATATTTACAAAAAAAAATACAAATTTAGGCCATTAATTTTTCTATATATTATGATATAAAAATATAATTATTATATTCATATTCAAAACAATTTTTATAATATATATATATATATTTTGTATCACTATATACTAAAAGATATTATTTGTCAAAAATTATCATTGAAATGTGCAAGCGCTTTCGTTTTTGAATGATGAGAGTTAAAAACTAGTTAAAACATTAAAGTTAATTAAAAATGCTAAAAAGTTAATTGTTAATTGTCAAAGTTAATATATTCGCTAATTTGTTAGAAGTGTTTGGGACACCTAGTTGTTACAGTAGCTTAATGATATCAAAAGATATATTTATATAAACTAAATAATTGACCTAAAATTGATTGTACCCATGGTTAAATTGTATTTTTTTAATAAAAAAAAACTGAGCTCATCGACCAAGTAAAAAAGCTAAAAGTCGGCTGTTGTCATGCGTAACTAGGACTGTAAATGAGTTGAGCCAGTTAAGTATTCGACTCAGCTCGGCTCGTTAAAAGCTCGGTTCAGCTCGTTCGTTTAGTTAAATGAGCCGATCCAGAGCTCGAAAAAGCTCTGCTCGATTTATTTTTTGGTTTGGCTCGTGAGCTCGGTTCGGCTCGTTCGTTTTGTTAAACTAGCCAAGCCCAAACATCAGTTTAGGCTTGTTTAACTAAACGAGCCGAGCCCAAGCCTAGGGATATTCGGCTCGTTTACGGCTCTATGCGGAACACACAATCGAATTATTTGTAGAGAAGGTTGAAGAAAATAATATTCTTGTTTGGTAATTCTAGTGAAATGAAGCAAATTGTTCATTTTTATATATAGAATAATATTCTATTACATATTTATTTTATAATTATCTAAGTAATTATGAATTCATGGGATAATTTTATAATAAATGATTAATAATCATTGATTGGTTGAATATCTAATTATTTAGTAATTAGGTGAGTAATTATGGAATACTTAATTAGTTACTTATCTGATAATTTTATAACTGGTTAATAATTAGATATATCATTTCTACAATTGATCAAATACTTGTTATTCAGCAAAGAAAATAATAGTAAATCCTGAATAGCAAAAGGTAGAATCATTATGGTGAAGGATAAGAACAGTCTGCATGTTTCTACCACAAAAAAAAAAAGGAAAAAAGGAAAAAAAAAAAGAAGCAGCTCCGTTAATTTATTGATTAATTTGGATGTTAAATAATATGCTGATATTGTGATAAAAAAATTTATTATATGGTTAATTAAATTGCATGTTTCATGCAAAAGCTTTATGAATAAACAAAATGACGACCCTGTTTCAACTGCCGTAAGCGGTACATGCAAAAGGGCGAGAAGAAAGAAGAAGGCGACGACCATAAACTTGGGAGAGAGAGCAAGCGTGCAGTAAGTAAAGTCTATTGGAAACGATTAGGAAATTATTAATGGATAGAGGATGTTTTAAAAATGCTATCCATGTCATACTTGCATTTGGCTTCATTGCGTGATTGCTGTAATACTGAATTTTCCTTTCTTTTTTCTGTCGGTACTTTGCTTAATCAGAAGTGGTGTAACCGGTGTTGGTCTACTGGTTAAAATCAAAATTTTATGATTCCCTTGGATGGAAATAAGGAGAATGGGGATAGATATTTTAAAATATTATTTTGATAATATTAATATAATTTTAGTAAATAATGGTGAATGTTATTTTTATTCTACTTGGATTGAGATAAATAAAAAATTTTTAAAAAAAATCAAATGACGCTTATAAACTTTTATCAAGTAAAGAGGTATTAAGATTGGAGAAAGTAGAAGGTATTTTTGTCCAATTAAGCATAATTTTTACTCAAATATTCTTTTTTTCTTCCATTACCTCTAAAAATGGGGTCAACAAAAATAAGAATAATCAGAGTAAATAAGGAATAAATGACTTCATCCATCTCAATTTACCCTAAGCCAAACGAATGTTAAAACTCTATTTTCCTTCGCTTATTTTTACAATTGTAGTATGATTAATATAATAATTAATAATTTTATTTAATAAAAAGGAGAATATTGATGATAATAATACCAACAATAATAATATATTGATCATTATTATTATTATAAATATTAAAAAAAAATTGATAATAATAATAGATTTATTTAATAATATCATAATTTTAAGTTTGTTTTTTCATCAATGATATGTGTATTATGTATTGACTTATGATAACTGTTGAACTCATGTGCATATTATAATTTGTTATAAATTAAGAAAAGGGGGGATATGAAAATTCATTCATATAAGTTTCTAAGCCCCAGGACATTTTCCATAATATACCATTAATGAAACATATGATTGGCAAACAAAATTTGTTAGATTATCTATGTTATGTAAACTATATCTTTTTTTTAATGGAAGTCATTTTGCCTGAAATTATCTCAAAATGTGTGCAACATTTTTATTCATACAACATTAGATATTATACTTGATATGTATATATCCTCTGTTCATCGTGACATTTACCCACATAATTTAAGTTTTATGGTAAGCATTTAATTATTATTAATGGATAAGACAAATAAAAAATCAACTATAAAATGAATATTATAATATCATACACTTGATAGCTAATGTTGGTTTGACTATTCATTTAAGTGCCGATAATTTTCATATCAAAGACTAATTATAGGCAAACATAATGTTATATTGCATAAACAAACTATTTGTCGGTAGATCATTTCACACTTTTCGAATGAATTTGTCTATAATCGATTGCGAAATGATCAAAACCATATAAATTTGATTTGGGAAAGCGTTTATTGACCCAACTACAACTATACCTTTCGAACAATAATTTTTTATAATAATACAAGTAAAATAAAAAATGAATTGAGTGAGCAACACGACGCCATAAAAATGCCAATTTTATCATCGAAACATGATAAAAATAATTGAGCGATTTTGCAAGTGGCATAGTCTATTCAGAAAAAGAGAAAGATATAGCACATGAAAGAAAATTCGTGGACAATATATGACATAAAATATGAGACGCAGTGTGGAATATGCAAAGCAAAAGGTCATCCCGCGGCTCGTTTAGTGGACTCATGTAACGCCAGGTGGAACTGAGTCATACTGCATCTTGAAGCAGCAAGATATATCTCACCTTTCATCGACGAAAGCCGAGCAGTTTTAACCAACTCTGCTTGAATTGTCGCAAACCACGTGCCCAAGTAGAACACAATAACACACACCGTCGTCAAGATTTTGTTTCCCTTCTAATTATTTTTGTTATTTCTCACTGCTCGGGGAAGTAATTACACCACCGTGTTTAAAGCACCCAAAAAAATTAATTGTTCAGAAATGTCACGCTTCGGCGTGTTTACAAAATGGCAGCGCACCAAGCTGAATACTGTGTGGGAATGATAACTAAATAGACTCATCTTGGACAAATCCAAAAACAATGATACGAGAAAAGGGGGTATACGCAACACGATGAAATCCATCCAACCCCTTATTTAAATTTGGAAACTGCTTTCAATCGACTCGAATGACGTTAGCTGATTGGTTCCCGTTGTAGGGCCTGCTGGGCGATCTCGGTCTGTTCTTTCTGATGAACTTTAAGGAAACCAGTTGCTGTAGCAGCAGATGGCAGACGGCCTACGTATTTGATATCATCCATATTTCCTCGGCCAAGGCTTTTCATTGCCGTGCATAGCCGGGGTGCAATGTAATTGTATGCACCCATGTTCATCGGTTCTTCCTGGCACCAAACGATCTCTGCATCTGATGAACACACCAAAAGAAGGGGGGAAAAAATCAGACGACATCACTAACGATTGCATTCTGCAGAAGACGAGCTACAAGGTCAGCAGCGAGCTTTTACGCGCAAAACAAGGAGAATCCAGCCGCCAAATGCACTAGAAGCAACGAAGTACTTCACAGGATGATTTTACAAATGACATGCATCTGGATATAATAAGTAGGAAACACAAATGATCTCAGGAGATAAACATACTAGGATAGCGTTTCAACTCCCGCTGGATTAAATCATACGGGAAAGGGCAAAGTTGCTCCACCCTACATATGGCAACATCAGTCCCATTCACATTTTTCCTCTCTTGATCGAGATCATAGTAAACCTGCAGTGTCCGCAAGTGACAATACGTTCATCAGATTCGATACAATGGACAGACTTAGCCGCCCCCCCAAAAAAAATGACAGACGCGCATGTTGCCATTAGCAAAATGACAGACACGCCTTTGATGCATAGATCTCGACAGGGGATAACAGGTCAAGGCTAAACTTCATCTCTAGCAAGAGAACCTACTGAAACAAACCAAAAAACCACAAAGTCCTATTACAGGGAGCGAGAAGAAAGAAGATCGACAATGACCGAATACCTTTCCAGAACACAGAATCAATCGCCTGATGTTTGGCTCATGATCTGAGTGGTCATTCTGGTCTTTTATGAGACGCTTAAACCTTGTTCCTTGCTTGTCGAAACCAGGATGTCCTTGAACATCATCAAACTCGGACAGATTTGACTTGCAATCCTTGTGACGGAGCAAGTTCTTTGGAGACATTACAATCAAAGGCTTACGGAATTCCCTGTGAATCTGGTGAGTCGTGGCGATCACGAGTCAATAAATCAGAACTCTTTATTTACATATATAAAAAATTCCTAAGAAAATTAAGGTTAGCGGGATAAGTGAACAACCTGACGCCGCAACACGTGGAAATAATTAGCAGGGGTTGTGACATTCACAACCTGCCAGTTGCATTCTTGAATTTGCTTCCGGAGAGTTGGATCCATTTCTGGGATAATATAGGGATTATCATCACTCATCTGCCATAACAATCCATCAATCAACAGTTAGTAGGCCTCCACAAGGTTTCCAGGACATCCAGTATCATAATATGCATGCATAAAAGATGTCCATCAGGCCAGATGGGTGCACGCAAACCCAAACAGTGGAAGATGTATACCTGAAGAAAGCGCTCCAAGCGCGCACTTGAATGCTCGGGTCCCTGCCCATCGTATCCATGAGGGAGCAACACAACGAGACCTATTTGACGCAACCATTTTGCCTCCCCACTGCTCAAGAACTGATCGAATATAACTTGTGCTCCATTGGCAAAATCACCAAATTGAGCTTCCCAAATTACCAACGAATTTGGGCTTTCCATTGAATAACCCAATTCAAATCCAAGAACACCAAACTCAGAAAGAGAGCTGCAACATGAGAAAGATTGCAGGTATCGGTCAGTTTCCCTTGGTCATTAGGGATAACACTAGTTGGTATAGATAATAGGGGAAGAGCCAAGAAAATAGAAAGACAAATGGCAATGATTGCCTGAGGCGAGCTAGCATGGATACTGTAAGCTAAAAAACTTACAAGGCATAAACATGTCATAGACTGGGCCAGGTCCGGGCAAGTTGCCTTCACCAATCCCCAACTAGAAAAGATGCAAAGAGTTCAGGTAATCATCACTGTTTTTTTTCATGGCCCTTACATCCATATTGGGCTTTAAACCATGGGAAAGGGTGACGTAATTGGAAATATTTCTAAAGGAATAAACATCGATGTACGAATAAGAAATAGATTTTCTTCCTATCTTTTATCTTTGGTTATCTTTTCTTATCTCATCTAATTATCTTAGTTAGATATTAGTTATCTTATTGAGTTGTGTTTTATCTTATCGAGTATCTTAGTGATTAGATATATTTTGTTATCTCAGTAAGATATTCCTTATCTATCGAAACATGTTTTATCTTATCTAGTATCTTAGTGATTAAATATATTTTCTTATTTAGTTGATATTTATCTGTTTGGACACTTAGGCTATATAAAGAGTATTAGGCTTGTTATTAATATTTGAGTAAAATTTCCCTCTCTCATTCTCCAATCTCCTCCCAAATTCTCAACGTCTTCAATTATCTCTACCTTACATCAATTTGGTATCAGAGACATTCAATCCCCATACTCCATTGCAAACATAATTCACACCCAAGCAATAAAATCGCAGTCGAGGTCGCGATTGCGGTTACGGTCGCGGTGTCACGGTATCGGAGCATCGCGAACCGCGGTTGTCGCGGCGTGATTTTTTATTTTTTTTCACAATAAATATTAGCAAATACCGGTAAATATCGGTAAATATCGGTAGAATATCGGCAAATATCGGTCAATAACCAATATATCGCCGATAAATATGTGAAATTCTAAATCCGTCACGTATCGGCCGACCCAAAATCCGATAAATATCGGCCGATATTGCGTATCGGGACCGATATTTAATTGTATATCACACCCCTTTCATCCCCAATTCATGAATTAGGAAAAAGGCCCGATTCAAAACCCTAGCTTAAATCCCCAAATCCTTTAGTTTGTCTCAAATCATTCAAATTGAAGATAATGATCATCAATTCGACCTACTTTTTACACAATTAAACACCTATAGATCCCTAAATCATTCAATTTTAGCCCTAATTAGTCAAATTTTTCAAAACCCTAATCTTAATTTTGCTACTCACCAATATAAAAAAAGTTGGAGATAGCTAAGGGCACAAATGTATCAATTACAATCAAAATCAAGTGTGAAAGAGTGATTGTGAGGGATTTAAAAATATTAGATTAGGAAATTTTGATCAAAAGCATCCGGAAATTATGAAGAGGCGCAAAGATGGCCCACTTCATACCATATAGTAAGGCTTCCAATGTTTCTCATGTCACGAGATTGATTTCTCATGATTTTTCATGAGGTAGCCAAACTGCATGGTCTTCCTTCTTCCATAGTGTCCAATAGAGATTATACATTTGTTGTTTGGTTTTAGAGGACACTTTAAGACCTCCATAAGACCTGAACTAAGGTAGTAAGTCAAACCTACTTCACTATCTTATTGGAGATTGACACCGTACTTGGGATTTAATATTACCCATAGCTGATTTTACTTATAACCATGTGTCTAATAGGTCCATAGGAGAGATTCCTTTAAAATTATTTATGGTTATACTCCTTATGCTCTTGTTGATTTTGGTCCAGGCAATGGGTAGCGAACGATATGTCATGGTGTGATTTTTCTTATTTTCTACACAACAAATATGGGCAAAATATACGTCGATAAAGGGTATATTGACTATATATCGCTGATAAATACGTAAAATTCTAAAACGATCGCGTATTGCCAATTTTGTGTATCGAATGACCTAAAACCCAATAAATATCAGCCGGTATCATGTATCGGAAATGATATTTAGTTGTATGTTTTGGTCCCATCCAAGTAAGTCTTTTGTTAATCATATTCATTCCTTGAATGATGAGATTAGATGTAATATTATGTTCAATATGTAGATTATAAACTTTTTGATGTGCATTGTATAGATAAAGGTTTTAATGAGGTTGACTTTGTCATAGTAAGTGTGTCCTCAACATTTTTCAAAAGGATGTAAAAATCTACATGTGTGATGGGCCCATATAAGATTTCGAAAAAGCAAGAATCGAATGCTTGTGTGCTTGATTTACCAAATACTTTAGGTCTTAGTCCTTTTTTCAATGCGAGTGATTTGTCACCTTATAAAGGCAAATTTGAGCCTCCTATCTTGCCTTCAACCATGCTTGTAGGCTTGAAGGAGCCAATATTACCATCTGTCCAACCCAAGGAAGTTGTTTCCATTACCAATATTGAGTATGTTACTTCTTTCCAAGAGATTTTTGTCATTTTTGGGTCACCTGGAAGAATCGTCCTAACTATGATACTACTTGGGCTCATGAAGACAATCTTCATGACATGGATCCAACATTGCTTGATGATTTTGTTCGATCTCACCTGCCAAAGTCTAGCTATTTTTTGGTGGGGAAGAATAATGTAGGTCAGAAAGATTTTTATAGGAAGAAATATAAGGGCAAGAATAAGAAATAGATTTTCTTCCTATCTTTTATCTTTTGTTATCTTTCTCTATCTCATCTAATTATCTTAGTTAGATATTTTTTATCTTATCGAGTCATGTTTATCTTATCTAGTATCTTAGCGATTAGAGATATTTTGTTATTTAGTTGATATTTATCTTTTTGGCCCTTAAGCTATATAAAGGGACTTGTAATTGTTTTTAACTATGAATGAATATATGAATATATGAATATTGACATCCAAGTGAAAATTTCCCAATCTCATTCTCTAATCTCCTTCTCAATTCTCTCTGCATTGCACAAAGGGGTTTGGACTCCCCCCATCCCCACATAGCCTCTAAGTCTCGTGTATCCATGTGTTGTAACATGCTGCCTTGCAGCCAGGGCCAGGTTCAGGTTCGGGCAAGTTGTCCTCACCAATCCCCAACTAGAAAAGATTCAGTGTTGGGTAATCATCACCTCTTCTTTTCTTGGTCCCTTGTATCCTTATAGGAGATTTTGGGCTTTCAACCTCATGAAAGGGGCTGGACTTCCCTCATCCCACATAACCTCCCAT
Organism: Tamarix chinensis; assembly: GCA_030549775.1. Classification (NCBI taxonomy): domain Eukaryota; kingdom Viridiplantae; phylum Streptophyta; class Magnoliopsida; order Caryophyllales; family Tamaricaceae; genus Tamarix; species Tamarix chinensis. The sequence goes on from CM060172.1 coordinate 61,302,133, forward strand.
GTCTCATGTAATGTAACCAACACAATTTATATCAAATACTCAAAGGCTTATAATTGTTATTCAAAACCTCCTCCATTGTTTCTCCATATTATGACCATTCACCTTGGGGAACATCCTCTCAAACCACACCTCCACCCCCCAAAAAAAATATCTCACAAAAAAAGAAAGATAAAAATAAAAACCAACACTTTACAACTTCAAACTCATTTTTGCATCAGACGATATAAACTGAGAGACTTTACTATCAAACCCTGAAAACATTTTCCTCACTTTAAAAGTTGCACCTACAAATATACAATTAAATATCGGTCCCGATACACAATATCAGCCGATATTTATTCGATTTTAATTCAGCCAATACGCGAAATTGGCGATATGCAACGGATTTATAATTTCACAAATTTATCGACGATATATCAATTATATGATACTTTACTAATATTTACCAATATATGCCAATAATTACCGATGTTTGCTAATATTTATTGTGAAAAATAAATAAAAAATCACACCGCAACATATAATATATCATTAGCAACACTTAGCTACCGCGACAGTAATCATGATCGTGATTTTATTGCTTGCCTACAAAGCAAAATATAATGTTTTAGAAGAAAATTATTTTTGTTTTCAAAAATTCCCAGCCACGAGTCTCTTGCAGTTTAAGAATGCAAGACAAGCAAAGTCTAAATGCGGATTCCAACAAAGAACATAATTTTACTCTCTTAAAAGAGGAATTTTGGGTGTCAACTGAAAGTGGCTAGTGATTTCTTTGAGTGCTGAGTGGTGATGATGATGACCTGGGATCATACAGCTTCTACTATGAAGTTTTGGAATCCTTAAGAGGGACGAAGAACCACCCCTGTTGCGATGCTCAGGGCCTTGTGTCCACCATGGGAACAAAAAAGCGCAGAAGAAACACATTACATTTGAACTATGGTACAGCCTCTGCTGAAAATTTGCTACCATATAGAGAAACATTTTTTGTGCACCCGAAAAGAAGATAAAGTGGCAGAGCCCACTAATAACTAATAATTGGAAAACAACAATTACAATGCTACAACAGTTATGTAAAAATATGTTTGGATGTAAAATAATTACCTGTTGCTGACCGTAAACATCTCATCATTTTGGTTCATTAATATATGATCAAAAGGGCAGTATCGTGCACCAGTCTCCTGATCATGAACTACAGAATGCCTATGACTGAATGTACCTCTCTCAACATCCTGGCCACTCAAACGAACATGATTTCCTTCTAAAAGAAGAGTAGCAAATGCAAGAGCTTCACCAACTGCCCAATCAATGCCCTTCTCTGTTTCTATCATCTGGGCACGTTGCTCATAAACCTTCTTTACAGCTCTGTGAGGCTTGAAGTTTTCAGGAAGTTTAGTAATTGCCTTGCCAACATTCTTCAAGATCTCAGGCTTCACCCTGACAAAATTCATTTAACATCAATACCAACATAATTTAACACAGGGAATGGATAATAAATTTTCTGTCAAACATACCCCGTATTTCGAATTCTTGAAATCTGTTCAGGAGACTTGAAGCCTGCCCAGTGTGATGAAAGCCAATCCCTCCTTTGAGACACATAATCCTTACTTGCTTCAAATTCCTGGTTGAGGATAGTATTGACCTTCTTGTGAATCTCATCAATATCTTGCTGAGATCCTTGTCCAGATTCCATGAGCTTCTTCTTGTAAATTTCAAGAGCTGAAGGGTGATTGCGAATGATCTGCATCAGGCCATCAACCACAAAAATTAAGGAATATTTCATTGCTCTCTTGTGTTATAACTCTTCATATAATTCTATCTTCAAGTTTCGCCATATTCACTCTCTTTCCAGGGCATGGGATGAATGGCTGCAACTATATACAGAGAATTTGGGCTGTCTTAGGATTTCACACTCTTCCAGCTCCCCGAGTTTTCACCAAGTAAAAGAAAACGATATCATGGGTTACAAGATATGTTTTATCTTATGAGATTGTGAGGTCTTAGATTTTATTTGACAGTGTAGATAATATTTAGTACATTTTAGATTTTAGATATCATTTATCATTTCATGATTTGGTTTAGAAATTCAGTTTACTGCCATAAAATTAGTTGTCGTCCCTTTCTAGTCCTTCAACCTTGGCCAAGCCTTAGGCAGGCTTATGTTAGTTTTCAAATCTGTTGCCCCTCTTCTTCTAATTTCCCTTCAATATTTTCCAACTCCACATCAAAAAATCAACTTCTCCGGTGTAATGCGCTTTGCCATTGCATACAGTCATCAAATGTTTTAGGCTTGTGCGTCATATAAAACAATCATATCATCTGCCATTTGAAGTATTTGACCCTAAGCAATAACATGGCTGTAAATGGAGGGAGATAGAAGACTAAATAGGTTAGAGAAGAGGCTTTATTTTACAATCTTCTACCTTGTCTGGTGATAAGGAAGAATTTCAAGACTTCTAGATGAAATCATGCAAATCAACAAGATCAAATTATTTTGGTGTTTGACTAGAGATTCATGTACCAATCACCACAATTATGTTACACAATGTCTGGGACACAACACAGGTTATTGATATTTGATTCATGTTGACAGCTGGAAGGTCATGCAATTAAAAAAGAAGATATTTATGGAACTATGAACTTGTACCTAAATGGTAGCAGTTAGATATGTTTTCAGAAGCAATGTATGAGAAACTAAGGACTGTAAAGAAGCACAAGCCACATTTTGAGCAAGGAAAATAAAAAATATGCATTACCTGGTACATTTTGGGTTGTGTAAAAGAAGGCTCATCAATCTCATTATGTCCGAACCGACGATAGCATATGATATCAACCACAACATCAGAGTGGAAAGTCTGGCGCCACTCTGCAGCAAGCTCACAGGCATGAACTACTGCCTCTAAATCATCACCATTCACATGGAAGATAGGGGCATTTAATGCTTTGGCAACATCAGTACAGTACTGTGAAGATCTTCCTGATCTTGGATCAGTTGTGAAAGCAACTTGGTTGTTGACCACAATGTGTATAGTTCCTCCAGTACAGTAATTTGGGAGGGCACTAAGATGAAGGGTCTCATAAACAACTCCTTGCCCAGCAAAACTGCCATCACCATGAATTAGAACAGCCATGTTCTTAGTCCGATCTGCATCGTTAGTGTAATACTGTTTACCTCTTGTTTTCCCAACCACAACTGGATCCACAGCTTCCAGATGACTTGGATTGGCAACCAAAGAGAGATGAATCCGCTTCCCGCCTCTAGTGGGCCGATCATAAGAAGTACCCAAGTGATACTTGACATCTCCTGTTCCAGTATACAGCCCACCCTCATCATCAACGGGCTTTGTTCCTCCACTGAACTCAGTAAAGATTTGGCGAAGTGGTTTGCGAACAACATTACCCAGCACGTTTAATCTTCCTCTATGGGACATTCCAATGACAATGCTCTCAACCCCCAGATCTGCTGACCTATCAAACATCTCTTTCATGCCAGGAATGAGAGTTTCACAACCTTCAAGTCCAAATCTTTTCGCAGTGGTCCACTTGGTCGCCAAGAAGTTTTCAAAGTGTGTACTCCATATAAGTCTGTCGAGCATCACTTGACGACGCTCTCGATTGTATTCTGTAGGTGAAGTAGTTTCAATCCTGTCTCGTAACCAATTACATTTCTCGCGGTCAGGGATATGCATATATTCATAACCAATGCTTCCACAATAAGCCTGCTCAAGACGATTAAGGATACTTCTTAGAGTTTGGACAGGACGGTTCTCAGACAAAAAACCAGACATCCTCCAAACACCGAGGAAAAACTCTCGATCGAGATCAACATCAGAGAATCCATGTGATTCCAGGTTCAGAGACTCGGGAATTTCTCTTTCCTCCAAAGCAAGTGGGTCCAACTTAGCTTTCATGTGGCCATTAACCTGGTAAGCCCTCACAAGCAACAATAGCTGCATGCTCTCCTGTATAGTTTGCCCAGAAATCCCTGGCGACGTGGCTGCTTGCCCAACAAAGTTTCTAAAGAAATTGTCCCATGACTCATCAACACTATTTGGATCAGTTTCCCATGCTCTTTGAAGCTCCTCCAGATAAACACTACTCGTTCCATCTAAGAAGCTATCAGTAAGTCTAGACAGAGGTACAGAACGCGGAATAGGTGCGCCCTGAGCTTTTGATTTGAAAAGTGTGGTGTGGAAGTAGCGGCTCTGTGAGGATATAACCCTTGTTCTTGTTACATAGGAGCGTCCCTGAGATAAAGTTCTCCTGACAGCAAGTTTAGCAATACCAGAACTAACTCTAAACCATGCCATGTTGATCACAAACTCCCAAACCACTATGACTAATTCAGAAAACTGATTTTGACCATTTAGCAACAAGCTTCAATCTGCAAGGAAGAAATACTATTTTTTCAGCCTACTATACCATAATCGTGGATCACATAACAAATTACAAAAATGAAAAAGTGAATAAAAATTAAATAAAGCCAACCAAACACCCACATGAGTCCATGACACGTTTTTCTGCAAAATGCAAATCAACATGGAACTTTTCTCTATTTCCTACAAAGAGACTTTGACTCCAGATTTGTTGTATGTGTCCCGTAATGGGTTAGAAGGTGGAGTTATATTGTAAAACCTATAATGATTCACTCTACTGATGAATTTGTGTCTCCCATGGTTCTGGCCCAAATTGGGTTTCTGTGTATTCTTTGTCTCCTATTTTCTTTCTTGCACTTCCTAGCTTTGCTTGCTTTTACTAATTTGCACAAAACACATATTCTGCATAAAAGCAATCTAGGAAGTTTCACAAAAAATATTAAAATAAGCAGCCTGATTTTCATTAGTTGATAGAAAATATTATGCAGGGTATCAGCACCGCATAAATGCAACAGAACTATATATACCATTGCTTCAGATTTTTTTAAACGCTTGCAATTTAACTGACACAAGTCAGTTTTGAGTAATATAAGCCCTCAAGAGTTGCAAGCATACATTTCTGCAAGGAAATAACCAGAAGTCCACCAATGGGATTAATTTCTTTTGACTGATATATTGAAGGCTCGTGTCGCACTTTCTTTCCTCTTCCATCTCCTTTACTCTAGCAATCTCAGAAATATTTAACTCGCTGCTTGGCAATAGACTTCCAAGACCGTAAACAATATCAGATGAAACCTACAACCCACAAGTAAAACCGAGAAACTATAATTCGTCCAAGGTGCCTTTTTCTACAGAATAGAATAGATTAGCTCAGACTCATATTACCCTATTAGGATGTTTTCTCAGCATCCATATTATATGTTAGACATAAGTTGTAGGACCGACCAAACAAAAATTAATGCGCATGACGATCCTTTTTATTATCTAATCGAAGCAGCGAATATCGATTGCGAAATTTAATAGCTAAATAATCAAGAGACGGACATAGCACCGCAAAGAGATAATTCAGAGACTAAAAGATCCACCCAGGGGGTAAAATGTCCTGACGCGGAGAAAAATCAATGTACGAAGAGAAGTTTGAAGCGTCTATCAATCACAAGAACAAATTAGCAACAAGATGTCAAAAATCCGGAGCTTACCAATCCGTTTCACAGAGAAACTCAAAAACAAAACATTTAAACGTTTTGAGCATTGACTAAACAAACAGACAAACATGCTAATTGAAAATTTGAAATAATAGGAAAGGAGAATACTTGAAACGGAAAGTAAAGATATGAATCTGAGAGACCTGCAAACATCCTAAATTGACGGCGATCGTCGAAACTCAAACACCCACTATTAGAGGTTAGAAATCGATTTCATTTGGCGGCAGTATTTATTCTTCGCTTTCCCTTGAAGCAGACCTCTACGATTTATTATTTTTCCTTTTCCTGTTTTCTGGCTTCCGTTGGGAATGGTATGTTTTGTCTCATTTGCTTTCCTTCTATTTCTATAATATGTTTGGACCGAGGTTAAACGAGGTTAGGTTAATAAAGGTTAAATGAAACGAGGTCAATATTAACAAAAAAAATTTTGAATGATTATTAGGTTAACTTAAGTAAATATATATAGTATACGGAACAAAATGTCTTTTAAATTGAGGTTAACTTAGGTGAATATAGTATACGGAACAAAATGTCTTTTAAAATTTAACCTTAACATTTATTAATATCCGATTTGGTGGTTAATAATTTTGGGGTGAATCAAGGTTAAATGAGGTTAATATTTAACATAACATAACCTAGGTTAAATTTAAAAAATGTTGTCAAATAAGGTTAACGTAAAATTTAATATTCATTATCCTCCATTCAAAAAGTCTGTTTATCTTTTTCCGAATGCCCATTTTCTTCATGAATTGGGAAAGAAATTTTTTTCTTCGCAAAGGAATACGAGTTTTGTGTCAAGAATGTTGACACCGAGTTAGATGTTGCGGCTGAAGTGTAATTTTTAGTTGAAATTAATCCTGATGGGAAAAGTATAAACTGGTAGGCGAATTATTAGTTTATTATGAATTGTCTTCAAATTTCTATATTGTAAATTGGGCTACTTTTTTCATTCAATGGGGGGCTTTAAGCCCAAAGGAAGAATCAAAGCAAGAAGTAAACTAGTTTGGTTCCCATACAACTCTGATGAAAAACCAACTAAATCAAAAAGAAGATCATGTGTCTCCACAAGTGGAGAATGAAATACTTGTAGACCAAAGGATAGGTCATGTCATTTTCATGATAACTTATCATCCACACCATTAGCCTCTCTATAATCATGATAGATCTTTCAAAATGAAAAGCAATACATGATATGATTGTATGCTTCGACGAGAGATACATGAGGATGATAAGGCAAGCTTTGCCCCGTTAGTAATGTAACATCTGTTAAAGAATTAGAAGCAACCACTACTGAGATGAAACCATTATTACATGCCAACTCAAGCCTAAGATAAACATCACATAGCTCCGCTAAGGTAATGCTACTATATCCCATATTCCCAACAAAAATGACAATCCAGTGGTCATTGTAATCGCGGAGAACACTACCAACAATAATAAACTTTGGGTCGTTATATGCACTACCATCCACATTAAGCTTCACTGTATCATAACTTGGAGCTTGCCAATGAATTGCAAGAGGAACCCTCTAGATACCGGGAAGATGAAGATGAAGATAGTGGGTCCAAGCTTGATGTTCATTCTTTGATAAATAGAGGATCATGTACTTGGCTCTATTAGGCCAAACAAGGTTGCACTCGAATGTTAGTTAATTTCTCAAGTTCTAGAGCTTCTAGCAAGATGTAGCATAGAGAATAGGCCAAGGAGTATGTACATGGGGATGAGTAGCCTTTGACTTCAAGTTGGACTCAAACCATTGTCTGTCTGAGGGAGTGAAAAAATTGGAAACAAAGATGGATGCTCGAAGGTTGGCCCAATGGGAAGTGCCCTATATCGCACTCTAAGGGCATGCATAAGTGACTTGTCATGTCCACAAAAGATGTAAGAATAATCTAGGGTCATATGATGGTGGAAACAAACCTCATTCATCAACAAATTATCTTGAACATCCAAAATAAAGAATGATCGGATCATTTCTCGTGTTTTAAGCTTCCAAATCAAACTCCATAATGGAGAGCTTGGAACATCAAACTTGGTGAGAAAGTAATAAGCAAATTTGACAGTAAATATGCTATTGCTAGAGAACCCTTCAAGTAGGGAGATCATCCTTAGTACCACTAATCCAAACATGTTGCCCAGCTATTTGAGCCACCTCTTGCAGTGGGGGTAAGTGTTGAAACTCATTCCACTTCCACATTCTTAGTTAAGTATAGTAGTCCTCCACTAGTCTAACCAAATCATTTTTCGTAATGTTTGAAGTTGCTAGAATAATCAAAGGGGTGTCCCCAACCCACCAATCTAGCCAAAACCGCATCACCATGCCTTTTCGAACCAACCATCACACTCCTTGTCAAAAGGTTTCAAAATAGATAGAAATATGTCTCCAAATGCATGAACAAGTGGTAAAATGTTTGGGAATAAGGGGAGACGAATCACAGAGGTACTTGGCTTTAAGAACATTAGCCCATAGAGAATTGTTAGGTTGTGGAAGATTGCATGTGATTTTCATTAATAAGGCCTGGTTCATTGACTCCATCTTCTTGATACCAAAACCGCCTTTAACTTTAGGAAGAAACACTTGGTCTTAAGATAGATTATACACTCATCTCTTATCATATGAATAACCCTAAAGGAGTTATATATTTTATTTGTCAAGCTTGTTAAAGGAGGACTTAAGAAGTTTTAAAGTTTGCATCGTGTACGAAGGGAGTGAAGTACTCACATACTTAGTAATGGTAGCTCTTCTCGCCAAAGAGAAATGTGTTGTTTTCCATTGATAGAGTATGTTTTGGACACGGGAAACAATAAAGGAGAGCATATACATAGTTAGTGAAACATCATGAAGCCAAACACCAAGATAGTGCCCAAGGGAAATGGTTTCAAGAATGCTTGAGAAGGGAAAAAAATCATGGATTATGCTCTGATTTACATTTGGAGAAAAGTAAATAGAAGACTTAAGAGCATTCATCCTCAAGCCCCAAGAGGAGGAAAAAAAATTATCAAAGCATAAGTTTATCACCTAAATTTAAGAGGAAGAATCATGAGTAAAGAGCAGTAGATCATTTGCTAAAAGGAGGTATGAGATGCCTGGACCATTTATCAAAGCTCGAAGAGGTTGCCAAGAACCTACATCGACCTTCTCTTGAATCAGATGAGACAATATATCCATGCAAAAGAAGAAAAATGTAGGGTGAAATGGGATCTCCTTGTCTCACACCATGCTTAGGACTAAACATGTCTATAACACCCCCAAATTTCACTCCTGAAAAAAAAATTGAAAGAATAAAGCGGAAGTTAGGAGCGAATTTGGAAAATGTTACCCCTACATCTAACACAAGATACATGTCAACCATCTATCTCATGTTAGATGCAAGGCTAAAACCTGTCAAAAAATTAAATTCGAATTTTAAAAGCATGACAGCGTTACGAGAAATTAAAAGTCAATTACAAAACCCTTGGAAATTTAAATACAACACTTGTAACTTCCAAAGATGAATACAATTAAACAAAACAAATCCCGAAGGATAAATATCCGGACCGCCTACTCACTCAAGTCAAGCCTTCCACCCCAATTTAGTAACCGATCAAAACCTGCATCAAAGGTCTGCTCCCCACCATCGGTGGATCATCACAGGACCCATTCAACCAGTGTAGTATCAGTACGGGTCCAATACTGAGTAAGTCTCATTACCCTATCTTATGGGAGAGACGTAAACTATAACATCAAATACATATTAAATTATGATACAATACGTTGATACAATATCATACATACTCACAACCCACATCATGAATCTTGCCATACACCTATAGTAACATATGAAACATATATAACATCCCATTTAAACATATAAGCGTAGTATAACCGAAATATAAAGTGGCTCATGCGCCTCAAGTAGGAATAATCCATATTATTGGAAACTCAATGCGTGACATACTCACGTAAGCAGCATGCAGTAATACAGATAATAAAAGCTAACCATAGTCCAATTAGACTTATTTTCTTTGAGTCTTTATTAAAAGTAGTCATTTCACACCACAGTCTTTATCAATCCACGTGAGTGTGGGAACCCCACTATTATAGCCGGTGGACTGGAATATATAAACTCAGGGCAGAACGCTCCTGACCACTATTATTTGCCAGTCAACCGGTCTCCAGGGCAGAACGCTCCTGGCCACTATTATTTGCCGGTGGATCGGTCTGGCCCCGACTCGCATGGTGTTTCACTGTAAATGCTTGTGACTCATTCTTTATTCTCATCAATAATATATTCATTCCACACATATTCTTTAATAGTCCATGTGAGTGCGGGAACCCCACTATTATAGCCGGTGGACCGGAAAGTATACACTCAGGGCAGAACGCTCCTAACCACTATTATTTGCCGGTGGACCGGTCTCCAGGGCAGAACTCTCCTGGCCACTATTATTTGCCGGTGGACCGGTCTGGCCCCGACTCACACGGTGTTCCACTTTAAGTATTTAGTATCTTTCCCATGTCTTATAAATTTTACATTTGGGTTGCTGAGCACGGAAACCCCCACTATTATAGCCGGTGGACCGAAAATATATATACAGGACAAAACGCTCCTGGCCACTATTATTCGCCGGTGGATCGGTCTCTAGGGCACCCCGGCTCCTGGCCACTATTATTCGTCGGTGGACCGGTTTGGGCCCGGCTCAGCATCTTCCTCTTTAAGTGATTAGTATCTTAACGTATCTTATTTGAAAGTGTTTTACCCTTGACATGCATGACTAACTATATCCACACTTATCCTCCCAAGAGGGCTCGTCCCATATCTTGGAACTCGTGCACCCCTTATCACACCTCGATATCCATTTCCCTCTATAATAACACATGATAAAAACCAACTCCTAAGGGTGTGGGTTAAGACCCAACACCTCGTGACATCAGACTCCACCCGCTATTAGCCTCTAGGGTTTCCCTTGAAACCCTAGTAGGACCTATGTGGCCCAACTTCCTCTTACTTCACTACCATTAATTCATCTATCCTCAACACCTCGTCTCATTTAGGTCCAATCCCAAATCATATCGCTTTACCCATCGATCCCACCTATGACCCTAAAACCCTAGTTGGCTACTTCAACCCTATTACCTTTCTTCTCCCACAAGTAACCTCTCCTTTTTACCCAATATTTCTTCTATCCCATAACACCCATAATCATTCCTCATAACATAAACTCTCACTCTCAACCCGCATGTCACTCACCGTTAATCATTTTTACTTTTGCCTTTTCCAGATTACTAATTATTCCTAAAACCCTAATCGGGTCCCTTATACTCCCTTTTAGCAACTCACTTCCCATTTATTTCTTTTTTCCCTTTTATCTCCATGTCATAATAATAATAATAATAATCACCCTAGCATGTATGTTCTAGAGGGTTACATCATATCACAGCACATCATAATCACCACATATGGATATCACATTCATGTCGTAAGAAAAACACATACCACATACCTTAACTCAAAGCTGCGCTGCGCATAAAACACATTAAGGACAACCATGCGATACACAACCGGATATGGTATATATACAAAACATCTAAGGCATTCAAGTCACATAACACATAGGGACCTTAGCCACATCCTTACGAAATACCCATAAGTAGAGGTAAGTAGAGAACTTACCTGGATCCGAAGCTAGCTAAGCGATATAAGAGGGAGAGAGATCACTAGCTCGAGGATTGATGAGTTCATATTTTGACACATTTTATACCCTTATAATCTTAGTTTTTGGTAGTTTATTTAGCTAATATAAGGGAATAATTATTGTTTTATGCTTAAATGGTAAAAATTGCATAAATTTTATTATTTGAGCTAAAATGATATAAATTAAGTAAATTTAGAGTATAATATTATTTATTAATATTTATTCAATTTTATTTTGCAGATATTGTTTTTAAATAAAAGAAAAAAAAAAGAAAAAAAATAAGAATTGGACCTTTGGACCAACGGCCAAAGGCCGAAGGCCCAAAGGCCCGCAAAAAGCAAACCAAACGGAGCTGAACGACGGAAGAAGAGTCAGCAGGGCTGACGTGGAAAGGAAGGCACAGAAAATTATAAAAAGAGGCGGCAGGTCGAAGGAGAAAAGCTGAAGGGGACGTGCAGGAGCGGCGGGCGGTAGGGCCGAGGAGAGCCTTTATAGGCTCGGGAGAGACGACGTAGAGAGTGGGGCGCGCGTCTGGAGGAGAGCCTTCACAGGCTCGGACGACGCTGAGGAGAGGCGACGCAGAGCCGCACGTCACGCGAAGGAAGGTGAGACGGGCACGGAAACCGAGGAAGCGACGCGCCATCAGCCGCCAGCGACGAGAAAGGAAAAAGGAAAAGAATTTTGCACAGAAATCAAGGAGCGAGAGAGGAAGAAAAATTAGAGGAAGAATTTAATATCCGGTATAATTTATTTCAGATAAAATTAATTTTTATCTGAATAAATTTTTGATCTTTAATTCAAAATTAATTTCGGTTATTTCTTTCTCTTATTTTTAATTTATATTTTAGATATATATTTCTGTGTAATTAATTCTTTAATTATGGTTGGCTAATTATTTATTGTTAGGGAATGAATTGAAACCCTAGACTATGGTTTGAATTATAATTTTATTTTCTTTGTTTCGTGAGATTGTTTCTTGACTCTATATTAATTGATATCGTTTATATGTATAATTCTGTCAAGTATAGTTTATTTGGTGCATGCCTTGTTCTGGTTCCTCATAAGTGACAGTATGTAGGATTATTTGCCTGCTAGGTGGTCATCTAAATATACTAGAATTTATATGTATAAATTGCAGCTAGGTTAGATAACAATTCACCTAATCGTTTTGTGATTCTAACCTAAGTGGTAAAACGTTTCGATACGTGTGGATCAAGAAAAGGAAATACAGCTAGACATGCTTTTTGTACTAGTTTGGGTACTTAGATTGACAGCCTTCCACTTACACTTAATGCATTAAATCTAGTTAAATATAGGAGCCGCTTGTTGCTGCTATACTGCTAGTATTTAATAGGGTTAATATTGGCGCTTTGTCGTATTAATTTAATTAAGGGAAGTAATATAAGGTGTATAGACCTGCTTTTGGTGTGCAACTTGGTCGATCTCTTTCTCACGATTAAAAGATGACTTAGAAATAAATATTATATCTCGATCTAATCTAGTGGTGGATTTTTATTTTCCTAACATATTTCTCCTATCTGCTGGTTTCCCATTATTTTATTATTATTAGTTTGTTTTATTTTATTCCTTTTATTATTTTATTATTATTTTGATAAACCCCAATTAGTATTTTTCTTATTTATTTATTTTAGGTTATTTAGTGTTTTTATTTTATTTATAGTTTAAGCTAGTTAATTAGAGGTGAGCCCTCTCAATCCCCGGTTTAGAACGATACCCTTATTTACCAGTGCTACAATTGACAACAAGAGGGTTTAAATTGCGTGCCGGCTACGGTCGCACCAATTTTTGGCGCTGTTGCCGGGGATTGGTAACTTCACCTTTATTTTGCTAGTATTTTTAGTGTGTTTTCATTTTTAGTGTTTTTGTATTTTTTTCTTTTAGTTTTGTTTTAGATTTTCTTAGGATTTTTGGTGTGTTTTGTTATTAACCTTTTCCTTTGAAGTGTTAGTGTTTTCAGGTAGCTATGAGAGGATCCTTGGGTTATGGACAACTTGGCATGAATCTTAATTCAAGAATAAATGAGGTAAGTTTAAGCAATTTTGATGATAGACTTCACCTATTCTCCACTCTTGTTTTGCAGGCAGCTGAAGCTACTGGAATTATGAATACAAGTGGAGTGTGTCATACACAAGGAAATCCATATGCTTACCATGAACAAGCTATGAGAAGAGGAGGATGGACACAATCTGGTGCCCACGATTCAATCAATTTTAGATAAATCTAGACAATCAATTTCAACAAAACAATCTTCCGATTAATCAATTCTAGATGATCAATTTTCAAAATTAGGGTTTTAAAGCCCACGATATAAGCTCGGGTAATTCAAATCAATTAATTCTAATTAAAGGTATTAGAATACAATTAGGATCATTTCAACTACTTTTATGAATTTAATTTTAGCAAAACAACTATACCAATAACTAATTTCATAATCTCACTTAAAATATAGGGATTTAGGCCCGAAAATGCAATTCGGTAAAATTCTATAAATTTAATCAAATTGAATGTTTAGAAATGCAATTAAACACATTTTATAACATATCAAATAATCAATTGATCAAAATCAATAAAAGAAATACCCAATTTAGCACAATTAGGGTTTTTGGGCCCGGAACGCAAATCCGATCAATTCTTGCCAAAACATATAAATTGACGGTTCGAAAATGTAATTAAATATATTCTAATGTAATTTATGTAGTTAATTGAATAAAATAATCCGATTACACAATTCAATTTAAACCCGCGGGAGTTTTGACCTAAAAATCCAATTCCTGTCAATTACACACAATTTTTCCAAATCAACACTTCCAATATAAAATTAAATACATTTTAGACGATACTATAAAATCAACTGAGCGGAACGACTCAATTATACGACCCAATTTTATTACACCCAATATTTGACCTAGGAATCAAATTTCGATAAAACCTGCATAAATTTCTCAAATTGACGGTTCCAAAATTAAATTAGATACATTTTAAAACATATTGTATAATCAATTTATCAAAAATAGCTAAATCGGACGAATCCGAAAAATTCGGGCATAACCCGACCAAAAATCCAATTTTTCCAAAATTCCAACATAACCACACAATTAACCTATCCAAATCAATCTTACAACACATATATACATAAACAAACAATCAATTTAGCTTTTCATAAGCTAATTCATACCCAATTAATTATAATAAGGGTTAGGGTTTTTTTCGGAATTTATACCAAACGAAACTAACAATTCAAGGTAGGTGAAGGTCGGGAAAGATGTGCCGGAGAACGAGGATGGCTCGTCGGTCGTCACTCGAGCTCGCCATGGCCAGACGGCGGCACGACCGGTGCAGCTCGTTGCTGTCTGTGATGCGGTTCGATGCTGCTGCTGCTGTCGCCCACTGCTGCTGGTGGCTGCTGCGGCAGTTGTGCGGCTGTCGACGGTGGCTGACGAGGCAGAGCAAGGAGTTGGGGAGGTGGAGAGGGGCGAGGGTTAGCGTTGCAGGACAGGGAGTCGGGGAAAGGGGGAGCAGGGAGCCACGGGAAAGAGAAGAGAGAAAGAAAAAGAAGAGAGGGGGGTCGGGGTACCGGCGGTTTTCGGGATTTTAGTTTTTTTTGTAACAAACACAAGTAAAAGTAAAATACTAATTATTTAAAAAAATTTATTGGAAGATTTTATCTAAATTTTATTTAAAAAAATTGATTTCGAAACGATCCGAAGGTTTAAAATTAATAAAAAGCTGTATAAAGAATTTCAGAAATATTTTCGGAAGAATTTACTAACGAACGTAAAAATTTATATTATTTACGAAAATGTATTATAAGACCTCGAAAAATTATTTAAAAGTATATAATAAAATATTTAAGTCAAATTCCAATAAACCGAGACCAATTTAAACAATTTTCGAAATTGATTTTTCACAAACTGAAAAACGTAAAACAGGAGAAAATTAATTCCGGAAAGAAATTCATAAATAATTTCCTAAAAGGCTTTTTAATTTAAAACTTCCAGAAAATATTAACAATTTCCAAAAACGAATAAATTTAAGGTCGGAAATATTTTCTATGAATAAAATTATTAAAATAGATTTAACTACTTAAACAGAATTTCCATAATTTGAATAATATATTTCGTTAACAAAATATAACTTCAAAATAAAGTCAAAATTACACGACAAAGTTATAATAGAAAATAAATCTAAAATATTAAAAATAAAAATACGAGAAAGAATGTGAATACATATTTTTAACCGAAAATCGAAATCATAAGAATATAATAAAATCATTGTCGTGAACGAATTTATCTAGAATGGTTCGCAACGACAACGATTAATTAAATTCGAATATGAATTCGAATCGTCGATCAATTTATAAAACGAATCAAAATTAAAATAATTAATCGTTCATATTAAATTATGCTAATAAAATCATTAAACTTAATGAATCTGGATTTTAAAAAAAACGGGGTATTACATGTCAGTAGAAAAACCATTCCATAAGAGCCTTATTGAGGGCATCTAGATACACAACATAATCAAATTGATAATATCCCTCAGAATTTTTACTAGAAGGAAAGTCTATCTTATAAAGTCCCACGAAAGCATATCAAAGGCTTTTTCAAGATTGATCTTGAGCAACATATAACCATGCATTCCATGCATGCAACATATAGTAAAGATTAGCTCCTGAGCAATAATAACATTATCTCATAAATGTTGTTTTGGGAGAAAAATGCTCTATAAAGGACTAATAAGCTTCTTAAGGATGGGCTTCATTCTATTGGTTAAGACTTTTGTAATAACTTTATATGCTACGATACAAAGTCTAATGGACCTGTAGTTCTTGATCAAGGATGGAGAATCACTTTTCAAGATAAGGTGAATAAGATACTCATTCAATTGTAGGGGGAAAGACCCATGAGTAAAGTCATGCTCAACCAAGTTATGAAGAAACACAACCAACTATCAGCCAAAACCGCTGGTAGAAGACAAATGGGAAATCATCTAAGCCTACACATTTATATGGGCCCATGGAAAAAACAACATTTTAACCTTTAGTAAAGAAATTGGATTGGGTAAATCAACTTTATTCGTGTCAGATAGAGGTGGAAATCTAGTGGGATAATGATATGCCACTTGAATTTGCATTTGCGAGGTGAAGAGATTTCTTAAGTATCCAAAAGCATGGTCTCAAAGGGCTTCAAGTGAAGAAATCTAGTTACCACTCTCATCCTAAAGAACTAAAATCTGAGCTTTATGTCTATCAATAATAGAGGACAGGTGAAAATAACAAGGTTTCCTATCTTATAAGATAAATTCATTCGTCTTTGACTTCTTGAACCAAAACAAGTGCTCTTGAACCAAAATATCATTGAGATCCTCAATCAAATTTTGTTCTAGTTTCCAAGGTTCACTAAAGTGGTGGTGGGATATTAAATTTTGAATACCTTCCAACCAAGCTATAAGAAATTTTGAAATTATTTATGAAATGATTTGAATTCCACTCTTTCAAAGCTTGAGAATTAGTGTAAGGAAAATCCTTGGGGCTATGCCGACTCTCATGAACAATCTGATCAATGCTATCATGATTTAACCTTGTTGCTTTAAAGTGGAAGGGGAAACTTGAGAAAAAGGAGCTGGATATTTCATGAGCTTGAGAAAAAGAGGATGTGGTTAGATTAAGTGTTATCAAGGTGGTGAACAAGAATATCATAATAAATTATTCTCCAACAATTATTAGCTAGGACCCTATCAATTCTAAAGCTGATCCCACGTCCCTTGTCATGGCCATGCCACTCAAACTTCTGGCCAATGAAGCCTAGATCAATGAACCACAATGCTTAATTATTTCATTAAAAATTAGGCACCTATGCAAGCCTCTATTAGAGCCCCTCAAAGTTCATCTAATGGATGATCATCATTCAAATAACCCCTAAGGAGCCAAGCTAAGCAAAGGATAGATGACAAACTAAAAAGATCTTCCCACAACTCATCCTGGATAGAAAAAAGAGGGTGGGCATAAACAATGTTGACCTAAAGAGGGGGTGAATTTAGTGTGAATAAGTTGAGAGGTAGCCCCAAGAACACAAATAGAAAGTTTCAAGGTATCCCAAAGTAACTAAATGCCACTAGAGAAGCCTCAGACCTCAACTCGAGTATTACCAACAAAATGGAATTTTTGAATTATTCTATCTACAGAGGTGCCACTAGTATGTGGATCAACCAAAACCATCATAGAAAGATCATGACATGAAATTAGGCCACAGATGCTACAAAGAAAAGTTGCATTAGCAGCTCCTTAGACATTTCAAAAGAGAATGTTGATGTTCATAAAGAGAGTAATAAAAATGTAAAGGGTGTCAATGACTAGACATCCTCAGTGCAGTCCTAGCTCCATCAAGAGGGTCACCCATGTTATCATCATGAACTTCAACAAAAATTATCAAGTTCTTATCATGGCTTCTTTAGGATGAACTAATGCTTTTTCAGGTCCCAAGATGTTAACTGTGCGTTCGGCAATAGTCAGACCAATAGGAGCATCAGTCTTTAAGGAGGAAAATTTAGTTTTAAAAATCATGTTAACTATGGTAGACTTGGTTAACATAAGATTCTTTGAAACCATTGTAATTTATAAAGTCTTAACTGACTCATTTATGTCTTGAAAGAACCTCTTAGTCATGTAGAATCTTCCATGGGAAGAGTTACTTTCGGGGTCCATAAAGTTATGCTCTATGTCGGGTTCACCCACACTCGAGTAAGGAGTAATGGGAGGAGGAGGCTCCTCATTAATTTATAAGTCACATAGAATCTCAAAACATGAGGACTCTACCATATTTTGGTCTAGGCATTATAGCATGACTTAGCCAGGAATGATTGAGATTCACGATGTTGGTCCTGGAATATTTTACACACATTTGTTAATTTCTCAAATTTGTTCCATATTTGCATCCAAAACCCTAGGAAAATCCATGCTACTGGAGGAAGCTACCTGAACTCTTGAAACAGGTTGAGGAGCTGGTTACACTTGGGCAATCCGCTCAATAAAATACGAGTTGTTAGAGTAGTCATTGCTACGGTAACCAAAGGTGCCACAATAGAAGAAAATCATGTGAATTTCTTTGTATTCTATATTATAGAGATCTTTACCTAGATAAAATTTTAGAAGAAGTGGCTTTTGAAGATACACTTCTATGTAGAGTCTAACATACTTTCTTTTGGGCGCATCCATCATGCAGACTGCAGTGATCAATATGAAGGAACTTACCTATAAAGCTACCAATCAACCTCAACTTACTATCATTCTAGAAAATTTTGATAGGAAGCTCAAAAATGCATACCCATATGGTGGTGGATGTGAAGGTGGTATTAGAAACCCACAAATTAGGAGTCCATTGTATAATTGTAAGGTAGTGCTAGAAGATCACCTAAAGACATCCAACAAGGATTGTAACTCCCCAACAATTTACTACTCAAAAATTTTTTAAACGGAAGAAACATTCAAAGAGAGGCGGGGTGTTACCGCCGTAATTAGTATAAGTTTGTCCACAGACCATCCTTATACCAACTATAAGGTAAAGGTAAAATAGAACATAAACCATGATAAATATAGCACAAGTACAATTCATATCATAAATAAGAGTTAGGTGTTCATTTCAAAAAGTAAAATCAAAGTACATAAATAAATGTTTAGTTAAAATTAACAAGGAGAAAATCGGTGAAAATAACAATCAGATAACGCAACTCTCTGGTTCTCAGCCTCAATCATAATAGCATCACTCTACCAATCATAACATTGTATGTAAATAATTCATCTAATGAGTCCTCATTTACCTGCATAGACTTAGAAGGGGTATTTTCTTGTGAGAATGAGAAGCATCCATAATAAGGGTGATATGTGTGTTACATACTGAGTAAAGTAACGATACAGTCAAGATGGTAACAAAAATTAATAACACCACAATAAGAGATGACACATACATAAGTGGATCATACTGACTTGATTTAAAATATTCCGAACATACGGAAGTATTATAATGATAATTATATCAAGATTTTATTTAATTTGGACTAAGGGACCCCACTATTCTCAACTGGTGGAACGATAAACAAATGTAACTTCCAAGGCAGAACGCTCCTATCCACTATTCTCACGTACAACTTGTCCTAATCTATGTGACATTCTGCTATAAGTAATTAGTGTCTTACCATAGGTTATTATCATCCAATTTTTTGGTTTAATCGAGTTCGAGACCCCACTATTCTAACCGACGGAACGATAATAGGGTATAACTTCCAAGGCAAGACGCTCCTGACTACTATTCTCGCTGGTGGATTGATAGGTACAATTAGGCCCGACACAAGTGATCTTCTACTTTAAGTGATTGGTGTATTATTCATGTTTTATTTATTTCAGGGTCATCACACAATCATGTACATATGCTCATGTAAGGCACTATCCTAATTACTATCTTGAAACAACCCTATTTCCCTTATAAACCCAAATTTCACAACCCTGACATATCCTCACCTCTAGTTTTCCTTTTTAGTTCCCAATTTACCCAAAAAAATCTTAACATTTCATTAGAAAACCCATATTCAAGAGTCATGGCATGTTACCCATATTTTACACAAATGATTATAACTAGCCTCTACGGTAACCCCTCCAAAACCCTAATTTCTTCTATTTGCATAATCCTTTCTCTACTGCTTATCTAGCCCTCAAATTCCACACCTATGCATAGGATTCTACGGTTAACCATCAACTCAACATTGTGGCCTAACTCCCCCAATTTACACATGTGATAATACCCTTCCTATTCGAGCCTCCTCCAAAACCCTAATTTATCATTTTAATCATAACTACTCCCCTCTACCCTACATGGGTACTAAATTTGGTACACATTCCCAAAATGTTATGGTTAACATCATGTTCCAAGGTTGCAGTCCAAATACCCCATCTCAAACATACAATAAAAGCATGCCCCTAGGGTTTTGCGCCTTGACCTCCTAAAACCCTAATTTCACCTTTTGATCATATATCCTCCCCTTGTGCTTTCCCAAATTTGCATGACTACCCAAAATGCCATTATTAACCTCATATCCACTCCCTAGTACCAAACCTCCACTCTACTCACATATGATTATAACTCCCCTTAGGTTTTACTCATCTTATTTATGGTATTTCTCCTCATACTCTATTTACCATAAATCTCTTTATTTTTCCCTCAGTTATTTCTTGTATTATAACCAACCTATGTTATGCCAATTAACACCCTAAAATACTCTACATGCCACTTTTTCACAGCACTGACCAATATGCCCCTATGTCTCAAAAACCCTACCTAAGTCACATGACATCCAACACAAAGAATCTCTAACTTTTCACACATGCAACATCATATAACATGGACATGGATATACATAAACACTTGAAATCAATACAATCATGACCACACAACTTTCTTACCTTTAGCTATAGTCAAGATGAAAATGTGTATAAAACACTAGAGTTGTTTATCATTTCATGTATGTCATCACATAATAGACAGCAAGGACATATATTTAAATAAGTAAAACCTTATCTATGACTGTATCCTTACCGAAGTGACTCCAATCTCTAATTATGCATGACCTGCTATAATACCCCAAAAATCTAAAACCTATAATTTAATAAATAACCCTCATTTGGGATAATTTAAATTTTAAATTTATTTAAATTAATTATTTTGTGGATTTTTGAGTATATAAAAATGGATATGATTATTTAATAAATTAAAATAAATATTTTGTTATTTTATCATACTTATTTTACTTAAATAATTATCCAAACCAATATTTTACTAAAATTACCCTTTTAAAACAAACATATATTAAGTTATAATAAATTAAATTATTAGATTAATTTATCTATCAAAAATATTAAATATAATTTTTCCAAAAATTACTTTTATTTTATTTTCTCCCTTTTTCCTTTTTTCCTCTTTCCTTTTTCTTTATCCTTTTTCTTCCTTTTTCTTTTCCTTCTTTTTCCTCTTCAGGCCGCTCAACTTGCTTCCCTTCTCTCCCCCTCGCATTGGACCACTGGCCAGCTATCTTCCTTTCTTCCTTCCCCTCTCCCTCGCAATTCCATCCTTAGCCCAGTCCTCTCCCCCCTCTTTTCTTTCCCTTCTCCCCCCGGTTGGGCGAACCCAACTTCTTCTTTTTACTCCCCTCTCCCTCACGCGTGGGTTGGCCCATCCTTTTTTTTCTCCCTCGCCCGGGCGGCCTACCTCTCCTTTCCTTTTCTTCTTCTTCATCTTTCCTCCTTCCTTCTCCTTCGACCACTGCACGCCATGGTCAGCCTGCTACTGTAACACCCCCAAAATTCACTCTTGAAATATTTTTTTAAAGAATAAAGCGGAAGCTAAAATAGAACTTGGGGAATGTTACTGCCACATCTAACATAAGATAAATGTCCATCATCTATCTCATGCTAGATACAAGGCTAAAACCTATCAAATAAAATTCCAACCAACATCTATGTCGTGAGGATAAACTCCCACAAGGAGATATCCACAAGCAGATGGCAAGTGAACAATTTCGCTGAATAAATCAGCGGAACCTATGAAATAAACCTGGATTTTAAAAGCTTATCAGAGTGTGAGGAATTAAAATTCAATTACAACACTTGAAACTTCCAAAAATAAATACAGTTAAACAAGACAATTCCTAATGGATCAAATTCCGGATTGCCTACTCTCTCAAGCCAAGCCTTCAACTCGAAAATAATATTTGATCTCAAAACCTGCACAAGAGGTCTTCTCCCCAACATCAGTGGATCAACACAGGACCCATTCAACCAAGGTAGCATCAGTACGGGTCCAGTACTGAGTAAATCAAGACTACTCAACTCATGGAAGGAAATATGAAACGCATAAGATACGAAAGACTCTAGCTTACAATTCCCATGCTCAATTATACGTATGATAGATGCACCATTCCACTCATACAATAATTCAGGCTCAATTATACACGTATTACATACAATAAAACATAGGATCACGGATTCATACTTATGAGTACATCATTAGACATGACGGCACATAAGATACAAGCGTACAAGAAATCACAATCGCATGCTAAGTAACGCCAATCCAATAATCCAATAATAATCATTATTACATCCAATTTTATTTATTTACGATGAGTTCAGGGACCCCACTATTCTTAAACCGGTGGAACGATCTGAAGCACCTCTCAGGGACAACACACTCGAGCCACTATTATCGTCTGGTGGAACGGACCCTACACCTCTCAGGGCAAAACGCTTCTGAGCCACTATTCTTAACCGGTGGAACGGTTTGAATCACCTCTCAGGAACAACACACCTGAGCCACTATTATCGTTCGGTATAACGGACCCTACACTTGGTCCTGACTCACGTAATCTTCCACTTTACATTATTAGTGTCTTATTCATTACTTATCTCATATCATATTCTAATTCACGTTGAGTATAGGGCCCCACTATTCTTAATCCAGTGGAACGGATTGAAGCACCTCTCAAGGACAAGACACCTGAGCCACTATTATCGTCTAGTGGAATGGACTCTACACCTCTTAGAGCAAAATGCTCCCGAGCCACTATTCTAAACCAGTGGAATAGCTTGAATCACCTCTCAGGGACATCACACCTGAGCCACTATTATCGTCCGGTGGAACAGACTCTACACCTCGACCCAACTCACGTGATCTTCCACTTTGAATTATTTGTATCTTATTCAATGATTTTAACTGACCATAAATCAGGCCCACATGAATAATTCCAGGACATAAAGATACAACATAGGGTATCATAAAATTTCAATCCATACTCAACCCTTCACATACTCAAATACATACCATATCCTAGTGTTATATTAACACACATTTGCATTGAGGCTATAAATTCGTACATACATATAATTACCACACAGAACACATAATACGCTTGACATAATTAAGTAATCAATAAACATACTCGTCACCTTCTACTTCAAGTAGACATACATCCAAATTCCGCCATAAGTAAAGGTAAGTAATGACTTACCTAAATCCGAAGCTAGCTAAGCAAACTAAAAGAGAGAGAGAGATATCAAGAGCTCGACAATCCACAATAAAGTTTTCCTAGATCGCTGATAGAAATCGAAAACTAGGTCAGAAGCTATTTTATTGATCAACAACTCACATATTATAATTAAAGTCATATAATGGGACACAAACAATCTTTCTTGGAAAACGTGTCAAAAACCTAAGACTCACGAGCATAGCTCTATTAGGATTAAAAATTAAATATCAACCATTTTTAGGGAACCAAATCTAACCCGATAAGATAAAAACATAATTCAAATGATTTAAAGTCAAATCCAAAAATCGATTAGGTAAAAGAAGCATAGCATAATTAATTTTATAAAACCATATCCGACAAATTAGGGTTTTTAATGCTCGAGCTACGAACAGACTAATTAACTTTATTATCTCAAATTGATCACTTAATAGTATGATTAAACAAATTTTAAATAAATATAGACAATCAATCTCAACAAAATAATCTTCCGATTAACCAATTCAAGGCGATCCGTTTTTAAAATTAGGGTTTTAAAGCCTACGACATAAATTCGGATAATTCAAATCAATTAATTCCAATTGAAGGTATTAGAATGAAATTAGGACCATTTCAACTATTTCTATAAATTTAATTTTAGAAAAACAATTATACAAGTGATCAATTTCATAATGTCACTTGAAATCTAGGGTTTTAAGCCCGAAAATATAATTCGATTGAATTCTATTAATTTATTTAAATTGAATGTTTAGAAAGGTAATTAGACATATTTTATAACATATCATATAATCAATTACTCAAAACCAATAAAAGAAATACCCAATTTAGCATAATTAGGGCTTTTGAGCCAGCAATACAAATCTGATCAATTCTTGCTAAAATATATAAATTGACGGTTCAGAAATGTAATTAAATATATTCTAATATAAATTATATAGTCGATTGAATAAAACAACCCGATTACACGATCCAATTTAGTCCCGCAAGAGTTTTGACCTAAAAATCCAATTTCGATCAATTACGTACAATTTTCTCAAATCAACACTTCCGATATGAAACTAAATATATTTCAAACAATAATATAAAATCAATTGAGCGAAATGACTCAATTATACGACCCAATTCCATTACTCACGAATTTTGACCTAGGAATCACATTCCGATTAATTCCGCATAAATTTCTCAAATTGACGGTTCTAACATGAAATTAGATACATTTTAAAACGTATTGTATAACTAATTTATCCAAAATCGCCAAATCGGGCGAATCTGAAAAATTAGGGCATAACCCGGCCAAAAATCCAAATTTCCATAATTCTAACATAACCCATACAATTAACCTATCCAAATCAATCTTACAACACATAAATACATAATCAAACAATCAATTTAGCTTATCATAAGCTAATTTATACTCAATTAATCAAATCAATGTTAGGGTTTTCAAAAATTTATACCAAATGAAAATTAACAATTCGGAACAAGGGAAGGCCGGAGAAGCTTCGCCGGAGGTCAGGGATAGCTTGCCGGCCATCACCTGAGCTCGCCGTGGCCGGACGGCGGCACGACCGACGTGGCTTGTGCTGTTGCGGTCTGATGCTGTCGTTGTTGTGAAGCTGCTTCGGTGGCTGCTCTTGCGCTGCTTCGGCTGCTGTTGCGGCATCGTCGGCGGTGGTCGTGGCCGACAGTGGCTAGCGAGGCGGAGCAGGGAGGAGCCAGGGAGAAGGAGGCAGTTGGGGCTGGGTGCAGAGAGCAAGTCAGTCGAGAAGAGAATAAAATGGGAGAAAAGAAGAGAGAAAGGAAAAGAAGAGGGGGGTCGGGGCACTGGTCGGGGTTGGGCTTCTTTTTGTTTTTCCAAATACAAGTATAAAATAAAATACTAAATATCTAAAATTATTATTGGAACATTTTATCTAAATTTTATTCAACGAAAATCATTTCATAAGAATCCGAAAGCATGAGATCGATAAAAAGCTATATAAAGAATTTCGGAAACATTTTTGGAAGAATTTATCAACGAACGCAAATATTTATATTATTTACGAAAATACATTATAAGACCCTGGAATAATATTTTAAAACATATAATAAAATATTTAAGTCAAATTCTAATAAACCGAGACTAATTTAAATAATTTTCAAAACTGATTTTCCGCAAACCAAAAAGGGCAAAATGGAAGAAAATTAATTTCGGAAAGAAATTCATAAATAAGCTCCGAAAATCTTTTTAATTTAAAACTTCCCGAAAATATTAACGATTTTGAAAACGAATAAATTCAAAGTCGGAAATATTTTCTATGGATAAAATCACTAAAATAAATTTGATTATTTAAACAGAAATTCTATAATTTAAATAATATATATATCGTTAACAAAATATAACTCCAAAACAAAGTTGTAATCACACGACGAAGTTATAATCGAAAATAAATCCAAAATATATTAAAAAAATCAAAATACAAGAAAGAACGGGACTACATCTTTTTAACCGAGAATCAAAATCATATGAATATCATAAAATCATGGTCGTAAACGAATTTATCTAGAATGGTCCGCAACGACAATGATTAATTAAATTCAAATATGAAGTCAAAATCATCGATAAATCCATAAAACGAATCAAAATTAAAATAATTAAATATTTACATCAAATTACACTAATAAAATCATTAAGCTTAATAAAATTGTATTTTCAAAAATATGGGGTATTACAGCTACACTGCCTGCAACTCCAACCTACAACTGCTACCACTGCAACCTTTCTCCCTCTCCCTCTCTCTCCCCCATCCCTTTCCTTCCATTTTTGGGCCATACACGCCCTTCACCGCATACCCCTTCCTTCCCTTTCTTCCTTCCTTCTTCCTGCAACCTGCTACCCTACCACCTACAACCACAGCCTCCCATCCAACCACTCCTACCTCCTCTCCCCTCCCTCTTCTTTTCCTTCTCTTCTCCTTCTCATTTTTGACATTCCTCGAGCTCCTTCACCTCCCTCCAAAACCCTCTCCCTTTTCTTTCTCTCCTTATCTCCTCCTCCCCTATTTTTACTTTGCCACCCCAACCACCGCCTCTTCCGCCCATATAACCACCATAACCACCTCCCTAACACCCCCATCAACCTCTTTCACCACCCCATCACCCCCACTTGCCCCTACAGCCTCCTTCCCTCCTTCTCTTTTCTTTCATCTCATTCTCGGCCTCCACCCTACACCACCACCGTTTGCCTCTTCCGTCGCCTCCACAACCACCAATCTACTCCCTAACACCTCCTCTACCACCCCACATCCTTCCTTTGGCCAAAAATCCCCCAGTAGCCCCTCCTTTCTCTTATTCTTTTCCCCTCCTTCTTCTCGTCCACCACCCTTGCATCCAATTTTCCATCCCTGCAGCCGCCGCCTCTGCCACCCTCAGCCACCAATCACAGACCCCCAACCACCATCTACAACCCTAATTTCCCCCTACACCTATCCACCACCCTAAATCCCCTCCACAAGCCCTCACCCGAGCCTCAAAACCCTCACCCAAACTAGCCATCCTCTTCCTTCCAGTTATCCCTCTTCGACCCCTTTTTTCCTTATTTTGTGCATACTGCTCACGTTATCATGCAGCGTAAGTCTCCTACATCCTTTTAGCCCAATCTTAGTTAATTTTAAGGCATAAAAATAGTTGGTATTAATATGTATTAATTAAGGTTTTTGATAAAAAAAATTATTCTTTTGATTTTCTACTTCTAATATACTAATTTTGGGTATTAATTTTTACTAATAAAAGCTCAAACCTTTAACGAATGTACTAGTAATGTTTGATTATTGTTGGAAATAAGGTAATCATTATACCCTACTAAAATGTATGGATATACGTATGCTAGCACATTAGGATTTTTAATATGATTTATATGCATGATTTAAGTATAATGTGTTTAGTGGCATATGTTGGCTGATGAAAAGAAAAAGCATGATAATTTATGTGCCATGTGTAGAAATAATGCTTAAGGGAAGGAGCCTTGTTATTAACAATAATGTTAAATGCATATGTATGATATGATATGCTAATGTGGCCATTTGTTGCATAAATAATGTTAATATAAGCCCTAGGGGCATTTTAGTAATATTTTTCGTGTAAGGGTGTGGCCTAAAT
Organism: Tamarix chinensis; assembly: GCA_030549775.1. Classification (NCBI taxonomy): domain Eukaryota; kingdom Viridiplantae; phylum Streptophyta; class Magnoliopsida; order Caryophyllales; family Tamaricaceae; genus Tamarix; species Tamarix chinensis. The sequence continues at coordinate 61,329,611 of CM060172.1, forward strand.
AAGTGTAGGTGCTAATGTATATTACTGATAAATAATAATAGTGGGTCGAGTTGGATGATGTGTATGGAGCATGTATATCAATATTTTATGTAGTGAGGGTATTTTAGTAAAATGTGTATAATAAGGGCAAAATGGTATTTTATAAGAGTAAATGAGGTAAAATGGTAGATGGATAAGTAAAGAGGGTATTTTAGTAATTTTACATGGAAAAAGGGGATAACTTAATAATTTTTGTGAGTAAGAAAGTATTTTGGTAAATTAATAAAAAGGAAGGGTGCTTTGATAATTTTGTAAAAGTAAAGGGGTAAAATGGTGATTTAATAAAGGAGAAGGGTATTTGATAATTTGGCTTAAGGAAAGGGGTATTGTGGTAAATTGGCATAAAGGAATGGTAGTTTGGTAATTTAGTAAAGTAAGAGGAGTAAAATGGTGGTTTAATAAAAAGGAGAAGGGTATTTTGTAAGTTGGCTCAAAGAAAGAGTATTTTGGGAAATTGACACAAAGGAAGGGTAATTTGGTAATTTGTAAGTAAAAAGGGACAAAATGGTAATTATAACAATTAAGAAGGGCAATTTGGTAATTTAACCAACCAAAAGGGCAATTTGTTAAATTTATAAGTAAGAAGGGCAATTTAGTAATTTAACCAACCAAATGGGAAATTTGGTAATTTAATAAATAAAAAGGGCTAGTAATTTAACTAAGTATAAAGGGTAACACGGTAATTTAACCAACTGGAAGGGTAAAGGTAAATTGGTAACTTAACAAGTATGAGGGGTAAAACTAGTGATTTAATAAGTAAGGGGGAATAATTTGGTAATCTAACAGATACAAGGAGTATTTTGATATTTATGCAAACATGAAGGGTAATATAGTAAATTGGAAAATGGCAAAGGGTGACTTGGTAATTTTACAAACAATGGGTATTTCAGTAGTTTTGTAAGGATGGTGGCGTAAATCGATACTTGCATATAGCTTGTCAATGGATTAAATAAGTCTCCATAATCAGACCTAAGTGACATTGAATAATAATATAAGGGTGTAATACGGTGTTTGTCTCATATTCATGAAAGGGGTGTCTTAATCATTAATCGTGCATGGTAATGTGTGCTGGATGTGATATAAGGGCATGCTAGGGTTAAGTTTTCCATGATCCTTCAATATGGACTAACCAAACTCTAAGACCATATTATGATTATGATATGATAACCCTTATGGCATATGAATAAATAGAAACGAATCCTAAAATGGAATTGGATGATATATGGATGCTCTTAGTAGTTTCTTTAGGTTAACATGAATAATTGTATGAATAGGGAATACTTTATAATGAAAGAAACAAATGGGAATGAATAAGTATGTGGTTGTTGTGTTTCTCGTGATCACCTTAATTAAGACATTAATAATTAAAGTGGAAGACCTCAAGATCAGGAATGGTAGCTCTTTAGGGGTCGCTACCCTAAAGACGTGGTTTAGCCCATGATTATTCTAGTATTTGTTGGTATGCCTTAGTGCTCCATTCAGACCCTACATCTTACTTTATCTAGCTCTATGGACCTATTTAGGGGGTATGCATACTTATAGATTAGGTGTTCTTATCGGTAGGGTATTGTGTGTCCTCTTGCACCAGTGCTACTAGGGTACCTTTGTGTCCTTGGGTTGACGGTTGAAAGGTACTGTGTTGTTTGCATGCGCCAGTATGACTGGTGTACATTTGCATCTCCGGGTTCTTGATCTCCCTCTCGAGTTAAATAAATGGAACTGTTGTGCTAATTAAAAGGGAAAACACTAATCATGTAAAGTGAAAGATTATTGAGCTAAACCCAGATAGATTATATCATGTGTACCGGTCCACCGGTTATAATAGTGGCCTAGGAGCGCTTTACCCTGGAAGATGTATATGTGTACTGGTCCACCAATTATAATAGTGGCCCAAGAGCACTTTGTCCGGGAAGATGTATATGTGTATTTCGGTCCACCGGCTATAATAGTGGGGGATCCCGAGCTCAATAAACAAAATCTTGGATGTGAATAAATCATGAGAAAATACTAATCACTTATAGTGGAACACCATGTGAGTTGGGGCCAAACCGATCCACAAGCAATAATAGTGGTTAGGAGCCTTCTGTCTTGGAAACTGATCCACCAACAAATAATAGTGGTCAGGCGTGTTCTGCCCTGAAGTGTATTTATAATCCACCGGCTATAATAGTGGGGTTTCCACACTCATATGGATATAATTCAAAGATAATGATTGAATAATGATTAATTAATTGCTTAATACCAAAAGAGTTACTTTCATCCTCATGACTTGTTGTTTTAATATAAGTTCAGCCTTGGTGCCTAAAATACCCCAAAACCCTAATTTAGGAATTCATTAGGAAAATTAAATAAATAAATTATTTTATTAAAATAAAGGGGGAATATTTAAAGAAAAATTAAGAGAAAAATAATAAAGAATTTAATTAAGAAAAATTAGGGTATTTTGCTAATTAAAATAGAATTTAGGAAAAATACCCAAAATATCCTAAATTAATATAAAAAGAGAATTTAATTATTATTTTACTAATCTTTATTATTTTTAAATATTTAAAAATACCAAAATATTCTAAATACTCCAACCAACCCATTTTTCCTTTTTCCCTTTTTCCTTTTTCTTTTCTCTTTTCTCTTTTCCTCCTTCCTCCTTTTTTTTTTCATTTCTTCCCAATTTGGGCATGTGCCCCTTGAGGCACTACCCTCCTCCCTCTCCTCTTTCTCCCGCGTGGCCCAGCCCACTTGTCTTTTTCTTCTCCCCTCGCCCACCAATTCACCCCCTCCCATTTTCTTTCTTTTCTTTTTCTCCCAGACCGGCCGACCTTTTGTCTTCTTCTTCCTCCCTTCTCCCTTGTCCTCGATTGTAGGTCAGCCTACAACTACCGCCATCCTTCCTCCTGTCAGCCTACACCCCTCTCTCTCTCTCCCTGTCCCTTTCCTTTCCAAATAGAGCCCAACCCCTTGCACCTGTTCCCTCGTGTGCCCCCTTTCCCTTTCCTCTTTCCCCATTTGCCGAACATGCACCTGCAAATTGTAGGCTTGTACCGACCTACCACCATCGGCTGGCGAGCCCTGCTATACCTTCCCCTTTTTCCTCTTCCTCCTTTGTCTTATCCTCCATCTAATGGCCTATAAATACCCCAACCTATCCACATTCGACCCTTTTTCCCCTATCCAAAAATCTCAGCCTCCCCTTGCACCACCACCACTTCAGACGTCGTCCTCACCACTATTGTCCAACTTCGTCACCCGAAACACCACCCAAAACCTTCCCTACATTAACCTCCACTGAACCACACCACTCACCACCTCTAATTCTCCTTACACGAGCCACCCCAGCCGTACAAAGTAGGTTGCCCGATTTGCCACTTTGCACCCATCACTGCCCCTCTAACCATCGTGCACCACCATCTCCGCCATAACCATGTCTCTCTTGCCACCTAAAACACTCAGTAAAGTCTCCCCTACCTCCCTTTTCCTTCCTTTCTCCCTACCTCCCTCTCCTTCACCCTTCCTCCTTCTCCACCACCTTCAGCCACCACAACAACTGCCACCTGCGCCGCCACCTTTGCTGCACTGCCACCACCATTCCAACCCTCTCAACCCAAAAAATATACCACCACCACAACCACCATCTCATTATCCCTCTTCTAGCCTAAAAAGGTGCCTCTCCAACCCCCACTTCCTCCTCCACTACTGCCTACCTGCCACCACCACTAGGTTGTGCCCTAACCTCCCTAACCTTCAAACATAATTAATGTAATTATTACTTTATTTTATTAGTTTTATTACCATTATTATTATTATCATCACCATCATCATCATTTTTATCATTATTATTATCATTATTACTATTACTACTATTATTGTTGTTGTTGTTGTTGTTATCATTATCATTGTTATTATTATCATCATCATCATCATCATCATTATTATTAGTATTATTATTATTATTATTATTATTCAAACCATCATCATCATCATCATCATCATCATCATTATCATCATCATGATTATTATTATTATTATTATTATTATTATTATTATTATTATTCAAACCATCATCATCATCATCATCATCATCATCATCATCATCATCATCATCATCATCATTATTATTATTATTATTATTATTATTATTATTATCATTATCTTGATCACTATTATTATTATTACTACTATCATTAATAATAATAATAATATTATTATTATCATTATTGTCATTATTTTCACTATTTTAGTATCACTATTATTATGATTCGGATTATTATTACTGTTATCATTATTATTATTGTTGTTGTTGTTGCTGTTGCTGCTAATATTAAATTTATTATCTTTAGTATTGTTAATATTGTTAATAATACCTTAACATGGACCAATATAACTACCTAACCCTATTTCGACTTATAATAGCATGATTAACCATTTTAAGAATAATACCCTTATTTTTACTTATAAAGCTACTATTATTATCATTAACCATAATATTAGGTTATGATATAGGTAAAGTAAGAAATGATGATAATATTGGTAAGATGGAAGTTAAACCTAGTATTTTTCTTTTATAAGTGAACCAAGTCAAAACCTTAAGGAGGCATAAGAGCATGCTCCAAGCCTGGTGTCATTTTAGGTAAGGATATGGTTAAGGCCTAATGTGTGTGAAAATGTGTTGTGTGTTGATTGATGTGTGTGCCTTATATATTATGGATTTTGCTCTTGTAGCGTAGCTTGCTATGCATGGAACTCAAGTAAGCTGCATGTGTTTTATGACATGTGTAATGTGGTATTGTTATTTGTTCTTGGATGTGCTTATGTAATATTTCCCCTCATAACATGCATGATAGGAATCCCTAAATAGTGTGATGTGGTTGTGAGAGAAATGAAAAAGAGTGAGGAAAGTGAGTTGACTAGAGGATGGTAAGGATGGCCTAAATATCTTATGGACTATGGGTGGACAAAGGAGGAATAATGGGAATAAATTAAGGGAATGGACCAAAACATGCATGGGAAGTCTAGGGTATGCATAGGATGGTTAGCCTTTGCATGGGTATGACCTTTACATGGAAAAATTTATCTTGGGGGTTAAGTAAGGTCAAGGAAGAATTGCTAGGGTGATTGGAGTCCATATGTGAAAAATAGTACGTGGGATTGGTGTAAGGATGTCTGGGAGACTTGACTAAGATTTTGGGAGGAAACCCTAAGTAAGAGAAGTGTGCAAGGAGGGAAAAACTAACAAAAATGGTTAGAATGGAGAATAAAGAATGAGAGGGGTGTCACTTGGAGGAAAGGTGAGCCGAGTGAGAAAAAGTTATTTGGGTGTTAAGGGGGTGACATAAAAGAAAGAAGAAGTACTAGAGTTTCGGAGAACGAACTAGGGTTTTTGTGATGACGTGTGGTAGTTAGATAGTGAGGTTATGATATCAGGCGTGGTTTGAGGGGAGTGATGGTTTTGGTAACAAGGAAGAGTATGAGTTGTGTGTGATGAAGGGAAGTGAGGCCACATAGGCTAAAGTCTGGTTTTAGAGGAAAACCCTATAGAGAAAAGAGGAGTTGAAACGACGTTACGGGGAGTGCTGCTTTGAACCACGTGCAGAAGAGTTTAGGGTTCTCATGGTGAGTGAAAAACGATGGGAAGGAAGTCTCAGGGTCATAGGTTGTATTAGATATTTGTCATGTGGAAGAGGGGATGGTAAGTGAGAGTGATGAAGGGATAACATTGTATAAGGAAAGAGAGGTGCTAGGTTTTTAGGATAGCCAACTAGGGTCTTGTGGCCATATGTGTAAAATGGGAAGTAAAGTGGGGTGCTTGGGGATGAATCGAGTGAGGTGATGAATTGGGGGGAAAGGACCATGAGTTGTGTGGGATAGAGGAAGGTTGGTGTGGTTCGAGAGGAGTGGTGGTTTTGGTAACAAGGAAGAGTATAGGTTGTGTAGGATGAAGGGAAGTGAGGCCATATAGGCCAAATTAGGGTTTCCCGGAGGATAACCCTAGAGAGTGATATTGAGTTAATTCAGAGATATGGAAAGTGGGCCTTAGAGTTGAATATTCATGCTAATGAGGAAAGAGTGGGAAGGAATGTATGGATGTACTAGAGGGTGTAAAAGTCCCAAGATATGGGATAGGGTTTTCGGGAAGCTGAGAATAAAAGGGTGAGCATGAGAAGTCTAGTGGGTCATGCATGTCTAGTTGGAGTTTTGTGTGTGGAATAAGATATAAATAAAACGCTAAACACTTAAAGTGAAAGATTATCGAGCTAGAGCCTAGTGAGGATATATTTTTTTGGTCCACCAACTATAATAGTGGTCAGGTGCATTTTGCCCTGTGGAGTGATTCCGGTCCACCAGCTATAATAATGGTTAAGTCCGTTCTACGTTATGGAGTATTTTTGGTCAACCGGCTATAATAATGGGGTTTCCGTACTCACACGGAATTAATATAAGAAATGTGCAAGGCAAAATATTAGTCTAAGTTTCGCCTGATGATATGAACTTGAATTATGCTTTGTATGCCTTACTTGCCTATTTTATTATATGGCCTTACCCATATGGTTACTTGTTCAGTACATAGCGTACTAACCACCCATTTCATGGGTGTTGCTTATTCCCATGAGCAGATGCCCTTCTAAATTTGTGTAGGTAAGAGATACCGTGTTTGATGCCTATGACATACTGGATGCTTCAGGCAAGGATGTGTGATGGTCGTTGGACTTACTTGGGGCCGAGAGCGAGTGCCCACCAGACTCTCTACTTTTCTCTTATTTTACTTTATTATTGTATAACTTTTTTCCCTCGAGGGCTTGACTTTGTATCTGTTTTAATTATGTATTAATGCTTTGATTTTGCACTCTGATTCTCTCTTTATAAGTATTTCAAATTTCTATGTTTCTCTACCTTAAAAGTGCTTAATGATTGTGAAAATTTTTCCTTAGCCTTGTGGTTGGTATGAGACTAATCGGGGGCCGAGCTTGTACTAATCATGGTGGTAGCACCCCCATGCTTGTATTTGTTTTAATTAAACGAAGTTTTTCAACTGTAATTTTTGGGAGTGTTATAATGCCTGTCTCTCTTGGCATATGATGGAATTGCTAAGTACATGGATGTTGTGTTATGCATTTCTTATTGTATGGGGTGTTGCCTTGTGTATTAGTTTGTATGTTATCATTTTATATTGGTTATGTAAGATGTGTTGGGTGCGGGCCTTACCTTTTGGTTTGGTATAAAGGGTTACTCGGTACCAAAGTACCGAAGGGTTGCATTCATGGGCCCCTACCTATTCAACGGATAGTGTCCCTTACAGGTATATTGCAGGTGTTGTCCAAGTGGGCATCATGTACGAGCGTAAGGATTATCCGAAAAACTTTTAGGGTTTCACTCTCCACCTCCTTCTTCCTTGTTTAAGATTATTTTACTCTTGTAACCACTAATAGTGGGGTTTTACCTTTTGTAATGTATTTACTACGCCACTCTGATTTAAGTAAAAGTGAATTTGTGTGAATGGTATTTTGGTTTCTTTTCTAGCCTTAGTACTTAGTATTGGAACGATAGGAGTAAACCGGTCTGGTACTAAGTGTGGTGGTAACATCCGTGAAATCTATGATTTTGCTTCAGCAAATTTTTAATTGAAACAAAATTTTTTAATTGTATATTTTGGGGGTGTTACACCTACGCCTCCTTTTGTGCTATCACTGAAATATTTCCTAGAAATAAGAATATACACAACTTAGATTTTCCTTTTAAAAAAAAAATCAAAATAGACCTTAACCTAAGAAAAGCTTGAAGAAGAGAAAGGAAATGGAGGTGACCAAAGTGGGGGAGAAAAATTGGCAGTTTAGGGTCGAGGGGATGGTGGCACTAGGACTAGCTAGAGTTGGTGGTGGTTAGTGGTGGTGGAGATGATGGTCGGCAGTGGTTTAGGGTAGCGCACGGTCAAGAGGGATAAAGAAGAAGAGAGGAGAAGGGAGGTCTTGTCGGGTGGTTACACAGGCTAAGGTACCTGTGTAGGGTGGCTCTAGTGTGGTGATGGAAAGGTTGCACACATGAGAGAAGGAAAAAGGGGAGAAGAAAATGGGGAGGGTGGCTTTGCAAGCGAAGAAAAGGATTAGGTAGAGAAGAGAGGTGGTAGGGGGCTGGCTGAGCGTCAACAGTGGTGTTGGAGCTAGCAGGGGTGGAGGAAGTAAGGAAAAATAGGGACGACAATAGTGGGTGGGGAGAGGAGAGGACAGATAAGCTTGAGGAGATATTTATAGATGGGGGAGAGGTTGATGGAGAGGGGAAGAAGCTAGGGGTGGCCTGTAGCTTCGGCATGCATGGTTACAAGGGAAGGTGGCCGCTGGCAGCTAGGTGAAGGGGTGTAGGGGTAGAGGTGCAGGGTGTAGTCCATCGTGCATGACACTACGTGGCCAAGAGAGAAAAGGCAAGGAGGATAGGAATTTGTGTAGGGTGCAAAGGCAGGCATAGAAATGGAAGGGGGTGATGTGAGGAAGAATATGGTTGAGGAAGAAGAAAGTGAGAAAAGGGGGAAAGAAGAAAAGAAAAGAGAAGAAAAAAAGGGGGAACATGCCTAGCTCACCCAGGGGAGCAAAGAAAGAAAAAAGAAAAGAGGGTCTGTGTTGGGACGACACGGCCCAAGGAGAAGGAGGGAAAGAAAAAAAAGAAAGGAGAGAAAAAAAAGGAAAGGAAGAAAAAGGAAAAGAATGGAAAAAAGAAAAGAGGAAAAAGAAAATTTTTGGGTGTGGGATTTAGGTTAGATTTTTAGAATAAAATTTTTAGATTAGTAATAATAAATAAAATATTAATATAATTTGCCTAAAATTAATTTAGGATTATTAAATAAAACACAATTTAGAAATTAGGTTAAATTAATTTGTTGTTAAATAAATTTTAGGATTTTATAATTTTTGGGTATTACAAAAATGAAGTCATAATCAGTCCTTTTTTGGAGCTTAACCAAGTAATACCCCAATCCAAGGTCAATAACGTTAAAAGTTCTGGCCAAAAACCATAAGGCCCCAAGTCGATTACGAAGGGTATCATAACTAATGTTCTTCCATAACAACTTAATTATAAGGCATCGACAATAAGGTTGGTAGAGCTTCCTCTTTTCTTTTGTTGATAAACAAACATGTGGTCACTCAATGTCCGACAATAGAGGATTGTTAATGCAATCAAGGTCGTCTAATTGATCCAAATATTACCATTCTTTGTTATGTTCCTTGGAGTAAAAAATGGACCCCATTTCCCTGTGATTGTATCCCTAAAGGACATGCTCATCGGCCTCGAATAAACTGAATGTTATTGATTGGAATCATGGTTGTCAATGGCATCACTCATAAAGGAATACATTGATGGTTTATTACATGGTGGGTGAATAGGAGAAATGAACTCCCGATGTCAAGGTTTCTTCAAAGTATGTTGAATGGTTGGGAATTGGGCATCAATATTGATGGAATCAGAAAAAGGGGGTTTCATATGAGAGGATTCTGGGGATTGGAAAGGAGAAACCATAGAGGGAGTTGCCATGTTAATTGGGTCAATGGATTGCTTGGGGTAGTATATATCCTTAAATTTTGTTGGTTTCTGAAATGAGGAATGAGAATAATCTAATTTCACTCTCTCTTTGTCAATTATTCCAATTTATTCTTGTTTTACTTCCTTTTCTCTATATTCTTTATGTTTTCCTTAACTCAATTTTGTGACAAATTGGTATCAAAGTCAACTCAAGCTTGCTAAAACCAAAGCAAAATTAGGGAATAATACTCACTTGAACACACAGATCTAGGAGTTGCAAGCTCAAGTAGAAGCAAATCAGTAGAAAGTATCATCCCTCCAACAATTTATTGATGAGTAAGATAAAACCATGGAGGCTAAATTCATAGAAAGGATAAAAAAATCCTAGAGGTGTTGTATTCTTGAGGAAATGGAAAAACGCTTTCCATGGATGAACTAATACCCTCATCTTCATCACCCACTGTAGTAATTCATGTCATGTCACTGATCCCAATTGCTAGGCACAATAGATGAGGTATTTTACCTAACTCACCTTTTCCAAAATCCCCATTATTTGATAACCTCATACTTGACACCTCTGTAAACTCGAATATAGTTATGACTAGCTCAAAGATTGAGTTCCCTCACTTTGATGGCTATAACCCTTGAAATTGGATTAATAAATGTTTCAAATATTTCCACCTATTTAATATTGAGGAGCACCAAAAGGTAGAATTGGATGCACTACACCTCATTTAAAATGCTAAACACTGGTTTGAAAGCTAACATGCCACCAAGTTCACTAACTGGGAGGATTTTTGTTAAGTTTTTTGTGCTCATTTTGGAGATTTGCACTTTGGGTAGATTATAAACCAGTTCAATAAGTTGAAAAAAATGGATTCACTAAATGAATACTGAGGCCAATATGAGGACCTAAAAGGGATCATGCTTATTGTTGGGAAATATCCGCCTCAGTTTTGAGATCTAAAATAAAATCCTCAAAACCAAGAACACAATCAATATGCAGAATAATAACAAATCAAAGAAGAATTTACCAAACTTGAATCTTTATTGCTATCCTTTCAAGCGATACAAGAATCAAGGACACTCTCCCCATGTTTTTATCCTTACCAATTAATCAAGAACAACCCTCTTGATTAATTCACTCAATTCCAAAACCCCATTTCCAATTTAGAATTTCCTAGATCTACTCTCTAGATCTATCACACACCCCCGGGTTGTATAGTGCATATGCCTCACTTTTCATATCTCTCGACTCTATACAAAAAAGCCTTTAAATAGGCTTTAGAAAAAAAACCTAGAACTAAATGTGAAGCGTTACAAACCTAAGGATGAAAAACAACCATAAAGTTTGGTAAAATAACTGAAGAAAACAAACAATACCTTTGGTAAAATGCCTTAAATGTCAACTAATACTCTAATTGACTATACTATCCATTTCCTAAGGACCAATTAAACATTTTTCATAAATGTATTAATTGACCATACACCTTCCTTAGGTTACGCACACCATCCTCCACTCTAGGTCCTTCATAACCTCCATCACATTGGCTTGAACTCCGGTTTGAAAATCAACACTTATGCATAATCCTATGTTGTATGAAGATTATTTTGCTTTCCACTTTATTAATAAGTTGAAATAGGATTTAAAGCATAAAGCACTATTTTCAAGTTGATCAACCTATATCAAGCTCTTGAGATAGCTAAGTGTAAGGAGCTATCACATGCTAGTATTAGTCATGTCAATTGAATGATGGTTGATTTATACAAAGATTATAAGAGTGATCAAAAAAATAATTGGAAATAAGACAATGATGATAGGCCTTCTATTTTCCTTTTTTTTTTAGCAAGACATGTATAAAAGATGTATCAATCCATGGAATTTGAAAGATGTTAAAGTAATCTTAAATTTGAGTGTACAAATTGAATAAAATTTCATATTAAGAATATAGACTTATTACTCTCTCTTTTGGTGCATGCTTTGGCGAAAAAAATATAGCTAATAGGTTAAAACAAACCACTCCCTCTTATCATGGTACACATTAGTTGTCACATTATCACTTCAAAAAGGGATTTAATTTTTTTTTAAATTATCAACCTATTATAATGTATTAGTTTTTCTCTTAAAATTATATAATCCCATCCAGGAAAAAAAAACCACTACTACATGTACTTGAAACCTACAAAGAAATGTAATTTAAGAGTAATTAATGGGTCACTAACTGGGTTGTGGATAATTTTATGAGTTAGTTATATGTAATTAATTATAATATTATTAATATTCTTTATAATATATGCCTACTCTTTTTTTCATGTACAAAGCTAAATTTTAAGGAAGCGAGGAAAATCTTGTCACAAATGACTTCTAGCAGTGTTGCTACAGACGCTCCTATAGCTCTAGAAGCTGATGAAAAACCAACACATAAGGAAGTACTAGGTATTCATCTAGGGCACAGAAAAAGTGTAGGACGAAGGGTTGTAGAAAAGGGTTCACATCAATATGCTTCTCACATGAGTTGGATGTATATTAATCCGCTAGAAGATCAAAATTGGAAATCTCATGTAGAACAAAGCTAAAAATAAATGAATGAACATTTAGCCCAACAAGTAACATTTTGAGCATCAAGAGGAATAATTGTGATAAATGAGAGCTTTTATGGCCGAATGGACTAAAGGTCATCTGCCTCCACCATCTTATTAAGATCAAGATGAAGATAATTTTTAGATTTTATGTTAGTTAAAACAAGTTAGATGTAATAATACTATGTATGTTTTGTAAATTATGTTTTTATGACAACATTTGACTTTAATGTGTTATTTATATTATTAAATATATCTAATTAATTTCAATTGTATATAATATATTCATATTATTATTACATATATTACATTTTTTAGGAAAAAAAGCTTATTCTTAAGGATAAAATGTTTGGTAATAAGGTTTTCCAGATTTTTTTTTAAAAAAAAATTCACTTGAAATCATTATCAATAACCTTATTGACAAGGATAATATAGTTGGTAATAAGGTTTTTTGATTTTTTTCTTACCTAAAATTGCCTGTAATAAATTTATTGCTAAGAATAAAATCATCGGTAATAAGGTTTTTTTAATATTTTTTTTTCTAAATTGTAGCTAAAATCATTAATAACAATGATTTTTGAATTCATAATTTTTCAAATTTGAAAATCATATTGCCAATAATAAGAGTCTCAAATTTAAAACTTCAAATAACTAAAATTTTAAAATTATTTGTAATGAACTTAATTTCGATGAAAATATCGTTGGTAATATATCTTATTACTAATGACTTATAAATTATCATTAATAAGGTTATTACCGACCCACGTATAGTGAGAATTTAAATAAAACATCATGAGTAATAGTTATTATTGATAAATTTTTCTTTATTATTGATGATTTTTTGTCATTACTTTTTTGTCTTATTCCTATAGTGGACAAGAAAAAATGAGCTACATGCAATAATATGTCTTAAGAACTACTTAAGTGAAGGGTGTATCCCTAGAAATTATATATAAAGACCACGACAATCACTGGACACACACATTATAAAGAGTGGCACCAAAGTTGTAACTTAGCTACTGGCTGAATGGTTTAATCTTAAGCCTAAAAATACTACTTGAGAGGACTACTCTTACCTACAAACACAATTTCCTTAGATGTTGCAGTTGGCATGTGATTTATAGCTAGAATTAACCATCATGAGGAAAGTATTAGTTGTTAGAAGGGTTGTAAGTTTGTTGTGGGTTCTCTTCAAAATTCTATATGGTGAATCGAGATATAGGATTGCTAGGGGTTTATGTCCTTGAATTTTTCCTATTTTTCAAGTAAGGAATGAGAATAATCCAATTTCACTCACTCATTATAAATCTTCTATGAACCTCCTTTCCTTTTCCTCCTTTTCTCTATCTTCTCAGTATTTCCCTTAGCTCAATTTTGTGACATTTCATTAATTATGTAACTCTGTTATAGCTACATCATGAATCCCATTAGGTATTTTAAAAACATCTGCCATAAATGATATTAATGAAGTCACTTAAAGTAATTTTTTTATGAGTATAAAAAGAAAAAAAGAAAAAGTAGTGCTTGAAAATGTTACTCTAAATATACATATATTATAAATGTAATACAAACTTAAACACCATTTATATAATCTAGAAAATTTAGTTCTATCAATTTAATATCTTAAATTAATTATCTTATTATTTAAATCACCTATTTTATTTATGTTATTTATTTATTTTTAAAATCAATAATAACATTTTAAAATATTTATTTATTTATTTTAATAATAAATTTATTTTGGTTTCAATGTTGTTTAATTTTTATGATTTTCCCTTTAGTCATCATTATTAAAAAATTAAAACATATTGATTTTTTTGTATAGAATTTTAATTATCAAAGTATATTATTAAATATATTAATTAATGGTTTATCACTTAATTACTGGCTATATTAAAAAATTTATTAGCCAAAACATTTAATTAGTTAATTAATTACAATTTCAAATATCATCCATATATTAATAAAATATTTATTTTTCATATATATTTTTTAAAATTTTTAATTAATTCATTTAATTCTAACTAAAATCTCCAAAATATCTCTATAATGACTTCTTTCTTACTCCATTTTAATTGCTTGGTTATTCTATGTGCCAAATTGTTACCCTTCTTACCGACATAACTCCATTTTATTCTTTCTACCTCCACAAACTAAAGCACTTCATGAATTATCATATCAATGTGTGATATGGAGTTTGAATGGTTGAAAGCAAAGCTTATTCATTGTTCTATTCATCCATTTTCTAAACACAAACTCCCTCTCTTTCTCTCTAGTTTTAAAAATAGGATCTATAACTAAATCGGTATCATAATTGGCTGGCTCATTTACTAGTTAAACTAGCAGTTTGAGCTAATGGAACCAATGGTACATATTTATTTATTAAAATATAAAATAAATAGGCAATTTAACTATTATTGATTATTAGTGAACCAGTGACCTAACCCATTCATCAATTTGTCTATCAGACCAACCACTCCAATTCTGCTTTTAATATTATTCATTATCTATAAGTAACAAGATTAAAAAAAAAATAGATGAGTAAAGGATGACAATTTAATAAATAAAAGTTGTGAACTATTATTCAAAATATATGAATTTTTTTTTATAAAACATGGGTGTTGTTTAGTTTTATTAAATAAGGAATTTGAGACAAATAATATATCAAAATATAACTAAAGACTTTTTCCCACAAATTCTTATGCTCGAATACATCATTGGAAAAGAGATGGGACAGATTCAAATATAAGTAACTAATATGCAATGATTTGATCATTTACGAGTTATGCCACGTAATGTTCTTCTAAAAAATAATTTTATTTTGAAGTTACATCATCACAAATATTTTTATATTTTACTGTGTAAAATTCATATTGTAGTCATAAACTCTATTAGACATTAGCAAACACTAAAACCTTGTTTGAAATTTTAACCTATTAAAGAAAGTAATATGTTAATATTTATATTTATGCATAATTTTTTATTGATTAGAAAATATTTCATTGCATGGGATCAAAGATGACAATCTAATACTATTTCCATGAATAATGATTAATCATTACAATGATTTGTTAAAAATGTTTTGCAACTATGTGTGACAAAATATATAAATAATTTTAATGCTTTTAAAGAATGCAAAGAGACGTTACCCCACATAAATTTATTAATAATTCAAATGAAAAAAGTATTTTGAAAATTTACTTTTATCTCAATATTAGTAATATTCTATAATTTAAGAAAAAGTTTAAGTTCTTTTCTTAGCTTTTACTTTTATTAGTGCAATTATCATAAAAATTAAAAAGGTAACTATTAATTAACTAAGATAAAATATTAATTGATAATATATTTAGTATTTTTTTAGTACATGTGCAAAACTCTTGAATAATTTTTATTTTGAATCCCTCTCTCATTTTAATATAGAGCAATAACTTTTAATTAACAAGCACAACCTACATATAAGTATAACCTCTACCTCTAGTATGGTAAAATACTAACAAATATGAATCAAATTATAAACACCCAAGTTTGATATTTGGGGACCAAAACCTCACTACCCAATCAGCAATTGTCGTTACTCAGGACTTGTTTGGCATGAAAGTAATAGGGGCGATTAGAACAAAATTATTTATTTAATTAAATTATACAAGATATATAAAATATAAGAATAATTTTCCACCTCTATTACCCCTAACTTACCCCCTAACCAAAAGAGCACTTAATAGTAAATTTTGAACCACCCGACGGGAAAAGTAAGCATAGATTGGTCACGGCCCTCTACCAGCTAATTTGGCAACGAACTCGTCGCATGTAAAGAGTATTGGACCAAAACAACTTCCATATTGAAGCCTACAAATGTAAGTATCATGGAGAATCGAAATACAATTCCAGTGCTTGATCATGCCAAAGCAGCCGGCAGCCCAAATTAAAATAAAAAATTAAAAGCTCAACCAAATATATAGCCGAATTTATAGTAGCAACCGAGAATTACAACCACTGGGTAAAATAATAGAACATCTCATAGTATTTTCTCAGGAATCCAAGATTGTGACAACTGCCTACAAGAGAACACTAGGGCTTCAATAATGATGTTTCAAGATACAATTGAACCCAAAAAAAAAAAAAAAACACCACAACCTGTGATCAAAAGGCAAAAATGACCACCCCTTGGGGAAACATGGCCTAATAGAAGAAACCCAGCACTTTACCACCGACATTCTTTCTCCTAGCCTCTTCGTGATCCATAATGCCAGCAGAAGTTGTCAGGACAATGTAACCAAACTGCAATTTATTTCAAAAAATTAATATCAAAAATAGCCATTATTCCCTACTTGCCACACAAGACAAAGTACCCAAAAGAGAAACAAAAGTGATTACAGAGACAGCTGTAATGATCTGCATGGCTGATGCCCAGCTGATGATATCAATATTTCTAACGCAGTTTCACAAACTGCAGTGCACTAGTAATCTTGTCAAATGGATGCAACTATCTCACATACAAACCTGTCTAGAGGGAAGCAACCTTGCTGTCCATGATTCAATCTCCTTGACACCGACATCAAAACGTGGACTAATAACCCCACATTTGTTGAGCCTTCCATTCAACTCGACAACAATTTTGCCTGATCTGTGGTCATCAACATACTCAAACTCGCCAATGTAACCTGAAGAACACCAAAATCCAGCAGTTTTAAACATAACGACTGGAAGCTGGAAAGAACAACACAAAAGTGTCTCCACAGCGTCATTCTTACCATGCTTCTGCATGACTATAAGAAACTTGATGATGACCTTGGAGGAAGGCCTTATCAGAACCTGACGCTTCCCGGTCTTCTCAGCATTGTACATGCTCTTGAGAGCATCATTCAACACACTAACTCTCACCATAGTATCTGAATAGGAGCGACTTCAGGACAAAAAATAAAAACATAAAATAAAAATATGACCAGGATGATGCGTCAAAAAGGCGAGTTAACAATCTCTAACTCCATTTACAATTAACAAGCATTAATTCCTAGATATCTGGGAGGCTATCCCAAAAAGGCTAATTTTCTAGAACATTTATCATGAGGTCACTAAAGCACCACAATGAAGACGAACAAGAGCACTTGGAAATGCAATCTCCACAAAGGAATTCGTCACTAGATTGTTAAAAATCACCTACTCAACTATCTTGAGATCCATCCTAGCCAAGAAACGCCCATAATCCCAATGACATTGAGGTAATCCCAACAGTTTCCGACAACCTAATAGAACTACTTTCTGATTGCCATCGATTCACTCTGATCCCCCAAAAATACAATAGAATTCATAAATAACTATATGAAGATATAGGGTTACTACATAAACAGAATTCGCAGAAGCCGAATGCTTAGAGCAAGTAACTGCAAAAAACAGATGGCAAGCAACATGGAAGTAATCGCAATTCAATTTCTATTAACCATTATATCAGATCAGGGGCGACTTGTCAGATGAAAACGCATACCTCGAAGAGAACCTGAGATCAAAGAGTGCAACTCCGAGCTGAAGTGGAAATCAGGTGAGAGAAAATACACAGAGGGGGCGAGTTAGGGTTTAAAGGAGATGTCAAAGAACCCTAGTGTGGAAGGTATTATGGGCCTGATGGCTGGATGCTGGCCCAAGAGCATCCGGGAGCTTGGCGCGTATGCACGGCAGATTAATAGAGTTACCTCTTGTCGAGCCCAACAATATAAATAAAAATACAAAAGACTGTCCGAAAAGGCCTTAGACATATATATTTGTTAATTGTTATACATTTCAAATCAATAATATAATTAAAAATATATTAAAATACTTACCAACAAATAAGATAAATATAATTAGTGAAATTAAAAAGTTATTCTGTCTCACATCTACCTAACATTTCAATAAGCCTCTCATGGCTAAAAGAAGTGTAAAACTTCTTTTCTTTTTTCTTTTTTTGATAAGTATGAATTATCTTTATTAATGATCATAAAATGAAGCATATTAAAGATCCCAAATAAAATAAAAAAACAAAACCAATACTACTGAAGCAAAAAACTGGCGATCAAAAATAACAAAATCAATACTGCGGGAAAAACATTAAAGACTTGAAGACCTCCTAATATATTTATATAAGACAAACTTATCAAAGGATTTATAGGTCGAGAAGGTCATGTATCGAGTAGCCACATCAATTAATACGGTTCTCTAAATTTTCCTCAGATTATGTTGTGTGTTCACAAAAAATTTTCCATTTCTTTCTCCCCACACAAAATAGGCAATTGTAGCAAAAAGAGTTTGAATTAGTTTCTTTCTTTCCTTTAGTCCTCAACCTCCATTAGTCCACCAACTAACCAAGTCATTACATCCATGCATAGCCTGATGGAAACCTAGTTTTTTTGTAATAAAGGAGTCCAGATTTCACGTGAAAAAGGACATAAGAAGAACATATATGTAGCTGTTTCTTCATATTGAGAACAAATAACATACGAACTGTCTTTAGTAACACCAAACTGAAGAAACTTGTCTTTTGTTTGTAGGCAATTATGCATTGCCATCCATAGAATAAATTGATGATTTGGGAAGGTAATTAGGTACCAAACAAACTTTAACCAAGATATAAGCTCTCCTGTAAGCCTAATGGTCTCATAAACCTCATAAACTACATAATTACCCTTAGTGTTGGCACAAAAAGGTTGAAGTGTTTGTCTAAGACTTAGGGATTTCTTTAGGATCCAATAAACTAAAACCTTAGATTCAATGAGCCAAAGATCAACTTCTATTATATAGTAAGAGTGCACCCATTTAACCCATAAGAAGTCTTTCTTATATTCCAAAAACCACAACAGTTTGCCTATAGCTCCAAGGTTCCACCAATGTATGTTTGTGAAACCCAAACCACCCTCTTTCTTTGGTTTACATACCTTGGACCACAAAATGGAGGATTTTCTAGCTCATGTAGCCGAACTCGATTATATGTAGCTTTGATAGATTGCATTGATCTCATCAACAATGTGTTTTGGAATGGGAAAGATAATGCACCAATATGTTTGTATACCAAGGAGGACAGACTTGATAAGTTGTATTCTCCATGCATAAGAAAGGAGAGATGCATGCCAAGTTCTAACTTTTGTAGTGAATTTATCAATAAGAGGCTTGTAAATTGTAATGGCTATGGTGTAAAAAAATTTCCATCCAAAGGAACACTTGAATAGGTGAAAGGAAGGTTTTTAGTTGGGATGTGAAGATTATTCTAGATTGTGTCCTTTACTTGCTGGTGAACAACAACCCCATAGTAGGTTGAGCTTTTTGAAGGGTTAAGATATAAGCCTGATAATGAGGAGAATTTATAGAATTCATCAAACAATACCCTTATAGGTGACCAATCCCCTTTGCAAAATAATAATAATAATAAAATAAAATAATATAAAAAAGAACAAATCTTCAACAAATATTAAGTTGATCGATTTGATCATATTGTATTTAGGATGAGGAGATAAATCGGGGTAACTCTAGATTTGTTGCATCATTCTATGAATAAACTCCATGATAATAATAATAATAAGAGAGGTGAAAGTGGATCCCCTTGCCTCAATCCTCTCTATGCTTAGAAGGGAGGGTGCATAACTCCATTGTAAATAATGGAGTAGTTGATAGTAGATATACACTTGTAAATCAAATAAACAAAGTGGGGAGGAACATTCATTAGGCACAAAACTTGTTGAAGAAAACATCTCACCATGTCATAGGCCTTTCTCGTATATAGCTTAATCAAACACCTTGGTGACATGCTTTTGGTTATAGCCTTTTACTAATTTAGTGGCTAGTAATACATTATCACCAATACTTTTTCCTTGAACAAAAGCTAACTGGCAATCACCCACAATGTGAGGAAGAATAAGTTGCAATCTAATGGTAAGGATTTTTGCTATGATTTTATACATAGTGTTGTAACAATCAATTGGTCTATATCCACTTGCCTTTGTGGCATTTGACATTTTAGGAATAAGGTTTAGGCAAGTAACATTAAGGCTTTTAATTAAGGAACCAGTGAGGAAAAATTCCTTCACTACAACATGTATATCACATCCCACGATAGGCCAACATCTCTTGAAGAAGAATGTATTATAACCATTAGGTTCAAGAGCCTTGTCACCATTCATAGCAAATACTTCCATCCCTACTTCTTCCATTGTAACAGGGGGCTAAAAGGTTATGTTGTTTAGCATGAGAAATGAGAAGACCTATGGAGAGAACAACATAAATCTATCTTTATCAATAAGTTGAGTAAAGTCCATTTGTGTACCCATAATGTTATTATAAAATAGTAAAAATATTTTAAAGATCTCGTGTTTATCAGTGTGAACCACCCCTTCATCATTTGTAATTGAGTGAATTTGGTTGATTTTGTTTCTTTCCTTTTATAAAATCTTGGAAGAACTTTGTGTTGGAGTCTCCCAAAGTCAACCATTACACTCTTTATTTCTGCTTATAGAATTTTTCTTTACAAGTAGAATAAAAGGTAAATAGTTTTTGTAATTAGGTCTCTTCGTAAGGTCATTGTAGAACTTTTAACGAACTTAATTTTTACTTATTTTAGTACATGTAATTATTCAATTAGCTACTCATGACTACAATGTAGGGTGAAAATGTTCTCAATATTAGTTTTTACTCATTTGAATCCCAGTAAAATCACGTATAATTGTACCAACTACTTTGACATATTTTTTTTATAAGTTGCAAATAAAGGGGAAAAAATAATTAATATTATAACTAATGAGTGACATACAATCCAACATAATAATATTTTAAATTTATCCATAAAAATTAATGATCAAGAAAATCAAATACTAAATGAGTTAAAAAGTGGAAGGAACACATGCTCAAGTTTGTCATTTTTATAATTGGGTGATGATAGTTTTATAAAATATTTAAAACCGTCTCAATTAGAAAAATTAGGCAAACAAATGACAAAGGGATCATGTGCTTACATTTGATATAATAGTCACATAATTTTATTGCTAAATATATTATACATATATTATAATTTTCAATTTTGAGAAAGATCAAGATATATACAATCTCACTTATCATAATAAATTTTTGGTTGTGCAAATGAAAGAATACGATAACTTTAGATTGTACCAAATCTAAAAGAAAATTGACTTATTTTGTCTCATATTTCTCCATCCTAATTGAACCAATAATTCCACATAATTTGAGATCAAGTTCAAAATATTTAAAAACATTAGAACAGGATCCACCTTTTCTTATAATATGATTAGATGCATGCAACAACACAAGATTTCAATAAATGTAGTTATTCACCATGTTTGAGCAACTCCTAAATATCCATATCTGAATAGTTAAAATATCCAACTCATTACTCATAATTGACGCTGGTTTCTTTATAGCATGCCAAAAATATAGTCATATGAATTATTCTTCCCCCTTTATGTCTCACATCAGTTATTAGAATCATTTATGCTTCGTTTGGTTTTTAGAAAATTTGAAGGAAAGGAAAAAAAAAATTAGTGGAAAATATTTTTCCTACGTTTAGATGTCTGGAAAAGTAGGAGAAAAGAAAATAAAGAGAAAAGAAATGGGAAAGTTATATAGAAACACTTTCTTCATCAAAAGCTACAGAAAAAAAAGTGAAAATTGAGGAAAATTTATTGCAGACTCTATCCATGCCCCATCTTTCATCGACCGGTCATGCTCGACGCTACCGCCACTCTTTCTCTTTCGACGACCCTCTTCCGCCGCTACTGCCGCCACTTTCTTCGTCTGTTGTATCCAAGAACAAGAATTCTGCATCCAAGCTGGGTAGATCGATGCAGAAGCTTCTGAAATCGGTGTTTAAGATGAATAAGGTGAGTTGTCATTCAAGTTATGCAGAGTCTCCGAGGTCTTGAGATGGCGTCGGGCGACGAAGGGAAGAACATTTTTTCGTTGTTTACGATAAGTCAGCTGCGTTAACGACTATTCCTGAAGGCCCTGAGGTTGATCGTTGTGGGACTGGATCTTATTTGCCTGAGATTGGATCTTTGGATGGAAGAACTGCGTCGGATTGGTTCTTGACTGGTAGATCGCTTTCTGTTGCTTCTCCACTTGATATTTCTCCAGTTTAATTAATCCATTGTCGCGTCAAATATAGAAGAACCAGAGCAAGGATTTAAAAAAGAAAAAAAAAGAAAAGAAAAAAAGAACTAACGAAAGTTAATTTTTAATCTTTGAAAAGTATAGCAAGAGTAACTTCCCAGCATTGAATTAATTTTTTTCTTCTTCTATATATTTACGTAATAGATTCAAATAGTAAAAAAAAATAATAATCATAATAATAATCAACTTTCTTAAGAAAATATTATATATCAATATAATATTTTTAATAACATTTAATTGTATAATAATATTTAAATAATAACATTTAATTTTTCTTAACATTTTCTTTCTATATACCAAACACTAAAATATTTTCCAAGATTTTAATTTTCCACAAAATTTTCTCCAACAACCAAACAAAGGAAAGAAAATAAATTTCTTTTATTTTCTTTCCTTCAATTTTCTTTCCTCCACATTTTCCTTTCCACTTAATTTTTTTCAAACCAAACAGACCCTTAGGCTTCATTTGGTTTATGGAAAATCAGTAGGAAAGGAAAAAAAGTTAGATGGAAACTTATTTTTTTATGTTTGGTTGCTAGGAAAATTTTAAGGAAAGAAAATAAGGAAGAAAATATTGTGGAAACTTATACTATATAATTTTCTTAAGTTGAATCGAGGAAAATAAAAGAAAACTAAGGAAAATTTTTTGATGGACCAAGTTACCCTTCCAATATATTTGAGAGTAATGACCGAAGTGAAGCATGAAGATGGTAGTCGGAAAACGTATAAAAAATATTTCCTCTTCTAAAAAATTTTTGATATTGGAAATTATATTAAAATTATTTATTTAATATTTTTATTAAAAATATTATTTAATTAATTTTTTTTTATTAAAATAAAATTATTAATGATTAAAATTAATTAATATAGATAATAATTTTAGGAATTGTTTATTTTTTTCTCTTAATTTTAGTAGATCTAATTTATTTTAATATATATATATATATATATATATATATATATATATAGATAGATAGATAGATAGATAGATAGATATATGTATATATATATGTATATATAAATCATATGTATATATATATACATGTGTATATATATCTAATTTCTACTTTCTCGTCTATATCTAATTTATACATGTGTATATATATACATGTGTATATATATAAATCATATGTATATATATATATATATTAAAATAAATTAGATATAGACGAGAAAGTAGAAAGACATTCGACGCAAACATATGATATATATATATAAATTTTTGACGTTTCTTACCGTCTCTATTTCTTAGATTTTTAAAAAATGACGTTTTTACATTTCTTCCCGTCCTCGTCTCCGTGCAACACCGCTGTAACATAACTGCTCGCCTTATTCATCCGCCACCAGTGTTGCTTCCGACCATCGCTACTCTGCGCAATTAATTGACTCGTCTAAGTTTTTTTTTCCCCATGAATTAAGGATATGCAATCTTCGGATAAAGATTGATCTAGCCTCCGTATTATGTTTGCGCCGAATGTTTTTCTACTTTCTCGTCTATCGTCTTACCGCGCTTCAGAATCTTCTTCTAATTAAATATTCATTCTTACACTATTTTTCTTCAAATAAATATTTTAATTTTAATAAATATATAAAATAAATAAATAATAATATTAAACTTTCTCTTCAAATACTAAAAATATTTTTCAAGAATTTAATTTTCCACTAAATTTTCTCCAACAACCAAACAAAGAAAAGAAAATTATTTTCTTTCATTTTCTTTCCTTCAATTTTCTTTCCTCTAAATTTTCTTTTTCAGTTAACTTTCTTCAAATCAAACGGAGCCTTAATCTTTGAATTTTTAAAAGACGGACAAAGAACCTCCGGTCACCCAAACACATTTTTGTGACCACAACACCGAAATATAGTATCTAAAGACATCAATTTAATAGGAATAATTCCACAAGAAACATTACTCGCGTGTATACCTTACTCTCATTTCAAATGCCATATGTCTAATTATAACGTCGCAACAAAGCAAACTCAAAATTATTCGGACACTGCTGTCAGAAGCAGTCAAAGCCCCACAATCGACCAGTAAGTGGAAATCAAGGAATCAGGTGCCACTGTTCTTGGCTAACAGAGAAATCTCTCTAAAAATGCATGAAAAAGCTTTCATCAAAAGACTGCATTTGGATTTAAATTTTCATCTAACTGAATCACCAAATGTCATTCATCAACCGTGGCCTTTAGGTTTTCCCAGCGCCAGCAAAGATGCACAATAACAGAACCCTGGTAGTGTCAGTACAGAAAAAAATGTAGTAAAGTAAACTAAAATACTGAGAACAAACAACAAAAGAAATGAATCGTAGGACAGAACATCGGCCAGCTAGAACTGAAGCTTCTAACCAATTGCCCACAGAGGAGGGGGCAACACTGACAATCTCTTGTATATTGCTCCCACTGGTTAGCCGCCATAACAAGCAGGCACAAAAGAGCTGATAAAATAGATTCCTTCAGATTCATAAAACTGAATCCTTTCAATTTACAGTTTCTTTTCCCACTCAAATTTCTTCACCTGTACCCTAAGCACATGGGGCTCAACATTTTGAGGTCCATCCAATAGAAGACTGAAGAACTAAATACCATACATCGCATGAAGACAGGACGAGGATCTGCCTTTGCTTACATCCTTCTAAATGAATGGTGGCTGCGCAAGCAAATACCTGAACACATCACTCAAGGTAATAATTCCCTCTACACGCTTGCTGCCTGCCTCAACTATTACCAGTCTCCTCAACCCTGACAATAGATATCAGCAGCAGCACAATGGTAAGAGCCACAACAAACGAACAAAAACACCTCATCTTTCCTCTTTTTTCTTCGCGATGAAAAGACAGATAGCCCCACAAATCATAGGGAAGGGCCCAAATCAACTAGCCCAGGAGGTAGCCATAGCTACATTTTCTTGACATAAGCCATCAAACTTACCAGAATTTGCTAGCCTCTCCATTACTTTAAACAAACGATCAGATCGCAAACACATCTGACATCTTTGAGCATTAAAAATCCCCTGAGTGGAATTAGCATCTTGACTCAATTGAAGAGCCTGTCAGGTCAAATCAGTGGTTAGGTACAAACGGAAAAAATTAGCTTCAGAGCACACAAAAAAAAAATTGTGCTCTAAATCCCTACCATGTATGATCTCAAGCTAAATCTGGCAATATCTTAGTTTGACAGTAAATAAATGCATCCCCATGATTCTTTCTCCAATGCAAAGGCTACATGATACCTCGTCCATATTATATGTTTATGACTGATCAACATCAGCAAGATAAAGACCAGTTCCAAAGAAAGAAACAAGGACAAGATCAAGATGAGGATTGTCTCCAGGGGTCATGAAATCTACTGTGTCTTCTTTACTCCTACGGAGATACCAATGCGGTAAGTTTAGCGTTAGGGCCGGCACCATGCATGAACTTTTAGTCAATGCTCAGCAGTCCAATACATTATGAAAAGGCATTGCATATTAGACCAAGTTATAGACGCGATGTGCATTTTCATTATGAAAAGAAGGATCATTGTGATAGAAGGTTCTCGACAACAGAAAAGGGTAAGAAGCCACGTGATAGCTGGCAGAAAATGTGCCACACAAATAGACCAGAGCACACTAGTCAATGTGAATGCAGCTGATTGTCAAAGTCAAACCTGGGATCCTTCCACCACAAAAGATCATCCCAGTTAGCAGCAGTTGTGGCTGAAGGAATACAAATATTTCTGTATGATGTTGAGAGGTCTTCTGGATTGGTGGTGGGAGATGTCTAGAAAAAGAAAATTTTAAAACTGAGCAGTCTTGAGAGCATACCTGATGGATGCTCGTTTCATCAAGCCTAATCTGTGCATATGCTCCATCTTTTGCCAAAGAGGTAATATCACTGACAAAATAATAATAGATATATAGTCACATATAACAAGCATGAGGTAGAGACTCCAGCACTGAGCTATTAAGTCAAATACCTCCGAGAATATATATCAATCAGTGAGTGACTATCATCAACTATAGGCACTGAACTGACTTCAGCTGCAAGAAGAATTTAATTAGCATGCAATGGCATCAGCCATGATGATTTGATGTGCTTCACCAAAATAAGGGGAACAAAACAAAACAAAGAGCAATAAACACAAAAACTGATCCCTGGGACCTCAATTCGATATCTCATCACAATAAACAAAAACATGAGAAAATCAATGAAATCCCAATCACCCATTAAGCATAAACAAAGAGCATACAATCCCAACATCTTTTTCTTTCCCCTTCTTTCCTTATCATAGTTATCCTTAAACCCTGTGCTGGTAATCATCCATATCATACCCTTAGTTTCATGATTGAAGGATCATAACTTACAAAAGGAGATAATGTTTTCCCTTTCTTGTCAAGGCTATTCAGACAACCCTCAGTAATCATTCACTGAGGTTCTTATTTTAGTGGAAAATGACATAGAGCCATGTTACAGCAGACCAAACTAATTTAGTTTCAGATATATCAAGAAAAGCATTGCAGGATGCAGGCTAAAACTGCTGCAGATGACCCACCTTGAACTAACAAAGTCAGAGCCTCACCAAGAGAGGCATGTGGTTTCAACATAGCAAAGGGTTGTCGATTTGATTCTCCAATTTTTGGAACCCACGTACCCAAAGGAATTGAACAAATTGGTTGCTCAAGAATTGGCAAAGTACTACTGGAGTGCTTAAAATGTCTGCAAATGCCTGCAATATTTCTCAGTCAAGGATACTCAGTACGTTAGACAAATTTATAAAAAAAGGACTGCATCTTAAATCAAATATATGGTGATGGAACAAGTTTCAGATTTCTTAGGATAGGGACACTGTTTAGCCACAAGAATACCACCACCTAGGGAAATAATGGGTGTTGTGAAGTTAATACTAAAAAACTTACATTTTAGTATTCCAGAAAGTGAAGCAGAATGTAGAAGCTGCGGGAAGGAACCATCTGGTGATGAAGAGTGAAGAATAGGAACAGTTGATATTCTGTTTTGCAGGACCTTTAAAGCCAAGTCTTTCAAGGAATCATAAGGACCGGCCTGTGTAATAAGAATAAACTTAAAGATGTGGGTAACAAAAGATAACTGCAACAATGCCAAGAATCCCAACATATACAATAATAGACAACTCACAAGATCAAAATATTTAAATTATTGATTTAGAAAGATTTGAAGGACAAATATGATCATCCGACACCATATATGACACTACGAAATTAAGTTGGCTGAACAACCAAATCTAGTAATAACCTCTAGTATCATGGTTATATTGCCACTACAAGCCAAAATCTATGATATGAATACAAACATTACCCAGCTTAACTTATTCAAAATAATTCAAAAGCCGGCAGGGTAAACTGAAGAATCGCAAACTACTGCACTAGTCGACTACAAGCGTGAAGAAAAACATGTTTAACATTTTAAGATGTGAAACACTGGAATTGGACAGAGCTGCAACTTACAACTAAAAGAAGCATATATTTAAACAGTGCATTGGTTCAGGTTCGAACACAAGGATTTTTTCATCCTCCTGTTCAACAAAAAGCAGATAAGACACCACATGATTAGGACATGTCAACAAGATATTGATACCTTTTCATTTTTCTTAATCATCCACGCAACAGGGCAGGGATGGAATGAGTAACCCCTACCCATTACCATAACCCGATAAGAAACCTAGGCCCATATCCATCTCTGCACCCGAACGGATATCCATTACATCACCCATATCTGTACCAGACGGATACCCGTTACCTGACACATCCATTACCCAATAATTTCCTCATTACCTGAATTAATCCATTCCTAGCCTATATCAACCAAGAACAAATGCTAGCATCATAGACACCCAGAACTCAAGTCCACCAAAACTAAATACAAAAACCAGTAGCACAGCAACAAACTTCAATTAAAGAATGCACAGCAGCAAAAACCAATTGGTGGACCAAGCTAACACCGCAATTCTGAAGACAAAAAATCCTTCAATTGACAAGATCACAGCAGCAATTTGTGAAACAAATCTAATAGCAGTGGTAAATCAGAAGCTAATCAAAGTAACTAAGTAACTAACCTGGAAAGGACAAACAAAGAGAACCACAAAAAGAAGTATAAATAGAGCTTACCGACAGCAGCAAGGAAAGATGGAAAACCAATGTCCAACGATGATGAGGTGATGGTGCACGGCAGTACTGGTGCAAGTAGGGACTGACTACTGAGAGAAGGAGAGGAATGACGGAGTATAGATGACTACGGGAAGTGTTAAAGACTTGAAGGGGATGCAGGGAATGAGGGGAGAAGGCTAGAAGGGACGAGAGTAACGGGATTTTTTATCCTTTTTTTCAAGAACTAGATCTAGATTCCAGATTTTTAGGGTTTTGGTTAATATCCAATTTTAACCCTGTAAAATTTATTAGTAAGGTAATTAAATTAAGGGAAAAAAGGTAATTTTATATTAGATAAACAGATGCAGGTACTGATACGGGTATGGAGGCGAGAATGGATTTAGAGACCCCTTACGCTTACCCATATTTGTATCTCTACTCAAACTCGATGGACTTTTTCCCTCTCCATATTTATTTATCCATATCCATCCTGGAATTTTTTTCCCCTTTCTCCATATTCATTTATTCATATCCATCGGATAAAATTCAAATTTAAGATAAATCTCATCCGATCACCATCCCTACAGATAAGAAAGGGGCGCCTAAAACCAATTTTCACTGTATGATTCATCCCTTGCATGTTTTTGTCATATTTTAGGTCACAACACAAAATACACGGAGAAAAGTCATCCAGCCATCCTAATGCTCTTCCATGAAGTAAAATGTGAAGATGTCCTATGTATTCATAAATCTTGCTTACAAAATGAAGAGTTTATGTAGACATGAAGCTTAAGAATACATCAATCACAGAAAATCAGATAAATGAGCCTCTTACATGAACAAACTGTCTCATGCAAGGTCCCCCACATTCATCAATCTGTCCACTCATACATGTTTTGCCTTCTTTCCAAGCCAATATGGAATGAGTTTCGAGCTCTTCCTCTGTCAATTTTGAGCCATGATTCCCAAGCTGAAATAATACATCCAGAGCACGATAATTGATTAGCCTTAATTGAACATAGGGACTGCAACCTTGCAAAAGCTTAAGAGAAAAAAGATTATCACTAATTCTTGCTTTGCTTCTTTTTTTTTTTAATGGGGGCGGGGTGGGGGGTTGTTCACCATGTATTGTGAGTCTGCACCCCAATAGCCCCGGTTTCCAAATTCAAATATAGAGCCCCAGCAGGTAGGCAGGGAGGTGTGATGCCTGCTCTTGATGTTAGCAGATGGGTAATTAATAAGATCCAGGCTCCCTCTTTTCCTCTTTTAATCCTTGTTTGCGCAGCTGGGGTGATGGGTATGGGGATCATATTTATACCCACCTGCCAGAGGGAAGTCTCACCAGAGTGATTAAAGGCATTAGAGAATAATAAAGTACTAATTGTTGGTTGCACACTACATGTGTTTTTCTCCATCCCTCAACAATATTTAGAAAACAGTTACTTTTTTTATTTTACAGAGTGGTTCATGGAAAGGTGGATTATGTACAATTTTTTTTTTATTTTTTTTTTACTTCTAAAAATATTGCACTTGTAGGACTGATAACGTAAGACACTTTAATAAGTAGTATACATACATGCTGAACTGGTAGCCGCGGCCAAATGCCAGATGAGCCAACAGTACAAGTCCTACCATTATTACTCTTATCCTTTCAAGTCCTCTAACTGTTGATGAAAGCTAGAACTAAGTCAGCATGGAGAGAAAGAATTGTGGGATTTCCTAAGAAGGAGGAGGTATAGGGAGCCTTAGATAACAAGTTCAGAGAACCAAACAAACGCACCTTTGAACCATTTCACCAGATAAGATATTTTTTGTTAGAAATAAATTATTGCCGTTCTCTCTTTCAAAACTGTCCTTTCAAAATATATGACTATTAGGTGTAGGGCCGTAGGCTTAAAGCCCTACAACTGCTCAATAGGGCACTACAGCAAGAGCATAATAAAAAAGTTGCCCGTCTACATTAGTAAGGCCAAGCATCTCATGGACCCAGGGCTAGCAGTCCACAACACAAGCCAATGATTAGCAAACTACTTAACCCTTCCGAACAAGTGTAGATATCAAAATGATGACTTGAACCAACCATAGGAGTGGCCAATCAATCAACATGAAAGAACCTGTCATCACTGCTTTACTATCAAAGCAAATAGGCAGAAAAAGATGACAACAAGGGTAAGAAGAATATTCTCTTAACATACCTCTCGTAACATTAAAATGAAATCTATGGCACTTAGAACACCAATAAAATGGCCCTTCCTAAAATCCCACAGAGGAGCAACCGGAATTCCCTGAAAAAAGATCAAATTAGAAAATGGACACATTGAAGTGAAAAACAGTCAAGAGAAAAACTTCCAAAATTGAAATCACTAAAAAGCATTAAAAGTAGAAAACAGAGCAGCCAAGACTGCAGTTGTCAGTTGTCACCGGCAGAAGCGAGAGGCAAAAACTAAGACGTGAAATTGTAGAGAAAATGCAGAAGTTGACCATCAGTCACAACATGCACTTCATGGTCAACTGTCTAATTAAGCATACACAAACTACCAGGATCACCAAGTAAATGAGAACAATAATGGTGTATTCACTGTCATTCAGTCCAAATTGAGAGTTGGCTTGATTGGAGCTAAACATAATAAAATTAGTCTGCCTGAATCAACACATACCTCATATAGCTCCCGAAATTCCTTTAGTAGGATTGAGTGAAACAATAACATTGAAGCAGGAAGAACAAATTCTTGAGCAAGATTTTTAATCCAAAGCCTTCAGATTATACATAAAAATACTCAGGCAAAGAATCTACATAATCCTCACTGTCGGTTATTTTTAACTAACGTGACCTCCTAGCACAATTCTAAAGGGAGAAATCTGTCAGAGAAACACCCTTTCCCTGTTTTTTCTTTTTACTGAAGAAGCAAAACAATATGAGGTTAATATAAGGAAAAAAATGAACCAAGAATACAAAAATAAAAAGAACACCACGCAGATTCCATAGGAATTCCTCACAAACTCAGAGCCAATCTACAAGAAATAACACATCTCTCAAAATTTATATATCACTATTTTTTATAAAATTCCCACTTATATGAGCTTACACATTTCTTGGTCACACAAGGCTTTCCGATCCTTCCTGGTCTAAATAAAATATAGCCTAAACTCTGCTACCTGCCAGCTGCAACAATAACTCACTGTGTCATGTTTACAGCAACAATTTATGTTGTTTAAACAAAGGACAGCTATTGGCAATATCAAATCAGCTCACATCTTTCTTTCCTGTCACCAACTCATAAAGTCCAACAACTGAAAGAAAAACTTAAGGCACCTCGTGATGGAACAGAATGTGGGAACAAGTCTATAATAGTTATCTTCAGTCAGTTGAGGCAGTTAACCCAAGGATTTGTATGAGCCTTAGACACAGCAACACTTCCTGCCCCCTCCCCACCCGCAACCAAAAAGAAAGTTTCTCTGCCATTAGTGTGTGCCTGCAGCTTATATTTCAGTTGCAGCAGTGGCCTTTGATCATCACATTCAGAAATGGGAATGATGACATATTTTCCTCAGGTAAACATGGTTGCCTTTTAAAAACAATCATTCCCTTTCAATGCAGATTTGTTGGTATTCCAATACAGTAACATAAAAACCAGCAACTGGCGCAATCATCCCACCAAATGGCACAATTTGATTGTATACCTATTAGTGGCATTATGTGCTGACATCAGTAAGATTTGCAAAAGCATTTTGCAATCAAGGATATCTTCAAACGGCCCATGTAAGTGAAAGTAAAGTCAAGGTATCACACTAGAAACACGCAGCAACAAACTTGTCAGTTCCTTTACTTTTGACAAAATTAGTTCAATGATAAATGACAAATAACTTAAGTTACTGGATATTCCTTTCAACTTACTACTTCTCTGACTATTGATAGACCAAAATCTCAAGAATACACGTCCTATACACATTTGACCCTATTCAACTGAATCAAAGTCCCATTCACACTGTTTATCTAGGTATAGATACTTTTCCTCCATTAATCAAAGGTAATAGCAGTGTAGAAAAGAGAATATTATGCTTCAATTATTGGACTTTTGGGGGGAACTTCATACAAGGTTAAAAGACTTGGGAACTAGGCTGCCGAGCATCTTCTCTTTTCTTCTTTTTTTTCCCAAATTTCCCTTTTTTTTTAATTTACCTAGACCTGTATAGTATCAGCACACATATGTTCAAACCAAACATATATCAAAGTGGAATAAATTACTCATAAACAACCACAATCAGCAGCTAGTTAAGAGATGCCACACCTCAATCTAAAAACAAGATCCACGAGGCAAAGGCCGAAAAGCACATAGAAGCCTGTTTGGCCCCTTAAATTGTGTAGTCCAGCGTTTGAAAAGGCCTAAAGCACACCTAAGCAATAGGGTCCTGAAGCCTAGGCGTGCGTGAGATGTAGGTGAAGAATCACAGCTTTGCTTAATATGTTGCATCACTGCTGCTGCTGACTGCTATCACATTAAATTTCTTTTTCTTTTTTTTGTGGATATTTTTGATCTTCCAATAAGTCTGATAATTTCTTTTCAATCAAATATTGTCCTTCCCAAAAAAAATGTATATTGGATTCCCATAATCCTTTTTTTCCCCACCTCCCTTTCCTTCCAAACCTCAGATTTAGTGGCCATATTAATCATAAAATATTTTGAATGAATTTAAAACACTGCTAATAACCTAAAAATAAAAGGTGTGCGCCTTAGTGCACCTTACTCATTTCACCTTGCCTAGGACCAAAAAAGCCCACCCCCAGTAACCTTGCACCTTAGGCATGCCTCCAGTGCACCTTTTCAAATTGATGTGGTCATTAATTGATCCTAGTGAATCAAGAAATGATTAGCTCAAGCAAATATATTTGTTTAGTTTGGATGACAGCAGGTAATGCCCCTCCATACTGTTCCTCAAATATGCGAGTTAGCAAGTTCCATGTACGAGCCAATATAGAAAAATCATCTAACAGTTTTCACCCATAACACTGCAAGACTTCCAACAATGCACACAGATAGAAGAAATATATGGGAATGGAAGCTATTAGTAACTTATACCTGTTCGTAAAGAATATGAAAAGCCTGTTTGACAGGTAAATTGACGTCCAAGGCAATGATCTACATTGTCAGACAAAAAATGGAAGCCAACGCAATCAGGGGTAAGATGGATAAACTTCGAAGTCAAAAATAGTGGGAAGAGAGTATAGCATCCAATGTCCAAACCTTGCCTGAGTCCGGAAGCAACTCATATGCATTATGCTGGGACAAAAAGAGAGATATACGCTGTCGAGAGACTTCAATATCAGCCGCTGAAATTTGAGGAACTGCTTCACGCAGCATACCGTCTATTACTGGTGTCTGTTCCACATGAAAGGCAGAAATATGCTTCAGAGAGAATATTTTTCTTCAGACAGGAAGAGTCGTGCAAAAACAGCATAAATAAACAATTCAATATTAGTCACAGTGAAAAAATTGCTTTCTATGCAAAAAGAAAACAACTGACTTTCCCTTTGGAGTGGATAACAACAGAGAAAGAAGATGGAAAAAGAGCAAGCCCCCTATATAGATGTGGCTGCTTCACATATGTATTTATTATTTCCATCTTTTAAAGTAAATAAAGTAAGGAAAATTTGTAATTCCTGATACACATCATCATTGCTGGATTTAATAAAGTAAATAAAGCAGGAAGAACAAATTCTTGAGCAACATCCTTCTAGGCCAATGAAAATATATTTCCTTGTCAGAAATAGGAAGAGAAAAAAAAATGAAAAAGAGATCTTCTGCATGAAAACAAGGATCTATATAAAGAGTACTATGTCATATTACCTGAAACTTCATTCAAGAAAAATGAAACCTAGATCTACAAGTTAAGAGAAAACACTTTACACCCCCAAGCATGAAATGACACAAGGTATCAAACTCATGTTGCCATGGCTCATAGCCATAAAGTTAAATATCTGTCCTAATACGCAATATCGGTTGATATTTATCGGATTTTGCATCAGCCAATATGCGAAATTGGCGATACATGACGGATTTAAAATTTCACATATTTATCGGCGATATATCAATTATCAGCCGATAATTGCTAATATTTTACCGATATATGTCAATATTTACCAATATTTGCTAATATTATTGAGAAAAAAATTTTAAAAATCACATCATGATAGCCGCAATATATAAAATATTGTTTGCGACACTCCGATGCTACGACACCACGACCGCAACCGCGACTTTATTGCTTGCTCATAGCATGGACTAATAACACAGTATCCACTAACGCAGCCTCTCACCATGGGAATGAAAGTATTGTCATCCACATCCATGTTTGATCTCCCCGGAGCATTAACAGGAACCATGTCAGCATCCCCAGCCAAGAAGACAGTGTTCACAACTCCACAGCTTCCGCTCATAAAAGGCTGATGCTCATCATGGCGCCATTCACCGTCAACATTAAACTTGAACTGCATGTAAAGTGTAAACCAATGTTCAGACAGGGTCATTAACATAAGTCAGTCTAGCATTTTATCAGCTCCATAGCACCTTCATAGCATATAATAACAAATACTGTATGGTTGATACAGATCCAAGCAGGCATCAAAAATTTATCTCAAGAAGCCATCTTCAAACAGATAAAAACTGGCTTGATTGAAATAAAGATTTTTACAAGAAGTCTAAGTTAATACAAACTGTTACAGCAGAGCAGCAAGGACTAAGCCTAAAGATTGGGTGCCGATCCAAAGAGGCATAGAACTAAACAGCAAGTAATATGATTATGTGATATCCATGGATTGCAACATATTAGTAATAAATACATAAATATTAAAAACTACCATGACGGCGCACTAGATTATTGAGCCAATATTATAACAAACACTAACATGCAACAGCTGTCCCTAATCGAGTGAGGTCCGAGCCTGTGCATCAAGATCACAATTTTTATGAAGAGTTGAGTGGCATGGCTGGCTGATTTGCAGCAGATGGTCCCTAATGTAAACCTGATACAGCTTACAAAAGCAATCTTTCATTGCAAGAACTAGGAGAACCACTGCTCTGAATATGCAAGGCATCTTAGGATCGTGCATATGAACAGTCTTTTGACGAAAAATGGTATAACTTTGAGAGATGCCAAATAAGCAAGCATGATATAAAGATGATGCAAAAAGAGGTAATACAACGAGCAAATGTAACAATATACACGTCAAATATAATGTATCAGTAAGTCTCAGCTAATTCATAATAATACATTCATACAAAAAGAAACATCAAGTCTTATGGTTTTATTCCTGCTAAATGCTTCTTCAGAGTCTTCTAAATTAAAATGGTACATCTGTAGAGAGGGACCAAATATGCGAGCATGAATAAAGATGATGCACAAACAAGGAATTAAACGAGCAAACGTAACTATAGACATAGACAAAAGATGTCGAGTTAACTGCTTTCTTACTATGATTTATATCACAATAAACAGAAACTATAAATTTCAGATAAATGCTTGGACTTCGGCAGTCAAAATGCCAAGTTGCTATGCTTCCACAGGCATCTAGGTTTGACATTTCATAGTAAATGATAAGCATAGATTAACATTATTAATTGAGGACGAGCATATGAATCAAAAATGGAAAAGACAATGAATCACCTGATGATATCCTGGCGTCAAGTTGCATATAACTTGGAACACAGTTGGACAGCCCTCCATAGGGGACATCAAAATGCGTTCCGACCACCTGAGCCAGTTTTAAATTTTGAGTTGAAATTCACATCTAATGCATGAAAACACCTACATAGGATGATAGGAAACATAGAAAAAGCAATAGCATGAATATAAATAACTTTATAGCGAAGCCCTCACCCTGTAAAAGAGCCACACAGGAAAACCCTTCTTCCCCCATAAGGCCACACAAACCGAGTCGGAATTACCACCGGCCCCGTAAGTCCGCTGTTGATGTGCCCAGAATCTGAGCCACCGCCAAACATTTCACTTCGAATTAAACCAAAATCTATCAGCCACGAATAGACCTCACGGGCTATACCCGAGAACGCCGAATCGTCAGCTCTATGTTATAAAATTTCGATGATAAAAAAATAATAAAAAAACTGGAGATTATTATAATCAATTCATCAGATAATAAAAGCTGAAGCTGTGATTCGACGAAACTATTCAACATGGATCCTCCGCGACACCGGAGAGGACCCCTTGGGTCTCCAGCATCCAAACTCCCTAATCGGAAGTGATACTACTAGAACCTCGTGAAAGAAACTTTGTATGGTAATCCAGAACTCTTCAGCAATGATATGTACTAGAGTAACAGCAATAAAAACCCTCAAGTTCAAGGAAAAGAATTATCTTGAACAAGTTAACTCCAAACCAGCTCTCAAATCATCTCGAATTCAGACAGAACGACATTGGATCACATAGTCCACTGAAACGAACAAAAAACGACACCAACGATTGGGAAACCGTCTACCAAATGCGAGCACTGATCTAATCCGAAATCCGAATGTCAGGGGCAAATCTGATACCAAAAACCCTAAATTCCCAGCGTCGGCATTAAAAATGGTGGCGTATTAGGACTTCGATTCCATAAATGAGACTTGGAGTTTCTAATCAAAACCTTAGTTAAACATGGAGTGGAATAAGAGCTCAGGGAGTAATCGACATTGCTGGATCTTCCAATACATAGGAATCTCAGGAAGAAAAAGAGAATGGTAGGACAGAGATAGACAGAGAAAGGCGAGGGAACAAGAGAGCACCAAAAGGGGAGAGACAGTGGAATAATGGTAACTAAAAGTAATGTATTTATTACTATTACGATGCCGTGAAATTTATCAGCAGGTCCAGCATGATTAGAAAACAGAGGAACGGTTTATTACAGGAAAGGCAAGGTCCCATCCCCTCGACTTATTTTGACGTCCGAGCCCTTCAATTTGGAACATTCACATGCATTTTCATATAATCATCATAATACTAAAATATTATAAAGCATTCTACGAAGTATCTTTATTATTTTATTTTTACTATAATATTTTATAATATAATTTTATTAAAATGTACAATCTAATCACTCTAAAACCCATCAAATTAATCAAACTTTAATTATTTTTTGAATTTTATTATTCTTCTATGTAAGATTTTGGTTTATTAATTAATACAAATATTATTTCAAAATTCCATAATAATATTTCTAATATAATTAATTTAAAAATAAAATTATTAATAACATTGATTCAAAAAAATTAAAATAACATCAATTTTGAAAATAATTTTAATTAAAATTATTTTTAAAAAATAATAATATATTAGTTTATGTGAAAATAATATTATTAAAGTTAATAATGAAAATATATCACAAATATTAATTTAAAATTTCAATATTATATTAAAAATTAATATTATTTTTTGAAATTTGTTTTGTTTAATATTATTAAGAAAACTAATACTATTATTCATTTTAGTTTTAATTTACTTCAAAGTTTATATATTTATATATAACCCTCCTCATCCCCTAATACCTATATCATATAAATACAACTTACTTATATAAATTTGAAATATCTCTCGCTATAATTATTAGAAGAAATAAAATTATACCATAATGTTTCTAAAAATTTTCTCTATAAATAATACCCATATTGATATACTTTTAATTTAAAAAATTATATATATGTGTGTGTGTGTGTGTTTTATCATACATTTAATTATCTTTCACTACTATTAAACTAATATTTCATTGTCACGTAACTGATTTTTTACTAGTGAGTTAATCTTTCATCATTATTCTACTTAAATAATCATCAACTACTAATATATTAATCTTTTATCACTAATGTATTGATTTTTCATCATTAATATACTGATTTTCTACCAATAAATTGATTTTTCACCACTATAATTATTCTACTTAAAAATTAATCTTTCATCTCTGATATATTAATATTTTACTACTAATTTACTAATATTTTACCACTAATGTATAAATCTTTCACTACTAGCGTACTAATTTTTCACCAACAAATTTACATTTTGATAAGTGTAACTTTTGCATCTTATTCCTAAGATTTATAAGAGTTTTTACTTCTAATTTCAGTTGGAATTCTCACTTTTTGTTCTTGTTACTGCATTTGTATTGTGAAATTTTGTAGGGTCTCAAGCAACAAAAAATTCATGAAGGTTGGAAAAAAGAATAAGCTTAAAGAAAGAATAAAGGAGAAAAAAGGAGCAAAGAGGAGCAAAATTTAAAGCGGAAAGAGATTTAGAGCTAAAATGTAAATTCTAGAATAAAATGAAAGCAAGAATACATATTCAAAGTATATGACCCTAAAAAAAGTGGAATTTAGACCAGGAAAATTTCTGAATTTGGAGAAGCTTTTAACATTAGAGTTGTAGATCTTTTTAATAGCTTTCCAACGCATCCAAAATCATCTTAATAGAAATTATGATGAAAAATTTATGGTCAAAATACGCATCATTGTCAAAGCTGATGGGAAAGCCCATCTTTATCAATACCCTAGGAATTTGTGAGGCGGTAATATAAAAACTCTCATTCTAATTTCTCAAAGCAGCCTCCACTCCCTCTCTCTTCTCTCTTCTCTATATTCTTCCCCAATTCATCAAGATCTCTCTTGTAAATTAGAGACTGAGGTGCAAGAAGTTTAATTTTTGCAAGAATTTGTGAACATCAAGGGTATT
Organism: Tamarix chinensis; assembly: GCA_030549775.1. NCBI lineage: Eukaryota > Viridiplantae > Streptophyta > Magnoliopsida > Caryophyllales > Tamaricaceae > Tamarix > Tamarix chinensis. Next base: position 61,368,687 of record CM060172.1, read on the forward strand.
ATCTAATGATCTTTTCTCTATCTATGGAATCTCTTGTTGTTTTTAATATTCTTGCTATGAATTTGATAGGCTAGATCTTGTGCTAAGGTGAAGGGGAATTCCCCCCGATCCAAATGTGTTAAATTATTGCATCCTTTTTTATTCAATTTATGATCTATGTGTTGTATTATTGATTGATTGACGGATTGATGAACCACGGGCGGGTTCTGATTTTTGGTGTGGGAAATACCGGTGAGATCAAGAGATAATCCAGTATTAGACCCAATAGCACAACGGGAGATTAAACTGTAGGTCGAGAGACAATTAATTTGACCTTTACAACAATAAAGGAGGAAACTTTATGAACTTTAATGCATTACACTCTATTAGACTCTAAGCTATAGATATTTAGGGTCATAGATATGTAATAGGGTGGTTGTGGCTTGAGAAATCACAATGCTTTCTATCCTTGTTGGCATGATTGATTATGATTGTTGAATTATTTTGTGATGTGATATTCGATTACATGTGAGGATCGGGGGTGATGAACCGGAACCTCAGCTCTTCTATTTATTTGAGTCACTTGAGTGCTATTTTCCTTTCCTTTTAGCATAGATAGTTATTTTAGTTATTTTAGCTTATAATTTATTATTTCATATCATCTCGTAGTCTAGACATAGCTAAGTTATATCATTATCCTAGTGGTCATTCACCAATCCCTATGGGATCGACCTTAACTACTACTCCGACCCCGTGCACTTGCAGTAGGAACATGTCATATTTCACCATTATTCTACTTGAAATTGATATTTAATCGCTTACGTACTAATTTTTTTACCACTAATGTGTTGATATTTTACCACTAATATACTAGTATTTCACCACTAATGGATTGACTTTTACTAATAAATTGATATTTTACCATTATTATACTTAAACTGATCTTTCACCACTAATATATTAATTTATCACCAACGAGTTGATATTTTTCTATTCATCTAACTGATCTTTCGCCACTAATATATTAATTTTTCATCACTTATGTACTAATCTTCTACCACTTTTATTGTAATACCCCATTTTAGAAACCTTAATTATAAATTAATAATTATACATGATTGGTGGTAATAATTATTTTAGGAGGTTTAGTATTAAATGTATTATTATTATTATTATATGTATTACTACGATGGTTTAGATATAAATTTAATTAGGTTAAAATTTGATAGAAATTGAGTTATTAAATTTAATCCTAGTTTATACCTATAAATTTTATCTTAATTATTTTACTAATAACATTTGATCCGTAATCTGAAATAATTCCTAAAATTTATCTTAGATTATTTTTTTTACTCTTTCCATTCCTTTTTAACCTATCCAAGATTATATTATTTTTTATGATATATTTTTACCTTATACCCTCACCTATCCAAACTAAACCTAAAATAAAAATAAAAAGAAAAAGAATATATATTTTCTATCCTACCCTCCCTGCCACCCTCCTTCCTCACATTACTTGTGTCTAGTTTTCCTCACCTCACTCCACTTTCACTGTTTCCCTTACCTCACGTAACCCATCACTCATTCACCGATCACCTCACCCTCTCTACATTATTATACTAATACACACAACACTTCGTAGCTGAAATACCCCGAAAATTCCTAATTTATAAATTATATTTAAAAGAGGTTTTATTAGAAAATTATTTAAATAAATTACTTTTATTAAAATAAAAGGGTATTTAATTAAGGAAAATCAAGAAGAGATTTATAAGTATTTTAATTAGGAGGAATTTGGGTATTTTAGCTAATTAAGCATTTTATTTAAAGAAAAAGTTAATTAAATAAATTATTTTATTTAAAATAAGAAGGAGAAAATAGTTTCAAAATTTTTAATAATTTTATAAGTAAGTTAATTGGAGAAAAAAATTGAGGTGTTTGCTAATTAAAAAGGGATTTATGAAAAATCTTTTAAAAATCCTAAATTAGCCTAAAAAGGAGGGTAAATATTTTATTTAATTATTTAAATATTCTTACTCTAAGTACCTAAATTAAATACTCTAAACATTTATATAAAATAAAATACTAAAATAAAATAACACAAATAAATCTCCTCCTTTTTCTTCCTTTTTCCTTTTTCTTCTTCTCCCCCCCTCTCTTCTCGCCCGTTGGGCCAGCCCCGGCCCAATCCCCTTTCTTCTTCCCCTTCCCGCGGTCCAGCGTCGTTCGACCGCCCTCACCACAGTGAAACGTAGCGTTTCACCCCCTCATTCCGCCGAAACGCTGCACCCCGATTAATGAAGATAACTGTTGCTTGCCAGCCACTTGACGCCGCGTTTTGTCCAAAAACTAACCAAAACGCCGCGTTTCGATAAGGCGTCCTTACCGCGCTGAACCGGCCGGTTTCCCCCTCCCTTCCTTCCTTCTTCCTGGACCGCCGGTCCAACCCCTCTCCTCCTTTCTTCTTCCCCACGCCGCTGCAAATCGCTGCCCAGCCCCCCCTCTGCACCGACCAGCCGCCTGCGCGCCGCCTGCACGCCGCCTGCACGCCACCTGCGCGCCGCCTGCACGCCGCCTCCCCTTTTCTGCCCTGCCGGCCACCCTCTCTCGACCGACCTACACCCCCCATACCCCCCTAGGCCACCCGCACCCTTTTCCTCCCTTTTTCTCGACCAGCGCAGAGGTCTGCCATGGCAGACCTGCGCCGACTCCCTTGCCGACCGGCGTGCCAAACGCCACCAAACCGTACCTCCCTCTGTCCCCTCTCTCGATCCCCTCCCCATTTCGAGCCTATAAATACCCCCACGAGCCCAACCTCGGGCTTTTTCGAAGACCCAACCCAGAAACCATTCCTTGCGCAGCCCCCTCTTCAGATCGCCGCCGCTCATCTCCGCCGCCCGAACCACCCCCGAAACCCTTCCCTGCAGCCCCCTCCATCCAACCAAGCCTCCTTCAGCCCTCGATTTACCCTTCACGCGCCGCCCCAAGCTTGTGAAGTGCCCTTCCCGACCAAGCCAACCTCGAACCCCGCCACCCTTCGCACCGCCGCCCACCGCCGTGCCGCCACTCCCAGCGCCCCCTCTGCCTCCCAGAATCACCCAGGGAACTTCCCAACCCCCCTAGGCCCTCTATTTCCCCTGCCAACCCCTCCTTTTCCTTCCTTTCCCCTCCACCACCTCTCTACCCTCTTTCTCCCCCCAACGCCGCCGCCGCCGCCGCCACCGTGCGCCGTGCGCCGCCACCTGAGCCACCAACACCCTAGGTAGTTCTCTAAACTCCCCAACCCCTAAACCTTTATTATATAAATGCTAATTATTTTTAGTAGCATAATTAATACTATTTTACTATTGTTATGATTATTATCATTATTATTATTATTATTATTACTATTATTATTATTAATATTGTTATTATTATTACTATTATTATTACTATTACTATTATTACTATCATTATTATTAGTAACATTGAACTACTACCACTAATAATAAATATTATTAAACTACTTAAACTTATTGTAGCTACTTTTATTAGTAGTAGCTTGATTAACTACCTTGAGAATATTAACCATACTTCACTTATAAAAGTAACATTACTATTCTTCGCCCTAATGGTAAGGTAAAGAGTAGGGGTAAGATAGAAAAGAATAGGGTTTTGGTCAGAGGGAAGGTAATGGAAAGTTTGTTAGGGTTTGCATGGGGTGGTTAAGGTCCGCATGGGGGCGAACCTTACGTATGGAAAGTTACTTTGGGGCGTAGGGAAGGTAATGGAAAGTTTGTTTGGGAGTTTGGAGGCTCGGGATGAAAAATAGTACGTGGGATAAAATAAGGGTACATAGGGACCGACTAGGGTTTGGGATGGAAACCCTAATTTGAGGAGGTGGAAAAGAAAAAGAAAATAATAAGAATAAATGAGGAGTGAGGTATAAGGGAGAGTTGAGTTTGAGGGTAATGTTTGGGTTTCTAGTGCGAGAAATGTGAAAAGTATGGTAATTACCAAAGGGTGTTTAGTGGCCTAGTATAAGCGTGGGAGACAACTCAGTAACCTAAACCGAGTGAGGATATAGATAAGATTGGATGTGTGACCTATATCCTATGTGTTGTGGATGCCTTATATGAATGTTGTGTTGTATTCTAAATGCTGTTATCTTACTTGTTTCGTGGGTAATGTGGCTTGGAAACAAGATGTGTACTTGTGTTCTCATTAGCATGTGATAGTACGAATTGTGTCTTCAGTCTTGATGTGATGTGTTGAGATCTCTGGCCATGCATGACAAAAGATATGCCCTCGAATAAGATACATTAAGACACTAACGACTTACAGAGAAAGATGTTGAGCCGAACCCAGATCGGTCCACCAGCTATAATAGTGGCAGGGTATCTTACCCTCGCGACCGTTCCACCGGCTATAATAGTGGCAGGGCATAAGCCCTCGCGACCGTTCCACCGTCTATAATAGTGGGGGATTTCATGCTCAACAAACTCAAAAAGGGTAAAAGTGATAAGACATGAAAAGATATAAATGGTTACAGTGGAATACCTTGTGAGTCGGAGCCAGACCGGTCCACTGGCTATAATAGTGGCAGGGTATCTTACCCTCGCGACCGTTCCACCAGCTATAATAGTGGCAGGGCATGACCCTCACGACCGTTCCACCGGCTATAATAGTGGGGTTCCCGCACTCACATGGTCTGGATAAGACGATGATCGAATATAATCAGAGACCTGATAAAAGAAAAGTGATATTTGGTTCATAACCTGTGTTGTTAATATGTGTTATCGCATTCTATCTACGTACCTATGCTATGTCTGCTAGGTTTTGTATCTTTGTGTGTGGGCCTTAGCGCGTCTGTTACCTTACTCAGTACGTAGCGTACTGATCACCCGTTTCATGGGTGCTGCTCATTCCCACGAGCAGGAGATCCCTCTGATCTTGTGCAGGTAGGAGACCATGTCTTCGATGCCTATGATACCTACGAGGCATCGGGTGGGCAGAGTGTTGAGCCTAACCTGGCTTGGGGATTGAGAATGAGTTGGCCGGATTCCGTTTCCGCCTTCAGACTTCGTATTTTCTTTATTCGACTGTATTTCGTTCTACGCTTTATGTTTTGTGATTCGCGTTTTTGAGTTGTAATCTTAAACCGTACTCTAAGTTGTATTTCTAAACAATATCCTATCTCATGTTGACTCGTGTTTTCGTGAATGGCCTATGTTAATTACGTACTTATGTTTTAGTTAGCCTTAGCACTTAGTATCGGAGCGGTGGGAATGAACCGGTCTGGTACTAAGTGTGGCGGTAATACCCCCGAGTTTACGGTTTTTAATTCTTCGTTTCCGCTAAAACTTTTGATTTAAATGAAATTTTTCAGTAGTAAATTTGGGGGTGTTACAGTAGCCCTCCCATGCCCTTGCCTATTTTATCAACCCCACTACATTATATATATATACGTACCAGCCCGACTTTTCCCCGAGAACCAAATAGCCCCAGCCAAACCCTGCCCCTCCCCCTCTCGGCGACTTCTACCGATCCCACTTCCACCTCCCCCCACCCAAACTCACCATAATCATCACCCACAACTACCAACCTCCTTCCCCCTCTCCCCATTTGGTTCCATACTAGCATAACCACTACAACCCACCATGCAAAACCAACCCCAACCCTTCCATGCATTCTTCTATGACCACCAGTAGCCACCGTAGCTCCCTCACACTCCACTCTTGCCAGCCTACAGCCTCTAACCGGGCACTATCTTCACCACCCAACCTAATAGAACCACCCATCTCCCATCCTTGTCCAGCACCCAACAACCCTTCCCTTCTCCCTCTACACTCCCCTTTGAGCCATCACCATCCCATCACAGCATCTCCACCACCAATTGTAGAGCCCCTTCGACCACAGCCTCTGTCCCGCAGCCACCGTCACCAACCCATCACCACCTCCCAGCCATTTTGTGCACCACAACCAATCACCACCAGCCCTCTACAGCCACCCCATCATCACCACCATCCATCTAGCCTCCACCGCTGCCACACTTGCCCGCATCACCAACCATCAACCCATCACCTCCCTCTAGCCTTTTTCCCTCGTGCGAGCTCACGTCGCATGTGCAGCGTGAGTGAGTGATGTTTGGTTTTAAAATATTTTTGGTACCAAATATTATATATAAGAGCATTTTAGTAATTTCATAAAAAACATATTTTAATAATATTATTATTATTTTACCTTATAGATATTAATTCAATATTTGTGGTATTATTTCTAGGTGCGAAAGTTTGATTAGCAAGACCTTATAAAATTAGTAGGATATTGCTAATTTTACATTTTTGTTGAAATTTAGGTAACCGTTATACTCTACTAAAATAATAAATATTGTATGATAACACATTAGGATTTTTGTGCAAGGAATATGTTAGCACAATTCATTACGTTATAATTATGTGTTATTTGTTGTTATCATGAAATTGGATAAATTGAGCATGTTATCTGATGTAAAATATTACGCGTATGAAAGTAGGATTAAAATGATTCTAATGACGAAAAAAATTTGTGCGATAAGTAAGTATGTATAAAATAATAGGTTGAGCATGCTTAAATATAATTGTGGAATAATTATTATAGATGTGTGCTCTAGGGATAATTTGGTCATTTTGAGCGTGTTATGATTTTCATCCTGATAAGCATGTCTAATGTGTATTTTATATCATTGGGCATGACATTATGTGATTCTAGATGTATTAGAAATGCATGCTATGGTTTTATGTGCAAAATCATAAATAAAGGCAAAATGGTCATTTGGTATATCTAATAATTTAAATTGTGTAATAAATAAATAATTTTTTTTATCCTTTTCATGAAAAATAAATAAATAAAATGGATTTAGTATTTAAATGGATAATAATTTGATAATTATTGATCTTAGGGGTATTTTGGTTATTTTTGACTTAATGTGCCCAAATGTGAATAATTTGACATAGGATGACCTTAGATTTTAATAGGTTGACCTTAGTGTTGACCTTATTTTGGATCATTAACCTTAAGGTTGACTTGGATAATTAGTAATAACAGAAAAATGGATAAGTATGGAAATGGGAATAATTATACAATATGTGATATCTATGATATCCTTATAAAATTCTAATACTTAAAGTGGAAGACCTTGATTTCTCTCTAGGGGTAGCTACCCTAGAGATGAGGTAGGAGTTATTGGTTTGGTTGGTTTTCTAGTGTGTTGGTTGTGCTCTAGTAAGACCCTAGTCTACTCTATAGGTGACCTACGGGTCTTATAGGGGGTATTGATACTTAATGATTAGGTGTCTTAGGTGTGGAGGGTACTATGTAGCCTTGTGCACTAATATGACCAGAATGTTGTTGTACCTCTGGGTTGGATGGCTAGGAGGATACTGTGATGCCTTGGGCGCCAGTATGACCACTGTACTTTATGTTTCCTAGTTGTTATTGTATCCCTCTCGAGTAGATAAAAATAAAAATGATATGGTTTGATTTAGAATGATTATTATTAGATTGATCAGTAGTAGTCTTCGTGCCTACCTGTGGTTGTTATTGTACTTCTGAGTCTTACCTATATTGTTGTGGACTCTACTGGGATTTATTTTGAAATGTGAGTTATTCTGTGAAGGTTATAGTTGTTGTGTTAGAGCTTGGTTCTATTTATTACTTTAGAGGGCATCATTGGATGCTTGGTTGGTAAGTGTTATTATGTTCTAAATGAACACATATGAACAATATGCAGTATGGTGATTATTGTTTATAAAATACCCTAAAATTCTAATTCTATAAATTATGGCTAAATAAGGATTTATTAGGGAAATTAGTTATGTAAATTATTTTATTAAAATATGGGGGAGTTATTTAGGGATAATCAAGAGGAAAATGATAAATAATTTAATGAGGAAAAAATAGGGATTGTTGCTAATTAAAATGGGATTTTAAAAATATATATTATTTAAAAATAGCCCAAATTAATCTAAAAATGAATTAATTATTATTTTCTAAATATTATTATTTTAAATAACCCAAAAACACCAAACTACCCAACCCACCTATTTCCCCCTTTTTTTTTCTTTTCTTTTTCTTCCTCTTTTTCCCTTTTTCTTTTCTTTCTCTCTTTCCCTTTTCTTTTTCCTTCTCTCCCCCTGACCTGGGCCAGCCTGCTCCGCATGGCCCAGCTTCCTCGTCTCCCTACGTAGCCCAAAGCCCTCGTCACCCAGCTACCCGGCCGAACCACCCCCTTTTCTTTTTCTTTTCCTTCCCCTAGACCGCCCGATCTAGCCCTTTCCCTTTCTTCTTCTTCCCACGCGACCTACACCCCAACCCTGCAACCCTACACCTACCGGCATCCACCTACACCATCAGGCTATCCTCCCTTCCCTCTCCCGTCGCTTTCTTTCACTAATTCGATCCCAACTGACCATTTTTCCCTCTCCCAAGCACCCTGCCCCTTTCCCTTTCCCTTATCCCTCGACCTTGCCGCCCTGCCATGGTAGTACCACCTTTACTACCACCACAAGTGGCATGCTTGGCACCCGCACCCCTCTTGTCTTCTTCCCCTTGTCATTTCCCACCCAATTGGCCTATAAATACCCCATAGGCTGCCTTAATTGGGGTTTTGATTTAGAAACCTAGAAATCTGCCCCTTCTCACTGCCGCCCCATCAGACGAGCACTCCGCCGCCGCTTCCCATTGCTACTGACCAAACCACCCCTAGAACTTCCCCTTGCACCACCCTCTACCTAAGTAAACCTTCCTCGTCCCTTGATTTTCCTTGCACGAGCTACCCCCGCCATGCAAAGTTGCCTCCTGATCAACCCCTCCACAACCCTTTCCACCCTTTGCACCACCGTCTGTTGCCAATTCCACCGCCATTAACGCCTCCTTCACCCTCTAAAACAACCAGGGGACCTTCCTTTACCTCCCCATACCTCCATCTTCCCTGCCTCCCTCTCCTTCTCCCTTCTCCACCTTCCACCACTTTTAACCACCGCATCGGCTGCCGTGCGCTGCCACTTCCGGCTGTACCACCACCTCCATTCCGCCCCTCTCCACCTAAGACACCTTCCACCACCTCAAACACCCTCTAATTCCCTCTCTTCTAGCCAATACCCCTATCTCTCCACCTCTCTTACTCCTCCACCGCCGTCGTGCGCCGCCGCTGGTTCCGCCACCAACCCTAGGTGGTATTCTAGCTTCCCCAGCCCTTAAACTCTTTTTATGTAAGTGTTAATAATTTTTAGTAATATTAATAGTATTACCCTTAATAATAATAATAATAATGTTGTGTTATTATTATTATTATTATGTTACCACTCTTACAATCTAACCTAACTTAGGAAATGTTTATAACTATGGTATTATCATTTAAAAGGCTACAACTTTAGTATTAATATAGTATCTTTATTATTATTAATAATATTATTGTTACTGCTACTATCATCATCATCATCATCATCATCATCATCATCATCATCATCATTATTATTATTATTATTGCTACTTAACATTACTTTATGACTTTCCTAACCAGTAATATTATTATTATTATTATTATTAATATTATTATTATTATTATTATTAATGGTCTACAACTTTAATGTTAATATGATTAGGATTTTCCCTCTTTGTTATTACTATTATTATTATTACCCTCACTATTATTCTCACTATTATTACTAATGCTAGCTTTGGCCTATTATTATTATTTTTATTATTATGGTAAATATGTGAACCCTTATATTACTATTACCATTTTTATTATCATTACTGTTAGTATTATTCTTAAAATTATTGTTGTTATTATTATTTTTTATATTATTATTATTAATGACATTATTATTATTATTATTACTATTACTATTACTATTACTATTACTATTACTATTACTTAACCTAACTTTGGAGATATTTCTAATTAATGCTACTATTAATGGAGATCTACAATTTTAGTATTATTATGACTATCCTTGTTATCATTATCATTATCATTATTATTATTATTATTATTATTATTATTATTATTATTATTATTACTATTACTTAACCTAACTTTGGAGATATTTCTAACTAATGCTACTATTAATGGAGATCTACAATTTTAGTTTTATTATGACTATCCTTGTTATCATTATCATTATCATTATCATTATTATTATTATTACCATTATCATTATCATTATTTTCTTACTAATATTGTTAATACTAACTTTGTCCATTTTCACTTTTTATTGTTAATATAAATATTTGGACCCTTATATTATTATTATCATTTCGGTTACTATTATTATTGTTATTGTTATTATTATTATTATGCTTAACATTACTACTACTACTACTACTACTACTACTACTACTACTACTACTACTACTACTACTACGATTACTGTTACTTTTACTATTATTAATGTTATAGAAATCGAAATTGGCATGTTACCATTTTGTTACTATAGAAGAAGAATACTCAACCTTATTATTATTATTATTATTCAAATATTTCTAATATTATTCCTAATGCCTTTGTTACTAACATTATTACTATGGTATTATTATTAGTTATTACTATTATTATTGTTATTATTTTGTTACTATTATTGTGACAAAAACATTTGAACTCTTATATTATTATTATTATTCCAAATATAACTATTATCATTATTATCTTTAGCAATATTAGTACTTTGTTGGTATTACTATTATTATATTATTATTTTAACCCTAACACTATTATTAGCATTAGCCTTAAAAATAATTGGGCTTATATTTCTAGGAGCATTATTATTACTATTATTATTATTATCACTATTTTGCTATAACTAGTATTGGTACTATTATTAGAAGAAATAAAGCCATTAGGTTTAATAATATAAATATAGCTATAAATATTAACATAAATATATTTTAACTAGTAATATCTAGTAGGCTAACTTGAGGATAAAAACCCTAGTTTTCACTTGCAAAGCTGCCTTTAATAATAGTAACCCTAATCTTAGACTAAAATAAGAAATAATAGTATTTTGGTAGGAGGGAAACTAATCCTTGGTTTTTCCCTCTTATTGGTGAATCAAGCCAAGACCCTAAGGAGGAGTAGGAGTGTGCTCTAAGCCTGACGTCGTTTTAGGTAAGGATGTAGTTAAGGTCCATGTGTGTTGTGTGATGTGTATGCCTTGGATGTTATGTATCATGCTATGTCGCGTATCATATGATTTTCATTAACTTGTTTTATGTGTAGCATAACTTGGAGTTGAGGTATGTTTATGTTTTCCTTATGGCATGAATATGATAAGTATATATGGTGATTATGATGGGATATGATATGACCCTCTAGGACATGTATGCTCGGATGATTGATAATGTGATATGGGAATGGAAGGATAAAAAGAAAGAAAATGGGAAGTGAGTTTACTAAGGGGGATATGAGGTTGATCAAAATACCTTATGATCCATGAGAGGAAAATAAAGAGGAAGAGATGACCAAAATAAAAAAGAGATGGGAACCATGCATGAGAGTTCTAGGTTTGCATGGGGACTTTGAGAGTTGCATGGGGTGGATGAAACTTGCATGGGGATGATCTTTAAGTGAGAAAAGTTGTTTTAGGGTGTAAATAAGCTAAGAAGAGAGTTGTGGAGTGGTTGGAGACTTGAGATGAAAAATAGTATGTAGGTTGGTGTAAGGGTGTATGAGGGACCCGATTAGGGTTTTGAGAGGAAGCACTAATCTAGAAAAAAATGTGGAAGTAAAAACAAATAAGGGAGTGGAGTACAGGTTAAGAGTGGGAATTTATTTTATAAGGGGTGAGTATGGGTTCCATGGGAAAGGAGATTTTGGGTGAAAAAAAAGGGAGGTTACTTGTAGGAGAAGAAATGTACTAAGGTTAAAGTGGCCAACTAGGGTTTTTCGGTCACATATGGAATCGAGTGGTAAAGCGATATGATTTGGGATTGAATCTAAATGAGATAAGGTGTGGGGCGATAAATGAAATAATAGTAGTGTAAGTAAGAGAAAGTTGAGCCACATAGGTCCAATTAGGGTTTTCAAGGGAAAACCCTAGAGCGTGATAATAGGTGGAGCTTGATGTCATGAGGTGTTAGGCCTTAACCCACACCCTTAAGAGGTAGTCTCAAGATATGGGATTGGGCCCTTTGAGATGATAGAAGTATAATGTTGGTGACATGCATGTCAAGGGTAAAATGCTTATCGAATAAGATACTAACCATTTGAAGAGAAAGATTGTTGAGCCGAGACTAGACCAGTCCATCGATGAATAATAGTGGTCAGGAGTCGGGGTTCCCTGCATAACTGGTCCACTAGCGAATAATAGTGGCCAGACACATTTTTCCCTGCATGATTGTTCCACCGGCTATAATAGTAGGGGTTTCTGTGCTCAACAAATGAAACATAATGATGATAAGACATGGAAAATACGCGAAGTAATTACAGTGAAAACCATGTGAGTCGGGGCCAGACTGGTCCACTGACGAATAATAGTGGCCAGGAGCGTTTTGCCCTGCATAATCGGTCCACCGGCGAATAATAGTGGCCAAGAGAATTTTCCCATGCATGAATGGTCCACCGACAATAATAGTGGGACTCCCATACTCACATGGATTGATAAAGACTATGATGTGAATCGATTATATTTACCAGAGATCTAAAGAATAAGCCTATCTAGACCATAGCTGGCCTTCATCCTCTATATTACCGTGAGCTGCCTATATGATCATGTCATGTATGCTATGTTGTATGTTTTTTGTATTTTTGGCCTTATTACATAGTTACCTTACTCAGTACGTAGCGTACTGATCACCCGTTTCATGGATGCTGCTCATTCCCACGAGCAGAAGACCCGTCTGAGTTTGTGCAGGTAAGGGACGATGTCTTCAATGCCTACGACACCTACGAGGCATTGGGTGGGGCCGAGAGTTGAGCCTAAACTTGGCTTGGGGATCGAGAGTGACTGGCCGGCCTCTATCTTACTTTTAATATGTATCGTTTTACTCTAGTCATATTCTGTCGTACTTTCTTTGATGTATTCGAAAAACTTATTTAATTACTCCTTGGGTTGTAACTCTCTTTAACCGCACTCTGATTTCTATATGGTGAACACTATCATTTCTTTTATGAAAGCTTGTTTTAATTATCGACTTGTGTTGAAGTTAGTCCTATTTAGCCTTAGCACTTAGAACTAGAACGGTAGGAGTGAACCGGTCTAGTACTGAGTGTGGCGGTAATACCCTCAGAATTTACAGTTTTGTCATCTCACTTTTGTTTAACACTTATCATTAAATGAAGTTTTTTAGTAATAAATTTTGGGGGTGTTACAGTTTACCTGTCATGGCTATTATATTGTGATCATCTCGTGTACGTTCGATGTTTATCCCATGTGTTAGTATGATGCCTTAAGGTTATTGAGTTGGAGTTGTTCCAAATCATATTTTAGAGAGAATCTTTGGTATGTTCATTTGGTAAGCTTTCAGTTGTCCCAAATGAACGAGTATGAGCAGTGTATAGCCTTGATGACATTTGATTATCTAAATAATTAGTGTATATCAATCATCGTATGTAAATTTAAATGTCTTACACCATGTTAGTTTATTCTTGTATACGTTTCATGCTATTTTTTTTATATTAGTGATGTATAAAGGGTTATTCAGTATCGTAGTACTGACGGGTTCTATTTCATGGTCCTCTAACTATTCAACGGGTAGTGATGACCTTGCAAGAATAATTTGAAGGTTCCGCTTGATGGCTTCTAGTGGAGGGTTGAGAGTTATGACTATCCGATGTTTACCCCGACACCTTTTGATTCTGATATTTTGTGGACTCTTAAGTCCCTTACTGCTTTTCTTTTATTGTATTTCAACTCTTTGTCTGATCTTTTTGTATTTATTAGGATAATGTAATATTTGGTGAAATTGCTAACTTAACTTGTTATAAATGTTATTTAAGTAAAGTAATGATTTAACCTTAACTCTTAGTGTAAGGTTAATAGAAGATGTCAAACTTATACTGAGTGTGGCGGTAACAAACACCCATTATTTTTGTAATTAACTATTCCGTAAAATAAAAATTTTAAGTAGTAAATTTAGGGGTGTTACATTTATCATTTATGTATTCATCTTTTATCATTAATGTATTTTCACCAATAATATACTAATTCTTTACCAATAAATTAATCTTTCGCCAATACTATTATACTTAAAAATGATATTTTACTACTAATATATTGATCTTTCACCACGGATATACTTATTTTTCACCGCTAAATTGATGTTTCTCTATTATTCTGTTTAAAATCGATATTTCACTGCTAATGTAGTGATATTTTACCAACGAGATAATTTTTCAATATTTTTATACTTAAAGCTAATCTTTCACTGCTAATTTGCTGATTTTTCACCAATTTTTCTTTTATAAAAAATATATTAACATAGTATAAATTGCCCGCACCCCTCCCCTTTTCACATGTCACCATTTTCTTTTCTCTCCCTTATCCCCACCTTTTATTTCTTACACTTTTTCTTTCCTCTTAAGTTGCTCTAAATTTTGTTAAGATGTTATATGAAGCTTAGATCCTCCAAAAAAAATTACTCAATAATTGCAACTCCCCTTCATTTAATTTATTATGTAGCTTGGCACCTCTTTTGTAAGTAGTCCTATTACATGCATGAAGCAAAAAATAATATAGAGCCCCTAGGGCTAATTATATCAATACATCATAATTCTAATTTTTACATAAAAAGAAATACGTAAACAAACCGATGTCATTTTTAATTTTATTGTATCATATTGCTCCAAACTACATGTATGGAGAGATAAATATGAGCATTATTATAACCATTTTCTTGTCAAATACTAGTAAATAATATGTACTAACAAATTATTTGTAATACCTCAAAAATTTTGAAAACCTATATTTTAATAAATAACTTTTATTTGAAATAAAACTAGCTTTTAAAATTATTTATTTTAATTATTTTATAGAGTTTGGATTATGAAAAATTGGATAAGAGTATTTAATAAAATAAAATTTAATATTTTTCTATTTATCATATTATTTTATTTAAATAAATTTTCAAACTAGTATTTTACTATAATTATCCTTTTTAAGCCATATATTTAATTATATTAAATTAAATTATTAAATAAACTTATTATCAAAAATATTACATCCTATTATTTTATAAGTTAATTATTTTAAAATTTTTCATTTTTCCCACTTTCCTTTTCGTACCTTTTCTTTTGTTTCTCCTTCCCTTTATTTTCTTTTTCCCTCTTCCTGGCTTTAGGCCGCCATACCACTCAGCCTGCTTCCCCCCTCCTTGCGCGTTGGGCCAGGCCCGCTCCTTCCTCCCTTCTCTCCCTCGCGCATCGCCCAACACACCTAGCCCGCCCTCCTTCCTTATTTTTTTTTTCTGGACCGGCCGACTCCCTTCTTTTCTTGCGCCGGTCCAGCCGCCCAGCACCTCCCCTCCCTTCTTCTTCTCCCACGCCCCGACCTGCTCCCGTCCTCCATGCACGCCTGACCGCCGCCTGCAACTGCCGTCGTCTGCCACCGTACCTGCCACCTGCTACTCCCTCTCTCTACCCCATCCTTTTCTTTCCTATTTCGAGCCAAACTAACCCCCCTGCACCCTCCATTCCCGCCTGAATTCCTTCCTTTTTCTCCCCTCCTTCTCCCTGCCACCCGACCAGCCCTGCCACCACGCTGCAGCACCGATCGGCCGCCTGCTCCCTCTACCTCACCCTCTTCTTTTTCTTACCCTCACCAGCCCTTCATTCCCCATAATCTTCGAGCCTTACTCCTTCCCCCGAGCTCTCCCTTCTCTCCTTCCTTCTTCCTCATTTTTTTTTTCTGTTCTCTCTCTACGCCGCCGCCCACCGCCACTTGAACCACCAAGCCTAGCCCCTGCGCCGCCTTCTGCCACCACCTACTACCACCCTGCACCACCACGAGACCCCCCCAAGCCCCTTCGAGCCCTGCACTTTTCCCCTTATCCACCTCTTCCTTTTTCTCCCCGGTTTTTCCCCTTACCACCGAGCCACCTGCAACCGCCATTTCCGCCGCCATCCAGCCACCTCTGCTGCCACCCAACCCACCGTTCGACACCCTGAAACCCCCTCTACAACCGCCATGCCTTAGTTGGCCGAAAACAACCCTTGAACCCCTCCATTTTCCCTCTCCTTTTCCTTTCTTCACAACCTCTCCACCTCGACCCATCTCGGCATCCAACTTCGCCGCCTTTCCGCCGCCGTCTCCGCCGCCCTATGTCGCCGTGAAACCATCCTTAGCCTCCACCTACACCCCCTCTTCACTTCTGCACCATTCCCTTGCCTTAGAACCTCCCCTAACTACCTTCTTTTCTAGCCCAAAGACCCTAACCAGAAAATGGCTTATTTTTCTCCCTTCACCCTCTTTGAGCCCTTTTCTCCCCATGATTTTGCATGAGACTCACGCTGCTCATGCAGCGTGAGCTCCCCCTTATTTTGAAACTCATTTGGTTAAGTTTTGAGGTATATCCATATTTAATTAAAGTTTATTATTATTAAATAAATTTGTTTTATAAAGTTTTATCCTTTTAACTTCTTATTTCTAACATAATAATGATGGATGTTATTTTTAGGTGTTGAGTTGCTAATTATGCTTGGTAAGATTGGATATTTTGCGGGATTAAGGTAACCGTTAATCCTCCCTTAAATATATGGAAAAACGTATGCTAGCACATTAAGGGTTTAGTATGATTTTATGCATGTTTGGTGTGCTTAGCATGATATGTATATGGTTTCTTATATTGTTTGATAAAAAGGAAAAACATGATAACTTTTGTGCCATATGTAGGTATGTTAATTAAGGGAGGATTTTGATTATTGATGGAAATGTTAAATGCTTATTTATGATGTATTATGTTGCTAATGCATGAGTAATATTATTGTCTAAGGGTATTTTAGTAATTTTGCTTATGAAGTATGTGACCTAATGTAGGTAGTTGCTAATGAGTATTATGTTGAATAATGACATGTTGGTGGACTTAGATGATAAGCATGAAGTACTAATATCATTATTTTATGTAGTGTTAGTAAATTCATAAAAATGGTGAATAAAGGGGTTGAGTGGAAATTTCATAAGTGAAAAAGGGCATTTTGGTAATTTTGTAAATAAAAGGGTATTTTGGTAATTTCAAAGGGAAGGGGATGAGATGATAATTTTTTTAAGTAAAGGATAAAATTGTAAGTTGTGAGAAAGAAGGGTATTATGGTAATTTTTGAGATAAAAGAATAATATGGTAATTTTATGATTAAATGGCAAAATGATAATTTTATTAGTAAAGGGGTATCATGGTAATTTTTGGAGAAAAGGGTAAAGCGGTAATTTTGGAGTCAAATGGGCAATATAGTAATTTTATAAGTAAGTGGTAAGAATGGTAATTTTGGAAGTAGGGGTAAAATAGTAATTTTGGATGAAGGAGGGCATTATGGTAATTTTAATAATGGAGAAGGGTAATATAGTAATTATAAATATGGAGAAGGGTAAAATTGGTAATTATAATTATGAAGAAGGGTAAATTAATTATGAGGAAGGTTAATTTGGAATTTATGATAATCGAAAAGGGTAAATGGAAATTAAAATAATTGAGAGAGGTAAAATGGTAATTATGATAAAGGAGAAGGGCAATTTGTAATTTATCCAAATGAAGGGGCAATTTGGTAATTTAGCCGATTAAAGGGTAAAGTGATAATTATTTAACCAACTAAAGGGGCAAAATAGTAATCATGATAATGAAGGAGGGTTATTTAGTAATTTATCCAACTTAAGGGCAATTTAGTAATTATAACAAAGGAGAATGGCGATTTGGTAATCTAACCACCCAAATGGGAAATATGATAAGTGTAGCAATTATGAGGAGTGAATGGTGATTTAAAAAGTGTAGGGGATAATTTGGTAACCTAAACCGTATAAGGGGTAATTTGGTAATTATGTAACCTAAAGGGTAGTATGGTAATTTGGCGAGTAAGGAATGGATACTTAACAATTATATAAGTAAAGGGAAAATTAGTAATTTGTACCTAACATGTCTTTGAGATTGTGGAACATTATAATATGATTCAAATAATGCTGATTAGCCAAGTAAGAGTATTTGATAATTAGTATGGCCTTAATGGTTTCTCTGTGATATCCTGGATAATCATCTGAATAAGAAACGATTAATGATATCAGAACGATTGAAAGTGAATAAGTATCGGATTATCGTGCTTTTCGTGATCACCTTAATTAAGACACTATTACTTAAAGTGAAAGACCTCGAGATCGGGAATGGTGACTCCTTAGGGGTCGCTACCCTAAGGATGTGGTTTAGTCCACGATTATTTTGGTATTTGCTGGTGTGCCTTTGTGCCCCAGCCAGTCCCTATATCTTACTCTTTCTAGCTCTACGGACCTAGTTAGGGGGTATGCATACTTATGGATTAGGTGTCCTTGTCGGTAGGGTACTGAGTTAGCTTTATGTACCAGTACGACCAGGGTACCTTTGCGTCCTTGGGTTCGTGGTTGAAGGGTACTGAGTAGTTGATATGCACCGATACGACCAGTGTACCTTTGTGTCCCGGGTTATTGATCTCCCATTCGAGGCAAATAAATATGATTGATGTGCTGATTAAAGAAAGGAAAGATACTATTATTGAAAGTGGAATATTAATGAGCCGAGCCCAGATTATTATGATATTGAGTACCGGTCCACCGGTTATAATAGTGGCCAGGAGCGTTGTGCCCTAGATGATGATTCTTTATATATCCCGGTCCACCGGTTATAATAGTGGCCAGGAGCGTTGTGCCCTGGATGATGAGTTATATGTATTCCGGTCCACCGGCAATAATAGTGGGGGTCCCGAACTCAATAAAATCAATTATGTATGTGAATAAGATTATGGAAAAATACTAATCACTTATAGTGGAGCACCATGTGAGTCGGGGCCAGACCGGTCCACCGGCAAATAATAGTGGTCAGGTGCTTTCTGCCCTGTGTGTTTACCTTCCGGTCCACCGGCAATAATAGTGGTCAGAGGCGTTTTGCCTTGTGTGTATATTTTTCGGTCCACCGGCTATAATAGTGGTGTTCTCGCACTCACATGGATATAAAATATGATACTGATTGAATGGTGACGGGATAATGGCTTAAGGCCCGAATGTATTGATCTTACACTATGACATGACTTAAGGCCAAAAGTATCGATCGTGACTTATAAATTATTATGTATGTTATTGTTATGTATGCATTTCTCATTATTTATGTGTGTAGCTTGCATTATGTGCCGTATGCGGGCCTGTCTTTAAGTGTGGTATTAAAGGGTTACTCAGTACCGTAGTACTGAAGGGATTCCCTTTTGGGGCCCCTGCCTATTCAATGGGCAGTGCCCTTGTAGGTCTTTTCAGGTGCTACTCAAGTGGGCTATGGGAAAGAGAGTAAGGAATTATCTGGTACCATTAGGCTTTTTCTCATTCTCATTTAAATTATTGGTTTTAAATGTATATGTTATTACTGTAACCACCATTGGTGGATTTTATTATGGTAAACGATTTGATGCGCTACTCTAATTTTAGTATGTTGAATTTCTTGCACATTGTATTTCATTTTCCTTTAGCCTTAGCACTTAGTACTGGAACGGTATGAGTGAACCAGTCTGGTACTAAGTGTGGTGGTAATACTCCCAAAGTTCACGATTTATTTATTTGCTTCCGCTAATTTCTTTTTTATTAAAGAAATTTTTCAGTAGTGAATCTTGGGGGTGTTACATTATTAACATTAATTATTAATAATATATTATAATTAACACTATTATCTACTAAAGATAATAATAATTTTAAAACAAAATATTTTTATTTCTTATATAAATTATAATTACTAATATTAATAACAATTCTATGCAATGTAATTGTAATTAGTAATAATTGTTATTATTTTCTATAATAATTAATAATATTCTAGAATTAATTATTAATGAATAATAAAAGTAGTTAAATAATTATTTTACATTAACTATATGGGATATAGATTAAAAATATGAATCACTAATTTAGATGTAATATTCCCAAAATTCACTACTAAAATTTTTTATTTTATTAAAAGAAAATAGCATAAGCGAAAAGCAAACGCTATGAATTTCAGGGATATTACCACCCTACTTAGTACCGGATTAGTTTACTCCTACTGTTCTAGTACCAAGTGCTAAGGCTAAAAGAAACATAATATGATTTATACAAATTTGATTTAAGATAGAGTAGCACAACGAATTCGTTACAAAATATATAAGCCTGCAATTTGTTGTTATAAGAGTAAAATCATTTACCAAATAATTAAAAAAATTGGAAGAGATACCCTAAGGATTTTCCAGGTAATCCTTACACTCGTACCTAAGCCCTCTTGAATAACACCTGCAAGAGACACTGTCCATTGAATAGGTAGGGACCCACGAATGGAATCCTTTAGTACTATGGTACTAAGTAACCCTTTAAACCAAACTGAAATGCAAACCTACATACAACACATAATACATAGACTATATAGGATGATACCATATGGACTCATACACAAGGCAACACATCATAAAATGAGAAATGCATAACATAAAATCCATGTACTTAACAAATCCATCAAGTATCCAAGTAGGGACATACACCGAAGCCAAACTCAGGTCATATTAATAGATCATAACGTGAAATCAATACTTTTTGTCTTAAGCCATTAATCAATTATTATTCAATCATCTTCTTTCGAATTATATCCATGTGAGTGTGGAAAACCCATTATAATAGCCGATGGATCGGAAACATATAGGGCAACACTCACTTAATCACTAGTATTCGCTGGTGGACCGGTCTCCAAGACAAAATACTCCTAGCCACTATTATCACCGGTGGATCGATCTAGCCCCGAATCATATGGTGTTCCACTATAAGTAATTATTATTTTTACATGATCTATTCATATCCAATATTTGGTTTATTGAGCTCGAGACCCCCACTATTATAGTTGATGGACCGAAATAGACATATACATCTTCCATAGCAAAGCACTCGTGGGCCACTATTATAACCAATGGACTAGTACACATATACATCTTCTAGGACAAAGCACTCTTGGGTCACTGTTATAACTGGTGGACCAGTGCACATATACATCTTCTAGGGCAAAGCGCTCCTGAGCCACTATTATAACCGGTGGACCGGTACACATGATATAATCCATCTGGGCCTGACTCAATCGTCTTTCACTTTACATGATTAGTGTTTTTCCTTTTAATTAGCACAACAATTCTATTTATTTATCTCAAGGGGGAGATTAAGAACCCAGAGATGCAAAGGTACACCGGTTATAATGGTGCATACAAGCAACTTAATACCCTTCAACCATCAACCTAGGGACACAAAGGTACCCTAGTTGTATTGGTGCATACAAGCTACAGAGTACCCTACCGATAAAGACACCTAATCCATAAGTATGCATACCCCCTAAATAGGTCCATAGTGCTAGATAGAGTAAGATATAGGGCTTGGCTAGGGCACTAAGGCATACCAATAAATACCAGAATAATCGTGGGCTAAACCACGTCTTTAGGGTAGTGACCCCTATAGAGCCACCATTTCTAATCTCAAGGTCTTCCACTTTAATTATTAGTGTCTTGATCAAGATGACCATGAGAAGCACAACAACCACATACTTATTCACTTCCAGTTGTTTCTAATATCATTAAGTAATCCTTATTCATACAATTATCCATGATAACCTAAATAAATCACTAAGGCCATTTTTCTCTCATCCAATTCTGATTCAGTATTCGTTTCCATCTGTTCATATGTAACACCCCCAAATTTACCACTGAAAAATTTTTGTTTAATTAAAAGGGTTTAATGGAAGCGAAATGATAAAACCGTAAACTCAGGGGCATTACCGCCACACTTAGTACTAAATCGGTTCACTCCTGCCGTTCCAGTACTAAGTGCTAAGGTTAATCAAGGTTAACATCAAACACAAGTCATTAATAAAAACACAAGTCATAGATAAAACAATGACAATCTAGGAGAGGATCCCCTCATAGTCATACAGAAATCAGAGTGCGGCTTAGAATTACAACCCCGAGAGTAAAGGACTAGAGTTTTTCAAAACATAGAATACCATACGACATCACATAACTAGAATAAAACAAAACATGGTAAAATGAGAGGGAAAAACAGAGTCCAGCTAAGTCACTCTCACTTCCCAGGTCAGGTCTAGGCTCAACGCTCAGCCCCACCAGACGCCTCGTAAGTGTCGTAGACATTGAAGACGTCGTTCCCTACTTGCACAAACTCAGACGGGTCTTCTGCTCATGGGAATGAGAAGCACCCATGAGACGGGTGATCAGTACGCTACGTACCGAGTAAGGTAACAGATGCGCTAAGGCCAAACATACAAAACATACAACATAGCATACATGGCATAGTCACATAAGTAGCATGTAGTAATACAGATGATGAAGGCCAGCTACGGTCCGGATAGACTTATTCTTTAGATCTCTGGTAAATATAGTTGATTCACATCATAGTCTTTATCAATCCAAGTGAGTGCGGAAACCCCACTATTATAGCCGGTGGACCGGTCATGCAGGGTAAAATTCTCCTGGCCACTATTATTCACCGGTGGACTGATCATGTAGGGCAAAATGCACCTGGCCATTATTATTAACCAGTGCAACGGTCTGGCTCCGACTCACATGGTGTTTCACTATAATTACTTCATGTATTTCCCATGTCTTATCATCATTATGTTTTGTTTGTTGAGCACAGAAAACCCCCACTATTATAGCTGGTGGAATGGTCATGCAGGGTAAAATGCGTCTGACCACTATTATTTGCCTGTGGACCGGTCATGCAGGGCACCTCGGCTCCTAGCCACTATTATTAGCCGGTGGACCGGTCTGGGCTAGGCTCAACAGTCTTTCTCTTTAAATGGTTAGTATTTTATTCGTGTCTTATTCGATAAGTATTTCACCCTTGACATGCATGCCTCCAACATTCTACCTCTATCCTCTCAAGGGGGCCCGTCCTATATCTTGAGACTCCTACGCCCCTTATCATGCCCCGACATCCATTCCCCCTTACGCTTACACATAATGAAAAATCCAACTTCTAAGGGTGTGGGTTAGGCCCATCACCTCATGACATCCACTCCACCTACTATCACCCTTTGGGGTTTTCCCTTGAAAACCCTAATTGGACCTATGTGGTCCAACTTTCTCTCACTTACACTACCATTACTTCATTTATCGTCCCACACCTTATCTCATTTAGATCCAATCCTAAATCATATTGCTTTACCCCTCGATTCCACATGGACTGAAAAACCCTAGTTGGTCACTTCAACCCTAGTACCTTCCTTCTCCCACAAGTAACCTCTCTCTTTTCCATCCAATATCTCTTATCTCCCATGGCACTCATAATCACCCCTTATATAATAAATTCTCACTCTTAACCCATACTCCACTCTCCCTTAATCATTTTTATTTCCACATTTTCCAGATTACTACTTCCTCCCAAAACCTTAATCGGGTCCCTTATATACCCTTAAGCCAACCTATATACTATTTTTCATCCCAAGTCTCCAATCACTCCACAATTCTCCCTTAGCTCATTTACACCCTAAAATAACTTTTCTCACGTAAGGATCATCCCCATGCAAACACCCAAAGTCCCCATGCAAATTTTTAGGATTCCTATGCATGGTTCCTATCTCTCATTCATTTTGGTTGTTTCTTCCTCTTTAATTTCCTCTCATGGATTAGGAGGTAATTTGGTCAACCTCATATCCCCTTAGTAAACTCACTTCCCACTTTCTTTCTTTTTATCCTTTCATTCCCATATCACATTATCAATTGTCCTAACATAGGGCCATATCATATCAAACCATAATCACTATATATACATATCATACTCATGTCATAAGAAAACACATACAAATATACCTCAACTCCAAGTTGCACTACACATAAGACAAGTTAATGACAATCATATGATACACGATATAGCATGATATATAGCATCTAAGGCATACAAGTCATACAACACACATGGACCTTAGCTACATCCTTACCTAAAACGACGACGGGCTTGGGACACGCTCTTATGCCTCCTTAGGGTTTTGGATTGATTCACCTATAAGAGGAAAAACCAAGGATTAGTTTCCCTCCTACCAAAAGTACTATTATTCCTTATTTAAGTCTAAGATTAGGGTTATTATTATTAAAGGAAGCATTACACGTGAAAACTAGAGTTTTTATCTTCAAGTTAGCCTACTAGATATTACTAGTCAAATTATATTTATTTTAATATTTGTAGCTATATTTACATCATCAAACCTGGTAGCTTTATTTCTCCTAATACTAGTTATAGCAAAATAGTGATAATAATAATAATAATAATAATAATAATAGTAATACTAACGTCCCTACAAATAGAAGCCCTATTATTTTTAAGGCTAAGGCTAATAATAATGTTAGGATTAAAATAATAATATAATAATAGCAATACTGACAAAGTACTAATATTGCTAAAGATAATAATGATAATAGTTATATTTGAAATAATAATAATATAAGAGTTCAAATGTTTTTGTTATAATAATAGTAACAAAATAATAACAATAATAAAAGTAATAACTAATAATAATACCATAGTACTAATGTTAGTAACAAAGGCATTAGGAATAATATTAGCAATATTTGAATAATAATAATAATAATAATAATACTAAGGTTGAATATTCTTCTTTTGTAGTAACAAAATGGTAACATGCCAATTTCGGTTTAAATAACATTAATAATAATAAAAATAGTAATAATGATAGTGATAATAATAATAATAGTAATAGTAATAATAATAATAATGATAATGTTAAGCATAATAATAATAATAATAACAATAATTATAGTAACCGAAAAGATAATAATAATATAAGGGTTCAAATATTTATATTAATAAATAAAAGTGATAATAGACAAGGTTAGTATTAACAATATTAGCAGGAAAATAACGATAATGATAATGGTAATAGTAGTAGTAGTAGTAGTAGTAGTAGTAGTAGTAGTAGTAGTAGTAGTAATAATAATAATAATAATAATAATAATAATAATAATAATAATAATAATAATGGCATTAATAATAATAATAATGGCATTAATAATAATAATAATGATGATGATGATGATAATAATAGTGTTAAGAATAATACTAATAGTAATGATAATAAAAATGGTAATAGTAATATAAGGGTTCAAATATTTACCATAATAATAAAGATAATAATTATAGGCCAAAGCTAGCATTAGTAATAATAGTAGGAATAATAGTGAGGGTAATAATAATAGCAATAGTAATAGTAACAACAAGGGAAAATCCTAATCACAATAACACTAAGGTTGTAGACCATTAATAATAATAATAATAATAATACTGGTTAGGAAAATCATAAGGTAAGGTTAAGTAGTAGTAGTAGTAGTAGTAATAATAATAATAATAATAATAATAATAACAACAACAACAACAACAATAATAATAATAATAATAGTTCTCATATTAAGGATAACATTAATGAAGGTCCTAGAAATCATCTTAGTGGTAGTCTTAGTGATGATGGCCAAGTTAGATTTAGTAAGAAAATAATAATAGTAATACTAGTAGTGGTAGTAGTAATATTAATAATAATAAAGATCACTTTGTTAGTACTAAAGTTGTAACCCTTTTAAGTAACATGCCATAGTTATAAATATTTCTGAAATTAGGTTAGGTAATAAAGGTGATATATGCTAATAATATTAATAATGGTAATAGTAATAGTAAGAATAATACAACACTAATAATAATAATAGTAATATTAAGGATAATACTAGCAGTGTTACTAAAAATTATTAACACTTATAGAAAATAGTTTAAGGGCTGGGGAAGTTGGAGTACCACCTAAGGTTGGTGGCAGAACCGGCGACAACGACGGCCGTGGAGGAGGAAGAGAGGTGGAAAGATGGACATGTAGGTTAAAGGAGAGGAAGTGGAAGGGTGTTTGAGGTGGTGGGAGATGTGTTAGGTGGAGAGGGGTGGAATGGAGGTCGTTGTGTAGCTGGAAGTGGCGGCGCACGAAGGTTGGTGCGGTGGCCGAAGGTGGTGAGAGGTGGAGAAGGGGGAAGAAGAGGGAGACAGGGAGAGCTGGAGGTATGGGGAGGTAGGGGAAGGTGTAACACCCCAAAATTCACTACTTTTTTTTAAAGCGGAAGCAATTAAAATAGAAACACTTAAAACCTGTGAATTCTGGGGATGTTACCACCACACTTAGTACCAAACCAGTTCTCTCCGATCATTCCAGTACCAAGTGCTAAGGCTAGAAGAAAAGATTAACATTAAATTCAAACCAAAAGTTCATAAAAGAACTAGAAAGATTATAACCCCAAGATCAGAGTACGCATAAATAATTATAACTCATTTCCAAAATAGAATTAAACTTACAACCGATGAAAGATTAACAAAAGAATAGAATCACATAAAGATTGAAATATGGCCACAACTCTCTCGAACTTCGAGCCAAACAAACTCAACACACAGCCCTGACTGATATCTCGCCCACCTGCACAAAATCAGAAAGGCATACTACTCATGGAAATGAGCAGCACCCATGAAAAGGGTGATTAGTACGCTACGTACTAAGTAAGGTCACCGAGCACTAAGGCCAACATATAATCACATAAAATAATACAGGATAACAAGAAATCATAGAGACTAGCACCATAACATACATGCATACGATCATTCAGGTAAAAGTACAAAGGCCCAATTATAGTTCGGATTAATTACTTAATTAATATTTTTATCAAAAGTCGATACACACCATGCCTTTTATCAAAACCATGTAAGCACAGGAACACACCACTATTATAGCCGGTGGGTCGGACACTTACGGGACAAAGTCCACACCACTATTGTTCGCCGGTGGACCGGACACTTGCAGGACAATAGTCCACACCACTATTCCTAACCGATGGATCGGTCTGGTTCCTGCTCACATGATGTTCCACTGTAAGTAATTAATATCTTTTAAGTGCCTTTAGCAAACTCTGGTTTGTGTATATTGAGCTCAAGTCACCCCACTATTTTTGCCGGTGGGCCGGACACTTGCGGGACAAAGTCCACACCACTATTATTCGCTAGTGGACCGGTCACTTATTAGGTAAAGCCCTGACCACTATTTCTGACCGGTGGGTCGGTCTGGACCCGGCTAAAAAATCTTTCACTTTAAATGGTTAGTGTCTTAAGTATTTTATTCACAAAAGTTTGTCCAGACATGCATGACTAATCCCATGCAACCCTAGCTCCCATGTAAACCTTAACTCCACGTAACCCCACTTCCATGCAAAACCCTAACTCCCATATAAACCCTGACCCCACGTAGACCACACTTCCATGAAAAACTCTAACTCCCATGCAAACCCTGACTCCACGTAGACCATACTCCCATGCAACCCTAACTCCCATGCAAACCCTAACACTACACAACTCCATGCAGAATCCTAACACTATGCAACTCCATACAAATTTATAACAACATGCAATTCCATGCAACCCTATCACCATGCAACTCCATGCAAAATCCTAACATCATGCAACTCCATTATTATTTTACAATCCAACCATGCATGTCTTAGGCCACATCATACCATATCAATAACATAACATTCACATCATTCTCATGCCATAATTATTTACTCAATCAAGTCTCAACTTCCATATCATGCTACATTCATAATAATTATACAAGATAGACATGAAGTACACTATAATTCATACCATGTGGCATAGATGGCATACAAAATCACACAATACACAAAAGGCCTTAGCGCCCCTTACCTAAAATGTCACCGGTCTTGGAGCACGCTCCTATATTACTTGAGAGCTTTGATTGGGCTCACCTACTATGGGAAAATACTAGGATTAGGTTTCCTCTTAAGAATGCTATTATTTCTAACTTATCCCAAGACCTTATTTTTAATTAAAATATTATTATACTAAAATTAACTACACAAAATACTAGTAGAAAAACTAATAATAACACCAATGAACTTTAAAACAAAAGGGTGATATAAGGGTCTCTACCCTTCACCCAAAATAATATTAGTAAGGATGAAAATAATAATAATATAAATTTAATAACAACTAAATATTATAAATAAAGATAATATTAAGAATAATAATAATAATAGTAATAGTAATATATAAGCCTTATATTTTAAGGTGGGATTTTAACCCTGCCTCTAATTAATTACCTACTATTCATTAACATAAATAAATAATAAATTAATATAATATATAATAATATTAAAATAATAGAGATGATACTAATATTATTATTAATGGTTAAAAAAATAGAAATAAAAATAATAAAATACATAAGTGCGAATGTTAATACAAAATTAGGGCTTAAGATTTTCCAGAATAATTAATAAAATGATAATAATAACTATTCTAATAATTATAATATTAATAATAATAAGAAGAAGAATGATTATAAAACATATAATAATTCAATTAATAACTTAAAATTCAAAACTAACAACACAATTAGTTCATTCCTACTCTATACCCTGCAAGTAAAAATTGGCATCAATATTATGTTTAATAATAATATTAATAATAGAATAGAAATAATTATTGTATTTGAACAATTACTAATAATTGAAATAAAAACATAATATATTATAATAAATAGTAATTAAGGCCTAAGAAGGTTTAGAGTTTCACCTTGAATCGGCGGGGATGGGCGGCACCGGCGGTGGTGTACGACGGTGGCCGGGAAAAGAGTCTAAGAGGGAAAAAGATGAAGAAAAAGAGAGAATGAGAAAGGGAAAAAAGAAAAGAAGGTTGTGGTTAGGTAGAGGAGAATTAGAGGGAATTTTTGGGTGGTTCAGAGGGCAATAGAAGTGGCAGTAAAGGCGACGGATGGCGGCTTAAAGGTTGTTGGTTATAGATTTTTGCGCGGTGGGCAAGAGATTTCACACGGCTATGGCGGCTCGTGCGAGAAGAATCGAAGGATCTGGGGAGCTTAGTTAGCTAGAAGAAATTGCAGGGAAGAGTTTGAGATGCTGCGGTGGTGCTGAGGTTGGCTGTTGGTGGCGGAAGATGCGTCGGAAGTCACGGTGGCGGCAGCCCTCGCTTAGGGTTTCAGGTGAGGAAAAAAATTCCAAAACTCGTACAATTAGGCTATTTATAGATGGTAGATGGGATAATAGGGTTTTGGGGGTCGGCAGGAAGGTATGAGGTGCGAGGATTTGGGTGGCCGGCGTCAATAATTGGTCGACAATCGTTTGGGTTGGATCGAAGTTTTACGAGGCAGGAGAGAGGAAACGGGCGAGAGATAATGGACGAGAGTTATGCCAATTTGTTCCTCGAGTCAAGGGGAATACAATGAGGCAAGAAACGACCGGTCAAAGTCCCTATAGCCAGCGACGCCATTGTTGGGGTCGGGAGCTGCAACCACATTGATGGAGGAGAAAGGAGGAAGAAGGAAGGAGAAAGGGAGGTGGACCAGTCGGCCGGGAAAAAGAAAAGAAAAGGGGGAGAACTGGGCCGGTTGCCTCCAGTTACTCCTTCATTAAACGAGACGCAATGTCTCGGTATTAAGAAGGACAAAACGTCGTGTTTGGACGTATGCAGGGACAGCCAGCGACGTTGTGTCGCGGGGAGAGGAAGAGAAGGTGGGTTGGGCCGTGTCCAGGTCCAACCGTGGAAGAAAGAAGAAAAAGAAAGAAAGAAAGAAAAAGAAGAAAAGAAAAGGAAAAGGAAAAAGGAAAAAGGAAAAATTTAAGGTTTGGGTTTAAATAAATTAATTAGAATATTTTGGGTATTTAACATAAAATATTTATTTAATAAAAATATTAAATTCCCTTTTTAGGCTAATTTAGGGTTTTTAAAATATTTTCCATAAATTCTATTTTAATTAGTAAAACATCCTAATTTTCTTCAATTAAATTATTTATAAAATTATTATTAATTTCAAACTATTTTTTCCTTCTTATTTTAAATAAAATAATTTATTTAATTTATTTTTTTATAATAAAACCTTATTTAAATATAATATTTAAAATTAGAAATTTTTGGGGTATTTCAGAAGGTCCCCTAGATGTTTTGGAGGGTGGAGGAGGTGCTGGTTGTGGCAAGATTGGCGGCCGACGACGGTGCAAGGGGAGGCGCGGGGTTGGTGAGGGCTAATCGGGAAGCGGACTTTGTACGGCCGGGGTGGCTTGTGCAGGTCAAATCGAGGAAGGAGGGAAGTTTAGTTCTGTATGGGGTGGTGCAAGGAAGGATTTGGTGGGCGGAGTTGGCGGCGGAGGTCGCCGATGGTGGCGGAATAAGGGTTTGTTTGGGTAGTGGCAAAAATCTGGATTTCTGGGCTGTGGAAAGGAAGCTCGGTTATGACTGTCCATGGGGGGTATTTATAGGCTAATTGAGGGGGAAAATGACAAAGGGGAAGATGACAAGTGGGGAAGGTGTGGCAGGACCACCGGCCGACGATGGCAGGCGATGCAATCCTGCCATGGCAGGTTAGGTCGGGGAGGGGCGTGAGAAAAGGAAAGGGGAGGCACACATGGAGGGTAGCTATGGGGCTTGTTAGGGTCAAAAATAGGAAATAAAATGACAGGGAGAGGGGTGGGGAAGGGCGACCGGCGGTGCAGGGGGTGGCCTGTGTGCATAGAGATGCAGGTCAGGCTGCAGCTTTG
Source organism: Tamarix chinensis (assembly GCA_030549775.1). Classification (NCBI taxonomy): domain Eukaryota; kingdom Viridiplantae; phylum Streptophyta; class Magnoliopsida; order Caryophyllales; family Tamaricaceae; genus Tamarix; species Tamarix chinensis. Next base: position 61,399,459 of record CM060172.1, read on the forward strand.
CGGGGAAGAAGAAAGAAAGTGAAGGGGGAGGACCAGGCGGTCCAAGGGGAGAAAAGAAAAAGAAAATAAGGAACCGGTTCAACGCTAGCCAAGGGAAACAGGCGAGTAAGAATAGGTCGCGCGGGCCTGGGCCACGCCAAGGGGAAAAGGGCTTAGGCTGTGCGGGCTGGCCCAATCGGGGGGATGGGGAAAGAAAGAAGAAAGGAGAAGGAGAGAAAGAAAGAAAAAGGAAGAGAGGAAAGAAAAGGAAAAAAGGGAAAAAGGAAGAGGAGAAAATGAATGGGTTGGGATATTTGGTGTTTGGTATTTTTTTTTGAATATTTAAAATTAATAATAATTATTAATATAATAATAATTAAATTATTTTTTAGATTAATTTGGATATTTTGGGCAAATTTTCCTTAACTTCCAAGTTAATTAGCAAAATGTCCAAAATGTCCTAAATAATTTATTTATTATTTTCTCCTTATTTTGCCTTAATTAATTTCCTTTTATTTTAATATGGTAATTTATTTACTTAATTTCCCTGATAAATCCTTTTTTGCTACAATTCCTAAATTAGGATTTTGAGGTATTTCATCATATGCCATAGAGGATTTATCACATCATGATCACAATACGGTCTTAGAGTCTGGTTAGTTCACATTGAATGATTATGGCACACATAACTCTAATACATACTTTAACATATCCAACACATAGTTCCATGCACACTTACAAACCAGACACCCTTTGCATAATTGTGATATGACACCATGTCACCCCCTTAATCATCCATTCAACCCTAGGTTATGCTATGTTCTTGTGATACTCACTGACTTATCAAATACCCTTACATTATTATTCAATGCTACTTGTGTCTTATTATGAAACTCTTTTAACCGATTAATATGTTAAATACAAGTTACTGATTTACCCCTATCATCTTTACAAATTACTGAAATGCCTCTTACTTGTAAAATTACTAAGTCATCCCTTTTTGTTTGCCAATTTATCATATTACCTTCCATGTCGCATAATTATCAAATTACCCCTTACTCGTGTTAGATTATCAAATTATCATCCATCCTTGTTAAATAACCATCTTTACCTCTTATATTTATTAATTTACCAATTTACCTTTCCACTTGTCTAAATTACTCTATAACCCTTTATATTTATCCAAATTACCAAATTACCCCCTTAGACTTATTAAGTTACCAAATCACCCTTCATACTTGTTACACTTGTCAGATTTTTCATTTGGCTAGTTAGATTACCAAATTGTCCTTCTTCATTATTATAACTACCATTTTGCCCTTCTTCATTATTATATTTACCATTTTGCCCCTTTTTCTACAAATTACCAAAATACCCTTCCTTTATACCAAATTACCATTTTACCCTTTTACCTTTTTAAATTACCAAAATACTCCTTTACACCAAATTACCATTTTACCCTTATACCTTATTAAATTACCAAAATACCCTTCCTTTACACCAAATTACCAACATACCCCTTTTCTTTATGTTAAATTACTAAAATGCCCTTCTCATTTATTAAACTACCATCTTACCTCCTTACTTTACAAACTTTACCAACATACCACCTTTCCATGTAAAATTACTAAAATGCCCTTCTTACTTATCCATTTACTATTTTACCCCCTTTACTCTTATAATTTACCATTTTCCCCTTATTATATTACTTTTATTAAAATACCCTCACTACATAAAATATTAATATTAATGCTTCATACCTATTATCCAACTCCACCAACTATTATTATTTAACTTTAATACACATTACCACCTACACTTATTTAGGCCACACTCTTACTTAAGAAATATTACTAAAATGCCCCTAGGGCCCATAATAACAATATTTATGCAACAAATGGCCACATTAACATAACATATTGTACATAACATAACATAACAAATGGGCACAACATATATCATATATATATAAACATATTAAAAATCCTAATGTGCTAGCATACGTATGTCTATACGTTTTAGTAGGGTTTAACAGTTACCTTATTTCTTGTAAAAAATAAAACCTTATTGGTACCCCTAAAAGCTGAAGCTTTAATTAGTAAAAATCAATCTCTAAAAAAATATAAAAAATTAGCATAATGGAAGTAGAAAATCAAAGGAATAATTTTTATATCAAAAGCTTAATTAATATATATTAATACCAACTATTTTTATACCTTAAAATTAATTAAATTTAGGCTAGAAATGGAGGCGAGACTCAAGGTGCTTATGCATCGTGAGTTGCATGTAGAAATGAAGGAGGAAGGGTTCGAAGGAGGGAGGCTGGTTCGGGTAAGGGTTTTGGGGTTAGGAGGAGGGTAAGTGGAGGGGAGTTAGGACAGAGGTTGGGTGCAGGGGTGGAGTGGGGGTGTAGGTGGTGGTTGGGGATTGGTTATTAGATTGCTCAGGGCGGTAGAGGTGGCGGCTGCAGGTTGGGAAAAAATGGGTCGAAGGTTGGGCGGAGGAGGAGAAAGAAGGGAAAAAAATGGAGAGAAAGGAGGGGTAGCTGGGAACTTTCAGCCAAAGGGAGGATGCGGGGTGGTAGAGGAGGTGTTGGGGAGTAGATTGGTGGCTTTGAAGGCAGTGGAATGGCGGCAAACGATGGTGGAGCAAGGTGGAGGCTGAGAGAGGGGAAAGAAAAAGAAGAGAAAGAAGGGTGGCTGTAGGGGGCTCGCCGGGGGAGGGGGTGGCAGGAGGTGGTGCAAGTGGTTGGTTGGGTGGTGGCAACGGCGGTTGAGGGTGGCAGAGAAAAAACAAGGGAAGGAAAGGAGATGAGAAGAAGGCTCAGTCAGGAGGAGGGAGGCTCAAAAAGTGGGTAGAGAAGGGAGGTTAAGGAGAGGAAAAGGGAAGGGTGGGAGAGAGCAGGTATGGCTAGTTAGGTAGGGTGTAGGAGGGCAAGACATAGGGTGGAAAGAAGAGGAGGAGAAGAAGGGAAAATAGGGCATGTGTGGGTTTATAGGAGTTGGGTTGGTCCAAAAAGGGGACTAAAAGGATGGGGGAGAAAGCAAGGTGGTGGGCTAAAAAGGGAAGGTGGCAGAGGTGGTGATTATAGGCTAGAATTACAAGCGGTGTGCAGCGGTCGACGTCAAAGAAGAAGGAAGAAGGATAAAGAAGAAAGAAGGAAGGCTGGTCAGGCAGGGAGAAAGGAAGGTGAGCTGGTCGGCCTGTGTGTGAGGGAGAGGGGGAGGAAAAAAGAGAGAACTGGGTTGACCCAATCGGGGGGAAGGAAGGAAGAAAAGAAAAGAGGGAGGTTGCAATACCCCAAAAATTTACTTAGCCTAATCTTGCATCATTAGCACCCTAATCTAATGCTAATATCAATAAATCTGATATTTGCCTTAACCTATCATTAATCCCGAAACATTAACCGATTCTAAAAACCTTAACTTTGATAAACTGTAATTCGTAAACTGAAATCAAATCTGCTAAAATTTCTGCTAATCCTAATTACCTTTAGCTAATCTAAAATCACCCGAAACTAATTCCCCCACCCCTTTCTCATTTTCTTTTCTTTTCTTTCCTTCTTCTCCTTCTCCCGCCAACCTCATGCTACAACTCTTACACCATCCACTTGCACCATCTACTTGCACCACCACCCATCACCTTTCCGCTCCCTCATCCATCACCCATCACCCATCACCTTTCTCCTTCTTCTTCTTCTCCTTCTCCCACCTTTATAGACCTGCACCCCCATGCACACCACCCATCTCCCCTGCTATTCTTCTTCTTCTCATGCAATACTTCCATCAACCATCACCACCCTCACCTTGCAGCTACTACCATACCCTAGGCATCCTCTGCAACCATCACTATCATCATCAACTTGCAGCTGCACCATCACCATCCTCTCCATCTCATGCCACCCCTATTCTTTTTCTCCTTCCCGAATCATACCACACAAGCACACATGAATATATGTATATATATATATATATACCTCAAAATCTCACTATTTCTCTTTGGTTTTGCCTCACTCTACTAATATTTGTGCCAAAGAGCCATTACCAAGCTCCCTCACCCTTCTCATTCCTTTGTTCTCCCTTTCTTCTTCTTCTTCCCCTTCCTTTCACTATTTTAGCTTTTGCACCACCATCTCCCACCACCGTGCACCACTCGACACCCTTTGGCCAGTGGACCGACCACCAATGTCATCCTAACCCTCCTCCTCGCTGTTGTCGCCCATCGCCACCGATCGCCACCTCTTTTCCCTTCTTCTCTCTCGCGTTTGTTACAGCGTCGTAGTGTGCATGGTCGGTGCATGAACTACCACATGACCGTTCAATGCTTAAAATCCCCTACTAAATAGCCGTGCAACCCTTGCACCGTCTGATCGTGCATAACTGTTTCTCTTAGCCTGATTCTATATGGCCATGCAACTTCCCATTTTAGCCGTGCAACCCTATTTTCACCCCAAATCTTGTCCAAACACTACCAAAATTTAACCATAGCTCCACCACATATTATTCTACACTTCCATACAATTCAATTTTCCATTTGAATCCGGTAAGTTCCATTTTTATCCTTCTCTACCATGATCTCCCTCTTAATTTTTGACCTCCGATCCTAATCATATTTTATCTTGTTTTCATAAGTGATTTTCTGGTGATCTTGGAGGAAGTCTAGGATTTGCGTGCTTAAAGTTCGGTTTCCTAGTTGGTAAGGATACTATTCGATGCTTAGGACTTTTGATGATATTTGTTTGTATGGATAAATGTGTCTTCCATGATATTGTTGTTGTATTATGCATTATATGTTTATATTAACAATTTGTGCTGATAGGAATGTTATATTGAAAGAAAATAAGAGTTGGGAAGAGATATCATTATGTTATGATTTGTGACAATAATCACATATTTGTGAGAATACATCTTATAGCATGGAATATGGTTGAATGATGATGACATCACACTTATGGAAATATATCTATGGTTGAATAATGATGATATCACACTTATGGAAATATATCTATGGTTGAATATTGATGATATCACACTTGGGGAAATATATCTATAGTTGAATAATGATGATATCACACTTGGAAAAATATATCTATGGTTGAATAATGATGATATCAAACTTATAAAAATATATTTATGGTTGAATAATGATGATATCATACTTGGGGAAATATATCTATGGTTGAATGATGATGATATCACACCTGTGGAAATATATCTATGGTTAAAATAATGACAATATCACACTCATGGAAATATATCCATGGTATGGAATATGGGTTGAATGATGATAAGGTTATATTTGTAAAAATATATTTTAAGGTATGAAATAAGGGTGGGATGATGACAATGTCATATTTGTGAAATTATATTTTGAGGTATGAAATATGGGTTGAATGATGAGGACGTCATATTTTTGAAAATATAACTTAAGGTATGAATTATGGATTAAATAATGATAATGTCATATTGGTGAAATTTATGACTTAAAGAATGAAATGTGGATTGAGTGAGTTGTGGTCAATGGGCTTAAGGTCTCTCATGAGGTATGATGATGAATGAGGACTTGGAAAAATAATATGTATAGAAGGTATAAGATTTTATAAAATAAAGGTGCTAATTGTGCTTAAAGGGTAACTTCATCATTATGGGATATTAAGGAAGTTTTGGTAATTTATGTGTTAGGAGACTTAAATTATGACAATAACAACTTGAGTAATTCATGGGAATATTATCATTATTTGGGGTTCATACATGTTTAATAGTAAATTTGGGGCAAGTCATCTTGAGATGTTAATGTTATTATTCCATTTTCAGGGATTAGAGATTATCTATTGGATTTAGAAATGATGAAAATTTCATTTTAAATGTTATGAAAATTCTATGGGATTTGGGCTTGGATACTTCGGAAATTAATATTTATATCGGGATGATATTACTGGAGCAAGCTTATGGGAATTAGGCTGTGATTTTTGGGTGTGATACTAATGATGGGTTTTGGGTGATGACATAATATAATATGAGTAGAACAACTAATATGGGAGAATGAACCCTAAAGGAAGTGTATTTAGGGTTTGACAAGATTTAAGGATTTAGACCTATATTATATGCATATATGTTTGACTGTGTTCTATACTTGAGAATCAATCTTAAATAAAATACTAATCACTTAAAGTGAAAGAGCATGTGAGTAGGGCCATGATAATTATTTGTCCCAAATCTATATATATATATATGTATGTATGTATGTATGTATGTATGTATGTATGTATTCTCATTCCACTAGATATAATAGTGGCTCGGGAGCGTTCTTGTAATCCCCTGAATTTTTAAAAGCCTATAATTTAATAAATAACTTTATTTGGGATAAATTAGCTTTTAAATCTATTTAATTAAATTATTTTATGGACTTTTGAGTACATAAAATTAAATATAAATATTTCATAAATTAAAATAAATATTTTGCTATTTTATCATACTCTTATTATTTAAATAATTTTTCAAACCATTATTTTACTAAAATTATTTTTTTAAACCCATATATTTTAATTATATTAAATTAAATTATTAAATAAATTTATCACCCAAAAGTATTACATCTTATTATTTTATAAATTAAATTATTTTATTTTATGCCATTTTCCCTTTTCTTTTTCCTTTCTTCCTCCCTCTCCTTCTTCCTCACGAGCCCGTCCTGCCTCCCTCCTTTCTTTTCTTTCCCCTTCTCCCCAGAATGGGCCTGCCCACACTCTCTTCCCCCTCGCTAGCCTGCATGCCCGCATGCAACCCTCCCTTCCTCTTTCTTTCTTCTTCTTCCTTTCCCTGACGCCTAACCCAACCACCCTACTTGTAACCCTCTCCCCTATTGATCTCCCTATCTCTCTCTCTCCCGCCATTTCTCTGCCCCATCCCGGCCCCACCATCTCTCTCTCCCCTCGCGTATGCCCTGCCATACCCCTTCTTTTCCTTCCCTCTCTCTACAACTCCCATGCCTCTACCACCCTGCCGCCGCCCTACCGAGCCTCCCTGTCCCCTCCTTTCTCTCCCTGTTCTTCTTGTTCTTCCCTCCCTGCCTCATTCTGCCATTTTTCGAGTTTCCCATGCCTTCCTCGATCTTCTTTTCCTTCCTTTCTTCTCCTCCCATCTCTCACCCTGTTTTTGCTTCACCGCCCCACCCCACTCCGCCGCTGCCACCGCCGAACTAGCCACATGCACCACCTCTTGCTACCCTCTACCTCACCCTTGAACCATCACAACACCCCTTAAGCCACCCTACAACCTCTTTCTTCCTCCCCTCTTCTTTTTCTCTCCTTTTTCTCCCTTCTTGGCAGCCACCCTACACCGCCGTTTTGCCGCCTCTGCCGTCACCTGAGCCACCAAACCAATCCCTACAACCCCCTCTCTACCACCTCCAAACCCCCTTTGGCCGAAACCACCACCTGTAGGCCTTTATTTTCCCCTCCTTTTTCCTTCCTCCTCAGCACCTCCATCTCGACCCATCTCAGCAGCCACCTTCGTGGCCTCGCTGCCACCGCCCTTGGCCACCGTCAACCCATCCCCAACAACCACCTACACCCCCTCTCCACTTCTGCACCGTTCCCTTGCCCCAAATCCTCCCCCATCTACCATTTTTCTTAGCCTAAACACCCTAATCCGAAATTGATTTTCTCTTCTTCTCTTTATGCCATTTTGAGCCACCACCCTATTGTTTTGCATGCAGCTCATGCTGTATAAGCAGGATGAGCTACTGCATTTCTTGGCCCATTTTTTTTAAAAAAATTAAGGTATAATAATATTTAAGTTAATCATTTCATTAAGTGAATTTTATAAAGTCTTATGCTTGGCTTTCCTTATTTCTAATATAATACATATTAATATTATTTTTAGGTGTTGGTTTTGCTAATCAAAGCTTGAACCTTTAACTGGAATACTGGTAAGGTTTGTTTTTGTGCTAATTAAGGTGACCGTTAAACCCCACTTAAATACATGGATAACGTATGTTAGCACATTAGGCTTTTTACTATGTTATTATGCTTGATATATGTTGTTTAATGTAATATACGTACTTCCACGTGTTGATCGATAAAAAAGGAGTATGTTAGATTATATTCTATTTATGGAAATATTGTTTAAGGTAAGAGTTTGGTTATTAATGAAAATGTTAAGTGTTTATCCATGTTGTGTTATACTATTGTGACCATTAATGCATGGTTAATATTCTTGTGAGCCCTAGGGGTATTTTAGTAATATGTATTGTAGAAGAATGTGGCATAATGTGTATAGGTGTTAATGAGTATTATATTAAATATAATAGTTGAGGAGTTAGATAATGAGAATGGGTTATTAATGCTAGTAATTCATGTGGTGATAATAATTTAGTATAAGTGGAGTAATAAGGGGTAAAATGGTAATTTGTAAGTGAAAATGGTAAATTGGTAATTTTGGAAGTAAATGGTAAAATGATAATTTTGTAAGTAAAAAAATAAATTGGTAATTTTAGAAGTAAAGGGTAAATTGGTAATTTTGGAGGTAAAGAGGTAAAATGGTAATTTTGTAATTAAAAGGTAAAATGGTAACTTTGTAATTAAAGGGTAAAATGGTAATTTTATAATTAAAGCGCAAAATGGTAATTTCATAATTAAAAGGGAAAAGTGGTAATTTCGTAATTAAAGGGCAAAATGGTATGGTAATTCCTTAATTAAAATGCAAAATGGTAATCTTAGATGTAAAGGGGTAAAACGGTAATTTTATGAGTGAAAGAGTATTATGGTAATTTTTGGAAGTTAAGGGGTAAAATGGTAAATTTGAAAGTAAAAGGGCAAAATGGTAATTTTGTAAAAAAAGGGGTAAAGTGGAATTGGAAAGGAGTAACTTGGTAATTATGATAATAGAGAAGGATAATTTGGTAATTTAGCCAACTAAAGGGTAATTTGGTAATTTTGATAATGGAGAAGGGTAGTTTAGTAATTATGATAATAAAGAAGGGCAATTCGGTAATTTAACCGACTAGAGGGTAATTTGGTAATTTTGATGATGGAGAAGGGTAGTTTGGTAATTATGATAATAGATAATGGTAATTTGGTAATTTAACCAACTAAAGGGGTAATTTGGTAATTTGACCAACTAAAGGGAAATTTATTAATTATAATAAAGGAGAAGGGAAAATTGGTAATCTAACCAACCAAATGGAAAATATGTTAAGTGTAACAATTACAAAGGGTGATTAGTGGCCTAATAAGTGTGGGAGATAGCTTGGTAACCTAAGTCGAGTAAGGGTGTAGCAAAGAACAACTATGTGTGGGTTACATGCCTTATGTGCCATGTATTATGCCATATTGTGTATTTTATGCTAAATGATTAATCATTTGTAGCGCAACAAGAAGTGGATGTATGCTCATGTAACTTCCTTATGGCATGTGAATGATGATTATATATGTTGTGTGTACGATGTTATATGATGTGACCCTCTAGGACATGCATGCTAGGATGTTTAATAACAGGATATGGGGTGAAAGGCATGAAAAAGAAAAGGGGAAAAATAAGATAACCAAGGGGAAGAAAGTTGGCTAACGTAGGTAATAATGACCTAAATAATCCATGATCCATGAGTGGTGAATAAAAGGGGGGACATAAGTAAAATGAAAGAATGGGAGAAAATAGGGTTACATGGGAGGAACTAGGGTTTGGGATGAAACCCTAATTTGAGAAGGTGGAAAAAGAAAAAGAAAATAATAAAAATAAATGAGAATGAGTGGGGGTAGAAAGTGAGGGTTGGATCTAAGGGTTGTGACGTGTGGGGTGAAATAGTTTGGGATGTGTAAGGCAGAGAAGGATGGGCCACATAGGCCCAGATTAGGGTTTTTGGAGAAAGCCCTAGGGTAAGGCAGTGAATGGGCTTGACCCACACACTTAGGAGTTTGGCTCCGGGTGTGAGTAAGTGGAATAAGGGAAGGATGTCGGGGTGAGTTAGGAGGTGCAGAAGTCTCAAGATATGAGATGAGCCCTTCTTGGGAGGATAAGTGTAGATGTAGTTAGCCATGCATGTCTAGGTTGAAATACTTTCGAATAAGATACAAATAAGATACTAATCACTTAAAGAGGAAGATTGTTGAACCGGACCCAGACTGGTCCACCGACAAATAATAGTGGCTAAGAGCGGGGGTACCCTGCATGATCGGTCCACCGGCGAATAATAGTGGCCAGGAGCATTTTGTCCTACATGACCGATCCACCGGCTATAATAGTGGGGGATTCCGTGCACATCAAACCAAACGTAATGAAGCTAAGACATGGTAAATACACTAATTACTTACAGTGGAACACCATGTGAGTCGAGGCTAGACCGATCTACCGGCGAATAATAGTGGCCAGGAGCGTTTTGCCTTGCATGACCGGTCCAACGACGAATAATAGCGGGGTTCCTGTACTCACATGGATCTTTATAATCCGAGATGATTGATTAATGATAGAATAATGGCCTTAAGGCCCCAAAAGTATCGATTGTTAATTATGGCCTATTAATATTTTGTTGGTTTGTTAAGTATGCAAATACACGAAATTGAATATTACTTATGCACCATTAATATCCGATTGACTTGTCAAATATATGAATGTATGAATCTGAATATTATGTTTACACCTGTTGTTATGTATGGGTATAGTGGTATTACATTGCGTGCCTACCTTTAAGTGTGTTTTAAAGGGTTACTCAGTACCATAGTACTAAAGGGTTCTATTCGTGGGGCCCCTGCTGAAATGCCCCAAAAATATTTATTTTAAGAAATATAATAAAATAATGATTTATTAAGGAATTAATTTAATTAATTATTTCTTTTGATATGGGAAGGATTTTTTTAGGGAAAATTAATAAGGAATTTATAAATATTTTTATAAATGAAAAATTGGGCTTTTTGCTAATTAAAAAGGAATTTAGGAAAAATCCTTTAAAAACCCTAAATTAGCCTAAAAAGGAAATTTAATATTATTTTATTTTAATATTTCTATTTAAAATACCCAAAATATTCAAATTATTTTGTTTAACCCCAAACCACTTAAATTTTCCTTTTTCTTTTTCATCCCTCTTTTTTCTTTCTTTTCTTTTTTTTTTCTTTTTCTTCTCTTGCCGATTGGGCCTGTGGTGCGGCCCAATCCTTCTCCTTTTACTTCCTTCTCTTGCGGCCTAGCACTGTTCTTTTCTTTTCTTTCCTTCGGCAGCTGAGACACTGCGTTTTGTGCCTTCTTCCTTAGGAACGCCGTGTTTCATTTATGTATCTTATAACCATTGCTAGCCAGCCGGTTCTTCTCCTTTTTCTTTTCTTTTCCCCCGGCCACTGGTTCACCTCCTTCTTCCTCCTTCCTCCTCCGTCGTCGACCTATACCTTCAAGCCCCAAAGATGGCACTACCGGTCACGCTTGACTTGGCCGCCCGTTTCCCCCCTCTTTATCTTCCCCTTGACTCACAGATCAACTTGGTATAATCTGTTTTCCTCATCTCTCGCTCGATTTCTCCCTATTCCTTTGCGAAGGGTCGACCCCGACCAAAAATTGCGCTGGCCGATTAACGGCGCCTACCACCCCAAACCCAACATACAATACCCTCCTGCCGACCCCTAGAACCCTACCCCGAAACCCTAAGAGCAAACCTATGCACCACACTAACTTCAGAAGACCCTTTCGCCACCATTAGCCAACTTTGCTGCCACCTCTTCCCACCAAAATCTTCCCTACACCACCCTCTAGCTATCTGATCCACCATCTCCCTCGATTCTTCTCGCACGAGCCACCACAGCCGTGCAAAGTTCCCTGCCCATCAAACTAAAATTTTTACCCCCACAACCTTCGAGCCACCATTCAGCACCATATCCGCCACTTCTACTACCTTCTGCACCACCCAAAAGTTGCTACTAATTCTCCTCCACCTAGCTATAACCTTCTTTTCTCTTTTCTCCTTCTCCTCCCCTCTTTTTCTTCATCTTTCACTTTCAGCTGCCACCTCTACCACTGTGCGCCGCCGCCCCTTATCGTGCCACCACCCTCACTTTACCCCTCTCAGCCTAGGCTACCACCAACACCTCAACCTCCACCCTTTCTTCTCAAACCTCAAAATTTCCCCTTTTTACCCTCTTTTTCGACCACCACCACCGCCGCCGTGCACCACCGCCGGTGCCACCCATCTCCACCAACTCAAGGTGAAACCCTAGACCCTCTTAGCCCTTCTTTCCTATTTATTTAAATTTATTCTATTTTATTTCAAATTTCTATATTTATTATTATTATTATTATTATAATTATTATTATTATTGGATGTAATATTAATGGAAAATTTTATTGGCAGGGTCGAGAGTAGTCTTGAATTAATTAGGGGGTTAGTTTCGAATTATAAGTATTTATTTGTATTATTATAAGTTTTATTATTATTATTATTATTATTATTATTAGTATTAGTATTATTATGTTATGATTATTATTATTTATCCAGGGAGGGCCGAAGCCCTAAATTTTAATTAGGATTCGCACCTTGTATTTTTATTACTATTATTACTATTTTTACTATTATTAATATTATTATGATTATTATCTTTATTATTTTTAATATTATTATAAGTAATATATGTTATTAATATTATTATTACTATTATTGAATAGTAATTTCATTATTTGGAGGTATGGTCAAAAACCCTACCTTGTAATTTTAGGCTTATATTATTATTTTTTCTATTATTATTATTATTGTTACTAATATTTTATTATTATTATTATTATTATTATTATTATTATTATCATCATCATTAGTAGCATTATTTTGGTGAAGGGTAGAAACATTTATATCACCATTCGTTTTAAATTACATTAATATTATTATTAATAGTTTTAGTATTATTTAGTATAGTTAATTTTAGTATAGTATTATTTTAATTAAAAACGAAGTGTTAGGATAAGTTAGTAAATAATAGTATTTTTAGGAGGGAACCTAATTCTAGTTTTTTCCCTCATAATAGGTGAGCCCAGTCAAAGCCCTCAAGAGGTATAGGAGCGTGCTCCAAGACCGGTGACATTTTAGGTAAAGGAGTACTAATGTCGTTTGTGTATTTATGTGTTTTATATGCCATGCATGCCATGTAATGTGAACTATAATGTATTTTATGTGTATTTGTATATCTATCATATGTGTAGCATGATATGGCGTTAACGTAAGATCGTACATTAATTTGTGGCATGTGTATTATATGTTGGAGTTGTGATATTATTGTATGGTGTGGCCCATAAGACATGCATGATAGGGTTTGTAAAAATAATGATGGGGAGCATAATAATGTGGTGTTAGGGTTTGGCATGGAGTTGTGCGTTGTATGGTATTAGGGTTTGTATGGAAGTGTTTGGGTTTGCATTGTGGTATTAGGGTTTGTATGGTGGCATTAGGGTTTGTATGGTGGGATTAGGGTTTGCATAGGGGTATTAGGGTTTGCATGGTGGTGTTAGGGTTTCCCATGGTGGTAATAAAATTTACATGGTGGTGTTAGGGTTTCACATGGTGGTATTAGGATTTTACATGGTGGGAGTTAATGGTTGCATGGGAGTTAATGGTTGCATGGGAATTAATGGTTGCATAGGAGTTAACGATTGCATGGGAGTTAATGGTTGCATGAGAGTTAGGATTTGCATGGGAGTTAGGGTTGTTATGGTTACCATGGCTTGGTGTGGTCAACTAGGGCATGGAGGATAAGAATAGTGGGAGTTAATCATGCATGTCTAGGCAAAGTTTTGAATAAAATACTTAAGACACTAATTATGTAAAGTGGAAGAGTATTGAGTCGGGTCCCACCGATCTACCGATTAGAAATAGTGGTTAGGACGCATAGTCCTATGTGCCTTCGATCCACCAGCTATAATAGTGGTTAGGGTATGATATCCTATGTGCCTCCGATCTACCGGCTATAATAGTGGCAGACTTCGAACTCAATAAACCGAACACCTAAGTTACTAAGACATCTAAAAGACACTAAGTACTTATAGTGGGACGCCATATGAGCTGGGGCCAACAGATCCACCGGTAAGAAATAGTGGTTAGGGTATGATATCCTATGTGTGACCGATCCACCGCCTATAATATTGGGGGCTTTCGTACTCGCATGGTTTTGATAAAAACATGGTATGAATAGATTTCCGATAAGAGATTAATTAAATAATTAATCTGGACTACTTGGACCTTTATGTGTAGGCTTGATCATTTATAAGTTGTATAATACTCTGTTGACTTTATTTATATGTGTGGATTTGAAATTGTAAGTTTAATATTATCCTACATGATTTTATGTGCTTATGTGTTGGCCTTAGTGCTCGGTTACCTTACTCACTACGTAGCGTACTGATCACCCTTCTCATGGGTGCTGCTCATTCCCACGAGTAGAAGGCCCGTCTGATGTATTGTAGGTAGGAGATTCTTATTTCGATGCCATTGATGTCTATGGGACATCAGGTGGGGCCGAGTGATGATTGGGCTGGATTCAATGTCCTAAGAGTGGCATGGCTGGTTTTTCCATTAAGATTATTATCCTTGTTATCTATTAATTATGTTTGAGCCTTCAGAAACAAGTTTATTAATGTTGCTATTTTTCTTCTCTGAAAAACAATAGCTAGTATTTCGAATTATGTAAAGAATTATGCGTACTCTGATTTTCGTATTTATGAATTTGGATTATTTAATAATGTTAAGTGTAGTTTTTCTTGGCCTTAGCACTTGGTACTGGAACGGTAGGAGTGAATTGGTCTGGTACTAAGTGTGGCGGTATCATCCCCAGACTTAACGGTTTATAATGTATAAGTCTTGTTTAAAAAAAAGTGTAAATTTTGGGGGTGTTATACCTACCTATTCAATGGGCAATGTCCCTTGCAGGGCGTTTTCAGGTGTTATTCAAGTGGGCCAATGGGAAAGAGCGTAAGGATTATCTGGGCTTTTAGGATTTCATCCTTCCTCTTCTAATGTTTGGTGTAAATGTAACCTTTGTTCTTGTAACCACCATTGGTGGATTATATTCTTATAAAATGTTTACTTGCGCTACTCTAATTTAAATATATTTGAATTTCTCGTAAAATATATTTTACTCTTTTAACCTTAGCACTTGGTACTGGAACGGTATGAGTGAACAAGTTTGGTACTAAGTGTGGCGGTAATATCCCTAGAATTCACATTTTTATTATTTTGCTTCCGCTAATTCTTTTTAATAAAATGAAATTTTTTTAGTAGTAAATTTTGGAGGTGTTATAGTTTTGCCCCGAGATGATGTTTTTAATCTCCATTCCACTAAAAAGAATAGTGGCTCGGGTGTGTTGTCCATGAGAAGTTTCAAACCGTTCCACTAGTTGAGAATAGTAGGGTGCCTACTCATCGTGAAATAAAACTTACCTGATGTGGTTTTTTATCAAAGTAACAGAAGGTTGGATCAAAATTTGTAGTAGAAGCTGTCACCCACGATCTAATGCAAAAAGAATGAAGTGAATTGGTGGATTATGGACGAAGAAATTGAAGATACAAGTGAAGGTACTTGACAGATTTGTATAACCTTCGAATATGTCGAGATTTAAGATAGTTTTGAGGAAGGATTATCCCAGATCTTCCTTGCTCAATGTAGAACCAAAAGGGACGATTAGACTTTAGCTCTCTTGCTCAAAGTTTTATCAAAGTTCTTATTATTCATTCTGCATACAAATGTTGTGCACAAAAGGTATATATAGGAGAAGGGAGACTCGGTGGTGAGCTAGCTTAAACCAGTCGAGTTTTCCTTCTTAATTCAGCCCATTAATCATGGTTGAATTAAGCCCATATTAACCTTAATCCAAAGCATAATATCATTGGTTAAATGATACAAAGGATTAATATTACAAAGCTATACAATAGACTAAGATACATACATGAAATTATAGCCATACCCTAACTTACATAAAATATACTTAGGGTTAGAGTTTACAACAAGTTTATAAAAATAATGAATATCATCACTCTATCTCTTGTTGTAATGTATCATCCCATGTATGTCATAGTCTTGCATGCCTTGGAATACTTGTACACATCAATGTGTATGAACATCATCTTCTTGCAAATATGTAACATACCTACAATAATAACTTGAATGATTTTTAATGCCAAGCATCTTAGAATTATCAAGAATATTTAACATGATAGGCTCCAATATTAAGAAAGCTAAATCATATTCCTTAACTTGAGGATTAGAATGAATATGACAGTCATTATGTTCAGTGGATGCTCCTGCATCATTACCTTTACAAAAATATACCGATGATTTAAAGTGGAAGAATGCATGAGTCAGGACCATGGTGATATGTTTTCTATATGCATATGCATTCCCGCTCCACCGGGTACAATAGTGGCTTAGGAGAGTTTTGCTCAGAGAAGATGTGTTAATCTCTGTTCCACCGGATAGAATAGTGGCTGGGGAGTATTCTGCCCCGAGAAGATGTTTTCACCTTTGTTCCATCGGAAAGAATAGTGGCTTAGGTGTGTTGTCCCCGAAAGTTCCAGACCATTCCATCGGTTTAAGAATAGTAGGGTTCCTGCACTCAATGTATATAAAAGGATAAAAATGAAATATAATTAACATAAGAATAGTGGCTTAGGAGAGTTTTGCTCAGAGAAGATGTGTTAATCTCCGTTCCACCGGATAGAATAGTGGCTGGGGAGTATTCTGCCCCGAGAAGATGTTTTCACCTTTGTTCCATCGGAAAGAATAGTGGCTTAGGTGTGTTGTCCCCGAAAGTTCCAGACCGTTCCATCGGTTTAAGAATAGTAGGGTTCCTGCACTCAATGTATATAAAAGGATAAAAATGAAATATAATTAACATAAGGATTTGGATCGTAATATGCCTTATGAGATGTTCATTTAATTTGTTATATACCTTTATTATCTAATATGGAAACATGTGCTATTTGTATTCCTATTTCGATAGTATTGTTCCCTTACTCAGTACGTAGCGTACTGACCACTAGATTTATGAGTGCTACTAATTCCCACGAGTAGACCTGCCCTATTTTGCAGGTGATTGATGATTTTTCACTTGATATACTTGCCTTGGGTGAGCGCTAAATGTTTTGGTAAAGTGTATGGTTATTTTGATATCTCTATTTCTCTCTTTGGACTCTTAGTCCTCTGTCTTCACTATTTATTCCCTTATCTCTTTTTTGTATCCTATATCGCGATGGAATCAAGTGCTTCCCACACCCGATTCCTTGGTATGAGGTTACTTTTCCTTACACCATATGGACTGGGCATAGGGAGTGCCTCTTCTATGTCAGATGCGACGTGACATCCCCACATTTTTATATTTTGACTTCCGCTATTAACTTTTCAAAACGAAAATTTTAAGTCCCAAAATTTGAGGGTGTTATAGAGGTAGGATAAGGCTTCGCGTGGGAGAAGGAAGGAGGAAGGACGAAGGAGATGGGTTGGTGGCCTAGCATGAGGGGGAGAAAGGAAGCATATCAGTGGCCTGAAGGAGAAAAAGAAGAAAAGAAAAAAGAATGAAAAGAAGAAAAAAGGAGAAAGAAAAAGGAAAAGGAAAAGGAAAAAGGAAAATGGGGAGACATAAAATGAACATAATTTTTGGAATAATAAAATTTAATATTTTTGATAGATAAATTAATTTAATAATTTAATTTATTATAATTTAATATATTATTTTAAAAAGATTAATTTTAGTAAAATATTGGTTTGGAAGATTATTTAAATAAATGAGTATAATAAAATAAAAAAATATTTATTTTAATTTATTAAATATTCATATCCATTTTCATATACTCAAAAAGCCACAAAATAATTAAATTAAATAATTTAAAAGTTAATTTATCCTAAAGAAATGTTATTTATTTAATTATAGGTTTTAAAAATTTTAGGGTATTACACTGGAGGTGTAATTAGGTGGAGTCTATGGTTTTTCATTAAAGAGTAATATGAAAACTATTTTTTAGAACCATTGATAAGATGCTATTAAGACATTTATCAAATTAAATCAATTTAGTAAAGTTTTAATTCTAAGAAAAATATATAATAATTATGATAATGATGACAACAACGACGACAATGATGATAATGATAAAAATAGCAGTAATGTTAATAAAAAAATATTAGTATTGACATTAATAATAGTAAATAAAAATATTAGATTAATGAAATTCAATCAAATCAAATTAGTAAAAATTAATTCAGGAGAATAAGGCCTTAGGGTGTGTTTGGTAGCCTTTTTACATTATTACTTCATATACATTAAAAATATTATTATCTATATCATCTAATACTTATTATTATTGCATAGACAAGTAAAATTGATTCACTAAGAGCTTGTTTGGTTTTACTTAGGAAAAATAGTTTTTATATAATTAATTATAAAAAGTAATTATAGATTAATTTTTACTGTTTGGTTTTTCTTTTTAAAATTAATTACTTAAAACTACTTTTTATAAGTTAAAATTAAGAAGTAGATTCTACCTACTTCTGAAAATTACTTTTACATTGTATCTGGTATGGTACCTCAAATTATGTAAAAAAGTCGTTTAAAACATATATGTAAAACAAACTAAATAGACTGCCCATCGAATTCAAACCGCTCGCTCCCTCTGAACTTCCACTTCAAATGCTTGATTTGTAACATCCGTTTTGAATGAATCTTGATCGATAGTCTCGGATTAGCTGAATTCGAGCAGCAATCGATCAAGATTTCCCTCTCTTCGCCTTCGATCTTCATATTTGTTGCGAATAACTTGTTTTCGGAAACATGCTCCCTTTTGACCACCAATGCCTGAGGCGGTTTTTCATGGGTTTTTTCTTTCGTTTTTGAATACGCTTCCTTATCTAAATCCCCGAACAAAAGGGTCAGCTTGTTGTTGTACACCACTGCAATGTAGAATCCAGAATAGGGTTTCAAACCTGATCCAAAATTAGACCTGCTGAAGTCGTAATGGAGGAGGATGGTTTTAGGGATTTCGTGATTGGTTGGGTTAGGAAAAAAATTGAGCTTTTTGGATCCAGATGTGTTCTAGAATAACATGGGTTTAATGTTGAGGTGGAAGGATAGGGTGGAGAGGGGGGACGATGCAAGAAATGAGCGGTAGTTGTCGGGGAGGAGGTGAAGCCGGAGGGAGCAGCCGAATAAATTTCGGGACCAAGTTAAAGAGAATAGGCCTATTTGAGTGTGGTAGAGATAAGTTGTGAGTTTAGGGATTGAGGAGGAAGATGTTGTGCTTGATGCGGTGGTGGCGGGCGGTGGAGGAAGATTGAGGTGGTGGTTGTCACCGGTGGTTGGGGGTCGTAAACAAGAAGGGAAAGGAGTCGAGTAGTATCAGACCATATCTTTCGACTTGGATTTAGAATTGAAGGAAAAACTACGGGCACTTTGTAACACCCCAAAATTCACTATTTTTTTTTTGCTGAAGAATTTTAAATTAAAACCCGTGAATTATGAGGGTGTTACTGCCACACTTAGTACCAAACCGGTTCTCCCCGACCGTTTCAGTACCAAGTGCTAAGGCTAAAGAAAAGAAATAATCAGTTATAAATCAATACAATCCAATTACAAATAAGCATTAAACGGTTGTAAAACAAAAATCAGAGTACGCATAAGGAATTATTATTCAACTTAAAAAGAGAAATGGTTACAATCGATAAAAGATTAATAAAAGGAAAAAGAATCACATAAAGACTGAAATATGGCCACAACTCTCTCGAATTTGAGCCAACCACAAACTCAACACACAACCCCGACTGATGTCTCGCCCACCTGCACAAATAAAAAAGGTCTACTACTCGTGGGAATGAGCAGCATCCATAAAAGGGGTGATCAGTACGCTACGTACTAAGTAAGGTAACCGAGCACTAAGGCCAACACATAACATCACATAAATAATACGAGTAATAATAGAGTATAAGACCAACATGATAACATAAATACACATGACCATCCAAGTAAAAGTACAAAGGCCCACATATTACCCGATTCAATTACTTAATTAATCTCTTATAAAAACTCAATTCACACCATGCTTTTTATCAAATCCATGCGAGTACAGAAACACACCACTATTATAACCGGTGGGCCGGTCACACATAGAGCATCATGCCCTAACCACTATTATTACCGGTGGATCGGTCACAAATAGGGTCAAACCCTAACCACTATTATAACCGGTGGATCGGTCACATATAGGGTAAAAACCCTAACCACTATTCCTAACCGGTGGATCAGTTTGGTTCCTGCTCGCATAGTGTTCCACTGTAAGTAATTAATGTCTTTTATTTGCCTTAGCAAAACTCTGGTTTATTTTCATTGAGATCGGGATAAAATCTCAATGGAAAACCGACCACGCCACTCCGGAACTGATTCGGCTCGGTCATCACTCAGCCCCATCCGATGTCCCGTAGACATCAATCGAGTCAAAATAAATATCTCCTACCTACAGCAAGTCAAATGGGGCTGAGTGATGACTGGGCCGAATCAGTTCCGGAGTGGCGTGGCCGGTTTTCCATTGAGATTTTATCCCATCTTCTTTTAATTATGTTGAGCACTTCATAAACAATTTTATGATTGTAGTTATTTCTTTTCCCTAAAAAACTACTCTCGTATTTTGGATTGAATAAAGACTTATGCGTACCTGATTTCCATATTTATGAATTTGTACTATCTATTAATGTTTATTGAGTTGTTTTCTTTAGCCTTAGCACTTAGTAGTGGAACAGTAGGAGTGAGCTGGTCAGGTACTAAGTGTGGCGGTAGCATCCCCAGAATTTACGGTTTAATTTATAAGTATTGTTTAAAAAAATGTGTATATTTTGGGGGTGTTACTAAGTGTGGCGGTAGCATCCGCATAATTTACGGTTTAATTTATAAGTATTGTTTAAAAAAATGTGTAAATTTTGGGGGTGTTATATGCTTCCTCTTTCCCTCATTTTGTTTTCGGACTAGTTAGTTTTGGTAGGAAAGTAGGAGATAAATGTGGCACGAAAGGGTAGTGCTTCTCTAGTGCTAAAGAGGAGAGATGACCTGGTTTTTATTAGAGGGTTGGGTGGGACTTGGATGGGTGTTATCAGGTTTTGGTTTTTATTAGGGGATAGGAGATAAATATCTTTACACTTTTTATACTTTTTTATATATTTTTTTATATTTCATATATTTTTATTTAATATTACATAATTTACATAATAATTATTACCAAAAGATATATATACGAAGATAAAAATTGAAGATGAAAAATAAAAAGTAAATTTGTAGAAAAATAAAAACTAAACACTAATGAGATATAATAAGTAGTTTTTTAGTATTAATTACTTATACAACGAAAGTAAAAACAAACATATATTTTACTTTATATAGTACTTTTTTAAAAGTAGATTTATAAAAGTAATTTTTATCTAAAAGTGATTATTAAAAATAACTAATACTAAATGAGGGCTAAATATCCCAAAAATCCTATACTATTCATTTTTATCACCATAATAATATCCCTCACTAATTTCTCACCCACCTCTCCAATTTTTTATCATATATGTAAATTAATAATTAATAGTGATAGTGTTAACTATAATAATAATAATACATAAATGTTACAATAAGTATAATTATAATCATAAATAAATAAATAATAAGAATAATATAGATTATAATTATAATTTAATAATAAAAATATTTAAAAATAACATTAATCAAAATTATAATTAAGTGATAAATAAAAATAATGTTAATTATAATTATGTATATATATATATATATTATCTAATAAAAATAATATTATTATTAAGTTAAATTTAATAACAATACTATTATAGAAATAAATATTAAAAATTAATAATTGTAAGCATGTATTATAATTCATGAAAATATCAATCATAATTATAAATAATTGATATTAGTCAAAATTATAAATAAATAATTATTAATAATAATATTAAATTGTAATAAAAAAATGAATAACTAATTAAAAGATAAAAATCAAAATTAAATTAGTAATCAATACCGATAATATTAACTATAATTATAGATAACTTATTAAAAAATAATAATATTAATTATAAGGATAGATTAATACTCAATTAAAATGAGACTAATCATAATTATAGACAAATAATAAATATAAAAATGTTGAATATAATAATAGATATTAAATATATAAGAACAGTATTTATTATAATTATAAATTAATAATAAATAAAATATTATTAATCATTATTATTAATAATTTATCTGTACAAATAATATTAACATGA
Source organism: Tamarix chinensis (assembly GCA_030549775.1). Classification (NCBI taxonomy): domain Eukaryota; kingdom Viridiplantae; phylum Streptophyta; class Magnoliopsida; order Caryophyllales; family Tamaricaceae; genus Tamarix; species Tamarix chinensis. The sequence goes on from CM060172.1 coordinate 61,421,699, forward strand.
ATGATAAATAAATAGTCTTTAGGAATGTTTATTACGCATAATGTTAGTTATAATTATAACAAAATAATTGATAAGAATAATATTAGTTATCATTTTTAATAATAAGTGATAAGAATGTTGTTAATCTTACTTATAATTAAGTATTAAATATAAGTAAAATATATATAATTTGAAAAAAATAAATTAAAAACAATACTATTTTCTTTACAAGTAATAGTAATTTTATATAACTTGCTAAAAAAATGGAATTGATACACCCAACTCAACTCATCACGAGACTACCAATACATCCCCTCCTTTTAGAATACTTTGTGATTTTATTAAGAGCAAACCATCTATTGGATACTACAAAAATTATGTCCTTGAGAAGGCTATTTCAAGGATGGAAAACATTTCAAAAAATTATTTTTCTCCTTTCATATCAAATATTCCCTACAAAGGTGACCATTAGTAAACACGACAAGATATTTTTTCCCTTTAGGCTATCTTGTAGCTTTAGCTAAGATCCTTGGTTCATCCTCCCATTAGCACATACCATCTCTTTGTTGGAAAGAAACCCTAATCTTCCTTTATATCTTCAAGTTGTACAAACATTCTAAAGAAAGATGTTACATAGTTTCATCATGACCTACAAAGCATAACACACATGAGTTTCATCCATAAAGTATATTCGTTGATGTTGAGATTTAGTTAGCAATCATTATTAGATAGCAAGACAGATAAATAACTTATACTTCGAGGATGCTAATGAATTCCAAACGATTAGATATCACTAATTTTTCACACCTTTATATCTTACCAAGTCATATACTCTACGTATGTTATAGGATATATCACTAGCCATGAGTGTTAAGGACATCAAATAGAGGGGCAAACACACGTCTCACCTTAAAGAATATGTGTAGTTTCCAAGAATATAAATGTGTTGTAGAGAAAGACCACACTATATTAGACTTGAAATAGATAGAATGCACCTATTGCACCCACAATGAGTTTTCCTAGTTGCATATAATCCATATAATTTTCCCTAGCCTTCTTTTGTTGGGAGAACAAACCACTCTCCAAGCAACTAATGTTTTCATGGATGTCTCAATCTTTCTTGTCTAGGGGAATTTCTGACACATAATTTCCAATTGTTGCACTATCTTTTGAAGTAAAATAAAAACTTGACTTCATGATATATGCATACTGAAAATCACATATTTTAGTAAATATGTTATTCTAACATAAGAGGGTAAATTGGTGTGCCAATTAGTAAGCCTATTTGCAACCTTTTGAACCGACCCCTACATCTATCGAACAATTAAAGGAGTATAAGGAAAAGGTACTCCTAAATATGTTAAGGGAATTTTTCCCTCTATGAATTAGAGAGGTTGCATAATCTAAGACTTTGCCCTCTACTCTACATGCCCAAAATAAATGCAATTTTTTTAGAGTGAATAACAAGACCAAATCTAGCCAATAAGTCCTTAATGACTCAATGATCTTTTTGAATAGATTACATGTCCCCTCTACAAAAAAGTAAAATCTCATTTACAAAATCCAATTTGATAAACTTTAGTTTTTTACATTTAGGGTGACCTCTAAAATCAGTGTCACTCCATAAGCTAGTACGATCCTGACTAATTGAAGACAAAATCTACATGTGTGAAGAATTTGTTGCAAAAATCTACAATTTACTAATCCATAGGCTTTCTTGATGTTGATTTTTATTATACATATAGGTGAGCGCAAGCTTCTAGGAGTATTTCCATATTAATTCTGTTGTAAGAAGAATGTTATCACCAATTTATCTCCCTCAAACAAAACTTGATTGAGCTACATCAATAGGAAAGGCATGATAATTTATTGTCTTGTATCTTTGAGATGATTTTATAGAGCACCCCACAATATGTAAGTGGATGATATTCACTTACCTTGGAAGAATTCTCTATTTTGGGGATGAACATAAGTGAAATAACATTGATCTGACATGGAAAAAATCTAATAGCAAAAAGAGCAGTCACTACAATCATGATCTCATCACCAATAATACCTGAAGTTTTTTTTGAAATAATGTTAAAAATTCATCCACCCTTGGATCCTTATTATCACCTATGGAGAGTATAACACTTTTCACTTTAGAGTAGGTAACTACTGCCAAGAGATGATGCTTGTGCACCTTTTGAAACACCAGACCTCATGCCACTATCTTTGTGACAATAAAATCATTGGTCTAATCTAGGCAACTGAATATTTATTTATTTTTTGTAAAAATTCAAGAAAACAACTTTATTAATTATGATAATAATCAATAATATTCATGATAAACAATTAATCTTTACAAAAATGATTAATTTTAATTATAAATAGAAAATTAATAATAATAAAATCTATTATAGATAAAAATTAATAATTATTAAAATATTATTAATTATAACTATAAGTAATCAATCCATAACTAATAAAAATAATATTAATCATCATAATAAACAATTAATATTTGCAAACATGATTAATTTTAATTATAAATAGAAAATTAATAAGAATAAAATTTATTATAGCTAAAAATTAATAATTATTAAAATATTATTAATTATAACTATATGTAATCAATCAATACAAATAATTTTGAATTTAATGATACGTGAAAAAAGTTTGTGAGAATAATATTAAGCATAATTATTACTTTTAATATATATATATATATATATATATATATTATTAATTATAATTATAATTATAATTAAATAATCTATACAAATAATATAAGTTGTAATTAAAAATAAATTTTGAATAAAAATATTATTAATTATAATGATAAATTAATACTTAATAAAAAATGATCTGAATCATAATTATAAATAACCACTGAATAAAATATTAATTGTAATCATAAATAGCAAATCAATAAGAATAGTATTTATTTTAACTACATATTAGTAATTATTAAAATTATTACAAATAATTAATGAATAAAAATGATTTTATGTTTGATGATATATAAATAGTTTATAAGAATAATATTAATCATTATATTAATAAAGCGAATGAACTTCTTCAACCTTATTATCTTCAACATTCAATCATCTTCTCTTCAACCTTCAATTTAACCTTTCTTCAATTGACACATTGAAATACCCCAAAACCCTAATTTAGGAAATCATGGTCGAATAGGGAATTATTAGGAAATTAATTAAAAATAAACTACTTTTAGTGAAAAAAAAGGAAATTAATTAGGATAAATCAAGAAGGATTTTATGAGTGTTTTAAATAGGAGGATTGTTGGTATTTTTAAGCTAATTAATGATTTTATTTGGAAATTAATTAAATAAATTACTTTATTTAAATTAAGAAGAATAAAATAGTTTCAAATTAATATAAACTTTATAAATAATTTAATTGGAGAAAATTAGAGTGTTTTGTTAATTAAAATGGAATTTAAGAAATTTCTTTCAAAAATCCCTAAATTAACCTAGAAAGGTAATTTAATTACTATTGTAATAATTATATTTTATTAAACATCCCAAATTACCCAAATCATACTAATTAATCCAACCACTAATTTCCCTTCTTTTTCCTTTTTCCTTTTCTCCTTTTTCCCCTCTTTTTCCTTTTCTTTCCCTTACTTTTTTTTTTCTCTACTCTTCCCCCCGACTTGGGTCGGCCTGCTGGCCTATCACCCTGGCGCGGCCCAGCACCCCCGCGCACCTCTTCCTTTTCTCCCGGCCGGTTCAGCCCTCCTCCTTTTCCTTTCTTTTCTTTTCCCCTGGACCATCGGTCCGCCCCACCTGCAAGTCGTCTTCAACCTTTCGACGCCTGCAGCCGAAATTTCTGCCGGATATCTTAGCTTCAACGACACGCCACTCTCATCGGTCATTTCTCCCTTTCATCCCCGTTGACTCCCCTGCAGATGTGACCAATCGATTCAGCCATTCTCGCACGCAATCCTCTTCTTCTTTCCCCCCGATGGGTCTCGGTCTGCAACAGCAGACCTGCGCTGGCCAGCCTCTCCGGACACGCAAACACCTAACCCCTGACTCCCCTCGCACCTTTGTCGTTTTCCCATCCCAATTTGCCTATAAATAGCCCCGAAGGCCACCTGAATTGGGTTTGAAAAACCTGGAACCTAGAGAAATCCCAACGCGCGCCGCCCCACCTTCACCCGCCCTTTCCTCCTCCTTCAGCCACCTTTGCCGCCTGCCTGCGCCACCAACATCCTCCCTTCACCGCCCTCTACGCAACCAACCCCCTTAGCTTCCGTGCCTCGCGCCGCACGTGCTGCCCCTACCGAGCGAAAACCTCTCCCCAAATCGACCCTTCGACCCCCTCGCGCCACCTGCAACACCGCCACTGCCCCCCCAAAACCACCAGGAGTTCCTCCCCTACCACCCTGCATCTCCAATTTCCCCTACTTCTCTCCTCCCTAGCCTCCACATCCAACTCTCCCATTCTTCCTCCCTCCACCACCGCCGCCACCTCAGCCAGATTGCCCCAAATTTCTTGGACAGTTGAACCCTAGACCCTGAATAATAAAAGTGTAAATTTTAATACCATTAACCAATATTATTAATGATATGGTAATCAACATTATTATTAATACTACTACCCTAATCCCTATTATTACTACCCCTATTATTATTCTTAGGCCCTAACATTACCCCCAAGAACTTCTAATTAATGGTATTAAGCAATACAAGACCCTATTAAGTTATTATTATTGTTAATATTGCTAGTATTACTATTATTATTATTATTATTATTATTATTATTACTATTATCATCATCATCATCATCATTATTATTATTATTATTATCATCATCATCATTATCACATGTGTTACTTTAACTATGACTAACATCTTTAGTATCTCTATTATTATGATTATTATTATTATTTTAGTAGTTTTACTAATAGCAACATTGTCACTATTAATATCATTATCATTATCATTATTATTAGTAATAGGGCTATGGTAGTTGTAGCTGTCTTTATTATTATTATTATTATTATTATTATTATTATTATTATTATTATTATTATTATTATTGTTCTTACCCTTAGTATTATTATTATTACTAGTGTCCTCAACATTATTATTATCGTTATTATTATTATTCCTATTATTATTATTATTATCATTATCATTATCATTATTATTATTATTACGATTATTATGGTTGTGTTGGTGTTGTGGTATTATCATTATTATTGTCATTATCCTTATTGTTATTACTATTATTATTACTATCGTTATTGCTATCACCATTATTTTCACTATCATTGTTGTTGTTGTTATTATTATTATTATTATTATTATTATTATTATTATTATTAATATTAATAATAATATTATTATTATTATTCTTATTCTTATTATGTTATTGTTCTAACCCTTAATATCATGGTGTTATCCTTATTATCATTATTTTTAGTATTATTATTGCTATTGCACTATTATTATCATTATTATCATCACCAATATTATTGTTGCTATTATTATTATCATTTTTTTTACTATTATTACTATTATTATGAGTATTATCATATCGTGGTTGTTGCTATCAGTATCATCATTATTATTATTATCATTACTATTATTATTATTGGTATTAATAACAATATCATTATTAGTAGTAATAATAACCCCACCTTTTAATTATAAACTACTATTATCAATGTTAATTATAGTACTAGACTAGGATAGGGGTAAGATAGGAAAATTGTGATAATTCGGTAGAGAGAGATTGACCCTTAGTATTTCTTCCTTATAGGTGAACCGGGTCAAACCCTAGGAGGTGTAGGAGCGTGCTTCAAGCCCGACGCCGATTTAGGTAAGGACGTAACTAAGGCCACCTGTGTGTATTGCATGTTTTACTTGTCTTGGATGCCTTGTGCGGTTGTATGCTATAATCTGTATGTTATCGGTGTTATTATGTAGCGCAGCGTGGAATCGAGGTATGTTCTCGTGCTCTTGTATGTATGTACTAATATGGCATGCTACAAATATGATGTGATGTGAGGTGACCCCTACGACATGCATGCTAGGTTATTTGATGAGGTGTTGTGGAGTGGGGACTTGAAAGAGAAAAACAAGCAATTAAGATAACTAAGGGGAAGTACGTTGGTTAACGTAGGTATGGACGACCTAGGTAATCTGTAATCTGTGAAATGATGAGAAAAAGGGGAATTAAATAAATAGAAGTGTGGGGGACAATAAGGTTGCATGGGAGAACTAGGGTTGCATGGGAATGATAGAGTTGGTAGGGTGGAGATGATAGGGTTTGTATGGGGAGGTTAAGGTCCGCATGGGGGCGAACCTTACGTATGAAAAGTTACTTTGGGACGTGGGGAAAGTAATGGAAGGTTTGTTTGGGAGTCTGGAGGCTCGAGGTGAAAAATAGTACGTAGGGTCATATAAGGGTACCTAGGGTTTGAGAAGGAAACCCTAATTTGAGAAGGTGGAAAAAGAAAAATGAAATAATAAGAATAAATGAGGAGGAGTGAGGTATGAGGGAGAGTTGAGTATGAGGGTCATGATTTGGGTTTCCGATGTGAGAAATGTGTTAAGTATGATAATTATAAATGGTGTTTAGTGGCCTAATATAAGCGCGGGAGATAGCTCGGTAACCTAAACCGAGTAGGAATATAGCTAAGGCTAAATGTGTGATATGTGTCCTACGTGCCGTGGATGTTCTATATGATTTATGTGTCGTGGTCTTAAATGCCATTATCTTAACTGTTTCATGTGTGGCGTGGCTTGGAATCGAGTCGTGTGCATGTGCCCTCATTAGTATGTGATAGTACGAATATGTCATCAGTTTTGATGTGATGTGTTGAGGCCCTCTGGCCATGCATGGCAAAGGTGAAATGCCCTCGAATAAGACACGTTAAAACACTAATTACTTACAGAGAAAGATGTTGAGCCGAACCTAGACCGGTCCACCGACTATAATAGTGGCAGGGTATCTTACCCTCGCGATCGTTCCACCGGCTATAATAGTGGCAGGGCATGTGCCCTCGCGACCGTTCCACCGGCTATAATAGTGGGGGATTTCGTGCTCATCAAACCAAACGTAAAGTGATAAGATATGGAAAGATATTAATATTTACAGTGGAATACCTTGTGAGTCGGGGCCAGACCGGTCCACCGACAAATAATAGTGGCAGGGTATATTACCCTCGCGACCGTTCCACCAGCTATAATAGTGGCAGGGCATGGCCCTCGTGACCGTTCCACCGGCTAAAATAGTGGGGCTCCCGCACTCACAAGGATCGATAAAGACTATGTTGTAACTCGTTATAATTATCTAAGATCTAATGAGAAAGTCATCTAATTCGTGTTCAGCACTATTCATCTATGACATTGTTTATTGGTTACGTGCTATGTCTGCTTGTCATGTATTTCTGTGTATGTGGGCCTTAGTACGTCTGTTCCCTTACTCAGTACGTAGTGTACTGATCACTCATTTCATGGGTGCTGCTCATTCCCACGAGTAGAGAACCCGTCAGAGTTTTGCAGGTAGGGGATGAGATCTGTGGCATTTTCAGGGCTGAGAGTTGAGTTTGGATCTAGCTTGGGGGCCGAGAGTGACATGGCTGGAGAACTTCCCCTATCTTGTTTCTTTGCATTATCGTACTTTTTTATTCCGTTATTTTAAGTCCTCTGACATTTAGTATTTTTAAATTGTACTTTGGAATGTAACTTTTGACTTTCGCACTCTGATTCCGTAAAACTTATGCTATACGAATGATTTGTTTTGGTTCTATTCTTTTTAGCCTTAGCACTTAGTATCGGGTCGGTAGGCATGAATCGATCTGGTACTAAGTGTGGCGGTAATACCCCCGGATTTACAGTTTTGTTTGCTTGCTTCCGCTAAACTCCTTTAAAAGTAAACAAAAATTTTCAGTAGTAAATTTGGGGGTGTTACACACATGTAGCAGGAAGCTGTATATTTCTAAGGAATAATAATATCTAGCATTCACTTATGCCATAAATAATTTTTTTTGAGGAATAATGTTGAAATTACTATTATTGAGTGGTTAAGACTCATTAGCTAAGTAATTCATGATTTAATTATCCAAATCAACACACGAGATATTAAAAATGCAACATGGAAAACATAATTCTCATGTTTAGTTAGAGTAGAGGTGTTATTTTTTAGATTATCATTAGATGCAATGAATATGAAGCCCCGAATTTTGTTAGCAGAATTGAATCCATTTATAAGGATAAAACACTAGCATGGAGAATCAACAAACTTATCTATAAGGAATTATAAAATATTTGTTGAATCTGTCTCCACAATTAGGTTGTATATTTCTTTTCCATCTATTAATTTCAAGCCTAGCATACCCATACTTGCCTTTGTTACTAGTGGTTCCACGCAATCAATAAGAAAAAAATTCTATGTAAATTCGTAGCCGACAACATCTCTAGCATCATTCATAATTCCATCATGGAGGATCTCCAAAATCATCCATGAGGAATTATAAAATAGTCATTAAATTCATTTCCTCAATTAGGTTGTATATTCCATTTCCACCTCTAATTTCAAGCTTAACATACACATCATTATGTATGCTTTTAGTGGAGCCATGACATCGATCAAAACATAAGTTCTATTCAAATATGTAATGTACAACATCTTTGGTGTCATTCCTAGTTATTAATTGCCACCAACTCACTAACAACTTATATAAATGAAACATTTATAACCTACATCACAAAAAAAATAAAAACCTACTCATGTTAAACTCTTTCATCATATTAGCATATAAAACTCCATTTATAAAATTACCTCAAAACTAGTAGTTTATAAACTTTGAACCATTCTCTAAAATTATATATCTCCTCAACGAGCAACAATCCTTAAGGGAAGGTGAACTAGTGATAATATAATCATTGCTTAATAACTCATTTACCATATGCAATGAAATAAGCTTATTAGGTTATGCATTAAGTTTGTTTTCTTCTATACCCTTGTGAATGGATCTGAAACCCAAATTTTTCTTCCTCAAAAAGGATCCAACAAAAATATAGTATCTCTCTCTTTAACTTTATCCTCTATATGTATTTCTTTTTTACCATGATTACGGGAGTAGTTCAGAATAAATGTTGGGATCCTCTTCCTATAGCTAAAGGAAAAACTAATGTGTCTCTCGTAATATATGAAAATGGCATTATACTATTTAATCAAGCTAATGATAAAAAAATTAGAACCATTTCTTAAATCTTAGTGGACTTTTGTAATATGTCCACCTAATAAGTTAGCTTCAAAAAATCCAAATCGTTATTCTCTCCCAATATCATGCTTGAAGACCAAGCCCAATATTCATTCTAGTTTCACATTCCACTAACCAAAGATCTTGACCTAGATATCCCTCTATGTCCTACATAAGGCTTTGTCAGAAATGGACATTTCTTTTTAACAAGTTGGAACATAAGCTTATTTTATGGATGTCGAGGTGTTTATCCTTGTTTGGTAGAAATGTTCTAACAAAAACATAATTATAATATCTCTCTATATATATGATGTAAATTGACAAGTTGCTGAAGAAGGTTACCACAGGTATGGATCATATAACTACGCGCTTTATTTGAGGCTATTTGAATAGTTGGCAACAAATACATCACGTCTCCTAGAAATTGGTGACCTGCCCCTAAAAGTCACAGAGGGCTTAGTTTTAGATTTGCCAATAAGAATAATATGTCTTGTTTAATGAGTGTTACTTGTAAATTATTTTATAATAGTCAAGATAAATTGTGGAAAGATTTATAAATCACAATTACTTGCAAAGAAGCTCTTAGACCACAACTTGAAAGGGTATTTCATATTGTCTATCAGTATTATAGTAGGGAATTTGGTGGAACATTAGATCATATAACTCCATATTATTCTATGAAGATGTTTGGATAAAAGATATGAATTACTATTAGAAGTATGGTATTGGGCCCTAGATCTATAACAAAATGAATACCACATTTTTGTGGCTGATATTAGACAAAATGATACATGGTGTTTTGATATGGTCCCTTTTTAAATTCCATAATAAATGAAGAGCATGATGAAGGCTACTCTTTTCTCTTAATACCATAAAACTATAAAGGATATGACTTCATGGAAGTTTACCTCCACTAGATCATTTACTAGCAAATCTACATACAATTTTCTTCTACTCCAATAGCTAGAGGTCGTAGAGTGAGACTATAAATAGATATGGGCATTAGATACTCAACTAAGCATCTATTCTAGATTTTGGTTATGATAACATTCAAGATTACCAACCAAGTTATCACTAAAGTAATGAAACATAATCTAAGATGATCATCTCACTAATGAAAGAAAAACATATATGCACAAGTTTTATGAATGTTTGATAGCTCAATCTTGTAGGGTTAATATAAATTCAATATAACTAATAGATACAAACATCATAGTGAGTTTTGAAAACTAGGAAAAAACAAATTGTTTATCGAATTTAATATAACACCCCAAAAAGTACAACTATCTTTTTTTAGTAGAAGCTTAAGTTAAACTATACAAATACATAGGTGTTATTGTCATATCCAACATACAAAAGATACATTTAATACCTAACCTATGTCGAATATACGGCTAAAAGTAGTTCGTACCCTCAAATTAGGTATATCTAGTACCTATCCCGATATCAATATAATAATACAAGATAATTAAAAAGTAAAGTGATTAGAAGATGAAAAGAACAGAAATGGAGAAATAGAAGGAGATAGATGTGTATATACAAATGTACCTACAAAGTTAGGTAACACTCTAGGAACAAGACCAAAAAAAGTGATACTGAGAAATTTGGTAACTGAAATAAACTAAGAGTATTTAGATTTGGATATAAAAAAGAATACCAACACAGTATACCAAAATTTCCTTTCTAAGCCCACCCAAGTTAAATTTCTATAAAGTTCACATCCCTTATACATGCCTCTTTATCCATAACTCATACAAAGTCATCTAAAAATAAAATCATAATATTATTACAATAACAACATTGAGTAAACATGGATAACTAAAAGAAGATAGCATGCTTACATGGAAGACATTCAAGAACATACTAGTCATAATAAATGATAAATGAAGATTTTGACCAAAAATGACATTTTTGTTTTAAATTATCCTAAATCATTCTATATTATTCATATTTTAATTATTTGGATTTTTCTAAGCCTCTTGACTATTATAAAAAAAATTATAAATGAGGATTTTGATGGAAACCATCATTTTCATCTCAATTAGTCTTTATTGCGTTTTGTACCTTAAAATGGTCCTTTTAGCTATCTAAAATTTATGAAACTTAATGGATTATTGTATTTTGGTGTTATAAATTTAAAAATGAATTAAAAATAACTTAATTTTTTTAGATAAATTACCATTTTTAGGCATATAAGCCACAAAAATTTAACTTATGTACTTAAATAGTATCCTTGTCCTTTGCGATCCAATTGAAACCATTAAAATCCAACAAGAATTCATCCTAGCCATCTAGAAAAGATAAAGAGTTCACCAGAAATCCCATATATGTTTCTCTTCCCTCATGTACAAAAATATTCCCTAAATCATCTCTAATGATTATGATCACATGTTCCATTTTTATCTCCTAAGTTACGTGTGATTCCTCCCCCTGGTCATTTCATGTGATGTGGACCTTATTATCCCTATCCTAAATCACTATATAACCTCCCTCAGTCATCACCTAATATGATTATTATTCCCTCATCATTATACATACAAATCATACAACCACATTCACTTCACCTTGGTTTCTATCTTAACCCTACACATTATTTCTCCAATAGCCAAATCACTTAGTTATTTTTATCTTCTTGGTTCACACATGCAAGTTTCTATCCAATTTTATTTCTTTTATACACCACTATATCCCTCCATTGAAGCTCCTTGGAAACCCTCCATAATATAAGTTTGGTTCAAGCTTACCATTTTCCGTCATTTTCTTTCTTCCTCTTATGACTTTATGTATTAAATCTTACTTTTTGTTCTCATTTTTTTAGGATGGGTTGAAGAATTGAAGGTATAATGAGGCCACCTTATTTTATTTATATTTTCTTTCTTAATCTCAAGTAAGATTATTTTTACTCAACAACAAATATGATCTTATGTAGCATAATATAGATAGTTTCTATTATTTTTTGAATTTCATGGCTTTTCATGAATATGTTAATATATTGGATTCATGGATCATGATTTTATTAATTTCAATAACACATCAACCATATTTATGTTGGAGGTTCGATCATTATTGTAAGTTAAAGAATCATGAAATTTAGTGGTTTCCTACCTGTGAATTTGGGTTAACACTTATTTATTATCAAATTAAGTCATTATGTGTCTAATTTACAACTCAAATTTTGGATCTAAAATTTTTTTATTATCAAAGAATCTATAAATACTTCCCCCCTCAAGTGTGTAATCTTGTTTTTGCGAGCTTAAGAATCCTAGCCTTGGTTTGGGTTTTGATTTTTGTAATTGAGTTGGATTTTGTGTGTTAAAGGGATTATAAATTGTTTACCGACATTTTTGGGTGCAAAATGATATAAATATGGTATCACTTAGCTTGTTATAATTCAATTTATAGGTGATTAAATATTTAGGCAAAACTATAAACACATTCCACATATATGTCACTATTTATTGAAGATATATGCAATACCCCGATTTTTACTATTGAAAAATTTTGTTTTATAACTAAAACATATAAGTAAAATAGTAGGGGTTACTGCCGTAATTGATATAACTCTGGTTTTTCCAACCATCTTTACATCAATTACAATGCTAAAATCATTTATAGTGACATAAGGAAATTAGAAATGGAAGAAAAATTTATAGTACAATACGAGTTTAGAGTTTGACTCTGAATTACAATAACAAAATACAAAGTAAGGGATACCATGGATCAAATAGTCCAAAAAGGTATCCAGGTAAATACATCAACTGGATAACATTACTCTTCATGTAGATACCCAGTATAGATAATAGGTTAATCATCCCCATATAGTGCATCAAAAGTAATACAATCATCTAGCGAGTCTTCTAAGACTTTCACACAAGAATCAGGGTCTTCTGTTTGTGAGAATGAGTATCACCCATAAAAAGGATGGTCAATATAATACATACTAAGTAAGGTAACAATACTGACGAATTAGGGATATAAATAACATATGCATTCACAAATGATGATAAGTACACATTCAACCCAATGATACATCTCATAAGATAAATACCAATCTAAGCCTCTTTATCAAATATAACCATTTCCATTCTTTTATATACGTTAAGTACAAGAACCCCACTATTCTTAAACTAATGAAACAATCTGAATCACAATTTCAAGGGCAACACACCTGAACCACAATTATCATCTGGTGAAACAGAGCTGAAAACAACACCTTCTTGAGGGAAAAGGCTCTCGAGTTATAATTATCTCCAGTGGAATGGATATAAAAACATCACCTTAGCCCTGACTCATATACTCTTCCACTTAAGTCATTAGTGTCTTATTCATAGGTTATACCATTATATTTTCATTCACAATGAGCGGGGATCCCACTATTCTTAATCTGGTGGAATGAAATCTTGGAGCAAAATGCTTCCAAGCCACTATTATCCTTCAATGGAATGGATATATAAAAACATCATCTTCTTGGGGTAAAACGCTCTTGAGCCACTATTATCCTCGAATAAAATGGAAATAAAAACATCACTTTGACACTAATCGAGTGATTTTTCACTTTAAATGATTAGTATCTTTTTCATGATTAATTTATAGGAATTGAACACATTGAGGCAGATAAACACATCACACAAGTTAAGATCCTCAATTTCCTCAAACCCTGATTTCACACTCCTAGCATTATTCTCTCATATTAATCATTCAACCAGTAAATATGGCATATCATTGTCATCGATATCGAATCCAAAATTCAAGGTCTAACTCCTACATCTTATACATACAATAATACTCTTATCCCAAATTACTACTCATAGAATAACCGAAACCCTAATTTCATAGGTTAGTCATTATTCTTCCCATGAGAATCATATGATTACCAAATTTAATACACATCCTTATAATTCCAACATTAGCAATATATCCAGAATTTTGGATTAACTCTAAGGTTTTACACATGAGATAATAAGATTTTCATTTTAGGTTACTATGCCCTAATTAGACCATCATCTCTTTTTGATGAACCTAAGACAAATGATAATCCCTCCAAATACTTCTCAGGATATCATTATCATAATTTAATTCCCCTAACACATTACAATTCTGAAATTTCCATATTAACCAGTAATGACCAAAATACCCTTAAGGATGACCGATAGCCTTTACTTTATAAAATCTTGCACCATCAACAACCATTAATTTTTCAAATTCTCCATTATCATACCTCTTAAATATATTTGGCCTATATTTCATTCCATAAAATATATTTCCCACAAATACGACTTAGCATAACAAAATCATATCCATACCTCTTACCCATTCTTACTTTCTTTCAAACATATAATCCATATTATCATAACATATCATCAACAATATACATCAATTTATATAGCAACAATACCATGAAAATAGACATATCCATATAAGCAATTAACACAAAACCCTAGAACATCAATTAGTGTGCTTGTCAACTAGGACACTAGGCTCTAAGTATGTAAATCCTAAACTTCCTCCTCTGAGATCACCATAATATCACCTACAAAAAATATATAATACATAGTTAGGCTCAAATATTATAACCGAGGATAAAATTAAGGTAAAGGAGGATAATAATGTAAATAACCGGAGTCAAATAGAATCTTGAGTTGTGTGGATATGTAGTGGAATGTATGGTGGAGCTATGGTAACAAAATTGGTGGTGTTTGGATAAGGTTTGGGGGTTAAAAGAGGGTGCATGATTGAAATGGTAAGGCTACACGGGCCTACGGCAAGCGATGCATACCTAAGTCGTGAGATGGGATCATGCACAAACAGATGGTGCAAAGAGGCATGGTTGTGCTTGAGCACTATTTGCACATAATCAAAATTGAATAGGTGCGCATGGGCATGCAAATACTATGTACATGTTTTGTAATGGTGCATGGGTAGATTGTGCTGGTTTACATAGGCGTACAACAAAGAATATTAGTAGTGCACAGTTGTGCATCAGGTCGTGCGCAGTAGGGTTGTTCACGGTTCAAATATTTGATATTTTGAATATTTAATTGTCGGATATCCAAAATTTTGGATATCTATAAATGATATTTGATATTTGATTTGAAAATTAGGATATCGGAATTTTCGATCGGATATCAAATATAATTGATATTATCTTAATAAAATTTTAAATATAAAAAAACTACCAAATCACAAATATATTTGATATTATCCAATTTTCTAAACAAATATTCGATTCGCTCAACAAATATCCGATTTTCTCAATAAATATCCAATGTTAAAACTAAAATAAGGAAGGGGTGAGTGGAGTTTATCGGCACGTAGAGTGTTTTTTTTATAAATATCTAAAAAGGTATTATATTAAAAATATAATTTCAACTAAATTAAATTTTGCCTCAAATAATAAATAATGTTAAAATTATACACACACACATCTAAATTTATTTATATATAATTATATATAAAATAAAAAATTATAAAAAAATGTATAAATATTTTTTCTTCGGATCGGATATTATTTGTATTTATCGGATCAGATATTTGGTTTGTTTGACTTTTCGTTCACCGGATTGGATATTTGATTTGAAAAAAAATCAGATCATTTATTTGCTTTTTTGGATCGGATCGTTTCAGATATTGGATCAAATAAGTAGATATCGGATAACATGAACAACGCTAGTGTGCAGGCTGTGCATCTTATAAAAATGTGATGGCGGCAAGGAAAGAAGAAGGAAAAATAGCAGTGGTCGATGACAATGGCTGGAGGCGATGAAGAAGAAGGTCGAGTGACCTTGGTGGTCAGTTCACCAGGCTTTAGGCTATGTGTGGCAACTGTGGTGGTGATAGAAGTGGTGTGGCATAATATTAGAGCAGAGAAAGGGGAAGAAAAAGAAGAATGAAGAAGGAAGAATAAGAGAGGGAACTCAGACAACGGTGCTTGACACAAAATGTGTAGAAATGAGGTAAAAACAAAAGAGGAAGGAATGAGAGAGTGGTGTGTGTATATATATATGGTGGTGGTGTGAAAATGGAGAGGATGTAGGGGGAGATAGTCGAGGGTGATGGCAGTAGCAACATAGGGGCACGAGGGGGTGGAGTGTTGGGTGAAAATGGTAGGGTGGCAACATGAGGATGATGATGGTGGTTGTATGGGATGGTGATGGTTGTGTGTGTGTGTTGCATGAAAATAAAGATGGCAGGGTGTGTGTGTGTGTGTGTGTGTAATTGGGGAATCACGAGGATAAAACATGGTGAGGTTGAGGGCTGATGGTGGCTACAATAGGGTGAGAATGATGGTTGATGGTGCAAGTTGCAAGAATTAGAATACCAAGGTCAAGCATTATGACAAAAAGGTGACGGGAGAAAGGAGAAGGAAAAAGAAAAGGAGAAAGAAAAGGGAAAAGAGAAAAAGTTTAATATTAGTTCTAGATAAATTTTGGATTAGCTAAAATAGGTAGGATTAGTGATAAATTTTAGCAGAATTAAGATCGGGTTACAAAATATAGTTTTTTTGGGGTCAAAGATTTAGATTAGGTTAAGGCTTTAGGATTAAGGCAATTGGTTAAGGCTAACATAAGATTTTACTGAGATTAGAATCAACTTAGGGTATTAAAGATACAGAATTAGGTTAAGCAAAATTTCGGGGTATTACAATATACACGATGTGTTCTTCCTTGTCCTTGGTGTTCTTCATGATAATGAATTTCTAATCTTGAATCAATCACCTCACTAATGATATAAGTAGGATCAACACAATATTATTCATGATTAGATATAAAATGACCTAATTAACCTTAAAAGGGTAAAATATGGAATATGTGAATAGTGTTAGTCAGACTATGACTTTTGACCTTGACTTACACTATTGACCATTGGCTTGGACTTTGACATTGATCATTGACTTTGATTTTGACTTTTCATAATTTTTTCGGTGAATAATATATTTGTATAAAAATGACATGTGACCTTATTTCACTATTTCATACTTAAATATGTTAATTTTTTTCCTCGAATTAAACCTTAAGTAATCTTTTGGAATGAAAAGGAAGACTTTAAGACCTTATCTGATTTGCTAAATACAGATTATGATAGTGTTACATCTTATGTGTTATGTGATACATTATCAAAGTTTTGTGCTATCCTTAGGCACATAAATTGATTTTAATATTTTCTATCATTATATATGAATGTGTCAAACACTCAAAAACATTGAAGGTTAGCGCCATATAAATAAATCCCTAAATCATCAATTTATTTATAGCACGATCTTAAAAACAATGCTCATGTGGATCACACTATTTAAATTCAACTTATGTTTAGAAAATCAATGTAACCATCACATTCCATAAATCACCAAACTTCACTAAAATAGACAAAATGTCCAATCATACTATCATACTTCAAAACATCACACGTAATACCAAAATTCTTACTCCACACATTAACACTTAAACATACCAATAGCATGTACGTTGCCAACATGGACTACCACATATTTAGAAGATGTATAGGTTTACCTTCTTTTCAAGGTACAAGTAGCAAACAAAGAGAGAAAGAGTCTCTAAATTCCCTAGCTACTAATCTATCCTTCCTTCTCCTCCTTAAAACACAAGTCTAAAATTTAGCAAATACTAACCACATAAATATAAGAGAACAATAATAAAGTAAAAATCAAATAAGAAAATAAGTCTTACTCAATAATATGATGACACAATAAGATGAGGAAAAGAATAGGGTTGAATCTTCAACTTTCTCCTAAATCTAACACACTTATATATATATAGGGCTAGATAATGGATTAGAGGGAAATACCAAGAAAAGGAAATAGAAAAACAAGAGCTGGAGAGAGTGTATTTTTCCTTAGCTTAAGAGGAAAAAATAAGTTCTTCCAACGCTTATGCAAAATTCAAGATTAAAGAGTAGAGAGAACTAGCACCAATGGGCTAAATAATGAAGAAAATACAAAAAGAGGGATAAGGAAGGGAAGAATGGGTCAAAATTTTCCAAGGAAAGAGAGTGAGATCTAGTTAAAAATTTCTTGGCTTACACTTGAATGAATAATTAATAGGGTTAGTGTAACAATAAAAATTTGGAACTTAAAAATTTTGTTTTAAAGAGTTAATAGCAAAAGGCAAAATATAAAATGTAGGGGTGTCACACCACATCCAACATAGAAGAGACACTCCCTATGCCTAATTTGTATCAGGTGCAAAGCAAAAGTAACATTATACCTAGGTATCAAGTATGGTAAGCACTTTATTCCACCATGATACATGATAAAAAATAGAGAGAAAGGAATAAATAGTGAAAATAGAGGACTATGAGTCCAAAGAGAGATATAGATATCTGAATAACCATACCTTATACCAATTCAATTAACGCTCACCCAAGGAAATCACATCAAGCTAATAATCATTAATCACATGCAAAATAGGATAGTTTTTCTCATAAGAATGAGTAATACCTATGAAAAGGATGATCAGTATGCTATGTACTAAGTAAGGTAACAATGCAGTTGAGTAAGGGATACATAGAATTACATAAGTTTACATCAATGAGCAAGCATACATATGGATTAACATAAAATGATGCTAGGTAAAGATTGATCCAAATATCATTGTTAGATATGTCATATTTCATTCTTTTTATTTATGTTGATTTTAGGGACCTCATTATTCTTAAACTTGTGGAACAATATAAAGCACCTCTTAGGATAACACATTTTAACCACTATTATTAACAGGTGGAATGCACCCAAAACCTCTCAAGGAAAAATGCACCTGAGCCAATATTCTTAAATCATTGGAATGTTTTGGAGTACCTCTCAGGAATAACACATATGAATCACTATTATTGTATGGTGGAACATACATAACACCTTGGTCTTGACTCATGTAATATTACACTTTAAATAATTAATGTCTTATGCGTTAGTACTTATCTCTGAATCATATTCTCATTTATGCTGAGTTTAGGGCCCCACTATTATTAATTTGATGGGAATAAATGACGCACTTCTTACAAAAAAATACACATGAGCTACTAATACTATCTAGTGGAATGGACTTGTAAAACACTTTGGCCCAATTCATGTGACGATTCACTTTAAATGATTAATGTCTTATTCATGATTGTTTTCATAGGAAAAAAACATAATTAAAGCAAGTAAAGCACAATCACATAGATAACAAGGCCATTCTCAAAGGTTTAGATCCATATACTTCCTAAGAAATCCTAATTTTACATTTTAGGCATAACTTCTTCTCTATTGCTCTTTTATCTACCAAATTTAGTATCTCTTACTCAATTATTATTATTATTATTATTATTATTATTATTATTATTATTATTATTATTATTATTATTATTATCATACCCTATATTCAAGGCCTGACTATAATGTATTACACATATGATAACAACCCTATCTCATGAGTTACCATTCATGAATCTTATAAAACCCTAATTTCATAAGTTAGATATAAATTTTTTGAAAAGATCCATATAGTAAAAAAAATAAATATAAATTCCTAAAGTTCCAATATTAACAAAAGATCTAAAAATAGTGTTCTAAATCCAACGTTTCATACATGTGATAATATCATTGCCATTTTAAAATTACTATTCCCAAATTAAGTCATCTTCTCATTTTGTGGAACATATGCCATTTTTATTTACGCCAAACATTTCACATGGTCTTATTAGCATATTTTAGACCATATAACACATTAAAATATTAATATTTCTATATCAAACCCATATTGACGAAAATAACATTAATAATAACCAACCACCCTTATTTCATAAAAGCTTTACGTGTCTGATGTCATTATTTTCAAGTACTTAATTATTAAATTACTTGAATTCTTAAATATAATCATTTATCACTTACCATAATTATTCAAACCCGTATTACAATACCATATCATACTTATTCACTTAGGGCTTACAACATAAGAGTCGTAATGATATCGTATAAGCACATGTCTCCTCATTCTTACTCTTTTTCCATCATATAATGCACATTATCATATCATAAAATTAACAACATCATAATATCAACATGACTATGCACAAAGTTATACATAACATTTAGCACAAAAACCCTAACTATGACTAGTATCCTTACGAAAAAAGGTACCGATTTCTAAGTACGTATATCATATCTTGCCTCTTATGAGACATTTATAAAATAAAATAAGAAACATATTATAATACAAAATTATAACTTAAGAATAAAAATAAGGGAAAATAGGTTGGAAAATAGAATAGTTACGAAGCAAACCAAGGCGCGCAAGAGTTGAACTAGTTGCGGTAGAAATTGGGGCAGTTATGGGGGTGAAACATCACTAAGTGACGTTACTATGGTCTTACTGCATCAAGAAGTCACACAAATAGGTTATGTAAGGTGTTGGTTTGTTATTGTATGGTGGTAGAGTGGCATAGAAGTATGTCATTGTGTAGCATCGAAGTGTAATGCTGCTAAAAGGGTATTAGTTTAGGATTTTGATGCTGCCAAGGGTGAATAATGTGAGATGTT
This sequence comes from Tamarix chinensis, assembly GCA_030549775.1. NCBI lineage: Eukaryota > Viridiplantae > Streptophyta > Magnoliopsida > Caryophyllales > Tamaricaceae > Tamarix > Tamarix chinensis. The sequence continues at coordinate 61,442,434 of CM060172.1, forward strand.
GACATTGGAAAATGAGAGTTTCATGAGATTTTATAAGATACACAAATCTTTATGGGATAAAAATGTTAGATAAATGATAAATGAAGCACAAATGAGTTGAGGGAAGCAAGAGGGAGTCTGGGGAGAGTTGTGTGAGTTATTAAGTGAAGTAAGGAGCGGATATGAGGGGTATATATAGAGGGGGTGGGGCATGCAAAATGGGGATGATAGTGTTGAAGGTGCAATGATTAGGCAGAGAGGCAAAAGTAGTGGTTGAGGCAAGATTAGGGGAAACATGTTCAATAAAACATATCCCATGAGATGAGGGAAGGGATATATGTGATGATGAATTTAGCTAGATAGATGGTAAGAGTGAAACCTAAGTAAGGGGGATTTGGTTGGGAAGAAAGGGATTCATGTAGGGAAATGGGGGAGAGGAAGATGAAGGAAGTCGGGGGAAAGGAAAAGAAAAAGGAAAAAGGAAAAGGAAAGGAAGTTTAGGGTTAACATTATAATTAGGTTAAAATTTTTATTAGAGAATTTGGGTAAGAAAAAAATATAAATCATATAGGGTTATGTTTAGGTTAAATTTTAAAGACCCTAAATAAATATTAAGATTAGGTTTATATTTAGGATTAAGAAATTATGGTAAGGTAAAAATATCAATTTTTTGAGATTAGGATTATGTTATGCTACTAATTACTCAATGTTATGGTTAGTAAAAAATTTGAGGTATTACAGTTAGGTATTATATGTAAGAGATGTTGAGTGTGAGCTAAGTGGAGTGAAGGCAACCAAGAATGGGTAATAAGGGGTATTAGTTAACTCATTTGACTTCTCCCACAACTACTTCTACATGAAAATCAAAGGGCAAAGAGGAAATAGGAGTTGACTTGAGAGGTACTGAGTAGTAGGTACAAATATCACTTTTGGTATATCTAGATGAGTTAATTGAAATGAGGTTCTAGAATTCATGATAATAATCACGCAACTCATAAAAATTACTATCAACAACAATACAACAAGATTGGAATGCTTATAAAAATATTAGGTAATGATTGAAATTTGAACACAATATGAAACAAAACATCAAATGAACTAACTATCTAGTTTGTTAAGATCATTTCACTAATGGACTAGTGGCTTGTTTTGATTGACTAATGAATTGATTTCACTAGAGACTAAAAATTTTAAAAAGTAGTTATCAATTTATGGGTACTCATGAACTAGTCGATTGGTGATCTTATGATACTAAAACTTATATAAGGACTAAAACATCTAATCAAATCACAAACAAACATAAATTAGGGTAATATTAATTCTGTAAGCCTAACTTTAACCCTAAACTTCTTTCTTTTCTTTCTCTTTTTGTTTCCCTAGTTCTTCACCCATGCATGACCTTCTCTCTTAATTGATTGAGTTGCTTCAGTTTGGTTACTTCAACAAGAAATACTTACTAAGTTTAATCTTCCACTCCATCATCATCACCTACCTTCATTCAAGTGTTTTTAAGCTATATACTACCTTATTCCCCATGTTCTTACCCCAACCTACATCCTCTCCTATCATGCCAACCATTTTTCACCCCATCACCAATGACATACACCCTTCTCCCCCCATCGTTCCCACATTTATTACTCCACCAACCCAAGTTTTGATCTCTTCTCTCTTCTTCATCTTCTTCCATGTAGTCTTGACATTTTGTGTGCAGCGAGCTCCACTTAAATCTATGCAACTCATTCTGCACCAACCTCTTTAGCCTAATCACCTCATATTACACCCCTTTGACCATGTGAAAAGCTCACTCAGCCACCCCATTCCAACCCCATATTCGACATTCTTCACACAACAACATCACTCCCAATCCCTTCCTTCATGCGACTCCTATCCACCAATATGAACCCCATATATGGCATCCATTTTCATTTAAAAAAAACTCATGCAACCAAACCTAACCAACGTGAGTTTCTCATGTTTCACACCCCCACCTACGTGAAAATCTCACATAATTTGGTCCCCCAAACATAAATCCTTCACGCAACACTTAACCCTCCTCTTTTGTTTTAGTTCTTGATATTTTCAAACATCCTTTGCCTTAACTTTCCTTGTTTTTTCCCTAAATTTCTAACCATGGGATATTTTTAGTTTTTAGGTGATCTTTCAGTGGTCTTGAAAGAGGAGACTTAGGTTTTTTCTTGTTTAGAGATCGATGCTATTTATGTAAACATACATGTCATGAATTAAGGGGTTTTGATGCTATACGTTAATTACATGCAATAATATGTTAATATGTTTTATTTTATTGAAATCATGTCAGTATAATCGATTTGTGAAAATAATTTTGTTGATGTTATACCATGATCTTGTTGTATCGTATTATGGAAGTATAATTGTTATAAAAAAGTATGAGCTTATATGATATTACTTGGCTAAGACTTGCCTTGAAACCCGAGCATGTTGGCATGATCTTTTATTATAATCAAGTTATGGATTATAAAGATAATAAACATTATCATAATGGAATATTGCGAGGATGAGAAGTTTATAATATTTGGGTCTCATAGGGTTTTAGCGACATGTTTAGGTAGTTCCTCATCTTAAGGATATTTAGGATCCTTTCATGGTTTTTGTGGGGAATAAATATGGCATGGTAATCATTGAGGGATTTGCAATTTATTTCATATATAATAAGTTAGAGTATTAGTTGAGTATGACACAAGTTATGTAGGAAAAATGATTTGAGGCGTTTAAGCAATATGGGGGTATTTTGGTTGGTTTGGGTTAAACATGAAATTTTAGAATTAAAATATTCCAAGTATGTTATGTGAAATTTTTTTCTTAACTATGAGTAGCATGGGTATGATAAAATGTAAAAACAACCTAATTTAGGAATAATAACCTTAAATGTATTCTCGTTATTTCATGTCGCATGTGTGAAACATTAGAGATTGACATTAAGCAATTATATTTAAGGATGGTGTGTTAAATTTGGTATTTACGTGAGTATTATGGAGGGAATTATGTTTATCTTATGAAATTAGGGTATTATATGGGCGCTATGGACCTTCCCCTCAAGGAACAACCTAATTATCTTCTGGTTGTGTTTTATGTGCCTAGAAATTTATGATGAGTTTGTATGATAATGAAAATATAATCAATATTCTAATAAGACATTAATATTTAAAGTGAAAAATCATGTGAGTTATGATTGAGTTGTACTAGTCTATTCCATTGAATGAGAATAGTAGTTGGGAGTGTTATGTCCTGGGAGTTGTATATGTCTATTTCATCAGACAAGAATAGTGGCAAAGAGCATTATGTCCGGGAAAGTGTATCTATTTGTTCTATTAGACTATAATAGTGGTCAAGAGTGTTATGCCCTAAGAATTGTACCTATCTGTTCCATAGGATGAGAATAGGGGGTCCTTTAACTCAATGTAATGAAGTAAATGGATTATAAGTATTCTTAATATGGACTCTGGTTTATTTCCTCTCTTGTGACATCTCATGTTGTATGAATGTGCATGTTTAGTTCTTCCACGTAAACTCATGTTTTTTGTATCCCCTTTCTATGACTGTATTGTTACCTTATTCAATATGTAAGTTTTGATCATCCTTTTTTATGGGCGTTGCACATTTCTAAGAATAGACGACCTAGGTTTTGATGCATAGGTTACTGAGGGTTGGCTTGATAATTTTGCTGCTTATTATACACTTTTTGTGAAGGATTAATTTTATCTATTAGGGTTGGGTGTACAATCAATGTTATCCAATAGCTATATTTTTATCTAGATATGTTTTAAACTCTTAGTTCCATATGATCCATTTTTATTGTATTTTACATATGTTGTACTCAAAGTTTAATATCCAAACTCTTATCTCAAATTTATGAAAAAATTTCTCGTTCTCTTCTTTATCTTATTTTAAGTTGTAATATTTTTTCCTTGTATTCAGCATAAGAATGGTACGATAAGCCATATTCATGTTAAGTATGGTGTTTACACCCAATTATGTTAATATTGTGCTTCTACAAAACAAAAATTATCAATAGTAAATTTTGGGGGTGTTACACTTTTCCCTTCACCATAACCAGTTGTTTTTTTGGTTTGGTTTTGCTAACCAAAAACCCTAACCTAACCAAAATAAGCTTAACCCAACACTCAATCCTATGTATATTTCTCTTCTCATGTAACCCCTTATTCTCTATCACCTGCAATGCACATAAACCCCCTACCATATCCATTTTTGTGCACCAATTCCCTCTCACCTCCTTTCATGTGCACGCCACAATCCCTATAACTCTCCCTTCCTCCTTTTTTCCCCATCCATTCTGTCACTAATCAAAACCATTTTCTTCCTCCATTATCCTTCCTCTTCTCCTTGATTTTCTCTCTTTTTTCCCAGCTAGTATACTCCATCTTCATAGCGCTTTCACCCCAAAGCCAACCCAAATGCCATTACCTAACACCAATCCTTGCACTACACTACCACCACTTTTTGCAACAACTCACATAATTAAACACCGCCCTAGCTTCCACCGTTTTTCGCATCCAAACACCATTCACCATCTCCTCCTTTGTTCAATACCCCCACCTCCATTATCATTTCTCATGGTACCAACCCTAGCTAGTGTGAGCCTCCTATGCCCCCATCACCCCTCAATACCTAGCCCTCACACTCACCCTAGCCTAAAACATGAATTGCTCATACAATTCAGTCCCCTCATCATCCCTCCTCCATGTATTTCAAGCTTGTGTTGCATGTTGTTGAGCTTGTGTGCCTTGTGTTGCTAATTTTGTGGTGCATGTTATTGAGCATGCACCTTGTGTTTTTTAGTTTGTGTTACATGTTGTTGAGAGTGTGTTGTGTGCGTCTTACATTATGAAGCTTGTGATTTATAATATAACCTCTACGTGCGATCCTTAAGGAGCTTGTGTAGCCTTAATCCTCATGTTAGCTCTCTACATGCGAGCCTTGCTTTTGCTGATTATAAATTGAATGAATTTCTCACATTTTATACCCTTTGTAGCGTGAGTTTCATCCACATAACTCCCCTTAGTTTGTCTTCTCCATTTGGTTCAAGTTTGGTTGATAATTGTTACTATATTGTTTAGTTGCTAATATAAATTTTTGTTAGATTGTTTTAGGTGAAGGAGGAGGATATTAGTAGAGTATAAAGTGGTGTTAGTTGCTTATATTTTTTGCTATTTTGTATCCAAATTATGGTAACCCATATTTTAACACCTCAAAATTTACTAATAATTTTATTTTTATTTTGTGGAAGCATATTATTAAGATAATTAGATGTTATTGCCATACTAGACATGAGTCTAACTTACTATACTATTCTCATATTGAATAAAAGGTAAAATGTTTGCCACTTTAAATAAGATAGAAAAGAGGATGAGATCAATTTTCATAAATCTAAGATAAGAGTTTGAATATAAAACTCCAAGTAAATTATAAGCAAAATGTAACAAAAGGGATCAAATGGAACTAAAAGTCCATAAGGTATCCAAATGAAAGACATGCTAACTACTGGATATCATAGAATCTACATCTGAGCCCCAACATATAAATCATTACCTTATAGAAAGTGCATCATAGTTAGCACAATCCTCAAGGTAGTCTTTGAAAACCCACAAATCATTACTTGGATCATTTGCTAGTGGAAATGATCAACACCCATGAAAATGATGATCAATACTTGTATATTGAGTGAGGTAAAAATACAAGTCATAAGAAGATGACATACGTGACACATAAGGTCACATGAAAAATACTAAACATGCACATTAATTATGCCATGAGATTACTCAATAGAAGAACTGAAACAAAGTTATGTATTAGGTACGCATACCTTTTACTTAATTATGTTAAGTTTAGGGATTCCATTATTTTCGTTCAGTATAATGGGTAGGTACAAATCCAAAGTTAGAACTCTCCTGGCCACTATTCTTATATAGTGGAACATAAAGGCACAAGTCTCAAGGTAGAATACTCCCAACTACTATTATCACCCGGTACAATAGGCATGTACAACTTGGTTATGACTCATATGATCTTTCACTTCAACTATTAATGTCTTATTAGACCATTTGGTTATCTCATTAATTCCATACATACTTAGCATAAATATTCAAGGCACATACAACACACTCAAGAGTGATTTAGGTCATTCCATAAGGAAAATGACCACATTATGTAATACCCTAAAAATCTGAAATCTAGAATTTAATAAATAAGCCTCATTTGGGGTAAATTAACTTTTTAATTTATCTAATTTAATTATTTTGTGGATTTTTGAGTATATAAAAATGGATATGAATATTTAATAAATTAAAATAAATATTTTGTTATTTTTTCATTCTTATTTTATTTAAATAATTTTCCAACCCCATATTTTACTAAAATTACCTTCTTAAATTAATATATTAAATTTTAAATAAAATAATTTATTAAATTAAAATTTCTATCTAAATGATTAAATAAATTATTTAAAAAATTATTTTAATTTTATTTTCTCCCCATTTTTCATTTTCCTTTTTCTTCCTTTTCTTTTCCTCCTTTTCCTTTTCTTCCTCTCCTCCTCTTCGGGCCACCCGACCTACCTCTCCCTCACGCTGGGCCATTGGCCCATCTCCTCTCCCTTCTCCTCGCGCCATCACTTAGCCTATCTCCCCCCTTCTTTTTTTTCTTTCCTTTCTTTCACCCCGGTTGGGCCAATCCAACTCCCTTTATTTTCTTCCCCTCTTCCTTGCGTATGGGTCGACTTGCTCCCCCTTTCCTTCCTTGCCCAACCTGCCTACCTCTTCTTCCTCCTCCTCTTCTTCTTCTTCTTCTTTCCTCCTTCCTTCTCCTTTGACGCTGCACACCATGGTCGCTTGCAACTCACCTTGCCACCAACCCCTGTCACCTGTTGTTGCAGCCTGCCATTCTGCTCCCTCACCTACCCCTTTCCTTCCATTTTTGTCCACACCCAAGCCTACAACCCTCCCCTATATGCCTTCCCTTTCCTTCTCCTTCTCCCTGCAACCTAACAGCCTACCGCCTGCAACCACAACCCCCAGCTAGGGCCTGCCTCCTCTAATTTTCCTCTTCATTTTCTTCTCCTTATCTCCTTCCCTTCTGCTCATTTTTGACTTGCCTCAAGCCCCCTCACCTCCCTACAGAGCCCTCTCCCTTTTCTTTCTTTCCTTATCTCCTCCTCCCCTATTTTTTCTCTGCCACCCTTAACCACAACCTCTACTACTCGGCCGACCACCACAACCACCTCCTTGACACCCCATCAATCTCTTTACACCACCCCATCACCCCCACTCATCCCTGTAGCCTCCTTCCCTTCCTCTCTTTTCTTTCCTTTCCTTCTCGGCCTCCACCCTACACCACCCCATCTGCCGCCCTCCTTTCTCTTCCGTCGCCTCCACAACCACTAATGTACCCATAGAACCTCCCCTACCACCACCTTGCCTCCCTTGGCCGAAAACCCCTACAGCTCCTGAAATACCCCGAAAATTTCTAATTTTATAAATTATATTTAAAAGAGGTTTTATTAGAAAATTATTTAAATAAATTAATTTTATTAAAATAAAAGGGTATTTAATTAAGGAAAATCAAGAAGAGATTTATAAGTATTTTAATTAGGAGGAATTTGGGTATTTTAGCTAATTAAGCATTTAAAGAAAAAGTTAATTAAATAAATTATTTTAATTAAAATAAGAAGGAGAAAATAGTTTCTAAATTTTAATAATTTTATAAGTAATTTAATTGGAGAAAAATTAAGGTGTTTGCTAATTAAAAAGGGATTTATGAAAAATCCCTTAAAAATCCTAATTTGGCCTAAAAATGAATTTAAATATTATTTTGTATACATCAAATATTTTAAATAATTTAAATATCCCATATTATTATTTTTCCTTTTCCCCTTCTTCTTTTTCCTTTTCTTCTCTCTTTTTCTTTCTTCTTTTCTTTTCTTTTCCTCCCCCTTCTCCCCGTTTGGGCTGCCCCAGCCCCGGCCCTTTTCCCCTTTCCCTTTCTCCTTCCCGCGGCCCAGCGCCGCGCGGCCCGTCCTCGCACGGTGAAACGCAGCGTTTCGCCCGTCCTGTCGCTGAAACGCTGCGCGCCGAATTAGGCAAGTAACCGTTGCCTGCCAGCTTCTCGACGCCGCGCTTTATCCGAACGATACTCAAAACACCGCGTTTTGACGAGGCGTTTTAACGGTCGCCGAACCGGCCGGTTTTTCCTCCTCTTTTCTTTTCCCTGGACCGCCGGTCCGCCTGTCACCTTCTTCCTCCCCTCGCGCACGACCTGCACACCGCCACCTGCGCGCCGCCTGCACGCCGCCTGCGTGCTGCCCCCTTTTTTCTGACTGCCGGCCACCCTCCCTCGACCAGTCGACACCCCCAGCCTCCCCCTAGGCCGCCGACACCCCCAGCCTCCCCCTAGGCCGCCGCACCTTTTCCCTTCTTTCCCCGACCAACCTGCAAGTCTGCCATGGCAGACCTGCGTCGGTCGCCACCACCGGCCGGCGTGCCCTGATCCGCCGCCTGACCGTCCTCCCTTGTCTCCCCCTCGATTCTCCCGATCCCCAGCCTATAAATACCCCGAAACCCTCGGCGTTGGCCACGCACAAACCCCCCAGCCAGAATTCTCCCTTTTCGCCACCTCCCCTTCAGATCACCACCCTGTCGCCGCCGCCCATCTCCGCCGCCCTAACCACCCCAGAAACTCCTCCCTGCAGCGCCCTCCACCTAACCAGCCCTCCCTCACCCCTCTGGTTTCTCTGCACGCGCCGACCCATACGTGCAAAGTCACCTTCCCGACCAACTGCGCCTCCAGACCCCGCAACCTTCTCGCCGCCGCCCGCCACCGCGCCGCCACTTCTAGCACTCCCTCTACCACCCAAAACCACCTGGAGAGCTTCCCCGACCTCCCTAGACTACCCTTTACCCCTGCCCCTCTCCTTTTTCCCCTTCCTTTCTCCTTCCACCTCTCCTCCACCCTCTTCTCCCCCAGCGCCGCCGCCGCCGCCGCCGTGCGCCGGGCACCACCACCTGTGTCATCAACACCCTAGGTGACTCCCTAAACTCCCCAAACCCTAAACCCTTGATTTACAATGTAAATTATATTTTTGGTATTAATATTATTAATGTCACTATTATTATTTTATCCTTCTTATTATGACTATTAATATTAATGTACTATTATTAACTTAGCCTTATTATTATTATTATTATTATTATTACTATTATATTTATTATTATTATTATTATTATTATCATTATGGTTATTATTGTTATTATTATTATTATTATTATTATTATTATCACTATTATTATTATTAACGTTATTATTTTTATTAGTATTTTTACCCTCATTATTATTACCATTAATATTAATGGTACTATTAATGTCTTTATCCTTATTATTATTAGTAATGATACTATTATTACCCTTATCCTTGTTATTAGTATGATTAAGGTTATTATTATAGTTATTCTTATTTTCCTCATTATTATAATTACTACTACCACTATTTTCTTAGTTCCTTGCCACCATTAATAAAACTAGTACCATCCTTAACCCTAACGGCAAATTAAAGATAAGAGTAAGGTAGAAGACTAGAGCTTGGTTAGAAAAAAAAAATAATAATAAAATAAAATAACTATTTAACCTCTAGTGTTCCCTTATTTATAGGCGGATCAAGTCGACATCCGGAGGAGGCATAGGAGCGTTCTCCAAGGCCGGTGTCGTGTTAGGTAAGGACGATGCTATGGCCTCACGTTTGTGTGTGTTGTGTGGTTGAATGTGGAGCATGCCATGTTGATGTGTAATATGCATGTGTTATGATTAACCGGTTTTGTGTAGCGCAGCGTGGATCATGAGGTATGTTGTGTGCGCCTTATATTATACGTGTATGCCATGTTCCATGTTTATCGTTGATGTTGATGTTGTGACTTGTTATAGCCCTCTAGGACATGCATGCTAGGGTTTTGGGTAGCATGAAATGATAATAAAAGAATAACGGGAAAGTGGACATTTGAGAAGCTTGCATGGGGGAACTAGATCTTGCATGGGCATGATCCTTACGTGGGAAGAGCTGAATTGGGTTGTAAGTGAGAGTTGTGGAGAGTCTTAGAGTGATGGGAGACTTATTATGAAAGATAGTACGTGAGTTGGTGCATAAGGGATCTGATTAGGGTTTTGTGAGTAAGTGGGTGTTGGGGAGTCTGCATGGAGTATCTAAATTATGCGTAGGGATGAATATTACTGGAGGAAAGTTGATTTTGAAAGTAAATAAGATAATGCTAAAGTTACGGGTCCATTGGAGACTTGGGTGCAAAATTTTACGTGGGTCGATATAAGGGTGTTTAAGGGACCCAATTAGGGTTTTGGGAGAAAATGAGGAAATTGAGGGGTACAAGGGTAAAAATGATCAAGGAAGGATGGAGTATGGGGTTGAGAGTGAGAATTCAGTTAGATAAAGGATGAGTATGGGTTTTCTAAAGGAGAGGGGAGATTTTGGGGTGAAAGAGGGAGGTTACGTGTTGAAGAAGTAAGGTGCTAGGGTTAGGTGCAGCCAATTAGGGTTGGCGTGGTCGATTAGGGTTTGAGTGGCCAACCAGGGTATGGTTAGTCACATGTGAACTTGGGAGATAAAGAGATACACTTGGGGAATTTTCTAATAAAGAATGAGGTGCGAGATAGAGAATAACGTAGCGTTTGGTAAGTAAGAAAGAGTTGGGCCACATAGGTCCGATTAGGGTATCCGAGGAGGAACCCTAGAGGGATGAGAACATGCGGAGGCGACATCATATGTGTCGGGATGGCCTATATCCTTGGGGTTTGTGTCTTACTATATGCTACTTTACATAAGTCTACGGGGGAATGGATGTCGGGTGCAAGAGGAGGTACGAGTCTCAAAATACGGGACGAACCTTAGCGGGAGAAGTGGTAGAGTATTAGCCGCATGCATGTCAAGGGTGATGTGTGATTTAATAAGACACTGATAAGACATTAATTACGTAAAGTGAAAGATGTCGAGCCGAGCCTGCGATCCGGTCCACCGGCTATAATAGTGGATCAGAGGCGTTCTGCCCTGTGCGATATTTTCCGGTCCACCGGCTATAATAGTGGATCAGAGGCGTTCTGCCCTGTGCGATATTTCCTGTCCACCGGCTATAATAGTGGGGGATTTCGCGCTCGACAAACCAAACTTATCAGTTAATCCATGGGAAAGATACTAAGTACTTAAAGCGAAACACCATGTGAGTCGGGGCTGCGATCCGGTCCACCGGCTATAATAGTGGATCAGAGGCGTTTTGCCCTGTGCGTATATTTTCCGGTCCACCGGCTATAATAGTGGATCAGAGGCGTTCTGCCCTGTGCGATATTTTCCGGTCCACCGGCTATAATAGTGGGGCTCCCGCACTCACATGGGTTATTAAAGAGTATGTGTGAAATGGACTTATCATTAATGAGAATAAAGAATAAGTCACCGGAAAAGTACTCAGGCCTTATCTTGTGTGTTATCGCATGTGACTTATATGTTTGTGATGTGTGTGCTATGTGGTATGATTGTATGTTTGGCCTTAGCGCACCTGCGCCCTTACTCAGTACTGGACCCGTACTGATACTACCTTGATTGACCGGGTCCTGTGATGATCCACCAATGGTGGGGAGCAGACCTTTGATGCAGGTTGATCTGTTACTAATTTGGGGTGGAAGGCTTGATCTGAGTGAGTAAGCGGTCCGGATATTCTCCTTCGAAAATTGTGTGGTTTAATCGTATTTGTCTTTAGAGGTTACAAATGTTGTATTTAATTTTTTCGAGGGTTTTATTGTACCTTGCTTTTCCGTTATTTTAAGTATTCTGATGTATGGACCTTTTAAATTGTATTTCGGAATGTAACTTTTGACCTTCGCACTCTGATCTCGTAAAGCTTGTGTTTTATGAATGATTTGTTCTGGTTTTATTCTTTCTAGCCTTAGCACTTAGTATCGGGTCGGTAGTTATGGATCGATCTGGTACTAAGTGTGGCGGTAATACCCCCGAGTTTACGATTTTTAATTCTCTTGCTTCCGCTAAAACTTTCGATTTAAACGAAATTTTTCAGTAGTAAATTTGGGGGTGTTACAAGTTGGTATCAGAGCTTTTGGTTATTGAGAATCGGATTTCGGTTCGAGATTTGGTTCTCACGATCCTAATTGTTTTAGCCGAAAATGTATTTTAACTTCTTTCAAGTGATTTTTCTTTTGATCCGGACTAGCTTGTGAGGATAGTGAGATTGGGTAGTGTAAGTGGCCTTGTGATTTGTTGATGTAACTATGTCCTTATATATGATCATTTGTTGTTTTACGTGCCTGATTTTTGTTGAATCTGCATCTTATATGTTGCGATTATTATGGTTTTGTAATTAGTTTGCTCTTAAGGGGGTAGTGACCCCACTAGATTAACCCTAGTCTTGCGGGTTTAGCGGATTAAAAACCTTAAGGTATACCTTACCGAATATAGGGAGATGGGACATAATTAATAATCTATTTTGGTTGAGTAATCTCACTTTTGGAGTTGTAAGAAATTATGTTTAGAACCCTAATAGTGGTGTTTAAGTAGATGTATCATTTCAATTGGGAGAAATCTAGAATTGTGATAATGTTAAGGTTGAGGTTTGGGGAGAATATCCTTTGACTTAGGTATGTGTGGTTGATGTGTAAGAGGGCATTTTATGAGTCATTGAGGCAAGTGTTAGCCTTGTTCTTGAACAATGTTATAAAGATAACTCAGTGTGTAAAGTTTTATGTGCATATTATGCGTTAGTGGTGTTATTAGAGTTGTGCAATCTTTAGAGTTTTCATTCCATTATTCTATTTGGACTTCATGTTATACTTTTTGTTATTCTTTTGTAAGACATTGTTTTAAAGAATAATATTTTTGTAAATTGTTTGACTTTAAGTCGGTAATTCCTTTGTATTTGAATTCCATTGTATTTGATCTAATATATATCAATTTTCCTTCTTTTATTTTACTTCCTATGCCTTGTTTCGATCCAACCTTGTTTGGTTTGGTTTCGTAAACGTCGTTTTACCTTTCTTCGGATTTGCTCTTAACTTATTTATTGCGGTCAATGTTTTAATCAATCGTTTTGTCAAGTTTCCGCTACCTAGGTTTTCCCGAACTTTGGGGACGAAGTTCCTTTTTAAGGGGGTATCTGATGTAATACCCCGTATTTGTTTTAAAAAAAACCCAGATTTATTAAGTTTAATGATTTTATTAACGTAATTTGATGAACACAATTGATTATTTTAATTTTGATTGTCTTATAGATTTATCAACGATTTAAGTTCATATTTAAATTTAATTAAATTTCTTATGAGTTTGATTTTTGGTTAATAATATGTATTCCCGTCCTTCCTCGTAATTTTTTTTATATTTTAGATTTATTTTTGATTAAAACCCTTTTCATGTGATTACGACATTATTTTGAAGTTACATTTTGTTGACAAAATACATTATTAAACTATAGAATTCCTATTGAATAGTTAAATTTATTATAATGATTTTATCAGTAGAAAATATTTTCGACTCTGAAGTACTCGTTTCAATCGTTAATATTTTTGGAAAGTTCTAAATTTAGAAGACGTATTCGGGAATTTCTTTCCAAAATCAGCTTTATTCTGTTCTATGTTTTTTTTATTTAAAGAAAAATATTTTCGGACATGACTAAATTAGTCTCGGGGTGTTAGAGTTCAACTTAAATATTTTATTATATGCTTTAAATAAAATTTTGAGTTCTTATGATATAATTCCATAAATAATACATATTTTTATGTTCATCGGTTATTCTTTCCGAGAGTGCTTCCAAAATTCTTACATAACTCTTTTATTAATTTTGAGCCTTCAGATTTTTTTCGAAATAGATTTTCGATAAATAAATTTTTGATTAAATTCTCCCAATATTAATATTTAATATTTAGTATTTAAATTGAACTTATACCCAGGTACAACAACCCTTAGTTCGTCTCTAAGGGGGTAGTTTTTTTTAAGTGTTGTTTTTGTATGGTGTCCCTATTTTCGTGGATTTAAATTTTCTTTAGTAAGTTTATTCCTAAGGGGGTAGTTTATATAGTTATTTGTGGTAGTTTGGTTTTCTAGCTACTTAGAGCATTTTCGACCCTAACCCTAGGCGCTTCCAGAGACTTCGGGGACGAAGTCTGTTTTTAAGGGGGTAGTGATGAAATACCCCGAAAATTTCTAATTTTATAAATTATATTTAAAAGAGGTTTTATTAGAAAATTATTTAAATAAATTAATTTTATTAAAATAAAAGGGTATTTAATTAAGGAAAATCAAGAAGAGATTTATAAGTATTTTAATTAGGAGGAATTTGGGTATTTTAGCTAATTAAGCATTTAAAGAAAAAGTTAATTAAATAAATTATTTTAATTAAAATAAGAAGGAGAAAATAGTTTCTAAATTTTAATAATTTTATAAGTAATTTAATTGGAGAAAAATTAAGGTGTTTGCTAATTAAAAAGGGATTTATGAAAAATCCCTTAAAAATCCTAATTTGGCCTAAAAATGAATTTAAATATTATTTTGTATACATCAAATATTTTAAATAATTTAAATATCCCATATTATTATTTTTCCTTTTCCCCTTCTTCTTTTTCCTTTTCTTCTCTCTTTTTCTTTCTTCTTTTCTTTTCTTTTCCTCCCCTTCTCCCCGTTTGGGCTGCCCCAGCCCCGGCCCTTTTCCCCTTTCCCTTTCTCCTTCCCGCGGCCCAGCGCCGCGCGGCCCGTCCTCGCACGGTGAAACGCAGCGTTTCGCCCGTCCTGTCGCTGAAACGCTGCACGCCGAATTAGGCAAGTAACCGTTGCCTGCCAGCTTCTCGACGCCGCGCTTTATCCGAACGATACTCAAAACACCGCGTTTTGACGAGGCGTTTTAACGGTCGCCGAACCGGCCGGTTTTTCCTCCTCTTTTCTTTTCCCTGGACCGCCGGTCCGCCCGTCACCTTCTTCCTCCCCTCGCGCACGACCTGCACACCGCCACCTGCGCGCCGCCTGCACGCCGCCTGCGTGCTGCCCCCTTTTTTCTGACTGCCGGCCACCCTCCCTCGACCAGTCGACACCCCCAGCCTCCCCCTAGGCCGCCGACACCCCCAGCCTCCCCCTAGGCCGCCGCACCTTTTCCCTTCTTTCCCCGACCAACCTGCAAGTCTGCCATGGCAGACCTGCGTCGGTCGCCACCACCGGCCGGCGTGCCCTGATCCGCCGCCTGACCGTCCTCCCTTGTCTCCCCTCGATTCTCCCGATCCCCAGCCTATAAATACCCCCGAAACCCTCGGCGTTGGCCACGCACAAACCCCCCAGCCAGAATTCTCCCTTTTCGCCACCTCCCCTTCAGATCACCACCCTGTCGCCGCCGCCCATCTCCGCCGCCCTAACCACCCCAGAAACTCCTCCCTGCAGCGCCCTCCACCTAACCAGCCCTCCCTCACCCCTCTGGTTTCTCTGCACGCGCCGACCCATACGTGCAAAGTCACCTTCCTGACCAACTGCGCCTCCAGACCCCGCAACCTTCTCGCCGCCGCCCGCCACCGCGCCGCCACTTCTAGCACTCCCTCTACCACCCAAAACCACCTGGAGAGCTTCCCCGACCTCCCTAGACTACCCTTTACCCCTGCCCCTCTCCTTTTCCCCCTTCCTTTCTCCTTCCACCTCTCCTCCACCCTCTTCTCCCCCAGCGCCGCCGCCGCCGCCGCCGCCGTGCGCCGGGCACCACCACCTGTGTCATCAACACCCTAGGTGACTCCCTAAACTCCCCAAACCCTAAACCCTTGATTTACAATGTAAATTATATTTTTGGTATTAATATTATTAATGTCACTATTATTATTTTATCCTTCTTATTATGACTATTAATATTAATGTACTATTATTAACTTAGCCTTATTATTATTATTATTATTACTATTATATTTATTATTATTATTATTATTATTATCATTATGGTTATTATTGTTATTATTATTATTATTATTATTATTATTATTATTATCACTATTATTATTATTAACGTTATTATTTTTATTAGTATTTTTACCCTCATTATTATTACCATTAATATTAATGGTACTATTAATGTCTTTATCCTTATTATTATTAGTAATGATACTATTATTACCCTTATCCTTGTTATTAGTATGATTAAGGTTATTATTATAGTTATTCTTATTTTCCTCATTATTATAATTACTACTACCACTATTTTCTTAGTTCCTTGCCACCATTAATAAAACTAGTACCATCCTTAACCCTAACGGCAAATTAAAGATAAGAGTAAGGTAGAAGACTAGAGCTTGGTTAGAAAAAAAAAATAATAATAAAATAAAATAACTATTTAACCTCTAGTGTTCCCTTATTTATAGGCGGATCAAGTCGACATCCGGAGGAGGCATAGGAGCGTTCTCCAAGGCCGGTGTCGTGTTAGGTAAGGACGATGCTATGGCCTCACGTTTGTGTGTGTTGTGTGGTTGAATGTGGAGCATGCCATGTTGATGTGTAATATGCATGTGTTATGATTAACCGGTTTTGTGTAGCGCAGCGTGGATCATGAGGTATGTTGTGTGCGCCTTATATTATACGTGTATGCCATGTTCCATGTTTATCGTTGATGTTGATGTTGTGACTTGTTATAGCCCTCTAGGACATGCATGCTAGGGTTTTGGGTAGCATGAAATGATAATAAAAGAATAACGGGAAAGTGGACATTTGAGAAGCTTGCATGGGGGAACTAGATCTTGCATGGGCATGATCCTTACGTGGGAAGAGCTGAATTGGGTTGTAAGTGAGAGTTGTGGAGAGTCTTAGAGTGATGGGAGACTTATTATGAAAGATAGTACGTGAGTTGGTGCATAAGGGATCTGATTAGGGTTTTGTGAGTAAGTGGGTGTTGGGGAGTCTGCATGGAGTATCTAAATTATGCGTAGGGATGAATATTACTGGAGGAAAGTTGATTTTGAAAGTAAATAAGATAATGCTAAAGTTACGGGTCCATTGGAGACTTGGGTGCAAAATTTTACGTGGGTCGATATAAGGGTGTTTAAGGGACCCAATTAGGGTTTTGGGAGAAAATGAGGAAATTGAGGGGTACAAGGGTAAAAATGATCAAGGAAGGATGGAGTATGGGGTTGAGAGTGAGAATTCAGTTAGATAAAGGATGAGTATGGGTTTTCTAAAGGAGAGGGGAGATTTTGGGGTGAAAGAGGGAGGTTACGTGTTGAAGAAGTAAGGTGCTAGGGTTAGGTGCAGCCAATTAGGGTTGGCGTGGTCGATTAGGGTTTGAGTGGCCAACCAGGGTATGGTTAGTCACATGTGAACTTGGGAGATAAAGAGATACACTTGGGGAATTTTCTAATAAAGAATGAGGTGCGAGATAGAGAATAACGTAGCGTTTGGTAAGTAAGAAAGAGTTGGGCCACATAGGTCCGATTAGGGTATCCGAGGAGGAACCCTAGAGGGATGAGAACATGCGGAGGCGACATCATATGTGTCGGGATGGCCTATATCCTTGGGGTTTGTGTCTTACTATATGCTACTTTACATAAGTCTACGGGGGAATGGATGTCGGGTGCAAGAGGAGGTACGAGTCTCAAAATACGGGACGAACCTTAGCGGGAGAAGTGGTAGAGTATTAGCCGCATGCATGTCAAGGGTGATGTGTGATTTAATAAGACACTGATAAGACATTAATTACGTAAAGTGAAAGATGTCGAGCCGAGCCTGCGATCCGGTCCACCGGCTATAATAGTGGATCAGAGGCGTTCTGCCCTGTGCGATATTTTCCGGTCCACCGGCTATAATAGTGGATCAGAGGCGTTCTGCCCTGTGCGATATTTCCTGTCCACCGGCTATAATAGTGGGGGATTTCGCGCTCGACAAACCAAACTTATCAGTTAATCCATGGGAAAGATACTAAGTACTTAAAGCGAAACACCATGTGAGTCGGGGCTGCGATCCGGTCCACCGGCTATAATAGTGGATCAGAGGCGTTTTGCCCTGTGCGTATATTTTCCGGTCCACCGGCTATAATAGTGGATCAGAGGCGTTCTGCCCTGTGCGATATTTTCCGGTCCACCGGCTATAATAGTGGGGCTCCCGCACTCACATGGGTTATTAAAGAGTATGTGTGAAATGGACTTATCATTAATGAGAATAAAGAATAAGTCACCGGAAAAGTACTCAGGCCTTATCTTGTGTGTTATCGCATGTGACTTATATGTTTGTGATGTGTGTGCTATGTGGTATGATTGTATGTTTGGCCTTAGCGCACCTGCGCCCTTACTCAGTACTGGACCCGTACTGATACTACCTTGATTGACCGGGTCCTGTGATGATCCACCAATGGTGGGGAGCAGACCTTTGATGCAGGTTGATCTGTTACTAATTTGGGGTGGAAGGCTTGATCTGAGTGAGTAAGCGGTCCGGATATTCTCCTTCGAAAATTGTGTGGTTTAATCGTATTTGTCTTTAGAGGTTACAAATGTTGTATTTAATTTTTTCGAGGGTTTTATTGTACCTTGCTTTTCCGTTATTTTAAGTATTCTGATGTATGGACCTTTTAAATTGTATTTCGGAATGTAACTTTTGACCTTCGCACTCTGATCTCGTAAAGCTTGTGTTTTATGAATGATTTGTTCTGGTTTTATTCTTTCTAGCCTTAGCACTTAGTATCGGGTCGGTAGTTATGGATCGATCTGGTACTAAGTGTGGCGGTAATACCCCCGAGTTTACGATTTTTAATTCTCTTGCTTCCGCTAAAACTTTTGATTTAAACGAAATTTTTCAGTAGTAAATTTGGGGGTGTTACAGCTCCTCTCTCCCCCTTTCCTTTCCCCTTATTTCTTCTCCTCTTTCCAACCTTTATCCCACTTCCCATCCCTATAGCCATCGTCTTCGCCGCCCTAAGCCGTCAATTATCGACCCCCGACCACCACCTACACCCCTACTCCCTCCCTGCACCCATCCACCACCCTAACTCCCCTCCACAAACCCTCTACCGAACCCCAAAACCCTTAATCAAACTAACCCCTCCCTCTTTCTCTCATCATCCTTCAACCCTTAATCCTTTCCATCCTTGCATGTAGCTCACAGTGCTCATGTAGCGTGAGCCTTGCCTTTTATTTTGAGCCAAATTTTAGTTAATTTCAAGGTATAGAAATAGTTTGTATTGGTATATATTAATTAAGTTTTTGATAAAGGTTTATTCTTTTGATTTTTCTACTTCTAATATGCTAAATGTTGGTATTATTTTTAGGTATTGATTTTACTAATCAAAGCTCAAACATTTAACTGGGGTACCGGTAAGGTTTGATTATTGTTGGAAATAAAGTAACCATTATACCCTACTAAAATATGTGGATATATGTATGCTAGCACATTAGAGTTTTTAATATGTTCATATGCATGATATATGTTGTTAAGTATAATGTATTTAGTGGCATATGTTGGTTGATGGAAAGAAAAGCGTGTTAATTTATGTGTCATGTATAGAGATAATGCTTAAGGAAAGAGCTTTGTTGTTAATGATAATGTTAAATACATATGTAGGATATTATATGCTAATGTGGCCACTTGTTTCATAGATAATGTTAATATGTGCCCTGGTGGCACTTTGGTAATTTGCTTGTGCAAAAGGTGTGGCCTAAATAAGTATGTGTGGTAGGTGCTAATAAGTATTAATGATAAATGAGAATAAATGGTGGTGTTGGATGATGTATATGGACCATGCATATCAATATTTTATGTGGTCAAGGTATTTTATTAAAATTGGTATCATAAGGGAAAAATGGTAATTTACAAGTGTAAATGGAGTAAAATGGTAAATGGATAAGTAAGGAAGGCATTTTAGTAATTTTACCTAAAAAAGGGGGTAACTTGGTAATTTTTGTGAGTAAGACAGTATTTTAGTAATTTTGTAAAGTAAAGGGGCAAATGGCAATTTAATAAAGAAGAAGGGTATTTTAGTAATTTGGCATAAAGGAAGGGTATTTTGGTAATTTTGTAAAAGTAAATGGGTTAAATGGTGATTTAATAAAGGAGAAGGATATTTTGGTAACTTGGCATAACAGAAGGGTATTTAGGTAATTTTATAAAGTAAAGGGGGTAAAATAGTGATTTAATAAAGGAGAATGGTATTTTAGTAAGTTGGCATAAAGGAAGGGTATTTTGGTAATTTTGTAAAAGTAAAGGGGTAAATGGTGATTTAATAAAGAATAAGGGTATTTTAGTAATTTGGCATAAAGGAAGCATATTTTGGTAATTTTGTAAAGTAAAGGGGTAAAATAATGATTTAATAAAGGAAAAGGGTATTTTAGTAATTTGGCATAAATGAAGGGTATTTTGGTAATTTTGTAAAAGTAAAGGGAAAATGGTGATTTAATAAAGAAGAAGGGTATTTTAGTAATTTGGCATAAAGGAAGGGTAATTTGGTAATTTTGTAAGTAAAAGGGGTAAAATGGTAATCATAATAATTAAGAAGGGTAATTTGGTAATTTAACCAATCAAAAGGACAATTTGGTAGCTTAACAAGTATAAGCGGAAAAGTTGGTGACTTAATAAGTATGGAGGGTAATTTGATAATCTAACAAATGCAAGAGGTATATTGGTAATTATGCAAACATGAAAGGTAATATGGTAATTATGCAAATAAAAAGGGATGACTTGGTAACTTTGGTATCTAAGTGATTTGTAAGGGATGATGGGGGTAAATTGGTAACTTGCATATAATATGTCGATGGATTAAATGAGTTGCCTTAATAAGACATAAGTAATATTGAATAATAAGATAATGGTATTTGATAAGTCAGTGGATATCACAAGTGAGTATCACAAGAACATGGCATAACCTAGGGATGGATGGATAATTAAGGGTGTGATATGGTGTTTATCTCATAATCATGCAAGAGGTGCCTGATTTGTAAGTATGCATGGAAATGTGTGTTAGATATGTTTGAAGTACGTGTTAGGGTTTTATGTATGCCATGATCCCTGATAGAGAATGCTTGATTCTATGGCTAGTATATCTTTGCATCTCTAGCTTTGTGACCTTTTTCCTTCCCTTGAATCATTTAAATGGACCTGTTGAAATAAGACATGAATAAAGTACTAATTAAGTAAAGTGAAAGATTATTGAGTCGGGCCTAGACTGGTCCACAACGAATAATAGTGTTCAAGTGCTATATACCCTTGAGATAGGTCCATCAGAGAATAATAGTGGTCAAGTGTGTTTTGTCCTGAAGTGTTTTCCTATCCACCGGTTATAATAGTGGGAGATCCTGAGCTCAATACACCAAATGTTGGATACTAATAAATTATGGGAAGACACTAATCACTTATAGTAGAACACCATATGAGTTGGGGCCATACCGGTTCACCAACAAATAGTAGTAGCTAGGTGCAGGGTGCCTTGGAGACCGGTCCATCGGTGAATAATAGTGGTCAGGTATGTTCCACCCTAAAGTGTATTCCTGTCCACCAGTTATAATAGTGAGGTTCCTGCACTTACATGGATATAATTCGAGAGATGATGATTGAATAATGATTAATTAATGGCTTAAGACCAAAAGAGTTACTTTTATCCTCATGATCCACCGTTATAATATAATTTTAGCCTTAGTGCCTAACTCTCTCTTGGTATATGATGGCATGCTAAGTGAATGGGCCTTGTGCTATGCATTTATTCTGATGTGAGGTGTTTCACTATGTATTATTCCTTAAGATACTTATGGTTATCCCTGTGTCCGTGCATGTTATCATTTCATATCGTTATGTATTATGTGTTACATGCAAGACTTGCCTTTCAGTTTGGTATAAAGGGTTACTTAGTACCATAGTCCTAAAGGGTTTCATTTGTGGACCCCTACCTATTCAATGGGCAGTTTCCCTTGCATAACTATTGCAGGTGATATTCAAGTGGGTATCGGGTATGAGCGTAAGGATTATTAGGGACACTTTTAGGGTTTTTCTTCCACCTTTTTAACTCCTTGATAAATGATATTTACTCTTGTAACCACTAATAGTGGGTTTATAACTTTTGTAACGAGTTCAATGTGCTGCTTTGATTTAAATGGAATTTGAATTTGTATAAATTGTATTATGTTCCTTTTAGCCTTAGCACTTGGTACTGGAATAGTAGGAGGAAACTGGTTTAGTACTAAGTGTAGCGGTAACCTCCCTGAATTTTATAGTTGCTTCCACTAATTTTTAAATAAAATAAAAAAATTTCAACTATGAAATTTGGGGGTGTTACACGTTGTTCCTCTAAAACCCTAATTTCATAAGATAAGCATAAATCCCTCTATAAGACTCACCAAGCCACCAAATTTATTACAAAATCCTAAAATATCATTCTTAAAAATATATCCAAATATCAACGCTAACTCTACCATTTCACACATGTTATAGAGAGCGTAACTCTAGTGTTACTATTTCAAAGTTAAGTCATTTTTACATTTTATCGGACTTATGCTACTCATATTTACCCCAAGTATTTCAAATAACATACTTAGAATATTTTAACCTAATAACACTTTATAAATTCTAAAATTTCATATTTAACCCAAACTAATTAAAATACCCATATCTTGCTTAAATGCCTTAAAACCATTTTTTACATAACTTATGTCATACTCAACAAAAAATCTAACATGATAAACATGAAATGATTACCATTCCATATTTTTTTTCCCACAAAAGTCATGAAATGACCCAAATACCCTTAAAATAACAAACCACCCATACATTTCACAAAACCCTATTAGTCCCAACATTATCAATTTCCAACCTTTAACATATTTAACCATGATAATACTTAATCATAGTTACAACCCACTTTTCATAACTCAATTAAAATAAAAGATCATGCTAACATGCTAGAGTTGCAAGACGAGGCTTAACCAAGCAATATCACATAAGTTTATACTTTCCTAATACGATACAACAAGATCATGGATAATGGTATAAAATCAACGACATGATTTTCATAAAATATACTATACTGACTTGATTTCAAGCAATAGAAGCATACAAACATAGTATTTTATATAATAAACGCATAATATTAAAAAAAAACCTTGATTGATGACATGTAACCTTACCCAAATGTCTTTGCTCTAAGAAGGAAAAATACCTAAGTTTCCTCCTCCAATAATACCAAACAATCACTTAAAATCCAATTAAATCCCATGGTTAGAAGTGTAGGAAAAATAAGTAAGGAAAGTTAAGACAAAGGAGGAAGGGGAAGAGAAAAGAACTGAAGTAAAAAGGTGGTTAGTTACATCAAGGAGTTGTGCTTGATGGACTTGAATTGAATGAGAAACTTAAACTAGCAAGGGGAGTAACGTGAGGCTTTCACACTAGGTATCGATCACAACGTGAAGGGTGCATGATACTTAGGTATTGTTGTATAAAGATGGTCAAGGATGAGGCTGTAAATTGGGTGTTTGTATGTGTATATCACATAGGTAAAGGGATGCAACGTGAGGTGTTTGGGATGAGGATGGTGGTGCAGTGTGAAGTGCATTGTGCTGGGTAGAGCTTGTTGCAAAAAAAAATGGTGGAGCTTTGGGATAAGAAAATGTAAAAGAGAGGGTTGGGAAGAGAAAAGAGGTAAATATTAGGTTGGCAAAGCAATAAATGACCAAAGAAGGGGGATTGAGGGTATATAGTTGATGGTGGCATGCAAAATGGTAGCATGAGGGAGTTCAGGAAGTGAGGAGGTATGTCAGGAATAGAAAACATTATAAGGCATGTGTTTAGCGTGGTCAACAATTGAATGAAGTGAGATGGTGATAATGGGGTAAAGGTTTGGGTATAGTTGTGGGTTATGGTTTGCTTAACCAAACCGAAGCAATTTTGGTTGGGGCAGGGAGATGGATTGTGTAAGGAAGAAGGACTAGAGAAAAAGAAAAAGAGGAAAAGAGAAAGAAAAGAGAAAAAGGAAAAGAGGGAGTTAAGGGTTAGAGCTAGGGTCAAAGTTAGGATTATAGGATTAGGAAAATGTCAAGATATTAATCATACAAAATTAGGGTTAGGTTTAAAAATTTACATATAAGCTAGCAGCAATAAAATAGGGTTCTTATGGCCATTCACCAAAACTATGCATATACTTTATCTCTCTCTCTCTCTCTCACACACACACACATACACACATGTATATGTCACCAATATTTTACATACCTTTCAACAAGTAACTCAAAAAAAAAAAAAAGATTTGCAGCACTTTGAATAATATCTTTCGCAATCTTTACCTATCACAAAACGTGCATTTCACCATTGCATACTTCAATTTATACCATGCTCATCAAAAGGTTTCACCATGTAACTACAAAATAAAAATAAAATGTAGCACTGTCTGAATAATATCTTTCACCATCACACTATGTATATCTCATCATTGTATTATTAAATTTTCACCATGCTTATTATTAAAAATTGCCAATAAAATTTTCACCATGCTCATCAAATATTTCATTAGAGCAAAACAAAATTTCCTTTTACATGTAAGTATCTTTCATGAGGGTTGAACTTAAGTTTCATAATATTCACCCCATCTTATGCATTATATCTCCACAAACACATATATAATTTACCAATCACTAAGATATTTTTCACCAGTTTTCGACGTATCTTCCAATACAATTCTCAAACATTACTTGAAAATTCTTCGCTTAAAGGTTATTCACAATGTTGGTTGGCCTCATTATCAAACATGTTAGCTTCAATCTAGTCCATCCATTTTGCCAAAAAAAATAAAAATAAATCAACAATGGAGTATAAGTAAAAAGGAAAAAGAAAAAGAATAGTGAGTAACGTCAACAATGCAGTAAACACAAAGAATACTATAGGCCTGAAGAAACCTAAAGCAGTAAACTAAATTATTTCAAAATTGCTTGAGGAACAACGAATGATCAACTATGTTATAGAAGGAGAGAAGAGGACACATACGAAATTCGATAGAAGAAATGTCTATGTGAGGAGAAAGAGAAGAATATTATCATATTTTTGTGTTGAAACCTATTCTTTCTTGGTGTATATATATATATATATATATTGACGGCGTGTTATCGGCTGCATGTATAAATTGCGCGTAGGAGTTGATAGTATTGTGCTTGGAGAGAAAGAAAAAAATCACGTTTCTTGGTTTTTTCATCAAGGAAAAAAAAATAGATAGCACGTATCAATTTTGAACAGTTTTTTACTCCCCAAACGATGGTGTTTCGTCCCCGTGTTAGAAACTAATATATATTTATCCTTTGTTTTTGAAAAACTGATATATTTGCTTTAAAAAAAATGATATTATCTGAAAGCGCGTACTGCTAACATGATTTAAGGAATCATATATTGTTAGTGGCAATCATTTCTTACAATGTTGTTTGCTTTGAACATATTCGTGTTGCATCCTTCTTAAAATCAGCGTAAATGATCAGGAAAAAGAAGAAGCGAAAACGATGTATCTGTATCAATATATTTATTAGTAATTTGTTGGTTTTATGCTACAAAGACTGGGTCAGGGTTACAGCGTGTAAGTGACTCGGTCATGAACTCCGACTAACATAAAATAAAGGATTATAAGAAGAAACAACTAAACAATGTGATTATCATCGGTCAGAAAAAAAAGAAAGCAATGTGATTATCAGGATCTAGGTGGTTTTTCTAACAACGCAGAGAGGTATACCTCATCCTTGGATTTAGGAGCAACAACCCATTTATGTTTCTTGTACTTGAGCTGCAGAAACATATACATATAATCATCCAAATCCATCCTGTTACAAAAGAACTTATCTATCCACAACAAACCTCCAGGCCTCAAAATCCTGTCCCAATCATACAGAATGTAGTCCATCAGCATCAAATCAATCCACCCATCTAGAAATCCGGTTGTATGAATCAAGTCCATTGTGTTGTCAAAGAACGGAAGCCGCTGGTTTGGCGTGACGTAGAGGGGAATCAAGCCTCTGAGTGCAATCATCTCACTGAAAGGAGCCCCCAAGTTAAGAGCGGTTGAGATGATAGTCACATTCTGTTCTCTCATCCTTGCAGCAAATGTCCCGGTCCCTATGCTATGATCTAAACCAATCCTTACCTCCCCAGGCTTGATGGCCAAAATTTCCTTGATCAAGAAATCCTTAGTGACCCATTTAGGCTCTTCGTTTTCCATCTCAAAGCACCCGACACACTTGATGTAGCCGCGGTGAGGATTCTTACGAGACAAGCACTCGAAATTATTGCAGCGATAGTTGCTCCATCGAACGTTCCTGCCATCAGGCACCTTCCACAGCGACTCATTTATAGGGTAAGGCTTTTGGTAAAGCCTCGAGGCTCTTGTCAGACACCGCCTTCTTGGCAAAGGATCGCAGCCATGGAGCATCAGTTTCTGACCCAAGTTCCAATCATCTTTACAGTAAGATGAGATCTCGTAATCCATGTATGCTTCCAACTCCTTCTTCACCAGCACACACGAATGCCCTATCGTGTTGTGAATCCTATCGGTTTTATATACGTTGATCTGTCTATTTCTGTTCTCTTTCGGGGTAATATATTTCCGGATTTCCTCATTTGCGAAATAATTGATCAAGGGCTCCTCCATCATCGTCGTATTCCTAATCCCTTCGGCCACCGGTAGACGGATCCGTCTAAGAGCTATATGAGCATCATACAGAGGCTGAACAATCTCTTGCTCCAAATATGTCTTGAACTCCAATCTGGATATATTCTTCTTACTCGCCATCCCATTTCCATCCTTGTCCATCTCTTGAACTTGAGCCTCAAGCTTGCTTTGGAGGTTTTCCATCTTGTCAAGAACTTCATTTATACGATCTCCCAATGCCTTAACATCAAATCCATCATAAGCATCCCTCAACCCGTAAAAATGGCGGCAAAGATCTTGATCGTTAAGGAAGAATCCAGCAGAGTAGAATCTAAGTAGACTAGCTATGCTGACAATAATGACCAGTCCTCCTAAACACAACTGGAGCCACCCCATTATTCTTCCTAATCGGCAGTTGGGATAGCAGAAACCTGCCATCCTCAATAGACTTCACACTAGCTGGAAGCCTGGAACCAATTTCTAGCCTTATCAAACCTGCTACCTATCTTATAAATTCGGACTTCGTATGCTCAATCCAATCCAACAGATGGGATGATGTTATCACAGAAACCCAGAATAGGAAACCGCACAAAAAAAGGGTCTAGATCTATGACGAAAAACAATTTCGGATGTATAGTAATCATAATAAGAATAAATTTATATCATAATTGCATAACAGAAGATCGAAAAATACCAGATCTCAACGAGGCTGGACGTAGTCTCCTGATCATCAAGCAAGCCACGATCATATGAAGACCCGCCGCTTCCAGTGAGATCGCAATGGGTTAATCAAAAGAAGAATGTGATTGATCCTTAGAGGAAGCCCCGCAACAGATTGAAATTGATTACTATATTTTGCCAATTTGATAACTGGGACTTACACCCTACGATATTTCTACCACTTGAAACATTTATTGTTTTCATCTAGTTTACCTGGAAACTTAAATTAGGACGCACGGAACCATGTGAGAGTAAGGGCATAGGAATACTCACCGCCGGCAACTGGGTTTTTAAAATTACTAATATTTGATTGGGATCGGTAATTGTTTAAACCGTTGACTCTGACAGACTGTTTTAGATTCCCGATTGACATTACAACGGGGGTTGTATTTTTATAGTACTACTACTTTGGATATGGGTAGCTGAATTTGGTTTTCCCTATCCGATAACAGCGAATTTAGAATATGAAGAAGACGGGAAGCTATACAACACTCGTCCTTTGGTGTATAGGAAAATGGCGGCAAGGAAGCGGGCCTCGGCTATTTATTTATTTATTTAGCTAACAATCCTATTCCCGACGGCCTGAAGAACGCTGAACCCCGGCTCAGATGTTTCAGGCTTGAGCTTTGGCTCAAACTCAAAGAATACCACGGTGTCGCCGGTCTCGTCTTTGTTGCCGTTGCTACAATATTCAGATCAGACGTACTATTTGGTAGCTAGACGTTGGAAGAGCAGACAACATTCACTCAGTTTTTAAACTCAAATCATTTATTGAACGGGTCTTTTTACTAATTTATTGGTAAAATCAGCGGATCAACTAGTGATTCACACTCATTAAATAATCTATTAGTATAAAATATTGAAATTATTCCTAGATAACAAATATAATATAAAACATAAATAATATAACTAAGTCCAAAAAAAGGATTATTATTATTATTATTTAGCATGAATCTCAAGAGGTACCAAACTAAATTTTTTATGAAGATATCCAAATAATCCCTCTATTTCTTTAACCCAGACCCGATATTACTTACAAAACCCGTTAGCACTGAGCCATTAGTAAAGTTCAAGAGTGTCGTTGATGATTGAGATTTCGAATTTAATAATATATCCGTGCTTAGCTCCCCAGACATCAGATACTGGGATGATTGTTGATGAATCATGATAAGTGGATGAAGGAATTTGAGTACTGGTAAATTGGATTTCAACGAACTATAATGGATAACTAGATGCTTGTTTTTTAAGTTTTATACTAATTGAGTAATTTAATTTTCTTTATTTTCTCTTTTCTTTCGGTTGAAGAGGACACACGGAGATATAAATGTCCGATTTCTTTCTTCATCTTTCTGTCGATTTTCAAAACCATTGTTATTGGTTTGACTAAAGTTTTAGCAGTTTGATTGATTTGCTTGTCTAATTGTATAGCCGAATATGTTGCCTTACTGGTTCATCAGTTGACCAGTTATACTAGCCTAATTTTTAATACCACAGATGAGTATTTAATTAATAATTAAAATTAAGGTCTCGTTTAGTGTATCATCTCCCAATTTTTAATAGTGAAAATTTTCTTTCAAACCATCTGCGAGAGCAAAAATACAAAATAATTCTATAAAAAACGAGGTGTTACCACAAACATCAGATAGACTTCTTATTATTTGTCTTATGTTAGACATAAGATTGGATATCCAACCAACCAAATACTAGAAAAACTAGAGCATGCAAGATAATTTGCTCAAAAAAATAAGAGAATTAAGGTTTATAAACCAAAACCATGCGAGCCTAAAACAAATATGAAAATACACTAGAGGAAAATGATAACTAAAGGAAAACAAATACAAGGAAAGATGACTCGGCTACTCAAGGGCCATCAAAAGGTAATGCCTTCGGAAATACAGTAATACCTACGCTTAGATAGTCCAACTATCCTTGAAGAAGAGGTTAAACCACTCATTTGTCGCCATCAGAAACCTGCACAAGACTTCTTATTCGTGGGATTGATAAGGAGATTGCAACAACAACCCCATCAATAGATATACCTACTAAGCCAACCAATATACCACTATTATGTCGATCATGATACGTGCAAAGCCCCACATAACATGCTCATGCTACAATATACAAAGATGGGCAAGCAATACTTCTATTGGGTCATCACATACTTTTACATGAGGTGATGCTTGCACATACTTAGATTTATTGAAACATGATTGATCAAAATTGTACAAAAATATGGGAATATACTTGTTATAACATACTTAGGCATATATATCACATTCATGATGAAACATGGATCACTTAGGTTATCTCTACAGTAGTGCATCTAGTGTATCCCATAGAGTAATGAACATATAAATATAAGTACGGCACTTCAACCATGGGTTCTTACATTAGGGGGATCTATATGGGGGAGGTATTATCTTAGAACAGGGTGTAATTTGTTCCAATTTCAAGTTTGGAAGTTTATCTCTATGTGTGTTTATGCTTGTCTCATCGTGGAAGCTCGTCACCTCTAATGTTTCCTAGAAGTGTTTTGTTTTGTTGGGTTGGTCAAATCTCTTGGGGAACCTGCACACTTTGGATTTGAATATGTAACAACTTAGGAGCTTCAAGATTCATTCATTGGATTAGACCGGTGTTATTGCTAGATTCATTTTCTTGGTACTATTGTTGTTCAGGTCCTTTGGTTTTCTATGATTATAGAACTCCATTGGAGTCCCTCGTAGCCATTCTGGTTAGTAGAGGTTAGACTTGCATTTCATGTCATTCAGATCCAAACAACCAAAAAAATTAAGGCGGGTGCTTGATTTTGACAAGAGTTATGTTGGTCGGTCTAAGAGATCTCGCATTTATTTATTTACTTGAAACTTTTGAGACCTTTTTTTTATTGTTTCCAGCTCTGCAATTATTTCTTAAATATGTTAAATAGGAATTAGCAGAGACTATATCTAAACTCAATTTCAACTCAGGGAGGCTTGTGAAGATGGAAGATCACAAATTGGAAATATCGTAAAACACTTTTTGACTTTTTTTCCTTCATTGCCATTTTTTAATAAAAAATGGAATACCTGAACTCCCATTTTCTTTGCTACTATTCTCAAATGATAGAGGGAAGGGATTTGAGGAGAGAATAAAAGTAGCCCAAACAAAGCCTGAGGAGGTTTATGTTTCACTTTCATGGAAGCTTTGTTTTAATGTTTTCTTTAATCATGGAGGAGATGGAGGGGTCTTTATTTTAGGGACATTTTAGGTATTTTATGTTTGACAATAAAAAGAATCAGAAAGAAAAATGGAGGGAATAATCTATATTGGAATATTTCCCATGTTTCATAATATAAAACATATTATATATTTATGAACATAATAAGAACCATTGAATTCTAGATAAATAGATATCTAATTTTACTAATATAACATCATATTAAATTTAAAATCCCTGATTTATTTAATTGAAAAGAAAATAGCATACACCTAAAATAAAAAAATAAAGCATTTAATTCTTGATAATTTCTTTTTATGAAACCAAATAAAAAAACTCTAATATGTTGTATATTCTAAAACAGATGCCATACTATTTATTAAGTGAATGAGTCTTAATAACTGCCTTCCTAATAAATAACATATATTAAAATAAATAATAAATCCATCCGTGATAACTTCCTTTTAGTAACCACCATCTTCATCCCCATACTTTATCCCTAACAATTCATCATCATAACTTTAGATGATTTAGCACAAATAAATAAATAAAATTATACCTCCTTCTTTTACTCCGTTTACTCCTAACTCCTCACTCCTTACAATTTGGTATATTCTAATTTAATACTCTGAATAATTTACATTATTCCTATAAAAAAACATAAAATTCAACTTATCTATTTACCATTCTCACTCAACTCATCTATACTCTTCCTTTTTTTGGAATTCCATTTCTTCGATTTTCAACTTTTCATCTTTCTCAACTTATTAATTATGTCATGGTCAAAAAACTCATTATTTATGTCTTTCCCTTTTAATTTTTTCATTCGGGTGTGTGAAGTGTATTTAAGTTATGGCACGTTGCTTAGTAGTGCAATGCGAGAATAAAAAAATAAGTTGAATTTTGATTGTATCTATTATTTTACTCTGCAATGTTATGCAAAGAAAATATATATTGCATTTTATGGTAATTTTTATGCATGCCATCAAATTGATATAAGTTTAATTATTATAATTGATCATGCATGCGTTGTGTGCTCTCAAATTCTAATATGTAATAAAAGTAATGGTAAAATATCAATTCATGTGATTCAAATTTGGAAGTTTTGAATTCTAATAGAAAGTTAGTGGTTATTGTAGAGTAGGGGTTATTAGGTGCATAATAACACTCAATACCCAAGGTTATATCATGTGTTTGGAAAACTCGATGTTATACCATATATTTCACCTAAACTCAAGGTTGTATCATGTATTTTTTACATTATATTATTACCAAAAAGTAGTACCTAAATTACAATAGTATCCATAAAAATAAATATAGTTATTTTTCAAAGGTAAATGGGAAGGTTAAAAAGTAATCAATAACTTGTAAGGTAGGACTTACTCGTCTCTAGCTAAAAAAGACCCTATTCTCAACAATTTTTTTGTATGACTTATAAAAGTAGATCATATCAGCATCTATCAGATAAGATAAAATTGGTATAATAATGAATAATATTAATATTAATTTTATAATATCAGTTGTTGTTAACTTTATATTATTATTTTTTCTTATTTATACTTTCATTTATTTTATTTTCATTTAATTTTTTATTTCTTGAAAAACATAACAAATATTAATAAGACCAAAAGATAATCATTTAAAAATTAAATTAGAATGCCAACCAAAAAATAAATATATAAAATTAAAATTAAAATTTCACCAAAAAATACATATGTACTAAGTTAAATAAATAAAAACTTAATTTCCTTCCTTTTTCTCAATTGCCACCACCACCACCGCTATTGGCTCACCAACACTGTGACACTAGTCTTCTTGTGGCGCCGCCTATAATGGCAACATCTTCACCTACCACCATCTCAACCACCACTAATGCCTAAACCACTCATCACCACCATATCACTTATGCCACCATTAATCCATGATCAAACCCCTAAAAAGGTCAAGCTTCAACCATGAAATATATGAAATTCAAACAAATTGAAGTCACCGAACCACCATTCTCATTTATAATTGAAGTTGTCATCAACCACAACAAAACTCAAGAAAATTAAATATGACCCACCATAAATAGAAGATATGGACAACAAAATTGAAGCCATGGGCATGCAATTGTAGCCTTTAGAAATCAATTCACACTTTAAAATTGTTCTTATGGATCTAATATTAATTATTGTGTTTGTACATATATAATCTCTAATCAAAATTGATCCTCATTCTTCAAATCTATATTTAATTCAAACTTGCGAGTCTATCTAAAAGCTCATATCTTCTTATGGTGGTGACTAGAGATGCATTTCAATGGCAACGATGATTCAATGGATTGGGGTTGCGGTAGCGGCCTTATGACACAAAGGAAAAATAAGGTGAGGATGAGAGATGAGATATGGAGGAGGAATATTTACTAATTAGGAGTTAATAATATCATTAGGATTTACTAAATTATAATAGATAATGACCATCGATTCTTTCTATTCTTTAAACTCATTTTTAGTTTTCTTTTAGAAAAAAATGCACGATATAATCCTAAATTTAGGAGAAATATATGATATAGCTTCGATTTTGTAGAAACACATAATAAAACCCAAAGTTTAGGGTATTACACATGCCATAACCCTCCATCCAAATCTAATGTTAAATCACAGTTACTTTTCATTTTTTTTAAAAGAAGGTTATGAAATGACTATTCTACCCTCACATACCCCATTTCCCTCCACTATTGTTAATGTTTTCCTTCTCTATAGCAAATGACAATAACTAAAATACACATGAAAGTTACAACCCCCATGCCCATTCTCTCTTGTGGATTAAGACATAAAAATAAAAATAATTGTCTAAAGAATTACCTTCATTTACTCATTGTCACTCTTGAACTCCAAAATTGCCTCTTCTTCAACCTCCTTCCAACATTTTCTACCATCCTCTTGAGTGTCATAAAAAATTCAAAGGATAAGCCGAAGGAAAACTTCCACAATTGAAAAAGTGTGAAGTTTGTGGTGTTGTCGGCATAATTGGTGGTTTGCCGAACATAATTGAGACAAACAATTATAAAATGATTATTTTTATGTCAGGGATAATCGTCTGTGTTTGTTCCAATTTGCATAGGTCATTGAAAAATAATATGTCAGGGATTTTTATGTATGTTTTCTTGATAATTAAGTTGTGTATGTTCATATGTCAAATTTTGTTTTATATAAGTGAAATTTAATGCCACATTCAAACAAATGCATATAAAATTCAATTTTATTATTCAATTATAGCAACAAAAGAAAGGATTTTGGTTAAAAAATTCATAGCAGTGGTCACCAGACGGGTGATAGTTGTAATGATTGGGGGGAATACATAGTAATTTTTTTTTAGTTTAATAGAAGGTAAATATAGCTTAAGTACATGTACAATTACACTCGGCATCCCTAAAGTAAAAAAAAAAAGATAGGCTTACCATAAGTTGGTAGCTCTATCAAGCTAAAAAGGAGAAAAAAACTTACACTCTAAAGGAAAAGCCAACAAATAACTTTAAACTAGATGTTAAAAAAATAATCATCAAAATACAAATCACAATACACATAGGTTTTTATTTGTATAATCAAACCCCTAGTGTCTAGCTAAGTCCTTGAATCCAAATGATGTTGTATTCCTTGCTCTCAAAATAAGGTAAGCTGCAACAACTAGAGCCAAACCATGCACCTTGGTATCTATCTTGCTTCCCTTTCTCCTTCTATGCAAGCATCTCATTAGACTAAAGAGTGTCATGGAACCTCAGAAGATGCCAACCTAGGATCATCGTTTATTCCATACAACTATAGTAACCGGATAATTAAAGAATAAGTGGTTATGAGTCTTATGACTATCCAAACTTGTATTACAATAGGAACAAATCATGGTACAATTAAGTAAAGAAAGGTGATCATGGTTGTTAAGTTTACGTGGTAATGTAATCCAAAGGATGAAAGAGTATTTGTGAGTATTACAACCTTTCCAAACAATGGCATAATCCCAACACTTGCTCAATTTAGGATGAAAAATTAAACACTAGTTGAGAAACTTGTAGAAAAATCCCAAGAAAAGACAAATAAACACACTATTTTATGAGTTCCAAACTCTAGTAAAAGGTGTTGGTATAAACTCCCTATCTTCTTCATAGAATTTGACAAATCATGAGAGGAAGAGAAAAATTTTAAAGACTGAGATTTGAGATGATGGGTATGAATCCTTTTCGTCTAAAGAGTCTCATTTTTTCATCCTATAAGAGCTAAATGTATTTGGACAAGAAAACAAGATTTCATGAATAAATGTCCTTAAGACCAAGATCGCCTTCATCCTTCTAGAAACATTAAAGCTTCCATGCTATGAGGGCTTGTTTGCCTTGCCACAAGGTGAAATATTGGAAAATTTAATTTAATAAATTATTTTTACTAAAATAAAAGAGAATTTATTAGGGAAAATTAATAATAAATTTTATAAATATGTTAATTAGAGGAAATTTGGGTATATTAACTAATTAAAGATTTTAATTTGAGAATTTATTTAAATAAATTATTTTATTTAAATTAAGAAAGAGAAAATAGTTTCAAATTAATGTTAACTTTATAAATAACTTAATTGATTAAAATTAGAGTGATTTACTAATTTAAAATGGAAATTTTGGAAAATCTTTTAAAAATCCTAATTTAGCCTAAAAAGGGATTTAAATATTATTTTATTTAAATACCCCAAATATTTTAATTTATTTATTTAACCCAACCATCCTATTTCTCTTTTTCCCTTTTTCCCTTTTTTCCTTTTTCCTTTTCTTTCTTCCTCTTTTCTTTTTCTTTTTTTTTCTCCTGGCCGAACTAGGCCTGGCTCGCGGCCCAGTCTCCCTTCCTCTTTTCCTTTCCTTCGGTGCGGCCTAGCCCGCGTGACCATCGCCCTTCGTCGTCCCTTGCCGCGCTGCATTGTATCTCGTTTGCTGCCAAAACGCGGTGTCCCATTTAAACGTCCCTCACCTCGTGCCCGATCGGCTCGGTCTCCTCTTCTTTTCTTCTTTCCTTTCTGCGCCAAACCGCCCGATCCAACTTCCCCCATCTTCTTCTTCCTCTTCTAGCCCTGACGCCATAACTGCAACCTTCCACCTCCCCCGAAAATGGCGCCGCCGACCACACGTGTCGTGACCGGCCTTTCTCCCGCCCATTCTCTTCCCCCTCGGTGCACACTTCAATTTGAATTGCCCCACTAACCTTTTCTTCTCCACGTTTGCCCCCGTTTCCCTCGCGAAGGTAGGGCAAATTTTGAAATTTGTGCCGCCCGATCAACGGCATAACCGTCCCATTTCTCACCGGATTTGACCTCCTAGTAACCTCCAGCACTCGAGCCTACCCTCCACCACTATAAATACCCCTCGTTTGGCCTAAAATCGAGCTTTCTTTTCCCCAAAACCCTAAGTATAAGTCTGTACGCCACCGCCACTTTAGACACACCGTCCTCCACCATTAGCCAACCTCGTCGCCTCTTCTTCCTCCCAAACTCTTCCCTGCAATGCCCTCTAATTAATTAAACCATTCGCATCCTTCGATTCTTCTCGCACGGGTCTCCATAACCGTGTAAAGTTTGTTGCTCATCTAGCCAGAATTTTTACCCTGAAACCATAAACCACCGCCCACCACCACATATGTCGCTTCTACCACCCTCTCAACCCTAGTATTAAAAACCGAACAGGACTGGCCGATCCGACCAGTGAACCGGTGAACCGGTCGGGTCACCGGTCAGATTTCATGTGCCGGTTTTTAAGATCACGGAACCAGTGAAAACCATTCAAAAACCGGGCGGACCAGTAAAAACCGGTGAACCGGTCAAAAAACCTGTAATACCCTGTATTTTTAAAATCCAGATTTATTAAGTTTAATGATTTTATTAGCGTAATTTGATGTAAACAATTAATTATTTTAATTTCGATTCGTTTTACGGATTTATCGATGATTTTGAATTCATAATTGAATGTAATTAATCATTGTCGTTGCGAACCATTCTAGACAAATTAGTTCACGACAATGATTTTATTATATTCTTATGAATTCGATTCTCGGTTAAAAATATGTATTTCCGTTGTTTCTCATATTTTTATTTTTAATATTTTAGATTTGTTTTCGATTATAACTTTGTCATGTGTTAACGGTGTATTTTGAGGTTATATTTCGTTGACGAAATATATTATTTAGATTATAGAATTTCTACTTAAATAGTTAAATTTATTTTAATAATTTTATCCGTAGAAAATATTTCCGACTTTAAATTTATTCGTTTTCGGTAATCGTTAATATTTTCAGAAAGTTTTAAATTAAAAAGATTTTCGGAGTTTATTTATGAAATTCTTTCTGGAATTAATTCTCTTTCGTTTTATGTTTTTTGGTTTACGGAAAACCGATTTCGGAAATTATTTAAATTAGTCTTGGTTTATTTGAATTTGACTTAAATATTTTATTATATGTTTGTAAATATTATTTCGGGGTCTTATAATGTATTCCCGTAAGTAATATAAATGTTTTACGTTCGTTGATAAATTCTTCCGAAAATATTTCTGAAATTATTTATATAACTATTTTATTAATTTTAAGTCTTCGGATCCGTTCGAAATAAATTTTCGTTTAATAAATTTTAGATAAACTCTTTCAAATAATATTTTTAGTATTTAGTATTTTATTTTATATGTGCATTTAAAAAAAAACCAACACCTGTCGGTGCCCCGACCCTCCCCCTCTTCGTTTTCCCTTTTCCCTTCTTCCTTTCTCTTCTCTTCTTTTCCCTAACAGTCCCCGACCCCCTGCGCCTTGCCCTGTCCCGCAACCCTAGCCAGCCACCACCTTCTCCTCAGCTCCTCCGCTCTGGCCAACCTCGCCAGCACCCGTCGACCACCACCGCAGCAACCGCGAGCAGCCGCGCACAGCAACCACGCACAGCAGCCACGCCAGCAGGGCGCAGGAGCAGCAGCAGCGGCAGAGCGCAGCAGCAACGAGTCGCACAGCTTGCGCTACCGTCCGGTCATCGGCGAGCTCGGGCGATCACCGGCGAGCAATCATTGGCCTCCGATGAAGCTTCCTCGGCCTTCCTTTGCCCCGATTTGTCGGTTTTTCGTTTGGTATAATTTTCAAAAAACCCTAACCCTTGTTTTGATTAATTGGGTATGAATTAGCTTATAAAAAGCTAAATTGATTGGTTGATTATATATATATGTGATGTAAGATTAATTTGGATAGGTTAATTGTGTGGTTGTGTTGGAACTTTGGAAAAATTGGATTTTGGCCGGGTTATGCCCAAAATTTTCAGATTCAACCGATTTGGCGATTTTGGACAAATTGATTATACAATATGTTTTAAAATGTATCCAATTTTATTTTGGAACCGTCAATTTGAGAAATTTATGCAGGTTTTATCGAAATTGGATTTTTAGGTCAAAACTCCCGTGGGTTTAAATTGGTTTGGGTAATCGGGTTATTTTATTCAATTAACTATATAAATTACATTAGAACATGTTTAATTACATTTCCGAACCGTCAATTTATATGTTTTGGCAAGAATTGATCGGATTTGCGTTCCGGGCCCAAAAACTCTAATTGTTCTAAATTGGACATTATGTTATCGGTTTTGATCAATTGATTATTTGATATGTTATAAAAGGTATTTAATTGCATTTCTAAACATTCAATTTGATTAAATTTATAGAATTTTACCAAATTGCATTTTCGAGTCTAAAAGCCTAGATTTTAAGTGGGATTATGAGATTGGTTATTTGTATAGTTGTTTTGCTAAAATTAAATTTATAAAAGTAGTTGAAATGAGCCTAATTGTATTCTAATACCTTTAATTAGAATTAATCGATTTGAATTACCTGCGTTTATGTCGTGGACTTTAAAACCCTAATTTTGAAAATTGATCATCTGGAATTGATTTATCAGAAGATCGTTTGTTGAATTTGATTGTCTAGATTTGTCTAAAATTAGTTTAATTGTGTTTTAAAACTATCAATTTGAGGTAATCAAAGTGATTTGGCCGATTTGTGGTTTAAGTATTAAAAACCCTAATTTTCTGGGATGATTTTATAAAATTGATTTTGTTATGTGTATTTTATCTAATCGAATTCTATCTTTGGGTTTTAAATCATTTAAATTCGGTTTTAACCTAATCGGTTTGGATTTGGTTCTATGTAAATGGTTAGGTTACCTAATTAGTGTTAAAACCTAATAAATAAGTTATTTTCGATAAATTAACTTATGATCGATTATTCTTTCTCGGGCTTTCCAAATTAAGTTGAAATGTCCAAAGTGATATTTGTATTAATCCGTTTTGATTTAGTTTTAACCTTAAATTTTAATAGAGCTATGCTTTTAAGTTTTAATTTTTGGACACGTTTTCTAAGAAAGATCATTTGTGTCGTTTGTGTTTATTTAATTAGAGTATGTGGATTAGTGATTGATAGGATAATTTCTAATTTAGTTTTCAATTTCTATCGGATCTAGAAAAGCTTTCTCGTGGATCCACGAGCTAGTGATCTCTCTCCCTTTTATCTCGCTTAGCTAGCTTCGGATCCAGGTAAGTTCTCTACTTACCTCTACTTATGGGTATTTCGTAAGGATGTGGCTAAGGTTCCTATGTGTTGTGTGACTTGCATGCCTTAGATGTTTTGTATATATACCATGTCCGGTTTTATATTGTATGGTTGTCCTTAATGTGTTTTATGCGTAGCGCAGCTTCGAGTTAAGGTATGTGGTATGTGTTTTCTTACGACATGAATGTGATGTCCATATGTGGTAATTATGATGTGCTGTGATATGATGTAACCCTCTAGGACATGCATGCTAGGACGATTATTATTATTATTATTTTGACATGGAGATAAAAGGGCAAAAAGAAATAATTGGGAAGTGAGTTGCTAAAAGGGAGTATAAGGGACCCGATTAGGGTTTTGGGAAGAATTAGTAATATGGAAAAGGCGGAAGTAAAAATGATTAATGGTGACTGAGGTGCGGGTTGAGAGTGAGAGTTTATGTTATGAGGAATGATTATGGGTGTTTTGGGAGAGAAGAAATATTGGGTGAAAAGGAGAGCTTACTTGTGGAAAAAGAAAGGTACTAGGGTTGAAGTGGCCAACTAGGATTTTAGAGTCACAGGTGGAATCGATGGGTAGAGCGATATGATTTGGGATTGGAACTAAATGAGATGAGGTGTTGAGGATAAATGAATTAATGGTAGTGAAATAAGAGGAAGTTGGGCCACATAGGTCCTATTAGGGTTTCAAGGGAAACCCTCGAGGCTAATGACGGGTGGAGTCTGATGTCACGAGGTGTTGGGCCTTCACCCACACCCTTAAGGGTTAGTTTTTATTATGTGTGAGTATAGAGAGAAATTGATATCATGGTGTGATAAGGGGTGTACGAGTTCCAAGATATGGGACGGGTGGTGCGACTGTAGCCGGCACGCAATTTAAACCCTCTTGTTGTCAATTGTAGCACTAGTAAATAAGGGTATCGTTCTAGCCGGAGATTGAGAGGGCTCACCTCTAATTAACTAGCTTGAAAATAAAACTAAAAATAAAAATCCTAAATAACACAAAATAAATAAATAAGAAAAATACTAATGGGGGTTTATCAAAATAAGAATAATAAAAGGAACAAATAAAATAAAATAAACTAATAATAAAAATAATGAGAAACCGCAGATATGAGAAATATGTTAGGGAAATAAAAATCCACCACTAGATTAGGTTGAAAATATAATATTTATTTCTAAGTCAATTTTAATCGTGAGAAAGAGATCGACCAAGTTGCACACCAAACGCAGGTCCATACACCTTATATTACTTCCCT
Organism: Tamarix chinensis; assembly: GCA_030549775.1. NCBI lineage: Eukaryota > Viridiplantae > Streptophyta > Magnoliopsida > Caryophyllales > Tamaricaceae > Tamarix > Tamarix chinensis. The sequence continues at coordinate 61,482,822 of CM060172.1, forward strand.
TAATTAATTAATACGACCACGTGCCTATATTAACCCTATTAAATACTAGCAGTATAGCAGCTACAAGCGGCTCCTATATTTAACTAGATTTAATGTATTAAGTGTAAGTGGAAGGCTGTCAATCTAAGTACCCAGACTAGTACAAAACGCATGTCTAGCTGTATTTCCTATTCTTGACCCACACGTATCGAAACGTTTTACCACTTCGGTTAGAATCACAAAACGATTAGGTGAATTGTTATCTAATCTAGCTGCAATTTATACACATAAATTCTAGTATATTTAGATGACCACCTCGCAGGCAAATAATCCTACATACTGTCACTTATGAGGAACCAGAACAAGGCATGCACCAAATAAACTATACTGGACAGAATTATACATATAAATGATAGCAATTAATATAGAGTCAAGAAACAATCTCACGAAACAAAGAAAATAAAATTATAATTCAAATTCTAATCCAGGGTTTCAATTTATTCCCTAACAATAAATAATCAGCCAGCCATAATTAAAGAATTAATTACACAGAAATATATATCTAAAATATAAATTAAAAATAAGAGAAATAAATAACCGGAATTAATTTTGAATTAAAGATCAAGAATTTATTCAGATAAAAATTAATTTTATCTGAAATAAATTATACCGGTATAAATACTTCCTCTGATTTTCTTCCTCTCGGCACCTCAATTTCCGTGTAAAAATTCTTTTTTTTTCTTCTTTCTCGCTGCCGACTGACAGCAGATGGAGGCTGCTACGTCTCGTTTGGCCTCGGTTTCCGTGCGTCGTCCCTGTGCACTCTGCCGCTCGCCCTTCTCTGCCCGTCTCGCCCTGTAGCTCTCCAGCTGGGTTCCACTGAGCCTCTCTCCGCTCACTTCCGAGCCTGAGAAGGCTCTCCTTCTCTCCGCGTCGTCCCACTCTGCCCCTCAGCGTCGAGCCTCGAAGGCTCTCGTGCCGCCTGCCCCTCAGCGTCGAGCCTCGAAGGCTCTCGTGCCGCCCACTCTGCTCTTTATAATTTGTGTTGTCCGTCCACGTCAGCCCTCGTCCGGCTGACTTTTCTTCTTCGATCCTTCTTGACCTGTTCGGCTTCGTTTGGTTCTTCTTTATTTTCAGGCCTTTGGGCCCTCGGCCTTCGGCCGTTGGTCCAAAGGTCAAACTTCTTTTTTTTTAATTTTCTTTTATTTAAAAACAAACCCTGCAAAATAAAATTCAATAAATATTAATAAATAATATTTTATTCTAAATTTACTTAATTTATATCATTTTAGCTCAAATAATAAAATTTATGCAATTTTTACCACTTAAGCATAAAACAATAATTATTCCCCTATATTAGTTAAATAAACTACCAAAAACTAAGATTATAAGGGTATAAAATGTGTCAAAATATGAACTCATCAACGGGCCCTCCTGGGAGGATAAGTGTGGATATAGTTAGCCATGCATGTCAAGGGTAAAACACTTTCAATAAGATACGTTAAGATACTAATCACTTAAAGAGGAAGATGCTGAGTCGGGCCCAGACCGGTCCACCGGCGAATAATAGTGGCCAGGAGCTGGGGTGCCCTGGAGACCGTGCCACCGGCGAACAATAGTGGTCAGGAGCGTTTTGCCCTGTATGATTTCCGGTCCACCGGCTATAATAGTGGGGGTTACCATGCTCAGCAAACCAAATGTAAAATTTATAAGACATGGGAAATATACTAAATACTTACAGTGGAACACCGTGTGAGTCGGGGCCAGACCGGTCCACCGGCAAATAATAGTGGCCAGGAGCGTTCTGCCCTGGAGACCGGTCCACCGGCAAATAATAGTGGTCAGGAGCGTTCTGCCCTGAGTGTATACTTTCCGGTCCACCGGCTATAATAGTGGGGTTCCCGCACTCACATGGACTATTAAAGAATATGTGTGGAATGAATATATTATTGATGAGAATAAAGAATGAGTCACCAGCACTTACAGTGAAACACCATACGAGTCGGGGCCAGACCGGTCCACCGGCAAATAATAGTGGCCAGGAGCGTTCTGCCCTGGAGACCGGTCCACCGGCAAATAATAGTGGTCAGGAGCATTCTGCCCTGAGTTTATATATTCCAGTCCACCAGCTATAATAGTGGGGTTCCCGCACTCACGTGGATTGATAAAGACTGTGGTGTGAAATGACTACTTTTAATAAAGACTCAAAGGAAATAAGTTTAATTGGACTATGGTTAGCTATTATTATCTGTATTACTACATGCTGCTTACGTGAGTATGTCACGCGTTGAGTTTCCAATAATATGGATTATTCCTACTTGAGGCGCATGAGCCACTTTATATTTCGGTTATACCATGCTTATATGTTTAAATGGGATGTTACATATGTTTCATATGTTACTACAGGTGTATGACAAGATTCATGTTGTGGGTTGTGAGTATGTCTGATATTGTATCCATATATTGTATCATAATTTAATATGTACTTGATGTTACAGTTTACGTCTCTCCCATAAGATAGGGTAGTGAGACTTACTCAGTATTGGACCCGTACTGATACTACACTGGTTGAATGGGTCATGTGATGATCCACCGATGGTGGGGAGCAGACCTTTGATGCAGGTGTTGATCGGTTACTAAATTGGGGTGGAAGGCTTGACCTGAGTGAGTAAGCGGTCCGGATATTTATCCTTCGGAATCTGTTTTGTTTAATTATATTCGTCTTTGGAAGTTACGAGTGTTGTATTTAAATTTCCAAGGGTTTTGTAATTGACTTTAAATTCTCGTAACGTTGTTATGCTTTTAAAGTTCGGATTTAATTGTTTAACAGTTTTGTAATTAAGTCTCCTACCTTTGCTTTTTATTACTATTATTAACATTTTTAACATTATTACTAATTATATTATTATTATTATTATCTTTATTAACTTTTATATTATAAGTGTATATATAATATTAATATCATTGTTACATTTTCATATAGTATTATTATTAAATGGGGTGGTTTCGAAAGCCACCTTGTAATGTTAAGATTTATGGTATTATTAATATTAATATTCTACTAATAAGAGTATTATTAATAATGTTTTACTTTTATTTTTATTATTATTATTATTATTATTATTATTATTACTATTACTATTACTATTACTATTACTATTTTGGTGAAGGGTAGAAACCCTTATATCACTACCCTTTTTGAATGAAAATAGTAATTTATTTGTATTTTTAAGTAATATTTTGTATAGTTAATTATTGTGTAATATTATTTTAATTAAAAACCAAATCTTAGAATAAGTTAGAGAATAATAAAATTTTATAAGGGAGCATAATTCTAGTATACTTTTATATAATAGGTGAACCCAGTCAAATCCCTCAAGTGGAATAGGATCGTGCACCAAGACCGGTGTCGTTTTAGGTAAGGGTGTTACTAAGGCCATTTGTGTGTTTATTTGTACTATGTGCTTCATATGCCATGTATTCTATGTTTATCATTATTGATTATTTCGTATGTGATATAAAGTGGAATTGAAGTATGTTGGTATGAATGAATTGTGGCATGAGAGTTATGTATATACTTACCTTATTATTATTGTATGATGTGGCCTTAAGACATGCATGTTAGGGTTGTAAAATAATGATGGGGAGTGTAACAATGTGGTGTTAGGGTTTTGCATGAAATGGCATGGTGTTAGGGTTTGCATAAATGGCATGATGTTAGGGTTTGTATGGAAGCATGTCTACGTGGAGTTAGGGTTTGCATATGAATTAGGGTTTGCATGGAAGCGTGGTATACGTGGAGCTAGGGTTTGCATATGAATTAGGGTTTGCATGGGAGTGTGGTATACATGGAGCTAGGGTTTGCATGTGAATTAGGGTTTGCATGGAAGCATATCTACGTGGAGTTAGGGTTTGCATATGAATTAGGGTTTGCATGGAAGCGTGGTATACGTGGAGCTAGGGTTTGCATGTGAATTAGGGTTTGCATGGAAGCATGTCTACGTGGAGTTAGGGTTTGCATGGGAGCTAGGGTTTGCATGGAAGTGTGGTTTACGAGGAGTTAGGGTTTGCATGGAAGTGTGGTTTACGTGGAGTTAGGTTTGCATGGGAGCTAGGGCTGCATGGAGTTAGGCATGCATGTTTGGGCAAATGTTTGTGAATGACAAATGTTTATGAATAAAATATTTAAGACATTAATTACTTAAAGTGGAAGATATTGAGACGGGACCAACTGATCCACCGGTCAAGAATAGTGGTTAGGGTTTTACCCTATATGTGACTGATCTACCGGTTATAATAGTGGTTAGGACATGAGGTCCTATATGTGACCAGCCCACCGGTTATAATAGTGGGGGATCTCTAGCTCAATAAAGACAAACCAGAGTTGTCAATGCTATTAAAAGATACTAATTACTTACAGTGGAACACCATACGAGCAGGAACCAAGCCGATCCACCGGTTATAATAGTGGGGTGTTCCTGTACTTGCATGGATTGATAAAAAAAGGCATAATGTGAATCGAATTCCGATAAAAAGGATGATTAAATAATTAATCTGGATCTTTTGGGCCTCATGTGTGGACTTGTTGATTATAAGTTATGGATTTCATTTTATACTTCTATGTATCATATGTGTGGGTTTGTAAATGTATGTTGATCATTATCCTGCATGAATTAATGTGTTATATGCCGGCCTTAGTACTCGGTTACCTTACTCAGTACGTAGCGTACTGATCACCCGTTTCATGGGTGCTGCTCATTCCCACGAGTAGAAGGCCCGTCTGATCTGTTGCAGGTAGGAGACACCTACTTTGATGCTATCGATGTCTACGAGACATCGGGAAGGGCGGAGTGATAGCTGGGCTGGATCAATCTCTAGAGTGACATGGCCATTTTCTTTTTTTAAATTTATGACTCGTGTTATCTTTTATTATATTTGAATTGTCGAAAAAATTTTACTAACGTTGTTTAGTTATTATCTGGAAAAACAATAGTTGGTATTTCGAATTATGTAAGACTTGCGGGTACTCTGATTCTCGTTTTTATAAATTTGGATTTTTATGGGGTTATTAATAGTATTTTCTTAACCTTAGCACTTGGTACCGGAATGGTAGGAGTGAACCGGTCTGGTACTAAGTATGGCGGTAACATCCCCAGAATTCATGGGTTTTAAATTAAGTATTTTAATTACTTCCGCTTTAAAAAAAATAGTGAATTTTGGGGTGTTACACAAGGAACTATGACACAAGCATATAATTATATTTATTATAAATTTAGGCAAGGGAAAATTTCCTAACCAAAAACATAATATACCTTTAATCATTGTATTCAGGAGCTCAAGTCTATCAACAAAATACATCGAGTTTCTCTCTAGGATTTTAACTAGTCACAAATAATACCAACCAACACCTCATAGTCAACTACCTTTAGCTTAATTGGGTTTATAAGACAAATCCAAAATCTAAAGGGGAATTATACCTAAGACATATGAGATGAATCCAAAATTTGCTGTAGAAGGACACCATTAACTCGAATAAATTTTTTTTTTTAGATTTGAGGGGGTTTGTAACTAGCCCCAATACTCAAATAAACGAGTTTAGATCTTAAAAGAGAATAATAAAAGAGGGAAGGTCACATTTATAAAAAAGAAAAATTTACCTAGTCATTTGCAAATGCCAAGTGTGAAATACCCAACAACTTGTATTTGGAGTAAAAGGAGAAGTGGTGTAGGAACTTCCCCAATTGATTATCATAATCTAGCCATTTATTTCCCCAAGTTTGAGAACCAAAAAACCTTATCACTTGTACAAATTAATTATCTAACAAAACCAAGCCATGCAAAACCTTTCCCCTCTTTTTTTATCCGAAATGCCACCCAAAACCAAGGCACTCAAACCGTGTTCTTATTTTTTTCCAAGCTTTAACCCCCATTTTTTAAACCTAATTTCCTTTAGTATTTTAATCCTAAAGCATCCCAAAAAATGTAGCCTACAATCCCCCTTAGAAGCCACAAGTCCTTTTCATTTAGATGACAAGTCACTTTCAACACTTGGGAAGAACAATGAAGATTTGGAGAAGAAAATACTTATAAGGTTAAAAGGGATCTTTTTTTTTTATCATTCCTTTCTTGTATTATGGTTGTTATGAGTTTAAGCATGTGATATTAGGGGATTAAGGTTTCAAAACTCAACTTAAAACTGCTCCCTAAAACCGAGACTCTTGGGCTAGCAGTTTAGCATATTTTTTGTCCCTACTTATGTCCTAATATTTGTATTAGTTGGTTAAGTTGTAACCTTTATTACACTCTTTTATAAATGTTAGGATAACATGAATGGAAATAACAACTTACCTTGCTACACTTTTCCTCTCCAAACCGAGAGTTTTCCTTCTTTCTTAAGGGAATGAGTTTGAAGTTTCTTTGAAAAATCTTACAAGATTTATCCTAAGAGTTGTATATCTTAGGTGGTTCTTGAAAGTGTTGATTCAAGGAGTTACCAAGAATCAATATTTATCACTTCTAATCTTCTTTATTTCTTTGCCTTATTTTTGGTTGTTCTATAATTTTATAACATCAAAACCTAGCAAGACCCAAGTTGGATCTCATATGTACCAAGAATCCTCTTTGAGCCATAAGTATATTCAAAATCAAACTAAAGTACTCCATAAATAATAAAAACAAATAGGGTGAGATCGGGTCTTCTTTCCTATGACCACAACCACTCTTAAAAAAGCTGAATGAGTTATTATTAATTAGGGTTTTATTTTATTATAGTGGTGTTGTTGTACAAATTACATTTTATGTGGTTTGATTTCAACAAACAAATTGAGTTTTGGTTGAAAAATTCATAATAGTGGTCTCTAGTAGAGTGATAGTTTCAAAGCTTAGGGAAAATACATGGTAAATACTTAGTGTTTTTTAGTGGTGGTGTTGCACAAATTGCATATAATAATACATTCTTTATCAAGATTTGTCAAATACTTTAGATTATGTGTAATATAATGTGGCCACTGATTTTTGTAATTCATGAAATAGGTTGGGTTTCTATAATAAGTTTCATATACTCCTTTTGATGTAAGGCATCAGTGAGATTGTTATATAGGACATTAAAAGTTCATTATTTGCATTTATTTAAATAAAAATTAGGGTTTTGAAAAATAAGTTACAGAAGCTACATGATTTTCATATACTATGTCCAAAAGCACTCAGTTGATGCTATTTTTTATGTTATTGACTATAGGTGGAAAAATGATTAGGAAATGGTTGATTGTGAATTACAAGCATTGACACTACGACATTAAGGTTAACGATATTGACAATTACTATCACAACCCAAAATTTACTATAAAAAAAATTTCATCTTAAGCGGAAGCGTATAATCAAATAGTTGGGTGTTATCATCGTAATTGACATAAGTCTAGCTTACCCCGCCATCCTTACGTCAATCACAAGGCAAAACAATTAGAAAATTAAAACATGATGGTAAGAAACGAGACAACTTTTAATAACATCAAATAAGCGTTTGGAGATCAACTCCGATTACCATATCAAAATATAAAAAAAAGGGATCCCATGAAACTAAGAGTCCAATAAGGTATCCGGATAAAACTATCATCTAGATAACATGACTCTACGCCCAAAACCCTGATATGAAAGAAATCAATCCTCCACATATATAGCATCAAAGGTTGCGAATTCGTCCACCTAGTCCTCATCAACCTACACATATACATCTGGGTCATCTACTCGTTCGATTGAGCAGCACCCATGAAACGGATGATCAGTACGTTACGTACTGAGTAAAAAAACGGTACATTCAAGTAGGGTTATAAGAATTCTCATAAGAAAATCATATATGCATAAATCAAAGAATGCCAGATAATTACCGATTTCAGGTCTTTCATTACATATACCATATTCCAATATTTTATTTACGTTGAGTTTAGGGACCCAACTATTCTTAAACCGAGGAAACGGTCTGAAACACCTCTCGGGGACAACACATTCGAGCCACTATTATTATCCAATGGAATAAACCCAACACCTCTCAGAGTAAAATACTCCTAAGCCACTATTATTAAATCATTGGAACGATCTGAAGCACCTCTCATGGACAATACACCCGAACCACTATTATTATCCAATGGAACAGACTCAACACTCGGGTCCTAACTAACGTAGTATTCCACTTTAAATGATTAGTATCTTTCCATTTATACTTTATCTCTTAATCGTATTAATCGTATTTTCATTCACGTTGAGTATGGGGCCCCACTATTCTTAATCAGGTGGAACAGACTGATGCACCTCTCGGGGTCAACACCCCCGATCCACTATTATTATCCAGTGGAACAGACCCATATAAATACATCGGCCCGACTCACGTGATCTTTCACATTAAATGATTAGTACCTTATTCAGATTTGATTGTATATTATCATGCTGAACTCATATAAATGTGTAAGACATATAACTGAACAACATAAGTACGACCACGTAATTACCCTCAAATGATCATAATACCCTTAGGGTAATTAAGATAATTGTATTCTCCCAAATGCCTTATAAAACCCAATACTAATACATATAAATTTCCAATCATTATCCGTAGTACATATCCTCATTTTTCCATAGATATCTTGTATCTAATATTAAACCCAAATATGTAATTACATAATTTCATCACTCTCAAGAATATCATTTCATAGCATTTTCATAAATACATTAATCAATACAACATACTCAACACAAATGCATATACAAAAATACAAGTATCACATAAAACCATAGCTACGACATGTATCCTTACCAACAAAGACACTGTGCTCTATGCATGTAAATCCTAGACCTCCTCCGAGATTATCGGAAGATCACCTACGAAAATAAGATAAGATACGATTAGGATTGAAGATTAAAATAGAGAGGAAAGTTAAGGTAGAGAAGGGTAGAAAATGGAAATAATCGGAGTCAAATGGAAGCTTGAGTTATATGGAAGTGTAGAGGAATGTGTGGTGGAGCTATGGTAAAATTTTGGTAGTGTTTGGACAAGGTTTGGTGGTGAAAATAGGGGTGCACGGTCAAAAATTGAAAGTTACATGGCTATGCAACAGGCGGTGTAGCCCATGGTCGAGAGAAAAAGTAACGTACGACCATGCGGTGAAAAATTTGCACGTCCGTGTGATAGGAACTTCTTAGTGTTGCACAACCATGCACTTTGCAAAAGTGCGACATACGAGAGAAAGAAGAAGGGAAAAGAGATGGTGGTCGGCGGCGATGGCCGACAACGACAAGGGGGAAGGTTGGGGTAACCTTGGTGGTCGGTTCATCGGCCAATGGGAAAAAAATGATGGCTGAGGTGGTGCACGGTGGTGGAATGGGTGGTGCCCAAGCTGAAACAGGGCAACAACAAAGAGGAAGAAGAAGCAAGAAGAAGGAAGAAGAGAAGAAGGTCGGGGTTGGGTAATGGACAACCAAAAATGGAAGGGTGGAGGGGTATATTTATACTAGTAAGGTGGCGTGCCATGGAGGAGAATGGCAGAGGAGGTGACGACAACGATGATGATAATCGATAGAGAAGAAGAAAAGAAAAATGATATTGGTGATGGTGATGGTTGAAATTGATGGAGATCAGGCAGAGGCAAGAGGGATGAACATGGTGGATGATGGTGGTGTGTTGGGTGATGGTGTCATGGTGCAGTAGAGGCACAAGGGTGGCAGGGTGATGGTTGTGCAGAGGAACAAAATTCCTTCATGCCACAAAATCGGCGCAGGAGAAGAAGGAAAAAGAAAAGAAAAGAAAAAGGAAGAAGAGGTTAAAGGTTAAGATTAGATTAGGTTAAATTTTTTTGATTAGCTAAAAGGTAAGATTAATTATATAAATTAACTAGAATTAAATTTAGGTTAAGAATTATAAATTTTCCTGTTCAAAGATCGGGTTTAGGTTAAGATTTTGGGATGAAAGAATTAGGTTAGGGTTAAAAATAAAATTCTCGAGGTTAGGGTTTGGATTAAGATATTAAGTATTCGGGATTAGGCTAACAAAAATTTTGGGTATTTACAGTTTATCTGACTTAATCATTGACCTAAAAGATTGTGACATTAAACAAAATGTGTCTCCCCCTAAGAATTTATGCATGATAGTGAGGAGCCGAGACTAGTAATTGTGCAGGCTAGTAGGTTAGCTAAAGAGGAAAAACATAGGAAGTAAAAAAAAAGGTAGGGTATGTTAGAAAATGGAGGGAGGAATATATGAAACAACAAGAAGAAGAGGAAATATCGAGGGAATAACATGCGATAAGGAAAGATATAGAAGAGGTAAGAAGAAAAGATGAATAATTCTACTAGAAAGAGTATGATTTACCTGATGACGCTAGAATAATGCTTAACATTCCTTTTTACAGACTTGAATTACTTGACCCCACACCCAAAATCTTTATTAAAATAGTATTTAACATCTCTAAAGCACCCATTCCCTACACAGCTAGACCTTCCACTTGGTTTGCCAACAAATCAGGCAAACAATCAACCCCATCTACGAATTTTGGTCCCCATACAAGGTTGGCCAACGAATATGGTATTATTAATTTGTAATAAATATTATTACTTGATAATAGTAGTATTAGTAGTAGTAATAGTACTAATAATAATAATTCTTAATAATTAATGAGTTATTTTAGTATTTGAAAACAATGATAATAATAATAATTACCTATATTCTTATTAGTTTAATTATGTTAGTAATAATTAAAAAATACTAATTAATAATAATAATAATAATCAATGATAATATTATTAATTTAATACTATTAAACAAATATTTATAAGATAGGTAATGTTAATAATATTTATTTATTTCTACCTCTAAATTAGTAATAATAATAATAGTAAATGATATTATTAATTTATTAACATTAAACAAATATTTATAAGATAATTAATGTTAGAATTTTTATATATTCATACCACTATAATAATAATAATAATAATAATAATGAGAGTAGATGGGATCAATGCCACTAAATTCAAATTAGATAAGACGAATAAAAATAAGCTGAAAAGAACATGATCTTAGTCACTTCCAAAGGAATTGTATAGAAATTGAAATTAAACAAAAGTTGGTGTGACACCCTAATACTTACAATTAAAATTTTTTATTTCAAAATATTGTTCCACTCATAGTATAACTCTGCTATTTTGGACCATTCTTATATCAAGGGTAAGGCTAAAACTTTTATCCAAACCATAATAAGAGTTAAGGTAAACAAAAGTAGAAATAATACTAATACTAATATATATATAGAAAAAAATGTTCAAAGGACATCAACTTCTACAATAGAACATGGTAGAAGGTAGAACAAAAACAAAAAGGAAATAAGGGATCTAAGAGTCCATACCCAAGGTTACCATTCCATAATCAACACATCATCAATGAAGTAGTCATCATGATATACCTACATTAGGTCATTTTAAAAGTACAAAATCTGTACATAAATATACTAACTAGATGTTGCACCCCCAATAGAGGCAACATATAACACATAAGACATGATATAAATATGGTAAAACATGGGATACATATAATAACACACTATCATGTATTACATGAAATAACAATTAACATTGATAAAGATAGAAAACATCTATCATACTTTAATTATCCTACACTTGGTTGCTTAAAAAATACCACTCATGATCACCATTTTACCACACAATTTCAACTAAAGATGGACTAAAACCATCAACTGACCTAAATATAGCTACCAATAAAACTTAAACAAAGGTAGACTAAAACTACCAACTAAATCAAATATATCAGCTAATGCAACTCAATCACTTCAGTCACCAAATCATTAAATATTGATATCCTCTAAGAGGTTGGTAAATCCAAATAGAGTAGGTGTGGTGCCTTACCTAGTGCAATACAACAAACCAAAAATTACCTAAAAAGGGGAATATATATATATATATATATATATCGTGTATAACCCCATTTTAGAGGCCATGTGACACTCCAAGCATTAATGCTAAAGTGTTTTGTTTTTAAACTAAAATATACAAAAGCTTAAATATAAAGACACTAGTACCACCTTTCTTAATATAAGTTTGGTTATTGTACCATTCTCATACCAAAGGCATGGATAAAATATTATAAACTTCAATAACAATAATTGAAAGGTAGATAAAATGACAAAATTAGTCATAACATAAATAGAAGTATTGATAGTATTGATAGCATCAAATCCAAACATAGATATAACAAAAGGTGAAGTAATAAAAAAGACACAGTGAAACTAAGAATTCAAGAGAGATATCCAAAATACCAAGGACACATCAAGTGTAATCTTGGATGGCTATAACTCTACATCCCAAACCTCAAACAATCACTCCTCGATAAGTATAACCTCAAAGTCCATAGAATCATCATCACGGAACATGATGTAATATTAGTATACAATCATAGTGAATAATGCAATTTACCCCAAAGAGGTAGAATGTGATACATAAGGCCACATATACAACCATATAATATTAAGGTATTGTTTGGAAATCATATTATTTACATCTTATCTTCATATTATTTTTGATGTGACACATTATTATTTTTATAAAATTTTAAAACTATCTCAACTATTTTTTTCACAATCTTCTATAGAGTAAATATAAAAAAAATAATATTAAAATACATACCCCCAAAATATCAATATACACAATTTCAAATAGCATATAGATAATATATTAATTTTCTAAACGACACCTAAGCAGTAATAATATATCATGAGAAAGCATTCGATCATAAGACGCATAACAAGGCATACTATAATTACAACATGAAATGAAGCACAATATAATGGATATAAGAGATAAACAATCAAAGACCAATGATATAATCTAAACTAAGTAACAAGTTGATTACTATAATTATTAAAGGTGGTCACAATATCTGGTTATTATATAATTTAAGGACGGAGACTCAACCAACCTAGTGCCCAAATGACACTAAACCTATTGGGTTATGGACCTATAACTTTTGTTAAAAATATTAATTTAGTTCATGATGGGTAATAATCCTAACGAAGTTGGACTAACAACTAGATATCCTCAATAATAATTTGTCTAGTCATCAAGTATGTATATCCCTATAGGGTCCCATAAAGGTTATAGGATTGAAGTAGAGCCTCTTTGGCCCTACAAATGAAAGCAAGTTAAATTGAAAAACACCAAAATGACATGATAACCAAACCTAACTCAAAATATCGAGATGGAGAAAAAACTTTTGACTCAATAATTCTCTCACTTTAAGTGTTAATGTTTTGTTCCAAAAATCATGGCCAACACAACACCATTATTACTTAACCATTCACTTATGATATTATATTTCATTAATCATGAATTTGATCTAAAAGAGAACAAGGCATCACACTAATACTTATCATAAAAGGCCATTACAGTACTAATAATATTTCCAACACTTTACTTTAACTTCAACTATCAGGAAAATTCAACTTATGAAAGTCAACGATTAACAACAAAATGTCAACACTAGGCTAAAGTCAACTAAAGGCCACCTAGGTTCAATTATCCCATACTTGAATATAATTAACACTAAAGGATCATTATGCCACTAGTGTTAAGAATAATACTTTTTAAACCTTTTCAATACCGAACCTTTTTTCTTTTCATATAAAACATAAATAAAGGGAATAATACTTTAAAGTAATTACTTTTACTGATATTAAAAGTCTCATAATTTTCCAAATAATATAAAATGACCAAAATGCTCTTTATACTTAGAGTATTCATTTTTTCTCCATGAATATATCTAATATAATTTACATAATACCCATTTTATACTTAGAATATTGTTACACTTAAAAGCATTCATTTTTTTTAAAAAAAATTCCAAAATTATTGTAAATGGACAAAATGTCTTTAAACACCTTAAAATACATCAAAATATTGAAAATACATAAATAACCATAAACCACTTTACATCAAAACATGATATATATAAAAGTTTGCCTAAAAATTATGAGGAACATAATGGAATTACTAAAATTTAATAAAAAGGACTGGAGGGACTAAAATACCCCTAGACCAAGGCTAGGAAATAAATTATCATATATTTTTTTTTCTTTTTCAACTAGATTCATATACTAACATATATACCCTAAAGTATGTATATAAACATGGTTAAATAAAATTTAAAACGTTAAAATCTCAAAGAAAAGCCCTCAGTTCTAGAACCATGATGCATATATACATGTTATTTTATATCCAAACTTTACCTTTTTTTGTATATAAGCATAAACATGCTACTATACATATATTATCATGCGTAGGTAAAACAATTAAAATAAAACAAGAAACTTTAACACCCTAGGTGTTGAAGCTCATGCTTATCATAATATAATTGTTTTTCATATTTTGACACATCAAGCATGCTCTTTGTCACCTTAAACATATTCACATGCTTTTTTTTTAATTTCATGTTGACATGATTTATGAAGATGAAAGGAAATAAAATTGTAACACCCCCACTTTTAACACTTGAAAATTTCTTTTAACAAAGCTATTTGCAAAGGCTAAAATATTAAAAATATAGGGTGTTATTGCCACACTTAGTATAAGTATGGTTACCCTTACCATTCTTATATTAAGTACTAAGGATAAAAAAAATTACCCCACTTAAATTAAGAATATCAATATCAAGAAACATATGAGAGATTCTATTACAAGATTACACTAATCTAATAAGATAAACAATCAGATAAAAGTTACAACAACCAAAGGAAGGAAATACAGAAGGGGACATAAGAGTTCAAAGAATATCCACAGCAAAAGATGCTAGAACGAACACAAGATAGTGCTTCCTCTCAACTATAAAAATTAATCATCAAGTAGAACCCTTAAAGCAATCATGTAGAGGCACAACTATCGAGAGAATAGGCAGGGGACTATAAAACAGAACACATCAGTACAACGGTACCAAGTAACCCACAAAATAGTGCTAAACATGCAGATGTTACATGGAGCAAAAAACCATTCACGATCTTGATGTCTTCCACTTTAAATATTGGTATTTTATTTGGTGTTTACAAATATCACATGATATGCATACGATATCAATTTCCATATTTAACCATTTTTCTTTTAATTCTGATTTTTCAAGTCAACCTTAAGATTAATTGTAACACTCCCAAATTTTGAACCAGAATTTTTCATTTTGAAGATAATAGAGAAGTGTATTAAAACAAAATCAAGGGGTTTCACTACCAAATTAACCATGTGAGAGGTTTGATAATCACCTAACACCCATTTAGTTTGATGTAGAGAAAAATAGAATGACAGACACAAGAATGTATATTCTAAAAATATAATATTAATGATAGCAAGGATGAGAATACTATAGATAATAGAGAATCACAAAATCCAAATACATGAACTAAAGCTAAGAGTTTAAATAATCAAAAATAACAAAAACATCCCAATATAGTGGGCAGAACAAATTATAGTTGGTTAGCCTAACACTCGGCCAGATAAAATTGTAAATATCAATCCACATGAAATGGCCAACTAATGGCCCATGTCATCATACTCAACATACTATAGCTAAGAATTATAACTCTGCAAACCGTTCTCTATTTACCAAAACAGAAGCTAGATCATCATAGTGACCATACTAATGTAATATAGAGTATGGAAAAGTACCGGTAAAGCATACTATCTAAAATATGGTAAGGGGTCATGCTACATATCGAAGTTATATAAGACATGGTGTACCACATGCTTAAAAGAAACTATAACACATAGAATTAAGGATAATATATATATGTCATAGCAAAATTTGTAAGACACACATAACCAAACATCCATCCCTAGGACAAGCTATAAGGGTAAATCCATGTAATGTCATTATCCATGACAGAAACTAGCGTAGGACTACAACTCCTACCACCACCACAAACTAGTGCCAAGGGTTTTTTTTCTTCTTCAGGGATCTTCCATATCCACCACAATTGATCTCCTAGGTGAAGGGGCATACATTAAATTTTAGGTCTGCAACACCATGAACACACATCCATTATAATTAAATCATTACCTAAATCAAATACTAGAATGAATGTAGGACTACAACTCCCACCACAATAACACTAATGCCAAGAGGATTTTTCTTTGGGATCTTTAACATCCACCGCACTTGATCTCTTAGGCAAGAAGGCACAAACAAGATAAGCAAACCCTAATAATGCATACTAGGAAGGCCTATAAGATTCCATTATTCAATTCTAAAGATTAATCTAATTGGGCGTTTAAGTGTTGACACCAAACACTCACCAAGGCATACAAGCCGCTAAATTGGGTATTTAGAGGTATCACCAAACTCAACCAAATAAGGCATCTAATCCACACCGTAATATTTGTCATTTGATTCCCCTTAATTCTAATTAAGCAAGGTATAACACCCCAAAATTTTGGACAAATTTTTTTTGTTAAAAGACAATGCACAAGAATGTATAAAAGCAAAATCAAGGACGTTACTGCCACATCAACCATGAGAGAGGTGTGATCATAACCTAACCCATGCCTGATACAAGACAAAACAAAGTAACAAATGAAAAGATGCATGCTTTACTAATAATACAACAACAATAATGATAGCGATGATAAGGGTAATAATATAGATAGAAGAGTTTGATTGCAAACTCCAAATAGGATGTTTCTAAAACATGAAATCACATCACTCCATACTTTACAATAAATAATAAATATTAGTCATGCTTATCATAATTAATGTCATGATATGCTCAAGAGACCAAAATACCTAATGTAGGAGCATCCCCCACAAATGATACACACATGCTAATTAATTTCTCTAAGTTAAAAAGTGCCAAAACACTCCTAACTTGCACAGAAATAATTAACTAATTCTACTAGCCATGAAAGCCATGCAAAAAGCTAGCCCAAGACACCATCTTTTTGTGGCTTTAAGTGTGGCCATTATAGCTTACAATTAGCCAAGACAATTCAAAACTCCAAACCATGCAATCTTTGGGCCACTAATAAGCGCAAAACATATTTGAGGATTAACTAGCATAATTAGAACGCTTTAATAGCATATTGTTAGCATTCACTCTATTATTCTTGGGGTAATTAGATCGTGTTGTGTACCATTTGGATAATAGAATATTTAGCCATTTTTAGTTTGTTAACTTTTTCTAGTTTTAGCTAGTTGTCAATTAAAGCTAATGCAATGTCTTATCACCCTTGTAACTCTCTATAAATGGATGATTTAAGGGTTGGAGTGTGTGTTGTTATGTTTTCAAAATTTGCTAGGCGGATAAGGAGTTGATTTAATTTTTGAGCTAGCTAGTTGGATTACAGGGTAACTAAATGTTGGGGAATGTAACATAGTTAGCCTTAGAGGGTAAGAAATTCATTTATAACTCAAGGAGATAACACCCTCCTTTTTATGTGTCAATTTCCATGAAAATTAGAGACATACTAACCTTTAGCTGAAACTTTGAGTCGAAACTTAAGTCTTGCATACGAAACTCAAGAAAAGATTTTATCTTACACCTTCAAAATCTCACATTCTTTATCCTTAGTATTTTTTGACATCATAGATCGATCAACCTTTGTTTTTATGATAATAAATTTAATTATGAATTTTAATTATCTTGTGAAGTGTGCATGTATATCATAGTAAAAACTGAAGTATTCAACACTTAACTAAGTTAAGGATCATTAAGGATATCAAGTTTGCAAATTATATCCCAAGCACAAGCCAAATATCAACAAGGAGGAAAAAATAAGCCGTCATCTTCAAGTACTTTAATTTCACATATGGAATAGATAAATCATAAAGGGATAAGAAGGTGTGCCCAAGAAATCAAGATTTAAGCTTCTAAGAGTATGTTACAATCTTGGGTTTTATGTACATATGATTTACATATTAAGCACTTAGATTTTTTTAACGATCTTATATTTCTAATACTATTCAAAAATCATTATGAAAGATCTTAAAGTGATTTCATGCATCAAAAATATTATCAAGTATTTGTGCAAAAGGTTATCTTAAATTGATTTTATTTTAAACAACTTTGCATATGATTTAAATTGTAAAATTCACTATAAAATATATGGATATTAATCTTAAGTAATGATGCTTATTTGGAAAGCTTAAGATGTCTAATTTATAAGAGTAAAATATGACACTCAATTTTGAGCTCTGATGCTCAATTATTGTTTTTTTTGTAAAGGTATACAGTGTGGAAAACTTTTCTGCCAATCGACTGGTTAATCAAAATCAATCAACTGATCTGCCAAAATCAATCTGCTGATTTGGGCATTTTTTTAGATTTTTTGCCTGTTGGAATTTGACTATTATAGTACTTTTTACACCCAACAACTAGTGTCAATTTTTCTCATATTTTATCACTATTAATAAGAGTTGTTAGACTTCAATAAACATCAATCAAGTTAGCACAACTCTTCTCAAAATTATCATTTTCACATCTTACAAAGAATCAAAGCGATTTTTTGTAATACCCCAAATTGAGCGGAGTGTTATAAGGATTGATATGGCTACTTATATCAATATGGTATACCATCCTTTTGGTGATTCCATCCAAAGAACTCCACAGTTAAGCGTGCTGGCTGTGGAATAATTTTTAGGATGGGTGACCCTACTAGAAAGTTTTAGAAATTTTCTAAAAATTTATTGGAAAGTACGTGAGTGAGGACAAAGCGCACTGAAAGGAATCGTTTTGATCTGTAGGGTTAGCTGATCAATCCAAAAGCGCTCCAAGGTAGCCCCTGTGTGGTCGTATCGACTTGAGGTGTTACATTTTTAATTTTACACTTTCAAATCCAAATCAAACTTCTCTAGTGCTCAATGTGTTTTTCATATTTATCTGGAGTGCTCATACACTTATAATTATTTTTTCTCTAAATAGATCAAAATCTTCACTAGTGATTACTCATTTTCATATGCTATCAAGTGAAGATTCTTATTGTATGTATTCAAACTCATCATCTCAAATATAAGTGAAGGGTGGTGTGTTGTCTAGCATTTCTAAGAGAGGTCATTGATGTAGTAGCCTTATAAACCTAGATAAGATAACTAAGCAAAGTGTAAATCATCTCCTAGAGGTTTATTGAAATTGTAGGCTCATAAAGCAAGAGATGAGTGATCATAACCAAACACCCACTATAAATAAAAAGATATCCAAATCCAAAAGGTAAAACCTTTTGGTAGTAGATGTTGAGAAACTTTGTATAGTTTCTTGAACCACTATAAATCACGTATTTGTTACTTGCCATCCTTCTACTTATTTCTCACAAAATTATAATTTTTCATTTTTGTTACAAAATACTTTATTTACCCCCTCTAGAGTATCCATACTATCTTTCAGTGTTAATACCTAAGGTGTTGGTTGTGAGTATTTGATCTCAAGGGTTACTTGTAGATCAAATACCCTCCCTTCTATCTTCTTTATCTATTCTTCATTTTTCTTGGTAGTGGATGACTCCCATAACTACCATCTTCATTGCTAAGCTTGACCCAATTGTTTAACACATGCATCAATACCCTTAAGGTATACAATAATAATAATCATGCTAAAAACGTGCCTAAACATACTCAACCTATTATAGTACACATGCACAACATGCATAATTTATTTCTAACATTAAACCCACTTTAATATGGTTTTGTACATAATACTTTACATAATTTGACACGCTCTATTTTACCAAATTTAATGCTAATATTATTTATGCTTAACACTAATTATACATCAAAATCCTAATGTACCATCATGAAATATATAATATTTAAGTAGAGTAAATGGATTACCTAATTTTCAACAAAAGAACAAAATATAATCAACCTAATAAAAATTGTTTGGCTCCACTAATCAACTTCTTTTACCTAAAAATAAACCAATAAATTATATATTAATATCTAACTCATAAAAATAACAATTAATAAAATGATAAAATAAATAAATGATAACTGAATTTACACTTCTACTACTAGGAATTGGCTGAGAATATATGGAAGGAAAAACTCATGCTATATGGCTGGGGCAGAGTGAGTCTTGCATAAAGCTAGGTAGAGGCCAAGGATAAGGAAAAAACTAGTTGAGGTGAGGTGGAAGAGGTTAGGTTGGATGGTTGGGTGGTGTTGGTTCGATGGGATAAAATCCAAATGAGGAGGTAGGTTGGGGTGGTGGTGATGGGGTTGGAGAGATGGCGATAGGGGGAGTTGGTGATGGGGATGTGTGAGGAGGTCACATTGTAAAGGAAGGGCAGCATGAACAGGCAACACTACTGTGCAGGAGGTAGCGAAAGAGTTAAATGCAAGTAGGAAGATGTTGCGGTGGAGGTTGGCATAGTAGGCTAGGGTTGCGAAGATGGGTGATGTTGTAAAGGAGATGGTGTGTGGGATGGTGACACCAACGATGATGAGCAACATAAGGCAGAGAGGTAGATGATGGAAAGGAAACCAAAGGCAAGAGCGGGTGGTGTTGCTGGATGATGGCATGGGTTGCAGATATGGATGGGCTAGTTGTTGGGGTGGAGTTTGAATGTGAAGGCAAGGTTAGAAAGGGTGGCGCTTACAAATGGTGAAGAAGGTGCATGATGGGGAGCACAGTTGTGCGAGGTCGTGCATAGATAAAGGGGGTCATGCGAGAGGGGGCATAGTTGTACAAGGGAGTTTGATCATAAATGAAAAGAAGGAAGAAGAATAAGGAGAAGGAGAAGGAGAAGGAGAAGAAAGAGAATGAGTATGGGGGCTTTTGTGGTGATAGTGGATGGTGAAATGCGGTGGTGTTATGGAAGGAGGGGCATGATTGGGGTTGAGGAACCTGTGCATGGTAGTGAAAGAAGAAGAAGAAGAAGAGGAAGAAGAAATATACTCAACCAAACTACTTCCAAGAGCCAACTTGCCAAGAGGAGAAAAAACCATAATTTTCAATCATTTTATCTACCTTAATCCTCCTTTATTTAGATAAAATAAAATTAAATTAAAATGAAGATTAAGAAGGAAAAGAAAAGGATTTAGTTGAGAAAAAAAAATAAGGAAAGGTTGTGTATAGAGGAGAGGTGAGGTTGTGCGTGATAAGTGGAGGGAGATAAGGGGGTGTGTTAGAGGAAGTAAAATTGGCACATCGGAGGCTCAACTAGGCTAGGACTAGAATAGTAGATCATGTTAGAACAGATGTTGCTAACCTTATTTGATTTGACTTGATTTTTCTTTTCAAAGTTGGTTTTTTGCGATCCCTTCGACTTCCTAGATAAATAACAATATGAATATACCTTAGGCCATGATTATAAGAATGATAACTAGAGAAAGAATATTTTTAAAAAATGATTGGAAAAACATAGTTTTTGTTTGGAGGAACCAAAGGTAAACACCATAAGGGGATAAACTATGGGTCATTTAGTTCCCCCAGATAGGTTTGAGGGAACAAATTTTTGATGAGTTTTTCACTCATCACAATCTATAGATAAAATGAGTAAACTCAATTAGCTGGCAGAATTATAAGATTAATAAATGGATAAGAATAATAGAAGGGGAGGAAGTTACTTACCAGCGTAAAAAATTAGCTCAGTTTTTTTAGACTAATTAGGTCGATCATGACCTCATTATTATTAATAATATGACCATCCTATAAAATCTTGCTAAACATATCAATGATGGCTTCTAGATTAAGTGAGAAATATGAAGACTCTCAGACATCGGGGTTAAGCTAGTCCCATTTGGGCAAATCCTACTTGGCATCCCCTTGAACAAAAAAATATTAGGACTTTCACCTTTTCATAGAAGATTGAGGCTCTTTATGAATTTGCGGTCACCTCTTGTATGAATAGAATAGAAACCAAAGGTCAAAAGATGGATCAAAATTTTAAATAAATCTCTAAACAACTCTATTGTTGGTCAGATGACCAGTAAACATCACCCATACAAGAATCTGGTACTCATTCTCTAAGTGTTGGGGATGAATTGAATATGAATTAAATGATGAGTTTGGAGAAACTCTATAACAAGTGGGAGTGAAGGTAAACATACACAAGCATATAAAACCTTAGTGCATAGTGTTATACATCTATATGGGGGACCATTATCTCTATCCGAAGGAGAAGGTTGGATTAGCCTAAGGGTAGAAGGAAAATGGTATTTATCACATAATTGCTTAAGGTGGGCCTCATTGACATTTCTTGGAGGAAGAGTGTCTAAATCTTGGGATTGGAAATCAACCATATAAACAACAAGGAGGAGGAGCTTTAAAGATGGAGGGACCAATTGATTCATGGGAGTTAGATGCAAATTTGAAGGTGTAAATGAGGTATTTGGAGAATGAGAATTAGAGGAATCAAAGGAATGAGTAAGATATTTAAGATAAAGATCATTAAAAAAGTAGGGGACTTATCAGGTCTCTCAAGAGAACCAATAGTTGGTATGGTGGCAACACAAATTCTACAAGTTCAACTACAGTTAGGAAGTTCATTTCATTGCACTCCTCTACTTATAGCAATAGTGGGAAGAGTTTTACAAATATCAATAGATGGAGACAACAATGGTGTAGATGGTGCCCTATCAAGGATAAATATCAAAGGAAGGGAGATTTAGCATATTAAAGAAAGAAAATTTTAGGTTTTATTCGTAAATTTGAAGCAAAAGAAATTAAAACTTTTGGTGCAAAAGAGACCACTAAAGTTGAGGAATTTGGAAGGTATTGAATTCAGAATTAGAGAAAATAGGTAATTTTAAGAGGTATATAAATAGTAACAAAAGATAGTTAGAAATACCTATATTTTGATTCAAAAGACTAAGAATTTTTTGAGATGCGTGTATTCATTATTGAGGGTATATTCCCAATATTTTGCATATCAATCGGTTGGTAGGATATCGTGAAAAGAAACAAATCAAAACTTTAATCCTTTTCCTTTTTACTTAATATAGTGGGAAAAAAATGTATGGTCTTCAATTATCAAGAAAGTTGTTCATTTTATAATGCAATATTGTAGCTAAGATCCTATGGCTTTTTTGGCTTATAAATACATTCTTTGTTGGCACGTGAGAGTTAGGAGGATAAATCTTGCTCAACAAGCCATTTTTCTATTTTACATTACCTTATACTTATTTAAATTTAAAATTTGAATTTTACTTAAACTGATAAAGTTTATCATTTTGTGTTATTTTAGTTTTCTTTTTGTAGGATTGGCTAACTTGATGCCTTCTATCTTTTGGTTTGTTTGTCGCCCATTATTAGGTACAGTTTATCTAACAAATATTAATGTTTGAGATTGTTAGTCGCGCCATTATTATGTATAGCTTGTCAAATGAATGTTATTGTATAATTTTGTCTATCATTGCTCATTTATTATGCATGGTTTGTTCGACAGACTTTAGGGTATAAGTGCTCATTTATTATGCATTGTTTTTCTAAAAAAACTTTGGGGATATAAGTTTGTTCGTCGCTCCTCATCATTTTATGTATAGTTTGACAGATGGACCTTAATCTATAGGATTGTCCATTGTCCTTGTGGAGTATATTTTGTGTGTATATAAGTTTGTATGTTTCCCTTTTTAGCTGATGGACCTAGTATATAGTTGTGGCTGTGGTCGGTGAAATTGTTGTCTAGATGGTTTGCCCTTTGGAAGGGGTTGATGTGGTAGATAGAATTTTAAAATGAATGATGATATGGGTATTTCTTAAAAAAAAAGACAATTAGGTCCTTAAACACCGGCCTAAAGGATAAGGATTGACCTTAAATGGTTCATACGCCATTCCCAAATGCGTCTCAATAAGCCTTATTTGATCTTGGACAAGTCTTAAGCTACAAGATCATAAAGCTTCTTATTTAGATCACCACTCTATGTAATACTAAAGATAACTTATTTGTTCTCTACCGTGTCTTATTTTCCCCTTTCCCTTACCCTCATTTAACACCTATATACATGGGGTCATGTAGTCATTTTGGGACATGAGAAATTATACTACAACTTTCTTATTTTTGCTCTTCTCTCTCCCCTCCTCATTTTACCCCCAACATTCTGTTAACAACGATTCCTATATGAACTCTTAAGAACCCCTTGATTCCTTAAATACATATAGCATGGGTAATATGGAATTTAGAGATCGATGAGGCCTTCTCTTCTTCCTAAGGTATTCGCCAAGGTGATTCTATCTCTTCCTATATATTCATTGCATGTATGGAGCATCTCTCTTACCTTATTTGTGAGAGTGTGATGATTGGATCCTAGAAACCTGTTTCTGTTTGTAAGGGAGGTACTAAGATATCTCACTTGTGTGTTTTTGCGGATGATCGTCTACTTTCTTCACATGTCTTAGTTTCGCAGATCATGAATATATTGGAAGTTTTCCAAGACTTTGGCAATGCTTCTGCATAAAAAGTCAGCCTTGAAAAACCTTCCACTAAAATTTCTAGCAATGTTAATAGGAGTATGGGGAGGGAAATTACAGCAGCCGCAGGTATACCTTACTCAAAATCACTAGGTAAATAGTTGGGCGTTCAATTTTGCGACGACCATATATCCAAAATTTTGTTCCAGCATGTGGTGAACCAAGTACAAAAGAGCGAGGGTGTTCTTGTGGATATCCTAGCTATTTTCAACGGCAAGGAGAGCTACCCTTATACAGTTGGTTTCTTCGACTGTTCCCTAGTATAGCATGCAAACCTATAATCTTCCGAAGGTTATCATTAATCAGGCTGACAAGATGAACATAACCTTTCTTTGGGGGCGTTCAGCTCAACGCTAGAAGATGCACCTTGTTGGATGGAGCAATGTTTGCCAAGAAAAATCTTCAAATTTTGCATATGCTCTAGGTCAATATTTGGGTGTTCAGCTTTAGAATAATCGGATATCAAAAAAATTGTTCTAGCATATGGTGGACCGAGAACAAAAGAGGATGTTCTCGTGGAGACCCCGACTCTTTTCATTAAGTAGGGAGAGCGGCCCGTATATTATATAATAGATATCTTTGACTTTTCCGTAATGTAGCATGGAAACCTTATATTCTTTTAATTTATCGCCCTCTTGCTCGCATCTTGGATGCTTCTGCTGCCCTCGTGACTCGTGAGGGAGTTTGAGTGTTGTCATGTCACCCATGTTTGTTGGGAGACTCTGTAGTTGCAGATAGATTGACAAATATGGGTCATTTCCTTCCCTTTGGTTTACATATACCCTATGGTTGTTTGTGTCCTCGCTCCTAAATGTTTGATAGGATTAGAGGCTTAATGCCCCGCCATTATACGGACCCTTTGTAGGGTGTTGAGTATACATTATGGGATTTCATGCCCCCTTTCTTACTGAAAATAATAATAATTAAAGTTGGAATCCTGTTGCAAACTTACACATATCATACGTAAGCTTAGCTAACATAAGAAATGGCCTGGTTGACACAATCTCCACTAGCCAAACCAAGTATTTACGGTTGTCATCTATCAGCATATTTCTCTTGTTTTCCGTTCTCTATCCACCTCCCTCTTGTGATTCAATGATTATGTCAATGAGAGAAATAAATTATAATTTCTATTTATATATAGTACTGAATTTTATTGAGGTATCATGCATTTCAAACAATACAACAAATATACTATGATATAATTTTCTATTTATTCTAACCATATTAATTATTGTTATTTTATTATTGTTGTTATTCTTGAATTATCAAAAAAAGATAAAATTTTGATATCACATACTTCGTAGGCTAGCTTTGGAGCATTTTAATTTTTCGAGCATATGTTTATTTTATTTTATCACTTTGTTGAATTTTAATAGAATAAACAGCCTCAAAGTCATACACACATACATATTCTGGAAGAACACATTTGAGTGATTCTATATTTCCAAGTCATCTAAAAATACATGTGATATTATGTTTGTCATTTTAGTGATATAAGGCTTAAAATATTAAACTATTGAATGATGCTGAAGTAGGTTCCTCTATGAGATTATTAGAAATAAATTTTTACTTTAGTGGTATCCAAATATATTTGTCGTACCTGTATGAGCAACGCAGGTCTAACATCAAATGAGAGAAAAGCTCAAACAGCTAAATGCCTAGGAATGAATGAATAAATAAATAAATGTAATACTTAAGGTCTAAGAGCAGGCCCAACAGTTGATTAATAAAATGATCCGTTTGATTCAAAAAGTGAGCCACGCTAATGAATCAAACGAATCAAAATTTTGATCTCTCATAAAACGACGTAAGAAATTGAGTCGACAAAAGGAAGAGGACAGAATAAATAAATAAATAAATAAATAAGGGAAAGGGGAACGTGACCAAGAAAGGGAGGGTTTCGTTGAAATTTATTGAGAAGAGAATTATTATTATTATTATTATTAACTAAAACAATATATGTATGTGTGTGTGTGTGTGTGTGTATGTATCTTAGTGTGTAAAATTATGAAGCGACAACTAGTATGCCATAGCATGGGTATATGCCATACCATGATGCCATAGTATTACTTCGGTATGAAGGTATGACCTAGTATTAGCCTCTAGTAATCTTTCAATAATCTTCACGGAAGTGGTTCATCTGACTGTCATAGTGTGGGTATATGGGCCACGCTTGGGTTAATATTAGGTCATGCATGAGCAATACGGGAAACCATAATTTTTATGCGCGTACAATGTGTGACATTTGGATAGTAAACCTGCATGTGTATATTTATAACCATGATAGTATTTTGTAAAACATGTACAATGTCATTAATTATATGCGATTTGTCCAAGAGATGTTCATGGACACTCATTAATACGGTAATTTTTCTCCTAAAATAATATAAATGGTGAACCAATTACAAATACACATATTGAGTATTTATATTATATGTAAATTTTCTATCTACTTTAACTAACATTAACAAAAGTATTGTGCACTCATAGGATGTCAAATTATATATTATAGTTATTAGTTGGAAACGTGTAATTATTACAATTAGATCGCGGGTTGTCATTACTATAAAAAAATGATTTAGTGTTTAAACACGAACTCATGGATATCAAAAGTTTTAAATTTGAATCGTTGTCTCCTTTTTTAATATTGTAACGTCTTTATGATAATTATAGACATATATATAGCATTTTATACTCGCATTTATAGGCTCCTTATGACATCTGATGTAATTGTTAGGGTGGGTAGGGATGTAAATTTTCATATTTAAATATTGTTAATCATTTTTTTCAACAAAAATTTAAACTTGATATGTGTGTGTGTGTGTGTGTTGTGTTCATATAACACTTCAGCCATAAACTTGGGAATAAAAATGAGGAGTAGCAAACTCTTAGTTAACGCAATATATTTTACAAAGTTCCTCAAGATAAAAGCCACTCACAAGTTTGTGTGTAAAATGGTACAAAGATATTTGAAAGATTGCAAGCCTTTGTGATTATTTTTACCATTGACTAATAATTTTTAGGTTTACTAATGACTTACCATAAAAATTCAAATAAGTAAAAAAGGTAAAAAAAAATAAATAAATGTTAAAGATGATTTTGAAGATTCCAAGATTGTAATTAATTCATTCGTTTTGGAAGGAAAGTTATTTAAAGTCTTTAATTTTGTTCAAAAAAAGGTTTGTGTCCAATTTTTACTTTATTTCTACCTATTCTCTTTTAAAATTTATATATGCATTAATTACTCTACCACTTTCTAATAAAATCTTGTAGTTAATTTTATTAATTTTGTAGTAAACGTATAAATTACTAAAATTACTTTCCATTCCATACGGAGAGAGTATAAACTAGCAATGAAAGACTTCGATATAACGTCAAACGTAGTCTTCTCTTTCGGGTGAAGAGGGGGCCGGTCTTACAAATCACAAAAAAAAGGGAGGCAGGACGGGGACGAGTTCTTTTCTATGCATATTGTGAGCACACCGTTTCTCTCTCGCTCTCTCTCTCTCTCTCTATACGCAAAATAGAAGACTTGCTATGTTCCTCCTCGACCTCTCCTCTCTCCGTCACTGCGTCTCCTCCCCTCAACTCCAAAAATTTAACTCCCCTCTCCCCCTTCCTTCAACAACTTATCTGCTCTTGACATCACTTTCAACTTGAAATACCCAGGTACTTCCTCTCTCTCATGTTGGTTAGCAAATTTAATTTTTTATTTATTGTATACGGGCATTTAACTATTTTCCCTATTATCTTTGTTTTTCCGGAACATGAAAGACAAATTATTATGGTTAATCAACTGACTTGTACAGTACCCATTTGTTTCAGGCTTGATACATCTTACGCCTTGAAGCTCTCGTTTTGAATATAAGTTCGGTAAATCTCGTTTTCTCATCATTTATATGTCTCACTTTATGCTTGTGATTAACTCCAAATGTCGTCGTCTCTTGCTTATAGTTTATTGATCTTTATAATTTTTCATGAAATAAAAAACTAGATCGCTGTATTTAATCTTAAACAAAATCTTGGTTTCATGCATTGTTGCAAATGTTTGAAGTTATGCTCTTTGTTTGTTCTTTCATTTTCTTCCTATGTAGGTAAGTTCTGTTTTATATAAGAATAATTACATAGCGTGTTCTAGATTGATGACCACATCAAACTGGGGCTGTTAATTGCTCTTCTTTGTTAACGGCTTGTCTGTATGTTTGTTATGGACGTTGGCTTAAAATTTTATGATGTTGGTTTGTGTTTTCGCGGGGGGTTGGTAGTACTGGAATTCTCTGCGTATTTGAGTTCTGGTTTCTGGGTTGTCCTTTTCATCAATTCTGTTCCGTGATGCTCGTAAATTTGGTGTCCCTCGATGAAGAGGAGGATGATTTTTTTTTTGGGGCTGGGGTGGGGGTGGGGTTGAGAAGGTGGGAGGGAAAGGAGGAGATTATATAGCTTGATTTATATAACATAATAAAATTTAATGGCGAATGGAATCCGGAAATTAATTGCATTCAGTTGGAGCAATTAGGTCTTTCCATACATGATTTTAGATTATATTAGAGTTTCTTGTTTGGGATTGTGTAATCTGGGGATAATTAAATTTACAGTGTTGAATATCTGAATGGAAATGAAGCTTAAAGCTCGTGATGTGAACCAACAGAACAGGATTGTCTTCATATGGAAATCTCCATCCGATTACGTGATGATGCACCACGTAAGCTATAATTTTGGTTGTGAACTACTTTGAGCGAGAAATTTGGAAGTTATCATTAATTTCCGATTGATAAATGTGAGTTGATCTTTTGATCAACTGCCTCGAATAGTTACAGCATCTATTGGACATCAAATCCTTAGAATTATAGGAGTCAAAGTAGTCATTTTGTTCTGCTGTATCTTCCATCTCAAACTGCGGTTAGAAATTCACTAATGAGTACCTCTTGATGATATTTGCTTGTGTTGTTGCAGATGGACTCAGTTCAGGTGAGCATTGGTGACACAAGCCCAGAGGATACATCCTCTGAACAATCACTTTCACCCGTTTCTTCCAATAGCGATGATGTTTGTGGCGAGGCTTTGGTTCATCCTCGAGTTGGTGAGGATCATCAGGTTGAAATCCCACCCATGCTGACAGGATATGAACGTGTTCAGCTCTTCAGAAATCCTTATCACTCTGATGTACAGCTTGATGGCTCCCATTGTTTCCTAATCGGCAAACCTGTCCCAGTAATGTGGGTGTCTAAGGTGGCTGATACTTGTGAATTAGAGAGTATTGAACTGAGCAACACTGATGGCAGGTGCATGGATTCGGAAAATATTGAAGATTGGGAGAATTTTACAATTCAGAAAAGTGACGATTCCAAGGATGATAGCCAGGGTCACAAGTATGAGAGAAGAGGCAAATTTCCAGTTCCAGGTTTACCATCAGAGTCCTGGAATCATTTTGAAGTCGATTGTTTCATTCTTGGTTTGTATATATTTGGCAAAAATTTGCTTCAAGTGAAAGAATTCATGGAGACTAAAGAAATGGGACAGATACTCTCTTTTTACTATGGAAAGTTTTACAGATCTAATGCGTACTCTAGATGGTCTGGTTGTCGGAAAATGAGAAACAAGAAGTCTATCCTTGGATACAAGCTCTTTTCTGGATGCAGGCTGCAAGAACTTTTTGCTCGCTTGACTCCTTATCTGCCAAAAGAACAAGAGAATTCTCTGTACGAGGTAATCAAGAGTAGCTTGCTGTTATTCTTGTTATATTATTTGATTGTGATATATGCTTGACTGAGGAGATCGATGTGGTTGCTTGTGAAATTTTCTCCTAAATATTCCATTGCTTATTTGAATTGTCCAACAAAAAGAAGGTGTACACAAGCTTGTTATTCTGATCTTTCTGGCTCCCTTTGTTTGTATAAATGTGACTCTGTTGTTTATTTTTGTATTTGGGGGGGGAGGTGGGGGAGGGGTTATGGAAAGGAAAGGGATGGGATACCATAAGTAAGACAATGTTGGTTACTGTAAATTAAATTGATGCTCAATTTTGTAATTAAAATATGGTTGCGTCATCAAATACCATTTTGGAAAGCAATTGTGATTGATGATTCAACAAATTCCTTGCCCCATAAATGTCATTTTTCCCTGCAGGTATTTTATTTTTCACTGACACCGTTTCATGTATTTGATTAAGTCTGGTTTTTGCATTTTTGCTCGCTCGTAATCATGTACATTTCCATATTAGAGTATTACAGTGAATGCTAGAAACCCTTGTTTCTTTTAGAGCGTGAAGGTAAATCATCACGCTTCATTGGAATTTTTTATAGAAGTATTTGGTAGATATTAATTGCCGGTTTATTGGCTTTGAGTTTCTGATATACATGGTCAACTACTCAGATGTCCAAGTCATTTGCCGAGGGGCGCACTTCGCTTGAAGATTACATTTCCTCCTTGAAGGCTTTGGTTGGCATTAAGGCTCTTGTAGAGACGGTAGGTATAGGAAAGAGCAATGATCTGACAAACCTGGTTACGGAGACATCAAAAACCAACCACATGTTCTCTCTCCGTCCTGAAATTCCCTTTGGAAAGGCATGTTCTTCTTTTTCAACTTCAGATGTTATCAAGTTTCTTACAGGGGACTTTCGTCTTAGCAAAGCTCGGTCAAACGATTTATTCTGGGAAGCAGTTTGGCCTCGACTATTGGCTAACGGGTGGCACTCTGAGCTACCAAAGAATGGGAGCTACACAAGTGCCAAAGGCTATTTGGTTTTTCTCATTCCAGGCGTCAAGAAATTCTCTAGGAGGAAGCTGGTGAAAGGTGACCATTATTTTGATTCTGTGAGTGATGTGCTGAAAAAGGTTGCTTCTAAGCCAGAACTTCTTGAGACAGAGGCTGAAGAGCCAAGAGCAGGGTGCAGCTCCAAGGAAGAAAATGGGTGGGCTGCAGAAATGGATTCTGATGGCAGTAAATCTTCTGAGGATGAATGCACCCGTTTCCTGCAACCACGAACTACGACGAGTGTTGCAAGTATAATGAAGTTCATGGTCGTGGATACTAGCATAGAGCATGGAGAGCACCATTCTAAAATCAGAGAACTCAGGAGTTTACCTTCTGAAATTAAGCAATCCTCTTTTCTTACCAGTCGCTCCAAAAAAGGAACCGCCACAATAGGTATACCTGGAAATGCAGCCATTGAGTCAGACACTATGGATTTTCTTGCAAACAGTGTAGGGAATTCAAATTCCTCCAAAGACTTTATAAGTTTGTCAAATGGTGTTGTTGGGAGCAAAAGAAAGAAACCGGTTGGAAATCACAAGGACCATGGTACTTTGGCGAATCCTAACGCCTCTATTACTTTGTTGTCAGCTGACAGAGGAACAAAGGACATCACATCCAACCCGCGTCCGAAACTTGTCTTAGTGAATCCTACTGCTTGTATTACGAAAAAGAGAAGGTTGGCTCCATGTAGAAAGGAAGTTGTAAGCAATTTCCAGATAATTACTCCTTCTGAACTAGAGGGAGCCAGCTGCGTCCTGGGATTGCCTGCTTCCAGAAATAATGTCCGGAGTCGTTCTCAGAAGAATGTGCCTTCTGTGACATCTTCAGCTGCAAGTAGTACGCCGGAGGAGAGCACCAGCCACAAACAAAGCTTTAGTCTCAGCCATGTTAATTCCGAGAAATCCCAAAAAGAATATTCTGTGAAACGTGAAGTAGCAGAGTTGTTCGACCTAAACTTGCCTCAGGTTCCCACTGAGCCTCTCAGGTTTGAGCAACCGAAGATGGAGCTGCTGTCCAATGTGAGAGAGATATTAGAAGGATCAGATATATTGGCAACTGGCCAACCACAGAAGAGTGGAGATGGGTTATCAGAACAAGTGCAGCAGCCAACGGTGGGTGGCAGAAGGCAGAGCACTAGAAGCCGACCTCTGAGCACTAAAGCATGGGAAGCACTGGAGGTTGGTTGGATGAACCCGAGACCGATTAAAAAGCAACGACCACAAACTTGGCCTCAAGAACATAATACAAAGCCTGTTAGCCGACACCAGATAAAAGGAAATGCTTCTTCAAACTGTACTGGTGGTGGTGATGCTACTGACTCTGAGGAAAGGCTATCCAATGAGATTTCCGATGACATGACAACAGGGATTCCTCTAGTCCGAAACGAAGGAATAGTATCTGGTAAAGTCCCAGAAAACTCTCAACAAAACTCTCAAGCTTCAAGTCATCCGAGTGATCAGAAAGCTCCAGAGTAGTTGGCATATACCTTTGAAGCCCAATGACGTGCTACTCATCAATTCCTAGCTACTTGGTGATTGCCGTCGTCTTACATTTAAAGAGACGTGTATGAAGGCTGTCTAGTATCATCTCATTCGAACTTTTGACACCAATGGAGGAGGCGAATATGCTGGTAGCCAGGTCAGACCAAGAGCTTAAAAAAATGCAGGTGAAACGTTGAAGGTCTTTCTTTGCTTGTTTATCTTCCCCCCCCCCCTTTGTGCCGCAAAGACGGTATGAAACTGTAAAAAAAATATAGATTTAAACTTAGGGACTAGAGAATCAAGGCAGCTTGCACCGGTAGAGAGAAACATGACATAGCCAAGATTAATAGCACAGTAACAAGCTACTGCCTGTTTATACAAAAGTATGCTCATTACTTGTACTATCCGTAGGGTGACTTTGAGTTAATGGTCGATCTAGTAAACGTTTCTGCATTTGAGCGTTGTGCCTAGGATAATGAACTAGTTTGCTCTTGAGTAGGGATGGCAACAGGGTGGGTCAGGGACGGGGATCTCATCCCCATCCTCGAATCCGATAAGGAAAAATATTTCCGAATCCGACCCGATCCCCGATTTTTTCTTAATGGGAAATCCTCGACCCGATCCCCGCGGGGATGCAATCCCCATACCCACCCCGATCCCCGATAAGATCCCTGATCCCCTATAACCACCCAAATCCCTGATACCCGTTACCGGATCCCCGATCCCCGATGCCCGTTAATAGTCCCCAATCCCTGCGCCCTGTAAGATGAGGAAAAAATAAGTTGAAAAAAAAATATCCGCAATGGTAATATTGTAATTCCTATGCTGAGGAAAATAATCCTAATTCTAAAACATAAATTAATTAAACTGATTAATAGATAAAAATAAAAAATAACACAATAATTTAGCTTATACAATCCATAGACGATTCTAGACTAAAACAATAAAACCATAATGTATCTGTAGAAATTACAACGGATAATTCATAAATTACAAATAAGTAAACATACAAGTTTTGCGTGATAAATGACAACACCTAAAGCAATGTCAAAAATAAATTAGGTTGAGACGATAGACATCTTCATTCTTCCATTACAAAAAATCTACACCGCATCCGCAATTCTGCATGTTTGTCTTTAACAATCATTACATCCTGTGTAAACAATAGACTATGTTCACAATCATTAAAGAAATATAAAAAAATCTAGAATTGTACATTTCCAGCAATATAATTAGTTTACAATTTAATAGACTTACATATTCATTTAGGATTTAGAAATCTATAAATCACATCAGATCGCTCCCCGTAGTATTACTCTTATCAGTACACACCTCTATTGTCTACAATTTATAGTGGAGGTTGGCATCATGTGTATGTATGTATATGCGTATATATATATATATATATATATATGAACAAATACCCCAGGTTCACGAAAGTTTCAGTTAAACCAGAGAAAAGAGGGCTTCTCCAATCATTTGACCCGAAACTCTCTTGATAATAGGTAGAGAGCAAAACCACTCGAAATGATGGATAATAAATAAAATTGAAACAACATCAAATCGTATATCGAACCAACTTGAATTTGAACTATGATTAAGACTGACCAAAATCAGATTTCCATTTTGTGTTGTGCCATACGTGCTTCGCTTATACTATATATATACATGTATTGGTGTATGTATGTGTGTGTGTATACATGTATATATATATATATATATATGATTTACATGACACAACCCATATATTTTTACATACAACAAGGCCAAGAAATAAATCAATTACCCCTATATCAGCATCAACATCATCATCAAAATTTTGACACTCCGAAGTAGCTGTAGAGTTTGAAAGAAAAAAAATAGCAAAATAAGCAAATAATAATATTTATAATAAATAAAACTTACAGAAATAACTAAAAATATAGGATAATACCTTCAATTTCACTCTATAACCAATCTCAAGTACACATCAAAGCCTATATGGTGTTAGGATGAAGCATACTTCGATGAGCACTTATAACCCTCCCACTAGTGCTAAATGTTGATTCAGAAGCAACAGTCGTCACGGGAATGGCCAACACATCCTTAGCAATATTTTGCAAATTGGAATACTTGTAACCATCCATTTTCCACCAATATAAGATATCAAAATTAGCAACAGTCCTTGGTGAAAGAGGATCCTCCAAGTACCTATCTAACTCCAACTTTATAATTTTAATGCTAGAATTGGACTCTATAAATCTTTCTAATCTACCACCTTTAGGGATTAGAGGCTTTGAGGAAGAAAAAGATTGTGACCCTTGATGGACAACATGATATTGCTGAGATTTCTTCTTATATTCTTCAATCAGGTCACTTGCTACTTTTTTCACATCATCAATCTTCCCCAAAGACGCATCACCATAGACAAGAGGGTAATACAATTGAATGGCCTTTAACTTATACCTAGGATCCAAAATACTTCTAATAGCATACAAGCAATTTATCTTATTCCAATACTTGTCAAATTTCTCTTTCATATTACTTGTCATACTTCTCAACCTAATCTCATTTGAATTGATCCATTCATTAATTGCCAACTTAATCTCACACATAGTGGGGAAGAATAAATTCATGGTGAAATACTTAGTCCCTGAAAACAACTTTGTTGCATCATAAAAAATCTCTAATTTAGAAGTAATATCACTCACATTTTGCCAATCTTCTTCAGTGGGAACTCTCTTATATAAAGGCTCACGTTGCTTCAAACGATAAAACACATCTTTATATTGAATTGCAATGTTGAGCATGAAATATGTAGAGTTCCATCGAGTCTTACAATCAAGTTCTAGTTTCTTAGTGCATTGAATTTTCATATACTTAGCTATTTCAACAAATTTTTCATCTCTTTTCATAGTTGCTATCCAAAATGCAACACTGTAACGGACATTTTTAATAGTTTCTGTAATTAATTCTAATCCATCATTCACAACTAGATTCAATATGTGTGCGGAACAATGCATATGAAACAATCTTCCTTCTAAGATAAGTGAACTCGAATGAAGCTTTTCCAAAATGATATCAACCATAGTGTCATTGGAGGTGCAATTATCGATTGTCAAACTAGAACACTTACTATCAAGATTCCAATCAAATAAGCAACGAACAAGACAATTTGCAAGCACCTCAGCCGTATGCGGACATGGCACGTACTCAAATCTATAAAAAAAAAAAACACACAGTTTAGTAATTAATTTAGTTTATGTGTATAGGTTTTTCTTGTAAAACACATAGAGTTTACCTAACAAGACGACATTGAAGTTTTCATGAATCATCAATAAAATGTGTTGTGATAGCCATGAATCCTCTTTTCTGATTACTTGAAGTCCACATATCGCTTGTCAATGCTATGCGGCTTGCATTTGTCTCCAACAACTTCATAATTTTCTCTTTCTCAACATCAAATATTTTCAGGATATCACTTTTGATTGTGTTCCAAGAAACCACTTTAAATAATGGTTGTAAAACATAAAGGAACCTTCTAAACCCTACATGCGTAACCATAGACAATGGGTACTCATGCAACACAATCATTTTACCAAGCTCCTCCCTTACATGATCTTGATTAAACTGATATGTACTAAGTTTTGATGACCCATCAATGGACTTTGTTGGATTTAAAAGATATTGTGTCATGATTGCTTGCTTTTTATGTACATATGTCTTCAAGTGATCATGTAGATGCTTAGTGTCATTCTTACTCTCTCCTCCCAAATGCATCTTACAATAGTTACAAATTGCTTTCTATTTCCCTCCAATTGATTTTCTTTCGAAATGATCCCATACAATTGATCTTCTTTTTTCTTTTTTTGGCACTATCCACATCCATGTTTTCGGTGTTTTCATCATTAGAATTCTGATTTAACACCTCCACATTAGCTTCAATATTCTCATCTTGACATGTTTGTGCTCCACTTTCTCGAGTTGGATATCATTCAATAATTTAAATAGTAGATATTAGTAACCCATACATCTCTATAGATTTAAATAAAAATACATGATATATATTAACTTATATTGTAGAAAAACAAATCATTATGAAAGATTAGGAAAGGTTGATGATTTGTGTTTTTCACTTGGTTAGTAGGTTTTTCTGATTTTCAAAATAATTTGAACCTATATTTGAGTTTGTTTTTAAGAATGTTATGAGTTTTGATTTATTTCTTAGAGCACTCAAATTGTTAAGTAATTTCTTAAGTAAAACAACTACAGAAGAACCAAATTCTTTTGTTTGAAACTTTACATTCCTTAAACTTTACAAAAACTCAAGTAGTTTCTTTGAGTTTGTTAAGTAATATTCTATAATTTCTTTCCTTAATCTTTTTCTAGTTCATTTTTCTTAAATAAAACAACTACAGAAAAGTATTTTCCATTTAAATTCTTTTTTTTCTATTCTTTGAAACTTTACAAGAACCAAATGGAGCCTCAATCGTTTAAATTGAAAAAGAAACAAGTGCATGCCAATTAGGAAACAACTTATAACAACTTGGAGCATAAGATCAACCTTATGCAGCCTAATCCACAAGCAAGTTTTTAGTAAATTTGTTGCCACAAACAAGAAAATTAACTAGACAGGTAATAGTTTGTTATGAGGCTGACCAACATAATCATCTACCATACATCATAACTTCAACAAGAAAAAATAGCAAAATAACAATTAAACACAACAGGACTTTTATTTACTGTTAGCTCCAATAAAATTTTAATATCTAAGGGGCTAGTCTACTACATCAGAGGCTATTAGGGGATTAATTTAATTGAGTCATTAACCTTTTGGTTAGGACTACTGCTGAGTCATGATTAGGGAATATATTATGTTCACTATTCCCTCTTTCTGTTAGGGAGAGACCATGCTCTTGAATTCCTGGATTATTCTTGCTACTTCTGCATTTTGAATGCGAATCTCAGCTACTTTTTTCTCTTAGTTTTCATCTTTGTTAATTGTTGTAACTAATATCTATCAAATGGTATTATAACCATTCAATTTTGGGGATGAAGTGGAGGAAACTAAGGTGGATGAATTGCAGAAAATGCTGAATGCATTGCAACATACACCGAAAATAGACATTGGTGTGAGACAGGCAAAAACTCAGAAGCTTCATGGGTTGGAGCAGCGACAACCATAGCCTCCTAATAATAACTTATTTTAAACTTAATCGGTTAAGCTAAATTATTCAAAAGTTAACACAAAGCCAACTTAATTTTAATGTCAACGGTTAAACCTAAAGCTAATTACTAGTCAGCTTAGGTTGACCTATTCTCATTATATTAACACTTAGATAGATTAACTATCTTAGGTCATACGATAAATGACACACTAGTGAAATAAAGGCTAAATTTCAGCTCATGATGAAGGGAGGAAAAGATTGTGGAAACTAAGAACCTAGACAAAGGCTGTATGGAGAGGAGCCAAAGGAGGAGCAAAGAGAAAAGTGGCGGTATAATTTCAGCTCTTCCAAAACAATGACTTGAGTGCATGTATTCTCGTTTCTAAAAGAAACAAAAATGGAAGCAGATAATGAGCCCATTATCTATAATCAAATTGAATCAGGTCACCGAGATTCTACAAACTAAGAGAAGACAAGCTGAAAGGTAATGTAGCAAACATGTCATTGGGAAAAATAAATGTAGAGATGAAGGGCGCAGAAGCTTCAAAGAAATGCAGGTCTCCACCACCAACTGATGTTGCAATTTCATCCAGTCATAAACAAAGGTCTAATTACCTCAAATCATCCAGTCCACCACCATGGCAACTTCTCAAATCAATCAAACTAAACATAAGACCTCCCAAAAACAAACTGGCATAATCAAAAGAAGTACAACACAATTCTCGTGATTGAAAACAAAATAGATACAGTATAATTTTGCTACTGGAAGTACTAGTCAAGAAGGAAGATTCTTCCAAAAAGAACCATCTCAACATGCCTTAAAAGGCCAATAACTTTGCTTTGAAGCCATAAAAGTGCAAATCGAAAGTGGAAATCGCTTAGGATGCTAAAAATAATAAAAATAATCTTTTTTGAAAGAGAAATTATTCACAAGAAAACATCAAAGTTAAACTTTAATCAGTATTCCTCAAAATAACAATTTTTAATCCCAAAAGACCATATACAAGCAAAACAAGCTAAAATATATATAGATTAGTTGGGTATGATGAAGATAAGTATATAAAACATCTTATTATAATCTTAAGTTCAATAAAAAATACAAGCCTACTGCCTATTGTCATATTGTGGCCTGATTCATGATTCGGTGATTCCTGAAGTGCACTTACATACACATACATAAACTCTCTCAGTCAGTCAGTCTCCTGCACAACACAGGCCGCCAAGCCTCGAGGATATTAGCTCCCCCCCCCCAAACGTTAACTAGTCCTATAAGAAAAAATGTAAGCTGGTTGTGCGTTGATAAGAAAAAAATTACCTCAGATAGTCAAATTCACAAGTGATATGGTTGTGCGTTGATAACTAAATCTATGAGACTGAATTTATGAATTAATGGAAGTATGGAACTAACATTAGTACATTAATTCTTCAGATCTTCTTCCCCAAATGTCGAGCAGTCTGTAGTGAGTCGATTGACTCGATTGTCAACACTGGGGGAAGGACCGAAGGAAAGCCCGAAAGATATTGAAGAATGGATGAAGAAGAAGAAGACTTACTGTTATGAGGCGGTGAAGCGATAAGATTGGATGTCGATTCTTGATTCGTCGAAGAAGGTTGGAGGCATGGAGCTATCAGCTATGGAGGAGGCAAGGAGTTGTCGAGCCGAGGAGGGTTACTATTGTCTGATGTAGTGTTGCTGGGTTAGGGAGGAGGCGAGAAAATTTTGGCTGCACGCACGCGGCACATTGAACTATTGAAGTCCTAATCCAAATGGTGATGAACGAGGAGGTTAGGCTGGACGTCATGACGTTGGCCCAATGCCCTTTTAATTTTTAATTCGAGGCGGGTTTGGGGACGGGGACCCCAAACCCATACCCAACATGTCCCCAAATTAATCCCCGATAAAAATCCTCAACCCCAAATCCGATCCCTGAAATACTTCCCCGAACCCGAACGGGGAATCCTTAAGGGGGTTCCGAACCCGTGGGAAAAATTGTCATCCCTACTCTTGAGCAGTGCACGGCGAGTTAGCAAGTCTGTTTGGAAAATGTTTTGGCCCCAAATTAGAGCTTCTTTTAAAACTGATGAATTTTAAAATAATAAATTACAAAGGCTAACAATAACAGTTTTCCTAAATAAAGACTAAGTGGGAGTAATAGTTGAAACACTTTTTGTTATGATTATATTATGACGACGGTTAGAGTATGTTTGGATTGAGGTAAATTTAAATTAGATAAATATTTTAAAATATTACTTTGGTATTTATTAGTTTTACCTGGCTGAATTGGTCTTAATTTTTTATTTTTATGTGGAAGTGAATAGCTAAGTTTTATAAATAAATTAACTTTAATCTCTTGTAACATCCAATTCATTTTAAAAGTTTAAGGAGGTTAACTTTTGACCTAATCTAGGTTAAGTCCCAAAAAATACTATCAAATGTGGTTAACAAATAAATTAATCCCATTAACCTCCAACCAAACACACTTAGAAGAGTATTAGCATTTGAGGCGGATTGAAACCTCGCTCTCACAATCTCGTATCAAATGTAGATTCAAATTTACTATATGGGGTTTAAATATACGAGAGTGGATTTGCGGCAGTTCTATAAACATGCATGTCCTAACTCATACACCTTTTTTTTAGTACATAAGCATGTTCTGCCTACTAATTTTTTTGATGGAGCTTATAGAATTCAATGTTTTATAGTTCTTATATTTAAGTTTGATATTTTGTAATGTATCATAAGGATTAAACTATAATATAGCCAAATAAACTTTGGCATGGAGAGCTACAAGAAATGTCTGTCAAAACTATGGCATGAATGAAATTTATTTTACTCCCGTTTGAATTTGAATAAATCAGGTTGAATGTGAGTTATACCATTTAAGTTTTATCCTTAATTCCAATTATCTTTTATAGATGGGATTAATAAGAATGAGATAATTCTGAGTGAATATTAAACCTCTATTAACCTAAGCAAACATTACTAATAGATTTCCACAGATAACAAACAAGGGTGAATAATTTTAAATACCACAATTTATTTCTATTCAAATGAACACTTAATTTAGTGGCATAAAGTTAAATAGATTTTAATCTCATTAAATAGAACAGTATGAACGAGGTAAAATAAAATTAATATTTGGACCGAAAAATGATAATTTTGATTTTGTTGCTTGTATTTATATTAAAGGTAAGAATTGTTATGATGACTTTATTCTTTCTGGATGTGAAAACAATATATTCATAAGTCGAAACATGAGAAAGAGGTAACGACTTATTATTAAATATATTTTTTATGGTATATCGACGTAAGGAAACTTCAAAAATAAGAGGAATAGAAAATTTAGAGTATAGAGTAGGGATCAAACCGATGATTTTTACTATAATACAATAGAAATTCGACTGGTTATAAAAAAATAATTATCTTATATAATTATTTATTTTTAAAAAAATTAGACTAATTTTTTTTTAATAAATAAATATTTTTAATAACTAATTTTAATAAGTCTAAACAAAAACCGGCCTAAAGAAAATTCTCTAAAATATTGTTATTTCGCTAGAAACAGGAATTTCATATATTAAAATCTAAAGTAAGGTTGTCGATACCAGGCATGGCTACTTGTCTATATTTGTGGAACGCATGTGGGAATCTCCGTGCGTTGATAATAGAAAGTTAGAAACAAATAAAGATTGAAGCCTTACGCTTCTTTAAACCAATAGAAGTGATACAAATAAAATAATACGTTGTGCTAGGCGGATGATATGGTTTATGTGGATCACGGCCACCCCGATGCATATAACACTTAAAAGGTGGGTCACGAACCCAATAAATAAACGTCAACAATACTCCATGTGTCTCGGGTTTTTTTTTTCTCTAAGTAGACGGCCCACGCATGTCTGACTTTTAATCTTACTATATCTATTATATTAGTATTTTAAATGAATTTAAAATTTTTCTTATATATTATTTGTTTAGAGAATTGAAAAATAGTATGAATTTATATTTCTTTAAAGGATATATCACATTATTTTAAATGTATTATTACCGTAACAACTTCTCTTCAAAATATAATAAAGTATTTATACGAAACTCTCTTAATAATTATATTAATAAATTTCAACTGAATATCTTAAAAATTAATTTTATTTCATCCCAAGGTTATGGAGTATTTATTCTAATTAAAGAGTTATAATAATAAAAAAATATGTACCTTTTCAAATTTTATGACTCTTCATTTGAGTTAACACAACTTTTCAATTAAATTAATTAATTTCCAAGATTATGAGTTATATGAAGAGTTATAATAAAGATGTACATTCATTTTCAAAGTTTATGAATCTTCATTCAAGTCATCACAACTCTTCATTTAAATTAATTAATTCCTAAAAATATGGGTTATTTGAAGAATTATAATAAAGAGGTATGTCCCTTTTTAAAGTTCATGACTCTTCATTTAAATCATCATAACTTTTTAATTAAATTATATACTCACATATATTATATTATAGTCTACTCCAATATAATTTTTAAAATTATATTATCTATTATATTATTTTTTATTAAATATTTGAATTTTCATATACTATTATCTTTATAACCTTCTTAATTATACTTACACGCCACCATTATTATTTAATTTTATTAATTATTAATATTAATTATTAATAATGATTATTTATTTATATACATTTTCATAATATTATATATTATTTACTAATCATTATTATTATTATCATAATTATTTATTAATACCATTTATTATTATTATTAATTGTCATTATTAATTGTATAATTATTATTGATATTATTTATTATTATTAACTATAAGTATATTTTTATATATTAATATAAAGTAATTATTAATAACATTAATTATTATAATTTTAATTTATAATAATTATTATTATTAAGTATTACTAATAACATGTTAAAATTGATTAATTTAATTTATATTAAATATTAATATCAACTTATAATTCTAATGATAATTATTAATAATTAATAATAATACTTATTATTATTATTATATATATTATTTTTTTTAATATTGATAATAGATAGTATTAATATGAATTATTATCATTAATATTATTTATTATTAATTAATTATAATTAATAATTATTACTATACATATTAATATTAAATAAAATGAATTATTAGTATCAATTATTATTCATTATATCAATTATTAAAAATATATTATAATAATAATAATAATTAACATTAATAATATGAAATATTATTATTTATTAATATAAATTATTATTATTATTATTATTATTATTATTATTATTATATCTTATTAAAATTTAATCTATAAAAAATATAATAATATATTTTATTAAAATAAATAACCTCTAAAATTGTTAATATACATTAATTCAATTCACATCATATGCATTGCCAAATACTATTATTATTTTATAAATAAATAAGATGTGTTTACTAAATGCCATCAATACTTTAGAAACATTATTACTTTAGACACATTTATACTTCAAATCAGATCAGATTTCATATGACAAAACAAACAGACACTTAAAAGTTGAATATTAAGAAATTGATCTGTATATAACTACTAATAAATATTTTTGGTGATGTTCTTCTAGAATAGTGTTTCTTATTAATACTATTTTCATTAATAAATATTGAAATTAATAATAATTAATAAGATGATAAATATAAGAATAATATATTTAATGTCCTACCTTTGTATTACCTCCGTTTTTCGTTATTTGACTTTTTTTTGCTATTAAATAGTTTACATTTTATATTAATGATTATGTTATCTCCTATACATTTATCTTGATGACCACTTTTATTTTAGGTATTTATGTTAATGACTGCTTTTTTTTATAATGGTTTTTTTTAGTTTTCTTGATATTTTTATTAATGATGTCAGGTAAAATAGAGTAGGGTTAATATATTGAAAATGATGAATAGATGAGGGGGGGATATTTTAGGGTAAAATAGAGCATCCACAATGCTATTATCAAATTTGAGGTCCCAATTATACTATCCAATTATTTTTTCTATCATCTTTCCTACTTTTATTAATTTACCTCAAATTTAATTCAATATTCTAAAATCACCAATTTCGAATTTACAACACTCAATTACTTTTATCAATCACATCATCATAAATTATTTACACTTTATATTATTTAACACCTAATATAAGTAAAGAAATTAATAGAATAAATATAACTAGAAAAATGAATAAAATAAATATAACTAGAGAAATAAATAAGATAAATTACATAGAAAAATGAAAATAAAAAAGTGAGGTAAAATAGACGTTTTTAAATTATTTGGTACAAAAAATATTTTTTTACAGTTAATATTAATGGTTATAATTTATATATATATATATATATATATATATATATATATATATATATATAAAAAGTTATATTTTAATAGTAAAAATTAGACGAAAAATATACTCGAAAGTGTAAAAAATTAACTATGTACAAAGACTAAGGAGCTGTTTTTTCAGAAATTAAGGGCCCTAAATTTTTTATGTTATACTAAATTTAAGGATAAATATTGTTTTTTATAACTACAACCTTAAATTTAAGGTTAAATTTAAAATTAAGATCCTTTTTTTTTACGCCGACGCTGATGCTCAAAGACCTAACTCAATTTTGAATTAGCATGTATGTTTTAAAATAACGAGAGGGAGAGGGAGAGAGAGAGAGAGAGAGAGAGAGAGAGAGAGAGAGATGGAGTAGATATTGTGTTGGAACTTGGAACGATCGAAAAGTAATAAAATATAAAGATTATCGTACGGAGGAAGCAACGAAAGGGATACATGCATAGTTTTAAAAATCGAACCGGT
This sequence comes from Tamarix chinensis, assembly GCA_030549775.1. Classification (NCBI taxonomy): domain Eukaryota; kingdom Viridiplantae; phylum Streptophyta; class Magnoliopsida; order Caryophyllales; family Tamaricaceae; genus Tamarix; species Tamarix chinensis. The sequence goes on from CM060172.1 coordinate 61,527,463, forward strand.
ATCATAACTGGTTCAGTGGTTTAGTGGTCGAACTAGTGGTACATTTTAAGTCAAAAAATATAAAATATATAGAAAATTAAACTATACATGAATTTGACCGGTTCACCGATTTTCACTGGTCCGACTGATTTTTGACCGATTTTCACTTATTCCGAGATCTTAAAAACCGGCACATGAAATTTAATCGATGACCCGACCGGTTCGCCGGTTCACTGGTCGGACCGGCCGGTCCGGTCCGGTCCGATTTTTAATACTAGGGATACATGACATGAGGTATCCTTAGCTGATCTCACTCTAATGCCTCTGGTTATAAAAGATCACATGAATAACGAGATAATAAATGAGCATTACTATTTTTATTTTATTTTTTAGGAGAAAATGGGTATTAATATCAATGGCTCTTATCTGCATACAAGTTTACAACAAAGCCAGATGAGATGAGATACGTGCATGCGACATTGACATCACGATGACACAAGCTATAAAATAGCTTTGTCGGCAGACCTTTAATCTGTCATGCATGCAGCTAGTGGTATATTATTTCGTGCCCAACATCTAAATGCACCACACCATATAAGAGCATATGAAGTATCCTTAAATTTAAGATTTTAATTCTACTATTTAAGTTTTTTTATCAACTTATTTAAATTTAATTTAATATTCTACGATCACCGACTTTAAATTTATAACATTTAATTACTTTTATCAATTACATCATCATCAATTATATATAATTTATATTATTTAACATCTAATATAAATAAATAAAATTTAATAAAATAAATATAATTAAAAATTAATAAAATAAATTTAACTCAATAAATAAATAAGATAAATTACATAGAGAAATAAATATTAAAAATAGAGGTAGAATTGATGATATAAAAATTATTAGGTAAAAAATGATATATTTATAGGCAAAAAATTTCTTTACCATTAATATTAACGGTTATACATATATATGTTCTAACTATAAAAATTAAGCTAAAAATATACCGAAAAGTATCAAAAATCAGCTGTACGCGAGGACCGATGAGTTGATTTTTCAGAGATTGGGAGTCCTAAATTTTTTAGGTTGCACCAAATTTGAGGATAGAATTTTTTTCCCACAACCACAACCTCAAAATTGAGATTGGGATCCCTTTTTTTTTACACCACTACAGATGCTCAAAGAATGAGAATATATTTTATAATTTTTGGATTATTTTTTTTATAATTTTTATTATATAAAAAATTATATTTTTATAATTTTAAATTTTTTATTACGTATATGTTCAACAAGTATATCGAATAAAATGCCCTTTTGTAATTTTATAATAATTTGTATTATTAAACATGATTTTTTTAAAATTATATAATTTTTATTATGTATGTATTTATTTCAACAAACATTTTGTACATGTGTAGTGTTAATAGATTTTAGGTTTATAAAATTATTGTTATTATTTTATAAATAAAGTGTTTATACACACACACACACATTAACTATTGATGTGGTACATATTAAATTAAATATAAAAACTTTAGTGATAATATTTATATTACATGGTAATATGTTAGTAATTAAGCTTAAACTTAATCTCTATATCTAATTCTTAATGGTAGAATTAGAATTAAGTAAATATGGATGGAAGCATGTGTATGTGTAATGTGATAAGAAAATAAATGAGATAATAAATTTATTATTTAATTAATTTATCTCATATTTCTACTTTTGAAATGATGAGGGAAAAGTAAGGAGTTGGTTATAATAACCAATCCCCCACCTTTTATTTTGCACATTTGAAATGGCCGGAGAACTACAAAGTGATGAGCAATTATTTGAAGAAACATATAATTCCATACATACACACATATGTCCATAGAAGGGAGAAATAGGTTAGATCTTCTTCTTCATAGTTTTATATGATTTCTGTTTAAAATTAAAGAGGAAGAAGAAAACAGAAGAATGTTCCTATTTTCGCTCCATGTAATAAACACACACCATTGGGTTTAAAGAAAGATGGTGTAAAACCAAAAAATTATATTCAATTTCCATACAAATTGTGTTTTCGGTGTAACTAATTTCATCAATGGCTGGATATATGTTTCAAATGATCTTTAACAGGCATTATATGGTTAAATTCTGTATATTGAGTGCTTGTATTGTGGGTTAGAATTTAACATTTTTATCATTGAATTATGCGTGACTTATATGCATGAGCCGTAAATTATATATGACATGTAGCACATACTTGTTTCAGGTTTTTAATACATGTTTGACAATTTTTGTAAGTATATCTATAGTTGGTGCATGCTCAGTAACTATTTAATTATATGTTCAGTGAAAAGTATACTAATATTCATTACATGATACTCATTACAGCATACTAATATAAATATAAATATATTCAACAATTTGATATGCATTTAGTATTTTTTTTACAAAATAAAAATAACACATTAGTTGCTTAACATATACACAATAAGCACTATATAATTACTAAAATAACTCTGTATCTATATATAAGAATTAAAATTTATAAAAATGACTCTCTCTCTCCATAAATAATAAACATAAAACTACAAAATATAATTTTGTACCTATAAATAAAAATGATACAAATATAAAAAAAAAAAATAACACGCAAGTCCACGTTATAAAAGTTGTAAGATTAGACCCCGTTGGCTGAAAATGAACCTCTCAAAATGATATCCCTCACTTCGCAAGAAAGGTCGTTGTACCCCACTCCGCAAGAAAAATCATAGGTTTTTGGTTTGACAAGTAATGGTTAAAAAACAAAGTTGATCATGAATCATTGATTTATGAACCAAGTTAATAAAAGATATTGAATCGTGGCTGATGATGAATGACCGGTGGCAATGGGAATGATTCGACTTTGGGTAACGAGGTTGAGTAAACCGGAGTGTGAAGCTAGGTTTTAGCAACGTCGAGAGAGGATGAGATTCATGAGCAAGCAAGAGCGATAAGTTTCAGAGCTGAACGAGGTATAAGAAGGTGAACAAATTAACTCCAGGTCGGGCGATGCTGAGGGCGAGCGTGTCCGACGATAAAAGAAGCCGACGTCGGATTAGGGCGAGCAAGATTGAAGGTGAATGGAGTCGAGCACGGCTCTCTCAGGTTGATCTTGCGAACAGCCTGGACCGCCTTAAGTTAGGCCGACCAAGTAGGTGAAAACATGGAATGCAAGATGCGAGTGACAGAGCATGGATCGTAACATAAATACGTAAAATATAAATTAGTTTATCAACCATCGTAACAGAATAATCTTAACCTTTAATTTTTAACTTATCGTCTCAACTAATTTATAATTTTTATTTTAAAATTTATCTGTATTATTATAGAATATATAATAGATATTTTGAAAAATAATTAATCATAACTTTGTTTGGCTAGTAATCTAATAAAGTCCAGCCAAGATCTAACAACAACACGCTGCCCTAGGAAACTATCACCGCAGTTGAGCGGCCGCCGCCGCTTTACTACCGTACATACAGCCTCTATCGATACCCACCTACCATTACCAGTCAGGGCTCTTCTTCCTATAGTTCCTTGCCGAACGACACTTCAGCAGAAGTAGCAGCCGAGAAAAAAAGCGGCGGACCGTAAGGCTCAAGCGCTTGAGCGGTGAAAGTTAAGAGGCACAGGCCAACCAGTGAGTTTTTGTTCAATAAACTTGATCTTCCTTCTCATTTGTCAGATCGAGCTACAACCTGTGAGCTACAAGAAGGATTGATATTTCTTTTGCAATGCTGGGTACAAGAAAGATCGCGAGTAGAGGCGGCGAAATCTTACGGTGATTTTGATTTCAGGGCTGAAGGTTGGAGGCGACGGTGGCGGCAGCGGCAGTGGGAAGAAAGTCATTGACGAATGACGACTACGGCAGAAGTCCTTCGGTGCCATTTTAGTAATACATTTTTTGGGATGAATAGTAATTCAGACAAACAAGTACTGTTAATTATAATTAGATCTATTTTTCGTATCCATTTTAAATAATAAAATTAACTATTAAAATAAATTAAATTAGACAGTGATACGGACCCAAAGAGGGTACTCCCCCATAGGGTTCCAGGGGTACTCCCCCGAGAAAAGCCCTAACTCCACCCAAAAGCTAGCTCAAGAAGTGATGACTGACTCCCCTATATAAACTGCCCAAAGATCCCCGGCCCTCAGTAACCGATGTGGGAATCCCACATCACCCACCCCCTTTAGACTACACCTCCTCGTGTTGCCTCTGTCGGCGATCGGCACGCAAGACTGCAGGGAGGTTTGACTGAGGATAGCTCTGATACCAGATGATACGGACCCAAAGGGGTACTCCCCAGAGGGCTCCAGGAGTACTCCCCCGGGAAGAGCCCTAACTCCATCCAAAAGCTAGCTCAAGAGGTGAGGACTGACTCCCCTATATAAACTACTCAAAGATCCCCTCAGTAACCGATGTGTGGGGAGTACCTCTTTGGGTCCGTATCATCTGGTATCAGAGCTATCCTCAGTCAAACCTCCCTGTAGTCTTGCGTGCCGATCGCCGACAGAGGCAGCACGAGGAGGTGCAGTCTAAAGGGGGTGGGTGATGTGGGATTCCCATATCGGTTACTGAGGGGATCTTTGGGCAGTTTATATAGGGGAGTCAGTCCTCACCTCTTGAGCTAACTTTTGGATGGAGTTAGGGCTCTTCCCGGGAGAGTACCCCTGGGGCCCTCTGGGAGAGTACCCTCTTTGGGTCTGTATCAGACAGTCGACAACTATAGTTTTAAATAAAGATAAACTAAAATCTCCAAGCTGAATACACCGGTCCGTTGAAATTTTCTGTAGTTTTTATTTTTTGTTACGTTAACTGATCTTTATTCCCTTCTTTCTCCTTTTCGCTCGGAACATCTTCTCTAAGCCTTTGTTTGGTTTGTGGGAAATACGAGAAAAGAAAAATATAAAAAGAAAGAAAAAAATTGAAAGAAATTTTCTTTCTTATGTTTGATTGTTAAAGTAGTTGTGAAAATAAATTTATTGTAAAGTATTTTTAGTATTTGAATTTTTAGAAAAAACAAATTCTAAAAAAAGTTAATTATTATTACTACTACTATCATCGATTCATCATCATCATTGTTGTTATTATTATTATGTAAATATTCTTATATATTTAATAAAAAATAAAATATTATAATAGTGCATAAAAATTTTTATAAAGTTTTACAAACTTCATAAAATTAATACTAATGCCAAAAATATTTTTTTTTAAAATATAAAATATTAAATAAATTTACAATAATTTAGGAAAAGTTTCTTTTAATTTCAAACATGACATAAAAAATATAATAACTCCATAATTAATTACTCACAAGTGTTAGTTCTATAAAATATTATAACCCATTATTCCATCTTCCATGTATCCATTTAGTAAAGACCTTTAAACACTATTAATAAAAGATACTCATCAAAATTCATCCCAAGAGAATTTAGTATTGCCAACTAAAAATAGAAGACAAAAAATTAAAATTAAAAGACCCCTTAATTTACTTCATGCCTCTAGACACTGATGTAAAAATTCAGAAACCAAAGCTTATACCATCTCACAAGACCTCCAAACATCAGTATATTAAGATCCCAAAAGAAAGAAAGAAAAAGACAAAGAAAATGGATAGTTTATCGTTATTAGCAACTAATTCAATAAATCAAAGCTATATACTAGGATCATCAAAAAGGTCTAAACTAAGCTCTATGCCCAACCATATAGCTTTATCATCGTGCAGAAGATTGATAAATTTTCAAGTGATGCTAATATTTGCTACGATATTAGTATATATTTGCATAAGAAAACTTTATTCAGTCCTTCAACCTTCTCTCATATTATCATCCAAAGCAAAGAGAAATGACAACCAGCACCATTTTTATACAACATAAAAATTAAGAAGTCGCCAAATCCTATCCAGGCCACAAAGTTGACTTCAGGAGAAGATGACGGAAAAGCCCAAAGAACAAGGAGAACATAAAAAGGAAGTTAGTACCAGATGGAATGGGCAATACAAGAAGATACATTCAATAATGACTAGGCTAATCAAATTTTGCAGGGCATGAGGGGCTTAGAATCTAGATCGATGTCTTCATCTATAGAGTTTCTATATGCACTCTATAGACTATACAATCATCCCGTCTTCTAGATTGCCCATAAATTGCGTCAGTGATTGATTGGATGATTGTAGCCTCAGACTCCTTAAACCTACAAAATATCATTAAAAAACTACATAATCAATATACAAGAACAATTCATATAAAAGCAAGAAATAAGAAAACAAGTATTCATATATGGCCACATGCCCTACAGAATAGAAAATAGAGAATAGAAGACCATACGAAGAACAAGGACAACAAATTACCTTGAGCACACATGGTCTTATAAAGCTAAGCAATATTTTTATCACCGTTAGTAGGCATATATGGCTTCTCCAAGCACTCCAAAAATACTAAATCAACCTATAATATCTTCTGCTAATTATGAACACCATAGCCTATATCATGACAATAGTAGCCAAAATCCAACCAATCAATCGAACATTTATCCCAAATAAAGGATCCACCACCCTTCACACTCAGACCAATTAGGTCCAACTGTGGTGAAGGGAAAGAAATTGTATTAATACTAAGAAGAATGACTATGAGCGGGCATTGTAGCCTATGGTCAGATCAATTGGCATTGTAGCCTATGGTTAGATCATAGATGCAGCAGTAAGAGTGATGCATTACTTCACAAAACAAATGGAGGACTTAAAAGGGAAATAACAAAAGTTAAAAAAATGATGATGCAATTAAAACCCCAAACACAATCCACAACCAAGTGCACATTGCACAAAGCTTAAAAAAAAAAAAGAAGAATAAGCCAGAGCTTATATCATAATAAGCAAAAAACACATAGTTGTTAGAGCAACAAATTAAGAAGACTGATACAACACCAACATCATTTCCTTTTGAAAGTTTGAGCCAATGTGATAATAGTATCCTAAAGCAAGCATCAAATAGATTTGAACTCCTCGGAACTACAAGAACAAACTAGTAGTGATATGTACGTATTTTTAGCAGATATATTGTTCTATATACCTAATTTCTGTCCATAAATAAAAACTCAATTACTAATTAGGAATAACTATGACATCTTATATGTATGTATGTATGTATGTATGTGTATGTATGTGTGTATGTGTATGTGTATATATGCTCCAAGCATGTCAATCTAAGGATCACCTCTAACAAGGACTAGTAGGGTCCTTTAGAGGTGTGCAATATTTTAATTAGCATACTTACCAATAGCCTCACTCCCAACAAGAATGTCGACCATGTGAAACTGCATCAAGCAATTAAGTAAATCAAATAAAAATTACATAAGCTACAGAATAACATGCTATTAGTATTTTCCAATAACTTTCGGATAAACAAAGGCCGACAGTGATATGAAGCAAGTAGCCTTTGGTGCATAATTTTCAAGAAGATAAAATAGCACCAACTGCTGAAACACTGAAAAGCTAATACAATGAAACTTCAGGCTCCTTTAACTCTAACATGAGGATAGAAATAGTGAATCGAGGTTATATTTTCAATGCCCAAAAAATTGAATGATAATGACACAGCAAACAGCTGAAGTACGAAATAATACTAAAGAAGATGTTATATATGATTCAGTGTTTGGACAATTAATAAAATAGTTCTAGATGACACAAGATTAATGGAGAAAACTTGCGAACAGAAAGTCAAGCAGTCAACCAGTAAAACAGATTAAACTGACAAGTCTCTATTTTCTATTTATTCTAAACGCTATTTGAAACTAGCAAGCTAACGCCCGACTCCTACTTGTACAAATCAACAAACTAGAAAAGAAAAAATTTGGAAGTTTGTACAAACTTTTGATCTCAAGACATGCATTTGTCAGTTGATAATTGTCATAAAAAAAGAAAAAACCAAACAGTCCCAAAATTAGATCGGCAAAAAGGGATTGTCTGAGAATGGAGAAAATTTAAACCCCCGCCCCCAAACAAATAAAATAAAGGCAAACGCACATAATTAGTTAGACAAAAGACACGAGGACATACAGTTAGTTTTCTAAGACTACTAAAATCAGCTTTCCATTTTGCTCGCTATTTGAGCTGAAACTCACTGGTACCACGCACATCGTATTTTCCCTTCACCCTTAACTCTATATTCTCCTACAACTTCGAAATCCACACCTGCTTCATCAACAATCGGCGCCCAAAAAATGTATAATACAGCAGAGGATCAAAACTGAACCGACTGAACCCTAAAATTGATAATAAAATTGGGGTTTTGGGATTATACTTGCTTCCAATTTCAGGTCAAAACAGAATCAATCTTGCCTGCTCAAATCGATTTTGGAGAGTAGCCAATCGATTTGGTTAAGTAGTCGAAGGTTTGGTGATAGAAAGCTTCAAAGTCGAATTGGGTGGACCGCCAATGTGAGTGCTACGCCTTGGAGGACACGTGAGAAAAAAATTACAGAGGACAACCAGACGATCTAAGAAAGATGATAGGGGCTTAGATGAGGGGAGGAGGACGGTAGGAAGCTTTTCAGGAGTACTTGATAAACTTTTTTCACTTTTTAATTTTTATTTAAAATATATATTTTATATAATTTATTTAAAATTAAATATTTTTATTTTAATGAATATTTATTTTAGATCTTAATTTAATCTAAAATGGATATCTTATTAAAAATATATTTATTATTATTAAATACTTAATATAAAATATGTAAAATAGTGGGAAAATTTTTCCACCCATATTACCTCTATACCAAACAAGCAAGTTTCTCCTTTTTTATCTCAGATTTTTTTTTTCTTTGAGGTCGTTTGGTATTTAAAAAGTAGAGGAAGAAAGTATAACTTTCTAAAAAATATAAAATACTTAATTATTTGATTTAAGGGATATAAAAAGTTAAAGAAAAAAAAATTATTTTTCCTAAAATTCTGAACAACCTATACGTTGAGGAAGCTACTTTATAGGATGAAATTTAGTAAATAGTACTTCCTAAGTTATAAATTACCTAATTATCCTTAACTATACATAATTTCTTTAGTATGGATGAGGATTATCGAAGGACATATATTATCAGTTTGATAATTCTGGATGTTCAAAATATTCTTGTCATATTTATTATTATTATTATTATTATTATTATTATTATTCAATAAGTATTTTTTTTAGTATTGTATATTATTTCATCATTCTAGTTTATGTCATTACATTTATTAATTTTTTACAACAAGTTTTGATACAGGAGCTACTTCAATTACTTGATGATATTTTTATAATATTCTGTTCTTGTCCATTGTAATTATTTATATTTTTGTAGCGGTAAATAAAGTTTCTATTCATGTAAAAAAAGTAGGTAGAAAAAATAAATATTGATATTTATTAATAAAGAATATTAATGTAATTTTATGTCTACTTCCTAAGTAATAAAAAAATAAACCAAACAAAACAACTAAGGAAGTCATCATACTTTTGAGGAGGTACATGCATGTAACAAAGACAAATAAATATTTTTTCCACGGAACTACTTTCCAATATCTAACTTCTCTAAAAGTTATATTTACTATGAAAATAATTATAAATATACCAAACGACCTCACTATAATTTGTCAGAAAACCAACTAATATAAAAGTATTTTCTATCATTTTTTTTAACTTTTCTTAAAAAAATTCTAAAACCAAACAGACCGTGAAGAAAGAAAAAACAAACAAAAAACTTTTTACTGGAGCTGTAATGGTCCTTAATGCGAACAATAATCAGAATAGATGATGAAGATATGAACTCGGACAATCTACATCATCATGTCTCCACATCTGGGGACAATCAATCATTGTCAATAAGGGTTTAGTATAATTGAAAGATACACTCAATTGAATTCGAAGTCATGTTAAGGGCAAGTCAAGTTTCATTTTTCCTAAGATGATAGGGAAGGTATAGTATCACCTATTATATTACAAAAATGGTGTAATTGGCGATATTTTTTTTAAAAATAAACTAATAATGTTTGATAATAATAATATATGAAAGTGTGTATGTTAGCAAATGTGTAAGTATAGTCAATTTTACATTTGTTTAAATTTAATCATAACATGTCTATATTTCATTATAATATATTTTATATTTTACCATAATATATTTGATGTGTTTATTACATTATAATTTATATTTTCCTATAATATGTTTGATGATTTACTATGGTCTAATATTATATAATTTTTTAGTGCTTCTTTTTAATATTATATTTCACTACAATATACTTTATATTTTACCATAATATATTCGATATTTTATTATGGTATAATCATTATTAGTCATTGTTATGTTTTACCATAATATAATTGATATTTCACCCATTATATCACTCTGCTTAATGTTTTACCACGGTCTTATTTCTAATATTTTTCTCTACAAATATAAATTCATATTATTTTATATTTAAATTAAAAAAATATTATTATATCTTTTACCAACTAAAATGTTGTATCACCATTATTTTCTTCATATTTTTTCATAATTATCTTTATATTTCACCATTGTTCCTTCATGTTTCACCGCTATTCCATCCTTGTTTCACCAATGTTAGTTATGTTCTTTTTTAATAAAAAAAAACTAATTTGTTATGTCTCATTATAATTGTGTTAATATTTCACCGCTATTATATTACACCTCACCATTGTTATGTTTATATTTTACTATTGTTGCCTTCATATTTCACCATATAACTTCATGTTTTACTATTGGTGCTTTCATATTTCACAGTAGTTATTTCTATATTTGATGTTATTATTTATGATGTTAATTATGATTTCTCTTAAAAAAAACTAATTTATCATCTTTCGCTATAATTGTAATCATATTTTACCAATATTATCTTATGATTTACTATAATTGCATCAGTATTTCACTTTTGTCATCAACATGTTTCAACAATCGCCTCCATGTTTCATTATTATTACCTCCATATTTCAATATAACTATCGTTATATTTCACCAATATTACCTCATATTTTACTATTATTACCTCAATATTTCACCACTTTTGTCTCTATATTTCACCATTATTGGTTTCATATTTATTTTTAAAAAAAGGCTAATTTATCACGATTCACCATAATTATTAAGGGTGTTCACGAATCAGATATTCAGTGTTTTGGATATTCGTTAAAACCTTTTGAATATTCAAAAGAATATTTCAAAAAAAACTTCAAATATCCCACACTTTAGATATAATACCCCAAAATCTTATAAAATTTTAATTTCGATTCATCAACCTTTTAATCTAACCTAATTTATAATATTTTGATTATTAATTATCTTCTTTTAGCATAACCTCAAACCCAAAAAATTTCTAGATAATTTTTTTATAATTACTAATAAAAAAATTTAACCCTAAAAACCTAAACCCAAATCCCACAACCAAAATTTCCCTTTTCTATTTTTCTCCCTTCTTCCTTCTTTTTCTTTTCCTTTTCCTTCTTTCTTCTTCTCCTTCTTCTTTTAGGTTGTGCCACATCTGACCCAGCTCTCTCTTCTCATTCTCTTCTTTTTCTTTTCTCTTCCCCCGAGCAAGCCTAGGCACACTCCCCTTTTCTTCTTTTGTTATTTCTTCTTTTCCCATTTCATTTCATTTCTTTTCCTTTTTTCTTCCTTCCTTATCCTTCATCTTCCTCACTCCTCCTTCGCTTTCCTATTCAGCACCAAACAATTCCCCTATGCCATCTGCACGTCCCTCTCCCTTTCCCATCTTAGCTATGCATCTGCATCTGCTGTGCCACCCTACACCCTATCCCAACCCCCTGCATCTACCCTTCAACCCCCATCCTTCCTCTCTAGTAGCCATGCAAGCTAAGCTACAACTTTTCCCCTTATCATCTTCCCCTCTCCCTCAACCTTCCCCACCTATATATACCTAGGGATGGCAATTTTACCTGCATGTTCTAGGCCCCATCATGGATTACCTGTTCGGGTTTTAGGTTCAGGGTCGAAGATTTTTATTAGGGATTTATTCAGGGACGGGTCGAGTATAGGTTTGGGGTCCCTGTCCTCAAACCTACCCCGAATTGGTAATTAAACACAACCCAGCACCAGCGGCCCAGCCTGATAATAGAAAAAAAGTCTTAAACGGACCCCCTATCCCCCACCCACGGCCCACCCCTGCTCAACACTATCACTGTCTACTCTACACCTTATTTTTTTTCCTTAGCTAATAGCCCAATTTTTTTCCTTCCCTTTTCTGTTTCATTCTTCTCTGCCCCTTTCCCTTCCAAGTTCCTTCGATCCTTCCTTCTATCATGGGCATTCCATCCCTCTGCAGCTGCAACAAACAAATCTCCACTCGAGCCTAATTTTTTTCCCTTCCCGAATCCCTTTCGAGTTCTACCATGCTTTGCAACTTCAAGTCGTCTTCTTTGACTGAGTACTGACAAAGTACTCTTCTTCCCCTGGGTTTGACTCCTCACTACTTAGTTATTCATCAGTCGCACTCAACCCTCTCTTGTCAATCTCCATTGTCAACAATCGATATTATCCTTCTCATCCTATCATGTGTCTTCACCGTTACTTTTGCCCTTCATCTGTGTTTGTGCACTGGTGTTCAACACTTCAATTTCAAGTCTTCAAATCCTCTGGCTCTGAGTCATCTCCATCATCTTCCAATACCACTAATACTATCATCTTCCTCATCCATTCATCCTATCATCTTCCATTTGTCATAGACTCACAAAGTAGAGCAGTGGAGCTAGAGCAATTGTCGGCCGATTAGTGTTCGATTTTGATATATAAGGTAATTTTTTCTCTTTAGCTAAACAGATCTATTGGCTTGGTTTGGGTACTTGGGTGTTTAAAATTTTTATGCAGACTGCAATTGCACAATTATAAGAAAGATTCATGTTGTGCAGCTTGTGCTCATGGGGTATAAGATTAATGTATGATTTCTTCTTATAAATTAGTTATGCAATCGCACTGCGAGTCTGCGAATTGTATTGTATCTAATTTGCTTCATTGCTTGGTATATATTGTTGATTCATTGAATGTTGATAGTTCATACTTGAAATGATAGTCAATCGATGATTGGTCTTTGTTGTGCATTCATGTTTTGTCGTCGATTGGCAGTGGACGGTGGTTGGGGGTTTGCTTGTTACCGACTTGTCGCAGCCCGCAGATTGTTTCATATGTGTTACCCATCGTAGTGGACTGGGGACATAATCAATTTAGCAATTAGCACTCTACGATCTAATTAAGTTAACAAAACTAATTAGTTCCAATGGATTTATAAATGATGAGCACTAAACTAAGCCAATAATTGAGGTTAGATCCCATGATTGGTAATTAATTGGAGCCTCAATTAATTAAGAAGACACACACATCCTAATTCCTATGGATTTAATTTATAAAAATTACCCAAATATATCATGATAGGTACAATCAAAATAATTACTAAAAAGTTAATACAACTTGATGGTTTAATTCATAAAAATTATTTATAATACTAAACCTAAAGGCTCTTAAATGCAAAAAATATAATCACCGATTCATATATAAATAATCATCAACATAGATAAGAAAATAATTTCATTAATAGCATGTTGATGAATGAGAGATATTATGATTAGTTACTTAATTTATTTTTCTATAATATATGTTAGTATATATCATGTATTTCCTTTTAAATCTATAGAGATGTATAGGTTAGTAATATCTACTATTTTTAATAAATAGATGGAAACCATTGAAAAAGAAGTTGATAGTGTTATGGAAAGTGGTCCAACTTGGAAAAGTGGAACACAATCATCTCAAGATGAGAATATTGAAGCTAATATGGAGATGTCAAATTAGAATTCTGATGATAAAAACACTAAAAATATGTATTTGGGTAGTGCTAAGAAAAGAAAAAGAAGATCAGTTATATGGGATCATTTCAAAAGAAAATCAATTGGAGGTAAATGGAAAGCAATTTATAACTATTATAAGAAGCACTTGGGAGGAGACATTAAGAATGGCACTCAGCATCTACATGATCATTTGAAGACATGTATATATAAAAAGCAAACAATCATGACACGATGTCTCTTAAATCCAACAAAGTCCATTGATGGGTCACCAAAGCTTAGTATATATCAGTTCAACCAAGATCATACAAAAGAGGATCTTGGTAAAATGATTATGTTGCACGAGTATCCATTGTCTATGGTTACACATGTATGGTTTAGAAGGTTCCTTCATATTTTACAACTATTATTTAAAGAAGTTTCTCATAACACAATCAAAAGTGACATCCTGAAGATGTTTGATGTTGAGAAAGATAAAACTTTGAAGTTAATGGAGACAAATGCAATCCGCATCGCATTAACAAGTGATATGTTGAATTCAAGTAATCAGAAAAGATAATTCATGGCTATCACAACACAGTTCATTAATGATTTGTGGAAACTTCAAAGTCAACTTGTTAGGTAAATTTATGTGTTTTTTTTTAAGTATACATGTAAACTAATAATATAATTAATTAATATACTATGTTATTTTTTACTAGATTTTTGTATAGTTGGGGTGCTTGCAAATTATCTTTTTGGTTGCTTATTTTATTGGAATCTTGATAGTAAGTGTTCTAGTTTGACTATTGATAATTGCACCTCCAATGATGCTATGGTTGATGCCATTTTGTAAAAGATTCCTTCGAGTTCACTTATCTTAGAAGGAAGATTGTTTCATATGTGTTGTTCTGCACACATAATGAATCTATCTGTGAAGTATGGATTATAGTTACTGACTGAAACTATTGAAAATGTCTGTTATAGTGTTACATTTTGGACATAAACTCTGAAAAGAGATGAAAATTTTGTTAAAATAGCTAAACATATGAAAATTCAATGCACTAAGAAACTAGAACTTGATTGTAAGACTCGGTGAAACTCTATATATTTAATGCTCAACACTACAATTAAATATAAATATATGTTTTATCATTTGAAATAGTGTGAGACTTTACATAAGAGAGGTCCCACAGAAGAATATTGGTTAAATATGAGAGACATTGCTTCCAAATTAGAAATTTTTTATGATGCGATGAAGTTGTTTTTAGGGTATTCCACTATAAATTTATTCTTCCCCACTCTATGTGAGATTAAGTTGGCAATTGATGAATGGATCAATTCAAATGAGATTAGGGTGAGAAGTATGACAAGTAATATGAAAAGGAAATTTTAAAAATTATTGGGAAAGATTGATGATGTTAAGAAAGTGGCAAGTGACCTAATTAAAGAATATAAGAAGAAATCTCAAAAACATCATTTTATCCATCAAGGGTCACAATCTTGTTATTCCTTGAAGCCTCCAATCCCTAAGGGTGGTAGACTAGAAAGATCAGGGATTCCAAGTCTAGCATTGAAATTATAAAGTTGGAGTTAGATACGTACTTAGAAGATCCTCTTGTGCTAAGGACATTTGCTGATTTTGATATCTTATATTGGTGGAAGATTGATGGTTACAAGTATCCCAATTTACAAAATATTATTAAGGATGTGTTGGTCATTCCTATGACTATTGTTGCTTCTGAATTAACATTTAGCACTAGTGGGAGAGTTATAAGTACTCATCAAAGTAGGCTTCATCCTAACACTATAGAGGCTTTGATGCGTACTCGAGATTGGTTATGGAGTGAAATTGAAGGTATTATCATATATTTTTAGTTATTTTCTTAAGTTTTTTATTATAAATATTATTATTTTGCTATTTATTTTTTCTTTCAAACTCTACAATTACTTCGGGGTGTCAAAATTTTGATGATGATGCAGATGTTGTTATAGAGGTAATTGATTTATATCTTATTTTTAGTATATATAGACTTTCCATCGCATAAATTATAGTATAGTTCTAAAAACTATAGAGATTGTGAATGTAAATCATATAATATATATATGCTTGATGCCAGCCTCCACTACTTTATAGGCAACAGAGGAATGTACTAATAAGAGCAACACTACGAGAAACGATCTCATGTGATTTATGGATTCCTAAATAAGTATATAAGTCTACTAATTTATGAACTAATCGTATTGTTGAAACTCTACAACACTAGATATTTTTTTATGCCTTTAATGATTGTGAACACAGCCTACACAGGATGTAATGATTGTTAAAGGCTATTGCATGCGGTGAGGATTGTGCATTACTTGTAATGGAAGAATGAAGATGCCTCAACCTATTTTATTTTTTTTTGGAATTACTCAAAGTGTTGTCACATAGAACCTGTATGTTTATTTTATATATCTTTATAGTTTGTGAGTTATCTGTTGTAATTCCTACAGACACATTATGGTTTTAGAATGGTCCATAGATTGTATGAGCCAATATTATTATGTTATTTCTTGTTTTTATCTATTATTAAGGTTGATTAATTTATGTTTCAAGTTATGGAAGCATGTCATTAGAGCACCCTTCAGGCTCAAAGATTAGGATTATTTTCCTCTACATAGGAAATTACCATTGTGGGGATTTTTTATACAAGTTATTAGATCATAATTTCAGTTTTATAAATATAATAGAATATGATAACGAGGCAAAGATTGATAACGGGGACGGGGATTGGGTAACGGGGACGAGGATGTAGATTGGGGATGAGGATGGGTAATGGGGATCGGGATCGGGATTGGGGATCAGGACGGGTGTGGGGATTCGATCCCTACGAGAATCAGGTCAGAGACTTTTTGATAAGAAAAAAGTATGCATCAGGACGAATTCGGGGATAATTTTGCTTATCGGGTTCAAGGTTGAAGATGGGGTCCCCGTCCCCAACCCACCCTATTGCCATCCCTATATATACCCCCGATCACTCCCCTCTCCCTTTCTCCCACGATTGAGCCAGCCACCTAGCCTCCCCTATTTTTCCTCCCTCCTCCATCTATAACAGTCCTCTAGCATTTTTTCCACCTTCCGTCCCCTAGCCAACCTCCTTAACACCTCCCCTTGCTACATGCACCACGCCATCACCCTATCATGCCACCCTTCTCCCCTTTTCTTCTCCTGCACCTGCAGTTGCGGCTAGTTGCACCATCACAACTACCAACTCCTTCTCTCCCTTGCCATCACTATACCAGAGCCACCCTACGCAGGCACCCCAGCTAGCGTAACCACCACCCCAAGACCTCTTTATTTCCCCTCCTTCTTTCTCCCTCTCATCTAATATCCTCTCTACACCACCGCTGATTGCCAAATCTGCCACCACTAACCACCACCAAATCCAATCAGGCCAAGTACCACCACCACCTCAACCTTAGTTGCCAACCCTCACCTACTCTCTAAAAAAAGCTATCTTCGACGTCACCATAGTAGCCATGTGCCACCCTACACAATATTTCCCACTTCTATTGCCTCCATTTCCTTTTACCCTCTTTTAGTCTTCATTTAGGTCAAAGTATTTAAAATAAAAAGTCTAAACTATGTATGTCCTTATTTCTAGGTGATATTGTAGTGGTAGAGGAAGAGGAAGCATAGGTCTTACATGCTTATAGACCAGAGCCACTTCGGTAAGGATATCGTCATAGATAGGATTTTGTTATGTCATAATATATGTCCTTGATGTGTTGATGTGTGATGGCATGGTATGAAATGTTATATGACTCTGGTGTTGTATATACAGTCTTACTCGATGGTAGAAGAAGGTAAGAAAGGTGTGTAGATATAACTACGTGAATACAAACTATTTATGTATTATCATGCCCATAAATTTTATAATATTATATGTGTGGAAAGATGAAGATTCCTTCATGTTGGGAGTCATATGACTTAGAGAAGGAAGAAATAAGGTTTCCAGTGAACTAGGAGCATTTTAGTTAATATGATTAAAAAGTGGCATGTGGAGTGCTTTAGGGTGTTAACTGAATCAAAATAGGTTAAGGCTACTACATGAGATAATTGAAGCAAAAAGGAAGGGTTATGGTAAATACATGAAGGGAAAGGCCAAAAGTGTGATTAATAAAACCTAAGGGAAGTCATGATCACATGTATGAAAAGTGGGAGATCGATTCTAGGGATTGACTACGAGGTTAATGGTGGCATCTTGGGTAGTCATACAAATTTGGGAAGTCATTTGAGCTCTAGGGAGGGAGTTGTGACCAAAATGTAAAATTAGTGTTTTGGAAGGCCCAAGTGGTAACCCTTGGGGTAGGTTATTATCATGTACAAGATGAGAAAGTTGGACCGCAACCTTGGGGTATAATTTTGAACATAAAATTTTGGGAATGTATACTAGATTTGGTAGTCATATAGGGTTTAAGGAAGTGGTTATGGCTAAAATGAGAAATTTGGATTTTGAATGAGGTCTAAATAGTAATCCTAGAGGTAGGTTTATTATCACATATGTAAGATGTGGGAGTTAGGCTACAAATTTTAATTTAATGGTTAACAATAACATTCTATGCATGGGTATGGAATTTGGGGACTAAAAAATTACTTGAGAAGTAACTATCCTAAGCATGAGAAATTAGAGTTTTAGACGAGGTCCAAATAGGTTGGTTATTATCACATGCATTAGATGTAGGAGTTAGGCCACAATGTTTTATTTATTGGTTAAAAATAGTACTATGTGCATGGGCATGGACTTTGGGAACTAAACAAGTACTAGAGAAGGGACTATGCTAGGTATTAGGATTTTTGGGAGGAGTCCCGAATAGTAACCTTAGGGTAAGATATTATCACATGTGTAAGACATGAATAGTAGACCATGACTCTTGAATATGTGGTTCATAATAACATGTTGAGATTTGTTAGGGAAATTGGGGACTAAAGGAGAACTAAAGGAGAGAATATGCTAGGATTGTGATATTATGGTTTGTAAGGAGAACCAGGTTTGTTTTGGGGTATATGTTGGGATAGTGCCTAGCGTGAGCATGTGTACATGATTGTGTGATAACCTTGAAATGAATAAAGCACAAATAATACACTAATAAATTAAAGTAGAAGATCACTTGAGTCGGGACAAGTTATACCTATACCAATTCACTAGTGAAAATAGTGATCAGGAGGTCCTGCCCTAGAGCTGTACTTTGATTACCAATCCATTAGTGATAATAATAACTAGGAGCATCTTGTTTTGAAGCTTTAACTTGTTAACGTTCCACCAATTGAGAATGGTGGGACTCCAAACTCAAGTTAATTAAACCATTGGATGATCATAACTCTTAATAAGACACTAGTTACTTATAGTGGAACATCACGTTGGTCAAAATCAATTGTACCTTGATTATTAATCCACCGGTGAGAATAGTGGTTAAGAGCATCCTACCCTAGAGTTTTATTTTAATTATCGATCCATCGGTAAGAATAGTGGTCAAGAGCGTCATGCCCTAGAGTCGTACTTGATTACCGTTCTAGTAGTTCAAACTAGTAGCATCCCTAAACCTAACATGAATAAAATCATGAATAATCATCACCACCCTAGTACTGTAAGGTTTGAAGGGTAATGAATAAATCGTTGCAATTAACTTATGTGCATGCCATCTCTTATTGTGGTATTATGAATTTATGTGACCATTATTACCTGTATTACTACCTTATTCAGTACGTTGTGTACCAATAATTCTTATTATTGATGTTGCTCATTTCCGCGAGCAAAAACCCTTTCTGATCATGTGCATGTAAATAAAGACCCACTAGATGACTTCGCTGCTTATGATACTCTAATCAGGGTGGAGTGATATCGTATTATACCAGGGTTAGGAGCTAGAGAGGTATGTTATCCAATTGTTGTTTTAAATCAATTTTCCTTCTTATCATTTTCGTTTGAAACATGTACTTCTGTATTTCAATTCCATTTCCAAAATGAACTTTAAACTTTTACTTGTGTTATGGAATATCCTTATTTTATATTTATTATGTCTCGCATCTTGATTTACTTTTACCTTGTAATTAATCTAAGGATAGTTTGTAATTAGACTTATATCAATTATGACAGTAACACTTATTCATGTTTAAATAGCATTTTTGCTTTAACATAATTTTTCACTAGTAAATTTTAAGGGTGTTACATTAGACATCTAAAATTTTGGATCAAATGACTAATATTTTATATCAAATATCATAAACTTTCAAGCAAACCACATATAAGAAATATTGGATAAAAAAAGTGTTCAATTAAAAGATACTAAACTAATCTAACTTGAATCAATTTGATATAATAATTTAATTTAAACCTTAAATTATATAATATTCAATTAATAGTACCAAATTTCAAATAATATTTAAAATTTTAATTAAAAAAATAATAATTTAATCATAATAATAATTAAAAATATAAAATTTTCTAACAATAGATAAATATTATTAATGTTTTAAATATTGTTAAATAATAATTAAAAATATAAAATTTTGTAACAATGGATAAATAAATAAATCATATACATATGTAAATTATTAAATCAGATGTTATTTATATTTAGTAGTTTAGATATCTAATTTATTTAAATTTTTATTAACCAAACCAATTGTTTGATTTAAAACATATTCAATTAATTATTTAATTTTTTTAAATCTCTATCATTCATTGAATATTCAATAACATGAACAATACTAATTATTACTTTAATGTTTCACAATTACTATATTATATTTTATCACTATTTTGTACAATAGTTTTTTTTATTAAAAGTATATTAATATGCATATTTATTTATAGAGAAAAATCTTATAAACATTTTAATATATTTTCTTATTATTTTTCTAATAACCTTACTAAAAAACATTTTAATCTAAAAAATTCATAAACGCCATAATAACTCAAGCAGTATAAACAATGCACTTACCGTTTACGCGGTGAAATTGAGAGGCGGTGCCACGTAGTGGTGTTGCTTGCTCTACCAGATGAACCGCCTCTTTCTTCCTACTCCCCTCTTCTAAGCTCACACATCCAAAATTTTACAAAATAACGTC
This sequence comes from Tamarix chinensis, assembly GCA_030549775.1. Taxonomy (NCBI): domain Eukaryota; kingdom Viridiplantae; phylum Streptophyta; class Magnoliopsida; order Caryophyllales; family Tamaricaceae; genus Tamarix; species Tamarix chinensis. The sequence goes on from CM060172.1 coordinate 61,548,414, forward strand.
ATCCTCGGACATGAATAAAACAGGACGAAACTTTCAGACTACGGAGAATTTTTTTTTTTTATATAAATGGCAGAGTTGAAGGGAGGGCAACAATAAACAAGAGTACGGCTCTAAAATGGTAAGCCTTTGTCCCAAGACAGGAGGAATTCCCACACTTCCATTCTAATTCTATGGCTTGGCAAGCTCCTTCAACTCTGATGAGAATAAAGAGCACTCAATTTACAGCCGTTGGAGAAAAGAAGAATAAAATGAAGCAACAACATATATAGCACCATACAAAACCACAATGTGCGGCTTCTCATCAGCCAAATGTCTCCCACGACAAATACAGAATTTATGTAGATTAAAAGGTATGGACACCCATGCATACATGGCCGTCAACGGAGCAGATAACGGAAAGAGAGAGAAGATACAAGATAATAACTAAAATATAGCTAAACACAAGCAATTTGTCTTCGTTTGACCGTTTTCTCCAAGTTATCTGATACCACAGCGGTTAGATTAGGATCCTCGAAGCCAAGCTCCCCACCAAGCCTGAAATTTTGAAACAGAAATGTTTTACAGGGAGGCGTCGCTTCTCAGAAGTGCAAAAATGAAGGATCCTCTCACCAGCTTTTGAAGCAACGCATAGACATTCCCGTCCCTCAAAAAAAAAATCAAAATTAAAAAGTTAAATTGAACTTTCTTTTGCTTACTTTGGATCAAGCACTAGCTTTTGGACTTCTTTCATCGCTGAACTAGCTGCATACAGAGATACTTTCCCAACCTGAAACATTACAAATATGGGCATGCAAGTCAGGCCAAGATGTGTTATCAGCATATCCAACAACAGATGGGGAGGGACCGTAGACAAGATTTTGAAGCAGAAGGTACACAAAAACAGGACTGAAATTTAGTCAAGAAGTGTCGGATGCCCAACCTCCACCATTTGAAGCTTTGCTGCATGATCATTTGGGAGACGTCGAATCTCTTCAGCCAATTTCACGGTCTCCCCTAGGCTTTCAGGGGATAAGAAATCAAGGCTCACCTGAACGGTGGACTGAAGTTTTTGGGATTGGGAACGTCAGTGATAGAATTTATTGTTAAATCACCATGTCGGATATGACACAGACAAGAATAGTAACCTCATTCATCAAACCAAGTTACCTAGCTCAGAAACCATAAGCTTACTCTTTCCGAACATGATTTCACACAGAATCTAAAGAGATCTAAGAACCCTCAAGCTTTGAAGGCATATTCCACGAATAGGACTTCAAAATGTGGCGGAGCCAAGGATGATATGAAAATGCTCGGTCAAATTCCCCCCCCCCCCCCACCCGAACCTTCCTTGTTGCCCCAACCACAAATAAAAAACCCATCCTGCTTGAAGAATCACTCATATGGAATTAGACATCAAGATAGAACCCAATATATCCCCCATGGTGGGGTCTAGGCCCTCTAGGGAGATCTAGATGCATGCAACCTTACCCCCTAACTACTCGCAACTTGTGAGGTGGTTTCTGAAGGAAAAAATGTTAATCTTTCATGCTGACATACCATATCTATACCATATTACAATCACTAATCGAGGTACACTAGCTTAAAGACCTCATACAATAGAAGGCTAAGAGGTCTCTAACAAAAGAGACACTCCATGATTGCCAGCAACAATCATGTTCCCAAATATTAAATAGTATTCGACAGGCAATACAAAATGCCTGAGAAATGGAAATAGCCGACACTTAATCATCAAAAGGAGGAACAAAGCAAAGCCCAATGTATCGGCAGCAAAAATCCGAAAGGGGCCATGTTCACCAGCAACCCATGCATCTCCCCCCCCCCCCAACCCAAAAGCTAAAAAAGGACAGCAACAGAGCAGATATAGTGATTACGTTAGCCACAATGGACATCCATTAATTTCCTTCATTATCTAAGTATTGAGTAAACGAAACGCAATTTTATATGATACGCTGAACAATCTACATATAAACAAATAATGTGAAATATGGACTAAAAAAAATACTGAAATATATAAGCATTTCACGGTGCATGTTCATCATGCAGCCAATATACCACACATCATCTATAGTGTTACAAGCAGCACACACCTGAAGATTTCTTACTTGGAACGGACATCCCGCAGGGATAAATACCGCCTGGCCCAAGAATTGTTCAAATGACCAAGGCTCTATCCCTGAGGAGAAGAGAAAATGCTCATCAATTTTGCTTATAGCATAAAGATGTGTGGATGATTATCCCACCAAATTTACACACCAATATCATTAACACACAAGGAGATTTCAACTGAGGGAGAGTGCAGACAGGTATTGTCAAAGTTGCAGTCTAACTAAATATGAGAATCACTCAAAATGCACAATCGAGGTGGCAAGTGTAGCCTAGATGTGAAACCAAAAGGTTGCATGACGATCATGGCAATCATAAATATCCTCACAAATCTAAAGAATCGGTATGAGGAAGTAGAACAAGAAGACCAAAGCGACTAAAGAATATACAAGTCTGATCACAACTACTGTCTGTAAAAGCAAACATGACAAGATATCTGATGACCTAAATTATCTGAAATATACATGAGCAGAATGCTTTGACATGATTTTCCACTCTTGCAAATATATATGATAATTTATTACTGTACACCATGCTAAAATATTTGAGTACATGCAAACATAACATGGTTTCATTGTAAAAAGGGAAAAATAAGAAGTAATAAATCAGAAAGAGTAAAGATATACGGTAGCCCAAAAAAAAAAAGGAAATAAACCCGTATGATATTAAGACATTGACACAGCAGTTCAGCACTTCTGATCAGTTCTGAGTGGTTATCTTATAGATGCAATGAATTATCAGAGAATTAGCATATGCCACTGGTCCACTGATATCTGCTGTTTTGAAAAGTAAATAGATGGTTTCCTTAATTGGTCCATGGGGAAAACGGGAAGAAAAATGGAACCAAGACTGGATTTGATAGGTGTTCTAGTAGAACCACTTCTGAAACCCATAAAAATAACACACACCCTTTATTGGCCAAATCGGGCCCAACCGGTGCAGTTCATTCCTGGTGAATTATGATGAAGTGTAAGCATGCAAGTGGTGGGCAATCAAACACTTTGAATGATGGAGAAAAAATTTACAAGTGATAGGCACCCAATTTATGAGAGATTTCAGAAGCAAATAGCTATCTAGTTTATCTTAGGCCCTTACACTACATACTTCTCTTAAAATGTAACCAATGTCAAATCTCCAGCAACATTCATTATTGAAGAATGTGGTCACAAAAATGGCCTATGAATCGATTCTGACCATAGTCCTGAAGCCAACTTCATTGTTCATAACCAAAATGCTTCTTTTTCTTTCTCACTTTCCCCCTCTCCACCTCTTCTTGCTAAGCAACCCAACACCCAAAGTGCGTGCCTGAAATCATATAACAATCTGTAGCCAACAACATGATTATTTTAGATTTAGGGTAAGTAAAACAGTCTACAGTAAAATACTAGATAGAATGAGTTAAAGATAAGAAATACTGCTCCTCTGTTCTTTTTCTTTTTATTGGTGGCAGGAGGAATGCGGTCTGGCAGCCCAAATAAGAGAGGAACAAATATCAAAGACCGAATAGCAAGCCACCAAAAAGAGTAAAAGAGAGACTTCAATAATTAAACCTTCTTCCTCAAAACTTGATCCATATTGATACATCCACTTAAGATGATATAAAGCTAGGGACAACATCCACAATATAAATGTAGAATAATTGACATGCTGCCCAGTAAATTGCACACTGCTCTTTTACACAGTAAATTTTCCACTCCTGTACTAAGGATCAAATTCATGACAGAATATTTAACTCTGCATGGAGATGATGCAGTATTGGTAGATAAATTCAAGGATGGAGCAATGCAAAGTTGAAATTCTGGTCCTTATGGAAGATCTCTTGATAGATATTTTGGTAAAACAGGTCTAAACTGTCTATATGGAATGCAAGTTAAATAAAAGCAAAAGGGATAATGGACTTTAAGGATAGATTGGCAAACAATAACCATTAGTGGTATCTTTGATATATCATGCAGACAAAATGGTGAGAGTGATGAGGGGTCACACAGGATTCTAACAAGTTGGCCAAAAAAGAACAGTGGTTTAGGCTTCTGATATGAGTCATATGACTACAAAATACCACTCATATTCGACCTGCTATGATATATGGTGTAAAACATTAGGCAATTAGACACTAAAATGTACAGGAGTCGGCGTAGCATCAACGAAAATGTTACAATGGATGCACATCAATACCCACGAGAAGATAGAATGTGGAACTGTGGCATTCAAAAGAAGATGCAGGTGGCTACAATAAAAGATAAGAAGAGAAATCAAAAGAAAGAAATGAAGTCGCACCCGTAAGAAAGAATGATTTTTTGGAATCACAGATGACTACAAGTGGGGAGAAGGAAGCTGAAAATAACATAGGCTGAAACTAGGACAACTCACTGTTCAGATCAACAAGTAAGAAATTCCAGATGTAACATTCTGGAGAAGACATCAACACAATGCAGCATAAATAATCAATGGCACACATGAACATGAGGAATCAAAGAGCAACGACTTACCAAGTTCTTCCTTCAATCTACTCATATGATGCCTGTTCAGATAAACTGCTTCGTCATAAAGATAGGCTATTGCCTGAAATCCAGGATATAGTATAAGAAACAAGGTACAAATTAAGAAACAACAGAATAGATAAAACAAAACAATGCACTAAGTTACAGGGTCATTAAGGTCAGCATTGGGTTTCTGTAATTCCTCCAAATGAGTATGTAAGTACTCAGTCAGCTTAGGAACATCCTGCCGACGGAAGACATCCCAAAGGGCACCTGGATGGCTGAGAGACAACTCCACTCCTCTTTCCATGTTCAGGTCAAGATCAGAGACTTTTTCATAAGAACTAGCAACAGCTTCATCACATCGTTCATCCTCCCAGTCATCTTTAACTTTGTTCAGCTTTTCCCAACATTCATCTCGTCTATCACACCCATTAGAGCAGACTGCCTCATTTACATTTGGGAGTGGATCTACAGAAGAATTTTTCAGCGCGGATTCTTCATGGACTCCATCAACTTTCACCCTCTGGACAGCTTGGGATACTTTTAGATTTGCTTCAGAAGTATGCACCAACACATATACCTGCATACAGCATCAATGATGTTAGTGCAAGCAACTACAGATCTCAGAATCTCTCATAAAACTGTCAAAATCACAAATAAGATACAGGTTGCTCAGAGACAGGGACACAAAACACAAGGGGATTGAAAAAAATGGGAAGATGCCAATTTCCCAGAAAGCAGGAAAGAAAACATCTAGGAAACATCAGATGGATAAATAAATAAATAAATAAGTGTATCGATGTTAGACCAAAAACAAATGTGTTGATCATTAAGCAAATATATATGTTATAACCCATAAAAGTAAGAATTACATCAAAGTATTACTATAACTAAAAGGCTAGTTGATGACATCAACGGATGGAAAATAGTGCAAGAGTTGGAAAATACAGCTTTGGTACATATAATTAAATATCGATCTTAATATGCAATATCAACTGATAGCCAATGTGCAAAATTAGTGATATGCAGCTGTTTCAAAATTTCACATATTTATGAATAATATATCGGTTATCGATTATCTGCCAATCTTTGCTAATATTCTGCCAAAATTTATTTGTTGTGAAAAAAATAAAATTTCACGTGGCAATATATAAAACATTTTTTCTGACCATGACACCAACACCGCGACCGCAGTTTATCGACTACTTTGGTATACATCAACAATTAAGAAGTGTGACATGTTTTTAACGACTTAAGAGAGGATAAAAGCATAAAACCAAGTCTGACGAAAAAATGGCCAAAGAGAATTTCCATCAAAATGAAGTGAGTTTCCTCCACAAAACATTTCTGCAACAAGGCATTGTTATCTTAGCAAAGTTTCCATACAGCCTAGCCAAAAAGATTACACAACTAGAAGCACTGGATTCTAGCAGTAGGGCCAAAATCTCACTTCCAACGCATCAGGGCATAGATTGAAGATAAAAGGGGAACTTTTCTGATCTCAAAAGCCTCTGACACTTCTGGGTCAAACACGCAATTGAAATATGCTTTCTGTGCTCATATTCAGTTTCACAAATGTGAAGCAAGTCTGGAAAAACATCATTGAATTAAAAAGGCCGAGATCAACATAATATACTAGCAACCCTGTTATCTTAGCAAATTTTCCATGCAGCCTAGCCCAAAAGATTAAACAACTAGAAGCACTGGATTCTAGCAGTAGGACCACGATCTCATTTCCAACAAATCAGGACACAGATTGAAGACAAAAGGGGAATTTTTCTGATCCCAAAAGCCTCTGACACTTCTGGTTCAAACAAGCATTTGAAATATGCTTTCTGTGCTCATATTCAGTTTCACAAATGTGAGGTACGTCTGGGAAAACATCATTGAATTTAAAAGGCCGAGATCAACATAATATACTAACAACCATTACGTAAGTATGATGCAGAATCATTGATGAAAGTACTGATTAGATGAGCACTTCCAAGTAATCTTTAAGCTTTCAGTTCATCATCTGAAGTTGAGGTACAATGATTAGAAGAATCTCTCATATCCAAGCATAAAGTGTCTGAAAGCAAGAAGCAAATAAACACACCATATCTTTCATGTTTAAATGGAGATTTGCCACAGGATTTCCTCCACCTGACTCCTCAGACAAGCCATAAGATATCAAAATCTTAGGACCCACATCATTTTGCAAGGAATAATGAGGTAGCTTTGCAGCTACATTTAGCAGCCCCCACTTGTAATGTATAAACTCTAGCAGTGGCATTTTAGTAATAAATTCAGGCCTCTGGTACAAGAGGAATTCTTCAGAAGCACTTGGAGATGGCCAGTCCTTCAACCTCAACATCTTCCTCAAGCCATCTTCATGTAAACAGCCTTCTGAATAACCTCTGAGGTACCGCCCAAGCTCTATATCAACCTATTGTAAAAGAAGGCATCAAGCTTGGAATTCCAACAGTAAACAAAAACGCATGCATAAAAAAGGTGAAAAGGAACTAAAAAAAGGGAAGTAACAGCTTAATAAGATCTATCACCTAGGAAAAATAAATGTCAGAAATTAGCTTTTTCCAAATAGAAAGTAGAAAATAAGAAGCCCACCTCTGTCCCGTCCAAACAATCAACAGCTTTAACTGTTCTTTCAGCATCTTTGACCCTCTCATCAATGGTTTCATTAACTTCTCTCCATATGACCATTGGGTCCCAACCAGACACTGATGAAATATCGAAGATCTGCTTGACAGTAACAGGCATGCCCTTGCTCCAGTACTTTAGAAAACCACCAATCCCTCCACTTTTAATGTCTTGCAATGTCGGAGAATACAAGAAATTATCATCACTGTCCTCTCTATATGCGAACTGGCAAAGTGAAGAACTGAATGCAACAGCATCTCCAAAACTACTGGTGTCATTACACCTGCAACCGCTAACCATTTCTTCCAGATTTTTTACCACTTTAGCCACCCAATTCATCTTGAAGATTCTTTGAAGACTCAAAATTGGGTGACCACAGCCACCATGATCCACTGGCAAACAGGGTATACTACCATCATTATTAGCTTTCCAGTCAGGAAATTTAACTCCAAGAGGACGTCTACAGGTCCAGGATCTTAATTGCTCTGTCAAAAGAGTTCTATCCTCACCTTTCCCAGGCATCTGAGTAGACTCCTCTCTTGAACCAGACATAGATTCCTCCCGAAGATCTTGACAGCAACTTAGGCACACATCAAAGGAGCACTTGGCACAGTGTCGATGAAAATCAACTATGGGTACCCTACAACAGTCACTGTAAGCAAAAGAAAACTGAATGAATAAAGAGCCAGATAAAATGCCAAACATGTCTATTTTTCCCTTATTCAGTGAAAAGTAGTGACAACATGAGTTCAGCTATTAAAAATCAGAAAAGACAGTAACAAAATAAAGATTTGCTCACGAACATCTGATGGCTTTTAACATGATGAAGATGTATTGGTAGCAAACAACTAATACATAAAACCCATACAAAGACTGTTACCATTCCAAATTTTGGTTCTAAGTTGTGAGGCTATTGCAGATAGGGCTGTTGACAAATCAAGCCGGCTCGCAAGCCGGCTCGATTCGGCTCGTTAACGGCTCGACTCGGCTCGCTTGATTAGATAAACAAATCAAATCCAAGCCTCGATCTTAGGCTCGTTTACTTAACAAGCCAAACTCAAGCCTAGGTTGACTCGGCTCGTTAGCTCGCAAACCGGCTTGATTCGAACCCGACTCGAATTCGGCTCGTTTGCTCGTTTATAAAATAAATTTTGAGAATATATACAAATATAAAATAAAATTAAAAAGAACTAATAATTTTTTTTATAAATAATTATCATAATTTAAGTCTTTTTTAATAAAAATAATTCTTATAAATTTTTTATTTAATAAAAATAATTTTTATAATTTTTTTAAGTCTTTATAATTTTTTATTTAATTTTTATAATTTTTATAATTTAATAAAAAGAACTGGCGGGACTTTCATTTCAACCGGGCACAACTGCACAAGTAAAGAATAGATTAAATATTTATTCCAAAAATAATTCACAACACTAAATCACTAATACTCAGCGCGGGATTTTTTTTTTTTTGAATTCCCGTGACTCCCAGGCTGGTTCGACCGTGCGTGCAGCGTGTCCCGTACTCCCGTCCCCATTTCCCAGTTCCCACTCGGCCACTCACGTGACTCACCAAGTCCCCCCCATCGTCAAGTCAAGGGTCAAGACTCAACACTGTGAATCTGTGATTCTCGACCCTCGACCCTCGACCCCGACAGGCGACACACGGGCGACTGGCAGCGACCGGCCTCCATCACCTCCCCCTTCTCCCTTGCCCTCTGCTCCAGCGAGCGGGCGACTGGCAGCGACCGGCCTCCTCCTCCTTGCTCCTCCTTCGTCGGGCGACATCCACCACGAGCGGGCGACAGCAGCAGCTGACAGCGACGTGCCGCGCTGGTTGCGCAGCCGTTCGGCTCCAGCGAGCAGCTCTGACCACCGGCGAGCCACCCCCAGCCTTCGACGAAGCTTCCCCGGCCTTCCCTTGCCTCGAATCGTTGATTTTCTTGTGGTATAATTTTCTGAAAAACCCTAATATTAATTTGTGTAATTGAGTATGATTTAGCTTGTGATAAACTAAATTAATGGTTTGGTTATGTATATATGTGCTGCGGGAATGATTTGGATAGTTAATTATATGGTTATGCTGGAATTTTGGAAAAATTGGATTTTTGGTCGGGTTATGCCCGAATTTTTCGGATTCGTCCGATTTAGCTATTTTAGGTAAATTGATTATACAGTATGTTTTAAAGTGTATCCAATTTCATATTAGAACTGTCAATTTGAGAAATTTACGCAAGTTTTATCAAAATTTGATTCGTAGGTCAAAATTCGGATGTAATGAAATTGGGTCATATAAATGAATCGTTCCGCTCAATTGATTTTATAATATCATTTGAAATGTATTTAATTTCATATCGGAAGTGTTGATTTGGGCAAATTGTGTGTAATTGATCGGAATTGGATTTTTAGGTCAAAACTCTTACGAGATTAAATTGGATTGTGTAATCGGGTTGTTTTATTCAATTGACTATATAATTTACATTAGAATACATTTAATTACATTTTTGAATCGTTAATTCATATATTCTAGCAAGAATTGATCGGATTTGCGTTCCGGGCTCAAAAACCCTAATTGTGCTCAATTGTGTATTTCTTTTATTCGTTTTGAGCAATTGATTATTTGATATGTTATAAAATGTGTTTAATTGCATTTCTAAACATTCAATTTGATTAAATTAATAGAATTCAACCGAATTATATTTTTGGGCCTAAAACCCTAGAATTTGGGTGGAATGCTTGGTTTGAGAGAGTAAGCAATCTAGAATTTAATTTATCGGGTTTTATCTTGTTTAACTGTATTCCTCTTTGAAAGTTACAAGCATTGTATTTGAAATTTCAGGTTGGAGATGTTTGGAGATGTTTTCAAGCTCTTGTAATTGAAAATATCAATAAAACACTTGGTCAGTAGCTACTAGATAGCAGCATATTTTGATTCTTTTCTACTACATTATTTTATAAATATTTTGTTTAATTTTATGTTTTTAAATTGAGCAATAGCATTATTATTTTATTGTACTTTTTCATTTTGTTAGCATGATCTTTTCTAATAATTTCTTTTACTTTCTTATTTGGTGTTATGATGAACAATTTTGTTATTACGTTATTCTTAAAAGCCACATATGTTATATTTGTTGAAGTTTATCAAAAATGATTTCTATATTATGACTTTGAAGGTTAGCATTTTACATTTTTCCCTCAATTTTATTTGTTATGAAGTTGTTTTTATTTGTACATATTAATACATCACACGTGTAACTTTTTGTTTTCCTTTTTACTCAACTTGGAATTTTGAACTTTAAAATTTTCCCATATAATCTTTGTTTTATAATGATGTTTTATTTTGATTAAAAAACAAATAAAAAACCATGGTGGTGATTATTAATTATTCATAGTTTTATGTGTTATTTTTGCTGCTACCTACTGCTAGTCTGCTACCTTGTGGTTTTTTTTTGCTGTTTTTAGTTCAAACTTATAATTATGTCAAATTTGGTAACTTCTAATTTTTCTTCTAAACAAGGATCTTCATCTCCTGTATCATCGCCATCTACATCAACAAGAAGTCCAAAAATGGCAGATGATCCTAATATATTTGAAGTTCCCAGAGATACTTACATTAGTGATCGTGATGAAGAGAATGATTTTGAGCCGACCAATAAGCTTGATGAAGATGTTGATGAGCAGATTAATGAGGAGCAGGAGGTGAATAATGAAAATAAAAATGATGATGATGAGTGTGCAATAACGAAGAAGGCTCGCAAGAAAACTTCACATGTTTGGGAAGAGTATGAAGTGGTTACTTTAAAAGATGGGACCAAAAAGGCCCAATGCAAGCATTGTCGTAAACATCTATCAATTCTTCCTGGGGGCGTAACCAGTCATTTTATCAGGCATTTGGAGCGATGTACTAGTCGGCCATCAAAAAAACAAAGGGTATTGTCTCTTTCTAAGTCCACTGGTATTAGTGTTGCTCCTGTATTTAGATATGATCATGAAAGGGTGATGGAAAAGTGCGCTCATATGATACTCATGCATGAATATCCATTTAATATGATGGAACATGTAGGGTTTAATGAATTTATTTGGGCCATCTCTGATAAGTATCAGCGGATTACTCGTCATGCTGCTAAGGATGCTTGTTTTACTGTGTATGAATATGAAAAGAAGAAGGTGAAAAATATTCTGAAAGATGCTAATAAGATTAGCATAACAACAGATCTTTGGAAATCTGATGTCCAAAAAATTCATTACATGGTTGTTACAGCCCACTTAATTGATAGTAATTGGAATCTTCAAAAGCATGTTTTAAATTTTTTTCACTTACCTCCTCCTGGTAGTGGATTAAATATATACAATGCTTTATGTGGCTGTTTGGTGGAATGGGAAATTGAAGATAAAGTGAGCACTATTACGGTGGATAATTGTAGTGCAAATGATGTTTGTGTAAGACATTTGAAAGATCATTTTAGTTTGATGAAGAAGCTTTCTTTTGCTGGAAAAATATTTCATGTTCGATGCTGTGCTCATATTGTGAATCTGTTGGTGCAAGATGGTTATAAGGAGATCAGTAATGTTATCTCTAATATTCGCACAAGTGTGAAGTATTTGTCTGATTCTGATGCCCGTTTGATGAAATTCAGTGAGATTGCTAGATATTTAAAATTGCCTGCAAAAAAGTTGATTCTTGATGTTTGCACACGTTGGAATTCTGTGCATGCTATGTTATCTGCTGCATTAGAATTTAAGGATGTGTTTCCAAAATATGCAGAGCAAGATCCATCATATAAATGGGCCCCTTCTGTTGAAGAATGGAGACAAGCTGAAATAGTATGTGAATTTTTGGAGGTTTTTAGTGAGGTAACAAATATAATTTCTGGAAGTGAGTATCCAACGGCAAATCTGTATCTTCCTGAGGTATGGAGAATTAAAGCAGTATTAGATGAGAAGGCTCGTTCTGAAGAACCATTTATTCAAAGGATGGCTTTAGTCATGAAAGAAAAATTTGATAAATATTGGGGTGAGTGTAATTTATTAATGGCTATTGCGGCTGTTTTAGACCCTAGATGTAAGTTGTCTTTGGTCGAATATACATTTCCCAATATTTTTAGTCATGATGAAGCTGACAGGCATATTTGGCTAGTTCGTGATACTTTACGAGTTATATTTGATGATTATGCTCGAGAGCATACACGTAACTTGGAGAAATCTTTAGTGGGATTTGAAATGGGTGAAGGGTCATCTGCTTTTAATACTGGGGCAAAGAAAGGTGCAGGTTTAGGAAGGATGGGATTTAAGCAATTCATTAGGCAATCTGGTACACAACTTCCTACAAAATCGGAGTTAGATATATACTTGGAGGAGAGTGTATTTATTTGTGATGATGATTCCGAATCTTCTTTTAGTGCCTTAGAGTGGTGGAAGGCAAACACTTTAAAGTTTCGTATCTTATCACAAATGGCACGTGATATCCTGTCCATACCTATTACCACAGTTGCTTCAGAAGCTGCTTTTAGTGCTGGGTCAAGGGTCATTGATCCGTATAGAGGAGCACTATCTACTGATACGGTTGAAGTACTTCTTTGTGCAGGTGATTGGATTTGTACAAAAAAAGGGCTAAAGAAGAAGGTAATAATATTTTTATGTTTTCATTATTAATTTTTGATCTCTTGAAATTTTAGGAATTAAATTCTAATCATTCATATATATATTATTGTTGCTCTCTTAATATAAGCAGGTTGCAGATGCTCCAAGCATGAAGATCATAGATCTACTATAATATGGTATATTTTTTGATCAAATTTAAGGTATAATATAATCAAAACTTATGGGATTGAAGTCTTTCTCAAATAACTATTACTAATCTAGTTCTCTTATTTATTCATAAAATTATCCTTGCAGGTTAGTGGATTTTGGTGCCATATTTTGAGATTCGGTGTAGAAGTGCTTATGATGGATTGGATGATATGAAGGTTGCAAATTTGCTATAATTCTGGATATTGGAATTTAGAATTAAGGATTGAAGAATATTTTATTTTGTAAAAGCATGCAGGGTTGAAGGCACAATCTTTGAATATTTTGTATGAATGATTTGATACTGTACGGTCTATGGTTCTATTTTAGTATTTATAATCAAGCCAAACAGGTCTTTATTTGATATTTAATTTTTGTTGAAAGTTACAGGTTTAATCGGCTAAATTTTCTAATAAACGAGCCGAACAAATCGAGCCGACCAAATCGAGCTCGAATCGAGCCGACCAAACCGAGCCGGTTTGGCTTGTTTAAAATTAAACGAACCGAGCCAAACCGAGCCACAAATCGAGCCACGAGCCGAGCCTAACGAACCGAGCCGATTTGGTTTGTTTTCAATTAACAAACCGAGTCGAATAGCTCGCGAGCTTTTTTCGAGCCGAACTCAAGCCTCATATACTTGACTCGATTCGAGCTCGAGCCGAACTCGAGCCTTCCAAAAAATTTAACGAGCCAAATCGAGCCGGGGAAGGTTCGGCTTGATTCGGTTCGTCAACAGCCCTAATTGCAGATTCAATTGAATATGTGAGTGCTTAAAATTAGGGTTCCTACTCTTCCCAATAGTTGGGATAGAGAAAGAATCAGAAACAAAAATGCAAGAGTGGGCCGATAACTGCCTGATGAGGGAGAGGATCAGCGGAACATAGAAAGAGATAGGGAGGTCACGAAAGAGAGAGAAGAGAGCTAGGAATTCAGCACCCATTAATTCTCCCAAATTGTCTTCTTATCAATGAGGTTCTAGCCTCTTATTTACATGTGAATAAAATCTATGAGCTAAGCCCTTTAGACAAATAATAGCTATTAAATAAGACTAGATATCAATAATAACTAAATAATGGCCAACTTGTGACTAAAGTAAAAAATAACAGGTGTCAAAATATTAGCCCAAAACGGATGCAAATTGTGACCATTAACATTACTCCCCACCTAGAAAATGAGACTTCCACAGTGGCCCTTGTTGTAGCTTGATCCAGAGGAAATCCATTTGACATGCCCAGTAATTTCAAGTGGTGAGCAACCAAGCTTGCCAAGAGTTGACCCAAAAGGACGGCTAAAACCGATTGAATCATAAAAGAACATAAGCCATGTATGGACAATTTAGCCTAAGTAAATTTGGTATGTCAAGTGTCAATGAAGCCTATGTTCAATACAAGAATCCTGGGTAGGGTACAATGAAGGGTCAAGCTGTAACCACAAAGTAGGAAGCCTAGTAGGTAGGGTTGCAAGAGGTGTGAAATAGGCCAAGCTAAGTTGAGTGTCCTTTGGCCACGGGTCTACCCTACTAGGATCCAATAGCATTCTTGACACATATCCAATACACAATGTGCTCTCTCAGCTTCAATATGCATAGCCTCAATTGATAACCATGTTGATTTATCCCTCAATAGGATCTGAAGACTGAAGCTTCCTTTCAAACACAAAACAGTGTTACCTGAATGGATGGAATGGTAGTTAATTGTGCCAAATGATTATACAGTTCTGTTGAAGTTTTCAAGAGTTGTCCAGGTGTGGCAATTGCCTAACCATGACTCTTTTAGAGTATGAAGCAGTCAAAAACTAGTAATCAAGAGGCAAGGAGGCTTCCCTAAACTAATTGAGGGCGACAAGACCATAAAGGGCAACCAAGGCATTTTGGGATGTAACCAGAACTTGGCATAGACTATAATTATGATAGTAGATGTTTTGGGTGGTGCAATAGGTATAAGCAAGGGTTCTAACTTCTAAGGTGAAGTTAGAGTTCGTAGGTGTTGTGGAGGGTAGATGTTGATGCTAAGGAGGTTAGCAAGTGATGTTGCAGTGATGGGGGCATTGGTGGTTGGTCAATGATGGTAGCAGGTAGGCTAGGGTTTTGGGAAGGTGTTTGGATTATGGAAGGAGGCAGTTGGTGGTTTGAAGCAGATCACTCACCAGAGGTGAATAAGGGCCACTAGTGGGTTGGCAAGCAAAGGGTGGGCGTCTAGGGTTTTAGCGTTTAGGGTCTTTCCATCTTGGCGAACAATAAAATGGTAGTCATGATTGCATTGCGGTATTGAGATGTTAGAAGGTATCTCATATGCCTGTGATTTTTTATTATTTTTCACCATATATAACAGCAAATATTGGCTAAAACACATGATATATTGGCGATAAATATATGATCATTTAAAATGAATGTATTTCAACTATGTCACACATCAATTTACCTAAAACTGCAAAATAACAATATTGATATTTTATTGTATAGATTTTGGGGCTTTAAAGTGATAAAAGGAGGTGGAGTGGTTGACGAAGGGCGGCGAGCGACTGTGATGAGCAGTAGGGGTCCGCAAAGTGGTTAGAGCCCTCACCGAGGTCAGCGCCCTCAAGGAGAGAGAAAGGAAGTGGCAAATGGTGCAATGGAGACTGTGGGAGAGGTGGTGGCTAGGCTCATTGCAGTGTGCGGAGGAAAGGCTGGTGGTGTGCAGGTGACATGGCTAAGGCCCTCCTCGTCACTGGGATGGGGGTAGGTAGCAATAGTGTGAAGGCCGACATCAGAGGGAACATTCTCAATTCTGCACTTAGCATTTCCATCTCTTCAAACAGTAACAGGGTATCTTGCAGCGACCATCTCATCTAATCTAAAAAAGTACCCCCCGCAACTTTTGGCTCTGATACCAAATGTCATAGTCCCAAAGTTTGGATGTAAGTTATGGGGCAATTAGGGAATCAATTGAACATGTGAGTGCTTAGAATTAAATTCCTACTCTTCCCTATAATTGGGATTGAGGAAGAATTAGAGACAAGCAAAGGGTTGATAATTCTTTGATGAGGAGGGAGAGGATTAGCGACATAGAGAAAAAGCAAGATAGGAAGGCCATGAAGGAGAGAGTAGAGACTCACGGAATTAGCAATTGCTAATTCTCCCAACTTGTCTTATTAATGAGGTCTCAGCCTCCTATTTATACGTGAATACAATCAATGGGCTAAACCCTTTAGGCGAACAAAATAATCACTAGCATCTCTTAAATAACATCTCAGCTAATTATGATTACTAGATACTAAATAAGACTCAATATCAATAATAACTAAATAATAGCAAAGCCGCAAATAAAGTAAAAATATTAGCTGTCCAAATATTTGCCCAAATGGGCTGCAAATTGTGGCCCTTAACAAAGAACATCACTAAAAACAGCAATCATAAGAATATCAAATTGATTTGAGACAGAATGAAACTAGGAAACAAGAACTACCAGCACATCTGCTCATCTGCATTCAGTTTTGTTCTCTCAAGTTCTCCCACATTTCCTGAAGTATTGCACAGAGAAACGTATTTATAACCATAGGTGCCAAAATTATACAGCAGAATGCAAGTATGCAAATCTCAAACATCCTACCATGGAGCTTCCTCTCTATCTCTACTTCAGCCAATTGCTCTTGGTGGATACGCTTAACTACCGGAAGCACTGAAGATAGCAAACGATACAGATATTGCAGTTTGGCAAGTGCAGGTATCTCTTTTACCCTAGCCTGCAATTCAAATGGCAAATATCAATTTTACATGTTTAGAGTTTCAAATCTAAAAAGAATAATATTATATTGTAAAATTGAAAGAGAAGAAAATAAAAACAGCAAAAGATTAAAAATGCCCCAGAATGAAGATTTCACCTTCACCAGATTATCTCCCCTCGAGCATACTTTGCAATTACAAGTGCCACGGCATGCAGGACAGGCCCTTTGGACATCTTCTAATGCCATATCCGTGTACCTTAATTACAAGGTTCGTTAGCTGAGCTAGCATAGTTAGCAACTAACAAAATTCAAAAGAAAACAAATTCTACCATTTTGAAATGCAGCTTTTACAGTATCCTCTCCTGTCACATTTACGGCACCAAACAACCAAGTCTTTGCTATTCTTTCGGCATTGATGACAAGTTAGGCCGCCCGTATCACTGGTAGACTCAGTATTTCCGTCATCCTGACGCAGAGTTTAAATATCAAAAAGTGATCCATAAGTATAAGAATGTCAATAATAGAGTGAGCGAATGACCTAGAACTTCCCTTTCCTTGATGGATTATCATGTGGCTAATATAAAATGGAAACAAGAAGTGAGAACAAGAACTAAAAGAGAACAATTATCTGGAATTGCCTTCTCTCATTCTATGTGAACACATCTGTCTTAACTTAGTAATTTAGTTACACCTGTCTTCAGGTAAATGCCCTCCTAAAACTACATGATTCAGTGCATTCTTACATTCTAAGGAACCAATATGAATCCCAATCAATAAATAAGCCTTTAGGAACATTCACACTCTACATTAACTCTTCAAGATAGATACTTTAATGAATATCTGTGTCATGTAGATTGTGGATGTAAAAACAGTATCAATAACACCTAGAGTCATAGATACCTCACTAGTGGCCATAGCACTAGTATCAAAGCTCCTTTGTGAAAAGTTCTTTGACGATTCCCCCACAAAAGGAGGCGGTGTTGCATAAACCCTCTGACTTTCTTCGAAAACTGGGACATCTCTTTGAAGATCATCATTCATCTTCATAGGATGATAGGCAGCCAATGTCCTCAGTGGAGGTGATGAAGGATACTGAACCTGATTCTTCGGTATTTTTTCCATGTAATGTTTCCCATGCTGCAGACCAGGATAATCCTCTGCATCCGGAATCCCAATTGGCATATCCACATCATCACTCTTACTCTCCACATAAGCAGCACTGTTATCTACTGATTTCTTCTTGGCTTTCTTTAGACTGGCCCTCAAAGCAGAATTGGCTGCCCTCTTTTTCGCTTGGATATAGTGCTTTTCACAGACGGTTTTATCTGGCATAGACATGGCAGTACATCTCCATTGTTTCCCATCTGACCTCTTACACCGCAAATCATCGGGAATGGTGCACCGATCCTCAGCGTTCCCAACAGAGGAACGCTGATTATCCATAGTGTAAAAATGGAGTATAAAAAGGAAGAAGCCAACTGAAAACTAGGGTCAAACCTGCATTCATGCCGCAAATTATAGATTTAAACTTTATACTATAAATACTGAGAAACAAACCAGCACGGAATTTTCCCAGAGAGAATCATCAATCTTTATCTTGGCTGCAGATATGTACAGCCAATTCGAAATTCTTTTCAAAATACAAATATATCCACCAAAGCAAAATCTAAATAATGGTCCAAGTCCAAGGCTAGGTTACATGAACTCGGCAGTTTTTGCAAAACTACCCCTGTTGACACGACATTGGGGCATGGAGTGAATATACCACGTGGAACTCAGTGAACTCGCAAACTTCAAACAATCAATCAATTTCATCAATCTGGAAGATTTTACTAACCTTTTCCGGATATAGTTCAGCTTGGTAAATTCGAAAAGTGTCAGATTCCATCTATCGGGACAAGGGCTACTCAGCGAGCTTTGAGAATTTGAACGAACTGCCAGATGTTCTGTCGAATAGAAGAGGATGGAGAAATTGGAGAACGGCTGAGGAAGGTACGCTAACCGGAAGATTGGGGTAATAAACGCAGTCCGATTTTTCCGAAGTGGAGGTAGTACAGAAGAACCGACGAACAGAACAACAGACGAAAAGGAAGATTGGAGACGGTGGATGAGTAAAAAGACTTGAGGGCTCGCTCGTCATCGTCGGAGGTGAAAAAAATACATTTTAAGTTAGTTATTAAAATTAACTAA
Source organism: Tamarix chinensis (assembly GCA_030549775.1). Taxonomy (NCBI): domain Eukaryota; kingdom Viridiplantae; phylum Streptophyta; class Magnoliopsida; order Caryophyllales; family Tamaricaceae; genus Tamarix; species Tamarix chinensis. The sequence continues at coordinate 61,567,318 of CM060172.1, forward strand.
TTATATTTGTCCGTACAATGCACGGGTGGTGTGTTAATTATTTATATATTATTATATAAGAGATTAATAGATTAACAATTTAATTAATATGCAAGAGATAAATAGTTGGTCGTATATGTTTAAGTAATTAATTAATAAAATATTTAATTAATACTTGATTAATATGTATTGTTCGACATATGTGCGGCAGATGAATAGTTATATGCATTTGTTGCATGTAGGAGATGAATAATTGTGCTGTATTAATGACAGAAGATGAATAGTTATATAAATTTGTTGTTTCCATAAGATAAATAGTTGCATTCATATGTTCATTTGTTTGAAAATTCAATTAATATGCAGGAGATGAATAGTTGGTTGTATATGTTCAAGTAATTAATTAAGAAAATATTTGATTAATATGTGTTGTTCGACATATGTGCAGTAGATGAATAGTTACATTCATATATTTAGTAGTTTTACAACTCAATTAATACGCATGAGATGAATAGTTGGCTCCATATTTTTAGATAATTAATTAAGAAAATTCTTGATTAATATGTGTTGTTCGACATATGTGCAATAGATGAATATCTCAATTAATACGCAGGAGATAAATATCATTTTATTGAGATAAATAGTTTGACAAATCAATTAATACACAGGAGTATTTCATCATTTATTTGACCTTATTAATTAGTAATAATATATGACAATGATAATATATGATTAGTAATAATAGGTATAATTTAGGCTAAAAAATTTATCTGTATATTGTCTGCCAAACAACTATATTTTTATATAATAACCAATGTTGTTGTTCTTTTATTAGTTTTTTTAAATAATAATTATATTATTAATCATGATAATATTCATAATAGTAATAATCAATTATATTAATATTCATTATTATATTATGAATTATGATAATAGTAATTATCAAAATTATATAAATAATTATATTAGTATTAATTATATTAATAGTTATAATTATTATAGTTATATTAATAATAATAGTCATATTATTAATCATAAATAATAAAATTATTATTATAAACAATTATTATTATTATTATTATTATTATTATTATCATCATCATCATCATCATATTTGATTGATATTGATCTAACCTAAAAAAAAAGAAAAAAAATAATACTTCATTAAAATTAGTTATATATATATAAATAATTATATTAGTATTAATTATATTAATAGTTATAATTATTATAGTTATATTAGTAATAATAGTCATATTATTAATAATAAATAATAAAATTATTATTATAAACAATTATTATTATTATTATCATCATCATCATCATCGTCATCATATTTGATTGATGTTGATCTAACCTTAAAAAAAAAGAAAAAAAATAATGCGTCATTAAAATTAATTATATGTATTTGCTAGTTGCATTGTATTAATAACAACAGATGTATATGTATTGGTTGGTTGGTTTATGCATTTTATTTGGTATATTAATTATTTTTCAATTATTTATATATTAATATGTAGGATATGAATAGTTTGACAATTCAATTAATACATAGGAAATTAATAGTTGACTGCATATGTTCAGGTAATTAATTAAAAAAATATTTGATTAGAAAATATTTGATTAATACTTTATTAAAGTTAGTTATTCGACATATGTACAACAAATGAATAGTTATATGCATTTGCTGCACATAGGAGATAAATAGTCATATTGTATTAATTGACATATACATGTGAAGCAAATAAATATGCACTTTGGTGTATTAATTATTTATATATTAATATGCAAGAGATGAATAGTCCGACAATTCAATTAATACGCAGGAAATGAATAGTTTTCTACATATGTTCAGATAATTAATTAAAAAAAATATGTGATTAGAAAATATATAGTTAATACTTTATTAAAATTATTTGTTGTGCAGCAAATGAATAGTTATATATATTTAATGCACGTAGGAGATGAATAGTCACTTTATATTAATAAATAGTTATATTAATTATTCCATCTTATTAATTAGCAATAACAATAATTAGCAATAATATATGGCAGAGGTAATTTATGATTAGCAATAATTGATATAGTTTAGGCGGAAAAACTTGTCTGTATATTGTCTACTAGACAACTCCGTTTATATATATATATATAGATTATTTAAGATAATTATTTATTTTAAAATTTTAGGTTAATTTTTTTAAAATAATTAATAATTTTTAATAAATGGGTCGAAATATGGATTATATCTTTTATATCAATTATTTAAAAGTAATAAAAATATATTTAACATAATATTTATTTTAAATAAAATTAGAATATAAAATGAGTATAAGTTGGAAAAGAATTATTTCTTTACATATAAATTTTTCAAGGCATATAAAATATAGAGTAAATTTTTTCATCTGTATTATTCAATACCAAATAAACATTAAGACTGTTTTTACTAAGATTCCATGAGATTTGTTTAGATGATATTAATAAAAATCACGTGATCTCATCTCTTATTAATATTAATTTTACCGTAATAATTTATATAGAAGTTAAAAATCATTCCTAAAATTTATCACATTTTGAAATATTTAGAACTATTATAAAATTATCTAAATACAAATATTAAAATATTAATATATATCAATTTATTTTATTTTTATATCACTACTTATTATTCCAAAAAAAAAGTCAAATGTTATTTCACTTATCAAGGGTTTTGATCAATCCTAAATATTCATTGTATTTTTTTATTGATTAGTCACTCACATTTAAGTCCATTTTGCAATACCCCAAAACCCTAATTTAGGGAATCATGGCCAAATAAGAAATTATTAGGAAGATTAATTAAATAAACTATTTTATTTTTATTATTATGGAGTTAATTAAGGTAAATCTAGGAGAAATTATAAATAATTTTAAATAGGAAAAAATTTAGTATTTTGCTAATTAAAATAGAATTTAAGGAAATTCTTTCAAAATCCCTAAATTAGCCTAAAAAGAGAATTTAATTATTATTTTTAATATTTATATTTTATTAAATATCCCAAATTACCCAAAGTAAATTTGATTAAGCTAATCCACCTTTTCCTTTCTTTTCCTTTTTCTTTTTTTCCTTTTCCCCCCTCTTTTTCCTTTTCTTTCCTTTCCGTCTCTTCCTTTTTTCTCTTTTTCCCCCGACCTGGGTCGGCCCGCTAGCCCAACTTCTCCCTCCCCCTGTGTGGCCCGGCCTTTCCACGACACTCCTTCCCTCTCCCGACCGATTCGGCCTCTCCTTTTCTTTCTTTCTTCTTTCCCTTGGACAGCCAGTCTAACCCACCGCATCATCTTCAACCTCCCAGCACCTACAACTCTCGAATCAACGCCAAAAATCCCGCCACCAACCACACCGCCCACTCCGGCCATTCCTCCCCTCTCTTCCCCGTTGAGTTCCCTACCATTTTGACAAGACCATCCCTCCCCTCTCCTGTGCGCCATCCCTCTTTCCCCAACAAGTTATGGCCTGCACATGCAAACCTGCACCGGCCGGAGACCCGTAACTCTTGTCCCTCTACTCTCCCACTCCTCCTTGTCGTTTTCCCCTTCCGATCGGCCTATAAATAGCCCCGAAGGCTACCATAATCGGGTTTGGATTTGGCAGCTCAGAAAACCGACCCCACAACCACCGCCTGTTCGACTCTTTATCCCTCCACCGTCGGTCGTCTTCGTCGCCCACTCCGGCCACCAAAACGCTCCCTGCACCTCCCTCTACATAGCCGAGCCGCCAACCTTCCTTGCCTGCCTTGCACGAGCCACCCCCGGTCGTGCGAAATCACCTTCCCGAACATCCCATTCGACCCTATGCCGCCCCTTGTGCCGCCGATTCCGCCGCCTGCAGCGCCGCCTCTGCCCCCCAAAACAACTAAGGAATCTTGCCCTACCACCCCACACCTCCATTTTCCCCTACTTCCCTTTCCCCTAGCCTCCACATCCATCTCTCTCTCTCACCCTTCTTCCTCTACCGCCGCCGCCGCGCCGTCGTCGGCTCCACCACCCAGTCTAGGTTGTCTCTCAACTCCTTAACCCCTAAATCCTGTATACAAAAGTGTTAATGATTTTAATATTATTAACTATTATTATTAGTGTTATTATGATTATTATTATCATTATTATTGCTATTATTATTAGTAGTAGTAGTAGTAGTATTAGTATTATTACTACTACTACTACTACTATTACTATTATGCCCTAACGTTTATTCAGGATAATTTCTAATTAATGGTATTAATTAAGACTAAAACCTTGTTGTGTTATTATCATTATTATTATTATTATTATTATTATTATTATTATTATTATTATTATTATTATTATTATTATTATTATTATTATTATTATTATTATTATCACTACTATTATCCTTATCCTTATTATTATTACATTACTATTATTGCCACCACTATTATCATCATCATTATTATCATTGTTGTTGTTGTTGTTGTTGTTATTCCTATTATTATCGTTATTGTTATCATCATTATTATTATTATTACTACTACTACTACTATTATCACTATTGTTGTTGTTGTTGTTGTTGTTGTTGTTATTATTGTTATTATCGTTATTATTACTATTATTACTATTATTATTATTATTATGTTTATTACTCTAACTATTATTATCATCGTTATTATCTCTATTATTATTATTTTTTAGTATTATTATTATTATTATTATTATCATCATCATTATCATTATTATTATTATTATCATCATGGTTATGGTTGTTGTTATTATTATTATTATTATTATCATTATCATTATTATTATTACTACTACTACTATGATTTCGATTATTATCATCATCATTATTATCATTATTACCATTATTATTAGTAGTAGTATTCTTATTATTATTAGTATTATTATTATTAGTATTAGTATTATTAATAATATTGTTATTAGTAATATTGAAACCCTTACTTTAATACTATGAATTTTACTAAGACTTACTTTGATTAGTAGTGATTCGATTAACCATCTTGAGAATAATAATAACCCTACCTTTTAATTATAAACTACTATTATTAATATTAGTCGTAGTATTAGGCAATGATAGGGGTAAGATAAGAAATTCTGGTAATTCTGGTAGAGGGAGATTAACCCATAGTATTTCCCTCTTATAGGTGAATCGAGTCAAAACCCTCAGGAGGCGTAGGAGCGTACTCCAAGCCCGGCGACGTTTTAGGTAAGGACATAGCTAAGGCCGCCTATGTGTTACGTGTTTTACTTGCCTTGGATGCCTTGTACAATTTATATGTTGTGTTCTATATGCTATTATCTTATCTGTTTTATGTGTAGCGTAGCTTGGAACCGAGGTATGTTCACGTGCTCTTGTCTGGTATGTGCTAATATGGATATGTTGCAAGTATGATGTGATATGATGTGGCCCTTAGGACATGCATGCTAGGTTATTTGATGTGGTGTTGTGGGATGGAGGCATGAAAGAGAAAAATGAGAAATTAAGATAACCAAGGGGAAGTAAATTGGCTAATGTAGGTAAGGATGACCTAAGTAATCTATGATTCATGAATGGACGAGTAAAAGGGGAATTAAATAAAATGAAAGAGTGTAAGAAACTAAGGTTTACATGGGAGGAACTAGGGTTTGCATGGAAATCTTAGGATTTGGCATGGTAGAGATCAAGGGATTTGCATGGGGAGGTTAAGGTCCACATGGGGGCGAACCTTACGTAGGGAAAGTTACTTTGGGACGTGGGAAAGGCAATGGAAGGTTTATTTTGGTGACTGGAGGCTCGAGGTGAAAAATAGTATGTAGGATAATATAAGGGTACCTAGGGATCGACTAGGGTTTGGGAGAAAACCCTAATTTGAGAAGGTGGAAAAAGAAAAAGAAAATAATAAAAATAAACGAGGAGGAGCAAGGTATGAGGGGAGAGTTGAGTCTAAAGGTCATGATACGTGGGGCGTTAAAATAGTGTGGGTTGTGGGAGGCAGAGAAGAAAGGGCCACATAGGCCCAGATTAGGGTTTCTAGAGAAAACCCTAGGGTAAGGTGGTGAGTGGACATTGGGGTATAAGGTGGTGGGCCTTGACCCACACATTTAGGAGTTGGATTCCCGGTGTGAGAAAGTGGGTTAAGGGAAGGATGTCGGGGCGAGTTAGGAGGTGCAGAAGTCTCAAGATATAAGATAGGCCCTCTTGGGAGGATAAGTGCGGATATAGTCAGCCATGCCTGTCAAGGGTGAAATTCTTTCGAATAAGATACGTTAAGACACTAATCACTTACAGAGGAATATGTTGAGTCGGACCCAGACCGGTCCACCGGCGAATAATAATGGCTAGGGCCGGGGTACCCTATATGACCGGTCCACCGGCGAATAATAGTAGTCAGGTGCATTTTACCCTGCATGACCATTCCACCGGCTATAATAGTGGGGGATTCTGTGCTCAACAAAACAATCATAATAATGATAAGACATGGGAAATATACGAGTAATTACAGTGGAACACCATGAGAGTCGGGGCCAGACCGGTCCACCGACGAATAATAGTGGCCAAGGCACGTTGCCGTGCATGACCGGTCCATCAGCGAATAATAGTGGCCAGGAGCATTTTGCCCTGCATGACCGTTCCACCGGCTATAATAGTGGGGTTCCCGCACTCACATGGATTGATAAAGACTATGATGTGAAACGACTATATTTATCGGAGATCTAAAGAATAAGTTATCCGGTCCATAGCTGGTATTGTTTATCTGTGTTATCGCATGTTGTCTACGTAATTATGCCATGTATGCTATGTCATGTGTTTTTGTGTATTTTGGCCTTAGTGCGTCTGTTACCTTACTCAGTACGTAGCGTACTGATCACCCGTTTCATGGGTGCTACTCATTCCCACGAGCAGAAGACCCGTCTGAGTTTGTGTAGGTAGGGGACGATGTATTCGATGCCTACGAGGCATTGGGCAGGGCTGAGAGTTGAGCCTAGACCTAGCTCGGGGGTCGAGAGTGACGTGGCCGGAGTCCATCCTATGTTTTGTTTCCTTGTATTATTATATTTTGTTTTATCCTACTGTATGATGTCCTCTCACATTTGGTACTTTAAAACTATACTTTTGGGATGTACCTTTTGATTTCCGCACTCTGATTCCATATGACTTGTGTTTTATTAGTGACTTGTATTTGATGTTATTCTTGTTTAGCCTTAGCACTTAGTATCAGGATAGTAGGAGTGAACCAATCTGGTACTAAGTGTAGCGGTAATGTCCCCGAGTTTACGGTTTTATCTTTCCGCTTCCGCTAAAACCTTTTAATTAAATGAAAAAATTTAGTCGTAAATTTGGGGGTGTTATAATCCTATTTCAATCTTCATGTTATTTAAATTGGTATTAAGCTAGCAATTGATAAATCTATCAGTTTTTAATAACACAGAGACAAAAATATAACAAAATTTAGTGAACAAATCAAGTAAGCAAGGTTGTAATTAGAGTTAACAAAACTTGATCCAACCCAAAAATATAAATATGTCAATCAAAATTTGACCCATCAAACACCCCCCAAGGTCAACCTAACTTGACTTAAAATAAATTCACTATAAAGCCCACCCAATAATAACTAATCTTAATTTGAAATTGACTTAACCAAAACCTAACCCATGACTCAGTTCAATCCTATGATCAAATTCAATCTGACCCAACAACCAACTCCACCTAATATTAACTCAACCCTATAAGATCAAATTCAATATTAACATGTTATGTTTGTAAATAGTTTACAACATGATCAATATTCATTGTATAATAGTTTCATAGTCACCTTTATTTCATCAAATTATTATTCTTTAAATAATTAAATGTTTAAAGTATCATGCTTTTATTATTATTATTATTTTTTGAAATATACTCTTCCATCACTCTAATCCCTTCACTAAGTTTGTACTTAAAAAATGTATTATGAATCAATAAATCAAAAAATATATATAAGATAATATAAATGTCACATAGCCCATTGATTCGACCTAAAAATCTAAACCTAAGATAACCTGTCCCAAACTTAACCCTAGTTAGCTAAAAACCTAAACTAGTGTGAACATAAATTAACCCACCCCAAGTTGATAAATTTACTTGAATTCAAATTAGCGTACTAATAAATCAACATGGTATTAAAATAACCCAACCCAAACTCGATTCATCCTCATAAATTGACTCGAAACTACCTAAATTTGAAATGAACCTAAGCCAAAGTAACTCAACCGATAACAATAAATTAAGTTAAATTGACCTGAAACCAAACTATTTTGGCCTCAAATTATAAATTAGTTTGATATGACCCGAACATGAAACACCTCGAATTCCACCTAAGTACTGAAATGATCAAATGTAATTTGAGCTTTAAATGACTCGACCTATAATGAAAAATTACTCAAGCATGACCCGAACACTACTTGAGGAGTAAAATGATCCCAAATTACCCGAATTCAAAGTGACCCGACCCATCCCAGTCCCAATCTATAATGGAAAAATGACCCTAACATAATCCAACCTAAAATCAACCATACTCAATTGGCCTAATTGCCATCTCTTATCATAATTAACGTAGTACAACTATCAATATATGATGACAAAAATAAAAATAACTAAAAATATATAACTATTGATAAAATTAATTGATTACGGATTATAAAATAAAAAAGGTCAATATTTTAATCATAAAAATGCATAATTACACATAAAAAAATCACTGATCCCATAAATGGCCCTATATTTAATGTGTATTCATTATACTTTAAGTTTAGGTTCGTATAAGATATGAATGTGGAGGATAGAATCTATAGTTGAATACCAAGTTGTTGAGTTTGTCACTTAGGAAATTTACATACACAACAAAATCAATTGAGGCAAAATGTATGAAATGGATGTCGATTAGATGATGTTTTACATGTACTCTTACGCATAACTATATGATGTACGTCGTGAAAAAAAATACTATAGATGAATATTGAATAATAAAATTAGGATGGAATGAAAAAGGAATTATTTCTAGTGAACATAATAAGGAACTAATATCAAGTAAATATCATTAAGTGAGGACAAGAAAGTGAGTGAATAAAAATAATTAAAATTAAGATGACAATTGTAACTAGTTAATTACTAGTACAAACTAAATTCAAACGATCCCCTATCAACATATCTTTCTTCTCTCCTAGGGTAAGATTAAGGCACGTCGTTGGTAATGGCAAGAAAAAAGAGAGACCAATCACCTAAGACTATTAATAAAATATGATATTTGGTCGCCTATGGTGGTTTTGGGAAGGTCGTGCATTTGCCTAAGGCTATAACTAGTGCTTCACTGGCATTAGGTGATAATTTAACACCTCAAGTCAATACGACCACGATGGGTCACTTGGTAGTTACTTGATAGTGCCCCAATCCTACAAAGATTGCAGTATTATCCTAACGCACTTTCATATTACTCAGGTGGCCCCACAAGTCAACACAAGTTCTTTCAGCATAATTTGTCCTCACTCACAAGCTTTCCTAAAAATTTTCAAAACTTTTGAGGGTAGTCACCCATCTTAAAAATTTTTCTATGGAAAACATGCTTAAATATTGAGTTCTTATAATGGAATCGCCAAAAGGATGGTATACCATATTGATAGAAGTAGCTATATCAATTCTTAAAATACTCCATTTAATTTGGGAGTATTACATTCATCCCCACTTAAATAAGTCAATGTCTTTATTGTGCCTCAACCACTAATTGTCTCGATACAATTTGTCCCTAGAATCATCCCACTAGGTGACTAACTGGCTAATCCAAGTCAGATAGTGGTCACAATTTTGCTTTAATTTTATTTGTAATATCCCAAGTTGATATGACCATGCAAGGACAACTTAGTAGCTCCATTGACCAATAAGGGTTACGGGACTACCGTGGAGTGCTTTCAGATTGATTGACAAGCTCCATAGATTAATTAATCCTTTCATTACACTTTTTCGAGAAATTTTCAGAAAAATTTTGAAACTTTCTAAGAGAGTCACTCATCCTAAAAATTATTACATGGTAAACACATTTAACTATGAACTTATTAGAAAAAATTCACCAAAAAAAAGTTATATCATATTGATATAAGTAACCATATCAATCCTTATAACACTCCACCCAATTTAGGGGCATTACAGATAATTTGGAAGATAGTTTTATTAGTGTTTCAATTGCTGAGAAAAATATTTTATATCGTAGAACCATAATATCAAAATAATTGGATGTCATCGTCATATTTAACATAATATAGTTTATTGTACCATCCTTACATAGAATTCAAGGCAAAATATTTAGAACTTCAAATAAGATAAGTAGTGAAAGAGATAAATTTCCATAAACTTAGATAATAATTGGAGATTAAACTCCAAATATATAATAACTAAATACAAAAAAAATGGATCCAATAAAACTAAGAGTCCAAAAGTTATATGAACAAAAACTAGCTATCTAATAGGATTAACTCTATGTCCAGAACCTAATAAACAAAAATCACTCCTCCACATACAATGTATCATAAGCAATGAAATTATCAAGATAGTCACCAGTGACCTGAAAAAAAAACTTGGGTTATCTGCTTGTGGAAATGAGCAACACCCATGAAAAAAATGATCAATATGATATGTATTGATTAAGGTAACAATACAATCATAAAAAGGGCATATATAATACATAAGGTAGCCGAGGCATGCAAGACATACATATTTTAGACTTTTTTAAAGACTTTAACCTAAGCAAAGACTAAAAAAGGGGGAAGGAAATTGAGGTAACCAAAGTGGAAAAGATTAGGAAGGGTGGTGCACGGTGGCTACATTTAGAGGATGAGTGAGGGTTGGTAGCTAGCGTTGAGGTGGTGGTGGTGTTGGGATTAACAAAGGTTGGTGGCAGGTAGTGGTGGTGGAGCTGACGGTCAGTGATGTTGTAGGGAGGGGAGTGAGAGAGAGGGAAGGAAGGAGGGGGTAGAGGAGAGCTCGGTGTGGTGGTGATGCTAGATAGGGTGTGGCTGGTATAGCCGTAGAAAGGAAGGGGAGAAGAGGGGGCTAGTAACGGTGGTGCAGTCAGTCGCTACTGCAGGTGTAGGAAAGGAAAAGAAAATGAGGATGGCACGGCAGGAGGGTTGCTGGTGTGGTGCAGGCAGGGAGGGGAGGTGGTAGGGAGGTCATCTAGGGAACGATAGACAATAAAGAGGGTTTATCCAATGGAGTTGGTGGGGGCGCTGGAGGACCGGGCAGAGAAGGAGAAAGGAGGAAAAACAAGGGAAGCGGGCTCGCTTTTAGCTAGCTTAGCGATGAGAGAAAAGGAAGAGAGGAGGTGATCGAGGGGTATATATGTAGGTAAGGGTGGAGGGAGGAAGAATAAGACAAAAGAGGAGGTGTAGGACATGGCTTTGGCATGCATGGTTATAGGGGAGGAAGGGCGTGGGTGTAAGGTACAGGTGCAATGTAACACCCCCAAAATTTATAGTTGAAAATTTTCATTTGTTATGGAAAATCATGCACTAAAAATGGGGGTGTTATCGCCGTGGTTAGTACAAGAATGACCAATGGCCAGTCTCAACCACAAGGATAAAGGTACAAAGATCATTAACAATGATGATTAAAAAGCATAACAGTTCAACATTAATTAATGAAACGAGAGTACACAAATGTTAAGGTTAATATGTAATTGAAATAAAAGTACAAAACAATGCCCTACTACGAGGGAATAAAAATGGTAGAAACATCATAAATCACAAGTCCAGAGAACACCCTCTCTAGCCCCACTCTAAATACATTGGATCGTCACTTTACCCCAACCAATTCATCATATACATCAAAGTTAGCAAGGGCATCATCTCCTACCTGCACAAACTTAGGAGGGGTCACTGCTCGTGGGAAATAGTAGCACCGATGATAGGAGTGATCAGTACGCTACGTATTGAGTAAAGTAACTATACAACTAAGACAACACATATCATATAAAAAGGCAGATAATGTAAGCAGTAAGTTAATTAGATTACTCACCACTATTTGAATTTAAGCCATTAGTTTTGTCTTAACACATCTCTCGAATTATGTCCACATGAGTATGGAAACTCCACTATTATGGCCGATAGATTGAAAATACTACTCCAGGGTAGAATGCACCTAGCCACTATTATTTTCCAGTGGATCGGTCTCTAGGGTAAAATGCTCCTAACCACTATAATCTCTGGTGGATTGGTCTGACCCTGACCCACGTGGTGTTCCCCTGTAAGTGATTAGTGTCTTCCTTATGATTTTTTATCCTTAAAGGTTTGGTTTATTGAGCTCAAGATCCCCCACCATTATAACCGGTGCATCGAAAATACAACTCTAAGGCAGAACGCACTTGGGCACTATTATTTGCTGATGGAACGATCTCCAGGGCAAAATGCTCCTGGCCACTATTATCACCATTGGATCGATGGGCCCGACTCAATAATTTTCCACTTTAAATGATTAGTATTTTATTCTTATCTTATTCAATAAGTAACCCCCTATATGGTCATGCACATCTCAATGGCTTCCCCAATTCATTATCACTCTTCCACCCCAGACTTCATGAATAACCCTATCCCATAAATTAGGACCCCTACACTCCATAAGACTCTAAGACCCCTTTTCACCTTCCATCCTACTCACCATGGGTTCAAAACCCCCCACACATGTGGGTCAAGGCCCATTTTCTCATTTCTCTACCTAGGCTCACCATGTCCTACTATGGTTTCCCCTTGAAACCCTAATTTGGCCTATATGACCCTAGCATCTCCTATCCTTCACAACCTACACTCCCCCTTAAATACCAACACCATCATTCCACTCAACCCACTCCAAACATCATAAACCGACTCTCCAACTTCCCCATATGCTAATGAACCCTAGTTGGTCACCCCGAAAGCCCTAATACACCTTTTTTCTTTTACACCTTCCCTTCATGCACAACTCTATCCTCCTTTTAACTTGACTCACACCCTTCATATGACACACTCCTAATCACAACCCAAAATCCAACCAACCTCTTTAACCTCTTTCACAATACCCTTATACTTAGGGTTCCCCCCCAAAACCTAATTAGGCTCCCATACATACTTCCACCAACTCACGTACTAACTCTTCCACAAGCACTCCAATAACTCAAAATATACTTTCCTCCCTATGGTCAACCCTCAAACTATCTTTCCCCACGTAAGCTTTTCTCCCATGTAAAGACCATACACCCCATGCAATTCTCACACTCCCCATGCAAGATTTTACTCTAAACTTTCATTTTGTTACTCTCTTTCTTTATTTCCTCATCCATATTTCATAATACACTTAGTATTTTTCCCCCACTTCTCCTTACTTAGTCTACCCTCTTTATTTCTTTTAGTTCCCCACAACCACTCAAACCATCTAATGCCTCTAAGCATGCATATCATACCATTACAACCATACATATGAGCATGTCATCCATAACAAACCATATCACAAATTTTACACATAATATAAATCATACTCAACATACCTTAGCTCCTTACAAGCCAAGTTACAATACACACATACTTAGTTCATATTCACATATAAGTACACATCATATACCATTACATCCATAAGCACATAATTCATAACATAACCTAAAGTCTTGACTATATCCTTACCCAATAGGACTCCGAGCTTGGAGCACGATTCCTAGGCCTCCTCACGGGCAAAGGTTTGCTCACCACCTATACAAATAGTATAACTAGTCATTTCACATTCTCCCTATTCCTTTTTCTTTATTTCCTTGATCAAATATTAGTGATAATAATAATAATAATAATAATAATAATAATAATAATAATAATAATAATAATAATTGAAATGCCCCGAAAATTTCTAATTGTATAAACTACATTTAAAGGATATTTATTATAAGAATTATTTAAATAAATTATTTTTAAATTGAATTAATTAGGGAAAATCAAGAAGAAATTTATAAGTATTTTTATTAGAAGATAATTTGGGTATTTTAGCTAATTAAGCATTTTATTTTGAAAATTAATTAATTAAATTATTTTATTTAAAATAAGAATGAGAAAATAGTTTTAATTTAATAATAATTTTATAAATAAATTAATTGGAGAAATTTAGTGTGTTTTACTAATTAAAATGGAAATTATGGAAAATCTTTTAAAAGTCCTAATTTAGCCTAAAAAGGGATTTAAATAATATTTTATTTAAATATTATAATTTTTAACTATCCCAAATATTTTAATGTATTTATTTAACCCAACCCTCCTATTTTTATTTTTTTCCTTTTTCCTTTCTTCATTTTTCTTTCTTTTTCTTTCTTTCCTTCTTTTTCTTTTCCTCTCCTTTTCCCGTTTGGGCTGCCATCTCCCGCGGCCCAAACTCCTCCCTTCTTCCTTCCTTCGGCGTGGCCCAGTCCAGCCCGCGTGTCGTCTCGTTAGAAAAACGCCGTGTTTTTCTTCTATTTCTCCTCTGGACGCTGCGTTTTGTTGCCCCGTTTTAATAACAACGCCCGAGCCGCCGGTCTTCCTCCCTTTTTCTTTCTTTCTTCCCCGCGAACCGGACCAGACCCCTCCTCCTTCCTTCTTCCTCCCCTCTCCTCCGTCGACGCTACTGCAACTCCCACCCCCGAAAATGGCGGCGCCGGCTACGAGAACTCTGATCGGCCGAGTCACCTCTCTTTTTATTCCTCTCGGCTCAGAAACTATCTTGGAACAATCAATTATCCTTAACTCTCGCTCATTCTCTCTCTCTGGCTTCACGAACCTTCGACCCAACCCAACCAATCGCCGACCGATTTCTGACGCCGGCCACCCAAACCCTATCACCCAGGCGACCCCCGAAACCCTAATAACCCATCTAAACTCTATATATAGCCTAGTTATGGATGATTTTGAAATCTTTTCTTTCCCGAAACCCTAAGTAAGAAACCCAGCCACCGCAGATTCAGACGCCCCGTCCGCCGCCGATAGTCAACCTCAGCGTCACCTCTTCATTTCAAACTCTTCCCTGAAACTCCATCTAGCTAACTAAACCATTCTCGACCTTCGATTCTTCTTGCACGGACCTCCATAACCGTGCAAAGTTTGCTATCCATTTAGCCAGAATTTTTACCCCGAAACCTTAAGCCACCATCCGCCGCCACATTCGCCACTTTTACCATCCTTTAAACCACCCAATATCTCCTTCTAAGTCTCCTACACCGAACCATAAGCTTATTTTATTTTTCACCTTTTCCCTTCCCTCTTTTCCTTCTCTTTTACCCCTCTTAGATTCATTTTTCGGCCACCTCCGGGAACCATCGCCGGTTCCACCTTCATCCTCCAACTCAAGGTGATGCTATAGACATTTTAAATACTTTATTTTGAATTATTTATAATTATTCTAATTTTAGCCAAAATTTTAGTATTAATTCAACTTTAATTATTATTATAATTATTATTAGTAGTAATATTGACTGTATTCTAATTTCTAAATTTTGTTTACAGGTCTGGAAGTATTATTTAGTAAGATACAGTAATTATCTCAGCCTTTACCTATTTGTTTAGATTTTTACATAATTGATGTTATTATTAATAATATTTATAATAATAATATTATTAGTATAATTACTTGGTTGATACTGTGATTATTACTGGAAGAACAGAGGCCTTAAATTTTAATTATGCCTTGAATTTATTAATTTTATTAACATTAGTAACATTTTTCAACATTATTTTAATTATATTATCATTATTACCTTTATTAAAATATAATATAAGTATATATACATTATTAATTTTATTATCGCAATTCTGAATAATATTATGTTTATCATTGTGGGAGGGTTAGAAATCCAACTTTTAATTTTAAGAATTTTGATATCATTAATATCTAATATTCTATTTATAAAAAGTATCATTAATATTATTGTACTTTATTTATATTACTAATTATTTTTATTATTCTTATTATTGTTATTATTATCATCATCATAGTTATGATATTATTAAATCTATTTTTGGAGAAGGGTAGAAACCCTTAGTTTATCACCTTTTCAAAAGAAAATAAGTGAATTAATTATATTAGCTCCTATAGTTAATTATTGATAGTAAAATGTCATCCTAAAACCAAACCTCGAAATAAGTTAGAATTATATAAGAGAGTATAATTCTAGTATGATTTGATATAATAGGAACCCAATCAAATCCCTCAAGTGGAATAGGAGCATGCACCAAGACCGGTGACGTTTTAGGTAAGGAGTGCTAAGGCCTTTTATGTGCTTATGTGTATTATGTGTTTCGCATGTTATGTATCTATTGTTTATTATTATTAAATATTTTATATGTGGTATGACTTGGAGTTGAAGTATGTTGTGCATGGTATGTGTATTAATTATGTATGATGATATGTGTTGTGCATGAGAGGATGTTGGTGTGGTTTGTATGGTAGAAAATATGAAAAGGAGGATGGGGAAAGAGGTTGACCAAGGGAGGTGAGTTGACCTAATTATTTAGTGATTCACGAGTGACAAAATAAAATGGAGAATTTTAAGGTTTTGTGGGGGAGAATACAATTTATGTTTTACTTGGGAGAAACTAAATTATGATGTTAATTGGGAGAATCTAATTTATGATGTTATCGAATTTATGGCGTGTTTGGGAGAACCTAATTTATGATGTTAATTGGGAGAATCTAAATTTATGATTTGTTTGGGGGAATCCAATTTATGGTTTGGCTTGGGAGATTCTAATTTATGGTTTTATGTGGGAGAATCTAATCAATTGTAAGGTAAGGATGAATCTTCGGTTTTATGTGATTTGAATCTAGGGTTTGGTAAGGATGAATATTTGGTTGGTATGGATGGAATTTAGGGTATTGTATGACAAAATCTTGGGTTTGCCTAGTGGTATTAATGGATGTATGTTAGTATTAGGGTTTGTATGATGATATTAAGGTTTGTATGGTGGTAATTATAGTTGTATTGTGGTATTAGGAGTTATATGGTGACATTGATGGTTGTATGGTGGTATTAGGGTTTGCATGATTGAATTTAGGATTTCACGTGGAATTTTAGGGTTTGCATGAAAAAGGTTCAAAGGTTTGCATGGGGAGATTAATGTCTGCATGGGTATTAAATTTACGTATGGAAAGATAATTTGGGATGTAAGGAATGTAATGTAAGTGTTGTTTGGGTGTTTGAGCACTTGGGATAAAAAAAATAGCACGTGAGGCAAATTAAGGGTACGAAGGAGACTGAATTATGGTTTGTTGTGGTTAATTGAGGTATATAGTGGCTGATTAGGGTTTTTGGTGTTATCATGTGTATATGGTGATTAAAGTGTAATTATGATGTGTGAAGATTTATGCATGTCTAGGGTAAAAGTCTTTGAATAAGATACTTAAGATATTAATCACGTAAAGTGAAAGATGTTGAGCCGGGCCCAGACCGATCCACCGGCATAATAGTGGCCAGGTACTGCGGTAACCTGGAGATCGATCCACCGGCTTAATAGTGGTAGGGTATGTTACCCTAGTGACCGATCCACCGGCTAAAATAGTGGGGGATCCCGAGCTCAATGAACCAAACTATACATGTTGATAATAAGTGGGAAGACATTATCTACTTACAGTGGAACACCATGCGAGAAGGGGCCAGACCGATCCACCGGCATATAACAGTGGTAGGGCATGTACCCTAAGTAACCGATCCACCGGCTATAATAGTGGTCAGGAGCCAGAGTGCCCTGGAGACCGATCCACCGACAAAATAGTGGGGTTCCCGTACTCGTATGGACTTGATAAAAAGTATGGTGTGAAATGAATTCTGATCAGAGATTAATTTAAAAATTAATCCAGTCTACAATCGGGCCTTGTACTCTTACTTGGATGGTCGTAAGCACCTTATGTCATTGTTTTGGTAATTATGCCCTTCTATGTTCTGCATGATTTATGTGTTTGTGTGTTGGCCTTAGTGATCAAGTCACCTTACTCAGTACTGGACCCGTACTGATACTACCTTGGTTGATGGGTCCTGTGATGATCCAGTGATGGTGGGGAGCATACCTCTTGTGCAGGTTTAAGATCAGAGACTGTTTCAGGGTGGCAGGCCTGACTTGAGTGAGTAGGCAATCCGGAATTTGACCCATCGGGTTTTATCTTGTTTAAATTTATTTCTATTTAGAAGTTACAAGTGTTATTTGAAACTTCAAGGGTATTGTAATTAACTCTTAATTTCTCGTACTCTGATTTTATTGTATGATCTTTCGAATCCTTTTATGAATTGATAATTTGAATTTAACGTAAATCTTTTCTTCAGCCTTAGCACTTGGTACTGGAACGATTGGAGAGAACCGGTCTGGTACTAAGTGTGGCGGTAACATTCCCAGAATTCACAAGTTTTAAGTGTTTCTATCTTAATTGCTTCCGTTTAAAAAAAAAATTAGTGAATTTTGGAGTGTTACAAGTTGGTATCAAAGCTTTTGGTTGTTGAGAATCGGGTTTCGGTTAGAGATTCGGTTCTCACGATCCTAAATGTTTTAACTGAAAATGTATTTACCTTGTTTCAAGTAAATTTTAAAATCCGGATTAGCTTGTGAGGATTGTACGATGGGGTAGCATAAGTGACCTTGTGTTTTGCTGCTGTGATTATGGTCTTGTAATTAGTTCGTCCTTAAGGGGGTAGTAACCCCACTAGGTTTACCCTAGTCCTACAGGTTTAGTGGATTGATAACCTTAAGGTGTACCTTGCGGAATCCAACTTTACTTGGTTTAGTTTTCGTAAACATCGTTTTATTTTCTTCGGAGTTACTTTTAACCTATTTATTGCGATCAATATTTTATGCAATCATTTGTTAAGTTTACGCTACTTAGATTTTCCCTGAACTTCGGGGACGAAGTTCCTTTTTAAGGGGGTAATGATGTAATACCCCGTATTCTTAAAATCCAAATTTATTAAGTTTAATGATTTTATTAACGTAATTTGATGTACATAATTAATTATCTTAATTTCGATTTGTCTTATGGATTTATCGACGATTCAAATTCATATTTAAATTTAATTAAATTTCTTATGAGTTCAATTTTTGGTTAATAATATGTATTTCCGTTCTTTCTCGTATTTTTATATTTTAGATTTATTTTTATTATAACTTTGTCATGTGATTACGGCGTTGTTTTGAAGTATATTTTGTTGACAAAATACATTATTTAAATTATATAATTCCTATTGAATAGTTAAATTTATTGTAATTATTTTATCAGGAGAAAATATTTTCGACTCTAAATTATTCGTTTCAATCGTTAATATTTTTGGAAAGTTTTAAATTTAGAAGATGTATTCAGGAATTTCTTTCCAAAATCAGCTTTATTTTGTCGTATATTTTTTTAATTTACAGAAAAATAATTTCGGACATGACTAAATTTGTCTCGGGGTGTTAAAGTTCAACTTAAATATTTTATTATATGCTTTAAATAATTTTTTTGAGATCTTATGATATATTTCCAAAAATAATACATATTTTTTTTTTTATGTTCATCGGTTATTCCTTCCGAGAGTGTTTCCAAAATTATTATATAACTGCTTTATTAATTTTGAGCCTTCAGATCTTTTCGAAATAGATTTTCGATAAATAAATTTTTGATTAAATTCTCCCAATATTAATATTTAATATTTTGTATTTAAATTGAACTTATACCCAAGTACAACAACCCATAGTTCGTCTCTAAGGGGGTAATTTCTTTTTTATAAGTGTTGTTTTTTATATGGTGTCCCTATTTTCGTGGATTTAAATTTTCTTTATTAAGTTTATTCCTAAGGGGGTAGTTTATATGGGTATTAGCGTTAGTTGGTTTTCTATCCACTTAGAACGTTTTTCCCTAACCCTAGGCGCTCCGAGAGACTTCGGGGGCGAAGTCTGTTTTTAAGGGGCTAGAGATGAAATGCCCCGAAAATTTCTAATTGTATAAACTACATTTAAAGGATATTTATTATAAGAATTATTTAAATAAATTATTTTTAAATTGAATTAATTAGGGAAAATCAAGAAGAAATTTATAAGTATTTTTATTAGAAGATAATTTGGTTATTTTAGCTAATTAAGCATTTTATTTTGAAAATTAATTAATTAAATTGTTTTATTTAAAATAAGAATGAGAAAATAGTTTTAATTTAATAATAATTTTATAAATAAATTAATTGGAGAAATTTAGTGTGTTTTACTAATTAAAATGGAAATTATGAAAAATCTTTTAAAAGTCCTAATTTAGCCTAAAAAGAGATTTAAATAATATTTTATTTAAATATTATAATTTTTAACTATCCCAAATATTTTAATGTATTTATTTAACACAACCCTCCTATTTTTATTTTAAATGGGTCAGAAGGGGTTGTGGTGGTGGTGGTGGCCTCATAACGGTGGCATAGGTGGCAGTAATGGCGGCGGCGGAGAGGGAAAAAGCAAAAGAGAGGAGGGAGAAAGAGAAAGAAAATGGAAGTGGTGGTGTGGTAAGGTAGATGAGAGTTTTTTGGGCAAGAAGGGAGGCTAGGAGTGTGGTGGTTGTTGACTTGTTACGGTGGTAGCAGCGGAGGTGGCGGAGGGGGTGCAAAAAGGTAGCTCGAGTTGCCTACTTTACACAAGTGGGGAGAGAAGAGGAAGGGGAGTTAGGGTTATGGGAGTGGCTCATTGGGTGGAGGGTAATGAAGGGAAGAGGAAGGGAGAACATGGTAACGGTGGCACGACGAATATGATAGTGACAACTGAATTGGCTGTGCGAGTAAGGTTGGGGGGTTGATCGGTAGAAAAAAGAGAGAAATGAGGAAATAGGGGGTATTTACAGGGGAAATGATTGAGGGAAGTGGACAAAGGAGGGAAGAAGATGAGGGGAGGGAGGTGGTTGGATACCAACCAACGCAGTTGTGTGACAAGGGGACAGGGCAGGGTTTTGTAGGGGGTGTAGAGGAGGAGGTAGGGTGATGAGTTCATATTTTGACACATTTTATACCCTTATAATCTTAGTTTTTGGTAGTTTATTTAACTAATATAGGGAAATAATTATTGTTTTATGCTTAAGTGGTAAAAATTGTATAAATATTATTATTTGAGCTAAAATGATATAAATTAAGTAAATTTAGAATAAAATATTATTTATTGATATTTATCAAGTTATATTTTGCAGGTTTTATTTTTAAATAAAAGAAATTAAAAAAAGGGAATTGGACCTTTGGACCAACGGCCAAAGGCCGAAGGCCCAAAGGCCCGGAAAAAGCAAATCAAACGAAGCCGAATGAGACAAATGAAGGCAGAAGAAAGGAAGAAAAAAAAAGAGAGAGCCGACAACGGCTCGGAAGAGAAGAAAAGTCAGCCGAGGGCTGACGTGTAAAGGAAGATAGTAGCGCGGCACAAGAATAAAAAGGACGAGACACGCTGAGAGAAAGGGTGGGCAGCAGAGTCGCATTAATTAGGCGAGAGAGAGAGCCTTCATAGGCTCGAGAGGAAGGCGTGAGGTAGAGGAGAGCCTTCATAAGCTCGAGCGACGCACGAACGACGCAGAAGAATGCCAGACACATCAGGAGTGCACGGACTTCGAGGAAGCCGCACAGGTCGAGGTCGAAGCCTCAGTCAACCGTCAGCCGAGAAAGAAAAAGAATTAGTGGCACGGAAATAAAGGCACCGAGAGTAGGAAGAAAATTAGAGGAAGTTTAATATCGGTAGAATTTATTTTAGATAAAATTAATTTTTATCTGAATAAATTCTTGATCTTTTATTTAAAATTAATTCCGGTTATTTCTTTCTCTTATTTTTAGTTTATATGTTAGATATTTATTTCTGTGTAATTAATTCTATAATTATGGTTGGCTGATTATTTATTGTTAGGGAATAAATTGAAACCCTGGATTAGGATTTGAATTATAAGTTTATTTTCTTTGTTTCGTGAGATTGTTTCTTGACTCTATGTTAATTGCTATCGTTTACATGTATGATTCTGTCAAGTATAGTTTATTTGGTGTATGCCTTGTTCTGGTTTCCTCATAAGTGATAGTATGTAGGATTATTTGTCTGCTAGGTGGCCATCTAAATATACTAGAATTTATATATATAAATTGCAGCTAGGTTAGATAACAATTCACCTAATCGTTTTGTGATTCTAACCGAAGTGGTAAAACGTTTCGATACGTGTGGGTCAAGGAAAGGAAATACAGCTAGACATGCTTTTTGTACTAGTTTGGGTACTTAGATTGACAGCCTTTCACTTACACTTAATGCATTATATTTAGTTAAATATAGGAGCCGCTTGTTGCTGCTATACTGCTAGTATTTAATAGGGTTAATATTGGCGATTTGTCGTATTAATTAATTAAGGGAAGTAATATAAGGTGTATGGACCTGCTTTTGGTGTGCAACTTGGTCGATCTCTTTCTCATGATTAAAGGATGACTTAGAAATAAATATTATATGACGACCTAATCTAGTGGTGGATTTTTATTTCTTTAACATATTTCTCATATCTTCGGGGTTTCCCATTATTTTCATTGTTTTCATTGTTATTTTATTTTATTTTATTTGTTCCTTTTATTATTTTATTATTATTTTTTTATAACTCCCATTAATATTTTTCTTATTTATTTATTCTGTGTTATTTAGGATTTTTATTTTTAGTTTTTGTTTTATTTTCAAGCTAGTTAAATAGAGGTGAGCCATCTCAATCCACGGTCTAGAACGATACCCTTATTTACCAGTACTACAATTGACAACAAGAGGGTTTAAATTGCGTGCCGGCTACGGTCACACTATAGGGATTATGAGTGTTGCAGGAGGGAGGGGGACCATGCAAATTAGTGCCTATTGCACACCCTGCAGGTCTAAATGAGGAAAGGAGGAGGGGAGAGAGATGGGCAGAGCTACGAAGCAGTTATGCCCAGTAGCTCTGATCGAGGGGCGAAAAGAAGAAGATGGGGGTAGAAAAGGAAAGAAAGGGAAAAGAAAGGGAGAAAAGGAGAAAAGAGGGAGAGTAGGGGGTGCGGCCGGGCTGGGCGTTGCAAGGGAAGAAAAGAAAAAAAATAAAGTTAGGCCAGGGGAGAAAGGAAAGAAAGGAGGGGGAAGGGGAGAATGGGTCGTTGTTGGGCATAGCCCAATCGGCCGATGGAGGGGGAAGGAAGAAGAAAAAAGAAAAGGAAGAAAAAGGGAAAAGGAAAAAAAATAGGGTGGTAGGATGGTTTGGGATTTTTTTGAATTTTAGGAACAATAAAAATTAGTAATAATAATAATAAAATAATTTTTTTATTAATTTAGCAATCATTATTATGATTTACTTATAATTTATTTTAGTTTAGCAAATAAATTTAACCTCCACTAATTAGACCCTTACATCATTTTTCTTCTTTTATGGCCATTATTATATTTTATTATTATTATTATTATTATTATTATTATTATTATTATTATTATTTTATTAGAAATGGCATATATAATTTAACCTTCTTCAATAATCCTTATTTTCTTTTTAAATCCTAGAATAAAGTTTTAGAGTATTATATGTAGGTGCAAGGGTAGGGTGCATGCATTGTAGGGCTACAGGGTGGCGTAGTAGGGCGACGATAGGTGTGTGCATGGAGAGTGTATGGCTGAGAGGGGTAATGGAGGGGTACGTGGAGGGTCGTAAGTCTCTATTTGGGATAGAAGAGGAAAGGAGGAAGGGACAGGGAAGGAAACATGGGAGGAAGAAGAATAAGAAAAATGAAGGAAGGAAAGAGGAAAAAAAAGAAAAGGGAAAAGAAAGAAGAAAAAGAGAGAGAGAGAAGGGATATAGGCTTAGGCTCTCTCTGGGAGGAGAGAAAAGAAAGAAATGAAGAAGAAGAAGAAGAAGAAGAAGAAGAAGAAGAAGAAGAAGAAGAAGAAGAAGAAGAAGAAGAAGAAGGGGGAGTTAGGTTGGCGTGGTTTAGCTCGAGGAGGAGAAGGAGAACAAATAAAGAAAAAAAGAGAAAAAGAAGTAATAAAGAAAAAAAGAGAGAAAGGGGAAATTTTTAGGTGTGTGGTTTGGGTTTAGGTTTTAGGGTTAAATTTTTGGGATAAGTAAACATTAAAAATTTATCAATAAATTTTGTGGGTTTGGGGTTAGGTTAAAGTAAAATATGATAAATCTACATATTAGGAATTGGGTTAGGTTAGCATGTCCAATAAATTGAAATTAAAATATTTATAAGATTTTAGGGTATTACAATTTCTAAAAGGAACAGAAAGATTTCTAAGATAGATAATTATACATTTCTATTTTCTTAATCTCTTGAGTTCAAAGACCATACTATTCATAACCAATGTAACGATATCAACAAATAACAACCCTAGGACATAACGCTTCCAGCTACTATTCTTGTTCGGTGAAACATACTAGTACAACCCTAGAGCATAATAATTCTACCAATAATATTATTTGGTGGAACGAACATATACATCTGGTTATAACTTATATAGTCTTTTACTATAAATATTAATGTATTATTTTCTTGTTGGTTATTTTGAAATTTTCATACAAGCTTAATGTACATATGCAAGGCACATAGAACACAACCATAACTCATTTAGATCATTCCTTAAGGAGAGTAACCATGATGTCCCTTCGAAACCCTATAAGTCCCAACCTCCAAAATAAATCATCATGACAATGCTTAGCCGTAATTTCAAGCCACTTCTTAATTACTCAACTAAAATAATAGACCATGCCAACATTATAGGGTTATAAGACAAGGCATAACAAGGAAATAATACATATAACTCATACTTTCATGTTTCTTTCATATTCCCATAACACAATACACCAATATCATAGTATGACATAAACAACATGATTTACAAAACATAACTATACAAGCATGATGTTTCATACAATTTACACATAACATCAAACCCCTAAATCATGACAAGTATCATTAATCACCAGTCATAAAATAAGAAAAACATTAAGTCTCCTCCTCTAAAACTACTAAAAAAACACCTGAAAACTAAGAAAAACCTAAGGTTAAAATGTAGGAAAATAAACAAGGAATGACAAGGCAAGAGGAGAATTAGAAAAAGGAAGGAGAGATCAAGAGGGATGGATAAGAAGGGAAAAATATGAAAAGGGTGTTCAACTAGGGGTAACGACTAGTTGATACCAAGGGGGGAAATCGGGTCGATCGAGGGTTGATGGAAGAGAAAATGCTAGAGCCACAAACAAGCTCTACTGAGAGTTGGGGAGGGTAAATAATTAACTCACTCGACGTGGGAACCAAGATGAAGGGAGAAATTCATTTGCTTAGGGAGTTGACCTACTCAGTGAGTTGGCCAACTTGGCAACTTCACTCACTTAGCAAGTACATCTTGCTTGGCAAAACTAGCCAAGATCAAGAGGGGATAACAAAACTTTGCTAAAAGGGAGGAAAAGCACAACGGTTATAGTGGTAGAGTTTAAAATTGGCAGTAGTGGTTGTGATACATGAATGATAAAAACCAAAGTGGAGATGAAAAATGTTGGGTGGTGCTTGCTTAGGTGAGTTGTGTAGGACAAGGGTGGTGACTAGTAGAGAAAAAGAAAGGCATGGAAGAGAGGGAGGAAACAATTTTTGATTGTGCAATAAATGCCTGACCATTTGAGGAAGAGGGGTTATAAAGGGTTATGGTCTACATGAGAAATGGCATGAGGGAGTTGAGGTTACTACAATAGGATATGATGCAAAAACCAAGGGGAGAATAAAATGTGATAGAATAGTGGTGTGTGAGTTAATTAAATGAGGTAAGGTAAAGATGGTGGAGTGAAACCTAGGTAGTAGTTGGAGAGGTCTAGTCTAATTAACCAAACTGAGCACAACTAGGTTGGTAAGGAAGGAAGTTACGCATGAAGGAAATAAGAACTAGGGGAAGGAGGAAGAGAAATAAAAGGGGGGGGGAAGGGAAAAGAGATAGGAAGAGAGTAGGTTAGGTTTAGGGTTAAATTTAGGATTAAATAAGTAATTTTAGATTAAATATGGGGTATTACACTTATGTTGTATCATGGAGATATGGAGTGGTTAGAAATAAGAACCCCAAACAAGGTACTACGTTTTCACCCCCAAGCATTAACAATTGTGTGGTTGTCATCCAACTTGATAAGGCATTAGTGACAAAGGAGGTTAAAGGCTAGGAGAATACCTTGGTAGGTTTCGTCTTTGGGGATTTCCCATCTTTCAATCAGATGAATGGGCGTATCCATGTGAATTAGAATGAGGCTCATTTATCCTAGATTGTGATGCATTTGGATGGTATTTTTTTCTTCAAATTTAAATCTAAATACTACGTCGTAAGAATCCTTGAGTAACATTGGTCCTATTTTAATAAAGCACATGTGTTGAAGTTTTAGGAATGGAGGATGAAGATTTATCTTATGGAGATGTATGTCATTCCTCTATGGGGAAAATTGCTTAATATACCACTTGAATTTTGATCTTTGGATTCATTCAGTAGGATTGCTAATGATATTGGTAAATCACTCTATATGGATGCAATAACCTTAGCAAATGAGAGGGTATCCTTTCCTAAGGTGCTCGTTGAAGTGAATGGTAGGAAATAACTAATGGAGTCGATTGACATTGGAGAGCCATATGGTTTTGTGTCAAGCCAAAAAGCGAGTTACAATTAGAAGCCGACATAATGCCACCTTTACAATAGTTTCAAGCACCTGGCAATGAACTACAAGAAACACCATCCACCAACTATTACACCTATATCTCAAAAACTGAATTTTTATAAATTTTTAATGTTGATTTATGAGTTTAAACTTTTAGTTTTATTTTAAAGGGATTATTTTATTTAAATCATGTTTCTTGTACATGTTTGTTAAAGTTTGACTATTTTTATGGTTATATTTATGGTTTTGAATTTATATTGAAATTTATTTAATCATTTTTTGTTGTGGATTAATCTAGATAAATTTATTCAAAACTATGATTTTATTAAATTCATGTGGTTCTATTTTCATTTAAAATATACTTTCATTTTAGTTGCATGTTTTGATTTTTAATATTTTAAATTTGCTTTTGAGTATTGCTTTGTTGTATGATTTCAATTTTATTTTAGGGTTATATTTATTAATAAAAATAAATGATTTTAAATTATAAAATTTATTTAAAGTAGTAAAATCACTTTAATACCTTTTATCTATATAAAATATCTTCATCTTTGAAACTATTTATTTTTACGAGGTCAAGAATATCTTTAAAATATTTAAATTAAAATGGTTTCAATAAGTTATGTTATTAGTTAAAGTTGCTCAAATTTTATAAAAATATCTATTAGTTGTATTTTAAATTTCATTTTAAAATTTTATTTCTATTTTAGTAAGCTTTTTGTTTTGTTTTAAAATAATATCATTTAATCGGGTAGGTCTTATTTTCTCCAAACATTTATCTATATATTCTTTAGGTTTGTTTTATTTAAATTTTATCCTAAGTGAAATATCTTTTAACTATTATTTTTAGATGTTTATTTTAGCTATATTATTTTAGATATTTTATATAAAAATAAAAGTTAGTTGGCCCCTTCCTCTTTCGTTTTCTCTTATCTCTCTTCTTTTTATTTTATTTTTGTGTTGTAACCATGACCCCAACCCCTTCTCCTTCCTTTTTGTTGATGTATGTGATCTCCAACAACACCGCCACAAAGCCTATCCCCCACTCAACCACACTACCATTCCCTCCACTCATCATTGTCGTTGACACCAGCAACAACCAGGCAGAGTAGCAACAACACCACAGCAACGACACCATCATTTGGCAAGCTCCAACATCACTCAACCACCGATGAGTGGTCCTCTCCCTTTGATGAAGTTCCACTGATCCCTGATCACTCCAAATCGTCGTGTTTCATGTGGTATAAATTACTCCAAACCCTAAATTCTAATTTGATTAAATTTATGTGGATTAGCTTATAATACTCTAAATCAATTGTTTAATTGAGTATGTGTGTGTTGTACAGTGTATTGTACAATTGAATTAGATAGGTTAATTGCACGATAAATGTTAGAGTCACTAGAAAATTAGATTTTTGACAAGGTTATGCCCAGATTAATCAGATGCATTTGATCAAGCTATTTTGGATTAAATTATTTTACACTATGCTTTAAAATATATTTAATTTTATGTTGGAACCATCAAATTGAGAAATTTGGGTGATATTAATTAGAATTAGATGCCTAGGTTAAAACCCTTGCGTATTAACATGTAATTGCATAATTAAGTTATTTTATAATATACTTTTAAATATATTTAATTTCATTTTGGGAGTATTAATTTAGGAAATTATGTAAAGTCCATTAGAATTGGATTTTTAGGGCAATACTCATGCATATATAAATTATATCAATTCATGAATTGTTTTATTAAAATGATTGTACAATTTGTTTTAACGTATATTTAATTTCAGTTATGAATAGTTGATTTTAATATTTTAGCAAGATTTTATTGGATTTGTAGTCCAGACTCAAAAACCTTAATTTTGTTAAATTAGTCGTTTCTTTTATTGATTTTGATTAATTGATTATACAACATGTTATAAAATAAATCTAATTACATTTAAAAAAAATTAAAAATAAATTAATAAAAATGGACCCAGTGAGATTTTTAGGCCTAAAACCCTATTTATCAAAATGAAATCATGAATTTGGTTATTTGCAGAGTTGTTTCTTCTAAATTGATTTTATATAAATGATCGGAATAAAATTAATTTCATTCTAACACCTTCAACTTTGATTAATTGATTTGAGTTGTCCAATTTTGTATATTGGGCTTTAAAATCCTAATTTTTGGGAAAAGATTATGAAATTGATTTGTATTTGATTAATTTATTATTTTTTATTTTAAAACCAATTAAATTGAGTTTTTAACTAATTGTTTCGATCAATTTTCTAAAATCTATTGGTCTAATTTTTTGGGCAGTAAACCCTAATTGTATAAGTGTTTTTTAATCAAATTTATTTGCTTTCTATTATTCTATGTTTTCTTTATTTTTCTCTAACTTAGTCTTATGATTTTTAAATGCAATCTAAGAAGGCATGTTAGTGGATCCTGAGGCTGGAATTTTACTTCTCGTTCTAGGATACCCTAGAAGCTAGGTCCACCTAAACTCATATTTAATATAATCTTATGCGTTGATGTGCATTATTCCATATTGTGGTTATGCCATCTTATATGTATAAATGGGCCATAGTTTATTCTTTTGATATCATAATTGTTAATGCAAATTCAAGTGGCTGAATTCTGTATTAGTAATTATATGTGATGGTTGTGAAGAACATTTATGATTTGGTATATATGATGGAATATGTGGTTGTAGACATAAAGTATCAATAATTCAATTGGTAAGTGAAATGAATGAATTATGGGATTTGTAATGCAGATCGTATTAGAGGCCATGACTTGTGGTTTTAGTCCACCTATAGGAATTGTGTTATATGTCATATTTGTGGTCGTATTTGGTGGTTGTATATTGTCCACCTTGAGTAGCCTCGAGATGACATTCAAGGTAGAGTTATGTGGTGGATGCCTTCCTTATGATTTCATATGTATTGCACCGGTAGTGTGATAGTGAGGCCTCTCTCTCTACTCGATATGTGACCAAAGGTGTGAAACCCCAAATTTTAGAGCCAATTTTTTTTTTGTTTAAACATAAGCATAAAACAAATACAAACAGGTGTTATTGTGACTTACAAGCCATCCCCATATCAATTACAAGGCACTAAAAATTTATAATGTAAAACATAATAAGCATACAGTAAAGAAACTTTTATAAACATAAGTAAGAGTTTTAGAGGCTAAATCCAAATACAATATTCAAGTATATAAAGAAAATATCCTAGGGAAAATACCAAAGGGTATCCGGGTCAAAATAATAATTGAATAACATAACTCTCCAATTCCCAAACCCCATACATGAGATGTAATCGCTCTACCCTAATCAAAACATCATAAGCAGCATAATTATAATACCTTAAATTTGTGCTAACCCTAATTTTGAGTAATTAATATTGTAACCTAATTCTAATATCAGAAAATTAATATTTCTATCTTACCTTAAATTTTAATCATGAATCATAGCCTAACCCTAATTTTTATTTTGGGTTATTAATATCTTTTCTAACCTAAACCTAATTCCAAATAATAATTAATTTAATTATCCTAATTCCCTAACCTAATTTATTTTAACCTAAACTTAAATCTAAATACACACCTTTTCTTTTCCCTTTTTCTTTTATTCATCTTTCTTTATTTTACTTTATTTTGATTCTCCCCTACCCATCACCTCCCCTCATCTCACATTACCATTATTCTCCTCTTGTCTTCTTCTTGAGTGCACGATTTTCCTACCAAGCCTATCTCTCCACCGACATCAACTCGCCCTTCTTCATTTCCAGGGTCAAAGATTGAAATTCTTGCTTGATCATCTCACAACTCCTCTTTGTTTTCCTACGTGCATGTGTGTGTATAAGGCACATTTAATGCCTACATCTACCCCCTTCTCCATATGTTTCTCTCTCAAAATATTGCACCCCAAATTCAGATTTCCCTCTCCTTCTTTTCCCCTCCTATCCATCGGCAAAACTACCCAAGATCACCCTCATCGGTGAGCCCAACCAAGGCATCAATACCTCTACCGGTAGCATTTTATATTACCTCATCCCTAGCACCAACTGAATTTTCCATTACCTCCCCCCAACCACTAGCAAAAACCATCACAACCTACCTCCCAATCACCTACCAAAAACACTACAACTTGCCCCAAGTATTGGCAAAACCTATTGTTGCTACCCTTTTCATTTGACCATTTTCACCAAACTAAACACACCACCTACGCCAACAACCACCATAGCCCACCATTAACTTTTGTCCATTTCCACCGCATCCTACTACCTTACTTTGGCCAAAACCATCCACCCCCTTCGACCGAACCTATCATTTCCACCCTCGTTGTTTTACCACCTTCAACCGACCCCCTTTTGGTTGTGTCGAGATTTCTTCAACCTCGATTTGGTTTTTCCCCACTTTTCACCCTTCCATTTATTTAAACCCTCATTAATTATATCATTTAAACGCTAATTCTGTTTTATTAATTTTTCTTAGGTGATAATCCGAAGGTCCTTGAAGAGAAGGGATACAATAAACATGCTTAGAGATCGGAGCCTTTTTCGTAAGGATACTAGTCAATGTTTTATGTGTTAAATGCTTGTATGACCGTGTATTCTAATGTTGTTATTATTATACTGTTAAATTTATGTTGTTAATGATATGATGTTATCATATGGATTATGTGATAGGAAGAGAGTATGAATAACGAAAGATGTGCTAATATGATATTGTTATGCTTGGTTATGTTTTGTGGATAAGTATAACTTGTGAAAGATTAGTATGGGAATAATAGAGTATTATAAGTGGGAAATAAATATATTTAATATGTATGATTATACATGGAGGATTTAGAAATAGTGATATTGAGGATATAAGATTTTCGTAAAATAAGGGCTTTCGGCTATCTACAAGGGTATTTTGATTAATATGGACTAATATGAAAATTTAGGTATTTTAACGTGTTTGGAATATAAAAATATGCTAATAATATCATATGAAATTATTGGATTGATTATGAATGTCATAAGTTCCCTAAAATGAGAAAAATGCCTAAATTGGAAATAGTAACCTTAAACGATAATTTTATTATTGCATGTGTAAAACGTTGAAGTTAGATCACTAATTTTTGATATGTTTTTAATATTGTCATTTAAGGAATTTATATGAAATTTGGTAATTTTATGAGTCTCATGGGAAAAGTTATGACTTACCTATGAAATTAGGGTTTTGTAAGCTTTGTACATAGTAAATTTTGAGATAGGGCTATTATTACATGTGTAAGACGTGGGAGTTAGACTTTAAATTTTAGGTAGATTAATAATAATAATTTTTTAGGAATATATACTAAATTTTATAGGTAAATGATCAATACGAGACAAGTTATGCCTAAATTGTGAATTTAGGGTTTTTAGGGAAAAATGAGCTTCCTAACCTTTGAGGCAATCCTGTTATCTGTATGTTTATGTATTGCTTGCCTTAATTAGGTTTTTTTCTAATAAAATCAAGTATGAATAATAAATTAATCACTTAAAGTAAAATATCATGCGAGTCGAGATGAGGTGATGTATTTATATATGTACCATTGGATGATAATAGTGGCTCGAGAGCATTTTGCCCTGAGAAGGTCATGCTTACATATCCATTATACCGAATAATAATAGTAGCTTAGGTATGTTGTCCCTGAGAAGGTGTTTTAGTCTGTTCTACCAGATTAAGAATAGTGGGGCCCTGTCCTCATCGTGAATAAGAATATGAATTGAGTAACCTAATGGATAAGGCACTAACAATTTAAAATGGAAGTATACGTCAGTCAGAACCAAGGTGATGTTTTCATATCCATGTCACCGGATGATAATAGTGGCTTGGGAGTGTTTTGCCTTGAGGATGTGATGTTTTCATATCTATTCCACCGGTTGATAATAGTGTCCCAGGCGTGTTGTTCTTTAGAAGGTGCTTTAAATTGTTCTACTAGTTTAAGAATAGTGAGATCCCTGAGCTCAGAGTAAATAAAATAATAAAAATGGTTATATCTAATAAAAAGGTCTGGATTAGTATTTACCTCATGAGAATTTTCATAAATTTTACGTGTACTTATCATTTTTATAAATGCATTTTTTTATCTGTATCCCTGACCCGATAGTATTGTTACCTTAATTAGTACATAATACACCGACCATCCTTTTCATAAGTGTTGCTCATTCCCACAAGCATAAGACCCTATTGGATTCGTATAGGTATTTGAGTAACGACCGAATGAGTTTGCTACTTTTAATGCATTATATGGGATGGGTGAATGTTATATATACTGGGTGTTTGGGTAAAGAGTTATGTTATCCGAATGATATTTTTACCTAGATACCTTTTTGGATTCTTTGATTCATGGTATCCCCTAGTTTTCATTCTATTATTGTAAATCGGAGTTAATCTCCAAACTCGTATTTATATTTTTAAAAGCTGCTCTCTCATTGCTAATTACCTTATTTTGCTATGAATGATTTTAGCATTGTGATTGATGTAAGAATGGTTTGGTAAAGTAGACTGATGTCAATTATGGCGGTAACACCCAATATTTCGATTATATGCTTATATCATAAATTAAAAATTTTCAATAGTAAAATTTTGGGTGTTACAGTAATTGTCTAGCGGGTCCTAAATGACCTACAAAGACTCAACTGGGTATTCTACTTGTGAGAATGAGTAATACCTATAAAAAGGGTGATTAATACGCTACGTATCGAGTAAGGTAATAATATAGCTATAACTAGGTACAGATAACATAAAACATATAGATATATAAGCAAACATGTTATATAAGGTAAGATAATACTAATTCTAGAGATCCGTTATTAATTACAATGGTAAAGCTATATTTTTAATATGTTGAATTTAATAACCCCACTATTCTTAAACAAACGGAACGGTCTAAAACACCTATGGGGAATAACACACTTGAGCTACTATTATCATTCGGTGGAACTTACCCAACACCTCTCAGGAAAAAACACACCCGACCACTATTCTTAAACTGGTGGAATAGTTTGAAACATCTCTCTGAAAAAAACACACCCGAACCACTATTATTGTCCGGTGGAATGGACTCAGGTTCTGACACACATAACCTTTTACTTTAAATGATTAGTATCTTATTCGAGTTGATATTTATCAATATCCCCATATATACACATACATAGACATGAAAGGTACATAATATATCTTAACTTAATCATTTGAACCACATAAAGCACAACCATATAAATATCGATACTCTTCTATAAAAAAAGGTCACACTCCTCCTAAGAAACCTTAATTTTCATAAGATAACCATGACTTCCTTCCTGCTATTCATTTTATCACCATTTTCAATAATGATCCTTAAACTAATATTAGTAATAACATACCCGAGAATCATGGACTAAATTTAATGTTTTACACATGTGATACAAACCTACCATTAGGGTTACTATTCATAAGTTTTTCCCTAAACCATACTTTTACAAATTAAGCATAACCCTTTCCATTTGACTCATATGACCACAAAAATTTAGATCACATTATCAATTTGCCATTATGGACATCATATTCAAACTTCAAGGTCTAACTCAAACATTTCACACATGTGATGATGAACCTATCTCTAGGGTTACTATTACTACTTTAGCCTTTTTTTCTCATTTATTGACCTTAAATCATTGATAATCACTCAAAATACTACACACAAATTATTTGGTACATTGTCAACCATTGAACACATTAAAAATCCAAAGATCCCATTTTAACCCATTTAACCAAAATACCCCTAAGTTAGCTGAAATGCCCATTTGCACAAAACCGATTAGTCCCAATATGAGGGGTCCCAAATTTCATTATATCAATGAGATACTACTTACCACATTATTTAACATCATTTCATACCTAAACAAACCATACTATTATGCCATAACAATAATTACTCAACAATATCATCATAATAATATCAAATACGGAAATATCATACAACAAACACATTACACATAAAAAGAAACCCTAGTTACATCATATATCCTTAACAAAGCAGCTCCAAACTCTAAGCACATGAGACTTATGCTTGCTCATACACCGACAAAGAGGTATCACCAAAATGTGGGAGGCTCGGGTAGGGTGGTGTACGGTGGCTAATGTGGTGGTGATGGTGGCAGTTAAGGAAGGGCTGATGGTTGGCTCCTAAGATGGAGGTAATGGTGGTGTTAAGACTAGCAGGAATTGGCACTATGGAGTGGTGGGATGACAGTGGCCGATGAGAAAGAGTGGTGTGGTTGTTGGTGATGGCGACTTAGGGGGTTAGTGGTTGGTGGATAAGGATGGATGATAGTAAGGGATTGGAGTGGAGTTGGTGGGCAACATTAAGGTAATAGTGGTGAACTATAGACGAGGATCGAGGAGGGAAAGGGTATGGACAACAACTATGTAGGGTAAATAGGAGGTGGCAACTGAGAGAGAGGAAATGAGGGAAAAGGGAGGGGTAGGTGTAGTGAAGATGGTGCTGGGTCAAGTAGGTAAAGAGGAAGAAGGAAAGGTAGGGAGTGATGATTATATGAGGCAGCGGGGCAAAGGAGAGAAAAAAATAGAGCAATGACTAGCTGGCTCATGTGTCACGATGGGAGGAGAAAGGAAAATGAAGATAAGGGAGAAGGGGTGGTTCTTGCATACATATGTACACACACACACACACACACACACGTGGTGCATGGTTAAAGAACCGACGAGAAGGGAAAGAAGGAAGTAATAGAGGACTACTAGCATGTGAGGTAGATAAGGATAAATGTAGGGTTGTAGAGGCTGGGTTAGCTAGGGGTTGGTGGCATAGAGGGTAGCTAATATAGGATATGTGGGGGTGGCAGATGCATGACTTAGAAGAGGAAGGGAGGGTAATATGTGGGGGCACGAGTAAGGCTCTATTGGGACTAGAAAATGAATAGGGAAATGGAAAGGAAGAATAAGACAAGTGACGATGTGAGAGGGGAAAAAGAAAAAAAGAAAGGAAATTAATTGAAAGAAGGGAGAGGAGAGTGGGTTGGGTTGGGCTGGGCTGAGGCTTTCCAAGAGAGTAAGAAAGGGAAAAAAGTTTGGCTGGGACATAGCTTGGGGAAGGTAGAGAGAAGCAAAAAAATGATAGAAAGGAAAAATTAAAAAGAAAAAAGGGAAAAAAATTAATTTAGATTTTGCTTTTTTTTTATAAAAAAATTAATATAAAATTCTACCTATAATTTTTTTGGGGTTGGGGTTAGGCTAAAATAATATAAAGTGATTCATAAATTAGAATTTAGAGGTAAAAAATACGATAATAAATTGATATTAAAATTTTTATAAAATTTAGAAATGAGAATGTAGATTAGGTAAAAAAAACATGTTGAAAAATTGAGATTAAAATTTTATAAAATTTTGAGGTATTACATAAGGTCCCTATAAGGAGCATTGATACTTAAATGTTTGGGTGTCCTGAGTAGATATAATGGCCATAGTTGTAGAGTTATAGGTCACATTATTTTTCATAGCTGCAATACATTATTTTTAGAAACCCTAATTATAAACCTGTAATTATATGTAATTAGTTATAATAATTATTTTAGGGTATTTTATATTAAGAATGTTAATTATATGTGTTTTATTATGACACATTAGATATAAATTT
This sequence comes from Tamarix chinensis, assembly GCA_030549775.1. Lineage (NCBI taxonomy): Eukaryota > Viridiplantae > Streptophyta > Magnoliopsida > Caryophyllales > Tamaricaceae > Tamarix > Tamarix chinensis. The sequence continues at coordinate 61,603,585 of CM060172.1, forward strand.
AACTAGGCTAAAATATGATAGAATTTGGGTTATTAAATTCATCTTAGTTTAGACCCTAATCAATATTAGGTAACCTTACTTCTGGTAAGAATATATTTTTACCCCAGTTAACCTTCCTAAAATAGATTGTGGCCAAACCCTACACCCTCTACCCCCGTGTGACCACATTATACGACTATATTTCCTACATCATGCCTCTCTCTCCCCCATGTATCCATCTCCTTTGTTTTGCTTGATTCTTCCCTTTATTCCAACCTCTATTTAAGTGTCTATCCTCCTATTTTTGTGTCATGTATTAACCCCAATCAAAGCCCATTCTTCTTCTCCATTTCCCAAGCTTCCATTCGCAACATATCCCCAATTTTCTCCTTTGTTGTTTTGCTACTATCATTAAAACCTTTGGTGTCAAGCATTGTAACACCATGTTACCTCCTCTTTTATTGCATAAGAAACTCATGTTTCTCCTCCTTGGTATTATGAGTAACTGGCATTACTTGCCACTTGTTGTGTATAAATCTCACACAAACCACCCCAAACACTACACCCTTAACTTTATTGCGTGAGCCTCCAACACTCCACCCTCCTTGTTGCATCATTCTTGGACACTGCCAAGCACTTGCTATGTGAACCTTGCATGCTTCCACTCTTTACCTATGTGAGCCAGTGATACAACTCCTCCTCTCTCTACGTGAGTGGGTAACAAAGCTCACTCCTTGTGGTGTCAGTTTCGTCTGTTATTACACTTGTGTTGCGTTGTTACTTTGCGTAATATTCCCTTACCCTAGTTATTTCCTAACCTATTAACTAACTATTTCCTAATTTGTTTTTAGTTAATATTGGTTATTTATTTGTTGTATTAAGTCCTAGTATATTGTTATTGAGTGTTAGTTTCTTAGGTAATCCTTGAGGATCCTAGAGAAAACAATTTTTGTACTTTTTACGTAAGGTTGAATTTAGGTAAATTCAATCACTTATGAAATGGTAGAAATTATGTGTGGTTATATTAGGTTTTTTTAGAGTTAGAATCATGTTAGGTATTTTATATCTTTCAATTATTATAACATGCTAAATAAATGATACGTACGATTATTGTTAAGCTAAGTTATACGCATGAGTAATATGATAAATTCCATGGTAGTTATATCATGATCATTATTGCATGGTAGATAGGGTTGTTATAAATATCATGGAATATGCACACATGATTAGTGTTAGAATGTAATAATTGGCATTCACATGATCCCAAGGTTAGAAATGTTTCCCTACATATACCATGATGCTAATTACCCTATTAAATGATGTATCATTCTATGGAATATATTACATGCTACATGAAATTTAAAACACATTAGAAACACATGATTAGGTTTTATGGGTGCAACTTACTAAATGCATGAAAAGTGGAATATATAGTCAATCGCTAAATTGCAAAGATCACCTAAGTGCTAAAATAATGTAAATTATTGTCTTTTAGACTTTTAATGGAAAATTTCTTGTAATAATAATTTTTGGTACGAAACTAGACAAAATGAACAAATTAAGGTTTCGATGGCATTTTGGTAAATTTTGAACTGATGCATATTTTGTGAATAATTGGACATTAGGATGGTCTTAGAATTTTGATAGGGCTACCTTAGTGTTGACTTAGCTTGAAATAGATCAATGGCCTTGATTTTACCTTAATAATTGGAAATAAAAAGGATAAATGGTTAAGTATGGAAATAGAAACTATTTTGTAGTATGTGTGATGCATATTGCTAAACAAATGGAACCATCCTAAGTGTTGGTGTTGAAAATAGGAATTTTTCAACAAAAGTAAAAAATGGATGGAGAAGAAGGAAGAAAATATGAAAGGATGGCTTGATCTTGAGATCTTTAAAATCAAGTACTTATATCAATCAACTAAGGTTTCAACTCTTAGTCTAAATGGTGTAAGATTTTGGATAATTCACAAGACTACACTTTAATCTTAAGAAAGTGTTTGATTCGGCAACCAAGGAGTGTTTTTGGACATTCAGATACGATCTCCCTTCCAACCTATCCCACTCTATATAAGAGTGTTAGCAGTCCTCTAGGAGTTAGAAACAAGTTTAACCTATAATGGGTAGATTATTTACACCCTCAATTATAGTTGGCACCGAAATAAGTAAGTAAGATTACAAGACTACAATCAGCTAGTGGTGATTAGTTTCGACACTACCTAGCCGTCCCTCAGATGATGGATGTCATTACACTCTATGAAAAGGATTAGAAAACATAAATTACATATTGGGAAATTCGAATAACATACTTTAATTAAGCTTAGCTAATAAAAAGAAATATAAAAATAGAAGGGTCTTCTTGATAGCTAGTTGCTTGTTGCCGAGGCTATGGAGGTTTCTTCTCCTTGATTTCAGACAACTTTGAGGGCCTTGATCTTCCCAAAATTATGTTCCCAATGTCCCTAATTATTGCATAAGAAAAGGGTTGACAATGCAGGTCATTTTGTCCAAAAATTAGTGGAGTATAGAGGTGGATAAGGTTATGGCTTGGTTGAGTTAAGATAGATCCATAATAGAGACACATTGGAGCCATCTAATGAGAAAATTTGTGAAGCCATGTTGCAGCCAAAAGGGATCCATATTTATGTGGGTTGATGGCTAGTGTTTGGTGTTTGCATGGTTGCTAGATAATCTAGTTATTTATTAACCCTAATGAGAAGGGTTTTGAAGTCTTCAGCTTTACAAAAATTAATAAATAGATTATCTTTATTTTGGGATGTATATGCATCATCCTCTCCCTCTTGAAAAGGACCTTCCTCATCTTCATAGGGTGTGATATGTAGATAAGGGAGTAAGTCTCCCACATTAATTGTATTGGACAAATTTCCCATGTTGTGTGGAAGCTCAAGCCGGTATGCATTGTGGCCAATTTTCTATAAAACCTTGAAAGGTCCATCTCTCCTTGTCAAGAGTTTGTTTTTTACTTGGGAGGGAAATTTATTTTCAAAGATGCGATCATATTAAGTTTTCTGGTTTAAAAATTTGTTCTTTTTGATTCTTATTAGCCCTTTTATGGTTCATGTCATTCACCTTTTCAATCTTGGCCCTTACTTGTTCATGTAGTTTTTTGAATTCAGCAGCCCGTTGTTTTGCTTCAAAACTAGTTTGTATCATGATTGATAAAGGAATGAGATAGACGGGAGTGGTGGGGTTCACCCCGTAAACCACTTCAAAAGGCGAGTGGTTTGTGGCATATGTAGGAGAATGGTTTTAGGTGAACTCTACATGACTTAATTAGACATCCCAATCCTTTAAGGATTTGTAAGCCAAATTCCTCAAAAGTATCATGATGGTGCGTTGGTGACTTCTATTTGATTGTAGGTTTGTGGGTGGTAAGCGGTACTAAAGAGAATTTTAGTACTGAGTAGTCTCCACAAGGTTTTGTAAAAATAGATGAGAAACTCGATATCTCAATCAGAGATGATTGTCTTTAGGATACCATGCAACCAAACTATTTCTTTAAAGTATAGTTCAATGATATGAGAGGCATCATCCATCTTATGACATGGGATGAAATGAGCCATTTTAGATAACTGATCAATGACTACTATAATGGCATGATTTTACCTTTGTGTTGTAGGTAATGTCACTATTAAGTCCATGCTCACATGATCCCAAGGGTGGTGTGGGATGGGCAAAGGTGTGTAGAGTCCTTGGTAGAAGTGACTCTTAAACCTTTGACAAGTATAGCACTTGGCCATGAAGGGTTATACATCTCCCACCATTTTAGGCTCAAAGAAATGTTCCTAGAGTACATCACAAGTTTTTTTTATTCCAAAATGCCATGCCAAAATTCCCCTTTGCACTTCTCGAATAAGCAATTTCTAGATGGAGCACTTCGGAATGCACATCTTGTTGCTATTGAAAAGAAATCCTTCTTGCACTAGGTATGGTCCTCGAGGCTTGTCTCACTGTTCCATGTAGCTAGCAAAGTCTTCATCATACTTGCATAACTCATTTAGACACCTAAAACCTAGGACCCTAGCTTTAGGTAATGATAGCATACAATACCTCCTAGAGAGTACATCTACTGCACTATTGGTCTTGCCACTATTGTGCTTAGCTGCAAATGAAAATGACTATAAAAATTCCACCCATTTATCATGCCTAAAGTTAAGTTTATTTTTCCCATTTATGTATTTTAGGGACTCATGATTGACATGAAATATAAACTATGATGGTCAGAGATAATGTGACCAATGATCTAAAGCCCTAATAATGGCATAAAACTCTTTGTTACAAGTGTTGTAGTTGGATCTCTAACCATTAAGCTTTTCACTAAAGAAATCTATAGACCTTTCTTATTTTAGTAAGACAACACCAATTCCCACTCCACTTGTGTCACACTTGACCTCAAACACTTTGTCAAAGTTATGTAACCATAAAATGGGAGCCTCACTCAACCTGCTATTGATTAGCTCAAAGGCTTCTTATACATATTTGGTCAATTAAAAACCCCCCTTTTGAGGCACTTTGTGAGGGGTACTAGGAGTGTGTTAAATCCTTTTGTAAACCTCCTATAAAAAGAGGTAATCCCATGAAATGATCTAATGCCAATGATAGATGTGGGTGTAGGTTATGTCCTTATTGCCTCCACCTCTGACTCATCCATGGAGATTCCATTTTTAGATATAATAAACCCTAGAAAGGGGACTCTTACCATAAAGAAGTCACGCTTTTCTAATTTTCCATACAATCTGTTGTTCCAAAGGGCTAAAATAACAAGTCTTAAGTGCCTTAAATGATCATCTCAACTAGAAAAGTATACAAGGATATCATCAAAATGCACAACTATAAATTGTGAAATGAAGGGTCAAAGGAATTCATCCATGATCCTCATAAAATTGCTTGGTGCATTGGATAGTCAAAATGGCATGACCAAGAATTCATATAACCCCCTTAGTTTTGAAAGTGGTATTACACTCATCCCCTTCCTTCATCCGGATTTGGTAGTATCCACTCACCAAGAGGGTCGGAACTGCACAAGGAATAAGGATTCTCTTATGAAACCCTTTTTCTACAACTCCTCAACTTGTCTTTGCAACTCCATGGATTCTTTAGTATTGCATCTATAAATTGTTTTGTTTGGGAATTTATCACCAGGAATAAAATCAATTTGGTTCTTAATGCCCCTTATGGGAGGCAATTCACTAAGCAACTCATTTGGAAAAACATCCTCGAAATCTCCTAATAAGTATTTGACCTGAGGGTCAAGTGCATGTGTCTTCTCATTAAGTTCAAGCATTAATAAAAAGTACAAGGCCTTTCCTTTACCTATAGCCCTTTCCAACCCTTTCCTGTCAACAAACAAATCATTCTTAAATTTGGAATCCTTCTTAACAAGTGAGGATTGAATACTAAGGGGTGTGAGCACAATGTTTTTGCTAGCATAGATCAAGCTATATGTATTTTTCCTCCCATCATACCTACCACTCCTATCAAATTGCCACAGCCTACCTAATAACAAATGAAAAGTATCTATGGGAATGACATCACAAACAACACTATCTTGATAAGTCTTTTGTATGGAAAATGGTACAACCGTTTACTTAGTGACTTCAATCATTGAGCCATTATTAAACCATTGAATATTATAAGGCTTAGCATGCATTGTAGTTGGTAAGTTAAGCTTCTCCACCAATGTGATGGAAGCCACATTTGCACAACTATCTCCGTCAATAATGTAGGAGCATATTTTTCCAAGTATTGTGCATTTGGTATGAAATATGTTATCTTATTAGGAATCCACTTCCATGGCCTCCCTTATTTGCAACACTCTCCTCACCATTAATGTAACACCTCAAACTTTACTACTAAAAATTTTCATTTTAAGCAGAAGTGTATAATCAAATAGTTGGGTGTTACCATTGTAATTGACATAAGTATTGCTTACCACACCATCCTTACGTCAATCACAAGGCAAAATGATTAGAAAATTGAAACATGATAGTAATAAACGAGACAAATTTTAATAACATCAAATAAACGTTTGGAGATCAACTCCGATTACAATATCAAAATACAACAAAAGGGATCCGATGGAACTAAGAGTTTAAAAAGATATATGGATAAAAGTATCATCTGGATAACATGACTCTACGCCCAAAACACTGATATAAAGAAATAACTCCTCCGTATATATATCATCGAAGGTTGCAAAATTGTCCACCTGGTCCTCATCAACCTGCACCTATACATCTAGATCGTCTACTTGTTGGATTGAGCAACACCCATAAAAGGGATGATTAATATACTACGTACTGAGTAAGGTTACGGTATAGTCAAGCATGGCTACAAGAAGTCTCATAATAAAAACATACATGAGTAAATAAAAGAATGTCAAATAATTATTGATTACAAGTATTTTATTAGATATACCATACTCTAATATTTTATTTATGTTGAGTTCAGCAACCCCACTAATCTTAAACTAGTGGAACGGTCTGAAACACTTTTTGAGGACAACACACCCGAGCCACTATTATTATCTAGTGGAACAGAGCCAACACCTCTCAGAGTAAAATACTATTAAACCACTATTATTAAACCGGTGGAACGATTTAAAGCACCTCTTGAGAACAACACATCCGAGCCACTATTATTATCCGGTGGAACGGACTTAATACCTCGGTCCTAACTTACACAGTTTTCCACTTTAAATGATTAGTATCTTTCTATTTAAACTTTATCTCTTAATTGTATTTTCATTCACATTGAGTATGAGGCCCCACTATTCTTAATCCGGTGGAATGGGTTGATGCATCTCTCAGAGACAACACACCCAAGCCACTATTATTATCGAGTGGAACGAACCCATATAAACACCTCAGCCTAATTCATGTGATCTTTCACTTTAAATGATTGGTATCTTATTCAGAGTTGATTGTATATTATCATACCGAACTCATATGAATATGCAAGAAATGCAATTGAACATAAGCACTGCCACGTAATTATCCTCAAATGATCATAATACCCTCAGGGTAGTCAAGATAATCGTATTTTTCTAAAGCCTTATGAAACCCAAAACATATCAATTTCTAATTATTATCCAAAGTACATATCATCAGTTTCCCATAGATATCATGTATCCAACATTATACTCAAATATGAACTTACATAATTTCATTACTCTCAATAATATCATTTCATAGCATTTCTATAAATAAATTATTCAATATAACATACTCAGCACAAAAGTACATACAAAAATACATGTATCACATAAATCCCTTGCTACAACATGTATCCTTACCAATAAAGACATGAGGCTCTATTCATGTAAATCCTAAACCTCCTCCTAGATCACCAAAATATAACCTACGAAAATAAGATAAAAATACAATTAGGATTAAAGATTAAAATTGAGAGGAAAGTTAAGATAGAGGAGGGTAAAAATGGAAATAATCAGAGTCAAATGGAAGCTTGAGTTAAACGGAAGTGTAGAGGATTATGTGGTGGAGCTATGGTCAAATTTTTGTGATGTTTGGACAAGGTTTAGGGGTGAAAATAGGGGTGTACGGCCAAAAATAAAATACCCCAAAAACCCTATTTTAGGAAATTATGTTAAAATAGGGATTTATTAGAGAAATTAATTAATTAAATTATTTTATTAAAATAAGGGAGTATTTAAGACAAAAATAAGAGGAAAATAATAAGGAATTTAATTAGGGGAGATTAGGGTATTTTGCTAATTAAAATAGAATTTAGGAAAAATTACCTAAAATATCCTACATTAATATAAAAAGGAATCTAATTATTATTTTACTAATTTTTATTATTTTGAAATGTTTAAAAATATCAAAATATTCTAAATACCCCAACCAACCTATTTTTTTCTTTTTTTCCTTTTTCCTTCCTCTTTTCCTCCTTTCTCCTTTTCTTTTTTCCCCTTCTTCCCTAGTTTGAGTCGGCCCCCCTCGTGGCCCAACTCCTCCCCCTCTCTTTTTCCCCCAACGCAGCCTAGCCCACCATCCCTTCTCCTCTCCCCTCATCCGCCCCGTTCCCCCCTCCTTTTTCTTTCTTTTCTTTTTTTCCCTAGACCGGTTGGTCCGCCTGTCTCTTCTTCTTCCTCCCCTCCCACGCATTGTAGGTTGAGCCTGCAACTCTACACCACCCAACCTGCCCAGCCACCGTACCACCGCATGCCATCTCCCTTCTCTTCCCCTTCCCTTTCTTGTCAATTCCATCTCCAACCTACCTGCATTTGCCCCCTCATGTGCCCCTTCCCTTTCTTTTTTCTCCTCCCTGACCAAACCTGCCCTTCAAAATCGCAGGCTTGTACCGGCTTACCGTCATTTGCTGGTGAGCTCTGCCTCACCTTCCCCTTTTTCCTCTTCCCCCTTTGTCTTATCCTCCCTCTACTAGCCTAAAAAATTCAACCCTCCTTGCGCCACCGCTGCTTTAAATGTCGTCCCTGCCGTCATTGCCCAACACCACCACCTGAAACATAGCCCAAAACCTACCCTATATTACCCTCCACCTAACCATACCACTCACCACCCCTAGTTCCTCTACATGAGCCACCCCAACCATATAAAGTTTGTTGCTCGACCTGCCACTTTACACCCATCGCCGCCCCTCTCGTCGTCGTGCGCCACCTTCGTCGACACAACCATCGCCTATCCTTCCAACTAATCCACTCAGTTGAGCCTCCCCTACCTCCCCTACCTTCATTTCTCCCTACCTCCCTCTCCTTCACCCTACCTCCCTCTCCTTCACCCTTCCTCCTTCTCCACCACCCTCGGCCACCACAACAACCGCCACCTATGCCGCTACCCTTACCATGCCACCACCACCACTCCAATCCTCTCAACCCAAAGAATCCACCACCACCACAACCACCATATTTCTCTCTCTTTTCTAGCCCTAAAAGGCCACCTCTCCTACTCCCCACTTCCTTTACCGCTGCCGTCGCCCCCTAGCTGCCACCACTATTGGATTGTGCCCTAACCTTCCTAACCCTTAAGTATAATTGATATAATTATTATTTTATTTTATTAGTGTTATCATTATTATTATTATTATTATTATTATTATCATTATCATTATAATAATAATTATTATTATCATTATTACTATTACTATTATTAATATTGTTATTGTTATTAAAATTAGTGTTACTAGTATTATTATTACTAGTAGTATTAATAATAATATTATTATTATTAGTTAAACTATTATTATTATTATTTATATTACCATTATCACTATTATTATTATTATTCATATTATCATCATTATTATTATTACTATTATTGTTATGATTATTACCATTATCATTACTATTTTGTTATTACTAGTACCATGATTATTATTATTATTTAACTTATTATTATTATTATTATTATTATTATTATTACCACTATCATCATCATCATCATTAATATTAAAGTTATTACCTTTAGTATTGTTAATAATGTTAATAATACCTTATCATGGACCAGTATAACTACCTAAACCTATTTTGACTAATAATAGCATGATTAACCATTTTAAGAATAACACCCTTAATTTTATTAATAAATCTACTATTATTGTTAATATCCCTAATACTAAGTTATGATAAAGGTAAGTAGGAAATAATGATAAAGTTGGTAAGAGGGAAGTTAACCCTACTATTTTCCTTTTATAGGTGAACCGAGTCCAAACCCTAATGAGGCGTAGGAGCGTGCTCCAAGTCCCATGTCATTTTAGGTAAGTATGTAGTTAAGGCCTATTATGTGTGTTATGTGCTTTATATGTCATGTGTTATGATATGTTTGTGTACCTTATGTGATTATGACCACTTAGTTGTAGTGTAGCATGGAGCTAAGGTACATTTATGTGTTCTCGTTATGGCATGTGTAAAATGTTATGTATGTTGTGCTTGTGGTGCTTATGTGATGTGGCCCTTTAGGACATACATGATAGGATTATTTAATGATATGGTGTGGGGGTGAAAGGATGAAAAGGGAAGAGGGGAATTGAGTTGACTAAAGGGAAGTAAGAATGACCTATAGATCTTATGACTTATAGGCAGATAAATAAAAGAATAATACAAAATAAGAGAGTAAAGTGAACCTTGCATGGGATAGTTATTTTTTGCATGGGAATGATGGGAAAAGTTGAATTAGGGTTTAATTAAGGTAAGGGAAGAGTTTTTGGGGATGATTGGAGTCCATGGGTGAAAAATAGTATGTAGGTTGGTATGAGGTTGCATGGAGAACTTGGCTAGGGTTTGGGAAGAAAACCTTAAGTGGAGGAGATTATGGAAGGGAAAAATAATGGAAAAGGTTGGAATATGTGGTAAGAGTGAAAAAATGTCACATGGAGGGTGAGTGTGTGTGTCATGTGGAAGAGGGGATGGTGAGTGAGAGTGATGGGAGAATGACATATGAGGAAAAGAGAGGTCATAGGGTTTGGGATGACCAATTAAGGTTTCATGGTCACATGTGCAAAACAGGAAGTAAAGTGGGATGCTTGGGGTTGAATCTACGTGAGGTGATGAGTGGGGGGCAAGGGAGCATGAGTTGTGTGGGAGAGGAAGGTTGGACCATATAGGCCAGAAAACCCTAGAAGGCGATAGTGAGTTTAATCACAGGTATGGGAAAGTGGGCCTCGACCCACACACTTAGGATTTGAGTATTTGTGGTAAGTGATGAGAAGAGTAAAAGGTTGTTTAGATGTGTTAGGAGGCATAAAAGTCCCAAGATATGTGATGAACCCTTTTAGGAGAATAGGATTAGATGGACTGTGTGAGCGGGTAGTCCAAAGAACATGCTTGTCTAGAATGAAAACATATATTGAATAAGACACTAATCATTTAAATTGAAAGATTATTGAGATGTGCCCACACCAATCCACAGGCATAATAGTGGCCAGGTATCATATCATTGGTCATCGTAATCATGCCTGTTTTCAAAGAAAATTTTAATTTACAAAGTTTATCGGGATTTTTAAGTGTTTTCATACCCTAACAAAGTCTTCTTATTTTAAGAAATCTGAGTCCGGACCACAGTGAGGAATGAAATGGTAGACTAGGGATTTCCCAAAAAAAGAAAAATAGTATGAAATAACTTGCATCAAACCAGTAGGTTCGCTTTTAATGTCCCTTTTCTTTTGCAGCTGCTTTCCATGATGAACGGCCGAGTCGGACCTTCATGGTGTTTATCCAACGCTAACCCGTAGTGCCTACCCTGCACCCCCACCACTTTGAGGATGTTGGTGAGGACTGGCTCTAGAGGGTTTCTAGACATCACCCTTTGACTTACTCTAGCGAGGAGGACCCGGTGATCCTCAAAGGGTGGATCCGAGACATGGATTGCACCTTCGAGGAGGTGGACTGCCCTCTAGCCTGGTAGCCCAGCATAGTAGCCTTCTCCCTAAGAAGCATAGTAGACGCCTGGTGGGTGGAGTGCCGTGCCCGAGATGGTCCATCGATGACTTGGGAGGCCTTCAAGATCACCCTGTGCTCTCGATTTTACCACGAGAGCCTAAAGAAGGACAAGTTTCGGGAGTTTATGTAGCTCATCTATGGCACAATGACGGCTTGCCAGTACCATGCTCACTTCACCGAGTAGCTCCGATTTGCCCCAGGGATCGCCGCTAATGAGTCAATGATGGTGTTTCAGTTTGAGCAGATGCTGAACTTTAGCATCCGCCGAATGAATGGAGTAGTGGCCTTCACTGACCTAGCCATCCTATACGAGCACACATGCATTGCCACCACTTTAGTCCAAGAGTAGGCCATCATCCTCTGGAAGAGGAAACCTGAGGGCCAGAGTTCTAGGAGCAGGACCCAGCCACGAGCAGTATGACCTATGAGATGCCTGTTGAGAGATCGTAGCAAGGGTTAGGGGCAACCGAAGGGATCCTCATATAGACAGTGTGGCCGGAGTCACCTGAGCAGAGATTATGGAGGTAGATTAGTGACATTCTTGAACTGTGGAAAGTTAAGCCATAGATCATTTGAGTGCCTGAGATCGTCGTGTTACCAATAGTATCAGACCCAGTAGTACCAGCAGAGGGGAGCTCTGATCCCCTAGCAGCAGGCATACCTACAACACCTTCAGAGTTCAGACTACACCCTCGTTGTTCCACCAATGAGCACCTGGTCTAGCCGATGCCCTAGTTCCGAAGGCCAAAGGAAGGCCTTAGGGACCTAGACCCTTCCCTTAGAGAGGAGGCAAGATAGGCAGGCACTTAAATGTGATCAATCAAATGGCAGATGGCTTCCAGTTAGACGATGTCACTGGTACATTTACCACTTATTCTCAAGTAGTGTATGTCCTCTTCAATTTGTATGTTACCTTGTCTTTTGTGTCATCTGCTTTTTCTGCTAAGGCTAAGTTGTTAACCTCTGCTAGCATAGCATTATCTGTGATGCTTCCTTCAGGTGATAGGATGGAATGTACTCAGTTATTTTTAGATTTGGCATTAGTCATAGGCAGGGTAGACTTCTTAATAGACCTGGTTAGGATGAAATTAAATGAATTTAACGTAATTTTGGGTATGGACATGCTAGGGAGGTATCAGATTGTGATCGACTGAGCATAGGAGCGCGTGATTTTGCGAGGCCCGAAGGGAATGAGGGTTTCAAATAGAGAGACCCAACCTAAACCCACTAACAAGGTGGTATCAACAGTTTCCCTACACGCTTTGGTCCAAAAAGGGTATCTTCTATACTTGTGTAGTGTGTAGAACTTCTCCAAGATTGCCTGTTTGTTAACCAACCTCTTGAAGAAGACTATGAAGTTCCAGTGGTGGGAGACTTGTGAGGGAGTCTTCCAAGAGTTGAAGAGGCAGTTAACCACATCACTTGTGTTGACTCTGTTAGAGGGTTCAAAAGGGTTTGAGGTCTACAGTGATGCATCCAAGTACGGTCTTGGTTGTTTGTTGATATAGAATGGTAGAGTGGTCATGTATGCCTCCCAATAGTTGAAGCAACATGAGCATAACTATCCTACTCATGACCTGGAGTTAGCCAATGTGGTGTTTGCCCTAAAAATTTGGAGGCACTACTTGCACGAGATGAAGTGTAGGTTCTTTAAAAAACACAAGAGCCTTAAGTACATATTCACTCAGAAGAAACTCAATATGAGGCGAATGAGGTGGTTGGAGCTAATAAAAAACTTCTAATTTTTTTATTCCGTATTATATTCTTTTCAAATAAAATTTTTCAGTAGTGAAAATAGGAGTGTTATATCAGCTTTGAGGAAGGTAACCAATGAGTGGGTGGTTGTACGAGATAAGACAAAGGGGAAGCCAAATGCTATTAAGGGTGGTATAATGCGTACAAAAAATGATACAATTGTAATATTTCCCAAATTTACTACTAAAAAAAAATTTAATTTGTGCATAAACTAATATAATATATTAGGGTGTTATTGTCTTGCCAAATACAAGTCAAAATTAACTTCCATTATTATACAAGTACAAGGCAAAACGTTACAACAATTTAAATCAAGATAGCAAGAGAATACTACAAGTTTCATAAAGCAAACATAAAAGTTTAGAGATAAAATCTTAGTACAATAAGAATCAAAATATATCAAAAGGATCACATGGAAATAAAATTCCATAAGGTATTTGGATAAAAAACTAACTATCGGTTAACCTAGGTTCTATGCCCAATACCCATAAAATATATATCACTTCTCTATAAGAAGTGCATTAAACTCGTCAAACTAGTTATCAGAAGTCCACACACCAACAACTGAGATGTCTGCTTGTGGTAATGAACAACACCTGTAAGAAGGATGGTCCATACTTGCATATTAAATAAGGTAACAATAACAACAGTAGAAAACTCATGCATAACACATAAGGTTAAATGAAGGATAAATACTTTGCATGCACGTGCTACTCATAATGTAAGATGATCTAAGAGAAAATTGTATTAAATTTTATGCTTAGGTGATTTTACCATTCCATTTACTTATTCACTTTGAGATCAATAACCCGCTTGTATTCTTTTCTCTTCTATTTCCCCCATGGATGGGAGAAAGATATTCACCCTCATTGATACTCTCACTTTTAGGATAAAACACACCTGAATTACTAATAAACCACTAGTCCTTAAGTATATGTGCCCTCTATAAGCCACTATATAAGACTAGTATAAAGTAGATTAGGGTCTTTTGGTTCTAATAGGACCAAACCATTTTCGTTGAAACATTTACAACATTTGGAATTATCTAGTATTAAAGCTTTATAGTTCAATAATCAACATGTAGCATGTTAAAAAATACCACTTAATATACATATCATCATAGTAGTTTCACTTATATTAAAGTTGTCTTATCACATGATATATCTTTATCATTGCTACATATAATATTTATTATCACCAAATTCATGCCATATATTGTCAATATCATGAAACACATAGAAATTCATCATTGTTAATCAAATAAAACATGATTTAATCACGCAAAAAAATAATAAGATGTAAAGCAATACAACAAGCACAATAGGAGACATTACCCAAGTGAAAAGACCATAATGTCCTCACAATACCCTAGTTCCCAACCCACTTAAAAATTCATCCATAAAACTTTTTAACTCACCAAAATCAAAACAATACTCTAGTATATCATGCTTAACAACATAACTAAGAATCACGATTTAACTATCATGTTTCACACATAAAATGCCAATCATAACTCTAGAATTTCTAAGTCTATTTTAAGTTATTTTCACACAATATTAATACATGTGCCAACCGTATTAACCCAAACCAATCATATATCACGCTTATTACATTTTGGCCTAAATAACACTTTTACAACCTCAAATTTCCAAGATTAACCCAAAATGACCATAGTACCACTATATCACCTAAACACCTTAAATTTCATTATTAATATAACTTGATCCATACTCCATCAACGCCAATCATAGTATGTATCAAATTTTATTTAAGAACCTCAATGAATGTAGTGTTGCACTTAAATTTAATAGAATCCAAATGATTTGACCATAATACTCGTTAGCCTATTCTAGCACAATTTCTTCTAAAACCCAGCCTTCACTAAAATTTACCAAAATTTCACACCAACACCCAATTACATACTTATATTAAATTAAATCATCCTAAAAAAACCAAAATGACCATAGGTTGGGACACCCTTAAAGCCCAACAAGTCCGAAAGTCCAATCATACACGGTATTCTTCGATAGTAATAAAACAAATGATAATATACCTAACAACATGCATAATAAAAATAGTAAAATACAACATTACGCTTGAAGATTTAAAATAATACCTAGAATTGTAATTTCATGTTGAATTATAAAAACACATGATAAGCATGAAATATCAAGATAGCTATATAAATATAAGCTCTAATAATATAATCATGATTTTAAAAAATAAGCATGCTAATATGGTAATTAAATTACAATATTGCATAGCATCAAAAACTCTAAACTAAAGATATGTATTTTTGCCAAAGCCTACACCAGTCTCTTAAAAAATTTTACTTCTAATTACATCCTTTTACACCTTGATCACCTAAAGTGAGAATATAAAAGAATTAGATAGAATAATAGCACAAATATAAATAATAGTAAATAAAATTATAAGGGAGCAAAGAAACCTTTAAGCTAAAAGTTTATGGGTTTGAATAGGTTTGAATATACCTTCATCGATTTATGAATTTAACCCTCTTTTTCTTAAAGTAAGGACTAAAGTGTTAAATTTCAATACTTTAGATATAGAAGGTGAAAATAATAGAGAAGAGAGAAAAGGGGGGGGGGGATTGTTGGGGATTAGGATCAATACGAGCAACCAAGAACAATAAAGAACACAAAAGGAGAGGATAAATGAGATATGAGAGAGTAGAGGTTGAGAAGATAGGAAATTAGCTTAGTGTAATTATGAAAGCAAAATAGGTTAATACCCCATATATTTGTCAAAAAGGGCAAGAGAGAAAAGGGAGATATGATGGGAATGTTGATTACAAGTAAGAGGGTGATAGGAGTGAGTAAAATAGGTAAGAGTATGTAAGAGAGTTGATGGGAGATAATTGAGTTGATTATATGTAAAAATTTGGGTGGCTAGGTAATTGTAAGGTATGATTTGGTCATAAGGGGTATTGGGATTAGATTTTTTAAGTTAACATTCCAAAATAATTTAGAAAAAATTAAACATGATTTGGGGAAGATAGAATGTCCAATAAGTGGTTAAAATGGAAAAAATAATCAAAAAATTAAAAAAAAGATATAAATTGTTAAGAAATATTTGGAATTAATTTTAAAAACCAAAATATATAAATATATTGGGAATATGAATGGATTTAGAGTGAAAATAATTTAAGAAAGAAAGAATGATGATAATCACACAACTTGTCGATTAGGTAAGGCTAGGGGTTGATTGCTAGGTTCCCTAATCAAACAAGTTTGGAATGTTACTGGCTAGTAAAATAAAAAGTAAGCCAAGTATTTTATCGATCAAATAGATTCAAAACAAAGGGTTTGAAAGGTAGAGATGTAAACATGAAGTTTATGGGTTTGGTTAAGGTGTTTAAGTAATAATCAATGGTTAAATAAGGGATCAAGGGACCAATCACCAAGGAGTTAAGGTGGGTGGATTTTAGGGTATTATAATAGTGGTGGAATATAATAGATTTGTTTGTTTTAAGGGCGATTTTCTACCTCCATTGGAAATCATGAAACATCAATGTGTAGGTAATGTTAGTGCATCTACTTTGCCTTGATCATCTTTAGTGTTGGTTTGCTTCAAAGAGTTGGAGTAGCTCACCCATAGGAAGGAGGTGAAGTAAGTCGGGTAACCAAGACCCATAACACAAATAATGATACACAAGCTCCGATCCACCCTTAAGGAAGCTTAGAGAGTGTAAAAGGGGAAGTGTTAGCCTCACCACAAACCCATATGTATATGTTTAGTGCTTGGAATATGTGGGGACTAAATAAGACCTATAAGAATAAGGATGCCAACCAATTTTATAGACATAATAGTTTATCTTTGGTTGGTTTGTTGGAGATTAGAGTATAATATATTAATCAACAATAGTTTTTAATATAAAAAATATTGTTGGCATATGCTTTCAAACTATAATAATCACCATAATAAAAGTCATGTATAGATGGTTTGGGACTTGTGTTTTTGAATGGTTGGATACATTGCCTCGTGTAATTAAATTATTTTTTGTATGGTTCATCATATGCAGCTTTGTGTTTAATTTCAAAGTCACATTTATGTATGATATGAATTTTGGTAGCAAGTAGAAGCGCCTTTGGGATTGGATAATGATGAATAATTATATAGAGGACCCATAGATCATGCTTGGAGATTTAATGTCATCCTAAAAAATGATGAAACATTCTAAGGTGAGTCTTTATACTTGAATGACATGATAGATTCTACATATTGCTACCTGTAGAAGGGAATAAGGGATTTGAGATTTCATGGATGCATTTTTACATGGTCTAGTCGAAGGTAGGGTTTAGAAGAAAATCTAAGTAATCTAAATAGAGGGTTAGTAAACTTGAATTGGTTTGACAAGTTTATAAGTTTGATTGATAATTTTTAGAGCCCATTATTCTATAACCATTGCTCTGTTGTTATGGATGTTTGCAGGCATTCGATGTTGGGGAAAAAATATTAGGTTCTTTCAATTTTGGCCTATGGGTGAGAGTTTTGTGTCATTTGTAGAGGAGCATTGGAGTAGACTGGTGTATGTAATTTTTTTTTATATTATGGTTGTGCTCAAGTTTACAAAGTATTAAATGGATCAGACATAATTGAACCTTGGTAAGCATGGGTCCATTAATCAAAGGGTTAACAAAGCAGTAGAGGACCTTAGGGCGCTACAAAATTCACGCTTCAATACCCATGTAGAAGCACAAGTGCATGAGAACGAAATGGTGTTTCAATGTCAATTTAACCATTTGTTATGGTGTAAACAAATGTTTCTTGAGAAGAAATATTAGATTCAATAGCTAAATTGTGGCGATAACAATCAAAAGTATTTATTTGCTTGAGTTAAAGAATGATAACATAAAAAATCCATTAGCTTTATTATTGATGAAAATGTCACAAAACATAGGGGTAGGAGAATATATGGTAATCCTTTATGTCTTATTATAGGGGATTAATAGGTGTTGTTGAACGATGCTATAGGAATATTAATGTAATACCCTGTATTTTTAAAATTTAATTTTATAGAGCTTAATTATTTCATTAGTGCAATTTAATGGAAGCGTTTAATTATTTTAATTTTGATTTATTTTATGGATTTATCGATGATTTTAACTTCATATTTGAATTTAATTAATTATTATTGTTGTAGATCATTCTAGATTAATTCGTTCATAACTATAACATTATTATATTTATGTGATTTTGATTTTCATTTAAAAAAATATATTTTCATTCTTTCTCGTATTTTTATTTTTAATATTTTAGATTTGTTTTTAATTATAACTTTATCGTGCAATTTTGACTTTGTTTTGGAGTTTTACTTCGTTAATAAAATAAATTATTTAAATTATTAATTTTTTATTAAATAGTAAAATTATTTTGATAATTTTACCCATAGAAAATATTTTCAACTTCAAATTTATCCATTTTCTATGGTCGTAAAGATCTTTAGAAAGTTTTAAACTAAAATAAATTTTGTAACTTATTTGTGGATTTCTTTCTGAAATTAATTTTTTCCCATTTTACCCTTTTTGATTTGCAGATGATCATTTTTAAAAATTATTTAAATTAGTTTTGATCTCTTATAGTTTGTTTTAAATATTTTATTACATATTTTTAATGTATTTTCATAAATAATATGGATCTTTGCATTCGTTGGTATTATCTTTCAAAAAAATTTACAAAATTTTTATATAGCTATTATATTTATTTTATACCTTCAGATCCTAATGAAATGATTTTTGTTAAATGAGTTTTAGATAAAATTATCTAATAATAGTTTTAGATATTTAGTATTTCATCGTATATTTGTATTTACAAAAATAAAAAAAATAAAAAATTGCATGACCAGCCCCCATTCATTTTTCCTTCTTCTCTCCCTCTTTTCTTTTCCCTCTCTCTTCCTTCCCATCCCCCTGTTACGTGAAACCCCAGCCCTAACCTCCTTCTCCCTGCTCCTCTGTAGACTTCAGTCACCAGCCGGCTGACCAACCTGCTCAACCATCGCCATTCTTTGTTGCCACTCCCTCCATTTTTGACGCTAACACCCATCGCACAAGAAATGCAACAAAGAGTGCAACAACTACTACAGAGGCATGACAGTAGCACACCAGGGACTTTTGGCCAAAACCAATATTGCCTAACAACTGGTGAGTACTCCTTGCCCTTCCCTGAAGTTCCACCGATCCTCAATTGCTCTGATTCGCTGCGTTCCGTTTAGTATAAATTAATCCAAACCTTAGTTTTTGTTTTGATTAATTTTATATGAATTAGCTTATGATAAGCTAAAATGGTTGTTTAATTATATATATATATATATATATATGTGTGTGTGTGTGTGTGTGTGTGTGTGTGTGTGTGTGTGTGTGTGTGTGTGTGTGTGTGTGTGTGCGCGCGCGCTCTCTTATTGATTTGGAGTAGTTAATTATAGTGTATATGGTAGATTTGTGAAAATTAGAATTTTGACCCAATTATGTCCGGATTTTGCGGATTCATCCGATTAAGCAATTTTTGATAAATCAATTATACAATATGCTTTAAACTGTATCTAATTTCATATTAAAATTGTCAATTGGAGAAATTTATGCTGAATTAATAGGAATTGGATTTTTAAGTCAAAATATGCATGTGACAAAATTAGATTGCATAATTAAGTTGTTTCACTCAATTGATTTTATAATATGGTTTAAAATATATTTAATTTTATGTTGGAAGTGTCAATTTGGAAAAATTGTGTGAAATTGATCATAATTAGATTTTTAGGTCAAAATTCTTACAGATCTAAATTAGGTTGTGTAATAAAGTTATTTTATTTAATTGATTATATAATTTACACTAGAATATATCTAATTGCAATTTCGAACCGTCAATTTATATATTTTAGCAAACATTAACCATATTTGTATTTCGGATACAAAACCCTAATTGGGCTAAATTGGGTATTTCCTTTATTGGTTTTGATCAATTGATGATATAATATGTTATAAAATATGGCGAATTGCATTTCTAAACATCCATTTTAAAAATTAATAAAATTTAATCAAACTATATTTTTGGGCCTAAAACCGTAGATCAAATGAGATTATGAAATTGGTCATTTATATAGTTGTTTTTCTAAAATTAAATTTATAGAAATATTTGAAATGACTCTAATTGCATCTAACATAAGATAGATGGTGGACATTTATCTTGTGTTAGGTGTGGCAGTAACATTCTCCAATTTTTATTTTAGCTTCCACATTATTCTTTTAAATGAAAATTTTCAGGCGTAAATTTTAGATGTGTTTTAATTAATGTAGCAGTGATTAGTTTGGGTGGTTGATTGTCTGTCGATTAACAATTGTCACTTGGTTAGCTAGTGACTTTGGATGAGGTACAACATGTAATTTTTTATGTTAGGGATACTAAAGCTAGGGGTTTGATGTTTTTAATGCAAGTTTTTTTTTTAAAAAAAAATGCTAGAATGTTAATGATGAGAGATCCTTCTTTGCAACCTATTTTTTACCCACTAGAGTGAATGGTACCTCTATTAATCATGTCTCAAAGCACCCAATTATAGGTAGAGTTACTGATTTTCATCTCATTGCATGTCGCAGACTCTTGTACAAAGTCATCTCGAAGTCGTGCATATATAAATTGCAGGATGTAATGCACTCCGTTGTAGATCTGTCATAATCACCTTTTATTAAAGGTATAATTATTAGGGATAATATTTCATTAGCTCGTGATTTAATGAGGAATTATGTAACTAATTGGGATGTAAACAAACTGAGTCGAGCCAAATAACCCTGGGCTTAGACCTAGCTAGTTTAACTAAACGAACGAGCCAAGCCAAGTTCACGAGCCAAAGCTAAAAAATGAACCGAGTCTCTATTTTTTGAGCTCGGGCTCAGCTCATCTAATAAACGACTCCAAAAGTGATGTTCGGATTCTTCTCCTTTCACTAAATGAATGAACCAAACCAAGCTTTTAACAAGCCAAGTTTAGCCAAATACTGAACTAACTTAGCTCATTTATAACCCTAGCAACTAGGGTGTATTTGCAACGATGTATGATGAAGCTAGACATTTGAAAATAATTTGGCATGGCAAGTTGTCAATTTCTATGTGACATAATGGTAACCTATGTCATTCCTTTTTCGTTCATGAATCTCATTATGACAACACCACAACATTTACCAACCAAAAACTTTTATTTTTAAAAAATAATGTGGAAGCTAAAATAAAAAATAGGGGATGCTAGTGCCACATCTATCATGAGGAAAAATATGTGTTCACTTGACCCATGATAGATGTAATACCGGGTATAAAGCTCTAATAACTAGAAGAGAATCATAACAAAAAGTAAAACTTTGTATAGATTACCAAATTTCAAACAGATGCTCCGTAAGGTAAAATAAATCGATAAAGACAAAAATTAGAAATCCCAACATGAGTTAAAAAACCAAAAGTCTTACTTTCTGATTCAACTCCAAGTTTGTATGAGTAATCCAAACACCTACACCAAATCTAGTGAAAAGTAATTTGTTCAATATAAAATTATTGAGTAAACATACTTAACTCATAGCAAATAGCATGTGAAATGCCCAAAAAATCCTAATTTTATTATCTATTATTAAATAAGATTTTTATTTTGAAATTTAATCAAATAATTTACTTTTATTAACATAAAATGAAGTTAATTAGGGCAAATCAAGAAGAAATTTATAAGTGTTTTAAATAGGAGGACTTTTGGTATTTTAAGCTAATTAAGGATTTTATTTTGAAAATTAATTAAATAAATTATTTTATTTAAAGTAAGAAGGATAAAATAGTTTCAAATTAATATAAACTTTATAAATAATTTAATTGGAGAAAATTAGAGTGTTTTGTTAATTAAAATGGAATTTAAGAAAATTCTTTCAAAAATCCATTAATTAACCTAAAAAGAGAATTTAATTATTATTTTAATATTTATATTTCATTAAATATCCCAAATTACCCAAATTATACAAATTAAGCCAACCACCATTTTCCCCTCTCTTTCTTTTTCTTTCCTTTCCTTCTCTTTTTTTTTCTATTTTCCCCCGACTTGGGCCGGCCCGTTGGCCCAACTCCCCCTCCCCCCTGCGCGGCCCAACTCCCTGCGCATCTCCTCTCCCCTCCCCCAGCCGGTTCGGCCTTTCTTTTCTTTCTTTCTTTTTCTTTTCCCCTGGACAGCCGGTCCACCCCCTCCACTTCATCTTCAACCTTCGGTCATTGCAACCCGAAATCGACGCCGGGAAGCCTGCAACGCCCATGCCACTGCACCAGCCATTCCTCCCCTCTCCTCCCCGTTGACTCCCCTGCAATTTTGACCAGGCCATTCCTCCCTTCTCCCGCACGCCATCCCTCTCTCTTGCCGACAAGTCACGGTCTGCACCTGCAGACCTGCGCCAGCCACTCTCGCCGGACAGGAGCCTATAACCCTACCCCCTACCTTACCACACATCCTTGTCGTTTTCCCTTCTTGATTGTCCTATAAATAGCCTCGAAGGCTACCTTAATCGGGTTTGGAATTTGGAGCCCAGAAAAACCAAACCGTGCACCGCCCTTCTTCAGCCAACCATTCCTCCGCCGTTGGCCGCCTTTGCCACCCGTTCTGGCCACCAAAATTCTCCGTGCACTACCCTCTACACGACCCAACCACCAACCTTCCCTGCCTTGCCCTGCACGAGCCGCCCCGGTCGTGCAAAATTGCCTCCTCGAACAACCCCATTTGACCCCCGCACCACCTTTGCGCCGCTGGTTGCCGCCGATACCGCCGCCTGCAGTGCCGCCCCTACCCCCCAAAACAACCAGGGGATCCTGCCCTACCACCCTACACCTCCATTCTTCCCTACTTCCCTCTCCCCTAGCCTCCACATCCGCCTCTCCCATTTCTTGCTTCCTCCACCGCCGCCGCCGGCACCACCACCCAGCCAGGTTGCCCCCAACTCCTTGAACCCTAAACCTTGAATAATAAAAGTGTTAATGATTTTTAATATTATTAACTATTATTATTAGTGTTATTATTATTATTACTATTACTATTATTATTACTATTATTATTATTACCATTATTACTACCACTATTATTACTATTAGGTCCTAATATTTATCCCTAAGAACTTCTAATTAACGGTATTAATTAATACTAAAACCTTGTTGTGTTATTATTATTATTATTATTACTATTACCATTACTATTACTATTATTATTATTATTATTATTATTATCATCATCATCATCATCATCATCATGCTATTACTTTAACTATGACTAACATCGTTATTATCTCTATTATTATTATTATTTTAGTATTCTTAATATTATTAGTATTATTACTATTATTATTATTATTATCATTATCGTTATTATTATTATTATGGTTATGGTGGTTATTGTTGTTATTATTATTATTGTTCTTATTCTTAGTATTATCATCATCATCATCATCATCATCATCATCATTATTATTATTATTATTATTATTATTATTATTATTATTATTAGTATCATCGTTATATTTACTATATTTATTACTTTAACTATTATTACCATTGTTATTATCCTTAATATTATTATTTAATAATATTATTTTTGGAATTCTTATTCTAATTAGTATTGCCATTATTATTATTATTATTATTATTATTATTATTGTTATTATTACTATCATTATCACTATCATTACTATTATTATTATTATTATTATTATTGTTATTATTACTATCATTATCACTATCATTACTATTATTATTATTATTATTAGTATTAGTATTATTATGTTTATTATTCTAACTATTATTATCATTGTTATTATCTCTATTATTATTATTTTTAGTATTCTTATTATTATTATTATTATTATTATTATTATTATTATTACTATTATTATCGTGATCATGGTTGTTGTTATTATTTTATTATCATTATTATTAGTATTACTAATACTACTACGATTTCAATTATTATTATCATCATTATTATCAGTATAACCATTCTTATTATTGTTATTAGTAGTATTATTGTTATTATTATTATTATTATTATTATTATTAGTATCATTAATGATATTGTTATTAGTAATATTGAAACCCTTACTTTAATACTATGGATTTTACTAAGACTTACTTTGATTAGTGGTGATTCATTTAACTATCTTGAGAATAATAATAACCCTACCTTTTATTTATAAACTACTATTATTAATATTAGCCTTAGTATCAGGCCATGATAGGGGTAAGATAGGAAAATTATGGTAATTCCGGTAGAGGGAGATTAACCTTTAGTATTTTCCTCTTATATGTGAACCGGGTCAAAACCCCCAGGAGGCGTAGGAGTGTGCTCCAAGTCCGGTGCCGATTTAGGTAAGGACATAACTAAGGCCGCCTGTGTGTTGCATGTTTTACTTGCTTTGGATGCCTTGTACGATTTATATGTTGTGTTCTATATGTTATTTGTTTTATTGTGTAGCGCAGCTTGGAATCGAGGTATGTTATCATGCTCTTGTCCGGTATGTGCTAATATGGATATGCTGTAAATATGATGTGATGTGATGTGACCCTTAGGACAAGCATGCTAGGTTATTTGATGAGGTGTTGTGGAATGGGGCATGAAAGAGAAAAATGAGAAATTAAGATAACCAAGGGGAAGTAAGTTGGCTAACGTAGGTAAGGATGACCTAGGTAATCTGTGATCCTTGATTGGACAAGAAAATGGGATTTAAATAAAATGGAGGAGTGGGAGAAACTAAGGTTACATGGGAGGAACTAGGGTTTGCATGGAAATAATAGGGTTTGGCATGGTAGAGATCAAGGGGTTTGCATGGGGAGGTTAAGGTCCGCATGGGGGCGAACCTTACGTATGGAAGGTTACTTTGGGACGTGGGGAAGGCAATGGAAGGATTATTTGGGAGTTTGGAGGCTCGAGGTGAAAAATAGTACGTAGGATAATATAAGGGTACTTAGGGACCGACTAGGGTTTGGAGATGAAACCCTAATGTGAGAAGGTGGAAAAAGAAAAAGGAAAAAAAATAAATGAGGAGGAGCGAGGTATGAGGGGAGAGTTGAGTCTGAGAGTCATGACACGTGGGGCATTAAAATAGTGTGGGTTGTGGGAGGCAGAGAAGGACGGGCCACATAGGCCCAAATTAGGATTTCTGGTCAATACCCTAGGGTAAGGTGGTGAGTAGACCTTGGGGTATAAGGTGGTGAGCCCTGACCCACACACTTAGAAGTTGGGTTCCCGGTGTGAGAAAGTGGGTTAAGGGAACGATGTCGAGGCGAGTTAGGAGGTGCAGAAGTCTCAAGATATGGGACAGGCCCTCCTGGGAGGACAAGTGCAGATATAGTTAGCCATGCATGTCAAGGGTGAAAATCTTTTGAATAAGATACGTTAAGACACTAATCACTTAATTTAACACCCCAAAATTCACTAATTTTTTTAAAAGCGGAAGTAATCGAATTAAAACCCGTGAATTCTGGAGATGTTACCACCACACTTAGTACCGGACCAATTCTCTCCGACCGTTCCAGTACCAAGTGCTAAGGCTAAAGAAAAGATCAACAATCAATTACAAAAGTAATACAAACTAAACTTCAAATAATCATTAAACGGTTGTAAAACAAAAACAGAGTACGCATCAAGAAATGTAATTCATTTCCAAAAGAGAATTAAACTTACAACCGATAAAAGGTTCATAAAAAAAACTCAATCGAGTAATGAATCAGAAAATGGTAAATAATTTACCAAAGAAATAAAAAAAGGAATGAAAGCGCGTAAAGAATGAATACGGCCACATCACTCTCAAAATTCGAGCCAAACATGCTCAACACTCAGCCCCAACTGATGTCTCGCCCACCTGCATAAATTCAGAAAGGCATACTACTCATGGGAATGAGCAGCACCCATGAAAAGGGTGATCAGTACGCTACGTACTGAGTAAGGTAAACGAGCACTAAGGCCAACACATAAGTACATAATCTATGCAGAATAAAAACAGGGCATAATCACCAATACAATAACATAAAGGCAATGAACGAACAGGTGAAAAACCCAAGATCCAATATAGTTTAGATTAATTGCTTTATTAATCCTTTATCGGAATACTTTCATACCATGCTCTTTATCAAGTCCATACAATTACGGGAACCCCACTATTTTAGCCGGTGGATCGGTTGCGAGGGAAACATTCCCTGCCACTATTTTAGCTGGTGGATCGGTCGCGAGGGTAACATACCCTGCCACTATTATATGCCGGTGGATCGGTATGGCCCCTTCTCGTACGGTGTTCCACTATAAGTGATTAGTGTCTTCCCATATCTTTCAACATATAACGTTTTGTTTTGTTGAGCTCGGGATCCCCCACTATTATAGCCGGGGATCGGTCGCGAGGGAAAACATTCCCTGCCACTATTATGCCGGTGGATCGGTCTGGGCCCGTCTCAACATCTTCCACTTTACGTGATTAATGTCTTAAGTATCTTATTCAAAGGCTTTCATCATGCACATGCACGAATCATAAATTATAATTTCCATATTCATCATCATACTTTATTTACCAATTACACACGTGCTACCACCAAACCCCAGACATGCATAAATCGCTCCCTTTACACTTATGCTCCAATTCTACTTCACATCTCACTCTAGGGTTTTATCCCAAAACCCTAATTTAGGCCTTAACATCTCCTCTTACTCCACCTCACATCACCCAAATTATTTTAACCCTCCACACATCACAAATCATCGATTCCATTCTCATAATTACCTTTAAATCACCAAATACACATGATGCTACCAAAAACTCTAAGCACCCACAACAAACCCTAATTATCCACACAAACCCTAGCTTGGTTTCCTACGTACCCATATGATCCTCCACGTACTATTTTTCATCCCAAGTGCTCAAACACCCAAACAACACTTACATTACCTTCCTTACATCCCAAATTAACTTCCCACACGTAAATTTCATACCCATGCAGACATTAATCTCCCCATGCAAACCTTCAAAACTTTTTCGTGCAAACCCTAAAAATTTCACGTGAAACCCTAAATTCAACCATGCAAACCCTAATACCGTCATGCAACCATCAATGCCACCATGTAAACCCTAATACCACCATACAACTATAAATACCACCATATAAACCATAAATACCACCATACAAACCCTAATACCACCATATAACCATAAATACCACCATACAAACCTTAGTAACATCATACAAACCCTAATACCACCATGCAACCACTAGTACCACCATCCAACCCACGATTCTGCCATATAAAACCCTAAATTCAATCCATAGCAAAACCCAAGATTTGTCCGCATAATACAATTGAATAGATTCTCCCCTTTCATAACCACAATTTAGATTCCCCCATACAAGTCTATAAGTTAGATTCTCCCACATAAAATCATAAATTAGAATCTCCTGAGCAAAACCATAATTTGGATCAATTGGATTTCCCCAAACAAATCATAAATTAGATTCTCCCAATTAAATCATAACTTAGGTTCTCCCGTATAATATCATAAATTTCATTCTCCCAAATAACATCATAAATTATATTCTCTCCCACGAAACCCTACATTTCCCATTTTATTCTTCCTCTCATAAATCATTAAAATACTTAGGTCAACTCATATCTCTTGATCAACTTCTTTTTCCATCCTTTTCCCTACACAACCACATCAACATTCTCACATGCATGTCTTATAGGGTCACAACACATATCGTCACATACATGTAGTACACATACCATATAACAACACAAAAGCATGCTTGAGCTCCATGCCATACTAAATATGCAATAATTACAATAATAACATAGGATGCATAACATATGAAGCATATAATGCATATAAGCACACAATGGCCTTAGTAAACCCTTACCTGAAACGACACCGGTCTTGGAGCACGTTCCTACGTCTCCTTAGGGCTTTGACCAAATAATAACATACTAATAAAATAACCTTAACAAAATTCTAACTTTGCTAAAGACATAAAAATAATAGAGATATTATAAACCTTGATAATTTAGGGTTAAAGACTTTACCCTAATAATAATAATGATACTAATATAATAATATCAAAGATAATAAAACTAATATCAATGAGAATATAAATAATAATAGTAATAATAATAATAATAATACTAATAATAATGATGATAATAATAATAATAACAATAATACCATTATTAACAATACTAATGGTAAAATATTTGCATTAATAATAATGGAATAAGAATAATCGAAATTTGAAATATAAAATAATAATAATAATAATTATACTTATAACATATTAATATTAATAATAATAATAATAAAAGAAATAATAAGGGGAATAATAATAAAATCGAATTAAAATACAACAAGGCTTCAGCCCTCAACATAAATAATAATAAAACAATAATACTACTAATAAATAATAATAAAAACATATTAAGAACATAATTATTAAGAATACTAATAATGGTATTTATATGCAAATAAGTGAAATAAATTAAATCAAGGCTTATAATAATATGGAAAATGGTTGAGAGAGTCTAGGGTTCAACCTTAAGCTGGTGGTAGTAGGTGGCACCGGCGGTGGTGCACGACGGTGGCGGCGGTGGCTGGAAAAATAGAAGAAAAGAGGGAAAGATGGATGTTGGGAAAAAGATAGGGAGAATTGAGGTGAGGTAAGAGGTGTTTATTGTTGTCCAGGAGGAGAGGAACAAAATGATGGTGGTGATGCAGCCAAAGGTGGCGGAGAACGGCAGCGGAAGGCGGTTTAAGGCTTCGGGGTCAAAATTCCGGCGAAACGAGCAGCCAACTTTGCATGGTTATTGAGGCTCGTACAAGAATAATCGAAGGTTGAAAATGGTTTGGTTAACTAGAGGGCGTTGCAGGGAAGAATTTGGGATGATTTGGTGGTGTTGAGGTTGGCTATTGGCGGAGGACGACGCGTCTGAAGTTGGGGTGGCGGCAGCTCAGGCTTAGGGTCTCGGGGAAGAACAAACTCCAAATATTCCTACAATCCAGCTATTTATAGATTTTAGATGGTATAATAGGGTTTTGTGTGTCGGTAGGAAAGAATTAGATGTGAGAATTTGGGTGGCCGGAGGCAGAAAACGGTCGGGCATCGTTTGGTTGGATTCGAAGTTTCGCGGGGCTGGGGAGAGGAAACGGGCGAGATATAATGTCGAATAATTATGAAAATTTATTCCTGGAGTTAAGAGGAAGACAATGAGACAATAAACGGCCGGTATTAATCACCGTAGCTCGAGATGCCATTGATGGCGGCCAGTGTTGCAGCGTCGTCAACGACGGGGAAAGGAGGAAGAAGAAGACGGCTGGCCGAGCGGTTCGCGAAGGAAAAAAAGAAAGAAAGAAAAGGAGGAAGAACCGGGCGGTTGGGCGCGAGGGAGGGTGCATTAAATCGAACGACAAGTTTCGGCAGTAACACAGACGAAACACAGAGCTTAGGCGGGCGGAAGAAGGGCGATGAGCGCGGGCTGGGCCGTGCCAAAGAAAAGGGAGAGGAAAGGAAAATTGGGCCGCGACCTGGCCCAGTCGGGGAAAAAGAAGAGGAAAAAGAAAAAGAAGAAAAAGAAAGGAAAAAGGAAGAAAGAAAAAGAAAAAGGGAAAAAGGAAAGGAGAAAATAATTAGATTAGGCCAATTAAATTAATCTGAATATTTAAGATATTTAAAAATAATAATATTTAAATAAAATAATATTTAAATCCCTTTTTAGGCTAAATTAGGATTTTTAAAATATTTTCTATAAATTCCATTTTAATTAGCAAAACACCCTAATTTTCTTCCATTAAATTATTTATAAAATTAATATTAATTTTGAACTATTTAATCCTTCTTATTTTAAATAAAATAATTTATTTAATTAATTTCAACATAACATATTTAATTATCCAAAGTACCAAATTTTCTCTAATAACAATACTTACAAATTTCTTCTTAATTTTTCCTAATGAATCCCTTTTCATTTTAATAAAATAATTTATTTAATTAATTTTTATAATAAAACCTCATTTAAATATAATATTTAAAATTAGAAATTTT
The DNA here is from genome assembly GCA_030549775.1 of Tamarix chinensis. NCBI lineage: Eukaryota > Viridiplantae > Streptophyta > Magnoliopsida > Caryophyllales > Tamaricaceae > Tamarix > Tamarix chinensis. The sequence goes on from CM060172.1 coordinate 61,633,848, forward strand.
TGGGGCATTTCACTTACAGAGGAAGATGTTGAGCCAGACCCAGATCGATCTACCGGCGAATAATAGTGGCTAGGGCCGGGGTGCCCTACATGACCGGTCCACTGGCGAATAATAGTGGCAGGGTATGTTACCCTCGTGACTGTTCCACTGACTATAATAGTGGGGGATTTTGTGCTCAACAAACCAATCATAATAATGATAAGACATGGGAAAGATATGAATATTTACAGTGGAACACCTTGTGAGTCGGGGCCAGACCGGTCCACCGGCAAATAATAGTGGCAGGGTATGTTACCCTCGTGACCGGTCCACTAGCTAAAATAGTGGCAGAGCATGGCCCTCGTGGCCATTCCACCGGCTATAATAGTGGGGTTCCCGCACTCACATAGGTTGATAAAGACTATGATGTGAATCGATTATAATTATCAGAGATCTAATGAAAAAGTTATCTGGTTCATGACCAATGTTTATCTGTGTTATTGCATGCTATCTACGTAATTATGCCATGTCTGCTATGTCATGTATCTCTGTGTATGTGGGCCTTAGTGTGTCTGTTACCTTACTCAGTACGTAGCGTACTGATCACCTGTTTCATGGGTACTGCTCATTCCCACGAGCAGAAGACCCGTCTGAGTTTGTGTAGGTAGGGGCGATGTCTTCGATGCCTACAGTGCTTATGAGGCATCAGGTAGGGCTGAGAGTTGAGCCTGGACCTAGCTTGGGGGTCGAGAGTGATGTGGCCGGAGTTCACCCTCTGTTTTGTTTCCCTGTATTATCATATTTCGTTTTATTCTGCTGTATTACATCCTCTAACATTTGGTACCTTATAACTGTACTTTGGATTGTAACTTTCGACTTTCGTACTCTGATTCTGTATGCCTTGTGTTTTGCTAATGACTAGTGTTTTGTTAACGATTTGTACTTAACGATCAATCTTGTTAGCCTTAGCACTTAGTATCGGGTCGGTAGGAGTGAATCGATCTGGTACTAAGTATGGCGGTAATGCCCCCGAATTTACAATTTTATTTGTTTGTTTCTGCTAAACTCTTTTTAAATTAAATGAAATTTTTCAGTAGTAAATTTGGGGGTGTTACAGCATGCTTATATAACCATATCATACTAAGCATAAGATCATGCACAAAGGCACACTGCCACATTTGGAAACTTCATATTATGCATAACTCAAGAATGACACCTATTACAACATGCAACACCACTGACCATAACAAATAACCAACTAGCATTCCACTATTAAACCCCTGACAAGGATAACATATGGTAGTAACTATCAAGATCTCATAACACATAATTGATTCTATGAAATCATCTCAACTAACCGAGACAAAAAAACTATGCACAATTGATATTTGAAGTGATAAAGTCTAACACACAACTTGAGATACCAAAATACCGAACTCTTAAATAGGGAAATAAACTCCCATACTTCCAATACACTTGTCAAGAAAACCTCACAATCAATATTCATGGGCACAATAACTAGAATCCTTAAGTACACATACCCTTATAGGGTTTGTGATTTAAACTATGAAGTAGAAATGAAGCCTTCAAAGCTCTTTATGAAAGGAAGTTGTAGACAAATACTTACTTTCAAGATCTCTAGGTAAGGATGTCTTCCAAGTTCACTAGACAAGGAGGTTATACATTCATTCGACGTGTAAAAGCAACCTTCCAAGCTCTCTAGGTAAGGAAGTCATAGATAAATAATTATTTCCAAGTTCTCTATACAAGGAAGTCACTTGATTACTATGTGTGTAGAAGGTAAGAAAAAACACATATTTATAAAATATCAAAGGTTAGATAATTAGCCATAACCCTTAATATAGCAAATCTCTTATTTAATTAAATTCTTCTTTCTCTTTATGTGATTAGTGTTTTCTTAACACATTTTAATCAACAAAGGATCTAAAGTTCAACACATATCACTTAACTTGAAATCTGAACATCTTTTGACCACACAAGGTCACAAATATCTCCTAGTGAATAAAGGCTAAAGGTTTAGGCCATTCTAGCCAAACCTTATCTTATAATCTTTCAACTTAATCTCTCATATCTAATTCTTTGAGATCAACATGAAATCAACTAAAAGATCTCTAAGGCCATGTTAGGCTTAACTATATAATAGTTAGACGAATTAGTCAGCTGAGATCATATAACAAGATAATAGTAGACTAACCAAACAAACTAAAGCCAAGGCAACACAATGAAAACAAAATCAACCACAACCAATTAAAAGTGTTTATTTTAAATAATTTAAAATACCATAAAGGTAATAAAATTGGCTTTGATGCCATAAAAGATGAGTTTAGGAGCTAAAAAACACTTAAAGCACTAAAACAATTAAATGCATGCTTTTATAGGAAAAAAAATGTTCACTAGGAAAAATTCAAAGTCAAAATTTCTAAAAATAACTACTTTTAATCCCATAAGACCAAATACGGACCAAAAGGGCCAAAATATCAAATGATTTTTGAGTCAGAAATTGTAAAATAAGATTGCATGCCATTTTTAAATATATATATATATATTATTCATTGAAGAAAAAAGAGAGTTAAAGTTTAGCTCAAAGTCTAGGTTAAGGTTAATGGTCAAGGTTTGACCTTCACTATTCACAAAGTCAACATTTCATTGTTGTAAGGTTATTTTAATCATTTTATGCCTAATCATGATTATGTCGTACTTAACCCTAGTAGACATGTTTTATTATTGATTTACCCTAATAAAAATATTTAATTCATCAATAACCCTACTTATGGTCATTAGTGAATAACACTCTGAGTGTTTATGAAGAATATTCAAACTAAAATTCCTAAATTAACTAAACTTTCATCAATTATAACTTAGGTTATATCAATCAAAATGACAACATATTATATAACAAAATTAGCCTAAAAATGGCAATAGATATCATGGAATCATTAGATTAATCAAAAACTATCTCTATCATAAAAAACTATCCAAAACCCTTGGCTAAACCAAACATAGCAAACATCAATAGATTTATGCACTCGTGGTGAAACAATTATAACTTTTACATACTAAACCAAATCATGAACCAAAAATTGTGTTAGATATAAGAAATATGTAGATTTTATTTAAAATATTAAAAATGTAAAAAATCAAACCACACGCATCTAGATTTTCCACAAAATAAAAGTGAAAAATCTAGAAATCTAAACTAGCATAATAATCCCAATGACATTAGGAGGTTTAATAATCAAGAAGAAAAATATTAAGAACTAATAATAACTTCATTGATGACATTTTTAAACCTTAGAGAATCAAAAGAAAATATTAGATAAAACCAATGCTTAAAAACCAAATCAAAGGAGAAAGGATAGAAGAGGAGGGGACACTAATACTTAAATTATGTTTAGGAAGGAAAATAAAGCTCCTAAATGGTGATATATGGGATCTTGAGGTAAGATGAAGGGGGTGAAGAAGAAAGAGTTGGTGGGCTAGAATTTATGGGTTGGGTAAGAGAAGGTCATAAAGTAACCTTACATAAGAACTTAGCAACGAAGGAGAGAATATATGATCATTTGTTGTCTTAATGAGGCAAAGCTCGTAAAAGGCTAAGGTGGTTCATAGAACTAATAGAGATGGGATAAAATTGGTGTGCAGGGGTGGATGTAGGTGTTTTGCGGTGGCGGTTGAGATAGAAAATTAGTGTGTTACCACCACACTTAGTGTTAGTCTAGTCCATACCCTTCTCGTACTAAGTGTAAGGATAAAATGTTACAACAAATAAATCAAAACTTACAAAAATAGATATAAATAGCAAAAGAATTTAAATATTTAACATAATAACAGAGTATGAAGTGCATGCTTCATATAATACTATACATAAAAAGAGATAAAGGAGATAAAAGTGATGAAGAGTTTAAAAGAGATATCTAGAATCTAGGATACATAACATGTGTAACCTCGGATAGATATAACTCAGCACCCTAAACCCAGGGTATAAAGTTGTATTACTCTGCCTGAGGAACCTCCTCAAAGCTATTAAGACCATCATCATATATGTTGTGTTATCGTAGATACTCCAAATTAAACCCTAAACACACAAACAAATTGTAAGTAGTGAGTAGGATTCGATCCCATGAAGATTGTAATTCAATTCATAAATTTCTATTATCATATAAATTCCCTCGGTTGTTAATTGATTAAAAACTAATTACTAATAATAATAAAAAATAAAGTAATAGTTAATAAAATAACTGAATAACAATAATGGGATAATAGGGGTCACGGAACATATTCAACACAGGGATAACCATCTATCATCAAATAAAATTGTTATGTAGTATTTCTATTGTTTACCTATAGAACACGTGCCCACTTCCTAGCATCCCCTTATGCAGATAAACCAATGTCTGCTTATGATTTATTATCTAATCAAGTAATAACCTAGGATAAGATCTATAGATTCAATTAATCATAGAATTAATAATTAGAGAGCAACTAACTAGAACCATTATTACAGTCTGTTTGAATTATATAATTCTAAAGATTAATAAACATAGATTAAATCAATAACCTATTTGCCACTTGCGGATATATATGTTAACAATTACGGATTAATTATACTATCCTAGCATCTAATTATGTAATACCCTGAAATTTTTAAATCTAAAAATTTAATTATCAGCAAATTAATTTAACTTTATTTCTAGATTTTTATTTTTTTTAATAAACCTAAATTAATTATAGTCAATTTACATTATTTTTTTCATTATTGGTACTCAACCAAAATTTTACTCTAAAATATAACCTGAATCCCACACCCAAAAAACATCCTTTTTCTTTTTCCTTCTTCTTCTTCCTTCTTTTCCCTTTTCTTTCTTTTTTCTCTTCTTTCCTTTTTCCCTAGGATACGCCATTTCCCCTAACCCAGACTTCTTCTTTTTCTTTCCTTTCTCCCCCCAGGCAGCCCAAGCCCTTCTTTCTTCTCCTTTCCTTCGCCCGAGCGGCAAGACCCGTTCACCCATTCTTTTTCTTTCCCTTTTTTTTTCTCTTTTCTTTCTTTTCTTTTCTTCTTTCTTTTTTTCTCCCTTTCTTCTTCCTCGCGCCCATCCCTTTCCTCTCGTCACCGTCCCCCTTCCATGTTTGCACCTGCACCACTATAAGTCGTCCATCCTTCCCACGTTTCCCTTCTTAGCCATGTAGGGCCATGCGCACTAGCATGCACCCTACACCCCCCTACACTACTCCTCTGCACCTCTTGTAACACCCTCGAATTTCATAGTTGAAAATTTTTGTTTAATGAAATACCATACACTAAGACCGGGGGAGCTACCGCCGTGATCGGTACAAGTTTGACCCCCTGACCAGGCTCGTACCAACTACAAGGCTAGTAAATTCACAAGATATTAAACTAATTAAGGCATAAAACCATAATGATCCGAATACTTTATAATTAAAAAAAAATTAGAGTGCGCGATTAAAAAGCCATTACATAATAGAAAACTAATACAATGTCAAAGCCCTTGAGGGAAAAGAACAATACAAACAACAAAATATGATAAAAACTGGAAAAGATGAGTCCAAACAACACTTGCTCTTGGGCCCTATGCCAAGTCTATCAGGTCATCATTTAGCCCCACCCAACACATCGAATGCATTATAGGCATCAAACACAGCACCTCCTACCTGCACCAACTCATAAGGGACCACTACTTTTGGGAGAGCAGCACCCATGAAGTGGGTGATCAGTACATTAGATACTGAATAAGGTAACCATATAGATAAGGCCATGAAAGTACAAATAAACAAATAAGGCATATAATACTTCATTCAAGTTCATATTATCATTCGATACATATGCCATTATTTCCATCTTACACATTTCCCAAATTATTTTTTGTGTGAGTACGAGGACCTCACTATTATAGCCGATGGACTAGAAAATACTCTAAGACAAAACACACTTGACCACTATTATAGCCGGTGGACCAAATAACACTCTAGAGTAAAGCGTACCTAACCACTATTATAGTCGATGGACCAAAAATTATCCTCACTTGGCCCTGACTCACGTGGTGTTCCGCTATAAGTAGTTAGTATCTTTTCCTTCATTTATTTCCATATAAAGTTTGGTTTATCAAGCTTGGGACCTCCACTATTATAGCCGATGGACTGAAAAAAACTCCATAGGATAGAACACACTTGACCACTATTATAGTCAATGGACCAAAAAGTATCCTCACTTGGGCCCGGATCGATAATATTTCACTTTAAAGTGTTTAATGTTTTACCCGTATGTTATTCCACACACAACCCTAACTAGACATGTATGACCCACTATACTTCCCATTCTCACCCCCTTTATCCCAGTTCTCCTGAAAAGCACCGTCCCATATATTGGGACCGTTACACACCCTAGGATTCCAAGACTTCTTCCTCACCTTTTCCCCACTCACCATGAGAGACCCAAACTCTTATGCACGTGGATCAAGGCCCACTCCCCATAACTTCATTTTGACTCACCACCGCTCTCTAAGGTTTCCCTCAAAAACCCTAATCTGGCTTATGCGGCCTCATTTCTCCCTATCCTAGACCGCCCATGCTCTCCTTTGATTTCAAAACCACCACTCCACTTAAGCCACACCCAACATCACAACGTCACTACCCATCCTCCACATGTGACCATAAAAACCCTAGATAGTCCCCAAACCCTAGTACTTCCCATTCTCTTATGACATCCCCTCATCACCCAAACACTGAACCTTTTTCCACTTAAATCACTTCCCCTCCATGTGACACCCTTCCATTCTTATTGCACACTCAAACCACTCCCAATAACTCTCCCTTCCTCGCACATTTCCCCCACTTAGGGATTTCCTCATAAACCCTAGCCAAGTCCCCCATGCAAGCCTTATACCAACCCACATACTATTTTTGTACATATGGACTCCAATCACCTCAACTACTCTTCCCTCACCCTACTTAAACCTCAAGTCAACTTTTTCCACATAAATGTCATCCCCATGCAAAGACTAACCATCCCATGCAAGCCTTACACTTCCCATACAAGATTTATTTCATCCTCTTATTTTAGTCATATTATCCTTTTATTTATCCACCCATAATCGATAAGATATATAAGCCTTTCTCACTTCCCTCTTACCACTCCACTCTCTTTACTTCTCTCATTTCCGCACAACCTCATCTTACTACTTAGGGACTCCAAGTATACATGTCATATAGGGTAACCATACATAAGCACAAGACAAGTACAAGTTACTTTACCATATTGCACTTGCCATAAAATATATACAACTTACCTTAGCTCCATGCTTAGAAACCTACGCTACAAGTGCATAATCCATAACCACATGAGGTACACACATATAAACAACACACGTAAACACATACTATACTTATTGGGTCTTAACCATATCCTTACCTAAAATGACACGGGGCTTGGAGCACGTTTCCTACACCTCCTTAGGGAACCGACTTGGTTCACCTATAAAAGGGAAACACTAGGGCTAACTTCCCCTCTTACTCCTTTCATTATTCCATAATTGATCTTTAGTAAGAAACTAGTATTAGTGATGATAATAATAATAGTCTTAGTAGTATTAATAAGGGTATTATTATTAAAGTGGCTAATAATAATATTAGTGGTAGTATTAACCGTAATAGGGTTAGTAGTAGTAATGATGATAATCATCATAATAGTGGTAGAATAATAATAATAATAATAATGATGATGATGATGATGATAAGGATAAAATAACAATTATGCAAAGATAATCTATATTTAAGTGATAGTAAGGGTTAGGGCACAACTAGAAGTGGAGGTGGCAATTAGAGCGGCAACGGTGGTTGTTATTTTGGGAAAGGTTGGAATTTTAGGGTTGGAAGAGAGAGGGAGGTGGTGGTTGTGAGGTAGTGGACCCCCAAAACTAGGAGGGTTGTAGTAGCGGTGGTAGTGTAGTAGGGTGGTGGTGTAGGTGGTGGTGGTTGTGGTGGCCGAGGGTGGTGGAGAAGGAGGGAGGAGGAAGGAGAGGGATAAAGGGGAAAGGAAGGGTAGGGGATGGTAGAGGAGGGTCTGGTGGGTTAAAAGGGAGGCAATGGGGGTGGTGATCATGGTAGAGGAGGCGGCGCATGGAAGTGAGAGGGGTGGCAATGAGGTGCAAAGGGCGGCTCGAGTTATCCACTTTGCACAGTTGGGATGAGCTACGTAGGGGGAGCTAAAGGCAGGGAGTGGTTTGGTTTGGTGGAGAGTGATGTAGGGAAGGGGATGGGTGGTGGTTTGGATGGTGGAGTTGCACGGCTGTGGCTAGGGCGACATCTAAAGGCATGGTGGTAGGGAAGATCAGGTATTTCTGGGTAGATCAAAAGGAGGAGAATGGGGGAATTGATGGGGTATTTATAGTTCTGGGAAGGAGAATAGGACAAAGGAGGAAGAGTACAAGGGAACAGGTGGGGTAGGGGATCGCTGGCAGGCGGTGGTAGGCCGGTACGAGCCTATAAAGGGTAGAGGTGCAGGTTATAGAGGGGGAGAAAGGGAAGGGGAATAGGCATAGGGGGAGGCAGTATAGGGTCGGGTTGGGCTTAAAATGGAAAGGAAAAAGACATGAGGAAAGAGGAGGAGTAGGATGGGAGAGGATGGTCGGGCAGGTTATAGGCTCGACCTGCAGTGCGAAGGAAGGAGAGGGGAGGAGGAGGAAGAATAGGGGTAGGGCAGCCAATTAGGGGAAAAGAAAAGAAAGAAAAGAAAAGAGAAGTGGATCGGTTAGGTGAGGGGAAAAAAGAGGAAAGGGAGTGGGTTGGGCTATGCGCAGGGGAAGAGAGGGAAAAAAGGGTTGGGTCACATGGGCAAGGCCCAACCGAGGGGGAGAAGAGAAGAAATAAAAGAAAAAAGGAAAAGGAGGAAAAGAGGGAAAAAAGGGGGGAAAAGAAAAAGGAAAATAAGGTGGTTGGGGTAGTTATGGTCTTTTTATATTTTTGAATTTTCTTGAAAATAATAAAATTAGTAAAAAATAAATAATTAGATTCCCTTTTATATTAATTTAGAAATTTTGGGTAAATCTTCCTAAATTCTATTTTAGTTATCAAATTACCCTAATCTTTCCTAATTTAATCCTATATTATTTCTCTCTTTTTTCCATCTTAATTACTCTCATTATTTCAGTAAAAAGGTTATATTTAATTAATCTCATATATTAACCCCTACTTTATTATAAATTCCTAAATTAGGGTTTTGGTGTATTGCACTTCTACCCTACCATGACGCCTACAACCACCCCTCCCCTCCTGCAACCATGCGCCTTGAGCCCCTATCATCTTCCCTATTCCCTCAGCCTCTTTCTAGGCTATAAATACCCTCTTGAGCTTCCATTTCCCTCTTCTCTCCACTTTCCATTCCTCCTTTATTTTTGTTTACCTCCCTATCCCTACCAACTCCAACACCGTGCCACCACCATCAACACCTAGCCACTCTCCATGATACCTCTCTTCCCTATCTACACCCTACCCACACTTGTAGAGCCACTCCTTCTCCCTCCTTCTTCCTTTTCTTCTCTTCTCCCAGCTGCTATAGATTGCATTTTTTCAGTCACAACCATCGACCATTCTCCTCCCTCCCTATCACCACCATGCTACAATCACCCTACATAGGTGCCTTAGCCTATCCTAGTGCCACTCCAATAGCCCCTTTCTCTCCTCCTCTTTTACCTTCTCCCTCTTGATCATGTGCCACCCTAAACCACCATCGGACGCCAGCCTATTCTAGTGCCACTACCACTCCTTGACCCTATGCTGCTATTTTTCTCCCCTATTTTGGTTACCTCCACTTCCTATACTATCCTTAAGATTTATTTAGACTATATTCCCTTTTATTTTTTTAAAAATATAAAGAAAAGAAAAGAAAAGAAAATTTAAATTATGCATATTCTCATTTTCTGGGTATTATTCCGGTGATAGTGGAAGAGTAGGTGTAGGTCATACGTGCTTAAAGATTAGAGTCACTTTGGTAAAGATATAATTATATATAAGGTTTTATTTATGCTAAAATATGTCATTGCTATGTGTTATGTGATGACATGCATAAAATGACAAATAAGTGTTGTATGTGCATTTTAGCTTGACAATAGCTAAGGAAAGGAGTTGTGTGGTTATGAATTTATTAACTTCAAGTGTTGATGTGTATCCATATTCTATGATATTGCATGTGTGGAAAGTTTGGGGAGTTTTTGTGTTGGATGCCTTATGACTTAGGTATGATTTTGTAATACCCGAAAAATTTGCTTAACCTAATTCCGCATCATTAGCCCTAATTTGACTCTAATATCAAGAAATCTTATTGTTAACCTTAACCAAATTTCTTAATTCTAAAACTTAAACCAAAATCGAAAACTAAAACCTTGATTTAGACAAAACTATATTCGTAAACCGAAACTGAAACCCGCTAAATTTTCCATTAATCTAAATTATTCGGCTAATCCCAAAATTCTTAATCTGATCCTAATTCCCTAACCTTTATCTCTTTTCTTTCTCTTTACCCTTTTCTGTTCTTCCTTTCCTCTCTTCTCTTCCTTTTTCTTTTCTTTTCTTTTCTCTTCTTCTTTGCGCCGAATTTTTTGGGCGCGAGAAGTTTTGCTTCTCCTGCACATACACTCGTCCACTTGCCTCCCACATACCCTTCTCACCATCACCTGCCAGCCCTGCCATCTCCCTTCTTCTTCTTCTTCTTCTTCTTCTTCTTCCAACATAACTTCATCATCGTCGTCGTCATCACTTCTCTACATTTTCTCCTTCTTAGCATGCCACCTACTAGTATAAATACCCCCAACTCTCCATTTTATTTCCATCCATCAGCTCCCCAACCTTCTCCTTTCTCCTTATTCTTCCTCCATCTTCCCTGTTTTCATCATCCGCACCACCAAATCCACCACCAAGCACCATCTAAACTAGGGTTGTGCAAAAAATCCGGGATCCGATATTTAAAAATCCGATCCGACATTTCGGATATCCGAACCGATTTTATTCTAAAAGGATATCCGACATTCGGATATCCGTTTTTTTTTTGGATTATCCGATCCGATAAAATATCCGATATTTTGTTGATTATTTCAATAATACATCATGTTATTGTATTTTTATAGTTTTAAGTTTTAAAATTTTATTTATTTTTATATTTCAAATATTTATAATAATATTTTAATACTTCTTTTAGATAAAATAAGATATTTATATGAATATAGATATGAATATTAATTGATATACGATCTTTATTTTTAAAAATATTGTAGCAAAAGTTATTAAAATTGATAAAATAGTATTTTCATACGCATATTGGATATATCCAAATCCGGTTCATATCCGGTCTGTATTTTTCGGATATCCGCATCCCGGATATTCGGTCTAAAAAATGCGGAGTGGATATCCGAAAAAAATATCCGAATGGATACGGATATCCGGTTTTGCACACCCCTAATCCAAACCACCACTAGCCACCCTTTGGCTGGTGGACCGGCTAACAAGGTTGCCCCAACCTTCTCCCTCACCGTCGCCGCCGACCGCCACCTCCTTTTCCTTCTCTTTTCCCTCGATCATTGTAGAGTTTCAGAGTGCATGACCCATGCATGGCTTGCTGCATGGCCGTGCAAACACCCAAATACCCTGCTGCACAGCCATGCAACCCTTGCACCGTCTGACCATGCAACGTTTTTACTCTCGGCTTAATTCTGCACGGTTGTGCAACTTTTGCATCACTTGGCTGTGCGTTTTCTATTCTCATAAACTATTGTGATCTGATTCTGCACGGTCGTCCAACTTCTGTACCGCCTGCCAGTGCAACTTTCCATCTTAGTCGTACAACCCTATTTTCACCCCAAATCTTCTCCAAACACCACCAAAATTTAAACATAGCTTCACTACACATATTTCTACACTTCCATACAATTTAAGGTTCTATTCAACTTTGGTAAATTTCATTATTACCTTTCTCTACCATAATCTCCCTCTTGATTTTTAACCACCAATCCTAATCTTATTTTATCTTGTTTCATAGGTAATTTTTCCCATAATCTTGGAGGAGGTATAGGATTTGCGTGCATAAATCCCAATGTCTTTGTCGGTAAGGATACATGTCATAGCTAGGGTGTTATGTGCTCCGTGAATTTTCTTTATATATGCTTTGTATTGAGTATGTTGTATAGAATAATTTATTTATGGAAATATTATGAAATGATATTCTTGAGAGAAATGAAATTATGCAAGTTCATGTTTGAGTATAATATTGGATACAATATACCTATGGGAAAGTAATGATACATGTTATTGCTAGGATTTTATGTGCTCCATGTATTTTCCTTGTATTGTTGATGTATATTTTTTTGTTAAATATATTGTATGGAATAATTTAATTATGGAAATGCTATGAGATGATGTTCTTGGGAGTAATGAAATTATGTAAGTACATGTTTGGGTATAATATTGGTTACAAAATATCTATAGGAAACTAAAGATATGTACTTCGAATAATAAGTGGAAATGTATATGCTTTGGGTTTTATAAAGCTTTGGGAGAATACGCTTGTCTTGATTACCCTGAGGGTATTATGGTCTTTTAAGGATCTGAATATTTTCTTTATATATACTTTGTGTTGAATATGTTGTGTTGAATAACTCAATTATGGAAATGCTATGAGATGATGTTCTGGGGAGTAATGAAATTATGTAAGTATATGTTTGGGTATAATATTGGTCACGCAATATCTATGGGAGAATAAAGATATGTACTTCGGATAATAAGTGAACATGTATATGCTTTGGGTTTTATAAAGTTTTGGGAGAATACGAGTGTCTTGATTTCCCTGAGGGTATTATGGTCTTTTGAGGATAATTACGTGGTCATACTTATGTGTTTAATTGTATATCTTGAGTTTGGCATTATAATACACAATCAACTCTAAATAAGATATTAATCATGTAAATTAAAAGATAAATTGAGTCGGGTTAAGGTATTTATATGGCTCCATTCCACCGGATAATAATAGTGGCTTGAGTGTGTTTTCCCCGAGAGGTGTTCCAATCTATTTCACCGGATTAAGAATAGTGGGGCCCCATACTCAATGTGAATGAAAATACAATTAGGAGTTAAAGTATAAATGGGAATATACTAATCACTTAAAGTAAAAGACTACATGAGTCAGAATCGAGGTGTTGAGTCCATTCCACCAGATAATAATATTGGCTCGGGTGTGTTGTCCCCGAGAGGAGCTTCAGATCATTCCACCGGTTTAATAAATAGTGGCTCATAAGTACTTTTACTCTGAGAAGTGTTGGTTTCGTTCCACCAGATAATAATAGTGGCTCGGGTGTCTTGTCCCCGAGAGGTGTTTCAGACCGTTCAACTGATTTAAGAATAGTGGGGTTGCTGAACTCAACGTAAATAAAAGATTGGAATATAGCATATATAAATGAAAGACTTGGAATCAATTTTTATCTGGAATTCTTTGATTTATACATGTATGATTTTCTTATGATAATTCTTGTAACCCTGCTTGACTGTACCATTACCTTACTCAATACGTAGCGTACTAATCATTCGTCTTATGGGTGCTACTCAATCTAATGAGTAGACACTCTCTTTTTTGCAAGTGATTGATGGTTATTAGCTTGGTGTGCTTTCCTTGGGTGAACGCTAAATAAATTGGTAAAAGGTATGGTTATTTTGGATATCCCTATCTCTTTGGACTCTTAGTCCTATGTTTTCACTATTTATTTCCTTCTCACTATTTTGTATCCTGTATCGCAATGGAATCAAGTGCTTCTCATACCTAATTTCTTGGCATAAAATTACTTTTCCTTGTACCCGACATAAACTGGGCATAGGGAGTGCCTCTTCTATGTTGGATGCGGCGTGAAACCCCTACATTTTATGTTTTGGCTTCCGTTGTTAACTCTTTAAAACGAAAAATTTTAAGTTCTGAAATTTGAGGGTGTTATAGACTTTTAGACCTAGGGGAAGTTTGGTTAATATCTTAAAAAGTGACATGTAGTGCAATTTAGGGTGTAAATTGGACTAAAATAGTTTGCAAATGCAATATGAAATATATGTGATAAAAAAAATAAGGAGGTTTAGGGTAAATATAGTATGGGTGAATAACCATGCATGGGGAAAGTAAAACCTAAGGGGAGATATGATCATATGTGAGTAGAGTGGGGTTTTATTACCAAAAAAATGGACATGGGGGTTAAAGATGGCATTTTTGGGGTAGCCATGCAAATTTGGGAAGTTCTTTGAGCATTAGGGGAAGAGATATGACTAAAAGGTGAAACTAGGGTTTTGGGAGGTCATAGCACGAAACCCTAGAGGTAGGCTATTATCGCATGTATAACATGGAGGATCTGGACTATAACCTTGGAGTATGATGTTAATCATGCCATTTTGGGAATATGTAACAAATTTAGTAGTCATGTAGGATAGAGGGAAGTAGTTATAACTAAAATGAGGAATTAGGGTTTTGGAGGGGGCTTGAATAGGAAGGGTATTATCACATGTTCAAAATGGAGGAGTTAGACTATGGTATTTTAGATGATGGTTAACAATATAATTATATGTATGGGTATGGAAATTTAGGGCTAGATAAGCAGTAGTGGAGGAGCTAGGTCAACCAGGAAAAATTAGGGTTTTGAGAAGTAACCCTAGAAGTTAGTTATTATCATATGTGAGAAATGGGGTAATAGGTCATGATCCTTGACTAGGGGCTTCTAATAACATATTAGGGTTTGTTGGATAGAATAGGGACTCAATGGGGCACTGGAGGTGAGGATGTACTAGAGTTGTGAAATTAGGGTTTCCAAAGGGAAACATTTTTGCATTGGGGTAGTAGTAAGGAAGGTGTCATGCATGAAGTAGGTGTACATGATTGTGTGACGAACATAAAATAAATAAAAAATGAATAATATACTAATCACTTAAAGTGGAAGATCACTTGAGTCGGGTCCAATTGTACCTACCGATCCATCGACTAGAATAGTGGCCAAGAGCATCTTGACATGAAAGTTGTACCTAATATTGTTCCACTGGTGAGAATAGTAGGGTCCCGAACTTAAGTAAATTAAACCATTGGATGATAATAACCCATGGTAAGACATTAATTACTTACAAAGGAATACCACGTGGGTCTATAGTGGTTGTACCTTGATTACTAATCCACTGGTGAGAATAGTCACTAGAAGCGTTCTACCATGGGATTATACCTTGATTACCGATCCACCGATGAGAATAGTGGCTAGGAGCATCCAGCCCTAGAAGTTGCACTTATTTACCATTCCACCTATTAAGAATAGTGTGTTCTCTGAACCTAACGTGGATTCAGATAATAATGAATGAATTAGTATGATCTTCTTATACACGTGTCATCCCTTATTGTGGTGTTATTGATATCTGTGACCTACCTGACTATATTGTTACTTTACTCAGTATGTAGCATACCAATCACCTCTATTATGAGTTTTGCTCATTTTCATGATCCATAAACCCTTCTAAGTTGGTACAGATGAATGAGGACTCACTAGACAGCTTTGCTACATACACTGCTATGATTGGGGTAGAGTGATGCTATTGTGACCGGGGTTAGGGACTGAGAGTGTGACATCCGATTGTTGTTTTAGCCAGTTTTCTTCTTATTAATGTTTTTTTATCTTTTATTTATGTATGTTAGTACTCCTTTTGGAATGAACACCTAAATCTTATTTATGTTATGGATTGCTCTTATGCTGTACGTATCATTGTTTGCATACTGTTTTATCTTAGCCTGTAGTTGGGATAGGGATGGTCTGGGGCCAGATTAACACTCAAATTACCCTAGGTGACCAATCTAGATAATAAATTCATAATCTTGGATAGGAGATCATTAAACTAGGTTTATTAATATAACCATAAATACACATAACAATTAAGTCCAATTCACATCTCACAATTTATCATCTTGTAACCTTCAATTATCCTCCTACCCCATACTAATCTAGCCTATCATATTAATAAAAACAAAAAAAAGAATAATATAAACGCACAAAAATCATAAACTTAATAATAATATAGAAAAAAAATAACAAATATTAAATTAAACTACACAAAAATCACAAACTCAATTAAATAAACAAATAATGGGAATTGCATTAAACACAATAATAAGTACGAAACAAATAAATGAAATAAAGGAAAGAAACAACTTAGGAGATTGCAGAACCACAAACATTATATGACCTTGAATCCTTCAATTACATCATTTAACTAACTAAATCTAACAAAAGAATCCTAATTGTTTAAAATAATGAAAAATGAAGTTGAAGTTATGACGGTAGAGCTCTTCGATATTTTATTCGACCTAATATAAGTTATATATATATAGATAGAATGAAGTGCAAATTATATCCAAACTATGTCAAAAATACGGCCCGTAGTCATAAATATAGGACACCCATATTTTTACACTAATACTATGCACGTGGTTGTAATAAATGGAACACGTGAGAGGAGAGCCAAGGAAATACTAGGCACCTATATTCCTTATCTATTGATTGTATTGACTTAATTTTTCTTCATGTGACTTCTCTTTTAGGGTCTTGTATGATGGTACATCCAATTTTCCATGACTCCAAGATTGATTCTTATATTGTACATCTTTTCCTTAGTTATCAGACCAAATTATTTTGATTTTATCTTTTTTTTTAAACTAGGCCAATAGAGAAAACTCAAGGAAAATGGTTAAATTGTATAGAAAGTTGGTTCAAGATATGTCAAATAAGTCCATATATTATGCACCTATCAATATACTAGCAACAAAGTATCTACAAATGTATAGTATCTGTACACATCTTGTACTAAGTAACACAATTATCCTAAAGAGATAACATTATGTATGAGGGCCATGTAAAGAAGGAAATAGAATATATAATGACAAGATAATAACATGCTTACATATATAGATGCCAATTGAATAGAAGAAAACTCAACCATCAAATATAAAATAATATAATACAAAGGTATGGATAGATGAGATTCATTGATTATTATATTTCATTATCAAGATCACATCCAATATATTATATTAATTTGAGGATAGAAACTCAAAGAAACCATAATAACTAATATAGTTCACGAACAGTACTAGCCTAGCGGACCCACCCAGAAATGTAACTAGACCACCAAATAACAGAACACTTATTCACTTAAGTATGCATACCTCCCATAGGGCCAAAATATATCGAGACAAAAATGGAGTAGAAGAGGGATTTTCTAATCTTGTAAGGCACCCGAGATCATATAATAGAAAACACCAAAATAGTACCAAGTGAATACCAAACTTAACTCGAATAGCTACCCTAAGCGGTACAAGTCCCGACTCAAGATCTTTCCCTATCAGTGATTAATGTCTTATCAAATATTTAGGTCAAACAAGAACAAAGGCCATAGAATATCACTTAATCACTTTTATGAGCATAAGCTAAGTATTTTAGTAATTTTTGATATTATACATGCTCTTGATCCATATAGGAATCAAGGCCCAAACCACTTAGAGCATATTGGCCCATTAACATGCCATTAAGGTCGAATTGAATATATGAAACATTAAAACCCAAGGAAGATTATTGAGGTATTAAATCCTAAGAAAGATTATTAAGTAACTAAAGCCCAAGTTTCATTCATGAAACACCCAATAAACTTAGATTTTATTGTACATTAGTTCCAATTATTCAAGACAAGGTTTAATTGCCAACATCTAGGTCAACCAAGGGTTCGCTTATAAGGTCAAATCAAATAAATAGTATAAAGGCACATAAGATGAATAAAATATCTTTAATTCAAACTAATTTACCTTAGTATTAAGAGATGTGTATTTTATGCTAAAAGGAATATACTTAACCAATTGTTTTATTATGATGAAATATAAATAGAACACAAAGATAAGTTTCTAATATTACTCAATGTACCCAAAGTATATATTTCACTTTTTCTTTTTCTTGCTTAATTAATTATATTATTTATAATCCCTAGGTCTTGTCATAAAATGTCACCTAAGTGTCAAACTTATCCATTTAACTTATTTTATTACCATAATATTCACTTAGATTTCAAATTTTCCACAATTTACATGTAATGGCCAAAATGTCATTATGCACCTAACATTACCTTAAACTTATAGAATTCATAACTTAATCTAAAAACAAAAATCAAACCCAAATATATCATATACCAAATTTTATATAAAAGAACTAATGAGGACAATGGTACACTTAAAACTTTCAAAAACAGTTTGTAATGCCCAATATACCCATGGTTGATTATGCCCAAACCTTAAATAAATTCATTTCAAATCTAAATGATCCAATACTCATAACCTAATTTCTATACCCTATTATAAATAAAATGAAATACTTATATAAATTTAAAATAACCAAAACACACATGAAATAACCAGAAGAGCTAAATTACTCAAATCTAGTCATGTCCATCACAACTCTACTAAAAATTCAGCACAACATAACTAAGAATTCATCATAACCCCAATACATATTCACCACATTTCCAGCAAACGTAAGAATATGTGAAAATCACACAAATTATTATCTCATTCAATTTTCATGATTATACACATAAGATAGAAACATAAAAATGTCATAAAATATTTTTCAATATATTATTTCATGCATATAATTGAAATAAACCTAATCATGCATAAAATAACATATAAAACTCCTAGCACAAAATTATATTTCTAAAGGTTAGTTTAGATACCAAAATTCCTAAGCTCCTAAGCAATAATAAAAAGCCCAGTCAAATAGCACATAAGGATCTTCTTAATCACCTTCAAAAAGGAGAATAAATATAAGCTTAGAATGGAAATCAACAATATGGAAAAAGAATGAAAAGAAGAAGAGAAATAAAAAAACAACCTTTATCTTATAATGTGGTGGGTTTTAAGCAAGGAAAACAAGGAGAAAATGGGAGAGTAAGGAAGGGTTAATGTTGGAGATTAAAAGGAAAAGAGCAAGAAGGTATGAAGGTAAGGAAAATGCGACACAAACGTGGTTAACATTAGGAAAGAAAATGCATGTGTAGAATTATAGAAACACCAGTTTGATGTGAGCAGCAATAGTAGTTGAAGGCTTCCAAAAAATATGAAAATGAAAATGAGGGTGAAAGGTGATTAGTGGTAAGTTTCAAGAAATAAAACCAACAATAAATAATTTGAGAAAACAAGTTGTGGTAGTTGGATGAAGTTGGGGAAAAATATAGGTTAAAGGTTAGCTACGACTTGAAAGTTAGGCATCCAAACATCAACTAAATGCCCAAAAAAATCAAATTTTATGGATGTAAAATAAAATATTCATTTAAAGGGTTAAAAAATAGAGGAATACAACAAAGTACCAAAGAGAACGAGCTACATAAAGTTGGAAAATATCAGATGGGGAAACTTGTGCTAAGTTGCTGAAATCATGCCTTTGAACAAATTTTGACATTAGAACATAAGTTAGGATGTGTGGATGAGTTAGTCATAGTTATTAGCTAATTATGAAGGAGTGTGGAGTGAGTTTTTGGTTTTACTCTAGCCTAACTTGAGTGTTAAGATTAGGGGTGTAAGAGAGATTCTTAGGTATAGTTGAGTGTGTATAAGCATAATTATGGTACTTTGTACATTTATTGGTTGAGTGAAAGGTAACCAAGTTAAAAATCTGATTTTTTTTTGTTAGGAGACTATTTAGCATTGAAATATTAGTTAGAGGATTGGTTACAATTTATCTTGATTAATTAATTTGTAAGAAAGTTCAATAATTGATACATATTGGGAAAAATATCAATTGAACTCTAAAAATTATAAAAAAATTATGGAAATGTCCAAAATAATCTTAGAAACTCAAATATATAAAAATATTTGGTATCAAATTTTCTTTGAAGATGAACAGAAAAAGAGTGAAAATAGTAAAAACGCATAAGTTGTGGAAACGTATTTTTCTGCAAATGCACGAAACAAATAACTAAGGGTTCAAACTACCATGGATTGATGCTATATTTTTAGAAAACCAAATATATAAAAATATTTGGTTTCAAAACTCATTTCATGATCAATAGATTAAAAATGAAAAAAAGGGCTAAAATTGTCTAATCGTGTAAATAGACTTTTTTTTCCAATTTAACAATTTAGAAGAAAATGGTGAAACATGAATGAATATAATGTTCAAATGAACTTAAATATCTTTTTTAATCAATTCATAAATTTTGAACAAGTCAAAAAGAGCAAAAACATAGGAATTGGAAGAATTATAATAATTGTATTTTCTGCAAACAAGGGAGATGATCGACGAAATGTTTAAAAATTAACACGAATGGGGTGTGTGTGTGTGTGTATTAAAGACATTTTAATAGACAAATAAAATATGGTAATTAGAATTTGAGTGTAACACCCCCAAATTTACTACTGAAAAATTTCGTTTACTTTTAAAGGCGGAAGCAAGAAATAAAACTGTAAATCCGGGGGTATTACCACCACACTTAGTACCAGATCGATTCATGCCTATCAACCCGATACTAAGTGCTAAGGCTAAAAAGAATAGAACAAAAAAAAATCATGCGTAAAGCATAAGTTTTACGGAATCAGAGTGCGAAAGTCAAAAGTTACATTCCGAAGTACAATTTAAAAATTCCAAATGTCAAAGGACTTAAAATAACGGAATAACAAAGTAGGATAATGCAAAGAAACAAGATAGGGGAAGTTCTCCAGCCATGTCACTCTCGGCCCCTAAGCTAGATCCAGACTCAACTCTCAGCCCTGAAAATGCCACAGACATCGTCCCCTACCTGCAAAACTCAGACGGGACTTTTGCTCGTGGAAATGAGCAGCACCCATGAAACAGGTGATCACTACGCTACGTACTGAGTAAGGGAATAGACGCACTAAGGCCCACATGCACAGATGAACAAGGAGACATAGCATGTGAATAATATACAATAACACAGATGAACAATGTTGGTTACAAATCAGATAACTTTCTCATAAGATCTCAGACAATTATAACGATTCACATCATAGTCTTTATCGATCCATGTGAGTGTGGGAGCCCCACTATTATAGCCGGTGGAACGATCACGAGGGCCATGCCCTGCAACTATTATAGCCGGCAGAACGGTCGCGAGGGTAATATACCCTGCCACTATTATTTGCCGGTGGACCGGTCTAGGTTCGGCTCAACATCTTTCTCTGTAAGTAATTAGTGTTTTAACGTGTCTTATTCGAAAGAATATCACCCATGTCATGCATGGCTAGAGGGCCTCAACACATCACATCAAAACCGATGACATATTCGTACTATCACATAGTGATGAGGACACAAGCACACGTCTTGATTCCAAACCACGCTATACATGGAACAGTTAAGATAATGGCGTTTAAGGCCACGACACATAAATCATATAGAACATCCATGGCACGTAGGACACATGTCACACATTCAGCCTTAACTATATCCTTACTCGGTTTAGGGTACCGAGCTATCTCCTGCGCTTATATTAGGCCACTAAACACCCTTTGTAATTATCATACTTAACACATTTCTCGCATTGAAAACCCAAATCATGACCCTCAGACTCAACTCTCCCTCATACCTCACTCCTCCTCATTTATTCTTATTATTTTCTTTTTCCACCTTCTCAAGTTAGGGTTTCTTTCCCAAACCCTAGGTACCCTTATATGACCCTACGTACTATTTTTCACCTCAAGCCTCCAGACTCCCAAACAGACCTTCCATTAGTCTCCCCACGTCCCAAAGTAACTTTTCATACGTAAGGTTCGCCCCCATGCTGACCTTAACCTCCCCATGCAAACCCCATCATTTCCACCATGCCAACTCTATCATTCCCATACAAACCCTAGTTTTCCCATGCAGCCTTATTTTCTTCCACTCTTCTATTTATTTAATTCTCCCTTTTCTTATCATTTCACCGATTACAGACTACCTAGGTCGTCCATACCTACGTTAACCAACGTACTTCCCTTTGGTTATCTTAGTTGCTTATCTTTCTCTTTCAAACCCTCACTCCACAACTCCTCATCAAAACACCTAGCATGCATGTCATAGGGGTCACACCACATCACGTCATATTTGCACCTTACCATATTAGTACATACAGACAAGAGCACGAGAACATACCTCGGTTCCACGCTGCGCTACATAAATACACATATAACATACAGATTATAGTATACAACCGCACAAAGCATACAAGACAGTTAAAACATGCAATACACACAGGTGGCCTTAGTTACGTCCTTACCTAAATCGGCGCCGGGCTTGGAGCACGCTCCTACACCTCCTGGGGTTTGACCCGGTTCACCTATAAGGAAGAAATACTAAGGGTCAATCTCCCTCTACCTGAATTATCATAATTTCCTATCTTACCCCTATCCTGGTCTAGTACAATAATTAACATTGATAATAGTAGTTTATAATTAAAAGGTGGGGTTATTATTATTACTAATAATGATATTGTTATTAATACCAATAATAATAGTAAAATACTAATAATAATAATAGTAATGATAATAATAATAATGATAATGATAATGATAGCAACAACCACGATCTGATAATACTCATAATAATAGTAATAATAGTAAAAATAATAATAATGATAATAATAATAGCAACAATAATATTGGTGATGATAATAATGATAATATTAGTGCAATAGCAATAATAATACTAAAAATAATGATAATAAGGATAACACCACGATATTAAGGGTTAGAACAATAACATAATAATAATAATAATAATAATAATAATAATAATAATAATAATGGTAATAAGAGTAAAAATAATAATAATAACAATGATAGTGAAAATAATGGTGATAGTAATAACGATAGTAATAATAATAATAATAATAATAATAACAATAAGGATAATTATAATAATAATGATAATAACACAACAACAACACAACCATAATAATAATAATAATAATAATAATAATAATAATAATAATAATAACAATAATAATAATAATAATAATCACAACAATAATAATAATAATACAATAGTTGTGGCAATACTAAGCATAACAAAAATACTAAGGTAATAATATTAAATTATAATGTTAAGGATAATAGCGATGGTAATAATCGATAAAATAATAAATGCATTAAATACAACAACAACAAAAATAATAACAAAGATAATCATAATAATAATAATAATAATAATAATAATAATAATAATAATAATAATAATAATAATAATAATAATAATAATAATAATAGATATAATCATAATAACTTAACAAGGTTTTAGTATCAACTAATACCATTAATTAGAAGTTCTTGGGGGTAATATTAGGACCTAAGAATAATAATAGGGTAGTAATAATAGTAATTATGATAGTAGTATTAATAATAATATTGATTACCATATCATTAATAATATTGGTTAATAGTATTAAAATTTATTAACACTTTTATTATTCAGGGTCTAGGGTTCAATTGTTCAAGGAATTTGGGGCAATCTGGCTGAGGTGGTGGTGGCGGCGGCGGCGGCAGCGACGACGGCGGTGGAGGAAGGGAGAAAAGGGGGAAAGTGGATGTGGAGGCTAGGGAAGAGGGAAGTAGGGGAAAGTGGAGGTGTAGGGTGGTAGAGCAGGAACCCCTGGTTGTTTTGGGGGTAGTGGCGGTGCTGCAAGTGGCGGTATGGCTGGCGGCGGCGGCGCAAAGGTGGCGCGAGGGGGGGTCGAAGGTTGTTCGGGAAGGTAATTTTGCACGGCCAAGGCGGCACGTGCGGGGCAAGGCAAGGAGGTCTAGGGGGTTGGTTGTGTAGAGGGCGGTGTAGGGAGGATTTTGGTGGCATGGGGAGGCGGCAACGGTGGCCGAAGGCGGAGGAAAGGGCGGTTGAAGGTGGGGTGGCGTGCGTTGGAATTTCTTTGGGTTCCAGATTTTCGAACCCGATTCAAGTGGCCTTCGGGGCTATTTATAGGCAAATTGGGATGGGAAAACGACAAGCTTCGAGGGGGTTAGGGGGGTTAGGTTCTTGCGTGTCCGGTGAGGCTGGCCGGCGCAGGGGTCTGCAGTTGCAGACCGAGATTTATCGGGGAGAGAGAGAGAGAGGTTTCGTGCGGGGAAAGACTGAATCAATTAGTCAAATCTATAGGGGAGACAACGAGGAGGAGACGAAATGACAGGTGTTGTGGCGTGGCGTTGAAGGCTGTGTTTACCGGCGAAATTTTTGGTGACAGGCGGCGAGAGGTAGACGACGACGCAGGGGGGAGAAGAAGAAGAGGCTGGATCGACGGTCCAGCGAAAAAGAGGAAAGAAAAAAAGGCAGCCCAACTGGCCGGGAGAAAAGGAGATGAAGGGGCGCGGGAGAGGGAACTGAGCCGCGAGGGGGTGCTGGGCCTAGCAGGCCGGCCCAGTCGGGGGGAATAAGGAAGAGAAGGGGAAAGAAAGAAAGAAAAAGGAAAAAGGAGGGAGAAAAGAAAAAAGGGAAAAAGGAAAAAGAAGGGAAATTAGTGGTTGGATTAATTAGCATGATTTGGTTGATTGGGATGTTTAATAATATATAAATATTACACGAATAATTAAATTATCTTTTTAGGTTAATTTAGGGATTTTTTTTGAAAGAAATTTCTTAAATTCCATTTTAATTAACAAAACACTTTAATTTTCTCCAATTAAATTATTTATAAAGTTTATATTAATTGAAGCTATTTTATCCTTCTTATTTTAAATAAAATAATTTATTTAGTTAGTTTCTAAAATAAAACCCTTAATTATCTTAAAATACCACAAGTCCTCCTATTTAAAACACTTATAAATTCCTTCTTGATTTATCCTAATTAATTTCCTTTTATTTCACTAAAAGTAGTTTGTTTTAATTAATTTCCTAATAATTCCCTATTCGGCCATGATTTCCTAAATTAGGGTTTTAGGGGTATTTCATTGAGAGAATGGGTATTACAATTAGAAATATTACATGTGCTAGTTTATGTAAAACTCATAATTAAATGAGGTTGTTCAACAAGCAACATGAGTGTGTAGAGGCAGATAAATATTGGCATTAATTAGAGAGTTAATATTATATCTAAAATAGGTTTAAATGGGTAGTATTGAATCTCAAAAGATAAGGTAAGATTTAAGTATATAAAACTAAATTTTGGTAGTTACTTTAGCCGCACATTGATGATTTGTCTAAAAATAATAATAAGAGAGATATAATATTTTTAATTCATTTTAACTTGAGAACATCAAAATAAAATAATTCTAAAAGTTTTGTAAAATTTATATACTTAAAAAGATCATTTCAAGATGCAAAACACGATAAAAATAAACTGAGATGAAATTGGTATTTTTCGTCAAAACTTCTATTTACCATTCTTGAAAATAACTAGAAAACTCATAAAAATACAAAGAAGAAGAAGAAGAAGAAGAAGAAGAAGAAGAAGAAGAAGAAGAAGAAGAAGAAGAAGAAGAAGAAGAAGAAGAAGAAGAAGAAGAAGAAGAAGAAGAAGAAGAAGAAGAAGAAGAAGAAGAAGAAGAAGAAGAAGAAGAAGAAGAAGAAGAAGAAGAAGAAGAAGAAGAAGAAGAAGAAGAAGAAGAAGAAGAAGAAGAAGAAGAAGAAGAAGAAGAAGAAGAAGAAGAAGAAGAAGAAGAAGAAGAAGAAGAAGAAGAAGAAGAAGAAGAAGAAGAAGAAGAAGAAGAAGAAGAAGAAGAAGAAGAAGAAGAAGAAGAAGAAGAAGAAGAAGAAGAAGAAGAAGAAGAAGAAGAAGAAGAAGAAGAAGAAGAAGAAGAAGAAGAAGAAGGTATATGATCAATTTAAAATGATCTAGGAGAATTTAGATAACCAAGAGTGGCTCTAAAGGTCTCATAAAATGAAATTGTAATCAAAGATACATATAACAAAATGAAACGTTTCTAAAATGTAACTAGGGTTTGAGTCTCATTCAAAAGATGCAACAAATATTTAAATATAATATTTCTATAATTTTCATAATATCAAATATAATTTTATAAAGTGGATTATTGCAGTTATGGAATGTGCTAGTTTTATATCATACTCTCTTATTTGTAATAGGATGTCGACACCTCCCTTTAAGTGATAAAAAGGTACAAAATAGGGTGACCCCATTGTCTCCTTATTTTGTTTGTACTATTTATGGACTATCTAAGCAAATACTTGAAGCTTCTATGGGAAAATCCATAGCTTAAGATCCACTAGAGATGTAAGCTATTAAAGATAATTAATCTGAGCTTTTATTAATAACTTGCTCCCATTATTTGATGCTAATATGGCTTCTATGTGGAGCCTAATGGAGATGTTTGGGCATTTTTCAAACATGTTTAGATTTTGTGTTAATATAGGTAGATGAATAGTTTTTTAGTGGTGTGGATAACATTTTATGAACATTTATTATGAAGTTATTAGGATTCCAAAAGGTGTTCTTTTCTATTACTTACTTCAACATACCTTTGTCTTCGGTAAAAAAAAAATTCTGCTTATCTACAATCGATTCTGGAGGAGGTTACTATGCGACTTCAACACTAAAATACCTTGAATGCAATTATGATTTAGTTGCTTAAATCTATTATGTCTAATATCTGGGTCTACTTCAATTGGGTAATTCTATTGCCGAAGAAAATTTTAAATAAGTTAATTAGCCTTTGTCTTATCTTTCTGTGGTATGGGAAGGTGACCAACAGATGAAGAACTTTAATTTCATGGGATTAATTGTGCTCATCTCAACTTGTGGAATTGATGTGTGATTGATAAGTTATTATGAACCATCTATATTAAGAATGAATCCCTTTTGGTAGAGATACCAAATTTTACCTCTATATTTGATTAAATCCCAAACCGCAGGGTTAGAACCATGTTTAAGTGTTGGCAATTACATTTAAATAAATAACAAAAATAACAACATCAGCGTGACATAAATAATGATGCAAGCAATGGAATACAAAATAAAGACACCAACAATGATGTAAGCAATGGCGTATGTAATGACATCATAAGTAATAACTATACTTTGTTGACAACTCATACAAACACATATATGGAGGAGAGTAAAAGACGAAAAAAGAAGTGGTGCAGAATAAAAGAGAAAATGTAGATACCGGTCTTTCCATAAAAGTAGGAATCTTGTAAACTTTATCTCTATTATATGTGCCATAATAATTGTGCGAAAGGATAAGATTTTCTTATTGTAATCTAAATAAAAAAACAGAGTAAGAGTCTTATCTACTCTAATTATTGTATACCCAACAGGATAACGTCATATGTAAGAAAGAATTTAGCTTGTGGGCTTTTCTGGCCTATAAATAGGGAGTATCTGGATCATTTGTATCCAAGTGACCCAAAACACAAAAAAATTCTTATGTAAATAAAAACAACTTTGCATAATAAATCATTTTTACTTAGCAAAGCCCCTACACCCCAATTGGTATTAGCGTGAGTGTTCTTTAAGAAAAACTTATACACACATACGAATAAATCTTTGTCTATCTTATCCTATCTATATTCCATCTTCTTCTATATTCTAATTGAGTAATTACATAGATCATGGAAAGAGAGTAAAAACATTTTCCCCTAGCTCTAAGGGGAAAGTGAGTAGAAAGGGAAAATGGAAATAGAAACCCAACACACTGTAGTAGTATTATAACACCTTTTATATATTATGAAAACAATCCAAGAAGATTAGGAGACCTATAAGAAAACTGAGGAGTAGAGAGTAGGTGTTTGGTCTTCCATTTGATTATCTTTGTAATGCCCTAAAATTTAATAATGAAAATTTTTATTTTTAGAGGAAGCATAATACCAAATTAGCTACGTGTTACCATTATGATTAGCTTAAGTCTGGCTTACCATACCATCTTCACGTCAATCACAAGGAAAAACGATTAGAATGTAAAACATCATGAATAGAAGATGAGAGAGAATTCCTAAATTTAAATATGAGTTTAGAAACTAACTTCAAGTATAATATCTAAAAAGGGATATCATAGAGCTAAGAGTACAATAAGGTATATGGATAAAAGGTGATATCTGGATAATATGATTCTACACCCAATCCTTGATACATGATATCACTCCTCCACACATAGAGTATCATAAGCAACAAAATCATCCACTAGGTGTGCATTGATCTACACAAAAGCATGAGGGTCATCTACTCGTAAGAATGAGCAATACAAATGAAAAGGATGATCAGTATGTTATGTATTGAGTAAGATAACAATGCTGTTGAGTAAGGGATACAAAGAATACATGAGTTCACATCAAAAGTATAGCATGCATGCTCGATACATACAAAATGTAAGGTAAACGTTGATTTTAGGTCTATTTAATACATGTAACATGATCTATTTTTTCATTTAAGTTGAGTTTAGGGACTTGACTATTCTTAACCGGTGGAACGGTATTGATAATATACAACCCTAGGGAAAAATACTCTTGGTCACTATTCTTTGCTGATGGAATGGTAGTAATAATATAAACCCCAAGACAAAATGCTCATGACCACTATTCCCATCTGATGGAACGAACATATACAACCGCTCATGACTCATGTAGTCTTTCACTTTA
This sequence comes from Tamarix chinensis, assembly GCA_030549775.1. Classification (NCBI taxonomy): domain Eukaryota; kingdom Viridiplantae; phylum Streptophyta; class Magnoliopsida; order Caryophyllales; family Tamaricaceae; genus Tamarix; species Tamarix chinensis. Next base: position 61,662,458 of record CM060172.1, read on the forward strand.
AGTGTTTAATATATTATCAATGGTTATCATCATTTTCATGATTTATTTTAAATTGAGTTCAAGAGCCTCACTATTCTCAATTGGTGTAATGGTATCAATAATATACAACCCCAGGGAAAAATGCTCTTGTCCACTATTCTCAACCGATGGAACAATATCAATAATATACAACCCAAGGACAAACACTCCTAGCCACTATTCTCATTTGGTAGAATAGACAGGTATATCTAGTCCTAACTCACGTAGTATTTAATATTACATGATTAATATGTTAATAATTAGTTTGATATGCACATCACATAATTGAAACATGTATAGCACAACCATATAGTTATTAAGTCCACCCTCAAAGGATAGGTCCATTATCTTTCTAAGAAAGGATAATTTCACAAGTAAGTCATAACTTTACCCAAAAAACTCATATACTAACCAAATTCAATATACAATCTAAAATTCTAGTATTAACAACCATTTCCAAAAGGCCAGCCGCTGCTTAAATCCATCAACTGGTTGGATAGAACTCATTGACTAGTCTATGAATAGACTACTATTTTTCCAAATAGATCGATCGGTTTGAGAAAAATCATGGTTTGGTTGAGTCAAACTAATCTACTGATTGGGTCAGACCAATCGACTAGTTTGTATAGTTTGTATTCTTTTGGTTTGGTTATGCTTTGAAGCTATATTTGGGACTATCTTCTGATTATTAATGGGATAAAATATATATTTCATCGTGGCTTAATGGCCTAATAAAATGATTAAATGGAACATAATCTAATATATACTATATAGGTATTGTAAATGCTAAATGGGTATTCCCTTTATGATAAGCAATGGTATTGAAAAAATAGTAATGGAACACAACTTGGGCTTGAGTAAAATAATATGATGGACATGAATAATAATGGACAACGATAATTGGAAACCCACATGGTTAGAAAAATGAAAAGAAAAAGACTGATATGGAATAAACATGGAAAATGCCTTTCTTGCTTTTATATGGGCCTTATGTGATCTCTTATTTTTATAAATAACATACTAATCACATAAAGCGAAATACTGTTGAGTTGAGTATGGGTTTAAGCTACCCGATCTTTGATTAGATACTAGGGTTTAGTCTACCTTCAGGCTTTGCCTTCAGACGGGATCCTGAGAGGTCCTAGTGCCTTACCTACTCTACACACTAATAATGTACTAAGGGGTATCGTTTATAAAATATCTAGTTACCTAGGTGGTTGGCTTCAGCCTAGACTTATGCCCATATTAGATGGCTTTGGTCTAGACTTATGTCTTTTGGTGATTGGCTTTGGCTTGGACTTTATGTTCCTTATTTGGACAGGCTTCCATGGTATGTGAGACCATGGGGTGGTGCACACTCCATCGCTCGATAATGATAAAATATGGATGATAAGTAATTTGGATGATAAATACCTAGATAAATAATAAGCGAATATGAATAATTGGTTAAGGATGAAAAATGGTTAGATGAGAAAAAGGATAAAAGTTGGCTTGTAAACTTAGTCAATGACTTAAGTAACTAATTGGTTATTGAATGAAATGTTGGCTGGATGATTAACCTATGCCATACATGAGCTAGGAAATGGTATAATCTAAAGGATTGAGTAATTATAAATAAACCTTAGTGGTTTATTAGATTTATCTATTCAATGCACGTGTGAGTGCCTATCTGATTATAGTATAAATTCAAGCATGATATATTGTGTATCGCATGCGTTATGCATGATAGCATGTCCTGGTGTACTCTTATCCTTATGTATGTGGTATTAGCATGATTCCTGTTAAACATTATATCCATATACGATATAATTTACATACTTGTGTTTCAATTGAGGGAACAACTTGGCTTAGTTAAAACGTAGCATATTGATGTGCTTAACTGCTCGATCAACTGCTCATTCCCATGAGTAAAGGGTCATGTGTAGGTTTTGGGGGATGGCCAATAGTGGATCTACCTTAGCTTGAGTTCAAGGCTTGAGAGAGTGGACATTTAGAGGTTTTGTGGGGTCAGTGGAGGATCATTGTTGTAGTTTTGTTGCCATACCCCAACTTCATTTTAATGTAGCCTCATACTTTTATCTACACGTATTTTTTAATGATATAGTTGAGGACCGTTAAGGTCCTTCAATGTAAACAATCTTTTAAAGTATTTATGCAATTTATATTCATGCACTATGTTGTTTTTAAATGTCTTGGTTGATCTAGCCTTGTATTTAATATGGATTAGGTGGTGGGCATTTATCCTGTGTTAAGTACGACAGTAACATCCTATTTTTTATAGGTGTATTTTCAACTTCCGCATTGTTTTAAACAAAAAATTTTGGTAGTGAAAAGTGAGGGTGATACAATATGCACCTAGGATTAATAATGATAGTTGTTAAACTCCTTTACATACCTGATCCGAGAACAAAAAAATTTGTCATCTCATATAACAAAAGTCATACAGATTTAGGGTAGTTAGTCTTTGGAACCTTTGAGATTAATATGAATAGAACAACTAAATCAATAATATATTTTTAATCAAATTTTATGGTAGATTAGAAGTAATTTGCTAAATATATTAAGATCGAGATAAAAATGAAGGGATACAGCAAAAGGCAGCAAAAAAATTATTGATAAGAACTCCTAGTTACACCCCTTAGGAGAATACATTATATGAAAACCAAAACAAAGGTATGTCCTTGAGTAAAAAATAATTATGGATACTCTGGAATAAACAACAATACAAACTCTGTACATTATGAACAAGATCAATGGAATAATTAATAAGAATTTCCCTAAAAATCTTCAAACCATAAAAGGTTTATGAATAGAAGCTAAAAATACATAAATCTTTTCATAAATAATACCCTTACCTCACCAATAATGAATCTAAAGAAAAAATATAAGGCATATCTCTTAGACAAGTAAATATCGGGCAAAGTTTGTGTAGGAGAAAACTTGCTAGAATATCTATATATTTCTTATGGTATAGAAAAGTTATTATGTTATCTTAAAAAATAAAAGGACAGCCTCTTTCATTACCATGTGAGGAATAAAGTTCAAAAATTAATTAGATGTTATTGTAGGATAACTTAGAGATATTGATAGAAAAAACCTATGGAAAAAATATATATCGAATTTGAAACCCTAACTGAATCCAGCTGGATGAATTATGAAATGGCCTTTAATAAAATGAATGAAAAATATAAACTATATTTCAAGGATTATTACTCTATAAATGAGAAAGAATTTTAAAGATAAATGCTCGAAGTAAGAATGACTTCTTCATCCATATAAATAGAGGGAGAATCATCAAAAACCCATAAATATACCCCAATGTTTGAAAGAATAATAGCATAATCTCATTTGTATAATCTATAAAGACCCTTAGAGAACAAGCTAATTCCTATATCCCATAGGGAGATAAAAAAAAAGGCAAAGGAAAAAGATAGGTGTCTAATAATGTCATCTTACCACAAGCACATGGAAATGGAACTATATTAACATCAACTAACCTACATCCTCAGTAATGGCTTAAAGCCATAGATAGATGGGAGACGGGTTATGTAAGAGCATGAGCAAATGACTATCAACTAGAAATGAATATGTTTATTTATCTAGAAAAACTATTAGGCCATTCACAATTAAATGCCTATAATATAGTAAGAAGAAGAAGAAGAAGAAGAAGAAGAAGAAGAAGGAAAATTCAATAGGAGTTGAAGTATGAAGGATTTGAGGTAGCAATCACTAAAAATTCACTGAATTAATTATGGAAATAATACTAGGAATAGAACCTAGTAAGAAAAATGTAAGTTTTCAAAGCCCAACTTTGAGAATTATAGAACAAACAACAATTAAATATTGGCCTAACATAGTTAAATTTACTAATAGTTATTTTAGCCTAACAAGGAAAGAAAGAGTTCTCATGAATGAGGATTTAGCATACAGTTACCTAACTAGACTCCTACTTAGTTAGGAAAGAAAATCGAAGAATCTATGCGTAGAAAAAATTTTCCAAAGGGATTATGAACATGACCAAGACTTGTATATGTTTTTCATTGCCTCCAACAAAAATGCATAAAATATGCACACCAAAAGAAATTAAAAAACCCAGCTGCAAAAATGTTATGATACCTCAGGCTTATGTAAAGCCTAAGAAAAAGGGAAATAAATTATTTAAATTAAAAAAACAACCTCAAAGAGGATGTTAAACAACTAGATAGTACAAGGAAATGCACATGTTTCATATGTGGAGATCCTAATCACCTAGCCAATAAGCACCTAAATTAAAATTAAAAATCCATATAGGGTAAACTAAATAGATGGATTTGAAGAAGGTGTTATTGGTATAGATTCTTATTACTCGTCCTTCTATTAAATAGAAGAAATGGAATGAAAGGAATCTAAAAAAGAATTTGTTGATCCAATGTAAAATATGTTTGAATATAAAAAACTATTAGTTTATGCAAAATGAACATGAATGCCAATGGATGCATGGTGAATGAATAATTAGCAAAGCATGTAATTGGTGTAAACTATACCCGAATTGACCCATAAGTATAGATGTTTCATATGTCAGGATGAAATATGTAGTGTTTGTATTAAAAAAATACTTTGATATAACCATGAAGGTTAAAAAAAAGTTGTTAAAACACTAGAAAGAGAGGAAATATTAAATGTGCAACTATGAATTGAGAAAAAAAAATAGAATAACCATCTTATAATAGAAAATGGTCTATCTAAAAAAATCTCATTAATAAAGATAAAAGGAATTGATTAAAAAAAGAAGAAGGAAAGGGTGTAAAAAGAGATTATGATACGGAATCTAATGATAACCTTATAGATATAAAAAGGGAATTTTAAGAAATACATGATTCACATAGCTTACCTTTAGCAATTCCCCTAAATTCACTCTTAAATCTTGTATGTATCATGGACCTTAGTGATGAAACACAAATAGAAACCTTTGCTATAATAGATATCAAAAGTATAAGGAGTTCTATACATAAAAGCCTATTAAAAGGGTCTAAGTGCATAGAAATCTCGAGAATGCAAGTTACAAAAATGTCAGTAGATGTCAATACCTATGAATATAAATATTGCCTCTCTGACGCAAAAATTGAATTATTAAATAACCCTAATAAAAAAGGGAATACTTTATTATTTTCTAATTACCTAGGTAACATATGGACCTACACATCCAAAAGATTTCATATTGGGACTAAAGTTTATAACATCTGTTAATGGTTCAATGCTAATAAGCAAAAACTTAGTATCAAATTTTAAAAAGACCTCTACTATTTTAGTTGACAAATCATAGTACATGCATGTTAAGCATGGCAGGTGGTATAATTTTTTTTTACATTTTTTGCACTTTATAAATAAAAAACTTTAGTTATGAAAGGGTAAATTATAACAAATAAAAAGTTAAGAAATTTAACAAACCCACATAGGTCCCCTACATTCATTGTAAGAAACCATGAAGAACAAAAACAAGGAAATAATGGTCATTAACTATAAGTGACTCTGTAATGATACACTTGACAATGCTTATAAAATGCTAATAAAGATAGTATCCAACTATAACCACACATAACAATAGAGGTTCCAGAACTTCCAAAAAAAATGGAAGAAACAAAACTCTTTCAAAAATTCATAGGTCTAATAAATTATGCCATAATGTATATTAAAGACCTTAGGGGGTTAACATCACCTTTGTACCAAAAATTAAAGAAGGGAGGACAAAAGTATTTTAATAGAAAATATGTTAAACTTGTCCAAACCAGGGCTAATAATTTAAAACTTTTTAAACTATAATTAGAAAATCCTATAAAATAATTAACACATATGCCTCTAAATTAGGATGGGATGTTATTCTAATAGTAAAACCAAATAAGTATGCTTCAAAAAATATAAAGAAAATAGTCAGATGTGAAAGTGAGGTATTTAAAAATAAAAACCTACCAAAAATTGAGTGTAAGATTAAGGTAGTAAAACATTATTTAGAAACATTCAAACTCTATATTAGAGAAGAATTCATTGTAAGAACGGATTTTGAGGTAAGAGTAAAGTCACAATCTTACAATAGCGAGAGAAAAACAAGGACTCATAGATGAATCAAATTATTAGACACTATTCAAGGTGGAGGGTATAAGATTACCTTTGAATATATGAAAGGTGAAAAAAATATAGTTGATGATTATTTATCTTATGTATAGGGGGAAAAAAGCTAAGAAAGAACTCCTTAAGAAAAGGATGGGATTCAACCTAAAAAGGAAAGGAAATGGAGAGCTCATGGGTGATTCTAAGAAAATAAATGGGGATCATAATAAAGAAGTAGAAGCCTGAGAAGGATATTACCCCACTGAAACCTACAAAGGTTAAAATTAGAGAAATTAATTGTGACAAGATTGATGCTAATTCAAGAGATTTATTCAAAAATTAATTCAATAACATTATTAAGATAAACGTCCAACCTGTGTTGAATAACCTATATAAATTCTGGAGAATAAAACATCAAAATTTATTCTTTAGGGCTTGCAATAGTCATGCCTCTCTCTTTGGTAAAAAAAACCCGAGTAGTATTTCCTTATTATAAGAGGAAACACTCAAGGAATTTTTACCTATATGAAAGCTACCATAAAGGCAGTAATAAGATACACTTATTAGAGGTAAGAACCTTTCATAATATAAAGAATGTTGTCTAAGTTAAAATGGACTTATTCTATGATAATCCTATCTACATTGAAAGCTTCATTAAGCCTTGAGTAGAAAAGGTAGAAAACCTCTAAAAGATGAAAAGTCTAAAAAATACCAAACCACTTTTAGAATAACCTATAAAAGAGGGACTGAACTACGTAGTAGACGTTTAGAAGCATGCCTCCTATAAAATGAAAATTTAAAGACGCTACTGGGAAATGGAAAAGACAATGCAAAAACGAAACTTGAAGCTTAATTAAGTAAATGAGAACTTGACAAGTCAACAAAGGATACCATATGAACTAATATAACCAAAGTTGATGGTGTTTCCACATCAAGAGCTCAACTAAATGCCTAAATAAGTTCGATAAAATGATCAATAAAAAGATAGAGGATAACTTCCTTGATGAATTCAAGAAGCTCCAAACCTTTTCCAAGCATGCGTGGCTTCGAATTTGAACCCTCTAAGGAATTAAAAAATCAGTAATGAACAAATATAATCCCTGAATTCCTCATTTAGGAGCAACAAGCTATGAACATGATCTTTTTTTTTGTAATTTCCAAATGGTGGTATGTGTATACAAGATAATAATTGAGCCAAAAAAATTTGAATAAGTGGAATTCAGAGGAATCAAAAGAACAATGCATAAGCTAATGGATTATGGATTTATAGATGCCACCACCATTAACAAGGAAGAACCTCGTCCAATAAACTCAAGGTTGGGAAAATTCTGGATATGGCTATTTAGGATGCCCATAAGATACTAGAAGATGGGCTACAACTTGTGGTAAGAATATATTCCTAACCTCCATGTTGAAAAAAAATGGGGTAATCTCAACAAAACATTGATTATATATATTTGATGGATTCTTGTCAGGATTAACATAACCCTATAACGACATGCCCTTTGATGACACAATAAAAAATCGGAGATATTACATTGTAGACAAGTGGGAAATGAACTCAAGATCTTGGTGCCATATTAATATCCAGATAATATATGCTCAAAAGTCTTTGCAAATAGGACCACTAGAGGCTGAAGTAGAAGACGTTGATCTAGATAAAATGAAGGACTGGATAAATCTATTTATAACATCAAACCTTCCAACCTATGATGATATTAGAGAAAAAACCTTCGACTATGGCTTATTCTTACCCACCAGAGACAACATTGAGAATATGATGCAACCATAACTCATTAGAGTTGTGAACCAAGTATGGTGGATTACATCTCTACATTTGATTAAACTCAAAACCCTTAGGTTTCAATTATGTTCCAGGTTGACAATTACATTTTAAAAAATAACAAAAATAATGATGTCAACATGGCATAAACATTGATGCAAGCAATGACGTAAACAACGATGATGCTAGTAATGATGTATGCAATGACATTATAAGTAATAGTTGTGCTCTACCGAAAACTCGTACAAACACATGTGGAAGAGAGTAAAATCCATAAAAAGAAGTGGTGCATAATAAAAGAGAAAAAGGTAGATTTCAGACTTTCTGTAAAAGTATGAATCTTTTGACTTTTATTTGTATTATCTATACCATAATAATTGTATGATATGATAAGCTTTTATCATTGTAATCTAAATAAACTAATTAGAGTAAGAGTCTTATCTGCTATAATATACTATTGGTCTGATAGGATAATGACATGTGGTAGAGAGAACCCGGCTTGTAAGATTTTCTCACCTATAAATTAAGCGACTCAGACTCATTACTATCAAAGTTACTTAGAGTGCAAAACCCTCTTATATAAATAAAAACAACTTTGCACAATAAATCATTTTCACTTAGCAAAGCCACTATATAAGTTGCATGCACTTATACAAAGTTGGTTAAATTATCATAATATGTACACCATTGGTGTTAAGGATGGCAAAAATCCCCACGGGTTTGGGGCCTCCTCTAGGATTTTTCATTTTTGGTCAAGTTTGGGGGGAATTTTGGGGGATGGGTTAAGGTTTGGGAAATTTTTTAAGAATTTTTTTAGGGACGGGGATAGGGTCCCCCTCCCTAAATCTGCCTCGATATATAAATATAAATATACACATATACATAAATACATTATAACATTATATTTTTTATAAAAAAATAAAAAATTATTAAAGATTTTCAGGTATGGGGGTAGGGATGGGGATATATTCCCCATAGGGATCGAAGCGGGAAATTCCCGTTAGTGAAAGTCGGGAAATGGGGCGGGTTCAGGGATAGGGATAGCATCCCCATCCCCATAGGTCCTCGTTGCCATCCCTAATTGGTGTTGCATGTTTACAAGGATCTCATATTGAAACAACCAAATAAATGGTGGTCACATTTGGTCTAGAAACCATTATCCCTTCCTAAACATTGCATTCCACTATGGCTGATCATGTAGAATAGGCTGTTTGTGAGAGATAGACTATTAGAAAGGAGGAAGTGTTGATACATGGTGTGTTCTTCATGATTCCTCACCTGAATATGTAGACCACATGTTCATGGCGTATCCCTTTTCTCTTGGTTTTTGGAACCATATTTGTGGAGCTATAGGGAGGCAATATTTGGTTGTAAGTTGTTCTACTGGCTAGGTTGGTTGTGGCTTAATTCAGGCAACCTAAGCTAAAGAAACATGTATTATGTGCATCGCTTGTTACTTTTGTTGAAGTTATTTGGTACGAGCAAAATGTTATAGTTTTTTCAAGGATGATAGCAGGGTGACGAAAGTATCATGTACTCTATTGTGTTTAAGGTAGCTAGACGCATTTTCCACCCCCATTTTTATGCCATATGTGAGTGGTGGATAGGATTTCTTAACGATGTATGCTAACCATAATTTGGGTTGTAATGAATATTTTTGACAATAATAAAATTACTTACTTATAGAAAAAATAAGATAAGGATGGACTAACCTATGACGTAAGATAATTAGAGCAACATTGTGGATTGTGATAGAATAAGAGTTATAGGGTGGGTGTTATGTAATAAAAGATTATTGAAATCTTGCTCCGATAACCAACAAAGTCAAACCAAAATTTAGGATATGTACTTTCAAATTCAATTGAAGTGGATATGCATTTGAATTTTTGATGTAATTATTTAAATTGATCCAATATCTCACAAGCAAACTACAGGATAAAAGTAGAAATAATTATCATTAATTAAGAGAGTTGTATTATATTTGAGAAGCACTATACTCTATATTGTATAGCTATAGTCTGCAGTATATTTGAAGAATATTAAGGGTTTATTCTCCCCTATCTTATTGTCAAAACTTATCATATCAATTGGTTTAGGCCAAAAAAATCTTAAAAATAAAAAATGTATATGATTAATGATAATATAATAATGATGACGATGATGATAATAATGATAAAATATAGTAATGATGATGTAGTAGTAGTAGTAGTAGTAGTAGTAGTAGTAGTAGTAGTAGTAGTAGTAGTAGTAGTAGTAGTAGTAGTAGTAGTAGTAGTAGTAGTAGTAGTAGTAGTAGTAGTAGTAGTAGTAGTAGTAGTAGTAGTAGTAGTAGTAGTAGTAGTAGTAGTAGTAGTAGTAGTAGTAGTAGTAGTAGTAGTAGTAGTAGTAGTAGTAGTAGTAGTAGTAGTAGTAGTAGTAGTAGTAGTAGTAGTAGTAGTAGTAGTAGTAGTAGTAGTAGTAGTAGTAGTAGTAGTAGTAGTAGTAGTAGTAGTAGTAGTAGTAGTAGTAGGAGTAGGAGTAGGAGTAGGAGTAGCAGTAGCAGTAGCAGTAGCAGTAGCAGTAGCAGTAGCAGTAGCAGTAGCAGTAGCAGTAGCAGTAGCAGTAGCAGTAGCAGTAGCAGTAGCAGTAGCAGTAGCAGTAGCAGTAGCAGTAGCAGTAGCAGTAGCAGTAGTAGCAGCAGTAGTAGTATTAATATATTAAAAATCTTAAATTAGTTTGGATAAGATCGTATTAGTAAAAACAAACCGAAGAGAAAAGGCCCTAACTACATTTTATTCTATTGAAATTCACAGCATTATGTTTAATTTACATTGCATGTATTCACTATATTCAAATCATATTGTACGTATTGTGTTGTATTTAGAGTCTCTTTTGAACAACGAACTAATATGTAAGTAAACATTGAAAAACTATTTGAAAGTTGGGTGTAAAAAAATTGAATAAAGACTAAAAGTTAAAAATTAAAAAATGCATACAAGCTTAATCTTAAAAGCTTTTGTACTAAAAAGAGGTTTGTTATCTAAATACTAGCACATGCTTTTGAAATCCATTAAGTTTACCATTCAAACACACTTGAAATTGATAAATGAAGCTTGCCTTTAAAAAAAAATCAAACACGCTATATGCTAACTATAATGAAAATCTAAAAATACAAAAAATCTAATATAAAAATATTATAGAATGACCATACTCTTAAATCCCAACTTATTTTTGGAAAAATGTTTGGGTCATTAAATACAACTTTTCAACCATAATTTTTTTTTAAATATACTGATTGTATTAACTTTTTATTTTAAGTATTGTAACACCTCTATTTTTTTTAACTTTAATTTTTTTTGAAAGTACAATGCATAAGATAAAAAATCAAGGGATATTATTGCCACATCTATAATGAGAAGATGTGTGGGTGTTCACCTAACCCGTGAATGTAACACCTCCATTTTTTATGATCTAAAAAATTTATTAAAACATATTGCAGAAGTAGAAAACACCTAGTAGAAATGAGGTGTTACCACCATACCTAACATAAGGTAGAAGTTCGTTGCCTACCCCATTTCCGATACAAGGATAAACAATTCAAATACTTAAAATAATAGAGGGGGCAAAATAATAATTTAATTTAACAATTCCAAAAGTGTTTGCACTAGAGGACCCTAACGGGTTTCGATCAAATCGTTACAAAATACATGTGAATAAAGTACGGGGCTACAAAAACATAAGCTAAAGCATGATACCCAAATCAAAACCATGGTCCACCAAGGGCTCTACCAAAACCATCCGGATGTCCTTTCTCTCAAGCCCTGACTGAACTAAGGTAGGTCCTTTACTAGTCATCTCTAAAGACCTGCATATGGTCCTCTGTTCATGGGAATGAGCAGATGACCAAACAAATGGGAAAATCAGTATGCTACGTATTGAGTAAGTCAAGTTGCTCCTTATTAATCCTCTCATTTTCATTTTTCCAAACCATGTAGGTTTTCCATTTGCCATTGGCTAATGTTATTCATATATACAATTATATTTAATTCTAGCCCAAGCTAAGTTTCGTTACTTTTCTCTCAATAGCCTCACTTATCACAAGTGAAATACCCATTTAGTCCTCTTAGCTTTGAAAATTCTTATCAAATTTTGAATCTTATCAAATTCTTATCACAAGTGAAAATCCTCTTAAAAATAGAAATTCCAACTATGAAAATTCTTAGCTTTGAAAACCTTAAACTAAAACCTTAAATTTATACACTATACCAAAATCTTATCAAATTTTGAATCTTAAGAACATAAGATAGTAGGGGCATACCAACTTGAGGCCAAAAATAGGGAAATAGTTAAACTGGACTACTCAACATTTTTCCATAATCTAACTCTACATTACTTGAGTATCGAAAAAAGAAAGAGCTAGAAACTACATCAGAAGAGTGTGTGAAAATAGATTGACAAGGCTCAAAGTGTGGAAGGAAGAAAGAGAATGCAAGACTTAGGAAATTTTGTTGATTGAAAGAAAGGTGAAATGTAGGGATGATTGAGGCTATTTATATCCAACCATTCAAAGGGAATTACTAAAAACTTGGAAATCGACTCAAAACTATACCATTGATCATTTGAATTTGATCATAACAGACAAACTTTGTTTAGGAGTTGCTGACCTCTTTTCCAAAGCATAAATGATGCCTCTAGAGAATGTAGGTCAGTTAGACTAGGATTAATGTTTACGAATGGGGTAATAGGATGTCAGCGTGGAAGGAATCTTCCAGCTATTCAAAAGCATGCCTAAGATTGAAGCATTCGAACTCAGAATCATGTAGAGGAGAGATGAGGAGAAGGCAATGCTGAAGTCATTTCTCCCCCTCATTTGTCTCAATCAACCTCCAAATCAAATCTAGGCAATATTTTGGGTTAAATGCATCATATGAATGGTTAGGAATTTCTTAAGAAAAATCTTTCATGGGTTGGTAAGATTCCAATTTAGTGTAAGGGATTTTCTAGAAAAATATGACCATCTAGACAAACTAGCTGATGGGTTTGGGTATACCAGTCAACTGTTCAACCACCAGTTGATTGGTTTTCCACAACTAGTTGATATGTTTAGTCGAGGAACCTAATTTGGGTAAAACAACAAACTAGTTGATTAGGTCATGAAACCAGTCGATGGGTTTGTCTGCAAAACTTAATAAACTCTATTTTGTCAACATGATTTCAAATTAAACATTGTCCCAAACTAGATCATAACATTAAATCAAAATCAAAAGCCTAAAATTTTGTGCAATTTGCATTCAACCATTATACAAAAATGTGGGGCATTACGGTGATAAATGAAATGCTAGGTATGGAAAATATTTTTAAAAAAAATAATATACCACAAAAGGTAAAACTTTTTACACTACAAAATCTTAGTTCAAGGTTACAAAGCTGGCTCAGACCAACTAGAACTAAAAACTATGAAGTACTGATATAGAACAAAACAGTGGAAGCCCTATTTTTTGATTTCAACTTAAGCCCTAAAAATATCCAAATCACATGCGCTGCAATCACTAATAAAATAATATTATCCGTATAAAGTACTGAGTAAACACACCTAACTCTAAAGAAATAACCTGTTTGCCGAAACATACTTCCATGTAATAACAACATTATGAATCCTAACACAGTATGCCACTAAGGTACACAACCACTATAATAGGTAATAATCCTCAAAACATGTTATCACGATACTCATGATTTCAAATACAACTTAATATACTTAAACATTAGTATGCTCGATAATCTTATGATACACAAAGGTATAAAATCATGCATACCTAACAATTCACATACAATAACATAAAGTCACATATAGAAACCAATTAATATATGTACCAACATGTAATACCAACAACCATTCCATTACATAAGGGTAGTGCACATAATGCCTCCTACCAAAATAATAGCATACAATGATAGTGCATATAATGCCTTCTACCAAAACAATAACATACAATCAAAAGGAAATACAACTCACTTCCGCAGCAGACTAGCTAGGGAAGCTACATAACCATCTAGTCATATGAAACTCATCGAACCAAATTAACTCACTCGCTTCTAAGATAGACCAGTCAAGGAAGTCGCACAACCACCTAGTCATGTGCATCTCAAACTAGAGATATAAATTCAATTTGAGAGGGATTATAATCTTATTGATGGAATGAGCTCTAATGCTATATAACTTATATTTCTAAGATATTTTTTAAGGAAGCCATTACTACAGATTGTCAACTCACCAAAACTAAGTGCTTAATTCTTTAAGTATGCATATCACCCATAGGGTTGGTGATTTTACCTATGAAAATATAAATAACCCTTCAATCCAAATACCTTTTGCACCTAGTGGCCTATCTTGAGGCATGAGATTCTTACCCAACTCAAGTCATCTTCCACTTTAACAATTAATGTTTTATTAAATAATAACATATTATTCAACAAGGAACACAAATGTCCACATATAATAACAAAAAAAGTCTTCAATCAAATTTAACTACTAAGAGTCACAAACAATTGGCTAAGGCTAAGGTTAGGCATCTAGCTATAACCTCCACAACATAATATCTAGTTATGCACGGTTAAGGGTAAACATTAAACTATAACCTCTGCAACACTCAACCAAAAAACATGAGTCACACCTTGTCGGATATCAAAATTGCTTATTAGAATCCTAATGATTTGAATTCAACTTAGGCATGAAGCCCTAAAATAAATAATGTTTTAAACAAATAAAACCTTAATAGGGTCATAAGCTAAACAAAAACCAAGCTAGGTTTTAAGCCTAAAACAAAACAAACCATTAAAACTTAGGACAAAACCAGAGGCATATAAGCTAACCAAATTAACATAATACTTAATCGAGTAAAACTAATGTAATATAAAATCTCAAAAAAATACTTTAAGGCGCTAATAATCAAATTTGAGGCCCTAAAAGACCAAAATGATGGCGGAAAATAACCTAGAATGCCAAAAATCGTTCTAAAATCAAAAAACTTCAAAAAAGTCAATGTACAAAAATATCAGATAATTTAGGTTTAAATGCCATAAAATAAGCTTGTATGCCAAAAACAAAAAAAATACTATTCATTAGTTAATGAAAATATTATTTTATGACGAGAAATTTAAATCTAAAAGTTAAAAAATATCTATCAATGGATATTACTATTTATCAAGATTTACTATTCATACTTGTTTACTATTTAAGAAGATAAAAAAGTCAGTGATTAAAGGTTGCAGTTAACCTTTAAATATAGTGCATGCTAAAGGACTTTTTGGGTTAAATTAGTTATTTTTATGCTTAATTATTAAAAATATGATTAATCTCAAATTAAATCATACTTAGAGTGATTAAGCCAATAATAACTTGAACTTCTTAAGAACCTCTTGAATATCTCAAGAACACTTAGAACATTAAATAAAAATCAAAACCACCTTATAGTTCAACCAACATTAAACCATATCAAACATGCTCAAATAAAGATGACTTAAAAATCAAATCTCACCTAAACATATCAATAAATCACATGGCACCATTAGATTTGAGCAACAAAAACAACATAATCCAAAACTGAAACATTCGACAAAATGACCTAAATCTCTCAAAACTTCAATCAACCAAATCATAACCTAAACATGCTTGACTTGAAATATCATCAAGATCAAACTTGTAGTAAAAACATCAGAGATAAACATAAAACCCTTAGAATTTAACAAAACTTATGTTATGACCAAAATATGGCCCATGGCCAAATCACAATCAAAATACCCAAAATCATGCTTAAACTTGAAATAGAACACATAACACTTGTATATTCCATCTACTTATAGTTTGTGAGGTTTATTGTAATATCCTAAAATATTATCTAATATTAATATTGATTAATTAATATTTTAACATAATCTAAATTTTAATTTTAGGTTATTATAATTTTTTATCCTAACCTTAACTCTGATAATTGATTTATTAAAATTTAACCAATTTTCTAATTTCAAACTTAAACCTAATACTAACCTTAAAATTTTATTTCCTCTTTTTTCTTTCTTTCTTTCCTTTTTTCCTTTTCTTCCCTTTCACCCTTTCCCCCTTTTTTATTTCTTTCCCTTCCCTCCCAACTTGTGCACAAACCCTAACTCCCACTTCATTTTCCTTTTTAGACCAAACACACCCCAACCCTTATGAACCCTACACCAACTCCCCTTACCCCCAACACCCTACACCCTTATGCAACCTATGTCCTCTTGCCACACAAAACCCCTACTCAGCCACACCTAAACCCAACTCCCTTCTATTAGTTTTCCCTTGTCATCACTCCTAGTCATGCATACACATGTTCTTCTATCGTAAGACATCACTTGAGCACCCCCTCTTATTTTCCCTCATTTCCCTTATTTTGTCGCCCCTAGCGCCACTGCATACCACCACTACCCTAGATTATTTCTTTCTTCTCCTTTGCTTTTTCATTTTCCCTTGCCTATGTTGTTGATCCCAACCACTATCCTTTCTCCTTTTTTCCCTACATTGCCCAATCATCCCAGCCATCTTCTACTCCCTGTGAGTCGTTGACCCTTTCCACCACCAACCACTCCCTGCCTTTTGTCAACCATCCTCAATCCCACCTCCAACACATCACCACCTTACCTTACCAACCATCACCACCCCAAACCACCCAAGTTGTGACATCCCTCTCCTTGTTGCCCAATTTGTTTTGGTTGAGGTGCACAATATGTGCCCCTCGTGAACAATCCTTCCCTATCCAGCACAGTCGGTGCCTTTGTCCCTGGCACAACTAACCTTTCCCCTTGGCACAACCATGTTTTTTCCTTGGAATAACCATGTAAATCCCTTGCACCACCATACCCCTCACCACCTTTCATGCACCACCAAACACCAACCACCTCATGCCACCTTATATTGTTGCATCAACTAGAAACCCTACCATCTAGCACCTCATTTGCATCACCAACTCGCGCCACACTCTATGCTACTCATGTTCTTCAATTTGTTTATGTTTTTCTCCATTTCCACCCTCTGTTTCCTTAGTTTTTTGGGCTATTTTTTCTAAGTTATAATCTTATTATATCTTTAGCTTTTAGGTAATTTTTAGTGGTTTTGGGGGTGGAGTCTTTAGTTTTTACGTGCTTAGAGACTAGTGACATCATTGGTAAGTGTTATATATAGGACTTTTGTGTGAAATGAGTATACTTGTATGAAATCACATTCTTGGTGTTGTTATATGGATAATTTATTATGATAATATTTTTATATGGTATGTTATTTTGTATGATGAAAGAATATGATTGTGTATATTTTTGGTAAATAAGAAGGTAGGCACAAATCATATATTTAAATTGGAGCTATGACGTTTGACTCATATATATATAGGTTAAGTATTTTCATGAGGATATGCATTGGAGGTTGAAAATCATTCATATTGAAAATTGTAGTTTTTCTTTTATGAAAATATGGACATTTTGGCTAACTTAAGGGTAATTTAGTCAACATAGATTTGATATGGAAAATTCATGATTTTAATGTATCATTTGGTTCAAAATAATTTGGATATATTTTGTGAAATATTTGGAATATTTATGAATGACCTAGCTCACTAAAGTGAGAAAATGATTTTAACTATGAATAGTAACCCTAGATGGTGGGGTCATCAATACATGTGTAAAACGTTAGATTTTGACCTTGATTTTTAGATATATTGTTAATATCAAAATTTTAGGAATGTGAAATATATTTGGTGATTATATGAGTCTTATGGAAAATATTACACCTAAATTATGGAATTTAGATTATGTTAGGATTGATAAATAGTAACCCTAGAGGGAAGGTTGTCATCGCATGTGTAATATGTTGGGGTTAAACCTTTATTTTTTTATATCTAATCAATAATGATATTTAAGGGATGTGTATTAAAAATGTTAGTTAAATGAGTATTATGAGAGAAGTTATGCTCATTTTGTGAAACTAAGGTTTTATTGGGAGAAATAAGACATTTTTCCTTAGGGGATGTCTCTATATTCGTGGGGTTGTATTTATGTGTTTTGAATAATTATGACAAGTTAGGTTATTCATTTTGTATATCTACATATGTGTCCACATGCTAATAATACATTAATATCTAAAATAAAAAGGTTACATGAGTTAGGACCGGTTGTACTAGTTTGTTCCACGAATAGAGAATATTGGCTATAAATGGTTTTGCCTAAGGGTTTCACCTATCAATTCCAATAAACAAGAATGGTAAACATGAGTGGTTTACCCTAGGGATGTACCTTTCCGTTCCACCAGATATGAATAGTTGCCAGAAGCTTTTAATCTTAGGGTTGTTATTCGTTCCACCAGACAAGAATAGTGGCCAAAAGTATTTTGCCTTGGAATTGTATATTATTGATACCATTCCACCGGTTTATAATAGTTAGGCCCATGAAATCAACATGAAGTAAATCATTTAGATGATTGTTATCATTTATAATATATTAATATTTAATGTGAAATATCATGTGACTCAGGAGTAGTTGTATCTGTCTGTTCCACTAGATGAGTAGTGGCTAAGAGAATTTTTGTAACATCCCAACATTTACTACTAACAATTTACATTTTTAGCAAAAGTATAATATCAAATTAGTTAGGTGTTACCACCATAATTGATATAATTTTGGCTTGATATTCCATTCTTACATCAAGTATTAGGCAAAATAGTTAAGACTTAAAACATGATAAATAAAGAATAAGAAAAATTTCATAAATGTAGATAAAATTTGGAGATTAATTATGAGTACAATATCAAAACATAACAAAAGGGATCCCATAGAACTAAGAGTTTAAAAAGATATCCAAGTAAAATCTAAGCACCAGATAACTTGACTCTGCTACCAACCCCAATGCATAATAATCACTCTTCCACACATAAGACATCATATGCATCGAAATCATCCAAAGGGTTCTCATCGAACTACACAAAAATAACAGGGTTTTCTGCTAGTGGGAATGAGCAACATCCATGAAAAGGATGATGATCAGTATGCTAAGTATTAAGTAAGGTAACCATATAATCGAAACAAAAGGTACAAAAGAGAATAAGCATATATGCATGTTGACATAAAATAATGCAAGATAAATACAAATTCTAGATATCATTATTATATTTAAACAAGATTAATACTTTTTTTACGTTGAGTTCGGAGATCCCACTATTCTTAATCCGGTAAAATAGATTGAAGCATGTCTAGGGGTAGAGCACACCTGAGTCATTATTATTGTTTGGTGGAAAGGACTCAACATATACTAGGGCAACATGCTTCTAACCACTATTCTTAGATCATTGGAGTGGTCTAAAGCACCACGCAGGGAAAAAAATACACCTAAGCCACTATTATCGTCTTGTGGAATAGATACAACACTTTGTGATATGAATCTTCAATAAGGATGAAGATTAGTGTGAATGAGTTGAATTTTAGCATCGTTTTGGCTTCATATTTAGAAGAAGAATTAGGAAATTTAAGAAAGAACTCAAAAAGAAAGCAAATAGAACTCAAATAATTCAACAAGAATCAAAGAAATCCAATTTAAATATCACCAATCTAAGATTATTCCAAATAGTCTTAGAATGTGTATTAAATCACAAAGAGAGAATTAACCAAGTGACACTAATACGTAAAGGGGAAATAATAATGACACATTAATAGTGGTGATTTTGAAACCATTGCCAAACATGTCAAAATTAATGCATGGGATAGTTGAGAAAGTTTTGAAAATGGTTATAGTTTAAAACCATTATTAAAACCTCCACCCTAAAATTACACACGATAGTTTTAATAATGGTACATGTAAAAACCGTTATTAAAAGTTGTTTTAACAATAGTTCTCTAAAGTACTGTTATTAAAAGAAGTATCGTTCTTGAGAGAACCATTACTAAAAGATGTTTTGATAACAGTTCCTATAAGAATCGTTATTAAAAGATGTTTTAACAATGGTTCTCTGAAGTGTCGTTATTGAAAGATATTTTAATAATAGTTGTTATAGGAATCATTATTAAAACTCCAATATTTCGTCTCTTATTTCGTTTAATTCTTATTTCGTGCCAAAATTTTCATATTTTCTTATTATGCAACTTCCCTCTCTTACTCTCATTTTCTTACAAACCCTTGCACCACCACACCATGCGCCTCCACTCCTCCTCATCTCAACTTCGGGAAACCGCTACTCATTCTCTTTTGCACCACCAACTCCGAGCAACCACTCATTCACTTACACCACCCCAATGTTGCCATTCTTGGTATTGCATGTCCTGCCATTCTTGGTCACCTTGCCTGCATTTGGTCTTTCTTGCTCTATTGTGTTTGTAGGTGGTCACTATTATCCTCTTAATCGTCGTTGGTTCTCTTGCTCGTTGTAACTTCTCTTACTGCCTCTGCTCATCTTACGTATGGTTTTATTCTTTCACAACTTATTCTCTAATTATATATATATTCAAGCATGTTTATACAGGTTGCAATGTTTGTTATTGAAAATTTGTAGTTTGTAGTTGAAAAATGTGGTGTTGTTGGTTGTTGAATGTGTTGGTGAAAAATATTATTGTTCGTTGTTGAATTTGTTGGTATTATATATTTAACATGCATGAGTGTGTTGGCCGACCTTACATACATACATACATACATACATATATATACCATTTTAGTGCTTAATTACCAAGAAAAGTAAAATACATAAAAATATTAGTAATGTCACTCGTAAAAACTACACACACACACATACTTTTATTAATAAGTATAGGACACTAGGATGTTAAGAAATGCCATGTAATTAAATGAAAATATATTTCACATATGTACATCATTAAATGAAAATTTCAATTAGAGTTACATGTTAATAATTTTTATTCGATGAAGATTAAATAGGCATAGAAAATAAAGAAGATATAAAAGTAAATAATTAAATAGAGAGGAAAAATTGTGTATAATAGTAATAATAATAATAATAATAATGATGATGATGATGATGATGATGACGACGATGATGATCATAATAATGATAATGATAATAACATATAGGATTTATTAGGGTTTAATTATAGTTAGCTAGATTTAGGATTAGGGTTGATTAGGTTTAGGGTTAGTTTTTATTATAATTTATTAGGGTTAGGGCTAGGGTTAGGATTTACCAAATATGATAATTAATATGTTCTCTTATAACAAACTATTATACTCATTTTTCCCAACTCTACTTTTAATAATATTATATTTTTATACTTAACCTATATATATTATCTTATTAATATCCACTTGATTTTACTATGCGGAGTTTTAACGATTAGATGATAGTTTGATGTTCCACCAGTTTGTTAAATATATAAGTCAATATTATGTCCTTATTTTAAACATGTCCCGTATAATAAGAGGAAGTTTGGTTCAATTTAACTCATTGACAAATCTTGTGGGAGTAATTGAAATGATATGTTTGGTAATTTATCTTTTCTTAATATTTAATGACACATTTATATCAATAGAGAAGTAAATAAAAATCAATTCAAGATTATAAGTTTTATGATGAGTATCTTATGTGGGTATGTTGTTAGCTTTACATAGTTGGTTAAGATTTGTTTAACTAGTTTAAGAGTTTACATATTCTGCAAGTTAAATCCTTTTGAGAACAACCTTGATGATAAGATTTAGTGGTTGTTCTCATTGTAGGTAGTGAGATATCGCTCATTACTATGACATACCCTCTATATCTATGCATGGCGCCAAATTCTAATCTACGGACTCATGTCATATGGTTATACAATGAGCTAGGTTAGTTGTTTGTGAGTAGCATGTCATATGACCCATTTCATTTCAGATCGTATCACCTACTCTTGACCCTACCTCAGATGGAGCCGTGGTTATTGACTACATCTACATTTTTGCATTGGTTTGTCCACCACACCCGAGATTTATTGAGAGCGAGGTGTTTGCTAGAGAGTATGATTAGATATCTAGGGAGTTTATGGTTATTGATGATGAGTGGAGGTTTTGTTGTAGCTTGGCTCCGAGTGTCCATCTCAGTTATCCTAGAGTATCCATGACTAGGCTCTCTATTGATGATCTAAAGGGACATATAACATATCAAGATGAGTGGGCTTTGAGAGTGATAGTTATTAGTCGGGCTCGACAAGGTTACCGAGGGATTTAGTGTTACGGTTATGAGTTTTTTTTAGTTAGGTGTTTAGGCTTCAGCAACCTTTTGGTGTATATAGTGTTGCTATTGCTTTAACCCCGTAGTATGTATATCTTTTTTAATTTGAACCATTATATAATGTTTTGTATGTATTTATGTGTGTGTTTGTATATATATATATATATGAACTCTTTCTAAGTATAAGCAGCTTGAGTATTGATATCATTTTGGAAACGTGTTCTCATGACTTGTATATATATATATACAGAATAGCATGATACATTTGAGATTAATTATTTCTAATCATGAGTGGTTTGTGAATTAATAAACTATAATTGAATTGATTTGTAATAATTACTTTTACGTAGGATACATCTAGATTGAAAAACTATACTGCAGATCATTTGTCTAGAGAATATAATGAAGGAGTAGAGTTTTTCATCAAGTTTGCAGTTGAATATGCTCTGGACTCTAGTAGAATAGTTTGCCCTTATTTGAACTATGCTTATATTCAACATGTCAACATTGATGATTTGAAAGATCATTTATTTATGTATGGAATTGATACAAGATACACTTGTTGGATATGGCATGATAAGACAAAGTTTAAATATGATAATGAGGAAGTTAGGATGGAAAGTAGTCGATTATCATTTGAGAACTATGAGAGACATTTGTTAGAGGAGATGACTCAAAATGTTGGGAAAGTGTTCGGAATTGTCCAAAAATATTTGAGAAGCTATTGAATGACTTGGAGAAACCTTTGTACAATAATTATAAGATGTTTACTCGATTATCCGCTACTTTAAAGTTGTATAACTTAAAAGCATGTAACGGATGGAGTGGTACAAGTTTCACAGAATTATTAACACTTGTAATGGATATGCTTCCTAATGACAACATTCTACCCGATCATACTTATGATGCAAATAAGATTCTTTCCTTTATGGGCATTAGTTATGAGAAGATACATGCATACCCTAATGATTGTACATTATTTCGTAATGAGAATGTGTCTTTAGATAGTTATCCTAATCCTGATTGTAAAGCACCACAATACAAGAAGAATAAGGTGCCAGCTAAGGTGTTATGGTATTTTCCTATAATACCAAGATGGAGGAGGGTGTTTAATTATGTTAAAGATGCCAAGAACTTGAGATGGCATGTTGATGAGAAGATAGATGACGGACTTCTTAGACATCCATCTGACTTTCCACAATGGATGGTGATTGATGGCTTGTTCCCTAAATTTGGTAAAGAAGCAAGAAACATGTACCTTGTGCTTTCTACAGATGGAATGAATCCACATAATCAAGGTACCTACAATATATGGCTGGTCATTTTAGTTATATACAATCTACCTCCGTGGCTCTATATAAAATGCAAGTATATGATACTGTCTTTACTCATTTTGGGGTCAAACCAACCGAAAAATGATATTGATGCTTATTTGGCACCTTTGACTGATAAATTTGAAGTTCTTATGGGACATGGATGTTGAAGTATTTGATGCATATAGTGAAGAAAATTTCACTTTGAAAGCAATGTTATTTTATACTATAAATGATTTTTCGGTGTATGATAACTTGTTTGGTTATAGTGTGAAAGGCCATTATCCATGCCTAATATGTGAGGAGAATACTTCATTTGTTCAACTAATACATGGCTAGAAGACTTTCTTCCTCGATCATTATAGATTTTTACCGAAGAATCATCATTATTCTAGCAAATGAAAGTGTTCAATGGCTTTCGGGAAGAAGGGCAGGCACTAATCCGATTGACGGGTCGACAAGTGTGGCTAAAGATGAAACATTTGAGTGTTAAATTTGGGAAGAAGAATAAAGATAAGCCTCCATCAGTTGGGTGGAAGAAGATTTCTATATTCTTTGACCTTCCTTATTAGGAATCTCTGTACGTGAGACATGCCATTGATATAATGCAAATTGAGAAAAATATATGTGACAGTCTTGTTAGTACATTACTTAATGTTTAATGAAAGATTAAAGATGGCATCAATACTTGAATGAATATGGAAGAAATGGGTATTAGATAGGAACTGGCACTGTGAGACAATGGAAGAAGAATATATTTACCACCAGTGTGTCATACTCTCTTCAGAAAAGAAAAAATTTCATTTTGCGAATTATTTATTAGTGTCAAGGTTCTGAAGGGTATTCTTCAAATTTCAGAATGCTCGTGTTGATAAAAGAGTTGAAACTAATTAACATGAATTCTCATGATTGTCATATTTTATGCAACACTTGTTGTTGATAATGATACATGGAATTTTGCCAAAGTATGTTCAAATTACTATCACAATGCTTTATTAGTTCTTTAACATCGTCTACTCCAAAGTCATACATAATGATAGTTTGGATGGCTTACAAAGAGCAATTGTGATTACTTTGCGCCACCTTGAAATGTATTTTCCACCCTCATTATTCGACATTATGATACATCTAACTGTTCATTTAGTTTATGAGATAAAAATGCTAAGACCTATTCATGGGCACTGGATGTACCCCTTTGAGCAGTTTATGAAGTTGATAAAAGGTTATGTGAAGAATCGATATTGGTCAGAATGATGCATTGTAGAAATTACCTTGTAGAAGAAGCAATCAAATTTTTCACAAAGTACTTGTCAAACGCTGAAGCTCTTGGTATTCCTAAGTCTCGACATGGAGGAAAAATCAAAGGACAAGTTATTAATGGTAAATGGGTTGGGCATGTAGACCCTAACATGTTTCGTAAAGCATATCTATATGTATTACACAATAGTGATGATGTTTAGCCGTATATTGAAGAACATATGCTTTCTTTAAGGATTGAAAATCCATTAAAGACTAATAAATGGATAATCAATAAACATAATATTTCCTTCATTGATTTGATAAGAGATTACATTATTCCACTCACTAGACATTCCCCAACTTTAATTTTTAAAACCCTACATTGGTTATCTCAAAAACCTCGTTATGAAATTTTTTCATATATTAATTATGTGATCAACGGCTCACTTTTTATACAAAACAACAAGATGAGAAGAATACAATACAGAATAGTGGGGTGACTTTAGTGGCCGAGGCAATGCATGTTGCTAGTACGAAGGAAAAGAATCTAACCTATGTAGATATGGATTATTATGGTGTGATTGAACAGATATGGGAGTTAGATTACACTGTATTTAAATCCTATGTATTTGGTTGCAGATGGATTGATAATATTTATGGGGTTAGATATGAAGATGGATTCATATTAGTAGATCTTAATAGGATAGGGCATAAACAAGACTTATTCATCTTGGTATCACAAGTGATACAATTATTCTTTATCACTGATCCTGCTGATAATAGATGGTGTGTGATACTACCTGCGAAGAAAAGAAATGCCAATGAATGTGATGATGAAAATGATGCTAATTGGAATAAAGAGTATGTCTCAACTATGCAAGCAACTCAATTATTGAATGATGATAACAATAACATTAATGAGGAGGAAATATATGTTAGGGATGATAATCATAAAGTAATATATGTATCAAATCCTAAAACCAATAGAAAAATAAGGAAGAAAAAAGAAGGAAAAGAAGGTAATGAGGGTAATAATATTGTAATATATGATATGTGTGCTTATTTTTTAAATGCATATTTTGACCTTCCTCATTGAATACTTATTGCATCAAAAAATATGAAGATATGAAGATAGATTCACATTAGTAGATATTAATAGGGAAAGGCATAAACAATACCCATTCATCTTGGCAAATAGAGCTCACAAAAGTTAACCCGACCCGACCCGAGCGAAACCCAACCCGATAAAATCTAAAAAGTTTAGAAACCTGACCTGGCCCAAACCTGATTTGACACCAACCTGACCTGGCATTGACTCGATAAAAATTATCCCGACCTGACCCAATCCCAACCCATGACCCGTTATAGACTCGACCTATTATAGATCCAACCAGACGTTAACTTGACTCAACACTAACCTAACCCGATGTTCACCCGACACGACATTGACCTGACGTTGACACAACCAAACATAAAAATCCATTATAATAATAATAATAATAAATTACACATTTTTATTATTAATTTAAAGCTTTTAAAAATATAGTGTTTTATAAATTATACTTATTTTTCATACTTTTATCCTAGACATCCTTATTTATTAATGATATCCTAATAAATTTTTCCACATAAAAATATAACATTAAGAAGTCATAATAATAATTTAATAAACAAGTAATCAAATAAATAATAAATATCTTTGTTAGAATGAATCATACAATGGTTTTTACTGTTAAAATTTATAAATATCTTTATTATTTACTTGTGAAAATAAAGCACATCTAATGTTCATATTTCATTTATTTGTACTAGTAATCTTATGATTGTCTCTAATATTTACAATGTAATAAATGATAATTATTGTAATGTCCAAAAATTTGCAACTGAAAAATTTCACTTAATGAAAAGGTTTAGCCGAAGCGAAATAACAAAATGTAAATTATGGGGATATTACCGCCACACTTAGTACCAGACCGGTTCACTTCTATCGTTCCAATACCAAGTGCTAAGGCTTATTAGGATAGACATCAAACACAAGTCAATAATTAAAATGAGCATTTATAAAAGAAATGAGATGTTAACCATACAGGAAATCAGAGTGTGGTAATCAAAAGAGGTACAACCCAAAAGTACGGTTTTAAAGTTCCAAATGACATAAAACATCATACAACAGAATAAAACTAAATATAAAAATATAGGAAAGACAAAACGGAAGATAGAATCCGACCATGTCACTCTCGACCCCCAAGTTAGGTCCCGACTCAACTCTCAGCCCCGTCTGATGTCTCGTAACTGTCATAGGCATCGAAGATAGAATCACCGACTTACGCCAAATTAGAAAGGCCTTCTACTCGTGGGAATGAGCAGCACCCATGAAATGGGTGGTCAATACATTACGTACTGAGTAAGGTAACAGTGCAACTAATGCCAAACATATAAGGCACATATCACAAGCATGATCATATAGGCAACATATAATAATACAGATAATGAGGCCGGGTTACGTTCCAAATAAACTTGTTCTTTAGATCTCTTAACAATATACTCATTTCACACATACTCTTTATTAATCCATGCAAGTGCGGGAACCCCACTATTATAGCTGGTGGACCGGAATACATACAAGATAGAACGCTCTTGACCACTATTATTCGTCGGTGGACTAGTCTCCAGGGCAAAATGCTCCTAGCCACTATTATTCGTCGGTGGACCAATCTGGGCCCGACTCACATGGTGTTTCACTGTAAGTACTTAGGGTATTTTCCATGTCTTAGCTTCATTATGTTTGGTTTGTTGAGCACGGAATCCCCCACTATTATACCGATGGACCGGAAATCATGCAAGGCAAAATGCTCCTAGCTACTATTATTCGCCAATGGATCGGTCTCCACAGCACCCCGGCTCCTAGCCACTATTATTCGCCGGTGGACCGGTCTAGGCCCAGCTCAACAATCTTCCTCTTTAAATGATTAGTATCTTAATTGTGTCTTATTCGATAGTCTTTCACCCTTGACATGCATGCTACCAATCTTCTACTTCTATCCTCCCAAAAGAGGCTCGTCCCATATCTTGAGACTCCGGCACCTCCCAACTGCCCCAACATCCCTTCCTTATTCCATTACCCACACTAGAAGCCTAATTCTGATGCGTGTGGGTCAAGGCTCACTACCTCATACCACTAAGCCCATTCATAGTCATCCTTAGGGTTTTCTCTAGAAAAACCTAATTTGGGACTATGTGGTCCATCCTTCTCTGCCTCACACAACCCAAACTATTTTAACATCCCACACGTCACGACCCTTAGATTCCACTCTCACTTTATGCCTCACTCATCCTTCATTTATTTTTTTATTATTTTCTTTTTCTTTTTCTACCTTCTCAAATTAGGGTTTCCTCCCAAACCCTAGTCCGGTTTCCTATACACCCTTATACTATTCCAAGTACTATTTTTCACCCGAAACCTCCAGTCACCCAAACTACACTTCTATTACCTTCCTCACGCCCCAAGGCAACTTTCCATAAGTAAAGTTTTCCCCCATGTGGACTCTAACTATCCCATGCAAAGCCCCCGATATTTTCCATGCAAACCCTAGGTCCTCCCATGCTAACCCTAGATTCTCCCACTCTTTCATTTTAATTAAGTCCCCCCTTTATTCTCCACTCATGGATCATGGATTATTTAGGTCATTCTTACCTACGTTATCCAACTTACTTCCCCTTGGTTATCTTACTTTTCCATTTTTCTTTTTCATGCCCCCATCCCACATCACTACATTAAATACCCTAGCATGCATGTCTTAAAGGGCCACATCACATCACGTCACAACTTGTAGCATATCCATATTAGCGCATACCAGAAGAAATCATATTAACATACCTCTATTTCAAGCTGCGCTACGCATAAAACAGTTAAGATAATAATACAAGGTATACAACATATAATTATACAGGACATCCAAGGCATGTAAGACATATAGCACACATGCGGCCTTAGCTACACCCTTACCTAAAACGACACTGGGCTTGGAGCACGCTCCTATGCCTCCTTAGGGTTTTTGCTTGATTCACCTATAAGAGGGAAACACTATAGGTTAATCTCCCTCTTGCCAAAATTACCAACATTTCCTATCTTACCCCTATTATGGCCTACTATTAAGGCTAATAATGATAATAGTAGTTTTATAATCAAACGTAGGGTTATTACTCTCAAAATAATTAACCATGCCACTATTAACCAAAATAAGTCTTAGTGATATTCATAGTATTAAAAGTAATAGTTTCAATATTACTAATAATAATATTATTGTTAGTTTTTGTAATAATTCTTATATCGACCCCAAATTCTAATAATAATAATAATAATAATAATAATAATAATAATAGTGATGTAAATAATATAAAACTAATGACCATAATGATACTTATATTAATAATGCTAGTAGTAGTAGTAGTAGTAATGATACTAATAATAATAGTAGTAGTAGTAGTAGTAGTAATAGTGATAATAGTTCCAATCTTGAGAATAATGCTAATAAGGTTCTAGAAATTATAATAATAGTAGCCTTGGTGATAATATGGTCAAGTGTAATAGCATCATAGTAATAATAATAATAACAATGCTAGAAATGATGATGATGATGATGATCATAATAATAATAATAATAAGCATAATGTGGATAATAATTGAAAAGGGTAATAGTACTATAAGGGTCCCAACACTTATACCAATAATAAAGGTGATAATGGCCAAAGTTAGTATTAATAATATTAGTAACAAAATAATGATAATAATAATGATAATAGTAGTAGTAGTAGTAGTAGTAAGGATAAGGATAATAATAATAATAATAATAATAATAATAATAATAATAATAATAAGCATAATGTGGATAATAATTGAAAAGGGTAATAGTACTATAAGGGTCCCAACACTTATACCAATAATAAAGGTGATAATGACCAAAGTTAGTATTAATAATATTAGTAACAAAATAATGATAATAATAATGATAATAGTAGTAGTAGTAGTAGTAGTAAGGATAAGGATAATAATAATAATAATAATAATAATAATAATAATAATAACACTAATAACAATAGTTAATAATAATACTATTAATATTAAAAATCATTAACACTTATATAAAAACAGGTTTAAGGATTAGGAAAATTAGAATACCACCTATGCTTGGTGGCGGTGCAACGGCGGCGATGGAGGAGGAGAGAGGTGGAGAGATGGGGTTATAGGCTAGAGGAGAGGGAATGAGGGGTGTTTGAGGTGGTGGAAGGTGTCTCAGGTGGATGGGGGTGGAATGGAGGTGGTGGTGTAGCCAGAAGTGGCGGCGCACAGCGGTCGAGGCAATGATCGAAGGTGGTGGAGGGAGGAGGAGAGGGAGGCAGGGGAAGATTGAGGTATGGGGAGGTAGAGTAGGGTCACTTGGTTGTTTTAGGAGATAGAGGTGGTGTTATTGGCAGCGGAATCAGTGGCAGATGGTGGCACGAGGGGCGGAGGGGAGTCGAAGTGGGTTGTTCGGGAGGGGGGCTTTGCATGGTCGGGGTGGCTTATGCAGGGCAATGCAAGGAAGTGGGTTATTGATAGCTGAAGGTAGAGAAACGACTGTCTATTTGGGCAGTGGAGCACGATCGGTTTTCTAGGCTGCCAAAATTGAAACCCGATTATGGCTACCTTCGGGGGTATATATAAATCGATTGGAAGGGAAAACGATAGATGAGAGCAGGAAAATAGGGGGTAAGGGGCATGGGTGCACCGACCGGTGAGGGTAGGCCAGCGTAGGTCTACCTTCGTAGGCCATTTTTGACGGGGAAGAGGGGATGACACACACAGGAGAGGAAATGGCCGGCTAGGTTGAAATGACAGTGAAGACGGCAGGGAAGAGAGGGGAAGAATGGCGGGTCAACAGGCGTGATCGGCGACGCGAGGAAGAACAAGAAGAAGGGGGCTAGACCAACAATCCAGGAGAAAAGAAGAAATAAAGGGGAAAAAAGAAGTCAGACCGGCTGGGAAAAAAAAGGAATGGCGACACGGGCCTGGGCCGCACAGGAGGAAAGGGAAAACTAGGCTGAAGGCGGGCTGGCCTAGGTCGGGGGAAAGGAGAAAAAGAAAGGAAGAAGGAAGAGAAGAGAAGAAAAGGAAAGAAAAGGAAGAAGAGAGGGGAAAAGAAAAAAAAAAGAAAAAGGAAAAAGGTGGGTTTGGGGTTAATTAACATATTTTTGGTATTTTGAGATATTAAAAAAATATTAATATTAAAATAACAATTAATTTCTCTTTTTAAGTTAATTTAGGGTTTTTAAAAGATTTTTCCTAAATTCCATTTTTATTAACAAAATGCTAAAATTTTCTTATTTAAATTATTTATTAATTTCTCCTAGATTTGCCTTAATTAATTCTCTCTTATTTTAATAAAAATAGTTTATTTAATTAATTTTCCTAATAACTCCTTATTTTGCCATAATTTCCTAAATTAGGGTTTTGGAGTATTTCAATTATATAATGTATAGTCATATTATGATCACCTTCATTTTATAATTTTTTTTAAGTAATCAAATAAATGATAAATATCTTTGTTAGATTGAATCATACAATGTTTTTTATTGTTAAAATTTAAAAATATTTTTATTATTTAGTTGTGAAAATAAAACACATCTAATATTCTTATTTCATTTATGTGTACTAGTAATATTATGATTGTTTCTAATATTTACAATGTAATAACTGATAATTATACATTGTATAGTCATATTATGATCACCTTTACTTCATAAAATTATCTTTTTTTAAGTAACCAAATATTTTAAGTAATCATATAAATGATAATAAATTATAAATATATTTGTTATATTGAATCATGCAATGTTTTTTATTGTTAAAATTTATAAATATCTTTATTATTTACTTGTGAAAATAAAGTACGTCTAATATTTTTATTTCATTTATGCATACTAGTAATCTTATGATTGTCTCTAATATTTACATTGTAATAAATGATAATTATTTATTTTATAGTCATGTTATGATCACCTTTATTTTATAAAATTATCTTTTTTTAAGTAATCAAATAAATGATAATAAATGATAAATATCTTTGTTAGATTAAATCATGCAATATTTTTTATTGTTAAAATTTATAAATATATTTATCATATACTTGTGAAAATAAAATGCATCTAATATTTTTATTTTATTTATCTGTACTAGTAATCTTATGATTGTCTCTAATATGTAATAAATGATAATTATATATTGTATAGTCATATTATGATCACATTTATTTTATAAAAATATTGTTTTTCAAATAATTAAATAAATGAGAATAAATGACAAATATCTTTGTTATATTGAATCATGCCATGTTTTTTATTATTAAAATTTATTAATATCTTTATTATTTACTTTTGAAAATAAAGCGCATCTAATATTTTTATTTTATTTATCTGTACTAGTAATCTTATGATTATCTCTAATATTTACAATATAATAAATGATAATTACCTAGACCTGAATTTAACTCAACCCATCAAAATTCGACCCGACTTGACCTATCAAATTTACCCGTAACTATTCAAACCCAACTCGTCAAATTGTATGAAATAATCCAAATGGGCCGAGCCCACCTAGTTATGTTACTCAGAAAATGACCCGAACCCGAATTTACTTAACCCAAATATGACCCGATCAGACAAATTAATCCGAAATGACCCGGAACTGTAACGACCTGACCCGAAACCAAACCGACCCAAATAAGGTAATGACCTAAAATAACCTAAGCCCGAAATGACCCGACCCGACCCACAACCGACCCACAAAAGACAAATGATCTGAAATGACCCGACCTAAGAACGACTAAACCTGCTATAACCTAATCCGAACCCGACCCACCTGACCCGATTGCCATCTACTCACAAGTGACACAAGTATTCTTTATCACTAATCCTACTGATAACAGATGGCCCATGGTACTATCTATAAAGAAAAGAAATGCTAATGAATGTAATGATGAAAATGATGCCAACTGGAATAAAGAGTGTGTGTTAGCTGTGCAAGCAACTAAATTATTGAATGATGATAACAACAACATTAATGAGGAAGATATATATATCAGGAATTATTATCATGAAGTGATATATGTATCAATCCTGAATGAAATACCCCAAAATTTCTAATTTTAAAATATTATAGTTAAATAAGATTTTATTAGAAAAATTAATTTAATAAATTATTTTTATTAAAATAAAAAGGAATTAATTAGGGCAAATCAAAAAGAAATTTATGAGTATTTTACTTAGGAGAAATTTGGGTATCTTAGCTAATTAAGGATATTATTTTTGAAATTAATTAAATAAATTATTTTATTTAAAATAAGAAGGAGAAAATAGTTTCAAATTAATATTAATTTTATAAATAATTTAATGGAAGAAAATTAGGATGTTTTGCTAATTAAAATGGAATTTATGAAAAATCTTTCAAAAACCCTAAATTAGCCTAAAAAGGGATTTAAATATTATTTTATTTAATTATTATTTTTAAATATCCCAAATATTTTAATTAATTTAAATACCCAATCTAATTATTTTTCTCTTTTCCTTTTCCTTTTCCTTTTTTTTCTTTCTTTTTCTTTCTTCTTCTTTTTTTTTCTTTTTCTCCCTGACCTGGGCCAGCTCGCGGCCCAGTTTCCCTTTCCTCTTCTTCCTTTCCTTCGCGTGGCCTAGCCCGCGCAGTGACCGGCGCCTCCTTCCTTCTCCCAGCACCGCGTTTTGTGGTTTTTTTTCCCTAGACGCTGCGTTTTGATTATTATCCTTACCGTTGCCGCCCGGTTCGCCCACCTTTTCTTTTCTTTTCTTTCTTCCCTGAACCGCCCGGTCCCCCGCCTCCTCTTTCTTCTTCTTTTCTTCTCCCCTAGCCCTGTCGTCGACCTACACTTGCAACCATCCGAAGCTTCCGCTGCCGGCCACGCTCATTTGACTGGCCTTTTCCTTCCTTTTCTCTTCCCCTTTGTTTCGACAACCCATTGACCCAAACCACTTCTCCCATTTATCTCGCGATTCCCTCCCTTTTCTTCCGCATTCCCTTCTTCCGCATTCCCCTTGCCCCGATTTGAATTTTGTCGGTTTTGTTGCCGCTGGTGAACCCTAACCCCACTTACTTACCCCCTATCCGACCCACATAATCCTACCCTCTCTTAATTTCTCTATAAATATACCCATAATGAGCTTGGTATCGAGCTCTTGATCCCCAACCCAGAAAACTCCCCTTGTCGTCGTTGCCCCTTTAGACGCCAACCCTGCCGCCGTCATCCAACGCCGCCACCCACTCCGCCTACCAAACTCTTCCTTGCACTTCCCTCTAGCTAACCAAACGTTCCATATCCCTCAATTCTTCCTACGCAAGCACCCCGGTTGTGCGAAGTAGCCTTCCCAAATAGCCCTTCCTTCCACCTCCGCCACCCTTTGCGTCGCCTTTAGCCGCCTCTTCTGCCACTGCCGCCGCTTCTTTCACCTCCCATTCTCTTCTGCAGACCCTCATCTACCTTCCCCTACCTTTCTTTTCCTTTTCCTCCCTCTCCTCCTGTCTTTCTCTCCTTCTTCCCCATTCGGCCACCACCTCTGCCATCGTGCGCCGCCATCCTTATTTTGTCCCTCTCCTTCTGGGAAACTCTAAACACCCCAACTCCCACCTTAATTCTCCCTATCTTTTTCCCGGCATTCAACTTTTACCCTTTTCTTTCCTTTTTCTACCCCACCGGCAATAATAGTAGGGTGTTCCTGTACTTACATGGATTTGATAAAAGGCATGGTGTGTATCGATTTTCGATAAAAGATTGATTAAATAATTAATCCGGACTATAAATGGGCTTTTATGTATGTACGCGAATGATTGTTCATTATTATGTTATCATGATGGATTATGCTCTTTTATTTCTTTTGCATTATTTATGTGATGTTATGTGAAATGCCCCAAAAATCCTAATCTCTATTATCTATTATTAAATAAGGTTTTTATGTGGGAGTTTAACCAAAATAATTTACTTTTATTAAAATGAGAGGAAGTTAATTAGGGCAAACTAAGAGAAAATTTATAAGTGTTCTAAAAAGAAGGAATGTTGGTATTTTTAAGCTAATTAATGATTTTATTCGGAAATTAATTAAATAAAGTACTTTATTTAAATTATGAAGAATAAAATAGTTTCAAATTAATATAAACTTTATAAATAATTCAATTGGAGAAAATTAGAGTGTTTTGTTAATTAAAATGGAATTTAAGTAATTTCTTTCAAAAATCCCTAAATTAACCTAAAAAGATAATTTAATTACTATTGTAATATTTATTAAACCTCCCAATTACCCAAATCATGCTAATTAATCCAACCACTAATTTCCCTTATTTTTCCTTTTTCCCTTTCTCCTTTTTTTCTCCCTCCTTTTTCCTTTTTCCTTTCTTTCCCCTTCTCTTCCTTATTTTTTTCCCCGGCCTGGGCCGGCCTGCCAGGCCCAACGCCTTTCCCCCTCGCGACCGTCTCTCTCCTGCACCCCTTCTTCCCTTTTCTCCCGACCGGTTCGGCCCGCCCCCCTTTTCTTCTTTTCTTTTCTTTTTTGCTGGACCGCCGGTCCAGCCTCTTCCTCTTCTTCTTCCTCGCGACGTCGTCGTCCTTCTGCCGCCTGCAACCGAAATTTTCGCCGGGAAAAGAAAGCCTTCAACGCCACGCCATTACTCTCGTCATTTCGCCCTTTTCATCCTCGTTGTCTCCCCTGTAGATTGGACTAATCGATCCGGTCTTTCCCTGCACGAAACCTCTCTCTCTTTCCCCGACGAATCTTGGTCTGCAACTGCAGACCTGCACCGGTCAGCCTCGCTGGACACGCATCCACCTAACCTCCAACCCTCCCTCGCATCCTTGTCGTTTTCCCGTCCCAATTTCCCTATAAATAGCCCTAACCATTGCCTTAATCGGGTTCAAAATTTGGAACCCAGAAAACCAGAGCCGCACACCGCCCCACCTTTAGCCGCCCTTTCCTCCACCTTCGGCCACCGTTGCCGCCTGCCCGCGCCACCAACACCCTCCCTGCACCTCCCTCTACACAACCAAACTACTAGCTCCCCCTGCCTTGCCTCGCACGAGTCTCCTTGGCCGCGCGAAGTTGCCTTCCCGAAATAGCCTTTCGACCCCTGGAGCCACCTTCGTGCCGCCGGCGCCGCCTCCACCGCCACCTGCAGCTCCGCCACTACCCCCCAAATCAACCAGCGGTTCCTGCTCTACCACCCTACACCTCCACTTTCCCCTACTTCCCTCTTCCCTGGCCTCCACCTCCATTTTTCCCCTCTCTTCCCTTCCTCCACCGCCGCTGCCGCTGCCGCCGCCACCACCTCTCAGCCAGGTTGCCCAACACCCTGAACCCTTAATCTTAAAAAAATAAAAGTGATTAATGATTTAATATAATTAACTACTATTATTAGTATTAATATGATTAATATCAACATTATCATTATTATTACTTATATTATTGTTATTACTAATACTACCACCCTTATTATTATTACTAGGACCCAACCTTACCCTAAGAACCTCTAATTAATGGTGTTAATTAACTATAAGACCTTGTTAAGTTATTACTATTATTATTATTATTATTATTATTATTATTATTATTGTTATTATTATTATTATTATTATTACTACTACTTTAACTATGACTAACATCTTTAGTATATCTATTATTATTATTATTATTTAGTAGTTTTACTAACACTAGTATTGTTACTATTAATATTACTATCACTATCATTATTATTAATAATATGGTTATGGTGGTTGTAGTTGCCATTATTGTTATTATTATTGTTCTTACCCTTAGTATTATTATTATGACTAATGTTATCAACATTATTATTCCCGTTCTTATTATTATTATTATTACTATCATTAACATTATTATTATTATTATTAGTATTATTATTATTATTATTATTATTATTATTATTATTATTATCATTACTATCGTTATATTTACCACACTTACTACTCTAACTACTATTACCATCATTAATACCCTTATTATCATTATTACTTAATACTATTACTTTTAGTACTCTTATTATCATTATCTGCATTATTATTAGTATTATCGTTATCACTGTTATTGTTATTAATATTATTATTCCTATTATAATTATTATTATTATCATTATTATTATTATTATTATTATTATTATGGTTGTGTTGTTGTTGTGTTATTATCATTATTATTGTCATTGTCCTTATTGTTATTATTATTATTATTATTATTATTACTATCGTTATTGCTATCACCATTATTTTCACTATCGTTGTTGTTATTATTATTATTATTATTATTATTATTATTATTATTATTATTATTATTATTATTATTATGTTATTGTTCTAACCCTTAATATCGTGGTGTTATCCTTATTATTATTATTTTTAGTATTATTATTGCCATTTGCACTATTGTTATTATTATTATCATCACCAATATTATTTTTGTTATTATTATTATCATTATTATTATTACTACTATTATTACTATTATTATGATTATTATCAGATCATGGTTGTTGCTATCATCATCATCATCATCATCATCATTATTATTATTATTATTATTATTATTATTATCATCACCAATATTACTACGATTCCAATTGTTATTATCAACATTATTATCATTGTAACCACTATTACTATTATTAGTAGTATTTTCACTATTATTATTGGTATCAATAATAATATTATTATTAGTAATATTAAAACCCATTTACTTTGATAACTATGGATTTTACTAAGGCGCGTCTTGATTAGTGGTCATTTGCTTAACTACCTTGAGAATAATAATAACCCCACCTTTTAATTATAAACCACTATTATCAATGTTAATTATAGTACTAGACTAGTATAGGGGTAAGATAGGAAAATTATGATAATTCGGGTAGAGGGAGATTGACCCTTAGTATTTCTTCCTTATAGGTGAACCGGGTCAAACTCCAGGAGGTGTAGGAGCGTGCTCCAAGCCCGGCGCCGATTTAGGTAAGGACGTAACTAAGGCCACCTGTGTGTATTGCATGTTTTACCTGTCTTGTATGCCTTGTGCGGTTGTATGCTATAATATGTATATTATCTGTGTATTTATGTAGCGCAGCGTGGAACCGAGGTATGTTATCGTGCTCTTGTCTGTATGTGCTAATATGGTATGATACAAATATAATGTGATGTGATGTG
The DNA here is from genome assembly GCA_030549775.1 of Tamarix chinensis. Classification (NCBI taxonomy): domain Eukaryota; kingdom Viridiplantae; phylum Streptophyta; class Magnoliopsida; order Caryophyllales; family Tamaricaceae; genus Tamarix; species Tamarix chinensis. Next base: position 61,700,346 of record CM060172.1, read on the forward strand.
ACCCCTACGACTCATGCTAGGATATTTGATGAGGTGTTGTGGAGTGGGGACTTGAAAGAGAAAAACAAGCAATTAAGATAACCAAGGGGAAGTACGTTGGTTAACGTGGGTATGGACGACCTAGGTAGTCTGTAATCTGTGAAATGATGAGAAAAAGGGAATTAAATAAAATAGAAGAGTGGGAGAAAATAAGGTTGCATCGGAGAACTAGAGTTTGCATGGGAATGATAGGGTTTGACATGGTGGAAATGATAGGGTTTGCATGGGGAGGTTAAGGTCCGCATGAGGGCGAACCTTACGTATAAAAAGTTACTTTAGGACGTGGGGAGACTAATGGAAGGTCTGTTTGGGAGTCTGGAGGCTCGAGGTGAAAAATAGTACGTAGGGTCATATAAGGGTACCTAGGGTTTGGGAAGGAAACCCTAATTTGAGAAGGTGGAAAAAGAAAAATGAAATAATAAGAATAAATGAGAAGGAGTGAGGTATGAGGAAGAGTTGAGTCTAAGGGTCATGATTTGGGTTTCCAATGCGAGGAGTGTGTTAAGTATGTTAATTACAAAGGGTGTTTAGTGGCCTAATATAAGCGCAGGAGATAGCTCGGTAACCTAAACCGAGTAAGGATATAGCTAAGGATGAATGTGTGACATGTGTCCTACGTGCCATGGATGTTCTATATGATTTATGTGTCGTGGTCTTAAATGCCATAATTCTAACTGTTTCATGTGCGGCGTGGCTTGGAATCGAGTCGTGTGCATGTGCCCTCATTAATATGTGATAGTATGAATATGTCATCAGTTTTGATGTGATGTGTTGAGGCCCTCTGGCCATGCATGACAAAGGTGAAATGCCCTCGAATAAGACACATTAAAACACTAACTACTTACAGAGAAAGATGTTGAGCCGAACCCAGACCGGTCCACCGGCTATAATAGTGGCAGGGTATCTTACCCTCGCGATCGTTCCACCGGCTATAATAGTGGCAGGGCATGTGCCCTCGCGACCGTTCCACCGGCTATAATAGTGGGGGATTTCGTGCTCAACAAACCAAACGTAAAAGTTATAAGATATGGAAAGATACCAATATTTACAGTGGAATACCTTGTGAGTCGGGGCCAGACCGGTCCACCGGCAAATAATAGTGGCAGGGTATATTACCCTCGTGACCGTTCCACCGGCTATAATAGTGGCGGGGCATAGCCCTCGCGACCGTTCCACCGGCTATAATAGTGGGGCTCCCGCACTCACATGGATCGATAAAGACTATGTCGTGTATCATTATAATTATCTGAGATCTGATGAGAGAGTTATCTGATTCATGACCAGCATTGTTCATCTGTGTTATTGTTGATTATTCACATGTTATGTCTGCTTGTTCATGTGTTTCTGTGCATGTGGGCCTTAGTGCGTCTGTTCCCTTACTCAGTACGTAGCGTACTGATCACCCGTTTCATGGGTGCTGCTCATTCCCACGAGCAGAAGACCCGTCTGAGTTTTGCAGGTAGGGGTCGATGCCTGTGGCATTTTCAGGGCTGAGAGTTGATTCTGGATCTAGCTTGGGGGCCGAGAGTGACGTGGCCGGAGAGCATCCCCTGTCTCATTTTCTTGGACTATCGTACTTTGCTATTTCGTTATTTTATGTTCCCTGATATTTGGGACTTTTAAATTGCACTTCGGATTGTAACGCTTGACTTTCGCACTCTGATTTCTTTAAATGTAAGCTTTACTAATGACTTGTCTTTGGTGCTATTCTTTTTAGCCTTAGCACTTAGTATCGGGTCGGTAAGAACGAATCGATCTGGTACTAAGTGTGGCGGTAATACCCCTAAATTTACCGTTTTATTTGTTCTCTTCCGCTAAACCTCTTTAAATTAAACGAAATTTTTCAGTGGTAAATTTGGGGGTGTTACATTATGTGTTGGCCTTAGTGCTCGGTTACCTTACTCAGTACGTAGCGTACTGATCACCCTTTTTATGGGTGTTGCTCATTCCCACGAGTAGAAGACAATTTCTAACTTTGTGCAGGTGGACGAAACATCCAGCGAGGCTGATTGTTGAGCATGTTTTGGCTCAAAGTTCAAGAGTGTCATAGCCGTATTCATTCTCATTATGCGAATTATGTCCATGTGTTATTTCTTTTGTATTGAAATTATTCTTTTATGAATTATTATCTTGTATTGAGTATTTCAAATAAACCTTTTATCGGTTGTAAGCTTATTTCTCTTTTGGGAAACGATTTACAATTCTTTATGCGTACTCTGATTTTTTTTACAACCATTTAATGCTTATTTTGAGTTTAGTTTGTCTTGATTTATAATTAATTGTGAACCTTTTCTTAGCCTTACCACTTGGTACTGAAATAGAGAACCGGTTTGGTACTAAGTGTGGTGGTAACATCCCCATAATTCACAGGTTTTAAATTTTAAATTTTTCCTCTTTAAAAAAAATAATAGTGAATTTTGGGGTGTTACACCGAAACCAATCCAAAAACAAGGAAAAAAAAAGAAGGAAAAAAGGCGATGAGGGTAATAATATTGTAACATATGATATATGTGCCTTTTTTTTAAATGCATATTTTGACATTCCTCATTCTAACATAGAAAAATAATTTAGGAGTACATTATGGTCAATACATAACATTCTAACATAATTTATTTATTGACTTTTTGTGGAGATATGATCAACAAAAAAGTTGATAGAGACAGTAGTGATGAAGAAGGGAAGAGAGAACCTATTATTATGAGAATCACCACAAACATGCGGAATAGAGGAGAATAAGACAAGTTGAGATGGAATACTGATAATCTTCCCATTAGCCCTTACATAGACATGTTTCTGATGTACATTTCACTCGTCATGCATAACTATGTCCCTATCTCTTATAATAATTAGAAGTAAGTTCTAAAGGGTCATAAGGAACATATTTTGCAGGAAGTTATGATAAATATGATATTTTACTTAATCACTTTTGTATGTCAAATGTTATTAATTTTAATATATGCACATCGGTATGCATATATATTTATATATTATTTTGCAGAAAGTCTTTAATGTCCCTGAAATTAGGAAGAAATGGCTTCTTAGATATTATGGTGAGCGTTTAAGAACATTTAGGGTGTAATTGTCTAGTAGAAAAATGTATAGAAAGAGGGATGACTATCTGTGACAGAACCCACCCAAACTATATGGTTTCATTGATCAAGAAATTTGAAATCAAGTTATTGCATATCGTCTTGTAGAATATTTAAGGTATTTGTTAGATAACAATTACACTTTTTGATTAAGAATATTTCATTGATATTTAAATAACCATATGCTTATATTTTAGCTTTTAACATAGGAAAAAAGTGTCAAAAATAAAGAAATTGCTAAGCAAAATAAATACCGCCATAATATGGCTCGCAAAGGCTATGCAGACCTTAAAGAGGAGGTGGTATGAGATTTTGATTTATCTATTTACATGTAAAAGTCTAATGTTACAATAATATTCTTAATATAAGATTAATTTTTGATTTACAGCTCATAACCTAAGACTTGGATCCATGTACCCCGTCCATCAATATTGGTCCATTATGGAAGAAGGCTAAAGTAACAAAAGATATATATCTTAATGAAGATATAGATATTGCTACCAAAAAAATTGTAAGTTTATAGATATCCCGAACCCGACTTAGTTTTCTTTTAGAAAACCGTAATATTATGCGTATTCCTATAAGCTAAATTTAAATATATTATATACATTACCAGATGAACTTAAAATGCCAGATTCTATGGAGGAGTGGACAAATATAACATTGTGTCTTAGGCTATAGGAATTTTAAAACACCCTGAAAGACACAAGGGTCTTAGATTAAGTGTTACGAGAGCTAGAATGTGTGGTTGATCTCATGGTTCTCATAGCACTAATGAGTAAGTGGCCATCATCACCCAGAAATTAAACATGGTATTTGAACGGATGACAACAATGGAGCAAGAGCTTTCATTTATCAAATCTCAAGGGTACAAACCATTCAATTTAATTGGCCATGATCACCTTCACATACCCAATATAAATAGCATTAGAGATAATTGCGAAGCTGATACACGTCTTTCTTTTCTTTCTGAGGTAAGCATTACAAATTATGAATTGTTATTAAATATATTCAGTGCCATAAATAATTAAGAATGTGTAATATTTTATTTCAGGGTTTGCATAAGTGTGACTTGTTAGCGAATGACCTTTCAACTCTTTTGGTGAAAGGAAGGGTACTCATTAGTCATAGTACCCAAACACAAACAGTCCATGAGTATAACTTGGCCCTAAATACAAGGTTGGTGAGTATTGTTGCTCCAATCATTGGCACTGCACCTTTTTCTTGTTATAAAGAAGGCGATGAGGTAGCTATAGTGTTAGAAGCTCATGGAAGCTTCGTGCCTTGGTCTGCGGATCAGATATATCTCACTACTGAAGAGGTAATGATATTTAACGTCATTATTAGATCTTATTTGTTACTTACATTATTTATACTTTTTTCATATATATATATATATATATATATATATGCTCCATACATATTTCATTTATTATTCTAAATTAAGGAATCAAAAAAGAAGAATGCTACTAGGAGTAAAATGAAGAGAGGTAATAGCATAACGAGTAACACAAAAGAGGGTGCTACTAAAGAAAAGAGAGCTAAATCAGAAAAATCAGTTACCCCACAAAAGATTCCATCTTTAGAGAAGAGCCAACCTCCACCAGCACTAGCTTTATTGTATTTCTATGCCCCAAACTACCTCAACGACAATTATATTTTCATTGATTATCATTCTGAGTATGTTGGGAAGGGCAATGCTACTTATATGGTATCAGCATTTGACATAAGTGACATTTATAATCATGAATGGATGTCAACCACAAGTGTTTTCGTCTATGTCACGTAAGTGTTATTTCATATTTCAGATTTTAATACTTCTTGTTGCATTGGAATTTTTATGACCTCTTATATGATTTATCAGTTATTAACAAATATACATCGTTATTATCGTCCATAGATTGGTAGCTAGTCGTGCTGTAGTGGAGGAAATGTTGTCTTCTATTATGTTTGTGTGCCCATACTACATAGATGACAGTACTACAATAAGAGAGGATAGACATATAAACTATTTAGCGGATTGCATTTTGATTGAGGGATACAACAAGCTTTATCTCATTATTCACCTCACAAATGAATATTGGGTTCTGTACGCCATCCGACCTAATCTTAATAAAGTTTATGTGTTTGATTCCCTTCGAACATATGACATGTCTTTTAACGTCTCTCGTCATAGTGGGAAAGAATTTATTGACATGTTAGTATACTTTTTACTTCTTACTTCATTAGCTTATTTATGTATTTTTTCTACTTTAATTATTTTAGGTATATATACTTACAATATTGTGTATCTAACTCTGTTTATTAGGGCACTACGGATAGCGTATCAGAGGAGAGGTGAGAATGGTATCCCAGACCCAAAGAGTCTTGAATATGAGCCTGTAATGGTAAGTAGGAAGATAAATATTTCACATTTTATTTTAATTCGAATTAATATATAATAATTAGAGAGCCGACTAAATTCAGTTGACAATATCTACAATAGTAGAACGACAATGATTGTGGATACTATGTAGGCAAAACAATGGATCTAATAGTCCAAAACAGATCGGTCAACATAGATCCAAGCCATATATGTTTGTTTTTCCATATTTTTCCATTAAAGAATCATGACATATATATTTGATACTTGACCTGAGTACTAACTATCGAAACTTGTGAATTTGTAGTTTTTTACCGGTGGTTATGCACGAGGCCGGAAATACAATGACAATGAAATTGAAAAAGTTAAAGACTAATGGGCCAAGCACGTGCACTAATACATTCGGTATTAGGGATCTACATTCTACATGTATGCTCAGGTTTGTATTTCATCTATATATTTGGTCATCTAGGTTATAATCTATGAAAATTTGACTTTAGAATATATATATATATATATATATACTAAGTTGTGGTATGCCTCCTAATTTTGATTCCTGGGTATACCCAGTATATTAAGACATACCAATTAGAGATTGATTTGAAAATGTGTAGTATCACTTGGGAGGAAGATATGCATGTATATATGAATTAATGTTATTTTACATTGCATATTTGGTAAATATTTGAACATACAACTGTGTATGTGGGCTGGAACAAAACAACAAGAATATAAAAAAAAGTTTTGATAATGGTTTTAAGTAAGAACAGTTATTAAAACCATTTTTAATTACGGTTATACTTAAAAACCATTATTAAAAGTTGAAATTTAATCTCAATTAAGGTTTAATAAATGCATAATAAATAATTAAAATCCTAAATAGACTATGTTTTAACAACGATTTTAACTCAAAGTCGTTATTAAAAGATCCATTTAATGCTTATTTAATACATATTAGGGTTTAATAAATGCATAATTAATGTTTAAAACCCTGATTGGTTGATATTTTAACAATGGTTTTTGGATTAATCGTTATTAAAATGTTATTTTTAACAACGTTGTGACTTACAAACTGTTATTAAAACCTAGTTTTAATAAAGATTTTTATATAAAAACCGTTATTAAATACCAAGTTTACCCCAATATTCATGTTTTTTTGTGTATTTTTATGACGGTTATGATCTGTTATTGAATATTTAATAATGGACGATTCAATAACGATTTACAATCGTTATTACAATCATAAAATAACCGTTATTAAAATTCCTTTCTAGGGTAGTGTGAATTACTTGTGTTATATTTTAATATAAAAAATTAACCAACATTTTACAAGGGTGTCGACATTCCATGCTTATATAGGGGTTTATGACATTGTTAACTAGCACACTAATTTAGCCATGTGACACACACATGTCTAACTAGCATAAAATTAGTATTATGATGTATTTATATCCTATATAATACATAGCTCAACAAGACTATTACAAACAAATTAAGCTAATATTACATGAAAACAATTTACAATAATCCTAATCAAGACAATGCTATTAATTTTGAAAGGTTGACTAGGTCTTCTTGACTTTGACTTTCATGCATAGTTTATCTTCTTTTGTAATAGCTAGTAACATGTGGAAATCTTAAGTATTTTGGCTTTTTATATGAATTGATCATCTTCCTGTAAATATGTTACATACCTGCAAGAATGACTTAAAGCAATATCATAAAGTTAGTCAAAGCATTATCACCAAAGACAAACAATGTAATTAGCTTCAAAAATAAGTATGCCAAATTATCACCTTGAGGATCACCTTTGGATGCTCCTACATCTTTTTTTTATTACTAATATCATCATGTAGGACTTGTATAGATATCTACAACACATAATTGAAAACACGTAAAGTAGAACCACATAGTAATCAGGGCATTTTTCGAGGAAAATGTCCATAATTCCCCTTTTTAAATAACTAAATATCCATTTTCATCTCTAATTGACCAAAATGTCCATCTATTATTGAAAACCTTATAATATTATATTAGGTAACTTGTGTATTACTCAATCATCATTTAATTACAATACTTATGAAGTAATTGGCAACACCCTCGAGACTTATCACGTCATGATTATTTCCCATATTATCATCAATGACCATAATGCTATTACATTAGGTAAAATGCTCATATTTTTCCAATGACCTTAAGAACCCCAATATTAATGAATTTTAACCTCTAGTATTTATATGAAATACATATCCTCAATTATATATGGATACCACGTATCTAGATTTATGCCAACCAATAATACACACAAATACATACTTTCACATTTTTCTCACTTACAATATACCATATAATAACATTTTTTATAGTCAACATTATCCATATAACATTACTAGATAGGATATTACATGCAAATACACTCTGCATATACAAGCCCTAACTATAACATGTATCATTACCAACAAGGATACTGATCTCTAATCACATAAGCCTAACCCATCTCCTTTGAGATTAGCAAAAAATCACTTACAAAAATGAGAATACAACACAATTAGAACTTAAGAATATAATCGAGGAAAATTTAAGGTAAAGGAGGATGGAAATGCATATAATTGAAACAAGTGGAGAAGTTGTTCTGCATGGGAGTATGGTGGTGCTAGGTGGAGCATGGGGGGCGCTAGAGTGGAGCATGGAGTGTGCTAGGAGGGAAACACGACTATGCTAGGGGAACACTGAAGGGACATGGGCATAACATGTAGTGCATGCACATGATAGGAGCGTGAATGCATATAGGTGGGGTGCCCGAAGCTCATGGGTTAGGGGAAAAAGGCTTGTATGGGATATTATAACACCTCCAAAATTTACACATTTTTTTTAAAACACAATACTTATAAATTAAAACCGTAAATTTCTGGGGATGTTACCGTCACACTTAGTACCAGACCGATTCACTCCCACCGTTCCGGTACCAAGTGCTAAGGCTAAAAAAACACTACTAATAATACTATTAATAATTCAAATTTATAAAAACGAAAATTAGAGTACGCGTAAGCCTTATATAATTCGAAATACAAGCTATTATTTTTTCCAGATAATAACTAAACAACATTAATAAATTGTTTCTGCAACTCAAACATAATAAAAAGTAACACGAGTCATAAATTAAAAGGGAAAACGACCACGTCACTCTAGGGATTGATCCAGTCCAACTATCACTCCGCCCCTCTTGATGTCCCATAGACATCGATAGCATCAAAGTAAGTGTCTCCTACCTACAACAGATCAGACAGGCCTTCTGCTCATGGGAATGAGTAACACCCATAAAACGGGTGATCAGTACGCTACGTACTGAATAAGGTAACCGAGCACTAAGGCCAGCATATAATCACATCAAATCATGCAAGATGATAATCAACATACAATTTCAAACCACACATATGATATATAAAAGCGTATAGAGAAATCCATAGCCTATCATCAACAAGCCCACACATAAAGGTCAAACAATCCAGATTAATTATTTAATTAATCTTTGATTAGAAGTTGATGCACATTATGCCTTTTATCAAATCCATGTAAGTATAGGAACACCCCACTATTATTGCCAGTGGGCCGGTCACTTGCGGGACAAAGTCCACACCACTATTTTTCGCCGGTGGATCGGTCACTCGCGGGACAATAGTCCACACCACTATTTCTGACCGGTGGATCGGTCTGGTTTCTGCTCACATGGTGTTCCACTGTAAGTAATTAATATCTTTTAAGAGCTTTAACAATTCTGGTTTGTGTTTATTGAGCTCAAGTCAACCCACTATTATTGTCGGTGGGCCGGTCACATATAGGACATCATGTCCTAACCACTATTATAACCGGTGGACCATTGCACATAGGGTAAAATCCTAACCACTATTCTTGACCGGTGGATCGGTCTGGACTCGGCTCAATAATATTCCACTTTAAAAGATTAGTGTCTTAAATATTTTATTCACAAATATTTGCCCAGACATACATGATTAACTCCATGCAAACCCTAGCTCCCATGCAAACCCTAATTCCATGCAAACTCTAACTCCACTTAAACCACACTTCTATGCAAACCCTAGCTCTCATGCAAACCCTAACTCCACGTAAACCACACTTCCATGCAAACCCTAACTCCATTTAAATCACATTTCCATGCAAATCCTAACTCCCATGCAAATCCCGACTTCACTTAAATCACACTTCCATGTAAACTCTAACCCCCATGCAAACCCTAACTCCCATGCAACCCTAATACCATGCCACATTAATACCACCATGAAAAACCCTAACACCATGCAGCATTAATACCACCATTAAAAACCCTAACACTATGCAATATTAATACCACCATGCAACACCCTAACACCATACAATTCCATGCAAACCCTAACACCATACAATTTCATGCAAAACCCTAACACCATACCATTTCATGCAAAACCCTAACACCATACCATTTCATGCAAAATCCTAACAGCATGCCATCTTATGCAAAACCCTAACACCACATTGTTACACTCCCCATCATTATTTTACAACCCTAACATGCATGTCTTAAGGCCACATCATACAATAACAATAACATAAATATACACATAATTCTCATGCCACAATTTATTCACACCAACATACTTCAACTCCATAATCATGCTGCATTCATAACACTTATACAATATTCACATGAATTACACTATAATTCATATCACATGGCATGCATAGAATAAAATCACATAATACACGTATGACCTTAGCACCCCTTACCTAAAATGTCACTGGTCTTGGTGCACGCTCCTATTCCACTTGAGGGTTTTGACTGGGCTCACCTATTATGGAAAAAATACTAGAGTTAGGTTCCTTCCTAAAAATTATATTATTCACTAACTTATCCTAAGACTTGATTTTTAATTAAAATAATATTATATTATAATTAACTATACAAAATACTACTAAAAAATACAAATAAATTACTATTGTAATTCGAAATGAGTGGTGATATAAGGGTTTCTACCCTTCACCAAAATAGTGTTAGTAATAGTAATAATAATGATAATAATATTAATCAAAATAAAATATTATTAATAATACTCTTATTAGAAGAATATTAATATTAATAATAATATAAATCTTAAAATTTACAAGGTGGCTTTCGAAACTACCGAAAATAATAAGAATACTATTTGATAATAGTAATAATAATAATAATAATATATATATATATATATATATATATACTTATAATATAAAAGTTAATAAAGATAATATTAATAGTAATAATAGTAAAAATACTATTAATAGTAATAAAAATGCAAGGGTGCAAGACCTAATTAAAATTTAAGGTCTCGACCCCCCATTAAATAATTATAATATTAAATAAATAATTATACTAATAATAATATTAATAATATTATTAATAACAATAGTAAACATATAATAATTCCATTAAATCCCTAAAATTCGAAACTAATAATTTATCTAACTCAAGAATACTCTCAAACCTGCCAATAAAATTTATCAATTAAGTTACAGCTGATAATAATAATAATAATAATAATAATGATAATAATAATAATAATAATTATAATCGAAATAACATTTAAAATTAGAATAAAAATAGAATAATTCCTAGTAAATCGAAAGGAAGGGCTGAGAAAGTATAGGGTTTCACCTTGAGTTGGCAGGGATGGGTGGCACCGGCGGTGGTCGGAAAAGTGGTCTAAAAGGGAAGAAAATGAAGAAAAAGATGGAAGGGGAAGGAGAAAAAGTAAAAGAAGGTTATGGTTTGGTGGAGGAGAATTAGTAGGAGTTTTTGAGTGGTTCAGAGGGTAGTAGAAGTGGCGGATGTGGTGGTGGACGGTGGTTTCAAGGTTTCGGGGGTAAAAATTTTGCAAGAGGAATAGGGAACTTTGCATAGTTATGGTGGCCCGTGTGAGAAGAATCGAAGAAGGTGGATGGTTTAGTTAGTTAGAGTGCGTTGTAGGGAAGATTTTGGGAGGTAGAGGCGGTGGCGAGGTTGGCTAACGGCGGAGAAAAGTGCGTCTAAAGTTGCGGTGGCGCATAGGCTTACACTTAGGGTTTCGAGGAAAAAAACTCGAATTCAGACCATGCGAAGGGTATTTATAATGGTAGAGGGTAAGCTCGAGTTCTGGAGGTTAGCAGGAGGTCAAAGACGATGAGATAATAGGGTGGTTATGGCATTGATCGGTCAGCACGATTTCAAATTGTACTCGACCTTCGCGAGAGAAAATGGGGCAATCTTGTGGGAGAAAAGGGGAGTGGGGCAGTTCATGCTATAGTGTGTGTCGAGGGGAAGAGAATGAGTAGGAGAAAGGCCGGTAAAGACACGTGTAGCCGACGACGCCATTTTTGGCCTTCGAAGCTACAGGTGGACGACGCCTGAGGAAGGAGGAAGAAGAAGAAGGTGAGCCGGGCGGTTGAGGGGAAAAAGAAAGAAAAGAAAAAAAAGGGGGGGGGGAACCTGGCCGGTCGGCTGTGGTTATAAGGCTTTTAATAAAACACGGCGTCCCAAGGCAATAAAGAGCAAAACGCTGCATCTGAAGAAGGCAGAAAGAAGGGAGCGGCGCTGAGCCGTGGGAGAAGGAAGGAAAGGGAACGGGTTGGGCCGTGCTCCAGGCCTAATCCAGTGAGAGGAAGAACAAGGAAAAAGAAAGAAAAGAAAGAAAAAGAAGGAAAGAAAAAAGAAAAAGGAAAAAGGAAACTTGAAGTGGTTTGAGGTTAAATAACTTAATTAGAATATTTTGGGTAATTAGAATAAAGTATTTAATTAAAATAATATTAAATTTCTTTTTTAGACTAATTTAGGGTTTTTAAAAATATTTCTCTTAAATCCCTTTTTAATTAGTAAAAAGCCCAATTTTTCCTTTATAAAAATATTTACAAATTATTATTAATTTGCCCTAATTAATTCCTTCCTATTCCAAATAAATAAATAAATTCCCCAAATAAATCCTTATTTAATTATATTTCCTAAAATAAATAATTCTGGGGTATTTCATATATGGACAAAATTGTGTGTGGGTCGTGTAAGAGGGGCAGGCTTGGGGTGTGTGAGGGGTACAAGGCTATTTGCCTCAACAAAAATGAATAGAGCATGGATGAGAGAGGGAAAAAGAAATGGCATGGGGTAGCGATGGTTGGATGACGATGAGAGGGAATGATGGGGGTGGTAGTGGTGGTTGGTTTTCCAAAAAAATAGTGGTGTTTGGTGGCGAGTGGTGTTGATGGTAGATGATAACAAATAGAGCAGGAAAAGGGAAGGTGGTTGGGGATAGGATGCTCAATAGAAACGGAGGGAGTGACGTAATTGGTTGGACATTAAATGAGGCAGAGATTGGGAGGGATATATAGATACAAGCTTGCATGCATGGTGAAGAATGTCGGAGAGAGAATATAGGGGGTGTCATGGCACAATATGATTAGGGGAAAGGATTAGGAAAAAATTTCAACGAACATATCTCTTGAGATGTGGGAGTTGATGGCGGTAATGATGAATATAAGATAGGTAGGTTCAGTGGGTAGGCATGGTAGAAGGGATTTGGTTGGGAAAAGAGAATCGTATAGGGGAAGAAGGAATGAGAAAGAAAAGGAAGCCGGGAAGGAGACAATAAAATGGAAAAGAAAAAGAGAAGTAAAAATAAATAAATTGAGGGTTAGGATTGAAATTAGGTTAAAATAACTTAGATTATAGAATTATGGTAGAATTAATTATCAGCTATATGGGACTAGATTTAGGTTAAAAAAATATTAATAACCCATATTAAGAATTAAGATTAGGTTAAGATTTAAGATTAGGTTAAGATTTAAGATTTAGGAATTAGGGTGAGGTAGAGATATCAATTTCACGATATTATACTTAGGTTAAAATATTAATTATTTAGGATTAGGATTACATAAAATGTTATGATCAATAATTAAATGAGATAAGTATACCATAAGAAAAAATAATTAAATGTTAGGATCAAGTCGCATAAGGTTAGGATAAGATTTGAAAAAGAAAAGTATGATTTGGTGACTTTTATAATAAAGAATAATTGAATAAATTAAAAAAATGATATGAATGCTAATAGAATATTTTTGGATAATATTTAGCTCAATAATACAAAATTAAAATGATTTCCAAAACTTTGTGATTTTTAGATAACCAAAAAGGCTTTTTGGGCTCAAAACATGATATTAAAGTCTATTAGAATGATGAATATTATTTTTTGTCAACAACTTGGTTTATCATTTAAAAAAATTCTAGGAGACTTAAATTTTTTTGAGGATATCAAATATTCATAAGAAAGAAGAGTCTAGAAATATTTTAGAGGCTAAAAGTGACTTGGAAATCTCACATAATACAAAATCATAAGAAAGGATAATAGGTCATTAACAAACGTTCTAAGAATACAATTAGAATTTCAAAACTCTATAAAGACATGATAAATGACCAAAGTATGAAAATTTAACTTCCACCAATTTCAATCCTAAATAACTTAGGTTACCCAAAATATTGGGATATTACAAACATAGGTCCCATTTGGTATGCTGATTATAACTTATTGAGGAAGTCACATTTTTCAAGGAACTCATTGTTAGCAAGATAACTACTTGAGGATTTAATCATTTTGTATTCGTTTTACATTGATGAAGTATGTGAGGAACTTGAATTACTTTTTATTTTTAATAATTGTGCGTGAGATAAAAGAAAAAAAAGCAATGAAAATGCCACTTTCTAAGGCAACCCTAATCAAAATAGTTTATTAGATAAATGGATCAAAAGTAAATTCACTTATTTTTGACTTTATTACCTAATTCAAATCAAATAAGTTAAATTCTAGCACTTCTTAAATGTTATGACTTCCTTAATCAATATACCCCTTCATATAAAAAAAGTTGCCTTTGATACTTTACACATTTTTTTAAAACTAATAAATGCACTTTTGAAGTGAATTTTTTATATAAAAATTTGGTACTAAAAATTCTTGCTTTTTGATGGGAAAAGAGTATGCTATACCAAATTATACAATACTAAAACAACAAATCATGACCAACCACACATGCTTAAAATTACCCAAATTAAAGTTGTGTAAAAAATTTGAGATCTACAAATTTAATTCAGTATTTAAAAGATTCGATCATATATTTAAAATATCATATCTAATTTTAGTCAAAAGGATATAAAATATTACTTAATTATCTAATAAAAAAATATATATGATATTTTATTAATATCATAATACTATATCTTATTAGTTTTAAATTTTTAAATTTTATTTATTTTTATAACATAAACATTTATAATAATATTTGAATACTTTTTTTAGATAAAATAAGAAATTTATATGAATACGAATATAAATATTAGTTGATATACAGTATTTACTATTTTTTTGTAAAAATAATTAAAATAATATTTTATATAGATATTGAATATATTAAAATTTAGTATATATCTGATTTACATGTATAATTTCGATATGTAACCTAAAAATATCGAACAAATATCCAATTTTGACAACCCATCAGCGGAATAAAAATTGCGCATTTTTAAGCTTATTTTCGTTCCAATAACAATATAACATTTCGTTCATAGCTCGAAATCCCTCGATTTGAAGCTTTCTCTCTGTCTTCCTTCTTCTACCATTGCTCCCCGATCAGCGAGAAATGGCTATGGCCAGGGCAAGTTCTGGCCTCGCTTACCCCGAGCGGTTTTATGCTGCGGCATCTTACGCTGGCTTAGATGGATCTCCTAATTCAGCAGCCAAAGGCATCAGCTCCAAGTTCAAAAACGATGTTGCTTTGTTACTCTACGGTCTTTACCAGCAGGTCACGGGAATTACTACTACTGCTACTACGAATATTTCATACATATCATTTAGTTTGTATTTTTCCATATTTGATTGGATCCAATGAAATTCCATGCTGTTTGATTGGCATGCGTGTTAATTCTACTAGCTCAGCGTCAAATTGGGTTTGATTGTTTAAATAATGATGAGTACATAGATCCGCTTCGCAAGTGTGAGGTTTGACTTCTTTTTCAATGCTGATCTTTGACATTCGGGTCGGAACATATCCAGAACTTTCATTATTTAGTTGGATTTCGTATTTTTAGTTTCGATTTTAGCATTTTTCTATTTGCATTGCTGATCTCAAAATCGGAGATGATGAGAGAAGACAAAATTTTCTCAGTCAGGGGTTGGGGCTTTGCCGTCTCACTTGCCAGATGCCTACAAATTGGTATTTGGACCTCGTTAAACTTAAATGGGTTGAAATGCAGGCTACAGTAGGATCATGTAATCTTCCAAAACCAAGTGCTTGGAGTCCCATTGAGCAAAGCAAATGGCAAAGGTGTGTAAAATTTGTCTGATTATCTGATTCCGTATCTCCATTTCTTGTTCCCAGGTGGATTTCCGGTTTAGATCTCTTTGTTCTCATTCTCTTAGTTAAGTCAGAAGGTTAAGTTTTGATTCTTTTGGTAGGGGGAGGAGGCTGGGGGAATTGTGTTGGGGTATTGTTAGAGAAAGAAGGGACAGATGTCTCACGGGAAAACCTTGAAAATTTTACGTCCATCTTCATGGCATCTGAGAATTGTGTTACCTTCTATTCTCTATGGTCAGTCTTAGGCCGCATCACTCCATTCCACGTGATAATTGTTCGACCGGATGTTTAGGTGCTGTAAATGTTGCTTTCTGTAAACCCTGTCCCTAAAAGCTTTATGTGTTCTATTGTTAGTCTAATTCACTTGTTTGTCCAGTTGGCATGGGCTGGGAAACATGGCTTCTACAGAAGCAATGCGCCTCTTTGTGAAGATTTTGGAGGTTTCAACAAATATAATCAATCGCTCGTATTATTTTTACCATGTTGTTTAAACTGTCGTGTTCCCTTCTTAACCAATTAGTTTTTCTGTATAGGAAGAGGATCCTGGATGGTATTCAAGAGCATCTGACTTCATTGTGGATCCTGTTGTTGATGTAGAGATGAATGTGAGTTACAATGACATTTGATTTTCTTGGTGATCATTTGAACATATGTAGTTTCACAGGACTCAATGTGCTGCTGTCCATTCTTCTCTTTTTTTCTGTTTTGTGTGTTTTACAAATGTGGAAACTGGAATTTGCAGATTGGCTTTGATGAACTTTTAAACTTGTTTCAAAGAAGGTCATCTTATCCGATCATAAATGTCAGAACACACAATTTTGATGCACTAAATTATCATAATTTTTGGGTCACCTAGCCTCTCTCTTTATGTTTTATTGATTTATTTTTTGGGGGGGGGGATTATATTTTCTCATCTTGTTTAACATTGCATATGACCTAAAGTAGCCTACTTTTGTTCCTTTGAGGGGTCTTGGAGGAATACAACCATTCAACGTTGGAAGGGAAATTTGGAACTGTGACCATGCCTGTTCTAACTAAATGAGCTTATGATTTTCCACTGCATGTGGTGATTTTGTGTGGGATGTTTGAAGCTATCACTTTAAAGCTCCTTTTGACAAGTACACTATTACTTCATTTTCAGCTGATGTGATTTCTTTTTGGAAAATTTCAAACTATTGTTACCTATTATCGCATTTTACTTTATAGTGTTTTGAAAACAAAATAAATGTATTATAAGTACATACAAAAAAAATGTCAATTCATATTTAGTTTAGCAAATCATTTCCGTAGCTGAGCCTAATCAAATTGGTTATATATATTTTGTAACAATTACAGGATCTGGTCAATGATTTTACAAATTAGATGGTATTGACAGTTTGGATGCCGTTTTCCGGAGTAGAGATTCTCTTTAGCAGTATATAGAAATCCTATGCAACTCTATTGTCTATATTTTCATTTACGGAATTACAATTGAAGACATTTCTCACTACAAAAAATTGAAGTATCAGAAGAGGTGCAACTTGTCCTACTTTACACCTGGTTTGCATGAAAATATCACTAAGTTACTATTCCTTGGTCAAAATGTTTTGAGGACAAAAAATTTCAGAATCTCTGTTTTGTAAATCGTTTCCCATGATAAGTTGGGATTATGTCTTATCCCGTTGTTCAAGTCTTAAAGCTTTTCTCATGCTTCTTAGATCTGTCTGGTGACAGCAATTATGTATGCTTATTGAATAATCTTACACAATATTGCTGGGAAAGTTCTGTATTATACTCTGCTTAAACTATTGAATGGCATGGTTTATTATGTTCATCAAATTGTTTTCATATATTACTGAACACTTGAGGGAAATCATATTATTATTACTCAAAACATTTCAGTCATGACTTGCTAAACATTTATAAATATAATAACTTCAGCAACATTTGTAATTTAAACAACGACTTTTTTACCAAACAATATCATAGGTTATCATTTCAATTCATTAATATTTTATTCATCAAATAGTAAAGTAGCATGACTTCTTATTATGCCCAAAAGCATCTTTTCCCTAATTTTTTAACCCAACTTTCATCACCACTACCCAAATTAGTTATAATCATCATATACCTTGATACTTGTAAGAAAACATCGAGAGACTTTATGTTTTTGACAGTATATATATTTGTATACCAAGATCAATTTAGTTTCCACTAGCATTTAATATATATAAAATTTTATGCATATATATGTTTTTATGTTCAACATTTCTATAACATTTGTTTCCTACTATTTTTGAAGTTGGCATCTACTGATATTGTTTCGTTCTCTTTTACTTTTCCCCCCTCTGTTTACGGGCAACCTTGTTTACACCATATTATCTACATGTTGTATATGTTATTTATTGAATCCTACAGTTACCATTTTATATTCATTATCTTAGCATAATTCAAAGGTTGAGGCAGTTAGAGAGAATGGAAATGTTTTTCCTGAGACAAAGATAATATCTACTGAAAAAAAAAAGTACAGCAGAGACCCAGGACAAAGATGTTGTGTCAGAAGGCCTTGGTTCAATTAATGTCTATGATCAATGGGTGGCACCGCCAGTAATTGGTCAGCGTTTGAAACCACGATATGAGGTATTTGCCTTTTCTGTTGATCGCTTCCATCTTCAAGTTTCTGTAGCATCATCCATAATTTGAATATATTCTGAAGTTAGGCTTTTCACTTTGCAGCATGGGGCAGCAGTCGTTCAAGATAAAATGTATGTCTATGGTGGTAACCACAATGGCCGTTATCTTAGTGATTTTCAGGTGTGTATTAGCTGGAATCAGATGATGTGTTGTTATAAGGTTGAATAGGTTGGCAACTTGATGCGATTCCTGGATCATATGTTGTATTAGGCTTGTTGCATTCTTTTGCTGCAAGAATATGCTGTGAATTGAAATTAAGTAAACACAACCGACTAGGACTGGAATTAATTTCAATATTATTATAGCTGAATCAAATAGAAAATAAGCAATTACAAATTTTTCCTACTTTCGAGAGGTAGGAAGGCTCTCCCAATTTTTTTCTCTGATTTTTCGATGCTCCTTTCCAGCCCCACCCCCCTCTATTTATCTTATAGCTTTAAGGAAGATATTCCCCATAACCACCTCCTTAAATCTCTCCTGAATATCTTTTAGAGAGATATTTGACATATCCATTCCTTAAATCTCTCTTAACCTGTATTTTTCACTAAAAACTAATAAATAAACTTTTACTAATAATAAAGCTACTTTTGAAGACTTAATAAAAAGACTGAAGACTTAATAAAAAGACTTTACTACCCTTAATGACTTTTCTGCTCAGCTGTTCGAGACTTCCTCCTATTATATGTAAATATTACCGGTGGCTTAGGATGATTCATAACATTACCCCCGGCCCAAAGATTCACCTTGTCCTCAAGGTGGAAAGAAGGTCTGAGCCATTACTGAATTCAGGGAAACTTCGGTCTGCACAAGGTCTGAGCCAGGTTTCTCAAACTCCTCAGGGACTGAAAATTTCAGACTTTCATCAGACTGCAACACTGCCTCATCCTCCCTGGTCAAGAGCACACTCAACTCCTTCGTTCTACACCTGTGATTAATTGACCACTTCTCATCACAGCGAAAACAAAGGCCCTGCTCTCGTTTTTGCTGTAGTTCCTTCTCACTCAACCGCCTAACTGGATTGTAGTTTTGGGGGCTTAAGTTGGAAATTGTTGGGGCAGTATGGTTACCTCTTCCAATAAACGGTCCATACCCACTCCCTCCCTGATGCGTTGACCCAGCCTTTATCTTCTCATCTACCTTCAGGGCTAGATCCATGGCCTGATCTAAAGTAGTAGGCCCCAGCAGCCGCACTTCTGCCCTGACCTCCCCTTTGAGCCCATTAATAAATTGCCCCTTAGCAATTTCCTCAGGTACCCTGTCCAGTGGGGCCATTAGCTCAATAAATTTCCTTCTGTAATCAGCAACCGACCCTACCTGTTGGTGATCCAGCCATTGCTCATAAAGAGTACCGGTGGATGTTGATCGAAACTGCCGGAGGATCATCATTCTCATCTCCTCCCACCTCCGCAAGGGTCTCCTTTTATGCTCATACTGATACCATAACAGAGCATCCCCTTCTAATGCTATCACAGCAGCTTCAAGCTTTCTTCTTCACCCAAGTGATAAAAATCAAAATACCGCTCAACCCTTAATATCCATCCATCTGGGTTGGTCCCACTGAATAAGGGTAAGTCAAGCTTTTTGCAGCGCCACTGGTTATCCCCTCCTGCCCATCCACCACCAGTTTCTTCTCTTCCTCTGCCCTCAGCGCTTGCTCCAACATAGCCTGAGTTTCCCAGTGTGTGATCAGTGGTTTTGAAGGTGGAGAGGGTATCCCTCACCTCATCACGAATCTGGGTGATCATCATCTCCTGGTTTTCTTTGGTGCTGGAAATTCTGCCTTCCACCTTCGATGCCAGGGTGTTAAGATCCTCCCCTAGCCTTGCAGTGGCTTTTTCCAGGCTTGTTGCAATCTGGACGGCCAGAGTTTGCTGCAATTCACGTGCTGCACCGTTCATTGCGGTCATCACTTGCTCTGATATGGAAGCCCTTAGAGACTCTAGTTCCGGCTCCAATTGATTGATCCTCTGGTTTTGGTTTTGAGCCATGGTGTTTTTCTCTCACTTGGATCTTGCTGCTCTGATACCAAATTTGCTGTGAATTGAAATTAAGTAAACACAACCGACTAGGACTGGAATTAATTTCAATATTATTATAGCTGAATCAAATAGAAAATAAGCAATTACAAATTTTTCCTACTTTCGAGAGGTAGGAAGGCTCTCCCAATTTTTTTCTCTCTGATTTTTCGATGCTCCTTTCCAGCCCCACCCCCCTCTATTTATCCTATAGCTTTAAGGAAGATATTCCCCATAACCACCTCCTTAAATCTCTCCTGAATATCTTTTAGAGAGATATTTGACATATCCATTCCTTAAATCTCTCTTAACCTGTATTTTTCACTAAAAACTAATAAATAAACTTTTACTAATAATAAAGCTACTTTTGAAGACTTAATAAAAAGACTGAAGACTTAATAAAAAGACTTTACTACCCTTAATGACTTTTCTGCTCAGCTGTTCGAGACTTCCTCCTATTATATGTAAATATTACCGGTGGCTTAGGATGATTCATAACAGAATATTGACTTGGGCAAGAATATGTGAGGCATATCAGTCATCATTTGATTCCTTATATTCATACTCAGTATGACAGCAACTCTTGTATCAATTGGAAAACTGCAGGTATTAGATTTGAGAACTTGGACTTGGTCTAAGGTTGAAGTTAATGCTGGGGCTGACTCAAATGACTTGGCCTCTTCTGTTCCAGCCTTACCCTGTGCCGGTCATAGCTTGGTTAGCGTGGAAATAATCTTCTTTTCATTTGTGCATTGATCTGTAAGGTTGGTGCATTACCTGTGTGAACTGAAATTGTTCTTTTCTTTTGCATTTTATAGATTCCTTGGGAGAAAAAGTTGCTTTTGGTTGCTGGTCACTCAAGGGATCCTTCTGAATCACTCCAAGGTATGAGTAAGCGTCTTGAAGGAAATATCAATCTGATATCTAGTGCTGATTAATGGGTTGTGAAAACTTACTATGGTTGCTCACCATCTTAAGAATTCAATCTTCAATTAACCAATGTTGATGTTGCATGTAAGGAAAATAGTGCATTTCGTATGAGAAACCCTATATATTATGTTTTACCGCCATATCAATCTTTGATAGACATTATATGATATTGCTTTACATTTCAATTGCTAGCTAGCATATTTGTTATGCAAGTAACGCATGAATCATGAAATTGAGGTGTTTCCTTGATGCTATATCAGAGAATGGTGTAAGTGCATGCTGATATGGGAGAAGGCATTTAAATATGCCAAATTTCAATTGCTCAGCAAATTTGATGTTTTGTTTTCATTTTTCTCCCTCATTTGCTTTTTTTCTGAAGCCTTCCCTTTCCGGATGTTTAGGGTTGGGGGTGATTTTGTTGGTTTCACATGTTATTTGTATGCTAATTTCTAGTATATATATGGTGCATCATATAATTTGAAGGATATTTCTTGTTCATGATTTTCATTTTCAATTATACTCTCTTAATATGTTCCTGAATTTTAAGGTTTTTCTATATTTTCTGGGTATGGGAGATGTTTTTAATGTGCATTGGTTAAAACACGGATAAATAGTTGGTGAAAATTGAAGGAAAAAAATGAACAACCCTGAAATAGATGTTAGTATGAACTGGTAATGTGAGCAAGGTCGTGAGCACCAACCAGGTCCAATCCTATGCATCCACATGGACCTATGCAGATGTAATTGGTACAATTCCTGTTCTTATGATTATATCTGTTCAAAGAAAGAATTTTATATAGGATTTGTGCCAGTCAATTTGCAATTTGAAAGGATCATGCATGGAATGAAATCGCGGGTCCGATATTGCGTATCGGCCGCAATTTCGCGGAATCGGTGCCTGCCGCGACGCGAAACAACCGAAACGCGACGGAGGGAGAAATTCACGACGATGTCGCCGATATTTCGGCGCAATATCGGATGTTGGAAAATATCGGCGATATTGTCCGAAATATCGGTGACCCTACAGTAACTAGCAGTTATTGATGGAAGAAAGGAAAAAACACTAACCCGCAACCCGAAACCGTAGAATCGGGCGGCGAGCGGCGGACGACAACTGGCCAGCGGCGGACGGCGACTGGCCAGCGGCAGACGACGAGCGGCGAACGGTGACCAATAGCTGTAACCTTGGATTGGAGGTGTGGCCGTGTGGGAACTCTGGAACTCGAAGCGGAAGTCTGCTAACAGGACGACCGGAAGATTCGAGCTGCTCGAGCACTCGAGGTCGAAGTCGAGCACTCCGGAAGAGTCGAGCAGCTCGAGTACTCGAGGTCGAACTTCGAAGTCGAGCACTCTGGAGTCTGGAACATAGAATGAAATCGCGTATTTTCATGTAGCACTCGAGGAAGAGTCTGGACCGTCGAAGCCTATGACTTATAAGATATTAGCTTATAACTGAGTCTGAGAGTTTGACACTTTGACTTTGAGAATTGATACTCTAGTACAGTAACCACCGATATTAGCTTATAACTTATAAGATACATCACAGTAAACGGTCGAACTACCTCAACAATTAGTAATTTAGTATAAATATTTCTTATTTAGTAAATATAAAATATTTAAATAATTTATGTTGAATTATGCTACTAATATGCTATAATATTATTTCTTTTTTATTAATTAACTAACTAATTTACTTAACTTATGTTATCTAGTTTTTATTAATTAACTATTATTTATTAGTTAAATAATATATTAATATATTGCTAATTTTCATATGCTACGTATATGAATTTTTTAAATAAAATATTAATACTTAGCCTAGTAATGATGTGATATTAATAATTAATTAAATTAGTATATGGATAAATTAATACTTATAATTATTATAATTTAAATATATTGTTAATATATGCAGTTATGTACTATAATAAATTAATAACGGTTTATTATTAATAATTTTGTATGATTATTGAATACTAATTAGTTAAGTAATTTTAATATTAATTAAATTAATACATGGTTAAAATTAATAGATGGATAATAAGTTATTTATAAATTTTCATATAATAAATTTATAACATATAATTTAACATATAATAACTTATTATTTATTAATTAGCAAAAGTAGTGTTGTTAGAATAATTTAACATATAATAAGTCATTTAAAGACTTCTAATATAACATATAACCTTCATGCATAGTTGTATAAGTAATTAAATGATGAATAAATACCATTTAATCCATATTGTGAAAAAAAAATTAGAAATCACGCCGCGACGGCCGCGACACATAATTTATTGACCGCGACACTCCGATACCGCGACACCGCGACCGCGACCGCAATCGCGACCGCGACCGCGGTTTTATTGTATGGGATCATGTTCACTTTAATGCACTTGGGACTGATGTATATTATTACAGCTTTTCCAAGCACAATGGATTATTCATTTATTTCATTCCCCGGGGGGGGGGAGGCGTTGGTTTCTTTCTTTCACTTGTAATATATAATCATAGATGTTTGAACTGTTAGAGGTTTTTCTATGCCATTCAGTACTTGTTATAACATACTGAATTGATTGCTCTTCATTCTCATTCTCCTGATTTGGAATTCAGAAAGAAAGTCCCCCCTCCCCTCCCCCAACACAGCTCACAATGATTACAGCTGAGAAACGGCTTGATGAACTTTCATGGTTGATCTTATCCCCAGGAAAATTTTCGCGGTTTGTCTTCTAAAACAATCGGTTGTATTCTCTCCCCTACACCTAGCAAGGAATGTTTTGAAAAATAATTAAACCTGAGCACTTGATTATTGATTCATCATTGAATAATTTTGACTAGTTAGAGGACTACAAAATGAAAAAGGAGAAAAATGCAACCTTATTGTAGATTATTCTAAAAGACATACTAATTATCTTCATTTGTTGCTTTGGTTTTGGTAACGCTTTCGATTTCTAGTTTCTTATTTTTTAATCTGGTAATATGTAAGAAGATATTTGAAATGTGTCCAATTGTTTACAGTGAAGGTGTTTGATTTGCAAACTTGTACTTGGTCGATCTTGAAGACATATGGCAAGCCACCGGTACATCTTTGATTTATTTTCATGTCTATACTGAAATATCTATTGCTTTCTTCATCCCAAAGTAATATTCTTGTTCAATTTTTCACACGTATTAAGAAATTTTAATCAATGGTGCATTTTATTCTATGTTTTTTCGTATTGACCCTTACATTGGGAACATATAAAATTGATTTCAGCCAATTTCCACTAATAAACTACATCAAACAATAATAATACCTCATAGTTTATTAAACATGCTTATACTAGGGGACGAGGTAAAATAGAAACTAAGCCTATTAATATGGGACGGGGGAGTAGATCTTTGGTGATTTGTCTTTTTAAAATATATGATTCAGAATGTCTCTCAACTATTTTTACTTCACACTGCTAAGGGCTTTGTTATTTTAAAGGGCATGTTAGAAACAACAAAAAGGTCACTAATCTATGTGTTTGAGACTTTGAGTGGCTGATGCCTGATGTATACTTGTTGGCTTGAGACAGTTGGATGATGTTCCCACTGGGGACTGCCTTTTGGTAATCAAATGTTAACTTCTTGCTTCTGACATTTAAATTTATAAGAAATTGACAATTCTATTACTTGACCTTCACCAATTTGTTGATCCAGCTCCCTTCAATCTGGCCCTAGAGGGTTTTGTATTAGAGAAGTCCATTTCCTGTTTTGGTGTCGCTAATATATCATTCATGAAAAGGGGAAAAATGAAAAAAGGGTCTTTTAGACTTTTAGAGTCAACTTTGTCATTTGGATGCATCAAGTTCTTAAAACTTAGTTTACTATCTTGACATGAGAAATTGAAGTAGATAGGCTTGCTCACATGCATTGTTGGCCATTTTATGCATTTCCTTATGATTTTCCATATTATATTTGTGCTTGTAGGTCTCGCGGGCACGCCAGTCTGTTACCCTTGTTGGATCTACCTTAGTTATTTTTGGTGGCCAAGATGCAAATAGATCTCTTTTAAATGATCTGCACGTTCTTGACCTGGAGACCATGACTTGGGATGAAATTGATGCTGTGTAAGTTGATTCATGTGGCTTTTGATATCGATCAATTTACTTGTCTTTATTTTATTCTATAAATGACGTGTTGTGGTCAAGACTAAAGGGATCTCTTATGTTATTTTGACATAGGTGAAAGCCCACCTCATATTTTGTCACAAAGTAAACTTAGTTTTTTAACTTGATAACAGCTCTAGATAAATAATACACGAAAATTATTGAATAACTATTTAAAACTCGTAGTTTTCCAATGTCTACCAAGAGAAGTGTGGAATGAGGTGTATCTGGACCTTCCTTTCTATGTTTGAGGTGTAGAAATAGGGCTGCAACTTTGGGTCCTATGATGAGTTAAAACATATGGTTCATTACTATTCCCTTCTAGGGAAAAGTTAAAATCATGGGCTTGAAGTCAGGAGAGAGTGGATGTAATTTAATTCTGTATACATTTTGAAATTTCAATTGCTCATAAGACTGGTGACTTCCCCTCTGTTTTGTGGATTTATTATCCTTTTAGATTCTTGTTGTGCTCCCTCCTTTGCTTAGACATTAGAATCAAGGAAGTTAACTAGATTGGGGTAATCACTGTGAAGATGACTAGTCTAATCTCAATCATAGTCCATCCTTATTTTTTGGAATGAAGTAGACTATCTACTTAACACAGGCCTTTCGGAGTGATCTTGCCAAACACCAATCTTCCTTTCAGGAAATATTTTTCTCTGCAGTTCATATTCGTTATCTCTACTTAGACCACCAATATATCACATAATCTGTTGAACTTCATTATCTTCATAAGGACATCCAGATGCTAGTTCCTAAATTCCTTTTTTTTTAGGGTGCTACTTCCTAAATTCTTGAGTATAAGCATCAATATGACAATCTCACAATCTCCAAAGATACCTTATGGAACTTGCAGTACAATTCTGGCTCATATTTGACCGGAGCAAACATTTACATAATGATCTTTTGCAGCTGGTCCAATTAATAATCTGTCCTAGTAATTAAATAATAATTATAGATAAAAATAAATAATGCTGTATCCACATCAAAAAAAGAAGTCACTTTAACAATTTGCATACTTTTTGAGGAAGTAATAAGTGTAGTATTAAAATTTCACTTTACATAATTGAAATATAGCAAAGTATTTAATGCATAGATAATAAAATAAAAAAGGTGAGGTAAAAGTAGAAAGTAGGTTTTGACTTGTCTAAAGTGACTTTTCTTTTGATACAAAATTTTGGTGATAAATGACTTGCTTTTTGATATGGAGGTATTAATATTGAATAACAAATTAAAACTTTTTGCTTTCCAAAGTCTACTATAACTGTAAAATGAGGTATATGTGCATTGGCATGGACTTCCCTTCCCTATGCTTCAGGTTTGGACATGTTTGCAACTATGGGCCCTACAATGAGGAGAAACATATATCATTACAGATTCTTGTTATCCCTTTCGTGAATGTCTATCTTTGGAGGAGTTCTTCCTGTGGTTTTGTCTTGCTTTAACTGTCAATGATTTTGCAAAAGATTGAGCATCCTTTCATTTTCCGTTATGCCTTTACCTTATTTGTTTCAACTCTAGATTGTAGTACTCTTTTGTGGCATACTGGGTGCATAATGTTTGAGGTTTCTGATCTTTGTAGCCATCTTCACTATATCAAACCTATTCTCTGAAGTATGTGAAGTTAACAACTTATTGTTTTCAGAGGGGTACCTCCTTCTCCACGATCAGATCATGCAGCTGCTATACATGCCGAACGTTACCTTCTAATATTTGGTGGCGGTACTCATGCTAGTTGCTTTAATGATCTCCATGTCCTTGATCTGCAGGCTGTAAGATCTCCCCCCCTCATATCTGTACATGTGCAATTTTCTTAGTGGTGCTGCTTTTGTATTTAGTAGTTTGATTTTGTAGATGGAGTGGTCAAGACCAACACAACAAGGTTACATACCGGCTCCTCGTTCTGGACATGCAGGGGTCACTGTTGGTGAGAACTGGTTTATTGTTGGCGGTGGTGATAACAGAAGTGGTATTCACTAATCCTTATTTCATTTATGTGGATTTGCTGTTCGTGTTTGATTATATATGCCACATGACAGTTTGCATGGAGTACTGAAGAGCAGAGAGATAGAAACAGAATGTTGAGGAGATACATTCGTAAATCGTAAAGTTAGGGGAAATTTTATGTGTTCAAATAAAGTTAGACGGTTAGACAAAAATGATAGGAGGGCCATATGGTAAATATAGGTAACCTTTGGGCACTATTAGCGGCATCCAGATCAGTTGAGATGGAAAATTACCGATACGCTATAATTTTAAAATTTTACATTTTATTAGTCAATAAATTGCCAGTGATAAATCAATATCACCGATAAAACGGAATATATCACTGAATCGAGATATATTGTGGACAGTTTATTGAGAATTTTTAAACCTACTAAAAAGAAGCAAGCACCATAATTTTTTTTATTCGTTTACTATATATATCTTGTACCAAGTTACTATTAAATTATAATAGAGTATTGCTATTTATTATGTTCACATCTACCACTATATAACATTTTTTTTCATTTTAAGACAAATTTAGGGTTACTAGGACATTTAACGTATAATGACTCATTTAAATACTTTTAATATAATATAAATCACCAATTTATTGAATATTTATATTTAAATGATCAATAAATAATAATTAGAGTATATGATGAAATAAAAAAAAGAATTCATGCTGCAACTAGTGCAGCACATAATGCTTCGATACTG
This sequence comes from Tamarix chinensis, assembly GCA_030549775.1. NCBI lineage: Eukaryota > Viridiplantae > Streptophyta > Magnoliopsida > Caryophyllales > Tamaricaceae > Tamarix > Tamarix chinensis. The sequence goes on from CM060172.1 coordinate 61,728,688, forward strand.
TGACTGCGAGTGCAACTTTATTGCCTGGTTTGAAACCTTGGGAGCAAAGTACAATATTGTGTTAAACCCTGAGTTTATTTGGTGAAATTTTCCTTTTTATATTAATAAGGAAATGGAAGTTTATTCACATTGAAATGGAAGTTTGGATATGTCATCCATCTGGTGTAAAAGCTATAACACTATTCAAATGGTGCTGGAGTCATAGGAAGAAGGAATTCTCTCAAGGATATGAACAAATGAAATAGGAATAGAGAGTAGGTCCTTGGTTTAATATTAATAACTGTGTTTCTAGCTTTTTTTTTTGTTTTTTGTTTTCTCTCCACAGCTCACATTTCTAGGTTATTTCTAGTTTTATTTTCTTCCTTGATTGTTTACTGCATAAGCTTGAGCTTATGTTGTATAGAACTGAGTGAAATATTTCTCCCTTTACCTCATCCACATGCTCTCAACTTCCCTGGTATATCTACTATTTAATCAATTTTCTGGAACAAGTCTCAACTTAGCCCCTTTTTGAAGGCTTCCCAATATTAGGAATCAACTCTAACAAGCAAGTTTTATTGTGAGAGGATACTCAAGGACAGCAAGTACATAAAATGCAGTAAAAAATCTACCAGAAAGTGGAAAAGACAATCTTATTTAGACACTCCATCCTGAATTTTAGCTATAATTCTCATCATATATTACCTATATGCTCAAATGTTGGAGGCTTAGACCATTATTTTTCTGTCATGGCAATGAATATTGCATGTTGATACTTTCTCATTGGTACACAGACCTGGATGTACCAAGAAATATGTAGCGTCTTTTGTTTAAATGTTGAACTGTAAACGATCAACAAATAAAATAAATCTATTTGTTTTGCACTCTGAAGACTAAAGTGGAATGCTTTATTATTTCTCTCTAGTTTTTTATCTGTACTGTTGTTTTATTTCGTTAGATATGGCTCCCAAAAGCAGCAGTTCAGGCCACAAGATTGTTTACACGACAAATGAAATCATTATGGAGTCTTTCAGGAATAGCAGCTTTTTCTTACTGGAAAGACTTATAGAATCAGTCACATTTCAACCATTTTTTAACTGATATTTGTGTCTATCTCTAAAATTTTATGAAGATTTGTTTCGAGAATTAAATGGAGTTTCTTATGGACTTGTGAATTTTGCAGGGGCGGCTGACACTTTGGTTCTCAATATGTCTACACTTGTGTGGTCTGTTGTCACTTGTGTCCAAGGACGTGTTCCTGTCGCTAGTGAGGTATTATATCATACTTGATTCAGTTTTTTGAATGTAAAGTGATATCAACATCTGTATTTTTGTCCTGCCTTTACTTCTGAAAGTGGTTTGAAATTATTTCTACAGTTAGTTCCATGAGATTATGCATATGTGCTTTAAATAAAAATATTTATAGAATACTTTAAACATATGGTTAATAGATGCTATAGCTGCATGGAAAACATTTTATAAATTTATATACTTAAAGAAAAACAAATAATAGCACAAAATTAGATGATATTTAAAAAAGCATTGACAAAATAATATTACATGAAGAGAATTAAAAATTGGTAAAACTATGTAATAAAAATATTATTCTATAAATTAACAACTAAAATTAATAAATTTAATAAAATTAAATATATTTAATATAGTGTGTTGTACAAAATAAAATCAAATATATTTAATATAGTGTGTTGTACAAAATTATAGAGATATATAAAAAATAGTATGTTTGGTGATCAAAAACTAACATTTTAAGTTGTTATCTTTCATTCTTGCAAATAGTAACATGTATTTTAAGCATGTAACTCATATTTTTCTAGAAGATTTATATAATTTTTTTTATGATGATTAAAATTATAAGATGTTTGTCCAACTTACGTGTGTATTAAAAAAAAGATTAAAATATGGAATTTTGATTGTAAAATAACAGCAGACACAACTGTAGAGTTAAATAAATCATAGAGAAATATATTGGTGGTGGACCCAATTATCATTGATAATAGTGAATAAAAAAAGGTTAAAAATGGAGAAAGATGATAAATGTCTTGAAGAAAAGGTAATTTGTAAGAAAATTCTTAAGTATTTTTCTTCTTTCATACTCCTGGATAGCAAATATATAGCTGCTTATCTATCTTATTCGCTGTTGTCACAGGGCTTGAGTTTGGTTGTGAGTTCGTATAATGGTGAAGACATCCTTGTCTCGTTTGGAGGTTATAATGGTCGATACAACAATGAGGTGACTTTCTTCTTCTCATGTCCTTTGTTCTTGGTAAAGCATGCTTTTCGTTTCAGCTTCTTTAACAATTTCCATGGATCTGCTATTGCTGCAGGTTCATGTTCTCAAGCCCAGCCACAAGTCCAGCCTGCAGTCAAAGATTGCAGATACAGCTATACCTGATAGTGTAACAGCTGTGCATAATGCTACAAATGCCACCGGAGATCTGGAATCTGAAGTTGACGCTGGCCAAGATGGCAAAATTAGGGAAATTGTTATGGATAATGTCGATACAGTGGTAAGTTGTTAATGTGCAGGAACTCCCCACCTTCTATGTAAATCTCCATATAACCCAAATTCTGCTACACTGAAATAGTTTATGCCAAAAGGATGCCACATATACCGTATACCCTACATGTATCAAAAACTCCTAATCTATGGTGCTTCTTTACATTCACAATTGGTTGGCTGGTCTTAGTTTGCTTTTGTAGAGTAGATTTCTTTATTAGAAATAAGCTTTTCTATAATATCTGACCCATTCTGTCCATCTCTTCCCCTGGGCAATTTTTATGTGAAGGATTGGTATCTTAATTTTTTGGAAATTGCTGCTTTAGATTTGGGTTTATGTTTGGTTCCAGGATTCTGCAGCGTTCTTGACTAGTCTGCCCTGTGAGATTGCTGGATTGTTTCGGAATTAGTAGGATAGCCAATTAAAAATTTCACTCAAAGTCGTTAGATTTGTATATCTGGCTTTTGCAATTCATCTGTATACATCCATGTGCTCTTAATCAGAGAATCAAGCCTCAGGAAAGCAGGGAGCGTGTTCTTGCAACTTTAAATGCAGAAAAAGAAGAGTTGGAGTCACTATTAAGCAGGGAACAGTTGCAGTCTCACCAGTTGAAGCAAGAGTTAGCAGAAGCTGAGAGACGGAACACGGACCTTTACAAGGTAATTATTCTGGATAATTGTTTTTGCTGTTGATTTACAAAGTTGGGAGCATAAATGATGCTGATTATCTTATTACCAGATATGATTTATAATCAATATTTTCTAGTAGTAAAAACTGGCGACTGGGATGGTCAATTCTTCGATAAGATGGCTTTCAGTTTTGGTTTTTTGATTGAAGTTACTTAAGCTTGTCAAACGTTGCACAAAGTGAATTCCCAATAGTTTAGTCATCTTTTCAACTCCCAATATACTGTCAATATGAATGTGGATTTGTAGTGATATTCTAAGCAAGTCATATTATGGATGCCCATTTTAACTACCACGGGTATGGCATGTGGGGGAAGGGGGCAAGGTATCAATAGTGAGCCAAACGGCATAAAATTCTGCAAGGGTGACGTCTCATTTTATGTTTGGTAACTGTGCACGCTCAATATGGTCTTTGAGCTTCGGTCCTTCAGGGTCGGGCAATTCTATGCATCAGGGGCTTTTGTAGTGTGTTCAGAATTTAAAAGGAAAATGTGTGTTCTTGCAGGAACTCCAGTCGGTGCGGGGTCAACTTGCAGCCGAACAGTCTAGATGCTTTAAGCTTGAGGTATGTGCCCCTTCATTGTCACTACCGTTTGCTGAATTATGGCCTGCAGAACTTGGGTGGAATTTAAGAGCTAATGATGCTCAGAAGGGGACAAGTAGTTAAGAGAAGTTACGGTGTTGGTTCCTGTTTTATGAACAACTTTTTGCCCTGTATTCAGCTGAAATTCTGTTAAGATGTTTTAGCCTTTTAGGACTGAAGGTCTTGTCAGGTTCCAGGGACATTGTTGTCTCGGAACTAGATTTGAAGTGGGTACCTGATCATTATTCCAACTGGCAGGTTGACGTTGCTGAGTTAAGACAGAAGCTTCAGACGATGGAGACGTTGCAAAAGGAACTTGAACTTCTCAGAAGGCAAAAGGCCGCATCCGAACAAGCTGCCCTAAGTGCGAAAGAGAGGCAGAGTTCAGGTGGTGTATGGGGATGGCTTGCAGGAACCCCTGCCCCGAAATCAGAAGAGGCTTGAAATTGAAAATTCTTTTTGTTGTTTGGAAGTTTTGATTATGGCCGATCCATTTGTTGTTGATGCCATCTCTTTTAAATGTTTTTTCTTTCCTTCTTTTGATTAAAATGATCATAAATGTGGGCAATTTTTTTTTGGGGTTAGTCCAATACAGGCTTTTGTGTATCTGCTGATGTAGGTGCGACCGTCTATTATACTATAGCGCTTGCTGGGATCATTAAAAAGGATGTACTGATTATTTGAACATAATATAGATTTACATTGTTGCCGTCATGTAGCGATTGCTCGGTTTGTAGTAAAAACCAATATCTAATTTCTACCGGCTGTGTGAGCCACGGACGAACGCTCTGAAAAAAAAAAATGGTCTGAGATATTTCCTTGTTTGTTTGTGGCTATTGTCTTCCTTTTTCATAGCTGCTACTTCCTATTGATGGTCTCATTTATTACTAATTTACTAGTAGTATTGTAGGCAAGGAGTCGTTAATATTAGGAATTTAGGATTGGCTGATCATCTCAGGCTCCGGTGAATTTGGTTCCCACCACTTACATTAGTTTTTTCAGAACTTCAAGAAAGAGGCATCTATAAATGTTGGAGCTCCGAGATCTACAAAATTTTAGATTCACTCATCTTTGGTTCTATAGATGGAACCAATCCAAATTAATAAAAAAAAAATTTGCTGCAGAACATCAAGACAAGACACATGGAATTGTGAGGGCGGGGAGTGCTCTGGAGGAAGTCGGGAGAAGGAGCCGGTCAAAAAGTGCTGCAAAAGGTAGTATACTTAACATATAAGTAGTTATTCTATATTAAGGATATAGGTATAGATTGAAAATTTTATATTAAGGAAATAAATTTAGGTTGCTTAATGGTTATTCATTCCATCAGGAATTTAATCATTTTCTTATTCAATTTAATCAGGAATTGTTTGTGGCTATCTAAAAAAACCCTACTATTGTCTCGTAAACTCCTTTACTATTCAAATAAACATCCATGGTTCTTGCTCTAGCCATACTTTCATAATATATTTTTATATCAAAAAATATTTATAGAACCAATTATAGATATCTCTTCATTTTTTATCTATGCATCTTGTTATCCGGAAAATGGCTGGATAAATTTATCCTTTACTGATGAGCTTAATGTAAAACTTCTCCATGATGTCACATTTATTTTTTAAATTTTTATCTAGAAGGTTCTAGAAAACTTAAAATTGTGTAGACTCTAGTGGAATTATGTGAAGGATTGTATAATATTCTAGATAATGTAAGAACTCTTTTGATCTCTCAAATCTAGAAGAGTGTAGAAAAATTCTATAAAAAAGTCTTTAGAATTTTCATGTAAATGTAGAAAGTTATAGAATATCTAGAATCTTTCACAATAGGAAAGTAGGGAGAGAAACATCAACTATAAATAGAGGGGAATATTCATTTGCTTCCACCATCATCTAAGTTATAAGCTCTCTTCTCTTATCAATAAAGAGTTATCTTTACACACACACACTCACTCACTCTCTCTCTCTCTCTCTCTCTCTCTCTCTCTCTCATATTTTCTAAGTTTCCTAAAATTCTTAAAGTGCTGGTGTTCTTATTCATCCTCAAAGGCTTGGTAATAGCCTAAGCGCTGGAAAGACTGACTTAGTGAGTACTAAAGGAGTTGTGCTTCTAAGTGCCATACAAAAAAGACTTAGGTGAAAAGAGCCACCCTGTGACAATGAGCTCCATATGGACCTCATGAGGCTCGAAATTCGTGCTAAAAATGTAGTGTTAAATGCAATGAATGATCACAAGATTCGTGCTATCTACGTGGAGCCAATTGAAGAGCTGCATACAAGCTTTAGGATTTGTTGGAAAATGAGTCCAATCATCGAGCAATTGATTAAAATTGTAATATGCAATTCTAGCAAATTATTAGATACATTTGGAGTATGCATTTGTATACACTCTGATACCCTCAGCGTGATGCAACTTTATATATATATATCAAGAGGGAAAAATATCCAATGAGAGTTAGTTATGAGAACTGAAAACTATCATTCTGAGTTGAAAAAACTATTTACAATAAGTGGTGGAAACTACTGTAAGTAATATTAAGAAACTATAGTATTTAGGCAGTAGTATTTTTGTAAATTTTGTATATTCATATTTTGGCTTTGGAAACTACCTACTATAGGTGGTGAAAACTATTCTTAATAGGTGGAATAAACTACTATAAGTCTCTTAGAAAACTATAGTATCTGAGTGTTAGAAAAAATGATGATAATTTTGTAAATATAAGTATTTATATTTTAAGTTAGAAAATTACTTACAGTAGGTGGTGGAAACTACATCTAATGGGTGGAGGAAAATACTATAAGTCTCTCACAAAACTACATTATTTAAGTGTCAAAAAAATGTGGTGATCTTTTTTGTAAATATTGATATTTATGTTTCAAATTAGGAAACAACCTATAGTTGGTGGTGGAAATTACTTTAAGTATCTCAAGAAATTAATATGATTATCAGTTCTCACTGTAAAAGGTGGTTCTTACTATATATGTCATATATATGTATGTACGTTAATAGATAGACATTAATATACCTTTGACTTAAAAAAATATATTTTTATTTACTATTTTTTTTAAAATTTTACAATTTGTTAAAGTAATTTTGTTGACTTACAGAGTAGATTAGTAATTACGTCGACTTATATAATTATTATGTATATTTATATGATGATTATTTCTATCATTAATGATGCCAATGTCTACATAAATTATGTATGCTAATACAAACATAGCATAACGATTGTCATTTTTTACCCTATAAATATATATTCATATTAATATATTTTCAACACAAAAAATGTGTTTTTATTTTACCATTTTCGTGCTAAAGTTTTACTATAATTATATTAACTTATATGGTGATTATTTTGACTTATATGATGATTATTTTTACCGGCACATGATGCTAATTTCTATAGGGATCATGTGTGCTACTACGATTCTAATATATTTTTTATGCTAATTATGTTAGTTACTGTTTTTATTATGTATACTTTTAATGGTGATTGTATCTATTATAATGTTGATTATGTATATCTATATGAAGATTATGTGACCTATTGTGGTGATTATAAGTATTTTTTTTAACACTCATATTAATATTTGCATGCTAAAATTAGCGATCGTATTTTTGGTTGAGGTTGAAATCAGATGTATCCAACAACTACTGGAGAACATAACAAAGAAAGAAAAGAGAGTGACGTATGATTAAGCCTTTGTTTAGAAAAGTTATTGATGTTCGTTGTTTGCTATATTACGATATTTTGTACATAAATTTACTAAAATTAATATAATTTTAAAAAACTGAGATATGGGAGTAAAAATGCTCCTTCAAACACAATCAAAATATATGTTAGGGTGGTTGTTTTGGAATCAAACAATGAATTCAAAAGTTACAACCATAACTCTTCTAATTTTATACTCCATCTGTTTATAAAAGGATGTCTTTTTAGTTTAAAATTTTCGTTTTAAAATAAAACTTCCTTTAGAAAGGTAAATGTTTACTCTCTATTTTTACCTCAATTTTTTTTCCTATATATTAATTGTCATATTATTTTTCAATAATGGATATAATTATTTTTCAACAAAGGGTATTAATTATCATATTAGGGGCATATTTATTATTTTAAAAATAGTGTGCAAATTTCTAAAAATATATATTATCATATGAGGGGTATTATTTTTATTAATTTTAATTTTTAATAAGGTAATACCATTTACAACAATAATCAAGAAATATCATTCCCCAATCATACACGAATTGTTTATCAAATATGTACATAAAGTACCATATAAAAAATATTAATTTATATCAATTATTTATTGAACTCGACAATTATTTTCCCAAACAGAACATAATACCTATTCAACAATTATCACGTGCAAAAGATTAATGTAGTTAATTATTTATTATATCTTTTATAAAAATAATATATGCATAATGTAGAAAATGATAATCAAAAAGTTCTATTTATGACTAAAATAATTTCTCAAGTTAGTCCTAACCGTAGGTGTAGAGTAATTTGAAATTGAGCAATGACACTTATATTATAGTTGACTTTCTTAATCAATTGATAGTAAGGACTCATTCTTTTTGTTTAATTTTATTAATTAGATCGGATTTGAAAACTTTAAAACTATTATTATTATTGTTAGTGCTATAATTAATATTTTTCTCGTTATTACTATTACTATTATTATCATTACTAGCATTGTTATAATAATAATAATAATAATAATAATAATAATAATAAAAATAAATTTTATATTATCAAAATTATAATAGATTATGAAAATAAGTTGTGAAGAGAAAAATCTAAAAATAACATTAAAGCTAATAATATTTTTAGTTATTTCTCTTTGAATGTCTTGCTGCCGAGGCATTATTTTCTGGCAGACATATCAATTCCCATTGCTTTAGTAAATATATAGTATAAAATTTCGCTTGATTTAGACATATTTCAAGTGGCGTTGCCTTTTGATGCTTAGCTCTGTATTCTTGCCCTTTAGATGCGCGTGATGCTTGTCCGGTGGTGACCTAATGAAACCCACCCATTGGGCGTCGTTTGCCCATTGTGATCCCTTGCTATTGATCGCGGATGCACGATCGGTTCTGTACAGACTCAATTCGCTTGCCAATCAATCGAAGGCGTCCATCTCAATATCAGAATCAGATCTTAAACTTGCGAGTGGTGTCAAAGATCGATCAAGAGATAATTCAGATGTAGGTTAGTCCATTGTACCTTCCGCTTCGTTTGAGTGGGGTGAATCAAGAGAAGAATAAACATAAAAAATTAGGTGAAGAGAATAAACATAAATTAAAGTTAATATTTTAAAATATTATTTATATGATATTAATCTAAATTAGGTGAATTTTTTAAAAATTTTGTTTGAATTGAGATAAATAAATAAAATTTACTTATATTTTTTTATTCACTTCTGTTATTCTTAAAATTAAAAGTTAACAAAAATAAAGTTAAACGAGGTGAACGAAGATGAAACTTTAACCTTGATTTATCTAGTTGAGATAAACATATTACGTTTTCAAATGAATTGGTTTACCTCTTTTTATTTCTATTTACTCCAAACCAAATACACCATTAATGATCCTAAGTCCCATTTCTTCAATAGTTATTTCTATCTTAATATATGGAAGCTAAAACATGGAGGATCAACACAAAAACTAGTCATTTTCCCACCACCCTTGTATTGCTATAATGGTCGAAATTATTTTCTCTCCCCTGTCAATAATTGCATCAATTTCATTTATTTATTTTTTACGTAAATAAAAATGTAGACCATTTCATTTTAAGGCATTTTACTTCATTTGAAATCTCTAAGATTATGAACAAATTATATGGTATTACCCGTGACATGGTCCTCACACTATCACCTCGTCACCTTAGTTTTTATTTTTATTATATTAATCTTTAATTTGTCTATTAAAAGATATAAAAAAAATATTTTATAATATTTTAAAAATTTTATTCTATAAACATAGATCCATATAGATATACTTTTAATAAAAAAACGTAGTGAAATATTGACCTTATCAAAAGTAGTTATCCATAATAATTACTTATTTTAGAAATTTTTTATCTTAAAAAGTTTCTAAAATAAGTAATTATTATGGATAACTACTTTTGATAAGTAGTTCCAAACAAGCAATTAATGGTAATGAAATATAAATTTTAGTATAATAATGATGATATTTAAATATAATATATATGTTAAATAAGGGTGAGAGATAAATATAATATGGTGAAATATATGTACAGTAGTGATGAAAGATTGTGAGAATAGTGTTGACATTTTATTTTAAATTTTAGTAGAATAATATTGAAATATGTGTATACCAATAATGAAAGATGTATACAACAATGATGAAATATAAGTATAGTAATTGTAAAAGATATGTAAAATAATAGTGTTCAAGTTTTTAGTAAATTTTACCATGAAAGATTAGTAGAAATTGGATGAAAGATTCATAGAACTAGAGTGAAATTTTTTGACAAAAGTATTTTGAAATTTTAGTAGAAAAATTGTGAATGGTATGTAATATTATAGATTAGGGATTTTTTTTTGTGAAAGATAAATATTTTTATTGCAAAATTTCAGTAAAATAATATAAAAAAGTCATAGAAAAAAATGTTAAAACATATTTAAAATAATAGTGAAAAATTAACTCATTATTATTAAAATATCGGTTAGTTTAGTTATGGTAAAAAATCAATTTATATAAAGTAAAATGTTAATTATTTTTTATGGTGAAAAACCTGATTGGTTATGGTTAAAGATTAGTTTTTGTGAAGTATTTAGGTAAGATTGACTCACCATTAACTTTCTCTCATAAAAGTGTGGGTACTACATAAAGATTGCATTAATGATCCCAGTTTTTTGTAAAAAGGTCCATTATGAGTGAACTGACTTAAACATTTCTCATGATGAAAAATCATTTTATGTATAATAAAGCAAAAATGGTAAAAGATATACAGAATTTTTTTAATATATATCCATTGCTTCTTTACCACTAACTTAACCTCTACCAACTCACTCTCTCATGCAAACCTCCCAGGTCGTGCCCTCTTTTCCCTAAACCATACATCCCCTGTCTCCCTCCTATTCCCACGCTTATCCATCACCACCTTGAGTTTCTAACCTCACCACCCCAACAACTACATAAATCTCCTACTCCCTTCCATTTTCATTCATACTACAACAAAACCAGTCAGAGCCCTTTGCTCCTTTTCTTTATTATTCTTCTTCATCCTCCTTGATTGACTTGTTCTAGCTTTGTTGAAGAGCAAAACCATGCACCATCTCATGCACAATCACACGCCCGTCCTCCCATAATTCCTTGTGTTGTCATGCTCCTCAGTGCATGCTCTCACCCTATCCACCATTTTCCAACAACTAAACCCTCACCATTGTCACACCACCCTTCATCATCCACCATCATCACCCTAATCGTCCCCTCTTTGATCCCTTCTCTGACTCTATTTGGTTTCGTACACCACCACCACCTAATTCTCATTCTTCTTCTTCTTCTTCCTCCTCCTCCTTCTCCTCTTCCATCACCCATCCATATCTCTTCCTTCTCCTTCCTTTCCTCCCAACCTAGCTTTGTTTTTGTGTGTGTCGCATGACTGTGTACCAATACACACAACTATGAGAGCTTTACATAGCCCATGTGAAATACCCCAAAATCCTAATTTAGGAAATTATGTTAAAATAGAAATTTATTAAGAAAATTAAATAAATAAATTATTTTATTTAAAATAAGGTGGTTATTTAAGACAAAATCAAGAGGAAAATAATAAAGAATTTAATTAGAAAAATTAAGGTCTTTTGCTAATAAAAAGGAAATTTAGGAAAAATTATCCAAAATATCCTAAATTAATCTAAAAAGGAAATTTCATTATCATTTTACTAAATATTATTATTTTAAATAATCTAAAATGCCAAAATATTTTAAATACCAGAACCAACCCATTTTTCCTTTTTCCTTTTTTTTTTCTCCTTTTTCCCTTTCCTTATCCTTTCTTTCCTTTTCTACTTTCTCCTTTTTCTTTTTTCCTCTTCTTCCCCCGGATTGGGCTAGCCCTTCCCCTCGTGGCCCAACTCTCCTCCCTCTCTTCTCCCTCTGTGCAGCCTAAGCCCGTCCACTCTTTTCCCCCCTCACCTGTCAGTTCCCTCACTTTTCTTTTATTTCCTTTCTTTCCCCGACTGGCTGACCCATCTCTTTTACCCCTTCCTTCTTTCCCAACCCCATGCCGTAGGTCGCACCTGTGATCTGCCACCACCCCTCCTCTACCATCGTACGCTGACCATCCAACCATGCCTCTCTCCCCATCCTTTTCCTTTCCTTTTTTGACCCCAACCAACCCCACATCTCCAACTAAGCATGCCCCATCCCCTAACCTAACCAGCACCTACAACCATGCAGGTAGGTACCGACCTTCCACCACTGGCCGGCGAGCCTGCCATACCCACCCCCTCTTGTCCTCTTCCCCCTTTGTCTTATCCACCCCCATTGGCCTATAAATACCCTATACCTAACCTTAATCAAGCTCTCTTTCTTACCTAGAAAATTTACCTCCCCTTGTGCCATTGCCACTTCAAACGCCTCCGTCGTTGCCTATACCCAGCGCCACTGCCCGTAATGCCTACCAAACTCCTCCCTACATCACCCCCACTGAACCACACCACCCACTACCTCTAATTCCTCCTGCATAAGCCGCCATAACCATGCAAAGTTAGTTGCCCAACCTACCCATTCTCTTCCATCGCCACCCCTCTCGCCACTGTGCGCCACCATCCCCGCCGCAACCACCACTCTTTACCTCCCCAAACACCCAGAAAAGCCTCATCTACCTCCCCCTACCTTCCTTTCTCCCTGCCTCCCTCTCCTTCACCCTTCCTCCACCTCCACCACCTTCGGCCACCACAACAACCACCACCACCTGCGCAACCCCTTTTGCTGCGCCACCACCACCATTCTAACCCTCTCAACCCAGAGAATCCACCACCACCACAACCACCCTCTCACTCCCCCTCTTCTAGCCTAGAAATCCACTTCTCCAACTTTCCTTCCTCCTCCACCGCCACCACCAGCGCCGCCTAATCACCACTACCCCTAGGTTGTGCCCTAACCACCCTGACCTTTGAAAATAATTAATGTAATAATTATTTAATCTTATTAGTATTAATATCATTATTATTGTTGTTGTTAGTATTATTATGACTCTAGCATTATTATTAAGATTCGAGCCATTATTATTATTATTATTATTATTATTATTATTATTATTATTATCATTATTATCATTATCATTATTATTATTATTATTATTATTAACTTTTGCCCTATTATTACTAATGTTATTATTATTATGATTATTCGAACCTTTATTATTATTATTATTATTATTATTATTAAGATTCAAACTATTATTATTCTTATTCTTATTATTATTGTTATTATTACCTATATCACTAATATTATTATTACTACTACTATGATCATCATCATCATCATCATTATTATTATTATTATTGTCACTATTTTAGTATTACTAATACTATTATTATTACAATTCGGGTTATTATTATCACTATTATCAGTATTATATTTATTATTGTTAATATTAAAGTTATTATCTTTAGTGATATGAATATTGCTAATAATACTTTAACATGGACCAATATAATTACCAAGACCTATTTTGACTTGTAATAGTACGACTGGCTACTTTAAGAATAATACCCTTATTTTTACTTATAAACCTACTACTATTATTATTAGCCTTACTAGGATATGATAAGGGTAAGGTAGGAAATAATGATAATATTGGTCAGAGGGAAGTTAATCCTAGTTTTTCCCTCTTATAGGTGAACCAAGTCAAAACACTAAGGAGGCGTAGGAGCGTGCTCCAAGCCCGGTGTCATTTTAGGTAAGGATATGGTTAAGGCCTATTGTATGTGAAAAATGTGCTATCTGTGTTGATTTGATGTGTGTGCTTTATATATATTATTATTTTCTTGTAGCGCAACTTGCTAAGCATGGAGCTAAGGTAAGTTGCATGTGTCTTACTATATGTGTAATGCGGTATTGTTGCATGTTTCATGAAATGTGCTTATGTAATATTACCCCTCATGACATGCATGATAGGAATCCCTAAATAGTGTGATGTGGTTGTGAGAGAAATGAAAAAGAGTGAGGAAAGTGAGTTTATGACCTATGGGTGGACAAAAGGAGGAATAATAAGAATAAATTTAGGGAATGGACTAAAACATGCATGGAGAGTCTAGGGTTTGCATGGGATAGTTAACCTTTGTATGGGTATGAATTTTACATAGAAAAAGTTAACTTGAGGGTTAAGTAAGGTAAGGGAAGAATTGTTAGGGTGATTGGATTCCATATGTGAAAAATATTACGTGGGTTGGTGTATGGATGCATGGGAGACTTGACTAAGGTTTTGGGAAGAAACCCTAAGTGAGAGAAGTGTGCAAGGAATGGAAAACTGATGGAAAGGGTTAGAATGGGGAATAAAAGATAAGAGAGGTGTCGCATGGAGGAAAAGTGAGCTAAGTGAGAAAAAGTTATTTGGGTGTTTAGGGAGTGACATAAAAGAAAGGAGAAGTATTAGGGTTTCAAGAAGTGAACTAGGGTTTTTGTGATCATGTGTGGGATTTGGATAGTAAGTTTGTGATGTCAAGAGCGATTCAAGGGAAATGATGGTTTTTGGTAACAAAGAAGAGTTTTGAGTTCTCATGGTGAGTGGGAAAAGGTGGGGAGAAAGTCTTGGGGTCATAGGTGGTGTTGGATGTGTCACACGAAAGAGAAGTTGGTAAGTAAGAGTAATGAATGGATAACATTATATGAGGAAAGAGAGGTGCTAGGGTTTTAGGATGGCCAAGTAGGGTTTTATGGCCACATATGAAAAATGGGAAGTAAATTGGAGTGCTTGGTGATGAATAGAGCGAGGTGATGAATTGGGAGCAAAAGAGCATGAGTTATGTGGGATAGAGGAAGGTTGGGCCATATAGGCCAAATTTGGGTTTTCCAAAGGAACACCTTAGAGAGTGATATTGAGTTGATTCAAAGATATAGAAAGTGGGCCTCAAAGTTGAGTATTCATGATAATAAGGAAAGAGCGGAAATGAATGTTTGGATATGCTAGAGGGTTTAGAAGTCCCAAGATATGGGATAGAGTTTTTGGGAAGCTGAGAATAAAAGGGTGAGCATGGGAAGTCTAGTAGGTCATACATGTCTAGTCGGGTTGTGGAATAAGATATAATAAAATACTAAACACTTAAAGTGAAAGATTATCGAGCCAAGGCCCAGTGAGGTTATATATTTTTTTCGATCCACCGACTATAATAGTGGTCAGGTGTGTTTTGCCCTGTAGAGTGATATCCGGTCCTCCGGCTATAATAGTGGTTAGGTGTGTTCTGCCCTATTGAGTGTTTCCGGTCCATTAGCTATAACAATGGGGGATTCTGGGCTCGATAAACCAAAATTTACATGGTAATACTTCATGGAAAGATACTAATTACTTATAGTGGAACACCTCGTGAGTCGGGGCTAGTGATGTTGATTTTCTAGTGCACCGGCTATAATAGTGGCCATCTGTGTTCTAATCTGTGGAGTATTTTTGGTCCACTGGCTATAATAGTGGAGTTTTTGGACTCATGTGGAATTAATATGAGAAATGTGCGAAACAAAAATATAAGATATGGAACGATAGTAATTATTTATAGTGGAACACCACGTGAGTTGAGGCCAATGAGGTTGATTTTTTAGTCCACCATCTATAATAGTGGTCAGGTGCATTTTGCCATGTGGAGTGATCCTGGTCCACCGGTTATAATAGTGGTCAGGTGCGTTTTGTCCTGTGGAGTAATTCCGGTCCACCGGCTATAATAGTGGGGTTCCCGTACTCGCACAGAATTAATATAAGAAATGTGTAAGACATAATAATAGTTTAACTTTGGCCTAATGATATGAACCTTAATTATGCTTTGTATGCCTTACATGTTTATTTTCTTACCGGCCTTACCCATATGGTTACCTTGCTCAGTATGTAGCGTACTGACCACTCGTTTCATGGGTGCTGCTCATTCCCACGAGAAGAGGGCCCTTCTGACTTTATACAGGTAGAAGGTACTATTTTTGATGCCTGTGACGTACTAGATGCATCAGGTAGGGACGTGTGTTGATGGTTGGACTTGGTAAGGGGGACTGAGAGTGATGTAGGCTAGACTCGCTTTTTATCCCGGCTTATTAATGTTTTCATTGTATTTCATTTTTGTTTTATTGTTGTACCTTTTATCCGTTTTGAGAACTTTGACTATGTACCCCATTTGGGTTATAATAACTTCTCATCGCACACTTTGATTCTTATGTTATGAACATTTAAGCTTTCTATGAATCATTGCTTTAAGTGTGTTTAATGTTTTATGAGAATTTTTCCTTAGCCTTGTGGTTGGTACGAGACTAGCGGGAGGCTAGGCTTATACTGATCACGACGGTAGCACCCTCGTACTTGTATTTATTTTAATTAGACGAAAATTTTCAACTATAATTTTTGGGGGTGTTACACGATGCATTTATTGCACGCCTTAGTTGTGCTCTAATTTTTCCTACACATCCATGTCCTTCTCACACGACCCAACCATGCCTCTTTCCTCTTTGCATAGCCTCAACCCAACTCATCCATTTCTCGCCAAGCTCACAACCTCCACTAGCTACCATCGGCTCGACCTTTTATCCTCATTTAGCACCATCCAATGCTTCCACTAACCTCCCCTATCCCCACCTCAACCATCATCACACCATCCTCTAATAGTGCTCCATTCCTCTAACTCTACTTCTTTTACCTCGCCATCACCATCTGGTGCGACCGTAGCCGGCACGCAATTTAAACCCTCTTGTTGTCACTTGTAGTACTGGTAAATAAGGGTATCGTTCTAGCCGGGGATTGAGAGGGCTCACCTCAATTTCACTAGCTTGAAAATAAAACTAAAAATAAAAATAAAAATCCTAAATAACACAGAATAAATAACTAAGAAAAATATGAATGGGGTTTTATAAAAATAAAAATAATAAAATAAATAAATAAAATAAACTAATAATGAAAATAATAGGAAACCGCAGATATGAGAAATATGTTAGGGAAATAAAAATCCACCACTAGACTAGATCGAGATATAATATTTATTTCTAAGTCATCTTTTAATCATGAGAAAGAGATCGACCAAGTTGCACACCAAAAGCAGGTCTATACACCTTATATTACTTCCCTTAATTAATTAATACGACAAAGCGCCAATATTAACCCTATTAAATACTAGCAGTATAGTAGCAACAAGCGGCTCCTATATTTAACTAGATTTAATGCATTAAGTGTAAGTGGAAGGCTGTCAATCTAAGTACCCAAACTAGTACAAAAAGCATGTCTAGCTGTATTTCCTTTTCTTGACCCACACGTATCGAAACGTTTTACCACTTCGGTTAGAATCACAAAACGATTAGGTGAATTGTTATCTAACCTAGCTGCAATTTATACATATAAATTCTAGTATATTTAGATGGCCACCTAGCAGGCAATTAATCCTACATATTGTCACTTATGAGGTACCAGAACAAGGCATGCACCAAATAAACTATACTTGACAGAATTATACATATAAACGATAGCAATTAATATAGAGTCAAGAAACAATCTCACGAAACAAAGAAAATAAAATTAAAATTCAAATCATAATCTAGGGTTTCAAATTATTCCCTAACAATAAATAATCAGCCAACCATAATTAAAGAATTAATTACACAGAAATATATATCTAAAATATAAATTAAAAATAAGAGAAATAAATAACCGGAATTAATTTTGGATAAAAGATTTAGAATTTATTCAGATAAAAATTAATTTTATCTGAAATAAATTCTACCGGTATTAATTTCTTCTTATTTTTCTTCCTTGTTTGCCTTTATTTCCGTGCCAAATTCTTTTTCTTTTTTCTTCTTTCTCGGCCGGCGGCTGACAGCTGCTCCGTGCGTCGCTGTTTCTCGTTCCGTGCGCTGAGGCTTCCGTGCGGCGTTGCCTCACTGATCGTGCCTGGCCTGTGAAGGCTTTCCCGTCTCTCCGTCCTTTTCCTCGTCAGCGAACGTGCGGCTCTCGAGCCTGTTGAGGCTCCCGATCGCGCGCCCCCTCTGTCTTCCGTTTCTCCCGAGCCTATAAAGGCTCTGTTGCGTTCCCCCGAGCCTGCGAAGGAAGGCTCTCGCCCTCGTGGCTCTCCCGCCCCCTCTCTTCTTTCGGTGCCTTCTTATATTTGTCAGAGACCCTTTCCACGTCAGCCCTCACACACCCGTCGTGCGGCTTCGTATTGTTGGCTCGTTTGGTTTTCTTTTCGTCTCTCACCGCTGCATCATTTCTTCCATGCCTCCACGTCAGCCCTGAAGGCTGACTTTTCTTCTCGGCCTGAATTCTCGTTTGGCATCGTATGGTCTTCTTTTTGTTCCAGGCCTTTGGGCCTTCGGCCTTCGGCCGTTGGTCCAAAGGTCTTATCTTTTTTTTTTTACTTTTCTTTTATTTAAAAATAAAACCTGCAAAATAAAAGTCAATAAATATTAATAAATAATATTTTACTGTAATTTTACTTAATTTATATCATTTTAGCTCAAATAATAATATTTATGCAAATTTTACCACTTAAGCATAAAACAATAATTATTCCCCTATATTAGTTAAATAAACTACCAAAAACTAAGATTATAAGGGTATAAAATGTGTCAAAATATGAACTCATCACCATCCTCCCTATGTCTCATGCCTCTCATATCAGATCCAACCAATTGACCCAGCACTGACTCCAAGCCCATGCCTCACTACCTATCATGCCCTGTTTCCTCCTTACTTGTTCCCCTCAACACCAACACCCCCTCGTGCGTGACTCACACTGCCAACCCAAGCATCTTGAGTTTGGCTTTCCTCTCTTTTACGACTTAAGGACATTTTGGTAATTTTACTTGATACATATTTTTATATCAAGTATTATTTTATTAGTTAAGTATTAATATGGTTAATGTGCTATTATTTTTGTTGTGCTAGAAGTGGAAAGGTATGCAAATGTTTTCTTTTCCACGAATAACTTAGCTTTGAGTTCCTATTACATTGAATACAAAAGGTTGATTTGTGGAGCCTAATAATTCTAGTAGGTTACCTATAGCTTATATTTTTCCTGGAAATCAGGTAGTCCCTAAATCTCCTAAAATGGTAGACATCACATGATAGTACATTAAGGTTTTAATGTATAAATTCTGCTAAATATGTTCGTTACATTATAATTATCTACCTACTAATGTTAGCATAAAATTTAGTAAAATGGCACATGTATAATTGTATAAAGTATTATGGGCATGAAGGTAGGTTAAAATAGATTTCATAATTGAAAATAAATTATGTGTGTATGATAGATGAGATTTATTGATTATTTTCATGTCTAAAAATATCATTTATCCCTCATTTATTCTACTAGATTTAATCTTTTCGTCGAGTTTTCCTCCTTTGAATAAATTTTACAGGAAAGAAAAGAATTGAAGAAATTCAAGGAGAAATCAATGAGAAGAAGAAATCAAGTAGAGAACACATCAAGAAATGCCGAATTAAGGAGAGCAAAGTTGGAAAGGGAACAAATATATCAAGAGAAGCTAAGCTGAAACTTTCAAAGGAATTGAGTGGAAGAGTCAAAAACACGGGGGTCCCGTATTTCCATAACACGGACCGTGTTATTTATCCCGAGTATCGGTATGTAAATCCTTGTCAGCAGAGCAGTTAGAAGAAAACACGGGGGTCCCGTGTTTCATAAACACGGACCGTGTTTTCGATTAAAAACGTGTAACTGCCACGCGACTTGTTCCTGATAAAATTTGATATGAAAACAGAGTTCGGGATATAGAGAGAAGAAGGATCGAACGTATTTTTCTTCCTTTATTCCTTTAGAACATACATGTAATGCACAATTCCAATCTTTGATCTTCTTGAATTCTATTGATGATTTGACATTCTGCACTTCAATTGATAAGTTCTCTATTCCTTTGTAAATTTCTGTATCTTCATTTTGCAGAATCTAATTAGTTTTTGTGTAATTTTACTTGTGATCATTTCATTATTATCTAATTGTTGAAGTAATAGAATTTGTGAATGTGTTATTGTCATTAATTTTTAATATTTCTGTATAATTGTATGAATTGTGAATATGCAGAAATTTGAGTAATTAGAACAGGGTAGGGTGAATTGAAGATGGAATCATGACTTAATTATCATTTCATAATTTAAATGTTTGATTCTACATGAGGTTTAATTGAATTAATGGTTTGAATTGAATGATTCCATATCATAGATTAAGATTCTTGAACTGATTAGATTGATCACCTATTTGGTTTAGGACTTATTCTTTGCTAAGACAATGAAATTAACCCGTAATTGTTAATTAATTTGTCTATAGTAGCAAGAAGACCATTAATTCGTGCAATTGCATGATCCGAGCTTTTGTGATTATGATTGTAGTTGGCTGCTTCCCGTTCATAATGCTACCATTAATTGAATCTAGTGTTCGTAACCTAGGTTATTAATTGGGTGCAAAAATAAATTGAGAGCATATTCAATTTATTAAGGTTGAGAGGAAGTATAGAAATTGTTATTCTGAATTTCTTAAGTCAACATTAAACTATTTAGAATCATTCTTTTTATGTGAATGTATGGCATTTTAATTCCATCACCAATTCAATCCTCCCCTAATTGTCAATTCGTGATTAAAGACTTAGTATAATCGAATTTAGTTTAGGAATCAATGAAATTATACAAACGGGGTTATAACATCAATAGCAAAATTAGTGATTAAAACGTCATTCCTTGTGGGTTCGACTCCTTCTTGCCATATACTACGTATTTGGGGATTAGGATTTATTTGTTAAATTTGTTGTGCATACGACAGTGCATCAAATTTTTGGCGCCGTTGCCGGGGAATTGGCAATTATAATCTCTAGTTTTGTTGTTGTTGTGGTTTCTTATTTTAGTTTTGATAAATTCTTCACGTAAACTCATCTAATCTTTCATTGTGTGAAATCTTCAGGCACTCACAATTGAGATCATTTGCAATTGAGCATCAAGGACAAATTATTCCAGCCATAGATCCAAACTCATCTTCTCCTATTGCATCTAGGATGAGAAGGAAATTGGAACAAGCTAGTCAGATTCCATCACCTTTTGAAGAAAGTTCCACAAATCAGGGAGAAGAAAGTATAGAAGATTTGTGTAGTACACCCTGCTACATTAATCCACCAATGGCGAATCGAACTCTCAAGGAGCTATCTGCTCCTGTCTTCAACCCCAATCTTTTATGCATTAATTATCCTGCTGATAATGATACTTGTGAAATCAAACCTGGATTAATACGAGCCTTACCTATTTTTACAGGTTTTAGAGACAACAATTCCATGAGTTCAGGCTGTTTCACCGACCCAAATAAATTTCTCAAGGAATTCCATATAGCTTGTTCTGGTATGAAACCGAATGGAGTAAGTGTAGAACAACTTAAACTCAAAGCTTTTCCTTTTGCTTTAGCTGATGCTGCTAAGGAATGGTTATATGATCTACCAGCGGGCTCAGTAAATACTTGGACTGATATGCAAAAGGTTTTCCTTGACAAATATTTCCCTTCATCAAGAGCAACTAATATAAGGAAGGAAATATGTGGTATTAGGCAAGATGGAGGAGAATCTTTACATGAATATTAGGAACGTTTCAAGAAATTGTGTGGTAGTTGTCCTAATCATCAAATTAGTGAACAATTATTAATACAATATTTTTACGAAGGTTTATCTCCTATGGATCGCAATATGATAGATGCTGCTAGTGGTGGTGCTTTAGTTGATAAAACACCCATTGAAGCTAAAAGGTTGATTGCTAATATGGCATCTAACTCTCAATATTGTAATAGGGGTAATACTTCTATGTCTCAACAGGTGAAAGAAACCAATATTGCTGAACTAAAAACGCAAGTTTCGAATTTGACAGCTCTTGTGGAAAGAGTTGTAGGAGAAAAGATTCCTGCCAAGGTATGTGGAATTTGTTCTTTTACTGGTCATCCAACTGACATGTGTCCTACTTTGCAGGAAGAACAACAAGTAAATGCTATTGGAGGACAACCATTACCAAAAAGGAATGATCCATTTGCTCCAACATATAATCCTGGATGGAAGGATCACCCGAATCTAACATATGGAAACTCTCAACAAAGTAGTAGCTCATATTTCCGACCACAGATGTATCAAAATCAGCAAGGAGCAAATCCACCTCCCGGATTTTTCCAAATTCCACTGAATCAGCAAAGACCACCATTTCAACCGATGCCTCCACCACAAGTTTCACAACAATCGGGGGGTATGCCTTTGGAAGATTTGGTAAAATCTTTAGCTACCAATACCTTACAATTCCAACAAGAGACCAGAAACGGTATTAAGAATTTGGAAAATCAAGTGAGTCAACTAGCAGATTCCCTTGGAAAAATGCAAGCACAAGGTTCTTCAAAATTTCCTAGCCAGACTGAAAGAAATCCCAAGGAAAATGCTAGTGCTATCACAACTCGCAGTGGAAAACAATTATCAGATCCAAGAAAAGTGGGTGAAGAAGAAAACACAAACAAGGACACAGATGAAACAATGGCTGAAGAAGAAATAAAGGAAGATTCAGAACCAACGGTGAAGATTAATTCACATTCTCCTATAAAAATTCCTGCTCCTTTTCCTAGCAGGTTGACCAAAAACAAGAAGGTAAATCATGATAAGGAGATATTTGACATATTGAAGAAGGTAGAAGTTAACCTTCCTCTCATTGATGCGATCAAACAAGTACCCAGGTATGCAAAATTCCTTAAGAATTTGTGTACAAACAAAAGGAAGCTTAATGAGAATGAGAAGGTAAGTGTGGGAGAAAATGTATCAGCAATGTTGCAAAGAAAGCTTCCACCAAAGTGCAAAGATCCAGGTATTTTCACTATACCTTGAAAAATTGGAAACACGAGGTACGAAAAATGCATGCTTGACTTAGGTGCTTCAATAAATTTCATGCCTTTATCTATCTTTAACACCCTAAGTCTAGGTCCTTTAAAGGAAACTCGTGTTGTTATCCAATTGGCTGATAGATCTAACACATATCCTGAAGGGGTTATTGAAGATGTCTTAGTTCAGGTAAATGAGTTGGTTTTTCCTGCAGATTTCTATGTGTTAGATATGCAAGATAATGGCTTGGCTAATCCATCTCCTATATTGTTAGGGAGACCATTCCTAAAAACTTCAAAAACAAAAATTGATGTCCACGATGGAGTGTTAACCATGGAATTTGATGGTGAAGTTATTAAGTTTAACATATATGATTCCATGAGATATCCTGCAGATGGTGAAGAGGTATCTATGATAGATGTCATTGAAAATTTAACTGAAATGGTGTACCAATTATCATCAGCTGATCCTTTGGAAATAACTTTGACACAAGGACTAGCAACTGAAAAATTGGAAGAATTGAGCAAATTGTATGACGTTGATGAAGAAATCAAGGAGGTAGTGGCCGCTTTGGGAACATGTCCGAGTAGAATTGGAAAATTTGTGGATTTACCATTGACAGTGGATAGGCCTGTACCTTCCATAGAACAACCACCTGAAGTGGAGTTGAAGCCTTTACTTGACCATCTTAAATATGCATTCTTAGGAGATAAGAATACCCTTCCGGTTATCATATCTAGTGAACTGACATCTCATCAGGAAGAAAAACTGGTAAATGTGTTGAAGAAATACAAATCAGCTTTGGGGTGGACAGTTGCTGATATTAAGGGTATTAGTCCTTCAGTTTGTATGCATCGGATTTTAATGGAAGAAGATGTGAAGCCATGTAGACAGGTACAACGTAGGTTGAATCCGATAATGATGGAGGTTGTGAAGAAAGAGGTTCTAAAATTGCTAAGTGTAGGAGTCATATACCCAATTTCTGATAGTAGTTGGGTAAGTCCGCTTCAGGTTGTCCCAAAGAAAATAGGCATAACAGTAGTGGAGAATGATAAAGGAGAGATGGTTCCTACTAGAGTTCAAAATGGTTGGAGGGTATGTGTTGATTATAGAAAGCTGAACTCCATGACTAGGAAAGATCATTTTCCTTTACCATTTATGGATCAAATGTTAGAACGGCTAGCGGGTCATGCTTATTATTGTTTTCTTGATGGTTATTCTGGATATGTGTAGGTTCCCATAGCTCTAGAAGATCAAGAGAAAACCACATTTACATGTCCCTATGGTACGTTTGCGTATCGACGCATGCCATTTGGGTTATGTAATGCTCCAGCTACATTTCAACGGTGTATGGTAAGTATATTTTCTGAATATCTGGAGAAAATTATCGAGGTATTCATGGATGATTTTAGTATCCATGGAGATACTTTTGAAGAATGCCTAGGTAATTTGACCCTTATCTTGAAAAGATGTTTGGAAACAAATCTTGTGCTAAACTCTAAAAAATGCCATTTTATGGTCCAACAAGGAATAGTTTTGGGACATGTTATTTCAGCCAAAGGAATTGAAGTAGATAAAGCAAAAATTGATCTTATCTCTTCATTACCTTATCCATCAACTGTCAAAGATGTGCGATCATTTTTAGGGCATGCCGGGTTTTACCGCCGATTTATCAAGGATTTTTCTAAAATAGCCCAACCCTTATGCAAGCTTCTTCAAAAAGAAAAGGAATTTCAATTTGATGATGCATGCCAGAAATCATTTGACTATTTAAAGGAAAAATTGATAAGTGCACCCATTCTTCAACCACCTGATTGGAATTTCCCATTTGAACTGATGTGTGATGCATCTAATTTTGCTGTTGGTGCGGTGTTAGGTCAACGAATCGGGAAAGAGCCACACGTGATATATTATGCCTCACGCACATTGAATGAAGCTCAACTTAACTACACAACTACCGAAAAGGAGCTTCTTGCTATTGTCTTTGCTTTGGATAAATTTCGTTATTATCTGTTAGGAACTGAAATAATTGTTTACTCTGATCATGCAGCATTGAAATATTTGTTAGCAAAGAAAGAGGCAAAACCACGACTGATTAGATGGATTCTTCTACTTCAAGAATTCAATATACGCATTAAAGATAAGAAAGGAACCGAAAACGGAGTAGCAGATCATCTAAGTCGGTTAATCAAAGAAGTTGAAGTTGAAGCACCTATCAATGAAGCATTTCCGGACGAGCAACTTCTTGTCATTGGAGATGAGATACCATGGTATGCCGACATGGTAAATTTTCTAGTAGCTAAGGTATTTCCTTCTCACTTTACAAAAGCACAGAAAGATAGAATGAAAAGTCAGGAAAAATATTTTGTATGGGACGATCCATACTTGTGGAAACAATGTGCCAACCAAATCATTAGAAGATGTATTCCTGATAGTGAGGTCTTGTCTATTTTACATTTTTGTCATAGTTATGCTTGCGGGGGACACTTCGGTCCCAAGTGAACAGCTTATAAAGTTCTAGAGAGTGGATTCTTTTGGCCTACATTGTTTAGGGACTCTCATGAATTTTGTAAGACGTGTGAAAGCTGTCAAAAGACTGGGGGATTAGGTCCTAGAAATGAAATGCCACAAACTCCTATCATAGCATGCGAAATCTTTGATGTTTGGGGTATGGATTTTATGGGTCCCTTTCCATCTTCTTTCGGGTTTAAATACATTCTTGTTGCTGTTGATTATGTGTCAAAATGGGTGGAAGCTAAGGCCACCCGTACTGATGATGCTAAGGTTGTTGCAGAATTTCTTCGAACTAACATTTTTGCAAGGTTTGGCGTACCAAGGGCCATCATTAACGACAAAGGTTCACACTTCTGCAACAGAACCATAGAAGCTCTATTAAAAAAATATCATGTGACACATCGAATATCTACAGCATATCATCCACAAACAAATGGTCAAGCTGAGATATCCAACCGGGAAATCAAATCAATCTTGGAAAAAATGGTGAAACCAACAAGAAAAGATTGGAGCTTACATCTTAATGATGCTCTCTGGGCTTATCGTACAGCTTTCAAGACTCCAATTGGTATGTATCCATATCGTCTGGTATACGGTAAGCCTTGTCATCTACCAGTTGAGTTAGAACATAAAGCTTTTTGGGCCGTTAAGAAGTGTAACATGGAGTTAACTGAAGTTGGAAAACATAGGCGACTCCAACTACAAGAATTGGAAGAAATAAGAAATGATGCGTTTGAAACTGCATTGAGATATAAAGATAGAACTAAGGCAGTTCATGATAAATTCATTCTTAGAAAGAGTTTTGAAATTGGTCAAAAAGTTTTATTATATCATTCTCGTTTGAAGTTGTTTCCAGGAAAATTGAGGTCGAGATGGATCGGCCCATTTGTTGTGACTAATGTGTTTTCTCATGGTGCAGTTGAAATTAAGAGTGAGAAAACAAGAAAGATGTGGAAGGTCAATGGACACCGCCTCAAACCTTACTACGAAGGGCATCAAGTGCACAATTTGGAAGTGGTTGATCTTACCACTCCCAATTATGAGGGCTGAATGACTTGCAGTTTGTCACTTGGGAAACACCCAAGTGTTGTATATAAGTTTTCCATATTTCGTACTTTTCTTTTTACATTTTTGGTATGACTTTGTATGTACATAATGTGTATATGTGTGGCAAAACATTAGTAGTTTATTTTCATATTTAAAAAAAAAACATGGGGGGGTCGTATTTCTTAACACGGTCCGTGTTTTTCTTTCTGCAGATAATCTAAAAATTCCAGAGAGCTTCAAAAATAACACGGGGGGTCCGTATTTCTTAACACGACCCGTGTTTCTTCCTCTGCAGAAAATTTCAGAATTCCAGAGAGCTCCAAAAATAACACGGGGGGTCCGTATTTCTTAACACGGCCCGTGTTTCTTCCTCTACAGAAAATTTCAGAATTCCAGAGAGCTCCAAAAATAACACGGGGGGTCCGTATTTCTTAACATGACCCGTGTTTCTTCCTCTGCAGAAATTTTCAAAATTCCAGAGAGCCAAAAAAATAACACGGGGGTACCGTATTTCACAAACACGGCCCGTGTTACATTCTCAGTCATAACCAGAATGTGTAAAATTTAACACGGGGGTACCGTGTTTCAGAAACACGGTCCGTGTTTCTCTCCAGCACCCTTTTTCTCCCCTGTGTTTTCAGATCTGAAAAAAAACACGGCCCTCTCGTTCGATTCTCCCCAGTTCTTCGCAGCAATCTTCTCCTTCGATTCCTCCATTTTTCTCACTCAAATCTTCAACTCTTCGACACTCCTACTCCATTAACAACCCATCTTCTTTTCCCACCATTAATTTTCTCCTCCCTGTCAATTTTTTTCTGTCAATCCACTACAGAGCAGGCGACAGTTCGTGTCAAACCCTAATTTTATTCGACCATTGTCTCATCTATTTTCTGCAAATAAACTTAGGGTTTTCGTGGGATTTGATATTCACATATCATTCTTTTGATTTCTAACTTGTTATAACCTGTTTTCACGAATTAAGGTAAGTGTTCTTCCCCTTATGACAGCAATGTTAATTCAGTTTCATTGTTTTCTTACATATGCAGATATTCACATATTCACATGTGTTGTTTTCACGAATTACTGTGGTTGAAAAATTGGGTGATTGACATAATGAAAGCATATGTATGCATTCAGTGCAGCTCTGTTAGAATTATCTTTGCCGTTAAATCTTATGTATATGCTGCACTTTCAAGCTTACAACACTAATTCTTAACTTAAAGGTGGTAATCTTTGTGTAGATGGCACCGAAAAAGAAACAACGTGCTGAAGGCGAATCCTCAAGATCCCGGTCATCACCAACGCAAGCAAGACAACGACGTAATCGACCCAACGATTTAGGTATAATTTTTACCTCCCCCGAACAACAACAAAGGTACGATTACTTGTCTTAAAGGCGTATTACTGGTACTAGATATATAGATGATAGTTGTTTGCACACATTGGGCATTCATAATCAAGTCATGCGCATGCTCGAAACTATAGGTTTGCAACACTTTGTCTATTGTACTAATCACACCTATAGACGCTTGACTTTAGAATTTTTGAGTACCTTTGAATTGTGTGCTGAAATTGGTGATATTGGTGATACTAAGAACAATCAAGGGTATGTTTCTTTTCGCCTTTTTAATGAGGATAGGCAATTAGCGGTGCATGAACTTGCCCACATTTTCATGTTGCCTTCACAGGGATTCAGATTCATTTTACCCTGGTTTTATGCCAACAATTTTTTCGCAAAAATAGGTGATACGACAAATATGCCTACTCCCGATACCTTCCGCATTTCTGAAGCCAAATCCTCTAGGATTTTTAACTTAGTTTTCCGATATATTCAGAGGCTTTTGGCTACTACCATATTTGGGAGGGGAGATAGTACCGGAGTAGTTCGTTCAATTGAACTTTTCTTTCTCTACTCTATGCTTGAACATTATTCTGTTGATACTGCCTATTTTATTGCCAAACAATTTCAAAGGGTCGGTAATTCCAAACAGGGAGACATTGTTATCGGTGGGTTAATTACCACCATCTGTGTAAGTTTAGACATACCCCTTCCTGAAGATATGCCCATTGAGGCCATGAGCACCCGCATTGATATCGAACATTGTCGCCTTACGCATCTTATTGAGCGTAGGAATAATGCGTGGTACCTTTCTTATCAGGGGCGTGTTTTCTTTCCTCTTCCTAATCCTACCAAAATTGACCCTTTAAACCCATTGAATTGGCAACCTAGTGAGGATGAAGATAACCCTGCCCCATTAGCCATCGAACATCCTATTCCACCTCATGGTGCCCATCCACCACCACCACCACCCCGATCCCACGCCAGCTCTTCTTCCACCTCAACTTTTGTCCCCGAATGGCATCTCCAATTTCAAAATCAAGTGTATTCTCAATTGGATTCCATTCGCAATAACCAAAATCAAATGATGGAGATGATGAAGAATCTCTATGATTTCCATCTCGGGAGCCGAGACCCACCTCCACCTCCCTCTTGAATCCTATTCCTCATTTTTTTTCTCTTGCATTTGTTCATTAGGGACAATGAACATATTAAGCATGGGGGGGGGGTGCATTAGTATTCGTTGGCTTGTGTTTACTCTTTCGTAGGAATAGTTAGTAAATGTTATATATGTTTGCTAAGTGGTAGTTAGTTAATTTATTCTTATCTACTCACGTACTAGTTGTTTAATGCTGCAATTTAAAAAAAAAAACAGGAAGTATTAGATTTGAGTAATCCATATACGAAGTAAAACAAAGTATGTGACTGAATTATTTTCAAAAAGGATAATCTTATATTTAATGTATGTTTTGATCAACATCTTTTGAAACCTTAAAGATAGAAATTAAAAATGTGATAACAGTGAAGGAAAGAAAGTTAGAATGATTAGAGATCAAATCATGCATTGACTAAGAATGAGATGAAATGAAATTCAAAATTGGTGAATATAACATGGTGAGCGTTTGAGCCTAATCTTTGGATACATTGCTTATCCAAAATATATTTCTCTTTTGTGTGCATTCTCCAATGATATGTGAAACTAGAATTTGCCATTAGTCTCTTCAAGACTGCATAGAACTTTAGGATATTTGAAAATGATAAAAGGCACTCTTCTTTCTTTGTTAGCTACAAGGCCAAATAACCTACCTTGAAAAATTGTTATTCATTGCATACCCCTTTGAGCCTATAGACCTGTTTTATTGATTTAAACTTTATTAACAACTAATTCCCATATGTATTTCCCTTCCTTACTCTACGACTAGTGGAGCAAAAATATTTTCAAGGA
This sequence comes from Tamarix chinensis, assembly GCA_030549775.1. NCBI lineage: Eukaryota > Viridiplantae > Streptophyta > Magnoliopsida > Caryophyllales > Tamaricaceae > Tamarix > Tamarix chinensis. Next base: position 61,758,350 of record CM060172.1, read on the forward strand.
GAACTTTTGTTTTGTTAATAAGGTGAAGTCTAAGTATGGGGGTGTGGATATCATAAAAAAAAAAGAAAAGAAAAGAAGAAGAAGAGAATAAAATTTCATGTCTTTTGATGTTGTTTGGTTGAATGGAAGGGTTTGAGATAAAAAAAAAATAATAATAAAAAATTTTTTTTTTGCTCCTCTAGTTGGTACAGTCTAGCTACAATACCAAAATTCCATCCCACCTTAGAACTCTAGCCCCATTACAACCAAATTTAAGACCTTTTGATTCTTATATAATTTAGTTCTTTTAGCGGTGGCGAATTGAGAATAATGGCAAACATATGGGTGATCATCATCATTTGGAGAGAATTTGAGAGTAAACACATCTTACCCTATACACTAAAGAGTGAGCGTTCCCACATTCCGAAAGTAAGAATTTACCAAATTGAATTTCATTAGTCTTGATCTAATTTGCATGATGAGATACTAATTATTATAATTTTCGTTCTTAAACCGTTTGAGCATTTGATAAGACTATTTTTAAGGTGATTTAAGATGTGATCCAAAAATATCTCTATCAGTGATATTTCATGATTTACAAGTATTTTTCAGTCCCAGTCCAAGTTGAACTTCGTACATGAATAATTCCAATCTAATAAATCTTGTATTCCATGATCTGTTTCTCTTATGTTTCTTGATGTATTCATGTGCATGTTATGATATTGCTTGAGGACAAGCAATAATTCAAGTATGGGGGTATTTGATAGATGAGATTTATTGATTATTTTCATGTCTAAAAATATCATTTATCCCTCATTTATTCTACTAGATTTAATCTTTTCGTCGAGTTTTCCTCCTTTGAATAAATTTTACAGGAAAGAAAAGAATTGAAGAAATTCAAGGAGAAATCAATGAGAAGAAGAAATCAAGTAGAGAACACATCAAGAAATGCCGAATTAAGGAGAGCAAAGTTGGAAAGGGAACAAATATATCAAGAGAAGCTAAGCTGAAACTTTCAAAGGAATTGAGTGGAAGAGTAAAAAACACGGAGGTCCCGTATTTCCATAACACGGACCGTGTTATTTATCCCGAGTATCGGTCTGTAAATCCTTATCAGCAGAGCAGTTAGAAGAAAACACGGGGGTCCCGTGTTTCATAAACACGGACCGTGTTTTCGATTAAAAACGTGTAACTGCCACGCGACTTGTTCCTGATAAAATTTGATATGAAAACAGAGTTCGGGATATAGAGAGAAGAAGGATCGAACGTATTTTTCTTCCTTTATTCCTTTAGAACATACATGTAATGCATAATTCCAATCTTTGATCTTCTTGAATTCTATTGATGATTTGACATTCTGCACTTCAATTGATAAGTTCTTTATTCCTTTGTAAATTTCTGTATCTTCATTTTGCAGAATCTAATTAGTTTTTGTGTAATTTTACTTGTGATCATTTCATTATTATCTAATTGTTGAAGTAATAGAATTTGTGAATGTGTTATTGTCATTAATTTTTAATATTTCTGTATAATTGTATGAATTGTGAATATGCAGAAATTTGAGTAATTAGAACAGGGTAGGGTGAATTGAAGATGGAATCATGACTTAATTATCATTTCATAATTTAAATGTTTGATTCTACATGAAGTTTAATTGAATTAATGGTTTGAATTGAATGATTCCATATCATAGATTAAGATTCTTGAACTGATTAGATTGATCACCTATTTGGTTTAGGACTTATTCTTTGCTAAGACAATGAAATTAACCCGTAATTGTTAATTAATTTGTCTATAGTAGCAAGAAGACCATTAATTCGTGCAATTGCATGATCCGAGATTTTGTGATTATGATTGTAGTTGGCTGCTTCCCGTTCATAATGCTACCATTAATTGAATCTAGTGTTCGTAACCTAGGTTATTAATTGGGTGCAAAAATAAATTGAGAGCATATTCAATTTATTAAGGTTGAGAGGAAGTATAGAAATTGTTATTCTGAATTTCTTAAGTCAACATTAAACTATTTAGAATCATTCTTTTTATGTGAATGTATGGCATTTTAATTCCATCACCAATTCAATCCTCCCCTAATTGTCAATTCGTGATTAAAGACTTAGTATAATCGAATTTAGTTTAGGAATCAATGAAATTGTACAAACGGGGTTATAACATCAATAGCAAAATTAGTGATTAAAACGTCATTCCTTGTGGGTTCGACTCCTTCTTGCCATATACTATGTATTTGGGGATTAGGATTTATTTGTTAAATTTGTTGTGCATACGACAGTGCATCAGTGTATAAAATTATAGCTTGTGCATGCTTAGGCGTAATTTAGCATGATTATTATCAGTACGTGCCCTAAGGGCAATTTGATCTTTTTAAGTGTAACATGTGATTTATTCCAGTAAGCGTGCCTAATTTGTAATATTTATTGTTGAGCATGAAAATATGTTATTTTAGATTAATTAGATATGCATGTTAGAGTTTTACATATTATATCATGTGTAAGGGTAAAATGATCATTTAACGTATTTGGTAATTTAATTGCATACTAACTAATTTGATTATTGTGTTTTATCCTTTTCACAATAAATTAATAAATAAAATAGAATTTGTATATTAAATAGATGATAATGCAGTAATTATGATCTTAAGGGCATTTTGGTTATTTTTGACCTAATGCGCCTGATGTGAATAATTGAACCTAGGATGACCTTGATATATTATTATATTAACCTTGTTAATGGTTATCCTAAATAAGTGGAAAATGAGTAAGAGGGTTAAGTATGGAATTTGATTTATCTAGTATTATGTGGTATATGCGATCGTCTTAATAAAATATTAATATTTACAAAAAACCTCAAGATTGGAAATTGTGGCTCTTTAGGGGTTGCCATTGATACACGAAAACAACACTTTGGCACTGTCCCCGTCCTAATAAATTTTTTTCTTCTAGAAACTTTTCGGTGTTGAATATATAATAAAATTATTTAATTAATTTTTTATTAAAAAAAATATTAATGATTAAAATTAACTAATATAAGTAATAATTTTAGAATTTTTTTTATTTATCTCTCTTAATTTTAGTAGATTTGATCTATTTTAATATATATATATATCATTTGTTTTGACGTTTTCTACCGTCCCCGTTTCCTAAATTTTTAAGAAATGACATTTCCTCATTTCTTTTCATCCTCGTCCCTATGCAACGCTGGGGGTCGCTACCTTAGAGATATAGTTTAACCTAAAGTTGATTATAGATTTTTTTTAGTGTGCTTTAGTATCGAAGCCAATCCCTATGTTTTACTCTATTTAGCTATGTTGGCTTATAGAGGGTATGCACACTTATGGATTATGTGTCCTTTTCGACATGACATTGTGCTATCTTCATGTGCCAGTATGACTATGGTACCTTAGTGTCATTGGGTTGATAGTCGGTACGAGACTATGTTGCCTTAGTGTGTTGGTATAACCGGACTACCTTAGTGGCTCTACGTTGATATGATCTCTCCTCAAGTAAATAAAAATAAAAATAATTATTGTTGGATCAAATTATTATTGGATTAGCTAGTTAGTAACCCTAGTGCTTATTTGTTGTTTGGTAGTAGTCTTTGTATCCATCTATGATTCGGTAGTAGCTTTTGTGTCTACCTGTAGTTTGGTAGTAGCTTTTATACCTACTTATGGTTCGGTAGTAGCCTCGTGCCTACTTGTGATTTGGTAGTAGACTTCATTCCTATATGTGTTTTGTATTATACCTTTGAGCCATACTTATGGCATTATGGATTTAATTAGTGTTGTACCTTTGAGCCCTACCCATGATGTATGGATATTATTAGATTTGACATTGAAATATGAGATATAAGGTGAAGGGTATGGTTATTATGCTAAGGTTGGTTTCGATCATTACTTTAGAGAGCATCCCTATGTTGGTTGGTAAGTTTTTGTATGTTCTAAATGAGTGGGTATGAGCAACATGTGGCTTAGTGATATATTTTTTTATCTAACTGAATTATAATATTTTGATTATCTCATGTATCTTTCAGTGTTTTATATCATGTATTGTTGTGATGCTTTTTATGTCTTCCATACAGACTTTCACATTAGCCTTGTATAATGGGTTACTTAGTACTATTATACTGATCGTTGCATTTTGTGGGCCCCTACCTATTCAATAGGTAGTGGTTTTTGTATGTTTGCTTCTAAGATTAGTTAAATACTAGTAGTTTGGGTTGAGAGTTAGGACTATCTAGTGTCATTTTTGGGTATATTTGATCCGATTGTTCTTGGACTCTTCTATACTCTTGTATTTTCCTCTCATTTGAGTTTTGTAACCTCCGATGTTTTTTTATTCAGAATAATGATCGTTTTATTGTTTCTTCTAGTATAATTCTTATAACTATGCTATTAATTTAAGTTGAGTGATGATTTTAGCCTTAGCACTTGACATAAGAATAATAGAAAAACTAAAATTGTACCAAGCGTGGCAATAAAACCCTTCATTTTTATTATTTTAGTTTCTGCAATTAATTGTTTAAGCAAAATTTTTAAGTCCTAAAAATGGAGGTGTTACACGTTGAAGATGTTCCATCGTCTAAATAATAGTGTTTGTGTGCATGTTACACTAGGAAGCGTTTTAGACTATTCTACTGGATTAAGAATAGTGGAGTCATGAGCTCAACATAAAGAAGAAAAGAGATGGGTGATAATATCTAATGATGGAAATCTAGACTCAGTTATGCTTTTGTATCATATCATTTTTAAGTTTTTTACCCAATGATTTCTTTCTGTGATATTATGTATTTATATCCTTTCTCGACTCTATTGTCACCTTACTTGTACGTAGCGTACTAATCATCCTTTTCATGGGTGATACTTATTCCCACGAGTAGATAACCTAGATATTTTTGTTCATGTCAATGAGGACTCCTTTGATGATTTTGTTGCTTATGATTCCTTGTTTGGGGAGGATTGGCCTTATTATGCTTAGGGTCTAGGGACATAGAGTCATATTATCAAAATCTTAGCTATGATATAGATACTTTTTGAGACTCTTTGAAATAACCCAAAACCCTAATTTCCGAAATTATGGCCAAATAAGAAATTAGTAGGGAATTAAACATATAAAATTATTTACTTAAAATGTAGAGAATTAATTAAGGTAAATTAAGAGGAAAATAATAAAGAATTTAATTGGAATAAAATTTGGGTATTTTCCTAATTAGTATGGAGGTTAAGAAAATTTATCTAAAATAGTCTAACTAAGCAAAAAGAAATTTATTTAATATTTTATAAATATTAATATTCTAAACAGCCCAAAAATATTCTAAATAATTTATGCAAAATCCAAAACCCTAAATAAAACATTTTCTCTTTTCTTTTCCCTCATTTTCCTTTCTTCCTTTTCTTTTTTCCTTTTTCCCCCGTCGATTGGGCCTCTCCCCGCGGCCCAGCCCTTCTTTTCTTTTCCTTTCTCCTTCCCCCGCGGCCCAGCGTCGTTCGCTGGCCGACGCTTGAGTGCGACGCAACGTTTTGCCCTTCGATCCGCCGAAGCACCGTGTTGCGATTAATGAGCCTTATAACCGTTGCCAGCCAACGGCATGACGCTGCGTTTCGACCTTCTAAATAATGAAACGACGCGTCGAGATTATGAACTTTATAATCGTTGCCAACCGGCCGGTTTCTCCCCTTTCTTTTCTTCCCTAGACCGCCGGTCCAACCTACCCCCGCTGTCTTCTTCTTCCTCGCGCCCGTGACCGCCGCGCCGCTGCAACGCCGACAACATCTCAGTCCGGCTATCCTCCTCGTCCTTTTTCCGTCCCTTTCTTTCCTGATTTGTCCCAGTCTACCATCCTGCACCGCCCAGGCCCTGCCTCATTTCCTTTCTCACCCAAATCAAGCCAAAACCTACTGACAGAGAATCTGCAGGCCTGCCTGATCGCCGCCGGATGGCGTACTGCCATGACCTGGCGTGTCCTCTCCTCCTTCGTTGTTTTCTCCCCCCAATTGCCTATAAATACCCCCCTTCGACAGCCATAACATGTGCTGCGAAAATCACCCCGAAACTCTGCCTCTCTGTCGCCTGAAAATTAGACGAAGTTTCCGCCGCCGCCGGTGATCGCCGCCACCACCGCTGGCCACCAAAAACACCCCTGCACCTTCCTCGACAAAACCAAACCGCCGCCACCCTCCACCCTGCCCTGCACGTGCCGCCATAGCCGTGAGAAGTTCCCTGCTGAAAAATCCCTCTTCCAGTTGCCGCCGCCCCTTACGCCGCCACCTCCGCCGTGGTCCACCCTCCTTCCACATCCCAAAGTAACCTACAGGTCCTCCCCTACCTGCCCATACCCTCCTTACCCCCTGCTTCCTTCTCCACCAGCCTCCACCATTTTCCACCACCTTCTTCCTCCTTTGGCCGCTGCATCCACCACCGCGCGCCGCCGCCCTTCTCATGCCACCACCCTAATTCCACTCCCCTCTCCCTGTTGTCTCCTCCCCCACACTTAACCTTCCTTTTCCTCCTCCCATCTAACCACCTCCTCCATCTTTCCTCTCTTCTCCTCCTCCATCGCCACCGCCGCCGGACCACCACCATCCTCAGGTGGTCTTCCACTCATCTGAACCCTAAAACCCTTTTCTTATGCCACCTATAGTAGTTTTTAACTAATACCATTTCTGTTATTATCCTTAATGTTATCATACTATCACCCCTTCCAACCCTAACACCTATTATACTTAACTTAGGGTTAGTATCATTATATTCATTATTAACATTTCTAATACTATTATTATTATTACTTTTATTATTGTTATTACCATTATTAATTTCTGTATCCTAAAGGTGTTATTTTCTTACAAGCCATAATCTCTCCCAAAACCCTAGCTTTCAACATACTTAACCATTAGTGTTGGTGCTATTATTTTTATTAATACTATCGCTAAGATTACTACCACTATTAGTGTTCTTACTATTTAACCCAACCTTATGTGAAGTATTGTAACTATATAATATTGTTTTACCATACCTAATACCTTTAACATTAGTGTCATTTCTATTATTACTATTACCCATATGCTATTTCTATTAGGGTGACAAAACATGGGAGCCCTTATACTATTTATTCAAAACATGACTTTTATCATTACTACCTCTAGGAGTGTTAACTTGTTGATATTACAACCATTGTATTAGTATTTTAATGCTAACACCAACATAAGTATCACTATTAGTAGTTTACTATTACCATTATTATCACTATTTTACTATGTCTAGCAAACACTAATGTTATAAAGATGGAACTAACGGGTCTAATGATATAAGTGTAACAATGAGTTTTGAAACTAAAGATATATCAATGAGTAATACTTAGCATAATAATTTAGAGCAAAAACCCTAGTTTTGTACAACGCCCCTACTAGGGATAAGAACCCTAACCTTAAACTAGAATAAGGGTTAATAGTATTTATAAGGGAAACTAATACTTAGCTTTTCCCCCTTTTCATAGGTGACCCCGATCCGAGCCCTAAGGAGCTAGAGGAGCATGGTCCGAGCCCGGTGCCTACCTAGTTAAGGATGAAGCTATGGCCTTGTGCTATGTGTGATGTAATGTGTGGGTGAATGATGAGCATGCCATGTTGATGTGCATTATGCATGTGTTATGAATAACTTGTTTTGTGTAGCACAGCGTGGATCATGAGGTATGGTGTGTGTGCCTTATATTATACGTGTATGACATGTTCCATGTTTGATGTTGATGTTGATGATGTGACTTGTTATGGCCCTCTAGGACATGCATGCTAGGGTTGTGGTAGCATGAAATGATAATAAAAGGAACAACGGGAAAGTGGACGTTTGGGAAGTTTGCATGGGTGTGATCCTTACGTGGGAAAAGTTGTTTTGGGTTGTAAGTAAGAGTTTTGGAGAGCCTTAGAGTGATTGGAGACTTGGTATGAAAAATAGTACGTGAGTTGGTGCATAAGAGACCTAATTAGGGTTTTGTGAGTAAGTGGGTGTTGGGGAGTCTGCAGGGAGTATTTAAATTCTGCATGGGGATGACTCTTACGTGAGGAAAGTTGATTTAGGAAGTAAATAAGATAATGTCAAAGTTATGGGTCCATTGGAGACTTGGGTGCAAAATTTTACGCGGGTCGATGTAAGGGTGTCTAAGGGACCCAATTAGGGTTTTGGGAGAAAATGAGGAATTTAAAGGGTAAAAGGGTGAAAATGATCAAGGAAGGATGGAATATGGGGTTGAGAGTGAGAACTCACTTATATAAAGGATGAGTATGAGTTTTCTAAAGGAGAGAAGAGAATTTGGGGTGAAAGAGGGAGGTTACTTGTTGAGGAAGAAAAGTGCTAGGGTTTGGGGTGGCCAACTAGGGTTGGCGTGGTCAACTAGGGTTTTGGGTGGCCAACTAGGGTTTTGTCGGTCACGCGTGAACTTGGGAGATAAAGTAATACATTTGGGGAATTTCCTAATAAAAATGAGGTGAGAAATAGAGAACAAAGTAACGTTTGGGTAAGTAAGAAAGAGTTGGGCCACATAGGTCTGATTAGGGTCTCCGAGGAGGGACCCTAGAGGGATGAGGACATGCGGAGTCGATATCATGTGTGTTGGAATGACCTATATTCTTGGAGATTGTGCCTTACTATATGCCACTATGCCTAAGTCTACGGGGGATGGATGTCGGGTGTGATTTGGGGTGCACGAGTCTCAACATATGGGACGGGCCTCTTGAAAGGAAAGTAGTAGAATGTAGTGGGCATGCATGTTAAGGGTGATGTGTGATTTAATAAGACACTGATAAGACATTAATCACATAAAGCGAAAGATGTTGAGCCGAGCCCATGATTCGGTCCACCGGCTATAATAGTGGATCAGAGGCGTTCTGTCCTGTGCGTTTATCTTCCGGTCCACCGGCTATAATAGTGGATCAGAGGCGTTTTGCCTTGTGCATTTATTTTCCAATCCACCGGCTATAATAGTGGATCAGAGGCATTCTGCCCTATGCGTATATTTTTCGGTCCATCGGCTATAATAGTGGGGGATCTCGTGCTCGACAAACCAAACGAATAAGTTAATCCATGGGAAAGATACTAATTACTTAAAGCGAAACACCATGTGAGTCGGGGCCATGATCCGGTCCACCGGCTATAATAGTGGATCAGAGGCGTTTTGCCCTGTGCGTTTATTTTCCGGTCCACCGGCTATAATAGTGGATCAGAGGCATTCTACCCTGTGCGTATATCTTCCGGTCCACCGGCTATAATAGTGGGACTCCCGCACTCACATGGGCTATTAAAGAATATGCGTGAAATGGACATATTATTATTAACGAGGATAAAGAATAAGTCACCAGAAAAGTATTCAGGCCTTATCTTGTGGGTTATCGCATGTTGTCTATATGATTGTGCTATGTGTGCTATGTGGTATGATTGTATGCTTGGCCTTAGCGCACCTACGCCCTTACTCAGTATTGGACCCATACTGATACTACCTTGATTGAATGGGTCCTGTGATGATCCACCGATGGTGGGGAGCAGACCTCCTATGCAGGTTTTGATCGGTTACTAATTTGGGGTTGAAGGCTTGACTTGAGTGAGTAGGCGGTCCGGATATTGGTCCCTTGGGATCTGTTTCATTTAGCTATATTTTGTACTACGCTTCTTGTTTCGAAACCGTACTCTTAAGTTGTATTCCTAAACGGTATCCTAACTGGTGTTGACTCGTATTTTCATGAATGATCTATGTTAACTATGAACCTATGTTTTGATGATTCTTACTTAACGATTGTTTAGTTTAGCCTTAGCACTTAGTATCCAAACGGTAGGAGTGAACCGATCTGGTACTAAGTGTGGCGGTAATACCCCAAAGTTTACGGTTTTAATTATTTCGCTTCCGCTAAACCTTTGGATTTAAATGAAATTTTTCAGTAGTAAATTTGAGGGTGTTACACTCTTAAATCCAATGTATCCTTTTTATGTATGTTGAATGTTGTATTCATAGTAACCCTCCAATTTTGTATTTAAATTTATGAAGTTCTCTCATTCTCTATTTATCAAGTTTTAAGTCTTACCTTTTTTTTTGCCTTGTATTCGATGTAAGGATGTTATAATAAGCTAAACTTATGTCGAGTATGATGGTAACACCTAATTACATTATTATTATACTTTTTCTAATATAAAATTTTTAGTAGTAAATTTTGTGGTGTTATAGAATTGATGTACCCATTTTTCATTAAGTTAGTTGATATTTTCCTATTCTTATACTTAAAACTGATCTTTCACCACTAACATACTTATTTTTCACCAAGGAGATGATGTTTTACCATTTTCTACTTAAAACTAATCTTTCACCACTAATTACTAAAATTTCACCCTTTTTTTATAAAAATATATATTAATATGTATATCTATTTATAAAGCAAAATTTTTCATCATTATGATACCAATATTTCACCACTAATGTATTAATATTTTATTATTGTTGTACCGACTTTTACTACTAATATACTACTTTTTTTTACTAATGATTTGATCTTTCATCATCACTATTCTACTTAAATGTGATACGTTACCACTAATATATTGATCTTGTACCACCACTAATATATTGATCTTTCACCATAAATGTACTAATTTTTCATCATAGAATTGATATTTTCCTATTCTTCTAATTAAAACTAGTATTTCACTACTAATGTACTTATCTTTCACCAACAAGATGATTTTTTGACCATTTTCTACTTAAAAATAATCTTTTACTACTAATGTACTATTTTTTACCAATTCTTTTATCAAAAATATATTAATATGGATCTCTATTTATAAACAAATGTTTTTAGAAATATTATGGTATTTTTTTAATAAAATAAAATAAAAATAAATAAATTAGAATATTTATTAAATAAAAAAAATCTAATGTAGCATCTATTGCATGTTGCTAAACCATGCAAAAAGTTACATAATATAAATTATCTCGATAAAATAGGGGTGAGGCAGATACAATTTATTATATGAGAGGAAGTCTATGTCCCTCAATTTGACTAACAATCTAACCTTTTGTGCCTATAAAAATAATTATGCTAAGAATTTGTCTCAACTAAAAATAACTCAGCCAATATAGTAGATAGAAATAGGATAAGGGGTGGTCGACCCTATCTCAAGCCAATGTTTAATTGTAAGAGTGGTCTAATATGATACAATGCCTACCTCTAATACATTTTCTACTATTCATTATAGATCATCCTAACCCATTATTCTTGCTTGGACTCACAACCCTATAAACAATAAACAAGTGTATAAATGACATTTATTTGGCTGGGTTATGCACTTATATAAACCTAGTGTGTCTCTAATGTTTAATTTGTAATGTATACAAAAATATGAACTAAAATACAAGGCTAAAAAAATAGCAACACTATCAATGTCTTTGACTCGATCCCATATATCTACATAGTCCTATAACAAAAACACACAAATAACAAGTATTAAAAGATAATTGCAAAACTATCACTTAAAGAATGCAAAAATAGTTATTCGGTGTGATTAGAGAAAGTCAAGTTACCTTTGTGAAAGAAAGGAACATTGGGGACAACATCTTGATGGAAAAAAATTGGTGAATGGTTACAACAACAAGATCTTGTCATCAAGATGAATGGTTAAATTAGATATGGAAAAAAGATTATGACTTAGTTATTTGGCCTTTCTTAGAGAAAATTCTTTTAGTATTGAATTTCCCCATTCATTTTGTGCACATTATTATGCAATTTGTCTCCACCCTAAGCTATTCCATCTATCTTAATTGATTCTTACAGCCCCTTTAAATCTTGTAACGGGTTGAGACAAGGATATCTTATATCACCATATCTTTTCATAATTATTATGGAGTATCTCAATAGATTATTGAGTACTCTATGAAAAACTCAAATGTTAATCCTCACCCTAAGTGCAAAAAAGTTCAACTAATCTCTTTACTATATACGTTTGGCATTTTTTTTTATATAGAGGAGATGATAGCTCAGTGACCACCCTTATTAATATTTTTTTTGATTTCTTGAAACTATTAGGACTAAAAGTTAATGTTTCAAAAAGTGCCATATATTTTAGAGGGAAAATAGAAGAGGTAAAAAAATTCATTTGTTTCAAATTCTTTAAATACTAGAAGAAAATATCCATATTTATTACTTGGGTTTAATTCTCATCAAAAAGTCTCTCAAGATGATTGCATATCAAGATTTAATTGACAATTTAATTGCAAGACTCACTGCTTGGCATAATAGGTTTCTTAGTTAGCTAAGTAAGCTTTAGTTGATTAAGTTAGTGTTGTTTGGTATTCAGGCTTATTTGAGTTTGATGGATTTATTGCTAAAGAAAGTCCTTCAAGTTATTACTACAAGGTTTAGGTCTTTCCTATGGTTAGACTCACATATCCTAACCAATAATATTTTAGTATATTGGCACAAGATGTGTAAGATAAAAAAAGGTGACTTTTGTTTGTTTGATACTAAATGATGGAATATGTCTACATTGTGCAGGTTGTTGTGGCACATAGAAAAGAAAAAGGATTTTTTGTGGGTGAAATGGGTGCATATCTATTTTCTCAAGAGAGATAATCTATGACAAGGTTCCATCAGACAAACAATTTCAAAGGGATATAGAAAATAAATGAAGTCGAGGTTAGTTTTCAACCTATATTTTATTACAGGATGTGTGTTAATGGTTGTTACAATATTAGAAAAAGATATGACTTTATAAGGCACAAGGAAACAGAAATAAGGTGGTATAATGTTGTATGGAACCTTTTATCACTGCCAAAACATAAGTTATAGATATTGTTAGTGGTTCACCAAAGATTGTTCACAAAAGACATAATGTTCAAACTAGGATTCGAAGTGAATAAGGAGTGTGTGCTTTGCAAGGCACATGGTGAATCAATTGAGCATATGTTCTTCTAGTGTGTGTTTTCAAATCAAATATGGTCATTCTTTTTGTAAGGATTAGGATGTACCGATTGAGCATATTCTCTCCCTATTAACCTAAACTAGATACAAAGAGGGGGGAGATACCTAAAATGTAGAAAGCTCGTCATAATTTTCTTGTTTGCTACTACTTCCTATCATATTTGGATGGAGAGAAACTCTTTCATTTTTCAAGCCAAGCAAAGAAAATCATCTCAACTTTTAAGAATTACTGTAAGAGAACTAGCTACTAAGATTATTAATATGCATCATTATAAGTCTTATCATTCTTTTGTTGCACATGTTAATGGCTTAAGGTAGTGAGTTTTGTAAAGAATGTATATGTTGGAGGATGCATTTCATGTCTATTTGGTATTCATATGATAAGTTATTTATCTATTAACAAACACATGATAATAATCAATGATGATAATATGTTTGGTATTACATCATATAACTTATTACATATTATCAAGGTAGAGTTGGTCATAGGTCATTAGGAATTATCTTTTTCTTATTTTTGACTACTTATTTAGTAATTTTCAATCCTAATTCCACATATAAAATATATCAAAAATTTATTTCCTTGATATACTGAATAAGAAATTAAGAATAACTAATTTAATTTTCAATCATCAATTTCAATATAATCCTAGCCCTTTAATTTCATTGACATTTGATATAATTCTTTTTTGAATATTTTATAATAGTTTTTATAATTTCATTAGGTACTTTCACCTATAAGTTTATTTTTACTTGATCACTTAAATGTACTGAAATAGAATTACACAAAAAAAAAATGATATTCAATTTTTTTTTTCAAGTGATAGGGTAATCATACATGTATTTACATTTTTCTTTGATCTTTTATTTTTTGGGGACCTTGAATCGCATGCAATTTTTGAGAAACTTACATAAGTTAAGTAAAAAACTTACATGAGTTGGATAAAGTTAGTGTCATGGTTATTAAAATCTTGACTCAGTTATATGATTTTATGATTCAAAAGTCACTACATGATATTTAATTTTAGGTAGAATTTTATAATAATAGAATTATGGTAGAGTCATATCATATTCTGTAGGATTAATAGAATATTGTAATATTAGGTCATAACTATAATTATTATTATTATTTATTTTTTCTCAAAATCTATTTTACATCTTATTCAAACTATTTCCCCCTAATCATCTAATCCCATACCCTCTATTATTTTTTCTTACATATTTTGAACAATGGCTAAAGTAGAGTAAGCATAATTGATATATCACTAAGGCAATAAAACTTATTGGTAGTGTATCATTACTATTGCCAAATTATACTTATTTCTAAATTAAATATAATTATAAATATAGCATAGGGTAAGAAATGCTCATTTATATGAGAAGGTTGAGATCTTAAACTTTAAATTATTAAGAAACAAAATAGAAATTAACCAAATAAAATTATAATAAAATAATTAAAACTAATATAACAAAATATAATTAGGCACATATATACATATGTTATTTACAATATAAACAAGGATTTGGAGGGTTGATATGAGGAAAAATAAAATAATAAAATAAAAATAATAACTAAATTAATAGCCAAAATATTCTAATAATTAAACTGATACATAAGATAAATAATTAAAAAAAATATGAAATTAAATTATTTAACAACTATACTAACATATACATATTCTAACATTTTCCGTCCCAATCTCTACATTAAATTCTCATAGCCAAGTTTGATTAAGAAAAAAGATATAAATAATCAATTTTGATAGGCTAATTGTAAGGAACTAATCTATTAAACCCTTTAAATTACTAACTTTGCATAATTAAAATAACTCCCATTTTTTTCCTAATACTAATTAACATCTATAAATTAATATTTTCTATTTAATTACCCTAGAGATAAATGTATCGTATTAAGCTCTAAGGAAACTCGTTAGCCTTAGTCAAATTAAAAACCCTACATTCTTAAATTGACTAGAATAATTATATATTAATCCCGTTCGGTTACTTGCAAAGACCACAAACTAAATTAATTGCTAATTATTTTGATTAATTATTATCCTACTAGAATTAACTAAATAACTATAACCCTTAATTATAGATATAAAACCAACCATATCTTATATAAAGTATAATGACTTAAACATTGATAGAAAATATAATTTATATACCAAAAACTTAATTATTCATAATGTAGCAATAATGTAAAATAAAAATCAAAACTTAGTAAAATATGGTTAGTGGAAACCTTATATAGAGCCTAAGTTTAATTAGGAATACATCAAAATTTAAGTAATTAATCATATAAAAAAATAAATTTAGAATAGGTACATAAATTTTTTAGTTGAAGTGCATTTGTGAGAATTTTTTCAACTAGTTGGCTATTCTCTATAGGATCACAAATCCATCTGCTTGCTATGATTATTTTATCTATTTAAAATTTTATATTCAACAATGACTTTTTAATTTATTTTTAGGATAGAGTAGGGAAGAATGAAGAATTAAACTTTTGGTGTGGATATTTTCTTAGACCAGTGAAAATAGTTTTGACTCTTTTCTATGAAGATTCGGGTTTGAATCACACCACTTCCGATGCTTATCTCAAGTATGGAAGGATACATGAGCTTCTTGAGATGAAATGATTGTAGCAATTCAGCATAAGGATTTCCATATTAACAACACACAATTTCTAATATAAAAAAATATTAAAAAAACAACTAGATAAACTAAATAAAACAAACAAAAGAGATAAATTTTAAGAAAACAAATTTGGTTATTCTTGGTTTGCCTCCCAAGCAATGCCTTTGATTAATGTTATTTGCTTGACATCCTTCTCATTTTCATGTAGCCTCCAAATTAATGTCTTCAGTTAACCCCACTTGACCTACTCAATAAACATCTTTAATATGTGGTCATTCACTTTGAAAATATTACCCATTTCAAAACTTTTAATTTCATTTGGATCATGAGGAAATATGATTGCAATAGAAAAGGAACCAAACCATTGTGATTGAAGCTCGCTGGAAAATAAATTCAATTGAGGGCTAAACAATAACACATTTTTACCCTATTTACCATGTTATCATGAAAGTATTGGTCTTTTTCCATGCATGTCTGCGTGTTTTGGTATGCTTTTAGCCTTAATTATTCTAACTCTTGAAATTTTAGCCTTCTTTCTTTACTCGTACACATATAATCTAAGTTATATTACATCGTTATATAGTATGACTTATGCTTTATCTCTATTAGTAAGTGATAAGTTTTCCCAATAACCATCCTAGAAGGAGACATCCTCATTAGAGTTCTAAATGCAATCCTATACTCCAGAAGAACATCATCTAATGGAAGCTCCAATATTTCCTATTTGGTTTGACTATTTTCTCCAAATTTTTCTTGATCTCCCTATTTAATACTTCAACTTTCCACTAGTCTAGAGGTGGTATGTAGGAGAAACTCAATGAGTGACATGGTATTTCTCCAAAAGAGCACTAAAGGTCTTTTACAAAAATGTGTGTCATGATCACTAATGATAGCTTGGGGTAAATTGTAACTATTAATCATCATCAGATTTGGTGGCCCTAACCTTTAGTCATTTAGAGACTTAATCAATTGTTAGAATTATGATAACAGGTCTAAAAAAGGATGGAAATGGATTCAATAAAGTTATACCCCAAATGTAAGAAAAAAATTACAAACCATAATACTCATTTTAGGCATCTCATTTCTCCTAGATAAGTTGTCATTCCTTTAACACTGATTATGACTATTTGTAAATAAATAAACATCTCTATATAACGTGGACTCATAAAAACCACACTCTAACACTTTATAAGTGGCCCTCTTTGTAATACCCCAAAATTTATTACTAATTTTTTGTGGAAGTATTAATAATAAAATATATGGTGTGATATCACATCCAATATATAAAAAATATTTCATATATCTAATCTATGTTGGGTGCAAAGATAAAAAGTAACTTATACCTAGAAATCAAGTGTAGGAAGCACTTGATACTACCATAATACAAATTTAAAAAACAGGGGGGAGAGAACATGTAACACATCCATTTTTCTCAACTTTAAAATTTCATTTTGAAAGTATAATGTGGAAGCAAAAGCTAAAAATAGATGGATGTTACTGCCACTTATATCATGAGAAGAGGTGGGCATATTCACCTAATTCATGGAAGATTTAAGATTGGGTATGAAAAATATAAAACAATAAGAACAATTCTACAAGTTAAAACTCCTTACATTATAAAATCTTAATACGTGGTTATAAAGCTAAATCACACCGATTAGAACCAAAAACTAAAAACTCTCAATGGAGGACATAACACTAGAAGCCATAAACTCTAATTCCAACTCAAGCTTCAATGATAACCAAATAACCTATTTCACAACCATTGAAAAAATAATTTTTTCAATACAAAAGTATTGAGTAAACACACTTAACCCTGAAAAAAATAACACGCTCACCAAATCATACTCACATATAATAATAACACGGTAAAATCTAACATAATACACCATTAAGGAACACAACCACCATAATAAGTAATAATCCCCAAAAAATGTTATCATGATACTTGTGCTTTCAAATGTAATTTAATATAATTAAACCCTAGAATGCTCAACACTATTATAATACAAAAGATGTAAAATCATGCATAACCAATAATTCACATGTAATAACATCAAGTCATGCATAAAATCCAAGTAAGACATGCACCAACATGAAACTACATGGGTAGTGCACATAATTCCTCCTACCAAAATAATAACACACAATAGTAGTGCACATAATGCGTCATGCTAAAATAATAACATATAATGAAATAGGACTCCAACTCAAATTTGAGGTAGACTAGCCAAAGAAAATCCAACAACTACCTAATCATTTGCAACTCATCAAACCAAAAGTAACTCACTCTCTTTCAAGATAGACTAATCAGGGAAGCTACACAACCGCCTACTCGTGTGCATATTAGATAAAAAAATATCATTAAAATTTAGAGGGGTTAAAATCTCACCCGCAGCTTAACAACTAAGGCTAAACAACTCCACTTCCAAAATAACTATTAAAAATGCCATTGTGACAGAGTGACCTCTCATTAAAATTGTAATACCTTATTTTTCATAAACCTTAATTAAGAACCTAACTACAACATAATGTGTTATATAAATATGATCATAGAGATAATATGTGGATAATATATGTTTAATGTGTTTATTATGTGTGTTTTGTGGTGCATGCTGGTGTGTGCTAGTGCAAGTTCAATCAAAAGAGTTTAGTAGGGTGAGTGTAGTAAAGCAAACATAGCATAGCTCATGCAAGTATACACGATCACTCCAAGTAGTAAAGAGGTAAGAGTTTAGTAGGGTTGAAGGATTAATGATAAGGCTTCTTCACCTCTCGGTGCCATGTCACTATTTGTCATTGTAAGTTCCGCACACTATCCAATTGATGCAAAATTTGGTTAGGTGCCTAATGTGGCCAACATTAAACACCCAGAAAACTTCATCATAGCAAAATAAAAGATCATTAAGCTTATTGGGATTGGAAATGTCAATATTACAATAACAAAGGCTATCAACTTTTCCTTTCACTAGAAGCTAGCCGATGTTATACTTCCTCTAGCCAACATAAAATAAAGAAGAGAAATAAGGGAAGAGACTAGGGAGATTATGGTAATCCAATCCCTATCTAACCTAATAACTCCTTCTTTTTCCTCTCTTAATAAATCTCTACTAGGGCTCTTCTCTTTCTCCTCTACTATTCCATCGGCATTATGATTTTTCTCTCTTTGTGGATTTCCTAACTTTCTTTTTCTTCTCTCTGTGCCTTCTTTCTTTTCTACTTGGGGTATTTATAAAGTGCATCTATGCAGATAGGATAAAGATCTTTGGCATTGCAATGGTCAGTTGCACTCAAGCATCAAGTAGTTGTACCCTATTATTAGGTGGTAGTGTCCTGTAGTGGTCCCGGGTGAATGTTGTTAGATTTATAAAATTTGTGTGAGTTGCTTTTGTCAGCATGCAGACTTGTGATGGTGACTTGAGAGACAGTTCCTGTGGTATTGGTAGGGTAAATAGATGCTCTGAGATGTTGGGGAGTCATCATTCCTGCACATGTCTTGAGGGTAGCTGAGTAAATGCATTAAGGCTATGAGTAGTCATAAATGTAGGAAATGATGTTAGTTTATAGGATAATAGGACTATTTTTAGATTAAACTCATGCAATTCATGTGAGATATCAAAAGGTGAAAAAAATCATATAGAATCACACCCTATAACTCCCTCATTTGAAAAAAAAATCATGAAATAATGATATTCATAGGGTCCTTTAAGTATCTTAGATCCACTTATATCATTTGAGTTGGGGTGCAAGATGGATTAGGTTAAAAATAGAAGATTAGGATTTTTGGTGTTGGGTGGCCGACTAGATCCTACAGGCTAGATGAAAATAGGTTAGAGTAGAGCTATTAGCACCAAGGTGTTTGGAAAGATTATAGACGATCGATCGTGGCTCATCCAATCATCAGACTGTATGATTTTTACTTTAATTTTATGTTTTTTGAATTTTGTAAGCCCTTCATTTCAAGCTTGTTTACCATCTATCAACTTCCCCTCACCTTAGATCATATTTGTATCAGTACTTTTTCTTTATCTAAGATCTTAACCATAATAGTTTTACTTGACCTCATAGCCACTCTCTTACATATTGTACTTACACTCAACATCTTCATTCAAGTGTGAATAAAGCAAGCCTTAGTCAACCTATTCTCTCTCCTCCTAGTCAACTTTCAAATTCCATATCCCCCTCCTTATTCCTATGTGCCTTAGTTATTCATTCATTTAATCACTTATTGCATTTTTCTCTATCCTATTCCTCTTTTCTTTGAGTTTTGTCTTAAGTGTTGAGTGATCCCCTCTTGCCTTTATTATAATAGAAAACCAAAATTCGTCCTTCTATTCTCTTCATTTTCTTTGTTGGTTTTTATTCTTTTATTCCTTTGTCAAGCCTTGCTATCTTTTTCTTACAGATAAGTGTTAGAATTGGGAGAAAATTAAAGAGATTTGTTTCCATTTTTCTCTTCTTGTGCCACCGTTTGTTTAGGTATTACTCTTTTTCCTTCTATTTTTTGATTATTATTATTATTATTATTATCTTATTATTATTATTATTATTATTATTATTATTATTTTTTGGTATATTCTAATTATCTTGTTGAGTTTTTTTTTGTGTTTTTAAGGAGAAGGAAGTATAGTTGGGAGTTAGGGCTTGTGGAAATCTTTTTTTTTTTTTTTTGCATTT
Organism: Tamarix chinensis; assembly: GCA_030549775.1. Lineage (NCBI taxonomy): Eukaryota > Viridiplantae > Streptophyta > Magnoliopsida > Caryophyllales > Tamaricaceae > Tamarix > Tamarix chinensis. The sequence goes on from CM060172.1 coordinate 61,778,607, forward strand.
TTATTGGAAGGAGATACTCATATTATCCTATTAATTGTGTAAAAATCATGTGATAGAATGCTTTAGGGTTTCTATGATATTCTTAAGTGAAAGCTATACTCCCTTGTACTTCTATGAAAATATGCATGCACCATGTATTGGTATTAATTTTCTCTAAGTATGTGACCGTGTATTTTTTCATGGAAGAGAATACTAAAATTATTCATTTTAACATATGCATGATAGTATGCTAGAGTAAGGTTATTTCATGATTTTTCAAGTTGGCTCAGCCAAGGGCTAGTTTTTAGTAGACAAGACCTCCTTTGTTATTTTTGGGCTCACCATTAGATTTCTAACATGTTTTACTTAAATTTTGGCATACAATCTATTATGATTTGAGCATGCATAGGTAAAGTCATAAGTGATTAAAGTTTTCCATGCCCTAGGAGTATTTTAGTATTTTTATATGAAATATGTAATTTTCCACTATGCATGCATACAATGTGTTGTCTTATATTGATCACGGGAAGCATGTGAAAAATGGTACGCTAGATGTGCATGATTAGGGTTTTCTGTACTGAATAGGAATAAATGTTCTTTAGGGGAATAATTTTTTCATTTTGGAGATTTTCTAGAATTGTAAGTTTATGCTAAAGCGGTTATTTTAATTTTATTTAGCTATGCCATGAATTTTATTTAATTTTAATGACAAATGGTAATAAGATGATGATTTAATAAGTAAATTACTTATAAGGGCATTTTGGTCATTTATAATTTCTTATGCCTAAAGGTGTGAATAATTGGACTAGGATGACCTTAATAGATTCCTAGGTTGGACCTAGTATTAACTTTAACTTTATCTTAGACTGTTAACCTTAGAGTTGACTTGAATAATTGAAAATAAAAAATAGTTAAGTATAGTATTGACTTTTTTATGTACTAAGTGATATTGTATGATCATCAAGAAAAATATTAATATTTAAAGTGTAAGAATTCAATACTAGGAATGGTTACTCTTAAGGGCTAGCTACGATAGTGAAGAGAGAGAATTCCATGATTTGATTTGGTTTCACTAGTGTGTTGTAGTGCCCTATTAAGAACCTAGTTTACTCTATAGGTGATCTATAGACTCTATAAGGGATATTAATACTTAAGGACTAGGTGTCCTAAGTTAGAGTGTATTATGTTGCCATTAGTGTGCTAGTATGACTGGCGTGCTATTATATCCTTAGGTTGGATGGTTGGAGGTTACCTTGATGCCTCTTGCATCGGTATAACCAGTGTTCTCTTAAGACTCTTAGTTATCTATCGTATCCCTTCAAGTAATTGAAAATGGAAGTAATCATTGTTGGTTATTAGAATTTTAATGGGTTGATGTGGTCATTAGCTGCCTTCGTGCCCTACTTGTGGTTGGTAGTTGCCTTTGTACCCTACTTGTGCTTGGTAGTTGCATTTATTTCCTTCCTATGGACTTTTGAAATTTATTGGCATGGTTGTTGAAATTAAGATATATAACGTGATTGTCATGGGAATTGGTTAAGATTGTTTTAGTGTCTTCCCTTTGTATATGTTAGGATTATTAAGTTTTGTACAATGAGTATAATGTTATGATGAGAATGTGCCTTGTTAATGAATATGTTATGGCATATTATCCTATTTGTTATTGCATGTAAGATTTAGTATATATATTCCATATTCTCATATGTATGGTTTGTTGTGTCTATTTCATGTTCACTCATGACATCCTCTATATGCTCCATGTGACCTTTATATAATTAGCGTTGTGTAGTGGTTTATTTAGTACTATTATATTTATAGATTCTACTTCATAGTTCTCTGCCTATTCAATAGGCATTTATGACTTTTTAGATTTTCTTTGAGGGTACCACTTGATGGTTAGGGTTTAAAGTTAAGAGTTAGGACTGTTTAGTGTGCGCCCCAACATCTTTTGATTCGGATATCCCTAGACTCTTGTGTCCTTTTCTATATTTCTTTTCATTTGACTTTTGTAATTTTTATCTGATGTTGTATTATCCAAAGTATGTTAATCTGTAATGTAATCTCTATTATGTTATTATCATTGTTGTTATTAATTTAATTAGGGTATCATCTTAGCCTTGTCATTTAATATACGAATGGTAGATGAAATAAACGTATACTAAGTGTGGTTATAACACCTCACCTTTTCACATTTTAAATGTTTTGTCTTACACAATTAACCATTTGAAAATAAAAATTTTAAATGCTAATAATAGGGGTGTTATAAAAGCCAAGTGTTCAGTTCTTTAAGTACATGTACCCCCTATAGGATTGATGATTTTACCTATGAAACCAGAAATAACTCTTCAACCCGAAGGTTTTTATCACTCGAGGAAAATCAAGGATCAAGATGCTTGCCCAGCTGTAAGTATCTTTCACTTTATTAATTAGTGTTAATTTCCAACCAAATATCACAAGATCCCACAACTGTACTTACTTCCAAGCTCTCTTAGAAAGAAAGAATTTAAAACCACAACTAGCCATAAAAGGTTAAGGTTAGACCTATAGTCATAACCTCACAAGAAAGTAATCTCTTCTTTAACTTAATTATTCTTTCCAACTTATTCTCTTAGATTCAATTATTCAAAAGGAACATGAAATCACTTAGAAGTTCTCTAAGGCTATCCTATGCATGTATTACTCACACATAGGAAAATTCAATTCATCGAAACATATTCCAAAGAATCATATTCTCAAAACTTACTGCTATAAAATAAGGTTGTATGCCAAAATCCAAACCACAACCAACCATTAAAACTAAGGGCATATCCCAAAACATCAAAACCAAAGTCATATAAGCTAACCAATTTAAAATAATACTCAATCGAGTAAAAGCGCTTTGATGCAAAATCTCAAAAATATCTTAAAGCACAAAGAATCACATTTGAGTCCATAAAATACCAAATCAATGGAAAAAAATAACTCTAAACACCAAAACAAATCAAATAGACACTTTTTGTAGAAAAAATTATCCACACAAAATACTGTTGAAGAATGACGTGAAGTGTTGTTTTACATAGAAAATCTTAAATCCAAAAGCCTTTAAAAATTTATTTCTAGAAATTACTATTCATCTTAAAATTATTAAATCATTATTCAAAAAAGATACTATTCATGTTAACACATTATTCACATTAAAACACTATTAAGATTGAACACTATTTGCGTTAAAACATTATTGACATTAAAATATCATCAATTCTAAAATACTATTTCTATATCACACTTAAATATCTACAAATTGTTAAAAACAATCCAAATAAAAAATAAAACCCAATATATCAACTTTTAGATATACATATTTCTCAACTTCCTTTGAAGTTCATAAGAGATTCAAGAACACTTGAAGAACACTATGAATACAACTATAACGAGCTAAACTTCAACTACTATTAAACCATGTTAATCATGCTCAAATTGAGATAAATTATATATGAAATTTATTCTAAACATGCCAACAAATCATATGGTATAATTATATTTAAATAACAACAACAACAACATCATCTCCTAAAAATTCACTAAAACGAATATACCAAACAAAAAGGCCTAAAGCATGCTATTATTTAAACACTTATAAAACATACCAAACAAACCCAAATCACAACACTATATATACTAAAATTATCCTAAAAACATCAAGGGATATCATGTTATACTTAGATTTAACTAAAACCTATGAATCATAAATTATGTCTAAAAAGTTGAATTCCCATAAAACACCCAAAATCATGTTAACTTAAAACCAAAGCATATAACACATATCATTCTTGTTTACTTAGGGTTTAGGAGGTTTACATTTAATGTTCAACCTTTAAGACTAATAAATAACAAAACACAACCAATAAATGTCATAGAAAATATTAGGGAAAGCAATTCTCATAAACCAAAACAAAGGAGAAAGGTAAATGAACTTATCATCAAAGTTGGAAGCAAGATCAAGCTTCAACAATGGTGGGATACGACCGTAGAGGCCATGAAATTTGAGGGATGAAGAAATTATAAGGTGTCATATGGAGGTGGAGGAGGAAAGAAATAAAAGTAACTAAGATTATTTTAATTTGCAAGACTTATGGGCTTAGTTAAGTTTATAAGGATATTTTACTTATGAAATCAAAGCAAGTTTGGCTACAACAAACCTAAGGTGGCACCGCATAGGTAAAGGGAGAAAGGAGTGGATCTATTTGAGGGATAACATATAGGAAATGGGTGGAGGAGAGGTGAGAAGAAATTATTACCAACCTTAGGATATTTATGTAAAGTATCTAGCAAAGAAGACAAAACCAATTTGAACAATAATAAGGAGAGAGCCACAAAATTGATGGGGAAAAATGAGTGGTTCACCTCAATATTTTTAATAATGAAAGGCTAATATGCATCCACATGAAGTATGGATAAGAATTGAGGAAGATAAATTGGATTTGATGACGTAAATGTGCCAAATAATATCTAAAATACTCTAAAAATGATATGAATAATAAGAAAATATTTTTTAATCATTTTTAGCATAAAAATACCAAACTAAGGTGATATCCAAAGTTTTGTAGAATATAGATAACTAAAGAAAACTTAATAGAGTTCAAAACACACGGTTAAGGCCTATTAGAGCTATAAATAATGGTTTTTTGTTAGCAACTTGGTTTAACAAATTGAAAAAGCTAAGAAACCTCAGAAAAAAATGAGGACCTCAAATACACACACAAGATAAGAATATGGAAATAGTTTAGAGTCCAAAAGTGGTTCACAAGTCTCATAAAACACAAATCTATAAGAAATGACAAAGAGATATGAACAAGACTTTTTAAAAATGCACCTAGGGTTTCAAAATTGTATAAAGATATGATAAATCACAAAACTATGGAAACTTAACTATTATCTATACCTATCCTTAATAAGTCATGTTTCCAAACATATTAGGGCATTATAAAATAAAGATGATAAGAAATGGAAAACTAAAGGTCCATATATAGAGATAGAGATATCCAAATATCCATATACTTGAGCCAACCTATAAAATGGTTATCGCAAGTAAGCAAAATGAAAGTATTGAATCAACATATAATTGTAGATGCGACAATATCTGTTCCTAGGATTGAGTAACACCTAGAAAAAAGATGACCACTACGCAAGCTGTTGAGTAAAGTAACAATAAATATTGATAGAACAGGGCATGCATGACACAACTGACCTAATGAAAAAATGGATACTATACATGCATAGATGCTTAGGATAGGATACAAGACAATCCAAGAGAAAACTATATTTAAAGTGTATCATTAGGTGATCACATAAATCCATTTACCTAGTTCCTTTGAGACTAGGGAACCACTTGTAATATAATCGCTCATCTCTTCTTTCCCTTAAAGATGGGAGAAAGATAGTCAATCTCACTAATATGTAACATCTACTCTTCCTTTACTGCACAGATGAGATAAAGGTACTCAACCTCACAAATACTTTTACATATACGGTAAAACATGACTGAGCCATTAGTAAACATCTAATCCTTAAGTATGCTTACCCTCTATAAGTTGGTGGATTATCAGATACAGTAGGTTAGGGTCTTTTAATTCCATTAGCACCAAGCAATTATAAACAAATAGTTTCAACACTTAGAATCTCTTAGTCCTTCCTCATGTGATCTTCCACTTTCAATCATTATTATTAAAATCATGATATGGATTGTAGGACGGTAGGATCCTACGATCCAAAAGTACTAAATTGATCTTAATCGAAAGTAGAATTTCTAGGATAGTAGGATTGGTGGGATTACGATCTTAAAACCACTCCTACCGATCCTAACCAAATACCAATTTCTAAATTTGGAGGACATCATGATTGGTAGGATCTAAGTAGAATCGAATAAGATTAGAGCTAGATTGATTAGGATCTGTGGATTTTAACAAACACCATTTTTAGTTTAAAAAATAATAAAATAATAATTTTTTATTGCATAGTCTTAGCTTTAAGTCTATTTTGAGTCTTGTCCACATATCTTTCATTCATTCCTTAAACCCCTCTTCTAATCGTTCTTTTTTTATTTATTTATCATTAGTTCACATTTTCCCCAAGAATCACTTATGTGTGTTCATCATGGAAATATGAGTAATGATAATGAACATTGATATACAATAATACAGTAGCAGTTTTGAACTCCAACTATCCAACAAAAATCGTGCGACAAACTCTAACTACCTAACAATAGAAGCAGTAGCACCCACAATTTGTTTTTCTTAATTTTGGACCGAGTATATTCTACAAAGTATGTCATTAGACCCGACTACTCTATTTTTTTTTCTATTTTAGTTCCAAGTTGCATAATAAATTAATAATTTTGTTTAGTATTGTTGGATGAATGTTTACCATAGTTATAATTATGATCCATGAGCTTTGTGCATTGCTCTAATGGGTTTCCACTCAATTTATACAAATTTTATATGCATTTAATTTTGATATGCTTCTTTGTGATTTTTTGTTAAGTTTCTACTTCTATCTTGTGTCAAACTTGAGTGGTAAGAAAATAAAAAATAAATAGTTCTTGTTTTGTGTATATTTCCATCTTGATTATTTAACTATTTGAAAGTTGAACTAAACGTTTTCTTTTTGGTGTTATTTAACTTCAATGTGAATAATTCATAGCATAAAAGTCTTATGAGATAATGTTTTTTTTTTTTACCAATTTTGAGGTATTTTAAGATCTTAGGATTCAATTCTACAAGCTTCCATCGATGCTACATAGAATCTAGATCCTAACAACATTGATTTTAGTAGAAATGTTCTATTAAAACATCAACCAACACTTAGCATATAATAATGCTTCTTTTGATTTATTTATCATCACAAAACTTTTTCCTATTAGCATTGTCTTATTATTTAAGATATTGATTATCATTGTTTCATGAAATACCAAATATTATTGAATTCATCCCAACAATTGTATTTATTTAAAATACTTAGGAATTCATTAGGATAATCCAAATTAAATATTTTATAATCACATGAAGTAAATGTAAGATACAAGAGCAAAAAGAAATCTTTCACAAATGAAAAACTATAATACCCTTATAAAATCCTAATTCACAATTACACCATAACTCCATTTATAAGGCTACCCAATTCACCAAATTTAACACAGTAACCCAATATATTATTAACAATATTAAATCCAAAAATCATAACCTAACTCCAATAGTTCACACATAAAATACTGATATTACCTTTTTTTTAATATTCCCAATCTATGTTATTTTCTTATAATGTTACACCTATACTACTCTTATTCATCCCTAATGCTTCTTATATCACACTGAACATTTTTATGACCCAAAATAGTCATACAAGCTCAAGTTTCTAGATTTCATCCTCAAAAGGGCCAAAATGACCCTAATTCACCTAAACACGTCCAAACTTAGTATTTTTGTAACTTGGGTCACACTCACCCAAACTTTAACGTATTATATATCAAGTATTTTTTGAAGACCCCTATGAATACCATGACATACTAATTTTATCCAAAAACTCACAATGGTACAATTTACCCCTAAGGCCAATACATACATCTACCACACAAAATCTTGCAACCTACACTACCAATTATAATACTTAAACATAATTATATATACTCGTCCATATACTTATCCACATAAAATAATACAAAGTCATGCTTAAGATTTTATGGCAAATCCTAGAATTTATAAAATATGGAGGCTTCATATAACATCATAAAACACATAAAATTATGGATCTTACAGTTTAACACATGAATATGAATAAAATTAAAGTCTAAGAATGATTTCTAGTACAAACACATGATAACATGGAAATTTATCAATTAAGACATAGAAACAATTACCTTAAACTAAAGACATGCATCCTAAACACCTCTAAGCAAAATTACTCCTAAACACCTACTTCTCAAAAGCTACTTTGGTCTCTGAGAAAATTACTCCTAAAAACCTCCTTTCACACTTTGATCACCTAAAATAAAACTATAATAATTAGGTAAAAGAATTATAGTAAGGGTATAAAGAGAATATACATATTAAAAGAGATGAGCATAACCCTCAAGGGTTGAAGTAAGGGCTTGAACAATCACTAAAGAGTTAAGGTTTAAGTTTTTATAATTTATAGGATGAAAGAAAATGGAGAGGATAAGAAGGAATATGGCTAGATAATGAGGGAAGTAGCCAAGAGCAATGCAACCTAAAAACAAGAAAATCAAGAATAAGGTAGGAGAGACAAGAGAACAAAGTAGAAGTTAAGAATATGGCTAAGTATAAAATGACCAACCAAAGGGGCATAAACCCCTTAGGGATGTCAACCAAGCCAGAAGCTATAGGATAAGTTAGATGGAAGATTTCTGTCAAGAAAGAGGAGTGATGGAAGTCATTGACATAAGTGAGAGGGTGTAAGAGAGTTTGTGGAAGGTGATTGAGATGATTATGGTTATATTTTTGGTTAAATGAGATAGGAAAACATGAGATCTAATCAAAGGGTATAGGAAGGTCATATTTTCAAAACCATTAGGCCCAATAAAGTAAAAAAATATTAAAAATGGTTATGGTAAGGTAAAAATCCAATAAATGGATAAAATGGGAAAATAATCAAATAATTCCAAAAAATCATGGAAAATTAGGAAAAAGTGAAGAATTAATCTAGGTATCCAAATATATAAAATATTAGGCATAAGAATTGATTTTAGGTAATAATAATATTTTTTTAATAATGGTCAAAATCATCCAATTATGGTTAATTAAATGAGGCTGGCAGTCGACCACTAGATTCCATAGAAAGTGTTTGGAGTGTTGCTAGGCAATCAAACATTAGTCGGAAAAAGTGAAAAAAAAAAGTTTTGAAGGGTATAAAGGTAAAATGAGGGATTGAGGGGTATCCTTAGAGTGTTAAAACAAAGCTTAAGGGTTAGTGAAGGAATTAGGAGTCCGATCACCCCAAAATTTAGGTTAGAAATGTTTGGTGTATTACACTCTTTGGACTAAAATGTCCTCTAGCATCTTAATTATGAATAAAATTTAATATTGGCCAATATTATGATTCATTCACACATATTCTATTAGCTTGATTAGAATAAGACTTCTAATGATATGGATGACCCTAAAAATAATACTTAGAGACAACCTTTATTTTATCCTTTTGAGGTTTTGATAATTATCTTGGCAAAGTCCTAGTCACCAAATAATTCACAATATTTGCATACCAAATATGTTCACACAATTAATGAATATAATTGCATATCAAGGTAGATAATATTCTCTAGGTAATATTCTACTTAGGTGACCCCCCTACTAAATTCTCAACACCTTATAAATAAATATATATATCTAATCTCTAAATCAAAATCTTGTAGCAAAAACACCCATATCAAAAGTCTAGGAATTTATTCTCTATTTTTCAACAAGTATATAAGGGTAACATGGTTAGAAAAGGAAAACACCTTAGTCCCAAGAAAATGAGAACAAAATGATTCCAAGGAAAATACTATTACATACATTTTATTCTGATAAGTCACAATGTAGTTACATTACACAAGATGAAGTGATATACCAGCATAATAAATCACATAAGGTTCTTGATCTTTTATTTTCCCTAATAAAACTCTTTATCACTTGCATCACACATTATTTAAAATGGAAAGTTCCAATCAGAAGGACAAATGATAAGGGTAACATTAAATATCTTTTTCAAGTAATTGAAAATCTTTTTTACAATTATCATCAAAGTAAAATGGAACATATTTTGAAAGTAAGTCATATAAAGGATAATAAATTTTATAAAATTATTTAACAAAGCATCTGTAGAAGCCAACATACCCTAACAATGATCTAACGTCACACACATGTGTAGGGTATGATAATGAGCTAATAACTTCTATCTTTACTTTATCAACTTCCAAACCTCTTGAATTCACCACTTTCCCTAACACTACACCTTATTCTACAGTAAAATGACATTTTTCAAAGTTCAACACCAGAGAAAATTATGGAGGCATATATCAAAAGAATTACCAAATATGTAAATTCATCCATATAATATAAACCTCCATAATAAGCTTAATAATATCTAAAAATATGCTAATCATGCATATGTACCAAAGGAATTACTCTAATATCCTTAAATTTTATCTAATATTAAACTCAATTAATTAATATTTTAACCTAATCGAAATTCTGATTTTGGGTCATTTATATATTTATATTCTTTCTCCAAACCTAACCTCAACCCTAAATGATTAGTAGATTAATTTTTAGCCAAATTCCATAAACTTTAAACTTAGTCCTAACCCTAAGCCTAAAATTTCTTTTCATATATTTCTTTTTCTTCCCTTTTACCTTTTTTCTTTCTTTTATTTCTCCCCTCCTTCCTTCTCGGCCAACATAGGTCAACCCCTTCCTTTCATTTTCCTTTTAGGCCATGCATATGTCTTTCCCCATGCATGCTCGTTGCTTTAATTTCCCCTTTTTTATCCATGCACACAGCCTGCCACCAACCACCCTACACAACCTTTCTTGTCTTGCACCTGGTATAGCCTGCATAACCCAGCTCTTACACTACAACCTACGCCATCCCCCTTACACCATAACTTGCCACCAACCACCCTACACCACTTGCACCAGCTAGCCCCTATTACAACCTACACAAGCCATCCCCTACACTATAGTTTGCACCACCCCTTTCACCACACCCTACCCAAGCCACGCCTAACCCTAAGCCCCTTTACCCATTAGTTTCCATCTTCACCTATGCCTCACCCATGCACTTGTATAATACACACACACACACACACACACACATCACCCCTATTATCTTCCTTTCTTTTTCATACAAAGAAACCTTATTCTCAACCCCTTATTTCTTTCCTTCTTCTTCTCCCTACTCTATTTTATTAACACCCATCACCAATACACCTCACCACCACCAACCAAACACCACCATTTCCCCCCAGCATCCAATGGCCTTACCCCTCCTCATTAATTAGCCTATTCATCACCAACCATCACTACCCAAATCATCCTATTTTTCCCCTCCTTAACTTACTTTATTTCAATTTTTATTGAGAAGCATAATTGTCCACTTGCCTTGCACAACCATGCACGCATGAGCATAACCATGCACATCCTTACACAACCATGCGTACACACCCACATGCACAATCATGCATACCCTCGCACGGTCATACATGAACACCCTTGAGCAAAACATTCACACCTTCACACAACCATGCACGAACACCAGTTCCCACCCATGAATATCCTTGCACTCAAGGCACATCCATGCACACTTATCTTGTATATTTCTATGAATTGCCAAACACCAGTCCACACACCATCTAACACTAGCCCACACATGCCTTCCCACATAGCTCGTGCACACCTTCCCTTCTCCACTCATGCATGCCCTATGTGTACGATCGTGCCCCTTTGGCATTCTCCTTGGTAAAACTATGCACTCATCTTTTGTACACCCTATGGACCATCCTAGCACAGTTGTGCACCACCCCTTTTGATGTGTGTAGGAGGATGAGATTCTCAAATTATGTGAGATTAAGGCTCGGTTTTATTGATATTAATAAGATGAAGGCTCAGTGATGGTGAATTAGGGTTAAAAGTGTTCGAATAGGATGGAAGGATGATGTTAATGAATCAAATGTGATGATGTTAATTCAGTGATGATGGTTCGAATGTGATGGGATGCATATGATATTGATTTGACAATGATATGTTGATGATGATAATGATGATGATGATGATGCTTCAAAGGTTAGGGTTTAATGGAGGATTATGACATGGGTTAGGGTTTAACTTTGAATTTTAGGGTTAGGGTTATGTTATGGTTTGAATGGAAGGGTTAGGGTTTCAAATGTTGAAAATGATTTAGGGATTCAATTATGCTTCGATTTTGGGTGATGTTTAGATGATAATTATAGTTGGAAAAAGTTTGGATTATGGAGAATAGAAAGGATAGAACTTAATCTCTAATTCACACAGATAAAGAGATTAAGATTTTCAAGATTAATTATTCACACAAATTCGATTAACTTGAATTGAACTCACATAGAATTCAACTTTGCATTCAACTTCAATATTTGATCATCAAATTCTACATCTAATCATGACCTTCATGGATTTATATATCCAATCAACCATTTAGCTAAAAAGCATAATTCAAAAGATACTAAACTAAAAGATATTATGCTACTTTATGCTAACTTTATGCACTAGCTAATATCCTACCCTACTAACTAATTAATCAATTAGCTAAATTAATAATCATACATGATTAAGTTGCAAGTTTTCTTCCCATGCACATGGTCATGCACTCCATGCATGCCATTCACATGTACGTATGCTTAGTAGCTTGTATGGTACGTTTCTAGTAACGTAACTATCCATTTGTTTTCAATTTTGTGGGACATCTTGAAATACCCTAAAACCCTAATTTAAGAAATTATGTTAAAATAGGGATTTATTATGAAAATTAATTAAATAAATTATTTTAATAAAATAAGGGGGGATATTTAAGGCAAAATTAATAGGAAAATAATAAATAATTTAATTAGGAAAAATTAGGGTGTTTTGCTAATTAAAATGGAATTTAGAAAAATATTAATCAAAATATCCTAAATTAATCTAAATAGGAAATTTAATTATTATTTTACTAAAATTTATTATTTTAAATATTTTAAAAATACCAAAATATTCTAAATACCTCAACCAAACTTTTTTTTTCTTTTTTTCTTTTTCTTTCCTTTTTTCCTTTCTTTTCCCTTTTTCTTTTCTTTCTCTCTTTTCTCTATTTTCTTATTCTCTTTTTCCCCCAATATGGGCCTGCATCCCTCGTGGCCCAGACCTCCCCCTCTTCCTTCCATATGCCCCAACTCGCACCCACCTTTCTCTTTTTTTTCTCCTTGCCTGCCTAGCCGCTAGGTTCTCCCCCTTCCTTTTCTTCTTTACTTCTCCCCCAAACCGGCCGGCCCACTGCTCATCTTCTTCCTCCCACTCCTCCCACGTGAACCTGTAACCCTACCACCACCATCTTCCTCCTCTGCCGTTGGCCTACATCCTCCTCCCTTCCCATCCTTTTCCTTTCCCTTTTGACCCCAACCAACCTCACACCTACCCTCATGCATGTCCCCTCCCTTTCCTTTTCTCCTCCTTACTGGATATGCACCCTGGTGGCAGGCCGATGACTCTGCCACACCTGTCCACTCTTGTCCTCTTCCCTCCTCTATCTTATCCACCCCCATTATCCTATAAATACCCCTAGTCAAACCCTTAATTGAGATTCCTTTTCCTACCTAGAAATTTACCTCCTTTGTGCCACTACCCCTTCAAATGCCTCCTCTGCCACCGTCGCCTAGCGCCGCCGCCCAAACCACTTGCTAAACGCCTCCCTACATCACCCTCCACCAAACCACATCACCCACCACCTCTAATTCCTTCTGCACAAGCTGCCACATCCGTGCAAAGTTGGTTGCCCAACCTGCCCATTCCATTCCATCGCCGCCCCTTGTGTCGTCATGTGTCGCCATCCCCACCACAGCCACCACTCCCCTACCTCCCAAAACACCCAGCAGAGTCCCCTCTACCTCCCGTACCTTCCTTTCTCCATGCCTCCCTCTCCTTCACCCTTCATCCCCCTCCACCACCTTCAGCCACCACGGCAACCGTCGCCTGTGCCTCCACCTTTGTTACACCACCACCACCATAGCCACCCTCTCACTCCTCCTCTTCTAGCCTATAAAGCCACCTCTTCAACCCCACTTCCTTCTCCACCGCCGCCTAGTCACCACCACCCCTAGGTTGTGCCTTAGCCTCCCAAACCTTTAAAAATAATTTATTTAATTATTAATTATTTTATTTGTGTTAATATCATCATCATCATCATCATCATCATAATTATCATCATCATTACTATTATTATTATCACTACTACTACTATTATTATTAACTTCGGCATATTACTAATATTATTATCATTATTAATATCTAAACCATTGTTGTTGTTGTTGTTGTTGTTGTTGTTGTTCCTAACTTTGGGTACTACTATTACTAATTCTAATATTAGCATGACTATTCGAACCCTATCATTATTATTACTAAGATTATTATTATTATTATTATTATTATTATTATTATTATTATTAACCTTAGCCCTATTACTACTAATGTGACTATTATTATAATTATTAGATCCCTTATTATTATTATTATTATTAAGATTCAAACTATTACTAATATTAATAAATCATCATCATCATCATCATCATCATCATCATCATCATTATTATTATTATTATTATTATTATTATTATTATTATTATTATTATTATTATTATTATTATTATTATCATTATTATTATTAACCTTAGCCCTATTACTACTAATGTTACTATTATTATAATTATTAGATCCCTTATTATTATTATTATTATTATTATTATTATTATTATTATTATTAAGATTCAAACTATTACTAATATTAATATATCATCATCATCATCATCATCATCATCATCATTATTATTATTATTATTATTATTATTATTATCATTATCATTATTATTATTATTAGTATTATTATTATTATCATTATTATTACTTATATCACTAATATTACTAGTACTAGTATTATTCTTGTTATTATTATTATTATTATTATTATTATTATCATTATTGTCATTATTTTATTATTACTAATACTATTATTATTATTTCTATGATTTAGGTTATTACTAGTACTATCACTATCATTATTATCATTATTATTGTTGTTGTTGTTGATAGTAAAGCTATTACCTTTAGTAATATAAATATTACTAATAATACCTTAATATGGACCGATATAACTACCAAGACTAATTTGACTAGTAATAGTATGATTAGCTACTTTGAGAATAATACCCTTTCTTTTACTTATAAAACTGCTATTATTATTAATAGCCCTAACACTAGGTTATAATAAGGGTAAAGTAGGAAATAATGATAATATTGGTTAGAGGGAAGTTAACTCTTAGTATTTTCCTCTTATAGGTGAATCAAGTCAAAACCATAAGGAGGTAGAGGAGCGTGCTCTAAGCCCGACGTCGTTTTAGGTAAGGATGTGATGTGTAATCAAAGTGAAGGGAAGGGTTGGATCGGTTGTTATTGATTGGAAATATCAAACACGAAATTCAATAGAAGAAACAATGGTTTAATATGGATTAAACTCGAAGAAAATAGGTTGAAATGCAGTTTGATTTTGATGGGTTGAATTAGGCTTCAAATGTCGAATGGTTGAGATCAAAGGAGGAAGGAATTTTCCCTTGGATTTCCTTGCTCAAAGAAAACTCAAAAGGGAGAAAAACGCAGACTTGGCTGGCTAACTTTGTGTTCAAAAATTCTGTATATTCATTCATGATTTCAACGGTACAAGTAGGTGTATATATTGGAAAGGAAGGATCAAATCAGTCGAGTTTTCCCAACTTAATTCAAGCCCATTATTCCACTTGAATCAAGACCATATAACACTAAATTCTAATCACAATATCATGGTCTAAATGATATTAATGATTAACATTACAAAGCTATACAATTAACTATGATACATACATGAAATTACATCAAACCCCAACTTATATAAAATACACTTAGGGTTAGGGTTTACAACAAGTTAATACAACTAATGAGAATCATCACCATATCTTCTTGTTGTAAAGTATCATTCCATGTATGTCATAGTCTTGCATGCTTTGAATACTTCGTACACTTTAAGGTGTATTAACATCTTCTTCTTGAAAATATGTAACATACCTATAAGAACAAC
This sequence comes from Tamarix chinensis, assembly GCA_030549775.1. Lineage (NCBI taxonomy): Eukaryota > Viridiplantae > Streptophyta > Magnoliopsida > Caryophyllales > Tamaricaceae > Tamarix > Tamarix chinensis. The sequence continues at coordinate 61,794,444 of CM060172.1, forward strand.
TTGAATTGTTTTCAACACCAAGCATAGAAAAATTATCAAGAACATTTAATATGATAGGCTCCAACATTAAGAAAGCTAATTATTCCTTACCTTGAGAATTAAGATGAATATGATAATCATTAGATGCTCATACATCAGGATGTGATTAAGCCTACTTGTGTGTATTATGTGCCTTATATGCCATGTGTTATGTTATGTTGTGTAATTTATATTATTATGAATGCTTACTTGGAGTGCAACACGGAGTTAAGGTGACCTCCTTATGGCATGTGTAAAATGATGTGTATATTGTGCTTGTGGTATTATGTGATGTGACCCTTTAGGACATACATTCTAGGATAGTTTGATAATATGGTATGGGATGAAAGAATAAAAAGGGGAAAATGGGAAATGAGTGGACTAAACGGGAATGAGAATGACCTCATTATCTCACGACCCATGAGGGGACAAATAAAAGGAAAATATTGACAAAATAAGAGAGTGGAGTGAATCTTGCATGGGAAAATCTAAGGTTTGCATGGCAATGATCCTTACATGTGAAAAGTTTCCTTGAGGTGTAAGTAAGGTGAGTGAAGAGTTGTTGGGGTGATTATAGTCCTTGGGCAGAAAATAGTACGAAGGTTGGTGTAAGGGTGTATAAGGAACTTGGCTAGGGTTTAGGTAGCCAACTAGGGTTTCATGGTCACATATACAAATGGGGAGTAAAGTGGAATGATTTGGGTTGAATATAAGTGAGGTGCTGTGTTGGGTGGTAAAGGAGCTTTAGTTGTATAAGATAAAGGAAGGATGGGCCATATAGGCCTAATTAGGGTTTTTGGGAAAACCCTAGGGGAGCGATAGTGAAGTTGACCTTAGATAGCCTAAGGAAGTGGGCCTTGACCCACACACTTAAGAGTTGGGTGTCTATGGTGAGTAAGTCAAAAAGGAAAAAGATGTATGGATGTATTATGAGGTGTAGAAGTCCCAAGATATGGGTCAGACCCTCTCAAGTGAATAGAAGTAGACAGATTGTGTGAACGGGTATTCTAAAGAACATGCATGCTTAGGGTGAAAACTTATATTGAATAAGACATAGTTAAGATACTAATTATTTAAAGTAAAATATTATTGAGCCGAGTCCATACCGATCCATCGGCATAATAGTGGCCAGGTGCCAGGGTGCCCTGGAGACTGATCTAATGGCATATAATAGTGGTGTGTTCTATCCTATAAGTTTTTAATCCATCGGCTATAATAGTGGGGGCTCCCGAGCTCAATAAACCAAACCTTAAGTTATCATAAGACATGGAAAAGATACTAATTACTTACAATCGAACACCATAAGATTGGGGCTAAACTAATCCACGGGCATAATAGTAGCCAGTGCATCTTGCCCCAGAGACTAATCCGTCGGCATATAATAGTGGTTAGGTGTGTTCTGCCCTATACGTTTCCAATCCACCGGCTATAATAGTGGGGTTCCCGTATTCGCATGGACTTATAAAGAGCATGGTGTGAAATGAGCATATTGGCTAGAGATTTAACGAATAACTTTAACCAGACTATAAGACGACATCTACAATCTACATTGCTTGTATGTTTATTTGTATGATCATGCTTGTATTATATTCTTTCTATGTATGGCCTTAGCTTCATGGTTACCTTACTTAGTTCATAGTGTACTGACCACCCATTTTATGGGTGTTTCTCATTCCCACAAGCAGAAGGCCCTGCTGAGTTTGTACAAGTAAGAGACGCCATCTTTGATGCCTATGATACTTATAAAGCATCGGGTGGGGCTGAGAGTTGAGCATTGGACTTGGCATGGGGGGCCGGGAGCGATGTTGGCTGGTCTCTCCTTTATTTCATTTTACCTTTGTATCATTTTATTTTGGTTTCATTTTATCATGTTGTATCTTTTATCCCTTGTGGGAACTTTAATTACATATTCTATTGGGTTGTAATAACCTTTTAATGCGCACTCTAATTTAAGCATTATGAACATTTTGGTTCTTCTATAAATCCTTATTTTCAGTTGTCTAATGTTTGGTGATAACTTTTCTTTAGCCTTGTGGTGAGTACGAGACTAACCTGAGGCCAGGTTTGTGTTAATCACGGTGATAACACCCCTTGTACTTGTATTTATTTGTTTAAACGAAAATTTTTAACTATAATTTTGGGTGTGTTACAGATCCTTTCCAAATAAAGAATAATTGGTTCCATAATTATAAAAGTAAATTCTTGAGTGTTTTCTCCTACATCACCTTCCACCATGCCTTTTCCCACATTCCCACACAACACAAGTTCCTCCACTTTGTTCAGTTATCTACATATCTACTCTCCTTTTCCTTGAGCTTTTCGTTATCCATTTTCCCTATGTTTTAATCTTGTTATATCTTTGATACACATATCTTGAATATTATTCTTGATGATATAATTAAGGTCTAAATCTAATATGTTACACATGGGACACAACCTAAAAGTTACTAGAAAGAAAATCACCTAAAAGTTAAAGATATATTCTAGGTATGAGGATCTTGTGAAAGAAAATAATGGATAAGGTATTGATCATTTAAAGTGAAAGACTACGTGAGTTGGGGCTGAGGTGTTGTGTTTGTTCCATTAGAGAATAATAATGACTCGGGTATATTTTTTTTCTAAGATTTAATTCATAACATTTCACTAGTTTAATAATAGTGGTTAAGAGTGTTATGTCCTAGTATATGTTGTGTATATTATTGGATGATAATAATGGCCCATGAGCCTTTTGTCTTAAGTGATGCTTTAGTCTATTCTACCATATTAAGAATAGTGGAGTTTCTTAGCTCAATATAAATAAGAATATAATCTTGAGATAGACTATAGTGAATACTTTATTAATTACTTAAAGTGAAAGATTACATAAGTTAGGTTCAAGGTGTTACATCCATTCTACCGGACGATAATAGTGGCTCAAAAGCATTTTACCTTGAGAGGTGTTTTGGACTGTTCCACCATGTGAAAAATAGTGATCAAGAGCATATTATCCTGGTATATGTTGGGTATGTTTCACTACATGATAATAGTGGCTTAAGAACATTTTATCCTAATACATGTTTAAGTATGTTCCGCCAAATTATTAATAGTGGGGTCCCTAAACTCAAAGTAAATCTGAAATGGATTGTGATTATATCTAATAAATAGTTTTTGGGATCAATGCTGAGTTTGCGCCATTTGATGTTAATCTTTATGCATGCTTAATCTTCTATGTGATCTTACGTATTCTTTGTAAATTTGTTATGATTGTATTATTACCTTACTCATAATGTAGCATAATGATTATTCTTTTTGTGGGTGTTGCTCATACCCACGAGAAGATCTGCCTTGTTTTGTAGGTGATTGTTGATTTCTACTTTTAATGTGCTTGCCTTTGATAAGTACAAAATAAAATTGGTATAGGGTATGGTTATTCAGATATTTCTATCTCTCTATGGACTCTTATTCATCTATTTTTATTATACATATTTCCTTCTCTCTATGTTGTATTTTGTATCATGGTGGAATAAAGTGCTTCCCATAATTGATTCCTAGGTATGTGTTTACTTTTACCTTACACCCGACATAGATTGGGTATAAGGAGTGCCTTTTTCCTTGTTGGATGCAGCATGACACCCCAATGTTTTATGTTTTTAGCTTTCACAATTAACTCTTTAAAACTAAAATTTTAAGTCCTAAAGTTTAGTGGTGTTACAATTATGCAATCTAATTAGGTGTTATCGCAAATGCAATTGTACCAAAGGGACAAGTGAAATTGGTATTTTCCTGGCTTTTGGGAGCAATAGAAACTTGGGTATATCCAAAGGACCCCATCTAAGAACCAAAAGAAATATTATCTTACTAGTAACTCTATTATCTAATCTATGAAAGATAATGAACAATTATCATTTCTAGTGGCTAAATTCAATTTCTTTTAGTCTCCACCCATTAGAGACTCTAGGTGAGAAAAACTCTCCTTTAGCATTCTCTAAAACATCAATCCTAATTTTCTTTGGTTTCCCTATCAAATTGCTTCACCATCTGTGTAAGTGTAGGATTAGGATTTTGGTTTTGAGGTGGCTTTGATATGAAAGGAGGTCCAACATTATTTTGATTGGCATTAATTAAAAATAGGTGTATGTTTCCTAGGTCCATATCTAAGTTTGTATGATCTTTTCAACCCTTGTCATATATATTTGAAAAATGGTCATATTTTCTAAAGGGTTGGTTAGTGAAACTACCAACAACATTTACATCTTAAATCTATAGAGAAGGGCATGCATCCATAGTATAACTTAAGTCATTACAAAGGCTAAAAGCTTGAGCTTATGGCATTCCTCCTGTAACAAGGTTAGATATAATAGTAGTTGAATGAGAATCTTGTTGGTTATTATCCTTAAGTTGATCTTGAATAACTCGCACATTAGCTACACTAACTCTATTAATTTGACCTATATCGTTCCAAGTTCCAAATTATTGTGAAATCTCTACTATATTAAATATTGTTTGTTTACCTTGGTCTAGAGTCTTGTCTACTAATGCACGTCCACTTATTACATCTATCATACTCCCATCATAAGGTATTTGGTCTTCATAAAAATATTGAATGAGTAGTTGGTCACTAATCTAATGTTGATGGAAGCTAATACATAATCTTTCAAATCTCTTCTAATACTCATATAGTGACTCATTATAATTATGCTTAATTCCACATATTTCTTTTCTTATCGATCATACTCTACTAGTATGAATTTTTTTTTAAGGAAATATTGTTGTATTTGAGCCTAAGTATTAATGCATCTTGTAGGAATATAGCATAACTAATCTTTTGCTAAGTCATGTAAAGAGAAATGAAAAACTTGTAATTTGACTTGGTCTTCCTCTATATCTTTTGGCTTCATGGTGGAACCGGCTACTAAAAATTCCTTAATATTCCTATGAGGATCTTCTTTCCAAGTTAGGAAAATAATACATAGAGATTGATCTTCCACATTTGGAAAGAAAAGCTACTTGAGTGTAGCCATCTCTCCTAATTTATTTTCTCGAACCCCTAGCCCATCTTATGGTTGATCTTCTTTCTCCTCAAAGAATAGTCTTAAATATTATAGGGCCTCCTCTTCCTCAATGCCAAACTCCTATTTGATATTTTATGTTAGTTGTTCTTGTCTAAGAGAATTCTTAATAGACTGTATGCATGAATGATTTAATGTGTTGCACACTTAATCATTCATGCACTCCTACAAAACACAATAGAGCAAAACAAATAAACGAACTACATTTTTCAGTAGCTGTTTTCTAGTTGGTGGGGTTTTCCATTTTTAAGGGGGCAGTTTCTCTCCCAGGTGCCTTGCAGTTTGTCATGAATGTTTTGAGTAGTATCCCGTGGAATTTGGGAATAAAGTCTATTTTAAGGGGGGGTAGTGATGTAACACTCCAAAATTTAGTAACTCTTATTTTTGAATGTTTAACCTTTTATCCAAAAACTAAACCTTAATTCTTAGTTTAATTATTTTTTTCACCTTTGACCTACAAACCCAAATAAATTATCAAATAAATTTATCCCACTTATTTTATATTTAAATCCACCATAAACTAATAAATACTTCTTGAATTATTTTTTCTAATAGGATACCCTTAACTTAAAGGGATTAAGGGTTTGACTGGAGGAGATGAATTGACTTCCTTATTTTTTCTAATTGGATACCCTTAACTTAGATAAATTAATTTTATACTAATACTAAATCTAAACCTAATTCTAATACTAACCCTAAGTTTACTTTCTTTTTCCTTTTCCCTTTTTCTTATCATTTTCTTTTCTCCTTCCCATCCATCCTAACTCCCCCTCTACACAACCATGCGCCTTATTACTATTCCTTTTTCCCCTATTGGCAAAAAAACACCCTCTGATCCCCTCATGTTCCTTCTCCCTCTCCTTTTCTACAATCTACTAACTGGCAACCTTGACCACCAACTCCCCAGCATGCATCGTTCTTGCCTGTGATCCCCAATCACATATGTGCTTCTTTCCCCTTCAAGCCAAACCACCCTTCTCCTTATACTACATGTTATCCCTCACCTCCCCTTTCATGGCCACACATGCCAAAAACTCCCTTGTTCATGTATTTCCCTTCCTTACTCACCTATGCCATTACCACTCCATGCCTCAACCACACACATACATACATCCTCCTCCATGCTCCTTTTTCTTCCTTCTCCCAACTTCCTTGTTCTGTTTCCCAACATAACCGACATCACTTGCCTCCTTCTTTCCCCTTCTTCATTCTACTTGCCCTATATGCGCCTTTCTCCTTTGTGCCCAGTGCCTCGCCTCTTCTTGGCACCACACCATGTAGCCCAACGCCAAGCCATCTCAACCATCGAAGCTCCATCAAATCACCTCCCTATGTCATCCTTTAGCTGTGGCAGTGAGTGTCGTTCTGAAATGCCCCGAAAATTTCTAATTCTAAATATTATATTTAAATGAGGTTTTATCATAAAGATTAATTAAATTAATTATTTTAATTAAAATAAAAAGGAAATTAATTAGGGAAAATCAAGAATAAATTTATAAGTATTTTAATTAGGAGGAATTTGGGGTATTTTAGCTAATTAAAGATTTTAATTCGGGAATTAATTAAATAAATGATTTTATTTAAAATAAGAATGAGAAAATAGTTTTAATTTAATATTATTTTTATAAATAATTTAATGGAAGAAAATTAGGGTGTTTTGCTAATTAAAATGGAATATATGGAAAATCTTTTAAAAATCCTAATTTAGCCAAAAAAAAGGATTTAAATATTATTTTATTTAAATATTATTATTTTTAAATATTCTAAATATTCAGAGTAATTTAATTAACCCTAACTTAATTATTTTTCCCCTTTCCTTTTTCCTTTTTTCTCTTTCTTTCTTCCTTTTTCCTTTTTCTTTTTCTTTCTTTTCCTTCTTTTTCTTTTTCCTCTTCTTTTTCCTCGGTTGGGCTGCCCTCTCCCGCGGCCCAATCTTTTTCCCCTTCTTTCTTTCCCTCGGCCCAGCCCGCGCCGCGCGTCCTCCTTCCGCCCCGTGCCGCGCTGCGTTTTGGCTCGGTTTTCATCTAAACGCGTCGTTCAAATTAATGAATCCTTCGACCAGCGCCCGACCGGCCCGGTTCTTCCTTTTTCTTTTCTTTCCTGGCCGACCCGACCGCCTCCCTCTCTTCTTCCTTCTTCCTCCTTCCTCCTCCGTCGACGCTGCTGCACCTTTCGACCTCATTAATGGCTTCTCCGGCTACGGTGAATAATACCGGCCGTTTCTTGTCTCATTGTCTTCCTCTTAACTCCAGAAATAACTTCATATAATTATTTGACGTTAACTCTCGGCCGTTTCTCCTCCCCAACCTCTCGAAATTTCGAGCAAACCAAACGATGGCCCGACAGTTTTCTGCCACCGGCCACCCAAATTATTGCATTTAAAACTTCCATGTCGACCTCCAGCTCCTCATTATCCATTCCAACATCTATAAATAGCCTTGTTATAGGAGTTTTTAGAGTTTTTCTTTCCCGAAACCCTAAGCCCGAGCTGCCGATCACCGAGACTTTAGACGCCGTTTCCTCCGCCGATAGCCAACTTCAACGCCACCGCCGCATGCCAAATTATTCCCTGCAACGTCCTATAATTAACTAAACCATTCTAACCTCTCGATTCTTCTTGCACGAGCCTCCATAGCCGTGCCAAGTTGGATGCTCGTTCTCGCCGGAATTTTGACCCCGAAGCCTTAGACCGCCTTCCACCGCCGTGCGCCGCCACCTTTGGCTGCACCACCACCATCATTTTGTCCCTCTCCTCCTGGGAAACAATAAACACCTCTTATATCACCTCAATTCTCCCTATCTTTTTCCCAACATCCATCTTTCCCTCTTTTCTTCTGTTTTTCCGGCCACCGCCGCCGCCGCCGTGAACCACCGCCGGTGCCACCTATCCCCACCAGCTTAAGGTTGAACCCTAGACTCTCTCAACCATTTTCCATATTATTATAAGCCTTGATTTAATTAATTTCAATTATTTGCATATAATTACCATTATTATTATTCTTAATATTTATATTCTTAATATGTTTTATTATTATTTGATGAGATATTTTATGCTGAATTGTACTTGCAGGGTGGAGAGTGATAATAAAATAATTTTATTGATAGTTTCGAATTTTAAGTTATTAATTGAATTATTATAGGATTATTATAATTCTTCTTCTTATTATTATTAATATTATAATTATTAGAATAATTATTATTATTGTTTTATTATTTATTCTGGAAAATCTTAGGCCCTAATTTTGTATTAACATTTGCACTTATTTATTTTATTATTATTATTTCTACTGTTATTATAACCATTAATGATAATATTATCATTATCTTTATTATTTTAATATTATTATATATGTTATTAATTTTATTATTAATATTAAATAAATGGTAATTCATTAGTTATTTTAAAACTTATATTATTATTATTATTATTATTATTACTATTGTTATTATTATTTATATTCTCATTGATAGTAGTTTTATTAATTTTGATATTATTATATTAGTATCATTATTATTATTAGGGTAAAGTCTTTAACCCTACATTACCAAGGTTTATAATATCTCTATTATTTTTATGTCTTTAGCAAAGTTAGAATTTTGTTAAGGTTATTTTATTAGTATGTTATTAATTGGTCAAAGCTCTAAGGAGGCGTAGGAACGTGCTCCAAGACCGGTGTCGTTTCAGGTAAGGGGTGCTAAGGCCTTTTATGTGCTAATGTGCATTGTGTGATTCGTATGCTATGCATTCTATGTTTATGATTATTAATTATGCCGTATATGCTATGACATGGAGTTGAAGTATGTTTTCGTATGGCATGTGTATTATTTGTGTATGACCTTGTAAGACATGCATGTGAGGAGGTTGATATGATTTTATGTGGGAGAAAGGATGAAAAAGGAGGATGGAGAAAGAAGTTGATTAAGGGATGTGAGTTAACTTAAGTATTCCATTGATTCATGAGTAAAGGAATAAAATGGAGAATTTTAGGGTTTCGTGTGTGAGAATCTGATTTATGATTTTTGAGGTTTTGTATGGAGAATATAATTTATGATTTTATATGGGGAAGTTTAATTTATGGTTTTGTATGGTTTTGTGGGAGACAATATAATTTATGATATTATATGGGAGAATTGAATTTATGGTTTGTTAGGGAGAATCTAATTTAAGACGTTATTTGGGGAGAATGTAATTTATGAACATTATATGGGAGAACCTAATTTATGATTTGATTGGGAGAATCTAATTTATGATTTGTTTGGGGGAATCTAATTAATCCAAATTATGGTTTGCTTGGGAGATTCTAATTTATGATTTTATGTGGGAGAATCTAACTTATAGTCTTGTATGGTAGAATCTAATTTGTGGTTATGAAAGGGGAGAATCTAATCAACTGTATTATGTGGAAAAATCTTTGGGTTTTATATGATTTGAATCTTTGTGTTGGTATGGATTGAATTTAGGGTTTTGTGTGAATGAATCTTTGGGTTGTATATGGTTTGAACTTAGGGTTTGGTAAGGATGGATACTTAGTTTGGTATGGATGAATCATTAGGTTTTATATGTTTTGAATCTAGGGTTTGGTATGAATGAATCTTTGGGTTATGTGGAATGAATTTAGGGTTTTGTATGATGAGATTTTGGGTTTTGCATAATGGTTAATGGTTGTATGGTGGTATTAGGGTTTGCATGGAAGTTAATAATTGCATGGGATGTGTAAAGTTCGTATGAGAGTAAAGTTTACGTATGGAACGCTGATTTGGGATTTGAGGAAAGTAATGTAAGTGTTGTTTGGGTGATTGAACATTTGAAGGGAAAATAGTGCGTGGAGCATTATATGGGTACGTAGGAAACCGAGCTAGGGTTCGTGTGGATAATTAGGGTTTGGTGCAACTGCTTAGGGTTTTTGCGGTATCAGGTGTTTTTTGGTGATTAAAGTGGAGTCATGAGGATGGAATTTATGAGTTACAATGTGTGAAGTGTTAAAGGAGTGATTCATGCATGTCTAGGGTGAAAGCCGTTGAATAAGATACTTAAGACACTAATTATTTAAAGTGGAAGATCGTTGAGACGGGACCAACCGATCCACCGGCTCGGAATAGTGGTTAGGGTGTTTACCCTATGTGTGACCGATCCACCGGCTATAATAGTGGTTAGGGCATGATGTCCTATGCGTAACCGATCCACCGGTTATAATAGTGGGGGTTCCCGAGCTCAACAACCGCAAACCAGAATTTTGCTAAAATGCCTAAAAGATACTAATTACTTACGGTGGAACACCATGCGTGCCGGAGCCAACCGATCCACCGGTTAGGAATAGTGGTTAGGACGCGTAGTCCTATGTGTATCCGATCCACCGGCTATAATAGTGGTTAGGGTATGATACCCTATGCGCCTCCGATCCACCGGCTATAATAGTGGGGGCTTCCGTTTTCGCATGGATTTGATAAAAAGACATGATGTGTATCGAATTCTGATAAAAGATTAATTAAGTAATTAATCTGGACTATGATTGGGTCTTTATGTATGTACCTGAATGATTGGTCGATATTATGACATGATGATGGTCTTTATGTTCTTTTATTAATCTGCATGGATTATGTGCTTGTGTGTTGGCCTTAGTGCTCGATTACCTTACTCAGTACGTAGCGTACTGATCGCCCTTTTTATGGGTGCTGCTCATTCCCACGAGTAGTATGCCTTTTGAATTTGTGCAGGTGGGCGAGATATCAGTTGGGGCTGAGTGTTGAGTGTGTTTGGCTCGAAGTTCGAGAGTGTTGTGGCCTTATTCATTCTTTACGCGATTTCATTCCTTTTGTTATTTCTTTGGTATAGTATTTACCATTTTCTGATTCATTACTCGATTGAGTATTTTAATGAACCTTTTATCGGTTGTAAGCTTAATTCTCTTTTGGAAATGAATTACATTTCTTGATGCGTACTCTGATTTTGTTTTACAACCGTTTAATGCTTATTTGGAAATTGGATTGTATTGATTATTTCTTTTCTTAGCCTTAGCACTTGGTACTGGAACGGTCGGAGAGAACCGGTCTGGTACTAAGTGTGGCGGTAACATTTCCAGAATTCACAGGTTTTCAGTGCTTCTAATTTAATTGCTTCCGCTTTTAAGAAAAAAAATTAGTGAATTTTGGGTGTTACACGTTCCCTTCCTCTAAGATGCAATAAATTATTCCCTTCCTCTCATAATGCCATCCTCATGCTACCAGCACATCACCATCCCAAATCCCCCTCATCCCTCATCACCACTAATCTTCCTTAGCCTCCCCACGACACACTAAACTAACACCACCATCATCTTGTCTTGTTACCTCCCTTGTCGTAGCCAACTCCTCCACCTCGCTAACCATTATACACCTTCCCCCACCTTACCTCGACCACTATCGCACTAGCCTCCCTTCCGGTATGCCCATCTCCTCCACCTTCTGCCCTTCTTACACGCACAAGTTCACGCTCCCCATGTAGCGTGAGTTAGCAACTTTTTACCCCCTTTTTCAACATTAGGGGTATTTTGGTAATTTTTATTTATAAATATTGTAATAAAATATATTATTTTATTGGTTAAATATTAATATCTTTAATGTGTTATTATTTTTAGGTATAAAAGGTTGATAAGTGGAGCTTAATAAATTTTAGTAGGTTACCCATAATTTATATTTTTATTTGAAATCAAATAATTCGTGTACTCTACAAAAATGTTAGATATCGCATGATAGCACATTGGAGTTTTTTTATATATATTTTATTACGCATGTATGTCATATTGAAATTATTTACTTAATAATACTAGCATGAAATTTGGTAAAATATAGCATGTTAATTTGTGTAAAGTATTATGTGTACGAAATAATGTTAAAATAGGTTTAAAGTTGGAAATAAATTATTTAGGTCATGTATGTCAAATATGATAGGTTGAGCATACCTAGGTGTATTTTTAGCATAATTATTATCATTGTGTGCCCTAAGGGTAATTTGATCATTTAAGTATTTTGTAATATTTAATCCGATAAGAATATCTAATATGTCTTAATTATTGTTAGATATGGAGGTATGTGACTTGATGTTTTAGAAACACGTGTTTAGCATACTATTATTGTTATATGTCCTAGGGGTATGTTGGTCATTTTACACATACTAGGATATTTATCCTTATGAGTGTACCTAATATGTATTATTTATTTTTTAGCACTAAAATATGTGATTTGATATTTTAGAAACGCATGCTAGGGTCTTACATGCAAAATTATGTATAAGGGCAAAATAGTCATATGAGGTGTCTAGTAATTTATTTGTATGTTTAATCATTTAATTATTATTCTTTGCTCTTTTCATGACAAGTTAATTAATAAAATGAAATTAATGTTGGAAATAGATAATGATGTGGTAACTATGGCCTCAGGGGCATTTTGATCATTTTTTACCTAAAGCACCTAAGTGTGAATAAATTAAACCTAGGATGGTCTTACTAGATTTTTATTGTTGACCATAATATTGATTTGATTTATGGATTTCTTAAATAATTAGATATGAGTAAAAATAGTTAAGTGCGGATATTGAATCTATATAATTGATATGTGATATTATGGTTACCTTAATAAAATATTAATATTTAAAGTTAAAGACCTTAATATCGGGAATGGTAACACTTTAGGTGTAGCTACCCTAGAAACTTGGTCTAGCCTACAATTAATTATATTTTTGTTTTCATACCTTAGTGCCCCAACTAAGCCTTGTATCTTACTCTATTTAACTTTACTAACTTATAGAGGGTATGATTAATTATGGATTAGGTGTTGTTGTGAATAGGGTATTGTCTATCATTCATGTGTCGATACGACCAGGGTACCTTAGTATCCTTAGATTGATAGTTGTTAGGATACTATATTACCTTGGTGCGCCAGTATGACCAGAATACCTTATTATCTTTGGGTTTGATATGATCTCCCCTTGAGTAAATAAATATGGAAATGATTATTATTAGATCAAAATGATTATTGGGTTGATTTGGTAGCAACCTTCATGTCTACTTGTGATTTGATAGTAGCCTTCATATCTATCTATGGTTTGGTAGTAGCCTCCGTGCCTACCTATAGTGCATTAGTCTTTGTGCCTACCTATGGGTTGTTAGTAGGCATTATGTCTACCTTTAGGTTGCTAGTAGGCCTTGTGCCTACTTGTGGTTCATAAAAGTCTTCATGCCTACCTATGTTTAGTATTGTACCTTTGATCCCTACTTATGGTGTTATGGATATTATTGGATTGAATATTGAGATATGAGGAATATTGTGAATGTATGGTTGTTCTATCAAGATTGATTCTAATCATTACTTCAGAGAGCATCTCTTATATTTTTGGTTGGAAATTGTTAGTATGTTCTATACAAATGATTATGAGCAGTAATGTAGTTTTAGTGATATTGTTTATCTAATATGATTATCGTATATTGATCATCGCAAGTATATTTTAATTTTTTTATACCATGTATTGTTGTGGTGCCTTCTATATGTTTTATCGAAGCTTTTTATATTAGTTTTATATAATGGGTTACTTGATATTATTGTACCGAAGGGTTCCATTTCATGGGTCCCTACTTATTCAATGGGCAGTGGTCTTTATAGCTTAGCTTGTAATATCAATTGAAGGCTAGTATTTTGGTTTGAGAATTATGGCTATCTAGTATTTTGCTAGTATCTTTTGATCCAGATGATTCTATACTCTTATGCACTTGTGCATTTTTCTTTCACTAAATTTTGTAATCTCTGACTATTGGTTTTATTTAGAATGATATTAATATGATGTTTTATAGATTGTTGATTACCAATAACTAACATCAATTGTGGTGTTTTGTTGATCTTGTTGATTTTAGGGGAGAAAATTGTGATGCTCTGTAGGTTGTTGATTATCTTTGATTACTTTTTTTCTAGTTACTTTGCCAATGGTAAATGGTTATGGTGTACCCTTTTATACTATATGTGTAGGTAAGACCCATTTTTTTATGCTTCTACAAAATATAATTTTTTATTAGTAACTTTTAAGATATTTCACTAAAGGAGACCACCACATATGCCAACTGCTACTTTCTCATTGCCGGAATATTCTCCATGGATGGATAGATTGTTAAGGTTAGCAGTGATGTGATTGGATGCCCCAGAATCAAAGTACCAATCTATATTGGCATGAGAATCAGGTCCAGCAAGCAATGCTGAGATATTAGGAGCATTCTCCGTAGCATAGGCATGATTGAAACAATTGTAGCACTGAAGTGCTGAGTGGCCAAACTTATTGCAGATCTGACATTGAATACGAGCCCTGTGATTGCCTTGTGAACAACTGGAAACAAAAGACCCTGAGGTTGAACCATTTGGACATTGCTGCTGGTTATGTGCATCACGTCCACGACCATGGAAGCCTCTACCATGCCTATGGTTGTGACTGGAGGAAGAGCGAGAGGTGTTGGGTGGTACTACAGCAGTGGCATGACTGCGGCTAGAGGAAACGTTAGCAACATTTGCTTGGATAAGTTGAATTCAGGATCTCTCAAGATGCCCTTCCTCTTGGAGCAGCATGCCGAAGAGAGTGTCAATGAATATGGGGTCATTACAGGTGATGATGGATGTGTAATAGGCCTAGTATTCATCTCCAAGGCCTATGAGGATATAACCAACCAGATCATTAGAGGAGACATGTTGGAGGTTGGTGGCCAAAATGTTGGCCAGGTGTTGCTTTTGCTCAACGTATTCTACTATAGATTTGGAACCCTTGCTGAGGGTTTGTAGTTGCATGCGGATTTGTATGACTTGGGCTCAGGTTTGGGATTTGAAGATGCATTCAAGAGTGATCCAAGCTTCTCCAATGGTTTTAGCAGTGGAAAGAACCAAGGAGACGGTCAGTGATGGTGGACCGAAGCCATAATAACACCAGTTTGTCTCGACGAGGCCACGATAGTGCTGGTGTTGAGAGGGCGGCACTGCCATTGGTGGATTTAGAGGATTCAGTGGAAGTGGATGACAGTGGATCATTGAGGATGAAGGACTTAAGTTCAAAGGCTTCTAGGGCTGCTTTGATGGTTGTGCTCTAGAGGTGATAGTTGTCATGATCCAATTGGATGGTGACAGTGGAAAAAGATACGGCCAGATTGGGGGCAGTAGAGACGGCAGTTGCAAGGGGAGAGGGAAGCCAGATTGTGAAGACATGGTTAAGAGGTTGAAAAAGAAGAATATATATATATATATAAGCATTCAAAAGTATAAATCATTAGTTCAAAAATTTATTTGATGCATATGTTGTTGGTCATGATGGAAGCTAGAATTCGATCACTTATTGTGTAGTTTTTCTCATAGAAGTTTGTGATATCAGTCTAATATACATATTAGTAAATACACCGGTTGCAAGTAATATAGGGCACTAAGAGTACCAAATTATCATTTTCACATATACTAAATAATAACACAAAGACTCTATTTACTACTCAGGCGATCGAATTCAAATAAAGAAATAACTAATTCTAAATTAAAATTTTCAAATCAACTAAATTAAACAAAAACGAAATCAAATAAAATATAATAAAAATAAAACCAATTAATAAAATCTACAAAGGAATTTCGATCTACCACTATCCGATTATACTAACCAATTAGTTAATTACATGATTTTTTCAATTAATATCTATGTGTCAACGGAAATATCTAACTAATATAATCTCTCGAATTACATAGTCTTATCGTCAATTATCAGCCCCGTTATCTCTAGTCAAAGGATTTATATAAAGATAATGATTTATGTTTTAGTTAATTATTTATCTTTCCCTATTGTTATAGAAATTATATAATTGTTCTCACAGTCCATTCAATACCTTTTATAGTATTTGACCTAAAGTAGATAATCAACTCTCGCATCTTTTTTGAAATTATTAAATACTAATTAAAGGTAATCAATCTATTAATTACATATAATCTAAAACAATAAAAAAACCACATAGAGTAGTTTATTAATCAAGAAATCAATCAATATATTACTATAAATAATATGGTTTCATCATATCCTTGATAAAATAAAATTAGAACATGCTATTAATTTAAATAAAAATAATTAAATTAAATAAAAAATATAAATTATGCATAAAATATTAAACCTGAAACATATTTGAATATAAAATTACAACACTTCATATTCAAAATCAGAACTGAAAAAGAATACTTTACTTAGATAATTGGCATGTCTAAAATAATTTTTTCCCTCGTTAGCCTTGATAAGTACATATTTTTAGATATTTTATACCTTTTTAATATTAGTTTTTGGTCTTTTATTTGAACAATGTATGAGAATAATTATAATTTTGTGTTTAAGTGATAGTAATCTTATATATTTAATTATTTGAGCTAAAATTGTATAAAATAAATGGGTTTAAAGTATAAGATTATTTATTAATTCTTTTGATGTTATTTTATAGGTAAAAAAAGAAAAAAAAAGGTTTTTGGGTCCTTCGGACCAAAGGACCGAAGGTCGTAGACTAAAGAAACTGACACAAACGAGGCCCATAAAAAGGGGCATAAAAAAGGGAAAAATATGCCTAGAAAATGATAGAAGAGAGAGGTAGCCTAGAGAGGAAAGAGAGAAGACAGAGGGACTACACAAAAAAAGTTAGGCATCGAAGGGAAAGAGAGGAGACTGATGAACATAGCATATAGAAAGAGAAGATAGAGAGGAGATTGACGGGCAGATAGGACAAACAAGATGAGAAGAAAAAAATGTAAAAAAGAAGAAGTGGCAGAAAGAGGAGACATGATGAGTATATATATTTTTACATATTTTATACCCTTATAATATTATTTTTTTTGCCTTTTATTTGAACAATGTATAAGAATAATTATAATTTTGTGCTTAAGTGATAATTCCACATATTTAATTATTCAAGCTGAAATGATATAAAATGAATGGGTTTAAAGTATAAGATTATTTATTAATTCTTCTAATGTTATTTTATAGGTAATATAAGAAGAAGAAAAAGGGTTAGGGTCCTTTGGACCAAAGACCAGAGAAATTGGCACAAATAAGGCCCATCAAAAGGGGCATAAAAATGAAAAAAAAAAGGCTAGGTGTAGGCCTATAAAATGACATGAGAGAGAGGCAGCATAGGGAAAAAGAGAGAAGAGAGAGGGATTAGACAAAAAAATAAAGTGAGGCGCAAAAGGGAGAGAGGAGACAGACAAACACATCATTGAGAAAGAGAAGACAAAGAGGAGATAAATGGGCAGAGGGGATAGACGAGACGGGAAGAAAAAAGAAGAAGAAGAAGCGGAAGAAAGAGGAGATAGACAAGAAAGTGAGGCACGGAAGGGAGAGATGGGGATACTGATAAGACAGAGAGGAGACGAGCGCAAAAAGGACAACGAAGAAAGAGAAAAAAAAAAGGGAAGGACAACATCAAGAGAGGAGAAACACACAAGAAAAATAAATAAAGAGAAAAAGAAACCGAAAGAATTTACTTTAGATGAAATTAATCAATTTTTCTTTCAAATAATTTGGTGAGTTTTTATCCATATTTAATTTCAGTTATTTATTTATCTATTTTATATATGTGTGTGTGCGCACGCGCGCATGTGTGTGCAATTTATTTATTTATTATGACTGGTTAAATATTTATTATTGGGGAATCGATTGAAACCCTAGATTATGGTTTGAAATATAATATTAATTTTCTTTATTTTATGAGATTGTTATTTGATTCTACTCTAATTACTATCATTTATATATGTGATTCTATCATGTATGATTTATATGGTGCATGCCTCATTATGAATGTTTCATAGAGACAATATGTAGGATTTCATTCTTGATAGGTGATAATAGGAACATGCTAGAATTCATACATACAAATTACAGCTAGGTTAAATAACCATTCACCCAATAGTTTTGTGATTCTAACTAGATTAGTGGAACAATTAGATATGTGTGGGTCCAAGGAGAGAAGCACGACTATACATACTTGAAGTACTAGTTTTGATACTAAGACTAGCATCCTTCCACTTATGCTTTAAAACTAGTTAAATATAGAAGTCGTTTGTTCCAACTATACTACTAGAATTTAATAGGATTTAATATTAACATTTTGTCACATTAATTATTTTAGGAAAATAATATGTGTGTAGACTTGTTTTTGGCTTTCAACTTTGCTAGTCATCTTCCTGTGATTAAAAGTTGACTTAGATATAATTATCATATTTCGACCTAGTCTAGCGGTGGATTTTGATTTTCTTAGCACATTCATCATATTTGCATTCATACATTATTTTTATTAATTTATTTTATGTATTCCTTTTATTATTTTCTATTTTTAAAACCCCCATTATTATGTTTTACTTTATTTATTTTTGTGTGATTTATAACTTTATTTTATATTATTATTTATGAGCTAGCTAAATAAAGGTGATCCCTCTTAATCTCTGGTATAAAATGGTACCCTTATTTACTGATACTAAAATTAACAATAAGAGAGTTCAAATTGAGTGTTGTCTATAACCGCACCAACTTTTGGTACCATTATTAAGGATTGGTAACTTTTTCTTTATTTTGCTAGTATATTTTTTTTATTGTCTTATGTGTTTTTCTTGAGTTATTTTTTCTTTTCTTTTGTGTGTTTCATTTATATCTGGTGTGGTTTACTCATTTATTGTGTTTTTCTTTTTGTAGATATTCTCTAGTGAATGTGTAACACCCTCAAAATTTACTCCTGAAAAATTTTGTTTAAAAGAATAATGCGAAAGCTAAAATAGAATTTGAGGAATGTTACCGCCACATCTAACACAAGATAAATATCCACCATCTATCTCATGGTAGATGTAAGGCTAAAACCTGTCCAAAACAAATTCAACCAACATATATGCTGTGAGGATAAACTCGCACAAGGAGATATCCACAAGCAGATGGCAAATGAATAATTTCACTAAATAAAATTATCACTGAATAAATTAGCTGAACCCTTTGAAATAATCCTGGATTTTAAAAGCTTATCAAAGTATAGGAAATTAAAATTCAATTACAACTCCCTTGAAAATTTAATACAACATTTGAAAACTTCCAAAAAGGAATAAAGATAAATAAAGACGAACCCCGAGGGATCAAACTCCGGATTGCCTACTCTCTCAAGCCAAGCCTTCAACCCAAAAATAATAATCGATCTCAAACCTGCACAAGACGTTTGCTCCCCACCATCAGTGGACTGTCGCAAGACCCATTCAATCAAAGTAGTATTAGTACGGGTCCAGTACTGAGTAAATCAAGACTACCTAATTTGTGGAAGGAAACATGATAACATAAGATATGGTAAACTATAGCTTATAATTCTAATGCTCAATTATACATATGATAAATGCACCATTCCACTCATACAATAATTCATGCTCAATTATACATATGATACATATGCCATTCTACTTATATAGCAACTTGTGATCAATTATACAAGTATTACATATAATAAAACATGGGGTCACAGATTCATTCTTATAAGTACATGACTAGACATAATGAAAAATAGAGTACAATCATAAAGGAAATCATGATCGCATGCTAAGTAACACTAATCCAACAATATAGTAATAATCATTGTTACATCCAATTTTATTTATTTATAATGATTTTAGAGACCTCACTATTCTTAATCTGGTGGAACTACTGAAACACCTCCAGGGTAAAATGCTCCTGGCCACTATTATTAAGTCAGGGGAATGGACTCTACACCTCCCAGGGCAAAATGCTCCTAGCCACTATTGTTAAACCAATGGAACGATCTAAAGCACCTCACAAGGCATAACATGCTTGTCCACTATTATTAAGCTGGTGGAATGGACTCCTATACCTTGGTCCTGACTCACGTAATCTTTCACCGTAAGTGAGTAGTGTCTTAATCATTGGTTACTTATCTTAGACTCATATTATCTTTCATGTTGAGATTAAGCCCCACTGTTCTTCAATCGGTGGAACGGTCTAATGCACCTCCCAAGGCAAAATGCACTTGACCACTATTATTAAGCCGGTGGAACGAACTTATAAAACACTTTAGTCCAGCTCATGTGATCTTTCACTTTAAATGATTAGTATCTTATTTAAGGATCTAACCAATCATAAATCAGACCCACATAATAGCACTCAGCTTAGTTCCCTCAACATAATTAATTTCTATTATTATATCGATTTTAAGTGGCATTAAAGCCAAGCGGCATTAAAGCCGAACCAACCCTAGTGGTATTAAAGTCGATCGATACCATGACATAAAGATACAGCATAAGGTATCATATAATTTCAATCCATACTCAACCCTTCACATACTCAAATACATACCATATTCAAGCATCATACTAATGCGCATTTGCATTGAGGCTATAAATTCATACATACAAACATACAATTACCACACAAAACACAGTATATACTTGACATGATTAAATAAACGATAGGCATACGTATCACCTTCTACTTTGAATAGACATACATTCTGGATTCCGCCATAAGTAAAGGTGAGTAGTGACTTACCTAAATCCGAAGCTAGCTAAGAAAATTGAGAAAGAGAGAGCATTGTCGAGTGCTC
Organism: Tamarix chinensis; assembly: GCA_030549775.1. Classification (NCBI taxonomy): domain Eukaryota; kingdom Viridiplantae; phylum Streptophyta; class Magnoliopsida; order Caryophyllales; family Tamaricaceae; genus Tamarix; species Tamarix chinensis. The sequence goes on from CM060172.1 coordinate 61,815,112, forward strand.
GAGAATCCACGAGAAAGTTTTCCTAGATCGCCGATAGAAATCGAAAACTAGGTTAGAAAATATCTTATCGGTCAATAATGCAATTATTATAATTAAATCCACACAAGGAGACACAAACGATCGTTCTTGAAAAATGAGTCCAAAACCTAGGACTCCTGGGCGTAGCTCTATTAGGATTTAAGATTAAACATTAGTCAAATCGAATTTAATACATATCACTTGGGACATTTCAAATTGATTTGGAAAGTCGGGGAAAGAATAATAAATTATAAGCTATTATATTGAAAATGATTTACTGGTTAGGTTTTACAGCCCAAAAGATAAACCAACCATTTGTAGAGAACCAAATCCAACCCAATAAGATAAAAACATAATTTAAATGATTTAAAATTAAAGCCGAAAATTGATTAGGTAAAATACGCATAGCACAATCAATTTTATAAAACCATATCCGACAATTAGGGTTTTTAATGCCCAAACTACGAACCAACTAATTAACTTTTATTATCTAAAATTGATAGCTTAAGAGTATAATTAATTTTAAATAAATCTAGATAATCAATTTCAACAAAAATAATTTTGCGAATTACTAATTTAAGATAATCAGTTTCCAAAATTAAGGTTTCAAACCCAAGACACAAATTCAGATAATTCAAATCAATTAATTATAATTGAAAGTATTAGATTGCAAATTAGGATCATTTCAAATATTTTTATAAATTCAATTTTAGAGAAACATCTATAAAAATGACCAATTTCATAATTTTACTTGAAATATAGGGTTTTAGGCTCAAAAATACAATTCAGTTAAATTTTATTAATTTATTTAAATTGAATGTTTAAAAATACAATTAGACATATTTTATAACATATCATATAATCAATTGATCAAAACTAATAAAACAAATATCCAATTTAGCATAATTAAGGTTTTTGAGCCCGGAACGCAAATCTAATCAATTCTTACTAAAATATATAAATTGACAGTTTGGGGTTGTAATTAAATGTATTATAATGTAAATTATATAATCAATTGAATAAAACAACCCTATTACACAATGCAATTTAGACCCACAAAAGTTTTGATCTAAAAATTTAATTCCGATCAATTTCACACAATTTTTTCAAATCAACACTTCCAATATGAAATTAAATACATTTCAAAGGCTATTGTAAAATCAATTGAGTGAAAAAACTCAATTATGTAATCCAATTTTATCACACACAAATTTTGACCTTGAAAGTCAATTCCGATTAATTCCGTATAAATTTATCAAATTAATGGTTCCGACATGAAATTAGATAAATTTTAAAGCGTAACGTAAAATTAATTTACCCAAAATAACTTAATCGAGCGCATCCAAAAAATTCGGACATAACCAAGCCAAAATTCTGATTTTCACAAATCAACCAAATATACTACAATTAACCACTCTAAATCAATCATACAACATACATATACATAATTAAACAATCAATTTAGCTTATCATAATCTAATTCATACTCAATTAATCAAAATAAGAGTTAGGGTTTTCGAAAATTTATACCAAACAAGGAGTTACAAATCGAGACAAGTGAAGACTGGGGAAGCTCCGTCGGAGGTTGACCGGTGTTCGCCGACCCTCAATCGAGCTCGTCACGGCCAGATGTGGAAGCGCCACCTACTCTGGCTGTTATTGCTGTCCACGGTTGTTGTGCTACTTGAGTTGCTACTTACTACGGTTGCTGCAATTGTTGCTTGTTGTGGCGTCGTTGTTGGTGGCCGTTGTGGCTGCAATGGTGGTGGCCAGCGATCGACAAGGGAGGAGAAAGGAAGTGGAGGGAGGTCGGGGTTTGGGTGCAAAGCAGATGAACGGGAAAGAGGAAAAGAAGAGAAGGGAGAAAAGAAGAAAGAAAAGGAAAAGGAAGAGGGATCGGGGCCAAGATTTTATATATATATATATATATATATATATATATATACAAATACACATATGTAAAGAAATACTAAACATCTAAAAATATTGTTGTAAGATTTTATCTAAAATTTATTTGATGAAAAATCATTTCGCAAGGATCCGAAGGCCTAAAATCGATATAAGAGTTATATAAACAATTTTGAAAATATTTTCGGAAGAATATACCAACGAATGTAAAAACCTATATGATTTAAGAAAATACATTATAAGACCTCAAAAAATTATTTAAAAGTATATAATAAAATATTTAAGTCAAATTATAATAAATCAAGATTAATTTAAATAATTTCTGAAACTGGTCTTTCCCATAACAAAAAGGGTAAATGAAAGAAAATTAATTTTAAAAAAAATTCATAAATAAGCACCGAAGATCTTTTTAATTTAAAATTTTCCAAAGATCTTAATGACTTCTTAAACGAATAAATTCAAAGTTAAAAATATTTTTCTATGGATAAAATCATTAAAATAAATTTGACTATTTAAAACAAAAATTTTGTAATTTAAATAACATGTTTCGTTAACAAAATATAACTCTAAAATAAATTCGTAATCACACGATGAAGTTATAATAAAAAATGAATCTAAAATATTAAAAATCAAAATATGAGAAAGAAAAAAAATACATATTTTTAAGTGAAAATCAAAATCATATGAATAAAACAAAATCATGGTTGTGAACGAATTTATCTAGAATAATCTATAACGACAACGATTTATTAAATTCAATTATAAATTCAAAATTATCGATAAATCCATAAAATGAATCAAAATTAAAATAATTCAATATTTAAATCAAATTACGCTAATAGAATAATTAAGTTTAATAAAATTAAATTTTAAAAATACAGGGTAATATAGAATGTATATAAGAGGGAATTCACAAGGAGAGATTTTATGAGTGAACCTTATATTAGAGAAATCTATTCAAGCCATTATAAAGTTAAAGATTTATAGTTCTCCTTCATCACCAAAAGCCCAAGACAAGCTTTTTGGTTCTTCATCATCATTAGACTTAGAAGAAGAGGCTTCAAGTATCGGCACATCATGGAAGAAACAACCTATCTACTTTGCCCTTATGGTAGCCAATAAGATTTTGCGAGAGTTGGCAGCCCACAATATAGCATAAGTGGTCCCTATATGTATTGGCTATCCTAAGATTTTTGTTGGAAATGAAATACATTTTGAGCTCAAGTCTAGCCCACTTCACCAACTTTCCACTTTCCATGGGCTCCCTAGTGAAGATCCCAACAAGTTTCTATAAGATTTTCAGTTCATATATGTCTCCATGTGCCCTAAGGATGAAAATCTTAAAATCTTGAAGCTTAAGGCTATAACACCCCCAAAATTCACTACTGAAAAATTTTGTTTTATTAAAAGAAATAGCGGAAGCAAAATATAAAACGGTAAATTTCGGGGATATTACCACCACACTTAGTACCAGACCGATTCACTCATACCGTTCCAGTACCAAGTGTTAAGGCTAAAAGTGTAAAACAAAACTTACAAACCATATTTAAATCAGAGTAGTGTGACAATCATTTACAAGAATACAGTCCACCAGTGGTGGTTACAAAAATAAGGAATACATTAAAACCAGAAAGTTAAAGCAAAGGGAGAACCCTAAAAATCCGGATGATTCCTTACTCTCCTTCCCGTTGTCCAGTTGAGTAGCACTAAAAAAAGACCTGCAAGGGATACTGCCCATTGAATAGGCAGGGGCCCCACGAAGGGAACCCTTTAGTACTACAGTATTGAGTAACCCTTTAAAACACACTTAAAAGCAGGCCCACAATGTAACACATGATATAAAGCTACATACATATATAACAAGATGTGTATATATAATATTCACATAATTAAAATTCACATCAAATATCAATAGGTTGTAATGAACAATCAATACTTTTGGGCCCTAAGCCATGTCATAGTGCAGAATAAATATATTCGGGCCTTAAGCCAATAGTCCATCATTATTCAATCATCTATCGGATTTTATATCCATGTGAGTGCGGGAACCCCACTATTATAGCCGGTGGATCGGTCACTTATAGGGCAGAACGCACCTAACCACTATTATATGCCGGTGGATCAGTCTCCAGGGCAAAATGCTCCTGGCCACTATTATTCGCCGGTGGACCGGTCTCGCCCCGACTCACATGGTGTTCTACTATAAGTGATTAGTATTTTTCCATAACTTTATTCACATCGATGACTAGTTTTATTGAGCTCGGGACCCCCACTATTATCGCCGGTGGATCGAAATATATATCAACATCATCCAGGGCAACACACTCCTAGGCCACTATTATTTCTGATGGATCGGTACTCATAATCACTTGCCAGAGCATCCACTCCTCGGCCACTATTATATCTTGTGGACCGGTACTCATAATCACTTGCCAGGGAAACACGCTCCTAGGCCACTATTATATCCAGTGGATCGGTACTCATAATCACTTGCCAGGGCAACACGCTCCTAGGCCACTATTATAACCAGTGGATCGGTACTTAATATCATAATTCAACTAGGCTCGGCTCATTAATCTTTCACTTTCATGATTAGTATTTTTCCTTTATTTAATCAGGACAACAATTCCATTTATTTGCCTCGGACAGGAGATCAAGAACCCGGGACACAAAGGTACACCGGTTGTACTAGTGCATACAAGCTACTCAGCACCCTTCAACCATGAACCAAGGGATGCAAAGGTACCCTGGTCGTACTGGTGTATAAAGCTACTCAGTACCCTACCGACAAAGACACATAATCCATAAGTATGCATACCCTCTAAATAGGTCCTTAGAGCTAGATAGAGTAAGATATAGGGCTTGGCTGGGGCACAAAGGCACACCAGCAAATACTAGAATAATCGTGGGCTAAACCATGTTTTTAGGGTAGCGACCCCTAAAGAGCCACCATTTCCGATCTCGAGATCTTTCACTTTAAGTATTAGTGTCTTAATTAAAGTGATCATGAAAAGCACAATAATCAGATACTTATTCACTTTCAATCGTTCTGATATCATTAATCATTTCTTATTCAGGCGGTTATCCAAGATAACATAGAGAAATCATTAAGACCATCATAATCTCATCTAATTCCGAATTAAGATTCGTTCTCGTGATACTTACTAATTATCAAATACTCTTACCTTGCTAATCAACGTTATTTGAGTCATATTATGAAATTCAACAATCACAACAACATGTCAGGTACAAATTACTCATTTACCCCTTACTTATATAATTGCTAAGTCATCCCTTCCTTACTTGACAAATTACCATATTACCCTTCAGGTTGCATATTTACCAGATTACCCCTTACTTGGTTTAGATTACCAAGTTATCTCCTACACTTTTTAGATCACCATTCACCCCTCATAATTGCTACACTTACCATATTTCCCCTTTGGTTGGTTAGATTACCGCATTACCCTTCTCCTTTGTTATAATTACTAAATTACCCTTAAGTTGGATAAATTACCAAATTACCCTTCTTCATTATCATGATTACCAACTTGCCCCCTTTGTTGGTTAAATAATTACCAATTTACCCTTTAGTCGGTTAAATTACCAAATTGCCCCTTTAGTTGGATAAATTACCAAATTTTCCTTCTTCATTATCATAATTACCATCTTACCCCTCTCAATTATTATAATTGCCATTTTACCCTTTCCAATTATTATAAATATCATTTTACCCTTCTCCATTATTATAATTATTAATTTACCCTTTTCCATAATTATAATTACCAATTTACCCTTCTCCATAATTATAATTACCAATTTGTACTTCTCCATAATTATAATCACCAATTTACACTTCTCCATAATTATAATTACCAATTTATCCCTCTCTATTATTATAATTACTATATTGCCCTTCTTCATGATTAAAATTACCATAATACCCTTTTGTTGGTTAATTTACCAAATTACCCTTTTTTATTATAATTATCCAATTACCCTTCTATAATTATAATTTAATTACCAAATTATCCTTCATCATTACCATAATTACCAAGTTACCCCTTACGACCAAGTTTGCATAAATATCCTTTTAATTTATAAAATTACCCTTATACCCCTTACTTCTAAATTATCATAATATCCTTTTATTTACAAAATTACCACAATACCCCCTTTTACTTATAAAATTACCATAATGCCCCTTTTTCTTTACAATTTACTATTTTACCCTTTTACATCCAAAATTACCATTTTTGTCCTACCTTACAAAATTACCATTTTGCCCTTCTTTTCTAAAATTACCATATTACCCTTTACTCCCAAAATTACCATAATACCCCTTTACTTATAAGATTAACATTTTTCCATTTACTTATAAAATTACCCTTTTGCCATTTACTTATAAAATTACCATATTACCCTTTTGCCTCCAAAATTACCACTTTACCCCCTTTATTTCACCACTTTTATTAAATTAACGTTACCACATAGAATAATAATATTAATACTCCATTAACAATATCCAACTCCACCAACTATTATATTTTAATACAATACTTATTAACATCCACACATTTATTCCACATTCTTGCACAATAAATATTACTAAAATGCCGCTAGGGCTCACAATAATAATATTCATGCATAAATGGTCACAATAACATAAAATAACATGGATAAGTACTTAATAATTTCATTAATAATCAAACTCTTCCCTTAAACAACATTTCCACATACGGCATATAAACTAACATACTTTCTTTCTTTTTTATCAATCAACACAAGCAAATATATATATATTATATTAAACCACAAATATCAAGCATAATAACATATTGAAAAATCCTAATGTGGTAACATACATTTATCCATGCGTTTAAGTGGGGTTTAACGATTACCTTAATTCCTGTAAAAATTGAATCTTGCCGGTATCCCGGTTAAAGATTCAAGCTTTGATTATCAAAACCCATACCTAAAAATAATATCAATATTTATTATATTAGAAATAAGAAAATAAAAACATAAGACTTTATAAATTTTAATTAAGGAAATAATTAATTTAAATATTATCATACCTTAAAATTATTAATAAAAATGGGTCAATCAGTGCAAAAACTCATGCTACATATGCAACATGAGTTGCATGTAAAAATAAGGGTGAAAGGGTCGAAGGTTGCATGAAGAAAAGGGTGGAAGGGGTGTTTTCGGGTTGGGGCCTTTAGGCTAGAAAAGAGGGTAGGTGGGGGAGGATTTAGGGCAAGGGAATGGTGTAGGAGTGAAGAGGGGGTGTAGGTGGTTGTCAGGGATGGGTTCACGCGGCGACGGCAGCAGCAGCGAGGCCACGAAGGTGGCTGCCGAGGTGGGTCGAGTTGGAGGGGCTGAGAAGGAAGGAAAAGATAAGGGAAAAATGAAGGGGTTCGAGGACTTATTTCGGCCAAATAATGTATGGGAGTCGTAGAGGAGGTTGCAGGGAGTTGAATGGTGGGTTGGGTGGCGGCAGAACGGCGGCGATCGGTGGTGTTATAGTGGGACTGCCAATAAGGGAGGGAAATGGGGAGAAAAATAAGTGGGGAGGAAGAAGGGGTTTTAGGGTGGCTTAAGGGGTGGTGTGGTGGTTTAGGGCGGTAGCAGGCGGTGGCAGAAAGTGTTGCTGATAGTTGGTTAGGCGGAGGAAGCGGCGGAGGAGGTGTTGTTGCAAAAACAAGGGTGGAAATGGGAGAAGAAGAAAATGAGAGAAGGAGGTCAGGGAAGGAGGAGAAGGCTCAAAAATATGGGGCATGAAGGGCTGGTGAGGGTAATAAAAAGAAGAGGGAGGATAGGGGTGCATTTGGCCGGCCGGTGGTAGCGCGTAGGGTGGCAGGGAAGGGAGATGAAGAGGGGGGAAAACAGGGCGTGGGGGCTAGTTTACAGGGCTGGCCTGGTCCAAGAATGGGAAGAAAATGTCAGGAGAGAGGGCTGTAGTGGTGGCAGGTGGTGGCAATGAGGGGTTGCAGGTGTCTTGGTGGTCGGGCATGGCATTCGGGGTGGCAGTCCTAGGTGATGAAGACTGGTCGGGCGTAGAGGTCGAAGAAGAAAGAAAGAAGGGAGAGGGAGGGAGACCAGGCCGGCGCAGGGGAAAGAAAAAAAGAAGAGTTGGGTCGGCCTAGGGAGGAGGAGAAAGGAAAAGAAGGAGGAGGGCAGGGGTTGGGTCGGCTGGTGCATGTGGGGTGGGAGAACGGGCATGTGGCCCAGGCGGGGGAGAGGGAGGAAGAAAAGAAGGAAGGGGGGATGGCTTGGTGTGGCGGCCTAAAGGAAAAAAAAGAAAAGAAAACGAAAGAAGAAAAAGAAGAGAAAGGAGAAGGAAAAGAAAAAGGAAGAAAAGGAAAATGGAAAAATAGGAAAAATAATTTAATTTAATTTAGACAATAATAAAATGTAATATTTTTGATAAATTATTTAATTTAATAATTTAATTCAATATAATTTAATATATTGGTTCAAAAAGGATAATTTTAGTAAAATATTAGTTTGGAAAATTATTTAAATAAAGATAATATGATAAAATAACAAAATATTTATTTTTAATTTATTAAATACTCCTATCTACATTTATATACTCAAAATCCATAAAATAATTAAACTAAATAATTTTAAAAGCTAATTTATTCCAAATAAAGTTATTTATTAAATTATAGGTTTTCTAAAATTTTGAGGGATTACAAAGGCATTTCCATTTACCTTGGTGGATGGTGATAAGGATTGGCTTTATGAGTTACCTACGGGGCAAATCTACTATTGGGATACTTTAGCTAGTGCATTCTTAGACAAGTATTATTCTACTTCATGTGTCAAGAGTGTGATGAAACATTCCATGATTACTATAATAGGTACAATGCCCTGTTATCATAGTTCCCACAACATGGGATGAAGGAAAAAAATTTGCTACAATACTTTTACAAAGGACTAACTCCACTTGAGAGGAACTTGTTAGATGCAACTAATGGTGGCTATTTTATGGATAAGGAACTCACTTTAGCTCAAGCTTTATTGAAAAATTAAGCCTCTACCGTGCAACAAAATGATGACCTCTCCACCCATGCAAGAGTAAATGAGGTAAGTGCAAGTCAAATTAATGATAGAATTAACCAACTCACTACTATTGTTTAATCATAGGATATCTTAATGATAAATGCCCACAAATGATTGGAGGAGAGGATCATGAGCAAGCAAATACCATCGGATTTTCAAATAATTACCATTCAGGTATGCACAATCATTATAATTTATGTTAGAAAGATAATAATAATTTTGTTAATCCTCCAGGTTTCAACCAAGTGGCACTAGGTTTATATCAAAAATCACAAGGAGGATCCTCTCAACCTCAAGTTCTAATCTTTGATAAATATGACAAGATGTTTGAGTTGCTGACAAATGGATATAATCATCCGATATAGAGCCAATTGAACATGGATAAGAGTGTTAAATATAGAGCATCAAATGGGATAAGTGGTCCCTAAGCTGAATCAATTACATGATATAAGAAAAATGCCTAGTAGTAACATACCCAATCTAAAGAAAAACTTTGAGTCAGCTAATGCAGTGATAACAAGGAGTGGAAAAACATGTGAGAGAGATACAAACAAGTCTAATGAGAATTTAGAGTATTTAGATGAAGATCCCTCAACAAAAGAAGAGGATATCATGCAAAAATAAGAGAATAGGAGCGGAAACAAACAATCAGTTGATCGACCCGCTCTTTAGCAGAAATTTAAGAGTTCTTTGAATGGTAAATCTCTCCCTTTCCAAATTTTGTTATTACTAATCTTATTTCTACTACTCCCTTTCCTAGCAGGCTACCTAAATCAAACAAGGATGAGAGTGATTGAGCTATATTGGATACATTCAATAAGGTGTAGATCAACATCTCACTCCTAGAAACTATTAAGCAAGTGCCCAAATATGTAAAATTCCTAAAGGAGTTATGCACCACAAGGAAGAGATCGTAGGAGAAGGAAGTGGTTAGGATGAGTGAGCAATTGTCTGTTGTCATAAAAAGGAATTTACCGTCAAAGTGTAAAAATCTTGTAAGCTTCACTATTCCATGTGTAATTGATAGCAATAGGTTTGAAAATGCCATGTTAAACCTAGATGCATCTATTAATATCATTTCATATTCTATTTATACATATTTAGGTTTAGGAGATCTTAAGAAAGATAATGTTATCATACAACTTGTTGATCATTCTAATGCATTCCCTAAGGGGCTTTTAGAAGATGTTCTTATACAGGTTGTGAGAAATTATTAAAATGCCTAATATTATGATGATTCTCCCTTTTTATATATGCCTATTTCTACGAATTCTTTATGCATGTTGTTGAATTTTTTGTTACATTCAAGGATACTGCATCCTTTGGAATTTTGTTTTGTAGGTGTGCTTAATGGATGCAAATAAGGCTAATATAATGAAATATAAAGGCTTTGATTGAAAAATGAAGAATTTTACCTTTGATTTAATCTTAAAAGTACAAATAAAAAATGTTATAGATCTTCTTCTCAACTTTCCAACACATCCAAGATCACCTCATTTTGACTTTAGATGAAGAAGTTATGAGCCAACAAGCCTGCCATTTTAATAAACATGGTCGTGCAGGTTTTTACGTGACTACTTAATCTCTAATCTCAACACAGTCGGGTCGTGTTGGCCAGCATAGTTGTGTTGGGTATCAGGTTTTGTTTTCTCAACGCGATTTTAAGGACTCGACGATTATATTGAGCGATGGATTTTGCTGTACCTAATAGGGGACAACTAAAATAAGTTTTTGGGAGGCTATCTTTGATTCTAATTGCTCTCTATCTATTTTTATTTCTCTCATTTGTACTCGTCTCTCTTGGATGCAAAAAATGCATTATATTTAATTATGAAGCTCTGTAATCATTTGGATCCCGCGATTGACTCTTCATATCTTCAACATCCTAGTTCTATCTTCTAATCTATTGCTCTTTTTATTTAATCAATGTCTAATTTCTCCATTATGTCTATTGATTTAGTTATGAGTGAGTATATTTATTTTCTAAGATTGGATCTAGTCTAAATTGTTGATTGATGATAAATTAGTTTAATTTCTCTTTCGATTACTTGAATTGTTAATTTCAATTGTTAAGTTCTTCACTTATGGTTGAATTGCTTGATCACCGATTTGACTAAATAGAGGTTTTAATCTAAGAATTGAAAGGTGAATATTAATAACCGTAAATATAATAGTTGATTGGGAGAATCGAACCATGAAAGTAGGCTAGAGTCTCTTAGGAGATTTAATGATTTAGCATAGAATGTAATGAATTTAATTCGATTTAATACCATGAAAATAAGTTATTAATTTGGATTAGATACAGGTTTTAGACCTTGAAAGAGGCTGTTAGTTAATTTAGGCTATTTCACCCTCTCAAAGTTAGGTAATTGTTTGGAAACTAAATTAATTATTCATTAATTATTGATTTATGATGACAATCCAATCTTAGGCCTTTAATTAGATTTGTATTACTATTAGCATTACTATTTAATTTTATTTTGTTAGCCATTTTCTACTCACTAAATTTGATTTATCTAGATAGTCATAAATGGTGAAGATTCAGTAATTAACAATGAAGCTCTTGAGGAATACAATCTTGACATGCTATAACAAATCTGTGCACTTGCGAATTTGGCCCATCAAGTTTTTGGCACCGTTAGAGGAGACTTTGGCATTTTTAATATTGTAACACCCCTATTCTTTACTAACAAAACTTTTTATTTAAAATAGTATGGAAGTTAAAATAAACCAAGGAAAAATAGGGTGTTACCGTCGTACCTAACACAGGATAGACATTCGCAGCCTACCCCATATCAAATACAAAGCTAAAACCAACCAACCAATTTAAAAACAACAAGTGTGCAAATTTAAGTTATATAACATTTAAAATATTGTTTACATTGAAGGATCCCAATGGTCCCCAAAAACATCATTACAAGAATACAAAAAATTAAGAGTTCAAGGCTACATTAAAATGAGATTAGGGTGACTCCAAAACTAAAACCATGGTCCTCCACAAATGCCACAAAATCTCTAAATGTCTACGCTCTTAAGACCCACAACCAATTTGAGGTACGCCCACTACTAGTCATCCCCAAAAACCTATACCTGGCCCTCTACTTGTGGGTATGAGCAAGTGACTGAGCAAACGAGTACATCAGTACGTTACGTATTGAATAAGCTAAGTTCCTTCGTCAACGAAAATATAAGTATGCAAAATCTATTATGATAGGGATATTGTATTTAACATACATCATGCTAATGTCATATACGTGAAGGTAAGAATAAAATAGAACATACTATCATGCATAACTCAGACAACGCATAATATCATCATGCTTGTTTTCACATTATAATCACGTAGGTATTCACACATGTACTAAACAGAATAATCCAAGCAACCACTAGTGTTTATTTTTCAAACTGTTCAACTGATTGGGTTACATCATTTTCTTATCCATATACTAACATAGTTCAACATCCATTAAACTTTCCACTTATTAACTAGTTGGTCACTTAAGCCATTATCCAAGTTTACAAAATAGCTTAGTCATTCAAACCATTTTCACCATCAATATTTAATTATTTATCATTCCACTTATTCATTAATAAGGTTTTATCATCCATTTACTTATCATCCATATGCTATCATTGAGCAATGGAATGTGCACCATCCTATGGTCTCATATACCATGAAAGCCTATTTGAATAAGGACATAAAGTCTAGGCCAAAGCCAATCACCAGAATGGACATAAGTCCAGGCCGAAGCCAACCAATATGGACATAATTCCAGACCAAAGCCAACCACCTAGGTAACAAAATCCTTCAATATTGATACCTCCTAGTAAATCATTAGTGTCTAGAGTAGGTAAGACACTAGGACCCCACCTGAAGGTCGAGTCTAAGGCAACTCCCAAAGGCACCAATAAATGCTCAAAGGTAGACTAAACCTCTGTAGCTAACAGAGGATCGGGTAACCCAGACCTATACACAACTCAATTGTCTTTCACTTTACATGATTAGTATACTATTCATAAGGATAAGTGATCACACAAGACCCATACAAAGAACAAGCAAGCATTTCCATGATTATCCCATATCAATCCTTTCCATTTTTCCCACCATGTGGGGTTTCCATTTATCCTTATCCAACCTTATTCATGCCTATCATGTTATTTAATTCAAGCACATGCCATGCTTCATTGCTCTTTCTTCAAGGACCATTATGTTTCATAAGTGGAATACCCATTTAGCCTTTATAAAACTTATTGAGTATGTCATAAATTATGATTCACTTAATACTTTCATTAGGCCATTAATTCATGATGACATCCATATTTTATTCCATTAATAATCATAGAGTAGTTCCAAACATATCCTCAAAGTATAACTAAACGGAAAGAAAACAAATCACACAAACCATTCAACCGGTCTGGCCCAACCAATAGATCAACTATACCAACGAATCGATTTGTTTAGATCAACCAGTCTATCGATTTAACTCAACTAGACCCTACCTTTTCTCAAACCAATCAATTGGTTTCAGAAAACCATTCAACTGTTCATAGACCAATAGGTCGATTCTGCCAAACCAGTCAATGCGTTTAAGTAAACAGTAAGATCAAGGTCTCTATAGGCTTACTAATAAATGGGTTAGGTCAACTAATCGACTGTTTTGGGAACCAATTGATTGGTTTGACCTAATCAGTTGATTGGTTTGCCCTATAAAAACATCACACCATCATTTTCATGCATATTCAAACTTATAAATCATCATTGGCCACATTGGAACATGCTTTAACATTGTATAACACATTTTTAGCTGAATTAATTTGTATAACTTATCATCTAATCATCACATCCCATTTTTCTCAAGTTTCATGATTTTTACTAAAAATATACAATGTACTCATCCAAATCAATTATACAAAGGTATATACATTCATGACAACATACAATATTACCTTAAAGAAACTCATATCATGCTATAATACTCATAAACCATTTTAGAAGTAGGAATCGCTTACTTAATGCAATCAAAACTCTCTTAAACTAGAAATTTCAATATGTGAAAATATAATCTTTTAAAACCTTAAAACAACAAATCTTAAACTCAAAATTTTGTACAAAACCTTAATAAATTCAAACTTGAAACATAAAGGAAAAAAGGAACATATCACTCTTAAAGTAAAACAGAGAATGCTCGGCTGAACCACTCAATCCTTTTTCCTAAATCTAACTCTTCCTTAATTAATAATTAAAACAAGAGAGAGACAGAGAAAGGATCAAAATCATGAAAGGGATCGATAATAAGGTTCAAAGTGTAGAAAGGAAGGGGTGAGTATAGAGAGTTCATGATTTTTGGTGACTGAAAGAAAGGTGAATAAAAGGAATGATTAAGGTTATTTGTAGCCAATAAATCGAGAAGAATCACAGAGGGTTCAGGAAAAATTTGAAACCCTGATATTTATCATTTGAATTTAAGCTAAATGGACGTATTTCATCCAAGGTATGACCTATTCTCCAGAGCTCAAATGGTATTTCTAGAAAATGCAGGTCAATTAGGCTAGAATTGAAATTCATAAGAGAGGTAATGGAAGGTCAGTGTAGAAGGAATATTCTAACTAATCAAAATCATGCCTCAGATCAAAACATTGATCTCAAAATTATGTAGAGAAGAGAAGTGAAAGAATATAAGGTTGAGGACATCTCTCCCACTCAATTGTCCCAATCGACCTCTAAATTAATCTAAGGCGGTATTTCGGGCTAAATGCATTATGAAAAAGGTTAAGAATATCTTAGGGACAATTCAGCATGTGTTTACAAGATTCCATTTAAGTATAAGAAATTTTATAAAAACATAAAGTTCAAAAATATGCTCAGCTTGACAAACTAGTCGATCAGCTTGGTCCTACTAGTCGACTATTCTACAAACCAGTCGATCCGTTTTCCAACCAGTAAATCGATTTAGTTGAGAAAACTGATTTTGCTAAAACGACAATCTAGTTAATTAGTTCATGGAACCAGTCAGTTGGTTCATCTGGAAAACTCATTAAACTTAATTTTCCAACTTTATTTCAAATCAAACTATGCCTCAAACAAAATCATAATACCAAATCAAAATCAAATGCCCAAAAATTAGCATGATTCTCATTCAACATTTTTACAAAAAATGTTGGGTATTACAAATATTGACTATTTTTATTGGTTGACTAGCCTAGGCATTTTATTTTATTTTTCATTCTATGTTTGAAATTTTCCTCTATTTTCTTATGTAGGCACCATTATATGCCCTAATACCAACGTCTTGGAGAACTGATACAATATAATCTTGAGATCAAAAGGACCTTGCAAGTTATTAAGAAAAGGGGTACGAGAAACACAAGAAAATTTGAATAGCAATACCACCATGGCAAACCAAGAAAATCCAAGCTACCAAGATCGATCTTTGAAGGAGATTTCTTGCCAACATCTTATGGAATGCAATCAAGCATCACCAAGCCTAATACAGCTGCCAAAAATTTTGAGCTAAATCCTTCACTTCTTTCCATGGTCCAGTAGAACCAATTTGGTGGTACTCCAATGGAAGATCCTAAGTTACACATCTTATTATTCCTAGAGTATTGTGATACTGTAAAGATGAATGGAGTATTGGATGATACTATTAGGATAATGTTATTTCCTTTCTCATTACAAGACAAAACAAGGGCTTAATTACAATCTCGTCCATCAAGGTCCATCACTACATAGGACCAACTCTCATAGCATTCCTTGTTAAGTATTTCCCACCAAGAAAGATGGTCCAACTGAGGAATCAAATAAAAACCTTTACACAGAAGGAAGGGGAATATTTATATGATACTTGAGAGAAGTAAAAAAGACTTGTTTAAGATGTTTCCACACCATAGATTGGAAGATCGAATGATTGTCCATACCTTCTGTAATAGTCTTCTCTGCAACACTGGGATGACTATTGATGTTGTAGCTGGTGGGGAATTGATGAACAAGAGTGTGTGACAGGCACGACAAATCATCAAAGCTATGGCCTAGAATCACTTCCAATGGTGGATGAACACTATTTACCCAAAAAAAGCAAGAGATATGATGTTAAAGCACTATATTGAAATGCCCCAAAAATATTTATTATAAGAAGTGTAATTAAATACGAATTTATTAGGGAATTAAATTAATTAATTATTTTTATCGGAATGGGAAGAATTTATTTAGGGCAAATTCAGAAGGAATTTATAAATATTTTTATAAGTAAAAATTTGGTATTTTGCTAATTAAAAAGGAATTTAGGAAGAATATTTTAAAAATCCTAATTTAGCCTAAAAAGGAAATTTAATATTATTTTATTTAAAATATT
This sequence comes from Tamarix chinensis, assembly GCA_030549775.1. Taxonomy (NCBI): domain Eukaryota; kingdom Viridiplantae; phylum Streptophyta; class Magnoliopsida; order Caryophyllales; family Tamaricaceae; genus Tamarix; species Tamarix chinensis. The sequence goes on from CM060172.1 coordinate 61,831,461, forward strand.
ATTTATTTAAATACCCAAAATATTCTAATTAATTTAATCAACCCCAACTTATCTATTTTTCTTTTTCCCTTTTTCTCTTTCTTTTTCTTTCTTTTTCTTTCTTCCTTTTTCTTTTTTTTTTTCTTTCATTTCTTCTTTTCTTCCATTTTCTTTCTTCTTCTTTCCGATTGGGCCTATCGCGGCCCGATCTCCCCTTTCTTCTTTTTCTCTCCCATGGCCCAACCCCCCATTCTTTTCTTTTTTCCTTCAGCGACCAGAATGTTGCGTATCGCTTCCTTTCCCCTTAGAACGCTGCTTTCCATTTAAAATCTTTATAACGGGCGCCAACAGGCCCGGTTCTCCTGCTTTTTCTTTTCTTTCTTTCTTTCTTTTTTCCCCCAGCCACCCGGTTTACCTTCTTTCTCCTCCACCATCAACCTGCAACTCCGTCGCCTCCGAAAATGGCATCGCCGACCACGCTTGACTTGACCGGTCGTTTCCCCTCTCTTTCTCTTCCCCTTGAATCACAGTTCGACCTAACCTAACCCACTTTCCTTTTTCTTCACCCAAAATCCTCCTTTTCCTGTGCGAAAATTCAACCACAACCTAAACTAGTGCTGACCAATTGATGTCGCCGGCTACCCCAAACCCTACCTGCATTATCCTCTAGCCAACCTTCAGAACCCTACCTTCCCCTCCAAACTCTATAAATACCCCTTATTTGGTTGATTTCAAAACTTTTTCCCCGAAACCCTAAGAACCTACCCTATGCACACCACAACTTCAGATGACCTTTCCTCCACCGTCAGCCAACTACGCTGCCATCTCTACCTACCTAAGTCTTCCCTGCACCGCCCTCTAACTAACTGAACCACCCGTCTCCCTCGATTCTTTTTACATGAGCCACCACAGCCGTGCGAAGTTCCTTGCTCGACCATCTAAAATTTTATACCTGTAACCCTTCGCGCCACCTTCCACCACCACATTCGGCACTATTACTGCCTTCTACACCACCCAAAAGTTGCTACTAATGATATTATTACTAGTATTTTTAGTAGTATTTTGTATAGTTATTATTAATAGTATTTTTAGTAGTATTTCGTATAGTTATTATTAGTATAGTATCGTTTTATTAAAAACCTAGTCTTAGAATAAGTTAGTAAATAATAGTAATTTTTAGTAGGATGGAACCTAATTATAGTTTTTTCCTCATAAATGTGAGACTAGTCAAAGCCCTCAAGAGGCATAGGAGCGTGCTCCAAGACCAGTAATGTTTTAGGTAAGGGAGTACTAAGGTCGTTTGTGTATTATGAGTTTTATATGCCATGCATGCCATGTGATGTGAACTATAATATATTTTATGTGTATTTGTATAACTGTCATATATGTAGCATGATATGGAGTTGAGGTAGGTCCGTGCATTAAATTGTGGCATGTGTATTATGTGTATGGGTTGTGTTATTATTGTGGTATGGTGTGGCCCATAAGATATGCATGATAGGTTTTGTAAAATAATGATGGGGAGTGTAATAATGTGGAGTTAGGGTTTGCATGGAATAAGGTTTGTATGGTATTAGGGTTTGCATGGAGTAACAGTTTGCATGGAGTTAGGGTTTGCATGGTGTTAGGGTTTGCATGGAGTAAGGGTTTGTATGGTGTTAGGGTTTGCATGGAGTTGGAATTTGCATGGAGTTAGGTTTTGCATTGGAGTTAGGGTTTGCATAGCTTTTAGGGTATGCTATGGTTAACTATGGTTGTGGTGGTCAACTAGGGTTTGGAGGATAAGAATAGTAGGAGTCAGTCATGCATGTCTAGGGTGAAAGGTTTTGAATAAGATACTTAAGACATTAATCACTTAAAGTGGAAGATATTGAGACGAGTCCAGCCGATCCACTAGTTAGGAATAGTGGTTACGGTTTTTACCCTATGTGTGACCGATCCATCGGTTATAATAGTGGTTAGGGTTTCTACCCTATGTGTGACCAATCCACCGGTTATAATAGTGGTTAGGGCAGGATGCTCTATGTGTGACCGGCCCACTAATTATAATAGTGGGAGGTTTCCGTACTCACATGGAAATGATAAAAATGTTTGGTGCGAATTGATTTCTGATAAGCGATTAATTAAATAATTAATTTGGATTATTTGGGCCTTTGTGTGTGGGCTTGAACGTTGATAAGCTGTATATTGTCCTGTATGACTTTATATATTATATGTGTGGGTTTGAATATTTGTAAGCTGTATATTATCTTGCATGATTTTATGTACTTATGTGCTAGCCTTAGTGCTCGGTTACCTTTCTTAGTACGTAGTGTACTGAACACCCCTTTCATGGGTGTTGCTCATTCCCATGAGCAAAAGGCCCGTCTGACATGTTGCAGGTAGGTGATGTCTTCTTTGATGCCATTGATATCTATAGGACATCAGGTGGGGCTAAGTGATGATTTGGGCTGGATCAAGTCCTTGGAGTAGCGTGGCCGGTTTTTCCATTATGAGATTATTATTCTTTTTCTCTTTTAACTATGTTTGAAACTCCAGAAACAATTTTAATATTGCAGCTATTTTTCTTCTCTGAATAACTATCTCTCGTATTTCGGATTATGTAAAACTTATGCGTACTCTGATTATTGATTTGCAAACTTTAATTTATGTATTAATGTGTGATGATGGCAATGTTTATCTTAGCCTTAGCACTTGGTACTGGAAAGGTAGGAGTGAACCGGTCTGGTACTAAGTGTGGCGTTAGAATCCCTAGAATTTACGGGTTTTAACTTTAAAGGTTTTGTGTAAAAAAAAAAGTAAATTTTGGGATGTTACATATATCATCTTACATCTAAGGTAGATACTCTATTCCAAATATTTGACAAATTAAGTGTTAATGCCTTAGCATCTTTTACTAAATCATAGGTCATACTGCATTAGAGTGTTAAGTGGGAATATCTGTTTCTCCTAATTTGAGTGTCGATGACCATGCTAACTATGAGAAAAATTTTAATCTAAAGGGGGGACCCTTTTTCCAACACTTATAACCTCGAGTGGAGGAATCATCCAAATTTGTCTTATAGAAATCCTCCCTAAAATCGTATTCCTTAGTCTAATTATGTTCCACTAGGCTTTCAGAGTCAAAGGCCTCCAATCCTCCTGCCTAAAAATCTAATTTAGAAATATTGATGGAAAACTTTGTAATGGAACAAAAAAAATGATGAGTCTAAAAGAGAAAATAGATGAGTTTAAACGTAAAAATAGAATCATGAGTGATGTTAGTAAGAATGTAGCTTCTAAGGTTGACTCACTAGCTACACGCAATAATATATTAGAGAACCAAATAACTCAAGTAGCCCAACAAGTTGGCTCATCTTCTAGACCCACTGGGATGTTTTTGGGGTAACAAAAACAAATAATAAAAATCAAATTAATACCTTCATATTCAGGAATGGGAAGGAGATAGAATGATCCAAGATGATGAGTGATGATGAGAGTTTAGGTAACGATATTGAGGACCCTATAATTAATGAGCAGAAAATTAATACGCAAAAGAAAAAAGTTGAGAAATATTTTCCACCTACACCTCATAAGCCTCCCGTACCCTTCCCTCAAAGGTTAGCTTAGGCTAAAATTAAAAAGTAATTTGGGAAATTTTTGGAAATATTAAAAAATTTGCACATTAACATTCCCTTTGTGGAAGAAATTTCTTAGATGCCCTCGTATGCAAATTTTTTAAAGGAGATTTTGTCCAAAAAGAGAAAGTTGGAGGAGTATGAAATGGTTTCTCTTATAGAAGAGTGTAGTGCTATTATTTAGAATACTTTACCTCCTAAGTTAAAGGACCCCGGTTTATTTTCTATTTCTTGCATTATTGGTAATATTTCTATTAATCATGCCTTATGTGATTTGGATGCAAGTGTGAGTCTAATGCTATTGTCAGTGTGTGACCAGTTACAAATGGGAGATTTAAAGTCCACCACCATCTCCCTACAATTGGTAGATGGATTGATCAAACTTTTGATAGGTATATTAGAGGATGTACCTATCTAGTTTGATAATTTTTTCATAACATTTGATTTTGTTATCTTAGAAATTGAGGAAGATTCTCAAATTCCTATCATTTTAGGTAGGTCTTTCCTATCTACGGCTGGAGCTATCATTGATGTTAAAAATGGAAGAATTTCTTTAAATGTTGGGGATGAGAAAGTTAAATTTGATTTATCTGACACTATGAAATTTCCTCTGATTGATGACGCTTGTTATAGGATTGATTCAGCTGACAAGGTGGTAAAGGAATACCTTGCTAAACGCTTCTCAATTAACCCTCTTGAAAAATGTTTGATGAGAGGTGGGATGCCTAGCAATAGAAATTTCAAAATTTCTAATCTTGCTATAATGTTGGAGGAAAGTCCTATTTTTCCTTAATGAAATGAAAAGATAGAACTTCTAAAAGTAGAATCAAGAAACCCTATTGTAGAGAAAGAGGTAATACCTAAGGTAGAATTTAAACCCCTACCTTATTCATTAAGGTATGAATTTCTTAAATTTGACTCTAATTATCCTTTCATTGTGAATTCTAGTCTAAGTAAAGTGGAAATTGAAAAACTTCTTCGAAATCTTAGGTTGCATAGATAAGACATTGGTTACAATTTATATGATCTTAAAGGTATAAATTATTTCATATGTATGCGTCGTATTCTTTTAGAACAAGGGTACAAGCCCTCTGTTTAACATCAAAGGAGATTGAAACCTAACATGAAATAAGTGGTAAGAAAATAGGTACTTAAGATACTTGACGCAGGAGTCATCTACCTTATGTTAGATAGTGAGTGGATGAGTCCAGTGCAAGTGGTACTTAAAAAGGGTGGAATGATGGTCATTAAGAAAGAGAGAAATGAATTGATTCCAACATGAACTGTCACGGGTTAGCGAATGTGTATAGGTAATAGAAAATTAAATAAGGTCATCCAAAAGGATCATTTTCTCCTACAATTTATTAATCAAAAGCTAGAGAGGTTGGCTCGAAAATCTTATTTTTGTTATTTGGATGGGTATTTGAATTTTTTCCAAATCCCCATTCATCCAACCAACCAAGAGAAGACTACATTTACATGCCTATATGGCACATTTACTTATCAAATGATGTCATTTGGCTTATGTAATGCCCCTACCACCTTTCAACGATACATGATGTCCATCTTTTATAATTTCATTAAAGATACAATGAAAGTTTTTTATGGATGATTTTTTGGTTTATGGTACTACCTTTGACCATTGTTCAAGCAATATTTTCAGGGTACTAGAAACGTGCAAGGAGGTGAATCTCATTCTCCATTAGGAGAAGTGTCATTTTATAGCACAAGAAGGAATTGTTCTTGGTCACTCAGTCTCTAATTGAGGCATTGCAATAGATAAATCGAAGATCAATATTATTGAAAAGATGTCGTCCTCAACTTCTATTAGAGGCATTTGAAGTTTCTTGGGTCACGCTGGTTTTTATCGGCAATTTATTGAAGATTTTTTAAAAATTCATAAACTTTAACTCAATTTCTTAACAAAGATGTGCCTTTGAAATTTAACTAATATTGTTTGGATGCTTTCAATAGGTTAAAAGAGGCATTGACCACTACCCCAGTAATGTAGCCTCCTGATTGGAGTATTCTGTTCAACGTGACAAGTGATGCAAGTGATTATGCAATAGGAGTGGTCCTTGAACAAAGAAAAAATGGAAATGTTTATGTAATTTACCATACAAGTTGAACTCTTGATGATATGCTACAACTAAGAAATAGCTCTTGGTAGTGGTATTTGAACTAGATAAATTTCAATCGTACTTAGTAGGATTGAAGATTATAGCTTTCACTGACCATACAACCCTTAAGTATTTGTTGACCAAGAAGGACACAAAGCCACACTTTATTAGATGGATCCTTTTAATCAAAGAGTTTAGCCTTGAAATTCAGGATAAGAAGGGTATCTAAAATCTAGTGGCTGATAATCTCTCTAGGTTAAGGCAAGACATGGATAGAAGTGAAGGGCGTGGCATTCCCTTCGATGATTCATTTTTGGATGATACCTTTTGAAAATCACAAGCTTGTATGCCCCATGATTTGCAAATTTTATAAACCATATAGCATGTGGGGTAATGTCACCAGAATTATCTTATCAACAAAAGAAGAATTTCCTCTCAAATGTTAGGCACAATTATTAGGACGAGCCTTATTTCTACAAGAAATGTGCAGACAAATTTTACAAAATATGTCTACTTGAAAAGGAAGTTGAAAGTGTCATATCTTATTATCATTATTCACCTTATGGGTGGGTCACGCCAACACTTCTGAGACAACTTCAGAAATTCTCCAAGCTGGTTTCTATTAGCCCAACCTCTTCGAGGATGTTAGAAAATATGGTATATCATATGATCTATGTTAAAGGATGGTTAACATATGAAGAAGAAATTCAATGTCTTTGAATAACGTCTTTGATGTTAAATTATTTGATGTTTGTGGAATTGACTTCAAACCCTTTCTATCATCGTACAACAGCAAATATATTCTAGTTGCGGTTTATTATGTCTTCAAATGGGTAGAGGCAGTGGCATCTTCCACCAACGATGTAAATGTTGTATTTTAGCTTTTCTAAAATCCTATATTTTTGAGGTTTGGTATTCCTAGAGTAGTTATTAGTGATGGTGGTTCTCATTTCAATAATCAACATTTTGGCACACTTTTGAAGAAGTATGGTGTTACTCATAAGATGGCCACACTGTACCATCCCACATAAGCGTACAAGTAGAAATTATTAATCGTAAGATAAAAGGGATACTTGAGAAAATAGTGGCTCGCAAGCACAAAGATTGGTCAATGAATTTGAATGATGGTTTATGGATAAGACACGAATTAGAATGATACCATTTGGTTGGTATATGGAAAACCTTTTCATTTGCCTATTGAATTTGAACACAAGGCATTTTGGGCGATAAGTGCAATCAATTATGACTTAAAGGCCACTATAGAAAGGAGGAAGCTCCAACTTAACAAGTTCGATGAGTTGATATTGGATGCCTATGGGAGTGCATGGATATATAAGGAGAGAACTAAAAGATGGCATGATAAATATATTAACCAAAGGGAGTTTCAAGAAGGAGATTTGTTGCTCCTCTTCAACTCTCATCTTAAGCTTTTTCTAAGTATGCTTTGTTCTAGGTGATTGGGGTTGTTCTATGTTTGCAAGGTCTATATATTTGGAGTTATTGATATTTGGAGTGAAGCCATGGAAACCTTCAAGGCCAATGGGTAGAGGTTAAAGTATTATGTAGTGGGTTCTCCAATTGAGAAGATGGGTATTCTTACCCTTCCCAATCTAATATATTCTCGAGTGTAAAAGGGGTTGAGCTCATGACCATTAAATAAGCATTTTTTTCTTTTTGCTTTTCTATCTTTCCTTTTATTAGTTCTTTATTTCCAGTGCTTATTTTGCATTGTTTTATTTTTATTTTTAGACATGTGACACCACGATTATGCATTGATGTCTTGGAGTATCTGTAAAGCAAAGAGATGACAAAGTGTTTTAGAATTAAGCTACCATGTCGTGTTGCCCAGAAATACCCTCCACCTCCACTACCACCATAGTGAGCAGTATGCCTTCTCCATTCCCTTCTTTTACTCTTTTCACACATAGGGGACAATGTGTCAACCAACATGGGGGGGAGATGTGTCACATGTTTTGCATTCTTTTTATGTTGAGTTTTATTTTATGTTATTTTTCAATCTTTATGTGTTTTTCTATTTTCTTATTTGAGTAAATGAAATGCCCCAAAATTTTCTAATATTAAAGATTATATTTAAATAAGTTTTTATTGAAATAAATTATTTTACTAAAATAAAAGGAAATTAAGTAGGGCAAATTAATAAAAAAATTTACAAATAGGTTAAGTAAAGGAAATTTGGGTATATTATCTAATTAAAGATTTTAAATTGGGAATTTATTTAAATAAATTATTTTATTCAAATTAAGAAAGAGAAAATAATTTCAAATTAATGTTAATTTTATAAATAATTTAATTAAATAAAGTTAGAGTAATTTATTAATTTAAAATGACAATTTTGGAAAATCTTTTAAAAATCCTAATTTAGCCTAAAATAAATTTAAATATTATTTTATTTAAATTTTATTATTTTTAAATACCCCAAATATTTTAATTAAATTATTTAACCCAACCTTCCTACTTTTTTTTCTCCTCCTTTTTCCTTTTTCCTTTTTCCTTTTCTTTCTTCCTTTTCCTTTCTTTTCCTTCTTCTTCTTTCCTTTTTTCTTTTTCTTCCCCGAACTGGGACTCGCTCGCGGCCTAGTCTTCCTTCCCCTTTCTCTTTTCCTTCAGTGCGGCCCAGCCCGCGCGACCGTCGCCCTTGCTGTCCCTTGTCGCGCTCTGTTGTACCTCGTTTACTTCAAAAACGCGGTGTCCCATTTAATCGTCCCTAACCCTCGCGCCGAACCGCCCGGTTTTCCCTTCCTTTTTCTTTCTTTTCTCTCCCCCGAACTGCCGGTCCAACCTCCCCCACCTTCTTCTTCCTCCTCCAGCCCGACGCCATAACCGCAACCTTCCTCCTTCCCTCAAAAATGGCGGCGCCGGCCACACGTGGCATGACCAGCCTTCCTCCCGCCCATTTTCTTCCTCTCGACTCCCACTTCAATTTGAAATACCCCACTCTCCATTTCTTCCTCACGTTTGCCCACATTTCCCTCTCGAAGGTCGGGCAAAATTTTGAAATTGTGCTACCCAATCAACGACAAAACCGTCCCATTTTCCCACCGAAATTGATCTTCTAGTAACCTCCACAACTCGATTCTACCCTCCACCACTATAAATACCCCGCATTTGGCCTAAAATCGAGCTTCCTTTTTCCCGAAACCCTAAGTACCAGTCTGTGCTCCACCTTGACTTTAGATGCCTCGTTCTCCTCCGATAGCCAACCTCGTCGCCTCTTTTTCATCCCAAACTCTTCCCCGAAACGCCATCTAATTAACTAAACTATTCTCAACCTTCGATTTTCCTTGCACAGGCCTCCATAACCGTGCAAAGTTTGCTAGTTATCTCATCAGAGTTTTTACCCCGAAGCCTTAAACCACCGTCCACGACCACATCTGCCACTTCTGCTACCCTCTAAACCACCCAATATCTCCTTCTAAGTCTCCTCCACCGACCCATAAACTTAATTTATTTTTCTCCTTTCCCCTTACCTTTTTTTCTTCATTTTCACCCCCACTTAGATCACTTTTCCGGCCACCTCCGGGCACCACCGCCGGTGCCACCCATCCCGTCCGACTCAAGGTGAAACCCTAGACCTTTTAAACACTTCCTTTTGATTTATTGATAATTATTATGCTTTTATCCTAATTTTTAATGTTAATTCGATTTTAATTATTAGTATTATTGTTATCAACTGAATTCTAATTGATAAATTTTGTTGACAGGTTTCGGAGTATTCTTGAGTTAGATAAATTATTATTCTCGAATTTTGTTTATTTAATGGAATTATTACATGTTTACTATTATTATAAATATTATTATTATTAGTGTAATCATTTAATTAATATTGTAATTATTTCAGGAGGGTTAGAAACCTAAAATTTTAACTAAGTCTCGCACCAGTTCTTTTTACAACTATTATTAACATTTTTAACATTATTACTAATTATATTATTATTATTATCTTTATTAACTTTTATATTATAAGTATATATATATATAATATTAATATCATTATTACATTTTTGAATAGTGTTATTATTAAATGGAGTGATTTTGAAAGCCACCTTGTAATTTTAAGAACTATGGTATTATTAATATTAATATTCTACTAATAAGAGTGTTATTAATAATGTTTTACTTTTATTATCATCATTATTATTACTATTACTAATACTATTTTGGTGAAGGGTAGAAACCCTTATATCACCACCCTTTTTGAATGGAAATAGTAATTAATTGTAATTTTAAGTAATATTTTGTATAGTTAATTATTGTGTAATAGTGTTTTAATTAAAAACAAAATCTTAGAATAGGTTAGAAAATAATTAAATTTTATAAGGGAGCCTAATTCTAGTATATTTTTATATAATAGGTGAACCCAGTCAAACCCCTCAAGTGGAATAGGAGCGTGCACCAAGACCGGTGTCGTTTTAGGTAAGGGTTTACTAAGGCCATTTGTGTGTTTATATGCATTATGTGCTTCATATGCCATGTATTCTATGTTTATTATTATTAATTATTTCGTATGTGGCATGATTATAGAGTTGAAATATGTTGGTATGAATAAATCATAGCATAAAGATTATGTGTATGTTTAGGTTATTATTATTGTATGATATGGCCTTAAGATATGCATATTAGGGTTGTAAAATAATGATGGGGAGTGTAACAATGTGGTGTTAGGGTTTGCATGAAATGACATGATGCTAGGGTTTTGCATGAAATGTGGTGTTAGGGTTGCATGGAAGCATGTCTACGTGGAGCTAGGGTTTGCATACGAATTAGGGTTTGCATGGAAGTGTGGTATGTGGAATTAGGGTTTGCATGGGAGCTAGGATTTGCATGGAAGTGTGGTACGTGGAGTTAGGGTTTGCATGGGAGCTAGGATTTGCATGGAAGTGTGGTACGTGGAGTTAGGGTTTGCATGGGAGCTAGGGTTTGCATGGAAGGGTGGTACGTTGAGTTAGGGTTTGCATGGGAGCTAGGGTTTGCATGGAAGTGTGGTACGTGGAGATTGGGTTTGCATGGGAGTTAGTGTTTGCATGGAAGCGTGGGTCACGTGTAGTTAGGGTTTGCATGGGAGCTAAGATTTGAATGGAAACGTGGTTTACATGGAGTTAGGGTTTGCATGGAGTAGGGTCTGCATGGAGTTAGGGTTTGCATGGATTTAGTCATGCATGTCTGGGCAAATATTTGTGAATGACAGATGTTTTTGAATAAAATATTTAAGACACTAATACCTTAAAGTGGAATATATTGAGACGGGAACAGCCGATCCACCGATTAGGAATAGTGGTTAGGGTTTTACCCTATGTGTGACCGATCCACCGGTAATAATAGTGGTTAGGACATGAGATCCTATGTGTATCTGGCCCACCGATTATAATAGTGGGGGATCTCGAGCTCAATAAAGACAAACCAGATCGTTAATGTTATTAAAAGATACTAATTACTTACAGTGGAACATCATGCGAGTAGGAACCAAGCCGATCCACTAGTCAGGAATAGTGGTTAGGGTTTTACCCTCTATGTGACCGATCCACCGGTAATAATAGTGGTTAGGGCATGATGCTCTATGTGTGACCGACCCACCGGTTATAATAGTGGGGTGTTCCTATTTTCGCATGGATATGATAAAAGGCATGGTGTACATCGACTTTTGATAAAAGAGAGATTAAATTATTAATCTGGACCTTTTTGGGCCTTATGTGTGGACTTGTTGATTTTGGACTATGGTTTTCACCTTATGCTTTTTATGTACCATATGTATGAGTTGTAATTGTATGTGATCCTTATCTTGCATGATTTAATGTGTTATATGCCGGCCTTGGTACTCGGTACCTTAGTCAGTACGTAGCGTACTAATCACCCGTTTCATGGGTGCTGCTCATTCCCACGAGCTAGGGATGTAAACGGGGCGGGTTCGGGTCGGGTATACCATACCCGTATCCGTACCCGATAAGAAAATCCGTACCCGAATCCGTACCCGTACCCGAACGGATATCCGTTGACATATCCGTATCCGTATCCGTCGGATATCCATTACCCGACGGATTATCCGTTTACCCGTTAATGGATATTGTCCAACGGATAAATCCATTACCCGACGGATAAACCCATTTATAGTTAAGCCAAATGACAATTTTAACCTTAATTTATACTATATTTATTTTAAAATTAAGGGTAAAAGGGTAATTATATATCGGGTAAACGGGTACGGATATGGATACGGGTATGGTTACGGGTACGGGTATGGATATCCCATACCCGTATCCGTACCCGAACCCGACGGGTATTTTTTTCTATCCTCCATATCCGTATCCATATCCGTTTATCCATATCCGTTTAAGTATCCGCCGGATAAAATCCGTCGGGTTTCGGGTAATACCCGCCCCGTTTACATCCCTACCACGAGCAGAAGGCCCGTCTGACCTATTGCAGGTAGGAGACACCTACTTTGATGCTATCGAGGTCTACGGGACATCAGGAGGGGCAGAGTGATAGCTGGGCTGGATCGATTCTAGAGAGACGTGGTCGTCTTCTTTTTAATTTATGACTCGTGTCATTTTTATTATGTTTAAGTTGCGGAAACAACTTTATTAATGTTGTTTAATTATTATTTGAAAAACAATAGTTGGTATTTCAAATTATGTAAGACTTGTGCGTACTCTGATTTCCGTTTTTATAAATTTGAATTTATATGGTATTACTGATAATGTTTTCTTAGCCTTAGCACTTGGTACCGGAACGGTAGAAGTAAACTGGTCTGGTACTAAGTGTGGCGGTACCATCCCCATAATTCACGGGTTTTAAATTAAGTGTTTTAATTTCTTCTGCTTTAAAAAAATAGTGAATTTTGGGGTGTTACAAGTTGGTATCAGAGCGGTTGGTCCTTTTGGCCACGCTCGTTTTCAAAAATAAAATTTGGTTTATGAAAATTTTATTAGATTTTGAAGTGTGTTTCGAAAGCTTTTCGGTATCTGATCTTTTCAAGTTGATTTCGGGAAATAAAATGGAGTCTGAAAGGTTATTTGAATTTTGAAAAGAAATTCCGCCATAATCAAAAACTCCTTCTGTTTTAAGTTTTGGAGTCGGCCACGATGAGGAGTACAAGGGTAGATTAGGGTTTTTCTTTAGAAATAGGAAATTGTGTTAAAATAATCTCGAATCAGTGGGTTCGTTTCTAAAATACTTTCTTTGTTGTAGCAAAATGGCAGCCAATGGTAGGATCAACCGCCTAGAGGAAGCAATCACTGCATTTTTAGAGTTCACCCAGCGATCTCAAGGTGCTGGAGAAGACTGGTTGAGGAGGGTTACCGGACATCGTCCTCCAACGTACTCAGGGGAGGAAGATCCAGTCGTCTTAGAAGGATGGATACAAGATCTGGACCGCACGTTTGAGGCCGGTGACTGCCCACCAAACCGACGGCCTAGCATCGCAGCCTTTTTTCTCTGGGGCGTTGCAGACGCCTGGTGGGAGGAGTTCCGTACTAGAGAGGGTCCTCCAGCTACTTGGGAGGCTTTTAAGACCGCCCTCCGTACTTGATTCTATCCCGAGAGCCTAAGGAGGGATAAGCTTCGGGAGTTCATGCAGCTCACGCAGGGACCGATGACGGTTCGCCAGTATTACGCTCGGTTTACGGAGTTGCTCCGATTCCCTCCAGGGATCGCCGCTAGTGAGTCCACGATAGTCTTCCAGTTCAAACAAGGATTAAATTTTAGCATCTACCGCATGATGGGTGCCATGCCGTTTACAAACCTAGCGTCCTTGTATAAGCGTGCCTACATATCAGGCACGCTGGTCCACGAGCAGGCTGCCATCCTTAAGAAGAGGAAGCCAGAAACTCAGAGTTCCGGGAGCAGGAATCAGCCTAGGGTCGGAGAGTCCAGGAGGCCACCACCGAGAGATCACCACAGAGACCAAGGACCCTCACGAGGCCCAGTATGCAGGAGGTGTAGTCGGGTCCATCCGGGAAGGAACTGCGCCGGGTGATTAATTAATTGCTTAAACTGTGGGAAGCGGTGACACAAAGCAGTAGAGTGTTGGAAGCCACCTCATATCGAGTACCTGGCACCGTACCCTCAAAAGTATGATTGTCACATCTATAGGTGTTACATATAATATGAAAAAAAATTGAAAGAAAAATGAGCATTCCTTTGAGACCTTGAGTGGAAAAAGGATGAGCCAAAAGTGATTTGATATATGTCTATTGCATGGGGGAGTTCTAGGGAATCAACTAAAAGAAAAATTATGTCGATTCTATTTTCCAATGTTGATGAGTCGACTCACTCACATTCACATACAAAAAAACTTACAGAAACATCATCTCCTTGTAAGACATGAAACTTGATTTCTATTTAAATTTGGATTGAGTAAATCACTTATGCATCCCATCATTTTCTCTGTCTTAACCGTCCACCTTGACTTTTGTGCCCTATTCATTTTACTTGAGGACAAGGAACAATTTAAGCATAGGGGAGTTGATAAGTAGGTAAAATGACTAATATTAGGATGATTCTTCCTCTCTCTATATGTTCTTATTTCCGTGGATTCTTTATGTATATTGTTGGATTTTTTTATATTTGATGACACTACGTCTTTTGGCATTTTGTTTTGTAGGTGCACTCAATAGGTGCAAATAAGGCTAATATAACGCAATATGAAGGCTTTTATTAAAATGTGAATAATTTTTCCTTTGACTAAATCTTAAAAATGCAAGGAACAAAAGTTATAGATTTTCTTCTCAGCTTGCCAACACATCTAATATCACCTTTTTTCAACTCCAAACGAAGAAGTTATTAGCCAACACGACCTACCACGTTGATAAACGTAGTCATGCAAATTTTTAGCGTTATTACTTAGTCTCTATTATGTCTATTGATTTAGTTCCAAGTGAGTAGATTTATTTTCTAGGATTAGATCTAGTCTAAATTATTGATTCATGATAAATTAGTTTAATTAATATTTTGATTACTTGAATTCTTGATTTCAATTGTTAAATTATTCACTTATGGTTGAATTGCTTGATCTCTGATTTGACTAAACATAGGTTTTAATCTAAAAACTGAAAGGTGAAGAATAATAACTACAAATCTAACAATTGAATAGGAGAATCAAACCAGAAAAGTATGCAAGAGTCTCTTGGGGATTTAACTGATTTAGCATAGAACGTAATATATTTAATTTGATTTAATACCATAAAAATAGGTTATTAACTTGGATTAGATACGACTTTAGACCTACAAAGAGGCTATTAGATAATGTAGGTTATTTCATCCTCTCAATTTATTAATTAGGTAATTGTTTGGCAATTAAATTGATCATTTATTAATTATTGATTAATGATGATAATCCAATCCTAGGCCTTTAATTAGATTTGTATTACCATTAACATTACTATTTGATTTTATTTTGTTAGACATTTTCTACTACCCAAATTTTATTTGTCTAGAAATTCATAAATGGTTAAGATTTAATAATTAACAATAACGTTCCTGTGGGATACGACCTTGTAGCTACAACGAACCCGTGTGCTTGCGGATTTGGCCCATAAAGTTGGTGAACTTATATTTTTGGAAGACTTCTATGTTTTGGATGTGGATAAAAGTAGCTTGAGTCCAATGTCATTGCTCTTAGGAAGGCCCTTCATGAGAACCACTCATATGAAGATAGATATTCATACCGGTTCTCCCTCTATGGAGTTTGATGGAGAAGTCATAAGCTTCAACATCTTTAAGGTCATGAGGTACCCCATGGATGACCATTCTTGTTATACTATTAAAACCATTGACCTTTTGGCATAGAATTATTTTGAGGAATATGAGGATGATCTATTGGAAACCATTCTTATGAAATGCTTAGGATTAGATGAGAAAGGGGAAGATAATTCTTTAGAGGAGATAGAGATGATACTTTCCCCACATCTTGTGCATATTGTGGCACACATGGAGGCAAACCCTCCATATCGGTATGGGTTCCCTATTTTTTTTTAGTTCCTTTAGATACTAACAAACATATACCTTATGTGATTCAAGCCCCTACATTAGAGCTCATGCCATTACAGGATCATTTGAAGTATGCATGCATAATTAGGAGATATTGAGACCCTTCCGATGATCATATCTTCGGAGTTGATAGAAGAGTAAGAAAGCAAGATATTGTAAGTCCTTAGAACTCACAAAAAAAATTATTGGATGAAAGTTAGTAGACATCAAAGGGATAAGTCTTACCATTTGTGTTCATCGCATACTTCTTAAAGAAGGAGCTCAGTCGGTTAGAAAACCTCAACACAGGCTTAATCATCCTATGATGAAAGTAGTAAAAAAGGAAATCATCAAGCTTTTGGATTGTGGATTCATCTACTTGATCTCAAATTATAAAGGGGTGGTGCCTATTCAAGTGGTACCTAAAAAGTGGAGGGTCACTATAGTGATGAATGAGGAGAATGATCATGTCTCACAAATAACAGTGTCTGGACATCGGATATGCATTGATTATAGGGAGTTGAATTCCACGAAAAGAAAATGCCTTTTCCTATCACCATTTATTAATCAAATGCTCAAGAGATTAGCTGGTCATTCCTATTATTGCTTCCTAGGTGGGTACTTCGGTTACAACCAAATTTACAGAGTAGAGGAGAATCAAGAGAAAACAACCTTTACATGCCCATTTGACACATTTTCTTATCGATGCATGACCTTCAGACTATACAACACCCCTGGTACATTCCAAAGATATATGGTTAGTATTTTTTCTAATTACATTGGGAAGATTATTGAGCTTTCTATGGAGATTTTAGTATCTTTGGTGATACTTTTGATTCTTGCCTTAACAATCTGATTTTAATTTTAAAAGGATGTGAAGAAAGTAACCTTATACTTAATTGGGAAAATTGTCATTTTATGGTGATACAAGGAATTGTACTTGGTTATATTGTCTCATCTAGGGGGCTAGAGGTTGATAAAGCTAAAATAGATGTTGTGCGCTAATTACCCTTTCCCATTTGTGTAAGAGACGTCGGTTATTTTCTTAGACATGCAGGATTCTATCAACGGTTCATTGATGAGTTCATATTTTGACATACTTTATATCCTTATAATCTTAGTTTTTAGTATTTTATTTAAGGAATATATGTGAATAATTATGATTTTATACTTAAGTAATAATAATTGTATACATTTTATTATTTGAGCTAAAATGATAGAAATTAAATAACTTTAGAGTATAATATTATTTATTAATTATTTATAATTTTATTTTGTACATAAAGTATAAAAAAATAAAAAGAAAAGAAAAAAAGGGGTTGGGCCTTTGGAACGAACAGCCCAAGGACCAAAGGACCAAAGGCCTGTCAGCAAAAAAAAGAGCCAAATGAGAGCATATAGGGCCGATCTAGAGGGAGAACGCGGAAAACAAAAAAAATAGAAAAGAAAAAGACTATTGTAGCCAAAGAAATAGCAAGGACAGTTGTAAGAAAAAAAAGAAACAGAAGAGGCCCAGCAAATAAGGCTAACCTAGAGGGGGCAACAGAGAGAAGGAGAGAGTAGAAGGAAAATGGCTCAGGAATAAAAGCACAAAAGAACAAGGCTGACGTGCAGCAGAGTAGAAAATTAAAGAGAGAAGAACGGGAGAGAGGAGCTGCCAGCATAAAGAAAAGTAAGCAAGCATAAGCAGCAAGATTGAGGAAGGTCGGCATGAGACATAGACCGATAAAAAGTGAGGAGAGGAAGCAGGCAGCTGAAGCACAGAATCCAATAGAGTTAGGGCACATCTGTGAGGAGAAAAAAAATAAAAAACATTACACGAAAATCAAGGGTGTCGAGAAAAAAGAGAAATAAGTAGAGAAAATTTTATACCAGTAAAATTTATTTCAGATGAAATTAATTTTTCATCAATAAATTCTTGATCTTTCATCCATAAATAATTATAGTTATTTCTTTCTATATTTTTAATTTGTGTAATTAATTTGATAACTATGGCTAGATAATTATTTATTACTAGGGAATAGATTGAAACCTTATATTAAGGTTTGAGATATGATTTTATTTTTCTTTGTCTTGTGATATTGTTATTTGATTATATTTTAATTGCTATTGTTTATATATATATATATATATATATATCTGTCATATATAATTTATATGCTGCATGCCTTATTCTAATTTTCTTACAGTGATAGTATGTAGGATTATTTACCTGCTAGATGGCTATATTAATATGCTAAAATTTATATGTATAAATTACAACTAGGTTGGATAACAATTCCCTTAATAGTTGTGATTCTAACCGAAGTAGTAAAACATTTAGATACGTATGGATCAAAGAAGGAAAATACAGGTAGACATAATTAGCGTACTAATTTGGGTACTTAGATTGAAATCCTTCCAATTATACTTAATACATTAAATATAGTTAAATATAGGAGCTACTTGTTGCTACTATACTGCTAGTATTTAATAGGATTAATATTAGTGATTTGTCGTATTAATTAATTTAGGGAATAATATATGGTGTATGGACCTACTTTTGGTGTACAACTTGGTCGATCTCTTTCTCATGATTAAATTATGACTTAGAAATTAATATTATATTTTGACCTAATCTAGTAGTGGATTTTGAATTCCCTAACATATTTATCATATTTGTGATTATTCATTATTTTCATTATTATTTTGTTTATTACTTTTATCGCTTCTATTAATTTTCTAATTTTATAATCCCCTTTAGTATTTTTTATATTTATTTATTTTGTATGATTTAGGTTTTTTATTTTTATTTTTTCAAAGTTAGTTAAATAGAGGTGAGCCATCTTAATTCTCGGTATAGAACGATACCCTTTTTTTTTTACCAATACTACAATAGACAACAAGAGAGTTTAAATTACGTGCTAGCTAAAGGACTTTTCTAGTATTGCATGACCATTGATATGTCTTTTGCAGAAGGATGTGTCTTTTGATTGGAGTAAGGAGTGTTAAAAAGCATTTGATGAACTCAAAAAGGTCCTAATGATAACCTTGGTGATGCTACCTCTAGATTGATTCCTACCATTTGAGATCATGTATGATGCCTCTGGCTATGCAATTGGTGTGGTATTGGGACAATGAAAGGATAAAAAGCCATACATAATCTATTATGCTTCAAGTACTCTTAATGACGCTCAGTTGAATTATTCTACTACCGAGAAAGGATTTTTAGTAGTGGTATTTGCTCCTTAAATTTTTTTATCATATTTACTTCAAACTAAAGTTATCATTTTTATAGACTATGCAACATTGAAGTACTTATTGTCTAAAAAGGAAGCAAAGCCCCAGTTGATAAGATGGGTTATGTTGATATAAAAGTTTAACGTGGATATAAAGGATAAGAAAGGAAGCGAGAACATAGTGGCAGATCATTTGAATCGCGTGATTCAAGATGGTGAACCTATACTATTGATTGAAAATTTTCTGGATGATTAGCTCTTTGGGATATAGATAAGTACATCATAATTTGCCGATAATGTGAACTATCTTGTTACACATGAGCTACCTACTGATATGCCATGATCTGTGAGAATTAAGATTAGAAAGGAGGCATACCAATATGTTTGGGATGACCCCTATTTGTGAAAATTTGGTACTGATGGTACAGTGAGGAGATGTGTGGATGATTTTGAATTTGAGCATATTTTATCATAATGTCATACTTTACATTGTGGAGGACAATTTGGTGCTAAAAAGACCGCCTTTAAGGTTCTAAAAGCTAGTTTTTATTGGTTTATACTATTTTGAGATGCTAGCACTTATTGCATGGGATGTGGCAGGTTACAAAGATCAAGTAACATTGGTCCTAAAGATCAAATGCTCACAAAGCATAATGTTGAAGAGGTGTAATTACAGGAAGCACCCACCTTGAATGAGTAAATCAATATCACTTTAAGTTGAAGACATAAAAACAAGCGCTACTTGGAATGCAACCCAATGTGACAAGAGAGTTGTCTACCTTTTTTTATCTCTCCATACTTAAAATTGCACGTTCCTTTAGTTGTCTACATATTGAGGACAAGGTGTGATTTAGGTGTTAAGATGTGAGTGTTTTTGTTTGCTTGCATGTTTTAGTGTGTTTTTGCGCACACACACACACACATAATAATGTGTGTGTGTGTGTGTGTGTTTGTGGTGTATTTAGAGTCTTAAGAACCCTTAACTAGTTAATTATGAGTATGTCTTTGAATTCTAACCAAAAGATGATCATAAAATTGAGATAAAGTGAGTGGAAATTTTTTTGTGTTAATTTTAAATTAAGGAACAAATATCAACATGTCTAGATGTGAATGGAGCAATAACATGTATGATTTTCTAACCTCTAACATGACATATTGAGATTCATAACATTCCATAGCGAGCTTTTGAGTCATATATACCTTCATTTTCTAAATGAAATAATCTATATGTCGTAGCTTCAAATTATCTTTGTAGATCTCATATACATTTAATTGCTTTGATCAAATTACTTGCCATAACTCTTGTAATGGATGTTAGAGATTACTAGAACTTACTATTATGCTAGTCGAAGCTTATAGTCAAAACATGCTCTAATTGAGAAAATGATAAAGGCAACATAGGATTTTCTACCACATGATCAATAGCTTGAGTCCTAATTTGTGTACACAAGATGTACACTCCATAGTAGCCCTTTGAGCCTGTACATTAAATAACTGTTAGGCCTTATCCTTACCCTTGCCTGGAGATAGTGGAAAGGGATCAATTTATTATATTATGAACATAGAGTGGTTGTGTATATGATATTGTGTGGAAGAAATATATATATTTATGTTGAGAAAGGATTTGGTTATATTTGGTGATGGAGATGGATATATATATATATATATATATATATATATATATATATATATATATATATTTGTTGTTTAGTCATTGGTTTCTTTGTTTAAAAGAAAATATTAAAAAAATGATGAATGAAAAAAGAAGAATAAGAAGAAGAAAGTGATATGACATAAGGGAAAGAGGGAGATATGAAGATGATTTTGAGAAAGTTTAATTCATGTTCTAATTTTTTTTATTATCTCATTGTTCTAGTTTGGTGTTAAGGTTGAGGTGTGTATTATTGATAATCAATGATGTGGAGCTGATACTTATATTTCATCTAATTATTAGGGTTACACTAGTTTTTGGATTTTTAGCACCACAATCCTATAATACTCGGTACATTTTAAATTTAACCCTGTTACAACCTATAAGTAAGTCCTATTTGATTCTTGAGATGGGCAGCCTTTATTCTGATGGAGATTAATCACAAGACTTAAGTATACGGTTTGGTCTATTTGGCAGGTATTTGATATCCTTCATTAGGTTTTTATTCACAAAAATATGTGTGAGTGGTTTGTTATTTTTATCATCTTATCACATGTACTTGAGTGTTTTATACAATTGTAGCCATGGATGTGAGAGATAAAAATAAAGGTTATCCACGGTGAGAATAGTCTTGATGTGACTAAGGCATGGTAACTTTTCATCCATATTATTGCTTTGTTGATATCGGTCATGTTTATTTGTAAACCATACGTTAAAATTAACCCTTTAAATTTTCCAATGATGAATCTTGGTTGAGTGATAATCTAGGTGTTATGAAAGTAAAAGATTCTGAGACAACAATAGTTAAGGGTGTTAGGTGTGTTTTTATTTTTCTATTTGAATTATGTGTGATTTTGTAAGTATATTGTAACACCCCAAAATTCACTACTTTTTTTTTGGAAAGCGGAAGTAATTAAAATAGAAATACTTAAATCAAAACCAGTGAATTAAAACTTGTGAATTCTGGTGATGTTACCGCTATACTTAGTACCAAACCGGTTCTCTCCAACCGTTTCAATACCAAGTGCTAAGGCTAAAAGAAAAGAGTAATCAACTATAAATCAAACAATATATACTTCAAATAAGCGTTAAACAGTAGTAAAACAAAAATCAAAGTGCGAAATCAAAATTTCTCTAAGGGAATAATCTTACAATCAATAAAAGATTTATTAGAAATACTCAATACAAATAATAAATTAAAAAGGATAAATCCGATACAGAAGAAATAACAAAAGGAAATGGAATCACATAAAGACGGAATTATGGCCACAACTCTCTCGAACTTTGAGCCAAAACATTCTCAACACTCAGCCCCGCTGGATGTCTCGCCCCACCTGCACAAAGTCAAAAAGGCATACTACTCGTGGGAATGAGCAACACCCATGAAACGGGTGATCAGTACGCTACGTATTGAGTAAGGTAACCGAGCACTAAGGCCAACACATAACAACATATAAATAATGTAGAATAATAATAGAGCATAATCACCAACATGATATCATAATTGCATATGACCATCCAGGTAAAAGTACATAGGCCCATTTATAGGCTAGATTAATTATTTAATTAATCTCTGATCAGAATTTGATTCACACCATGATTTTTATCAATTCCATGCGAGTACAGGAGCACCCCACTATTATAATCGGTGGGCTGGTCACACATAGAGCATCATGCCCTAACTACTATTATTACCGGTGGATTGGTCACAAATAGGGTCAAACCCTAACCACTATTATAACCGGTGGATCGGTCACATATAGGGTAAAAACCCTAAGCACTATTCCTAACTAGTGGATCGGCTCGATTCCTACTCGCATAGTGTTCCACTGTAAGGAATTAATGTCTTTCACTTGCCTTAGCAAAACCCTAGTTTATTTTCATTGAGATCGGGATCTCCCACTATTATAATCGGTGGGCCAATCACACATAAGACTTCATGTCCTAACCACTATTATAACCGGTGGATCGATCACATATAGGGTAAAATCCTAACCACTATTATTACCGGTAGATTGGTCGCACATAGGGTAAAACCCTAACCACTATTCCTGACCGGAGGATTGGCTGGTCCCTTATCAATATCTTCCACTTTAAGTAATTAATATCTTAAGTATCTTATTCACAAGCTTAGACCCAAACATGCATGACTGCCTTCTATAGTTCTCATCCTCCAACCCTAGTTATTCCCACCATACCATGGTAACCACACAAGCCCTAACTCCGATGCAACCATTACTCTCACATGCAACCCTAGCTCCATGTAACCCTAGTTCCCATACAAAACCCTAACACCACCGTACCACCCTAAAACCACCATGCAGAACCTAATACCACCATGCAAACACTACTCCATGCAAAACCCTAGTTTCCATGCAAACCCTAACTCCACGTAACCCACACTTCCATGCAACCCTAGCTCCCATGCAAACTCTAACTCCACGTAAACCCCACTTCCATGCAACCCTAACTCTATCATACAAACTCTAATACTACCATGCAACCATTAATACCACCATGCACACCCTAATACCACCATACAACCATAATACTACCATGCATAACTCAAATACCACCATGCACCATTAATATCACCATGCAAACCCTAATACCACTATGTAACCATTAATACCACCATGTAAACCCTAATACCACCATACAAACCCTAGATTTCGTCATACAAAACCCTAAATTCAATCCACACAAAACCAATGATCCATCCATACCAAACCTTAGATTCAAACCATATAAAACCCAAAGATTCGTCTGTATAATACAATTGATTAGATTCTCTCATTCATAACCACAAATTAGATTCTCCCATACAAGACCATAAGTTAGATTCTTCCACATATAAACCATAAATTAGAATATCCCATATAAACCATAAATTAGATTCTCCCATATGACATCATATATTAAATTCTCCCATACAAAATCATCCAAACCATAAATTAGATTCTCTTATACAAAACCATAAATTAAACTCTCCCACACAAAATCATAAAAATCATAAATCAGATTCTCCCACACGAAACCCTAAAATTCTCCATTTTATTCTTCCACTCATGAATCATTAAAATAATTAGGTCAACTCATCTCCCTTGGTCAACCTCTTTCCCTATCCTCCATTTTCATCCTTTCTCCCACACAAACCACATCAACACCCTCACATGCATGCCTTACAGGGTCACAACACATTTCATCATATATAATTAATACACATGCCATATAACAATACCAGAACATGCTTAAACTCCACGTCATACCATATACGATATAGTTACAATAATAAACATATGATACATAGCATGCAAAGCACATAATGCATATAAGCACACAAAAGGCCTTAGCACCCCTTACCTAAAACGACATCGATCTTGGAGCATACTTCTATGCCTCCTTAGGGCTTTGACAAATTAATAACATATTAATGGAAATACCATTAACAAATTTAAAACTTTACTAAAGATATAAGAAATAATAGAAATATTATAAAAATTGATAATATAGGGTTAAAGACTTTGCCCTAATAATAATAATAATACTAAAATAATAATAGAAAATATACTAAAAATAATATCAATGAGAATATAAATAAGAATAATAACAATAGTAACAATAATAATAATAAAAAGGATATTATTCAAAAATAAAGTAAAATAAAGGCTTTGACTCCTTTACCAAAATAATACTAATAATAATAATAATAGCAAAACTAATAGTAAAGTAGTTGTAATACTAATAATGAATTAATAATAATAGTAATTCAAAATAGTAATAATAAAAATAATAATTATAATAATAAACACATATTAATAGTAATAATAATAGAAACAATAAGAATAATAATAAAATCAAAATAAAAATACAATAGGGCTTCAGCCCTCAACAGAAATAATAATCAAAACATTAATATTAATAACAATAATAATACATATTAAAAATGGAAATAATAATAATAATATGATTTATATTAGAATAATTGAAATAAAATAATTTAAGGCTTGTAAAAATAGGAAAAAGGGTTGAGAGGGTCTAGGGTTTAACCTTAGGCTGGCAGGGATAGGTGGCACCGGCGGTGGTGCACGGAGGCAGTGGCGGTGGCGGTGGCCGAAAAAATGGAAGAAAAAGGGAAAATTTGAATGCTGGGAAAAAGATAGGGAGAATCAAGGTGGGAGTAGAGGTATTTAGAGTTGCCCAGGAGGAGATGAACAAAATAAGGGTGGCGGCGGCGGTGGCCGAATGGGAGAGAAGAAGAGAAAGAGAGGAGGAGAGGTAGAAAGAGGAAAAGAAAGGTAGGGGAAGATAGAGGGTGGTCTGCAGAATAATTTGGGAGGCGAAAGAAGCGGCGACAGCGGCGGAAGAGGTAGCTAATGGTGGTTCGAAGGATGGCGGAGACAGAAAATAAGGTTGATCGGGAAGGCTACTTCACATAGTTGGGGTGGCTTGTGCAGGAAGAATCGATGGGGATGGATGATTTGGTTAACTAGAGGGCGGTGCAAGGAGTAATATGGTGGCCAGAAAGGGCTTCAAAGTTGGCCGACAGAGGCGGACGAGGTTTCTAAAGGAGAGGTGGCGGCAAGGTCAGGATTCTGGAGAAAACAACCAAAGTTTGATACAAGACAGTGTAAGGGGGTATTTATAGATTTTAGAAGGGAGATTAGGGTTTTGTGGGACGGCTACGGGGTAAGGTGGGTAGGGTTCCGGTCGTCGGTGGCGAGGTTGGCAGGCAAAAATCAAAACGGCAGAAGGGTAGCTAGCAGGGAGAAAGGGTAAAACGTGTGAGAATAAAGGAGTTCATTGGGTCGAAATGATAGGCCGATCAGTGAGGGAAGAGAGGGGAAAAACTGATCGGCCAAATCGTGCGAGATCGGTGGCGAAGAATCAGGGTGGGCGGCAGCGATGTTGTAGGTCGAAGGTCGGCAGGGTTGGCAAGTGCGAGGGGCTGGGGGAAGAAGAAGAGGGGTTGGGCCAGGTAGTTCGGGAAAAAGAAAAGAAAAGAAAGGGAAGGCAGACCGGGCCGGTCGGCTGGGTGAATGGTTAATTAAATGAAACGCGGAGTTTTTGGGTAAAAGGACAAAAACGCGACGCTCTGGTTGCCGCAGAAAAGAAGAAAGAAGGAAACGAGAGTGGGCCGCGGTAGGATAAAAGGGAAGTGGGCCACGCCAGGCCCAAATCGGGGGAGGGGAGGAAGAAAAAGAAAAGAAGAAAGAAAAAGAAAGAAAAAAGGAAGAAAGAAAAAGAAAAAGGAAAAAGGGAAAAAGAAAAATAGTGGGTTGGGTTAATTAAATTAGTTAGGATATTTGAAATATTTAAAAATAATAATATTTAAATAAAATAATATTTAAATCCCTTTTTAGGCTAAATTAGGATTTTTAAAAGATTTTTCATAAATTCCATTTTAATTAGCAAAACACCCTAATTTTCTTCCATTAAATTATTTATAAAATTAATATTAATTTGAAACTATTTTCTCCTTCTTATTTTAAATAAAATAGTTTATTTAATTAAAAATAAAATCCTTAATTAGCTAAAATACCTAAATTTCTCCTAATTAAAATACTTATAAATTTATTCTTAATTTGCCCTACTTAATTTCCTTTTATTTTAATAAAAATAGTTTATTTAATTAATTTTCATAATAAAACCTCATTTAAATATAATTTTTAAAATTATAAATTTTTGGGGTATTTCATATATCATTTTTGAAATCCTCATGAGACCTTAAATTTCCTCTAAAGGTGACATAGGATTTTTAAGGGTTTATTACACATGATAAGTGCAATCGTAAAACCTTAAAAATGGTCTGTTAGTTTTATTTTTATTATTTTCTTCAATTCAAATCATGTCTTGCTTGAGGACAAATAAGAAGCTAGGTGTGGAGGTATTGATGAATACATATTTTTTTTATCCTTTTAATCTTAGTTTTTGATATTTTATTTGAACAATTTATGAAGATAATTATAATTTTATACTTAAGTGATAATAATAATACCATATATTTAATTATTTAAGCTAAAATGAATGGGTTTAAAGTATAAGATTATTTATTAATTCTTCTAATGCTATTATGTAGGTAAAATAAGAAGAACAAAAAAGGGTTTCGGTCCTTTAGACCAAAGGCTGAAGACTAGAAAAATTGACACAAATGAATGCCATCAAAAGGGCATAAAAAAAAGAAAAGAAATGCCATACATTGGCCTAGAAAATGATAGAAGAGAGAGGTGGTGCAAATAAGAAAGAGAGAAGAGAGAGGGACATGACAAAAAGGAAGTGAGGCGTAGAAGGGAGAGAGAGGAGACTGATAGACGCAACATAGAGAAAGAGAATATAGAGAGGAGATAGACGGGTAGAGGGGACATATGAGACAAAAAGAAGAAAAAAAGAAGCGGTAGAAAGGGGTAGGAGAGAAAGTGAGGCACAGAAGGGAGAGAAGGGGGAGACAAAAGAGATAGAGAGGAGACGAATGCATAAAGGATGGCAACAAAATAAAGAAAAAGAAGGGAAGGATGGCTTCAGGAAAGGAGAAACGCGCGAGAGAAAGAAAGAAAGCGAAAAAAAGACCAAAAGAATTTATTTCAGATGAAATTAATTAATTTTTCATCCATATTTAATTTTGTTTATTTATTTCTCTATTTATGATATATATATTTAATATATATTTTTGTGTAATTAATTAATTAATTTATTTATTATAATTGACTAAATATTTATAGTTGGAAAATATATGAAAACCCTAGATTATGGTTTGAGATATAATACTGATTTTCTTTGTTTCACGATATTATTCTTTTTCTCTACTTTAATTATTATCATTTATATATGTGATTCTATTAGGTATAATTTATATGATACATACCTCATTTTCACTTCCTCATACAGACAATATGTAAGATTGTATGCTTGTTAGGTGGCTATATAAATATACAATAATATATATGTACAAATTGTAGTTAGGTTAGATAACAATTAATCTAATAGTTTTGTGATTCTAATCGGAGTAGTGGAACATTTATATGTATGTGGGTCAAAGGAGAAGAATATAACTAGACACACTTGGGGTACTAGTTTAGGTATTTAGACTGCCATCATTCCACTTGTGCATGATGTTTTAAATATAGTTAAATATAGTAGTTGGTTGTTGTGACTATACTATCCAAATTTAATAGGATTTAATAATGATGCTTTGCCATATTAATTGTTTTAGGGAAGTAATATGAAGTGTATAAAGTCTATTTCTTATGATTAAAATATGACTAAAAAAATTATTATTATATTTCAACCTAGTCAAATGGTGGATTTTGACTTTCTTAGCACATTTATCATATTTGCATTCATCTATTATTTTTATTAATTTCTTTTATTTATTATTTTTACTAGTTTCTATTTTAAAACCTCCATTATTGTGTTGTTGTTATTGTTACCATCATCATCATCATCATTGTTATTATTATTGTGATTTAGATTTATATAACTATTTGTGATTAAGCTAAATAAATGTGAGATTTCTCAATCTCCGATATATAATGATACCCTTATTTACTAATACTATAATTAACAGTAAAATGGTTTAAATTATGTATCGGCTATGACCAAACTAGGTTGTCGTCACTCTTTCTTCTTTTTTTGCTTTTTTTCTTTCCTTCATTTTTTTGCACATCAAGCTTTGTGCCTCTCTATGCCTATTCTTATTTTTTTCTTTTTCATTCGTGACTTTTCTGCTACCTGTTGTTGCTCGGTTCTTTTTTCCTTCTCTGTTGCTCTTCCTTGACTCCCTACTTGGTTCTCTATTTTTGTTTGGTTGTTGTTTACCTATTCTCCCATCAAAAACTTTCTCCCTGGCATCTCTTTTATTTGTTTTTCATTTCTTTCTTTTGTTGGCTTCTGTGCCTCTCTTTTTCTTTCTTTTCTCTTTCTAATTCTCCCTTTCTCTGCTGTCTGATATGTATATGTGTGTGTGTGTGTTTGTCATTTCCCTCCCCTCTCTCTCTCTCTCTCTCTCTCTCTCTCTCTCTCTCTCTCTCTACTTTAGCCTCCTTTTTAGGTTGTCTAGCCTTTTGGCCTCTTTGGCCTTTGTTCCTTTGGTCCAAGTCCTTTTAACAACTTTTTTTTAATTAAAGAAAATTGTACCTGCAAAATAAAATTAAATAAATTAATAAATTATCTCATAATTTATCCCTTAATTTTATATAATTTAGCTCACATAATTAAATGTATGAGATTATTATTACTTAAGCATAAAATTATATTTTTCTCATATTTTATTCAAATAAAAGACCAAAAACTAAGATTAAAAAGGTATAAAATATGCATAAATATGTATTCATTAGTTTGGATGACATATATGTTTCTCTCTATATTAGCTTTCACTTTATTATAGTGAATAAAACTATTTGAAAGCTCTGACTCTTCTTATTGTTGGATTCCCCTACTCGCTTTGTGATGTTTGATATGGACTTATCCTCATAGGTATTTGGTCAGTTAGGCTTGCTTCAATTGTTTTATACCTCTTGTTCCATCAATTATCACACATGTTGTCAAGTACCTAATCTCCACCAGGGCTAAGCACGGGCTTGTATTGTTTTATTTAAGCCTCTACCATTTAGCATTATTTTATTGGCTTTCAATATATGAGTCAGCCAACCCTCCTTAGTGCATATTTACATTAAAATTAAAAGGAGGTAGGGGCTCAAGATTGGTGGGATGCATTTGACAACCTTCTTCAAATGCTGATAGAGCTATAAATAGGTGTCCACTTCTACTTTCTACCAATAGCTAATTTTGATAGCGAACGAGAGCTCTATATATTTTATTTTTCCATATAAACAAATATATGGTTTTGAGATATGGAACTAAAATAAATATGATGTCATTTTCTTATTACTTAGGAAAATTTATTTATAAGGTGTGAATTTATATCAAATGATCAAATTAACCATGAGCCAGCTTGCATGATATATAAATGGTTAATTGGTTATATATATTGAAACTTCTTTTGTATATTATATAAGCATTATTATGTAGTTTTTTATATATCTTTATGTGTGTGAATTTGCTTTATATACTGTGTGTAATTTGGAAAGCCTTAGAGGGTCATGTTCCAGTAACTCAAAGGTTTCTAACTTCACCTAAGATATAAGGAATTTGTCTAGTGTTTAAGGACAATGCATGTACATATGCTCACCCGCCCATTTCATGTGCAATTTTGGTTGGAACTTGAAATAAATAGTCCACTTGAAGAATAGAGGATAAAACCTATTATTAAATGATTACGGTTTGTTTCAAAGACCTAAAAATTTTGTAAAATTTTTTAGAGGAATTTGGATAGTTCTTTATTTATCTATATAGTTTGAATAAAATATGTATGCTTGCAATATCTCTCAAAAGGATTAATGATAAACAAACATTTTTTTCTTAAATAATTAATTTAAATTGATAATAACCATTAAATTACTACAATGGCTTCTCACCTTAATATTCTTGTGTAATTTGTAGGAATTTATAATGGCTATGTCAATGGTTGTTATCTACTACCACTAGAGTGATGGTGGTAAGATTATACAGCTAATAGCAAGGGATCTGACATCGATAAATAAAAGAGAAAAGGATAATATTATGATTTATAAGAATGTACATGTGTATGTGGCGTGATAAACTTATTAAAGGGTTTCCTAATTTAATAATTAGATAACAAAATTGTGCATGATATTATACTTAAGTTCCTAAAGAACTTACTATGGTCTATGAGTATTTGATGATATTATTACCATCAAAATTGGCTAGAAGTAAGTCTGAGATAAATGCACTATATATGCATTTGATATATTTGAAAAACCAAAAGGTGTTATTAACTAGAAGTTAATAGCGCATAAAAAATTATCTTTGTAGCATGAGAAGTGAGATTGCATTAGTGCATCAATGATAGAAAAGATCATTAAAACTTTCATGAGCAATCACTTAGAATCTTGAAGATTCTTTTTAACTGGTGATCTCATGTGAATGATATATTATTCTTGGCAAATTTATAGTCATGATAATTTAAGAAAATGTAAAATCTTATATGACCTTGATATAATTCAAGTTGACACATATAGACCATTTAAATTTACCATAGTATATAATGATGCACAAATGTAAGTTCACATGTTATATTTTACAATTAATATTATTTCATTGGTAAAAAAAAGTGAATAGCGATCCAATTGGGGTAAAAACAATCAATGCTTTAAGTTGAAAGCAAAATGACCCGCTAGAGTCATTGATTATGCATTTGATTTGTAGACCCTTGTTAGTGAGGTTTAGAAGTGATACGCCAACTTGTATGCAATGATTTTTGGTATGGACCAATAGCATATCCCATTATCCCTTAAGCTAAGTCAATTGGAATAAACCTAATGTTTATTTACAAAAATTGGATATATTTTATGTGTGCCTACACTTTCCCATGGATATGGAATTAAGCCATAAAAAAGGTTATAAATGTTTTTTTTCCTCTCTACCTTAGGGGGAGATAAGAGGATATAGAGATTATAAAGCAAGAAAACACTTAAAAGACATCTTTCATGAGATATAGCCCTAAAGGAAAATCAAAGTGTACTTGATTATGCTTATGCTTGCTAGATGTAGCTTAGCTACAATTTGCGTTTATTATGGCCAAGATATTATGAAACCAATATGTGTTTTGAATAAAGCTCACATAGAAGTCATTATAGTGACTTCAAATAAGTTAATGGCAAGTATAATACAAATACGCTATAAGCATATGGTATGGGTCCAAAGAGCTAAACTCTCGTAAGAGGAGTTATTCCTTAAAAATGATAGAAAACTTGCCATAATGAGTTGATATATCTATATGGATAGAATCTAAAAATAAATTCCATCAATGAATGAAATATCCATTAATTATCACTACACCAGTGTAAGATAGTATGATGTAGACATTGGTGATGTCTTTACCTAAACAATTACAACTTAGAATGTTTAAAAGTGATAATTCTTCTCAATTCATTATGGAATGTCATTGGATAAATTATTATTGAGTTGAAATAGCCAAATGTATCTATTTAATGAACGTGATTTGTATGGATAAGAAATCTAACATTTGAAGATGTCATTCTAATAGACTATAAGTGGGTGTTCATAAAGAAATAATATAAAAGTCAATTAGGTGATATAGGTTTTTGTCCCTAATATGGTTTTTATTGGCGAAGTTTTCAACAATAAAAACTATTAAAGTGCGCTTATACATATAAATATAATCGTATCTTATATGACATATGAAGGAGACATACTAAGTTGAGGGGAGAAATCTATACTCTTTTCCTTAGCTATAGTTTTCTTCCATTTGATTTTTCTAGCAACGTTTTTAATGCGACAGTATTTTAGAGATGTACTCTTAAGGGGGAGTATTATAAATATTAGAAGATATACATTTAAGGGGGAGTATTGTAAATATCCTATTTACACATTGCAGACGTACAATTTATGAATGTGCATTATATCAAATCCTAGGTTTAATACTGATATTATTACCATAAGGTATAACAACTTTTATATTATAATTAATTAACTCTACGTATCCTCCACATTTTTATATATTCTCTAACTCTCTCTCTTAATGGATGTAATAAGTATGTATATTATATATATGAGATATTATGAATTGTAATTGAAAAAAGAGAGAACTCATATGTATGAATGAGAAAAAAAGTTTTATTATCCCTTCTTCTCTATATTATTCTATATCTCTCTTTTATTTTATCAATATTACAACAAATGCATTATTTTGAAGAGAATCTAAGAACAATGAACCTATACTTAGTTATTATGCTTGATATGTAATTGAATTAAGTTATTTCTATCGAATTTAAGTTTAATTATTGCCAATCCTAAGTTTGCATCAAGTTGTATAAAATCTAAGTTTTGTTAATTTATTTAATTCGTAGTCGCTCTTCAAGTGGTTATTAATTGGTCTAAACTTCAATTTTAAGCTAATTTATTTGTTATGATATATATTACATTCAATTTTAATAGTTATGTGCTTGAATGAAGAATAATGTATTTTATGCACCAAAAATTTGTAATTTTCCAAAATTCTTTGACAAGATCTTATTTTAGTCCATTTATTTTTTAAAAATAAGTCTATTTAGGTCAACATTTTATTTGAAAGAAAACTATTTAAAAAAAAAGTTAATGTGTGTGTGTGTGTGTATATATATATATATATATATATATATATATATATATTACCTTTACTTCTTCTCTCTCTCTCTCTCTCTCTCTCTCTCTCTCTCTCTCTTATTATGCATTAATTGTTATATAACTTTTTAATGAACATGGTAACCATAATATTATGAGTATATTTATTACATTGTAAAATATTACGTAAATAATTACAATACTTTTATTTTAAAAACAAAGGGATTATAACATGTTTTAAAATTTCTAACACATTTAAATAGTTATAGAAAAATAATTTTATTGCTATTGAAATTTAGGAAAATTGCATTCTTTTTTTTTCTCAAAATAATTATAATAGGTTCTATTATAATTTTGACATCTAAAAAAAGGATTTATACTATTAGTTGCTGATATGAAAGATAATGAGAAGTGTTTTAAATATTTTACAATGATAGGAATGTATATAATATATATAAATAATATTTTTCTATTAAATAGCATGATGTTTTTTTTAATAAGCTGTGATGTATTTTTCATAAGAACTTATGAATCAACATAACTTATTAAAACCTTTTTTGTACATGTATTTATTACTATTCTTACATTATACTGCATAATTAATTTTAATTTATTACTAATAAATAACAATATGGCTAAATTTATATATATATATCATATCTTATGTAGATTTTGGTCCTTCAATGTATATTTAAATTCAAGACAAGAAATTTATAATTATCAATAATACATCTTGAAGCAATCTAGACTCTATCAAAATATTAAAAAAGATATAAGAATAAAAAGTCTTTAAAACAATCTAAATTATTTAATTTTAGGAGAATATTGGTAACTTTAATTTGCATTTTTTTTATACTGAATATAATTTATATGTAAATGAAATTTTATAATTGTAAAAAAATATCAAAATCTTAAATTTTATTTTAAAATTTTAAGTATTCACGGTAATTTATTATGTGTCAACATTCAACAAATAGTATAAAACATTGTATTTATATAGTTAAACAATGTATAATCATTCATTTTTTTGTTTTTATTTTTGAATAGATAAATATTTTTTTAAATATAATGGAAAAAGATTGCATATATATTAGGCTAGTGCTGCAACTATTTTTATTTTCGTAAAGTACAAACCGCGCATCGCACGTTTAAAACCAGTGCAGATCTTAAAATGCAATTATTTTCCTCTTTTGCTGCCCAAGAAGCCAAGCTCCATCTCCACAGCCTGCATGATCGTCCCAGATCCTTCCCCACTACTCGCTTTGTCGACAATTGCAATCACCACTCTCCTTTTAACCCGTTTTTTCCCTTTCCCTTCTCTATCGAATTTAGATCGAGGTCACGATGAAGGATTTTGAAGGCTTATTGTCTAGCGATTATGGGTTCAAACCCCAAGGTAAATCAGCGCCAATGGCTCCTGCTAAGTCTGACTCTAGGTACAATTCTACGATCATTAACGAGACCGGGGGCGCCCCTAAAAATTCTTCGTTCGGGTCCTTCCTCGACGATGACGATTCCCTTTTCCGACCTAGTAGTAGTGGCAATCGGAAAGCCCAGGAATCTAGCAACTTAGGAGGATTTGACGACATATTTGGTGGTGCTGCCAATTCCAAGCCTATGGGTAATCCAACGGTGAACTTGAACTCTTTTTTTCATGGTGGCGCAGCGGAATCCGGGTCGAAGTTCTCGTCCTTGCCTGTATTCGATAAGCCCATCTACGATGATGAGGTGTTTCATGGTACTTCCGGTCTGACAAGCTCAAGCTCGTCTAAGTATGATGATATCTTCGCTTCTTCTTCCTCTACGATGAAAAGTGATGCATTTGATGATCTTTTGGGCGGTTTCGGTCAGAAGGAACCTGAATCTAAGACTTGGGGTGCTCGTGGAGCTCAGAGGGGTACCTCTCATTTTGATGATTTGTTACAGGGCTTTGGCGGCAGTACTGGCTTAAGCGACAGGTATAAGGCGCGTTGGATTTGAATAGTAATTATCACTTAATTTACTCATTTTAAGTTTGTTTTGATTGAATCCTGGTCCTTGAAGTAATAATTTCGTTCTACCTAGTTTAAACAACTCTGTTGGAATTGGTTGATGAAACTAGCACAAATAACTTATGCAGGCATAAAGAATTACTTCTTGATAGGTACGCTTTTATCATATGAATGTAATGTTGGCCGGACACTTCACTGGTGCCTAAATTATTTTGGCTGAGGTTTATTAAGAGCTTTATTGTTGTATTTCAGGAGCAGTCTGGTGTACTATGCTTGAAATAAGCCTTAATGGCTTTTTATCAACCTTAGTATCAAGTTTTTCTTCAAAATGCTTAATTGAACCAGTTTTGTCCTCACATTTTATCGGAGATGCAAAGGTAAATGTGTGTGGAACCTGTGAGTTATGACTTAGCAGGACCATATAAAGCTCTAACCTAGGACTTTGAAACCTCTAACCTTATCGGAATAGAAAGTGAGCTTTAACATCAACACATAGATGCATAAGCCTATGACAACTTTGGCACACACAAAAAAAGGCACTTCAAACTAAACACAGAGAGAACAAAGGGGATTCGGTTACGAAGTTTTGTGAGTTATGACTTAGCAGGACCATATAAAGATCTAACTTGATCTTTTTGACAGTGTCATTGATATGCAGTTCAACTTCAAAAACTGTTTGTTCCTAGCCTGCCGTCATATATGGCAGACAGTGGAGGCAGTAGCAAATCTTCTGGCTTGGGTGTAGATTTTCCTCCTCTCATGGCTCTTTTGCTTTGAGAGCTAAGGGCATGAGGTCACACAGTTCAGCGGGGCTTGTGAGTTATGACTTAGTAGGACCATATAAACCTGTAACTTAATCTTTTTGACAGTGTCATTGATGTACAGCTCAATATCTTCAAAAACTGTTTTGTTCCTTGAATTCCAAATATGGTAGCAGTGGAGGCAGTTTCCTCCTCACTTTTGCTTAGGTGTTCTCGAGTAAATATAATGATTCATAGCCCATCCCTGAACTTTTCTGAGTGTGTTGGAGTGGTGAATAGTTTAGTAATATAAATCATAATAGTCATTTTATATTTTTATATGTTAGTGGTTTCTGATGTTACTCTGATCTGAGCGTGTAGTATCGGACTCGGCACATGTCCAATGTTGGACAAGGCA
Organism: Tamarix chinensis; assembly: GCA_030549775.1. Taxonomy (NCBI): domain Eukaryota; kingdom Viridiplantae; phylum Streptophyta; class Magnoliopsida; order Caryophyllales; family Tamaricaceae; genus Tamarix; species Tamarix chinensis. The sequence continues at coordinate 61,867,380 of CM060172.1, forward strand.
TGTTTAAATGAAGGCTTGTAAAGGCTTTACTGGTTCAATAGATGTGCTTTGCACATATGGCTAACTCTCATCAAGTTTGTGCGTGCCTATATAAAAGTAAATGGAAAAAAAATTGAAGTTCATGGGAGTATAAAATGTTTTAAAATAGATATATTGTAATTATTTACATAATATTTTAGAATGTAATAAATATACTCATAATATTATGGTTACCATGTTCATTGAAAAGTAATATAACAATTAATGGATAGAAAAAAAAAAGAAGAGAAAAAGTAAAGTTAAAAAAGCAGCTTGTGCGAGTATGGGCAAGAAGAAAACATCCTGTAGAATATTCGTTGGGTTTGACAATGTTTGTGGAGGAGAGTCAAACCACATACAAGCTTAATGAAGTTATATTCTAGAATCCATTAGTTACAAGAATAGTAGCTCACTAGGTTGGTATGTTAAATCTTTATTCTTCCCAGTCTTTATTATTGAATAAGTGACTTGTGAGTACTTAAAACTCCTTAACTCTGCACATTTTGAGATGACTAATATGATCCATCATGAATGGATTCTAACTGCGTAAACAGACACCCGCCATCAAATCCTTCTAGATTGCAGACAAACTATGTTCTATTCAGGGATTGGCATCTTTCTGCGGATAAAGCTGGCCCATTAGGGGTCCATATAGGGATGGCAATTTTTTCCGCGGGTTCGGGGCCCCGTCGGGGATTCCCCGTTCGGGTTCGGATTCGGGGAGAGAATTCGGGGATTCTTAACGGGGATTTTTTGGGGGACGGGGCGGGGACGGGTTTGGGGTCCCCATCCCCGAACCCACCCCGAAATTTTATATATATATATTTTATATAATTATATATATATATATAATATAATATAATATAATTTTTTTATAGAATATATATTAAAAATATAATATAAAAAAGTAGTTTGAGGATCGGGGATGGGATCGGGGATCGGGTATAAAGTCGGGTTTCGGGGACCGGGTCGGGTTTTAAGAACGGGGAATAAATTAGGGATGGAAAATAGATCGGGGATCGGGTCGGGGAATCCCCGATAAAAAAATAACGGGGATCGGGTCGGGTTCGGGGATAATTTTCCTTATCGGGTTCGGGGATGGGGATGGGGTCTCCAACCCGTCCCGTTGCCATCCCTAGGTCCATATTGGCAAATAACACTGTTGGATCATTCTTGAGTGAGGACTGACAAATATCTCTTTGGTTCTGCATAATATGGTCCACAATATGTATCTTGCTCTAAGACCTTGTGAAATTTCCAATGTGCCTGCACAATGCTCATGTGGATGGAGGACTTGTTATCATATGGCCTCAAGTGAGTATCTATCCTAAACCCAATTGGTTATAGGAGGATAACACACTAGGCTTATATGTTGGTGCTTCTTCCACTTTTTCAATATGAATTCTCAACACACCCTCATTTGAATTTTGAGCATCTAAGACAAGTAGATTGATATCTTGTAGTTGGCTCAGTGGAAGAGGCTTTCATAGGGATACTTTTTAAGCAAAGATGTGTTGGACTAAAGCATGGTGGTTTTGTTTGTTTGATCTCATCATATGCACCAAGATGTGCTGAGCTGTTGAAGTTTTGAAGTTCTAGAATTCTGGCTAGGTGGACGCTGAGTGCTGTATGCACTGAGATGCATATAAGATGCCTATCTTTGAAAACCACTTTTAGATGTTGGATTTGCAAGTTCGTTTGTCAGCTAGAAGGTTTCCTGTGGCATATGAATTGAGTCAATTGCTTCGTGAGTCATATGGTGTGGTATCTTAATGGCTGCTTCCTTCTATTTTTTTATGTCATAGACATCATCTATAATTCTTGGTTCAACACTACTTGTTGCAAAGCCCATGATAGTGGATTGTTGAGTACTGATTTCTTATGTATTCATCATAGTGAAGAGCAAGGCCAACAATAGGCCTTCAGCAATTGAGGACAGGATTCATAAGGTTTTTGCTCTTATTTAAAACATTATTTAGCATGTGAGAGAGGAATTATGGAGAGAAGGGAGCATGAAGGAGGTGTTGGAGAAGGCAACCATGAAGCATTGCACTTAGAAGAATTATCATCTATCTTTTGTGCTTCCTTTCATTTGATTGTTTCTCATAAATCTGTTTAACCTTTTTCTATCAAATTTTCTATCTTCTATAGATAATGGCTGTTGGGTATTACTAAAGAAGAATAGCAAGGCTCAATGTTTTATCTTAAAAAAGAGAAGGAAGCGGAACCAAAGTACTTGTTGGTTGAGAATGAGGACATTTAGATAAATTGGTCATGATAACTGCCTGTCAAACATTGATCTCATTTAATAATGATTTTATCTCACTTGCTCCATAAATTAACTCTTTTTTTTTTTGCTTTTGTAAGTTTGATGATAATTATCTATCTTTATGGATATTGCATCATATATCAAGGTATTTTGACTAAATTTACCCATATGTATGTGCATTAGTTTTTGACAATGGTGTATTTTAGACTATATACATCTATTCATCCATTGAGATGATATACTATATTCAATTGTTTGTAAAAACCCATACTACCCTCACATACTATTGTTAAGACTTGTCACCTTCCTACTTCAACATGTTCATCTTCTTCTTCCCCATCCATTTTCCACTTTTCCCTTAAATAAAAAAAGGAAAATAAAAGAATATCAATAACCATCTTGATCCTTATTTTCTCAATTCCAACCCAGACCACCATTATAATACCCAAATACTACCATCAAAAATATCAGTTCACCAAAAGAAGTACTAAAATTTTCAATTCCAACTCACACGACCACTACAACACCCAAATACCACAACCAAAAATATCAATTCACATGAAAGATGCACTAATTTTAGTTCCCAAACCATTGAAAAAAGGTTATCAAAATCAAAGTCCCAAAACAAGAAAAAGATTTTCGAAATCAAGAGCCAAAAAAATTCACAATCTTATGATACAAAAAGATAGGGACTAAAGATGATAATGAAAACAAAAAGAAGCCATAGAATGTTGGTTGCCAAAAAAGCAACAACCACCTATGATGAAGATGTTAATTTGTGGAATCTATTATCAATTCCAAAAGTGATTTAGAATAACAACCTATGATTAGTATTTGGGCCAAGGTGTTACAAATGGTATCACAGAAAATCACAAGTGCAAGCTAGAGGCCAGTTAATCATCTATTGAGTATGATTTTGGATTGATTTAGGTGCCGTTTGGTATTACTTATTATTAATAATTATTTTTAGATAAAAATTACTTTTATAAATCTACTTTTTAAAAAGTACTTTGGAAAGTAAAATATATGTTTGTTTTTACTTTTATTGTATAAGTGATTAATACTAAAAAACTACTTATTGTACTTCATTAGTGTTTGGTTTTTATTTTTCTACAAATTTACTTTTTTATTTTCCATCTTTAATTTTTAACTTTCTATATATATATTTTGGTAATAATTATTATATAAATTATGTAATGTTAAATATTAAAAATCATATGAGACATAAAAAATATATATAAAAATAAAAAATATTTATTTTCCTTTTAGAATTATAGCCCCGGCCGAATGCTTTAATTTTGCATTTTTTGTCATAATTGCGGTTGGTTTCCAATTTTCATGTTTTATAGTATATATAATTTTTTAATTTTTTGTGGAAAAAAGGGAAAAAGAAAAAGGTTGGCTTCAACAAGAACATTTGGGACGAGAAATTATTTATGGTTCACACACAAAACCTTCAAAATATAGAGAAAAAAAAGTTGTGACCTGAAGAAGAATAGCTTTGACTTTTTTTTTTAGGGTCAACAAGTCAAAAGAAGGAAAAGAGAGCTGAGAGGGCAGGGTTGCTTCCGTTACTGGTACCAGGAAACTATAAAAGTAATTATTATAAGTAGGTAGAATCTACTTCTTGATTATAGCTTATAAAAAGTAGCTTTAAGTAATTAATTTTAAAAATAACTATTAAAAAGGAAAACCAAACAGTAATAATTAATCCATTATTACTTTTTATAATTAATTATCTAAAAAACTACTTTTTCTAAGTAAAACCAAACAAGCTCTTATATATTAGTTATCAAAAAGTGAAAATGCGGTGAGGATGCTGCAGTATTTGAATGGAGAGTATGTATCACCTTAAGATGAATGATATATACTTGAGGTGACTAAATACAATTGCTACAACTATGTATATGAATAAGGTATAACTTCTTTTTGGAACTCTATTATTGAATCACTACATATTTGGAGTAGTTCAAGTATGTTACTTTCAGGATTCCCCCCCTCCCCCCCCAAGTGTGCGAGTGAGGATAAAGTATATTGGAAAGACTTGTTTGTCAATCCCATAAATGCTTTGGAGTAATGACCTGTGGATCGTGGTGTAAAATTTCATTTTCAATGAGCTTAATTGGAGATTGATCCATAAATGGAAGGAGGAGGACAAAGGTGGCAGCTACAATCCCACAGCCTAGATGGCATAGGCGACTACTTTGATTATTGTTGCTTCAGGTGCATAATGCAGGAGGATAGGAAAGGGCGAAAAAGGAAGATGATGGGGACTAGTGCTGAGGATGGAGGAAAGGGAGGAGGGGCCAGTTATGAATTTCTATAATATAAAGAAAAAGAGAAACAAGAGTAAAAGAGGTCCGTTTATTTTCATCTTTAATATAAATGGATAAAGATGATATTGTTAAGTAGTTTAAATAAAAAATTCAGGAAGAAAAGTTGAATGTAAAATATTAGCAAGACAATGAAAAAGGAGGACAAAGGTGGCAGCTACAATCCCACAGCCTAGATGGTGCATAATGCAGGAGGATGGGAAAGGGCGAAAAAGGAGGATGACTGGGACTAGTGCTGAGGATGGAGGAAAGGGAGGAGGGGCCAGTTATGAATTTCTATGATATAAAGAAAAAGAGAAACAAGAGTAAAAGAGATCTTTTTATTTTTATCTTTAATATAAATAGAAAAAGATAATATTGTTATGTATTTTAAATAAAAAATTCAGGAAGAAAAGTTGAATGTAAAATATTAGCAAGACAGTGAAATAGAAAAAGTGAGGTATTTTCATTAGGCAGGGGCAAGACTCATTAATTTAAAAGAGAGCAAGAAAAAGAAGGAGGTATATTTATCAGTTAGGGCGACAATTCATTTAATTAAGTGCCATAGAAGGCTCTATGGTGTAACTTCCCTTGAATACGGAGTATCTGATTAGCAAAAACTAAGGGCAAGGATATAATAGTTATTTTCATCAAAATAAAGGAATATACAATCCAATATCTCTGATCTTTAATTTTTTTTTTCTTTTTTAATCTGTAACTATTAAATTCTTAGGTTTCTTTGTGTTGAGTTAAAATTTTGTATTTAGTTCCATATATTTTAAGATGCATTGAGCATTTGGTAGTGACACCCTCTTCCTGATGAAAATGGAAGCTACATATCCAACTCATCCTTTGTTTCTTGTTCTTTTGTATTTATATTATCAAATGTGATGCAAACTTTCCTAGATTCATCTTCCTTTCCTTGTTGAAGCCATTGGTCATTGCTATGACCTGGAATGATGAAATAAACTTTTATCAGTCTTTTGTCTAGTAGTTGAAAAAATGTGACCTTTTTGCCTAAATGCTCCAAGTTCATGAAATGCCAATTTTCTTCTCATATAAGCAGCCTTGGGGAGCGTACGTTTATGCAGCATTATCAAGGATTATAAGAAGGCTGTTTCCAAAATTTGTATTGTTTATCATCTAGTCAGCAACAAGAAGTAAATGTATTTATGGTTTTGACATATTTGGCACTGAAATGAAGTCCAAAGCTTCTCAAAATTCATCCAATTCCACATCATGGAAAGGAATTCTCTGCGTCAGTAAGCACACAATATTGTTGAGGAGCCAGTGATCTGCAGGAATGTTTAGGAAGTGATGAATGATTTCTGTGAGCAGTATTCATAGAATTTGTCCATCATGGTGTTTTGTCTAGCAGTTCTATAGAGGCCTGGGCACCATTTAACAACCAATTTATTTTTAAGTTATTACTTCAATTCAGCTAATGTAGCCCATTATACTTCAGAAAATTTCAAAAATATTCCCTCCTTGTACAGCATAACTATGAAGTATTTTCAAACAAATAAAATATTATCAAAGTACATATTTGAAACTGTCAATATATATCATTTCATTTTATCTTTATTTCCGCCAATTATTAAACCAAATGGAACCTTGGTTACCTTGGATTTTGTATGTTGCATGTGAGTATTGGAAAGGATCTTTATTTATCACTATGGTAATGAGAAAGATGAATTTGAGGTGGAGGGTGACATTGGAGCTTTTCCCTCCTGTTGTGTAATTTTTATAGAAGATTAGTTTAGATTAGAAACATAAGATATATGAGGTGTGTGCCTTTCCATTTATGATCTTGTCATATTAGTTTAGACTATGGATGCATATCTTTTTCTAATTAGTTGATCAAGCTGCTGTTAGTTTGTCTTGGTTGAAAAATTCAACAACTTGATGTAAGCTTTTGAGATTTGAAGTAGTAGATTGTGTCTTGTTGATTCTGTTTGGTAAATAAAAAGGACGTTTTGGAATAAATATTATTGTAGGAATAATAAGTGGATTTTAGGATTTTGTTCAATTTTATTACATATGATTTTAGGACATATTAAAATTATTATAGATGCATACAATTAAATAGCGGTTCCGCTATAGCGTAGCGACTGTTATTTAGTGGTTTTTGGGTCGGATGTGACGCGAAATTACCGATATGCTACGGTTTTAAAATTTCACATTTATTGACCAATAAATTGCCGGTAAATCGGCCGATAAATCGAAAAATATCATCGATAAATCGCCAATAAATCAGGATTATTGATAATTCTTAAATCTACTGAAAAAAGCATGCATGACAAAAGAAAATTTATTCATTTACCATATACATCTTGGACCAAGTTACTATTGAATTATAATAAAGTATTAATATTTATTATCTTCACATTTACTATTAAATAATATGTCTTTTTTTGATTCTAAGGTAAATATAGGGTTATTAGAAAAATTTAGCATATAATGACTTACTTTAATACTTCTAATATAATATAAAACACAAGTTTATTGAAAATTAATGTTCAAATGATCAATAAATAATAATTAGAGTATATGGTGAAAAGAAAAATAAAAATTTGCGCTGCAACGACCGCGACACATAATTTATTGTTCGCGACACTCTGATACTGTAACACCGCGACTACAAACGCAAACGCGATTTAATTGCTTGTATAGATGTTATTGCGATTACAATGTGATATGTTAGTGATATGCGTGGGGAACCAATTATGGATATAACTACGTGTAATTGGCTGTAATGCTTAATAAATAGATTTGAGGAATTCATTCAATTTTATTACATATGATTTTAATGATACTATTACAATTTTCATATATATTATTGTGGATACGATGTGATTTGTTCTAGGATCAATCATGGATATAAATCTATTTTATTAATTGGTTGCAGGTTTAAGCTGTCTCTAAAATTTGATCATTGTTTGACTTGGATATTTGTGGTCCATTTATAACTTGTAGGCCAAAACATTTTGTGGGAATATTACCAATGTTGGATGAGTCTATAAGGTCACACAAGAGCGGACTAGATTTAATATTACATGACTAACTTATGGTTCGTTTGGATTAGGGTGAATTGGGGTGAGTGTAAACTTTAAAAATCTGCCTAGTTGAAGGGAATAGAGGTGAATCGGGATGAATATTTTAAAATAATTTTTGGATAAATGTTAACCCGACTTAGGTGAATATGATAAATGTTGTTTTATGCATGTTTGGATTGATGTGAATGAAGGTTAAAAAAATAAAATAAATGATACTTCTACCTTTTATTGAATTAGGAAGGCATTAGAATTGGGGGTATTTATGTCCGATTAGGTATAAATATTATTTATATTTTCATCTTTACCTTCATTATTTCCTGAAAATGCGATAAATGGAGGTGAATGAAGGAAAAAATGTAATCCCGATTAACTTAGGTGAATATTTGAAAAATCATGCCAAACAGTTGAATGGAGGTGAATGAGCAAATCCAAATGGCACATTCGAAAGCCTAAGTCCATATATAAGCCAAGTGTACGGACATATAGAGAGGCCAAAGTACTACCAAGTTCTAACACAATAAAATCAAGATATAATTTGATATCATAATCATAATAATATCCTATTGTAATAAAATCTTATGTAATAAATTAAAAATCAAATAAAGTCAAACATAATATTAGAATCTACTTATTATGCATATGATACTCTTTATTCCTAAGAAAAAAAATCCTTTTTTCCCCCCTTCCTAGAACTGCATTAGTAGCTCATTGGATATGTTGATTTTGGGGGAAGCTAGTGGGATAGAGTGTGTGTGTGTATATATATTAAACTATTTAGGTTCATAGTTATGCGAGTGATTGTTATATAGCCATCTAATTGAAGCTGGTGTTTCGTGCTAGCAGGTGAAGGAGTATTTCTGGTGTCTTGCTATTAAATTCTGTTTCATTTTGTTGGCACCGCCACTAATGAGCTGTTGATGTTTAGACATTGAAAAACCTTTCATTTAGAAGTTTTTTTTCCCTTCTTCTGGTTCATGCAGGTCTTCTTCAAGGAGTAGTCGGGCTAAAACCATGTCTGTTAAGAAAACCTCAAATGCTGTGGATGACTCTTTTGTTGTTCTAGATTCAACATCGCCTACAACTTCTTCGCCATCAGTGCTCTACATTGATCCCCTGGAGCAATTTAGTAAGTTGAGTGCCTCTGACAAAAAAAAGGAAGAGAGCACATCTGTTAATGAGGGAGTATTTGATGATATAGATCCCCTTAGTGGCTTTGGCAATTCAAGACCTACAGTTTCTTCCGACAAGAATGATAGAGAAAAGGATGGAAGCCCCACAAGGGTGAGCTCAACAGTGTCTGAAACTGAATTTTTTTTGGTAAGAAGCCCTGCGCAGGCTCCGGAGAAGAAAGTGGCTGCTGCTGATTGTGAGGAATTTTCTCATGAAGTATTTGGCATGCCTTCTGTTTCTACTGTTTCTCATAGATCTGTTCCAAATGCTGGTTTTCATGAGGCAAATTCTCAAGGAGATGCCTCTCCAAAATCAGATGATAACGTTGATTCATCTGAAGAGATATGGCTCATTGTATCTGAAATTCCTCTCTTAACAGAACCTACAACTGCTCCTCCACCTTCCCGACCCCCACCCTCCAGACTAAATCGTTCTTTAAAGGTGGGAGCTGGTTCTTATGCTCCTCCATATGCCAAAAAAAAGTTTGAGGTGCGTTCACCGTTCCCAAGTTCAAGTGCATGCTTTCAGAGTCCAAACTCAGCATCAGTTGGACTGAATACTTCTTTTGCATCCCCAATAGATGAACTGGAGGAATTTGGCATGGGAAGAAGTCAATTTAATGTTGATAACGATAAAGATTTTCCATCTGGTGAAGACGGAGAGGATGCAAACTCAGATGCTGCTGCATCTGCTGCTGCAATGAAAGAGGCCATGGAGGGGGCTGAAGCCAAATTCAGACATGCTAAAGGGGTACGAGAAAGAGGGAATGCTAAAGCTGAAAGGATGCAACATGAAAGTGGGAAAATGTCAGATGTACAGGAAAGAGAGTATAGAGAAACGCAACAAAGACCTGAAAATGAGAGGCAACATAAGGAAAGCAAAGAGGAAGAAAGAAGAATGAAGGAAGAGGAAGTACGGAGGAGAATTGAGAAAGTAAGGGAAGAGAAAGAGAGAGAACAGAGGAGACGTGAGCGGGAAAGAATACTGGCAAGACAAGCTGTGGAAAGGGCAACTTTGGAAGCACGCAAAAGAGCTGAGAAAGCTGCAGTGGAGAAAGCACAGGCTGAAGCTCGTCAATGTGCTGAAAGGGTTGCAGTTCAGAAGGTACAATCTGAGGCACGTGAACGAGCTGCGAAGGCTGCAGCTGTGGCAAAAGAAAAAACAGAGAGAGAAGCTAGGGAAAAAGTGAAGGCTGAAATAAAGGAAAAGGAAGCCCAGGAAAGAGCTGCAGCTACTGCTGAGGCAAGTTGGCAAAAGAATGAAAATGACCTTGATTCTTTCTTTGGGATGGGTTCCAGTGCAAGCAGTGCCCCAAGGCCCAGAGCAACTTCTTCAGTGAGTATTGGAGGTAATAGTTAAATAATGACTTTCATAGTTTTTTTTTCCTACATTTTTGTCTTTCATCTCTCTATCTTACACATTAGCTTACTCGTGAAGGTTGACTTAGTTCTATATTTTTGCTTGCAAAGACTTTGGGGAAGTTGAAAGGGAGACTGAAGATAGACGAAGAGCGAGATTAGAGCGTCATCAGAGGACCCAAGAGCGTGCTGTGAGGGATCTGATCAAACATTTTCATTTTTCATTTTAATCTATTGGCATTAGTACAAGGCTCCATTGCAATGATAGCACTCACTGACTGTTACACTGCTTTGGGTGGAATGAATTTTTTTTTTTTCATAAATAAATTATTGTATTCCTGTTGCTGTGTTGGCAGGCAAAGGCATTGGCTGAGAAAAACCAACGAGACCTTGAGGCGCAAAGGGAACAAACAGAGAGACATGTAAGATGGTCCTTCCTTTTTCAAAAAGGGACTCTTTCCGTCCATCTAAAATTAAGACATCCCTTTCATATGCCTGATCTGCACCCTTTGTGAAACCGGGTTGACTTGCCTATGTGTTGAGATTGCCTCAGTTGAACTGTTTTTAGCAAGTTCTGCCAAAGAGATAATTATCTCAACTTGGCCCTCGTCTTGATGATCATGTGATGTGGCCTAGTTGTAGTTTCATTGCTGCAGAAAATGTCCACCTGTGCTTTTGTTGATTTAGTTAGGATGATGAACCAATTTTTCAGAGTTTATTCAGTGCCAAAATTGATTCACATGCATTAACATTCTTATGCTTGGTTGAAATATAATTTTATTCATTTTATAATCTATACTATTTTTAAGCAAAGGGGTCTTAATAACTACCTTCTTAATGAATAGCTTAGATTTGAATTCTTTTCTTTATTTTTTATATTTTAAAAAAAAAGGAAAACCACAATTACTTCCTTTTGGTAACCACCCTCTTCATTTCCCCTTACCCTATCCTCTACAATTCATAACAATAACTTTTGAAGATTCAGCGCAAACAAATAAAAAATAAATTAATTTACACCTTCTCACTCTCACTCCTCCTAGCCCACTCCTTCTTACAATTCATTAGATTCTAATTAAATACTCCAAATAATTTAAATTCTCCTTATCGAAAAACAAAAAATCCAACTTCTCTTTTTATGGTTCTCACTCAATTCATCTTCATTTTGCCTTTTTTAGTCTGCCAGTTTTCTTCATGTTTCAACTTTCTATCTTTCTCAACTTATTATGTGTGCCACTGTCAAAAAACTCATTACGTATGCCTTTCCCTCTCAATTTTTGTTTTTGGGAGTGAGAAGTCTATCTAAGTTATAATACGTCAGTTGTATGAGGTGAGAATAGAAAGGGTTGAATTTCTTTTGTATTCTATTTTTTAACTCTGCAATGTTATGCAAAGCAAATTTATGTCGCAGATTATGATAATTTTTATGTATGTAGTAAGATTGATATAAATTTAATTATTGTTCATCAGAATTCTAGTTAATTTACATATGTGATCACCATGTCACTTTGACATATTAGTGATAGATGCTTCCATTATCAAACAGGAGAAAATTTGGTTTGAGCAGAGGCAGAAGTGAAAGTGTTTCTGCTTGACAAACTCTTTTTTATTTGATTTTATTTTATTTTTAAGCATAATGAAGAACTATGCATCTCGATTTGGAATGTTATGTTTTTCTGATGTTTCCTCAAATATTCTAGATCCACATAATATTTGTCAGCTTTCCACCCGTCTGTATTTTATCTGGATAGCTGTCTGACATTGATGGCCTGATGTCAGAGAATTGCTGAAACTCTTGATGTTGAGATAAGGCGCTGGTCAGCTGGAAAGGAGGGAAATTTGCGTGCTCTTCTTTCAACATTGCAACATGTATGGTTATTTCCCCCCCCCCCCCACCCCTTTTTTTTTTTAATTTTATCTTCTGGTATATGACATGAAAAGATATCTAGTCAGGATGTTTGAAGAAGATTATATGTCTGATAACACTATTAAACAACTATCCTTCATATATTTATCCATTTGCTCATGAATTATGGGTTTTATTGGAGCATGGTCTTTGCCATCTCAAGATCAATTGAACCGTTCTGGTTGGTGCCTCTTTTTGTTCCTTGATGTGTGTGGTGTTTGTCATCTCAGGGTCAGTTGTACTATTTGGATTGCTTCCTCTTTTTGTTCCCTGAATGAAATGTGGTCTTTTTCATCTCAAAATCAGCTGTACAGTTTTGATTGCTGCCTCTTTCTGTTCCCTGATGCGTAGTGGTGTTTTTCATCTCAGGATTAGTTGTACTGTTCATTTGCTCCCTCTTTCTGTTTCCTGATGTTAACAATATTGTTGTTCGTGTGTGTGTTTTGGGGGTTTGCGGGTGGATGCCTTCTTTAGAATGTACATTTTGGTTGAAGAAGTGCTGGTTTGTCCTTTAGGTTGCCTTGGTGACATCCTGTGGTGTTGTTTTGTGTGCGAACATGTGTGGAGTGACGCTCGCAAATTGAAGGCTACAGTCAGTAGGCTTTTAGAATGAGTTCTGCTCCCCATTGTAACGTATCAGAGTGAAATTGCTGAAAAATTAATCTCTGAAAGAACTAATTTTATTATCAGTCTATTGCTGTTAGGGCCTGTTTTCCTCAGCTTTTCCTCAGTAGAACCTGCTGAAAAATTAACAGATTAGTTCAGATCAGATTAGCAAATTTTTGATAAAAATTAAAACTATATAAAATTAATGATAATGATTGTAATAATAGTAGATATGATAACAAGAGTAATACTATTAATAAGAAAAATGCTAAATCTGGAAATAATGTAAGTAAAATAGTAATGATAACTCATTGAAAATTTTACATATTTCAAACTAGATCAGTTTAAATCATATCATATTGGCAAAAATAAGCTGAGGAGAATTGACCCTTACTCCATAAGTAGTGCAATGGAAAATAATTTTTGTTTGACGATGTTATTGATAAGTTCTGTGGCGTTATGGAAATATGACATGTTTGGATACGTGTATAAGAAACAGAGAAACAGAAGCATGCCGTTGACATTGTGATAATATGTATATATCCAAGCTGATAAGAAAGTATTTAAAGTGTGCACGATACACATTCCCTATCCATTTCAGAAGGGGAAAAAAAGTATCCATAAATGTGAGAATGAAGTTGATAAACTTTGCCTCTTCTTTTAGGGAAGCATATAGGAGGTATTTTCTTGTCTTTATACATACATTGATCTTATCATGGGGCTTTCAAGTTTCAACCACATTCAATAGAGATCTGTTCGTACTCATGGAAGCTATTTCCTGCAGAATGATTATACCATATGATGGTTTTATGTAGCTATTCAGGTAATTTAGTATTTGTTGAGATAAGCCCTTGATATGCGCTCTTCTGTGCTTTGGTAGGTTCTGTGGCCAGAGTGTGGCTGGCAGCCAGTTTCCTTGAATGACTTGATTATTGGTGCCTCAGTTAAGAAGGTTTATAGGAAGGCCACTCTTTGCATACACCCTGATAAGGTGCAGCAGAAGGGTGCAACTCTGCAGCAGAAATACATTGCTGAGAAGGTGTTTGACCTTTTAAAGGTAGTGTAGGAGCTCTTCTCTTTGAGGTGGCTTTCGTATTCATGACTATGATTGTTTGCACTGCTCAGCACGAAAGTTACGATGCTTGCTCTATGGTCTTGGCTTCATGCTAAATGGATACAATGTAGCTTGATTGTATCCTTTCATTTTTGCTTCGAAATATTTGATATATTCTGCTAATTATTGAACCTCCCAATCGATGACAAAAACCCATTCTATTCTTGTAACACCCCAAAATTGACTTTTTTTTTTAATGGAAGCAATTAAATTAAAACCCGTGAATTTTGGGGATGTTACCGCTACACTTAGTACCAGACCAGTTCACTCCGACCGTTCTAGTACCAAGTGCTAAGGCTAAAAGAAATTTTGATTAAACTTTAATCAATACTTAAACCAAGAGTTAATAAAAAGAACAAAAAGGAATCATAACACAAAAATCAGAGTATGCGTAAAAAGAATTATAATTCATAACCAAAAAGATAAATAATTGTAGAACTATTAAAAGGTTCATCTCAAATATTGAACGCAGAGTAATAAATCAAAAAGGGTAAATCCGATACAAAGAGAAATAACAGAAGGGAAATAAAATAACGAGAAGAGTGAAAACGGCCACGATACTCTCGAACTTTAAGCCAACCACAAGCCCAACACTCAGCCTCGTCTGATGTTTCGCCCACATGCACAAAGTCAGAAGGGCCTACTACTCGTGAGAATGAGTAGTACCCATGAAAAGGGTGATTAATATGCTACGTACTGAGTAAGGTAACCGTGCACTAAGGCTGACTCACAAAATCACATAAACCATGCAGAATAATAAGAAGAGCATAAAGACCAACATAATACATAATGGCATACAATCATTCAGGTAAAAATACAAAGGCCCATTTATAACCCGGATTAATTACTTAATTAATCTCTTATCGAAATTCTTTTCACACCATGCTCTTTATCAAGTCCACACGAGTACGGGAACCCCACTATTTTAGTGGGTGGATTGGTCTCCAGGGCACTCCGGCGCCTGACCACTATTTTAGCCGGTGGATCGGTCACTTAGGATAACATATCCTACCACTATTTTATGCTGGTGGATCGGTTTGGCTCCTGCTTGCATGGTGTTCCACTATAAGTAATATTATCTTTTATGTGTCTTAGCAAACTGTAGGGTTTGGTTTATTGAGCTCGAGATCCCCCACTATTATAGTCGGTGGATCAGTCACTTAGGGTACATGCCCTACCACTATTATATGCCGGTGGATCGGTCTCCAGGATACCTTGGTACCTGGCCACTATTATGCCGGTGGATCGGCCTAGGCCTGACTCAATACTCTTTCACTTTACATGATTAATGTTTTAAGCGTCTCATCCAGAAAATTTCACCCTAGACATACATAACTCATTCTCCCTACGCCTATCCTCCAATAGACCCGATACATATCATCATACTCCTGCACCTCCTAACTTGCCCCAACATCCTTTCCTCCATATCCTATATCACACTATAAGTCCAACTCTTAAGTATATGGGTCAAGGCTCACTACCTTACACTTCCAAGTCCACTCCACATCTCACTATAAGGTTTTATCCCGAAACCCTAATTTAAACCTATGTGGTCCATCCCACCCCACTTCACACGACCCAAATCATTTTTAACACTCCACACATCACAACTTTTAGATTCAGCTCTCATCATCGCGCCTTACACCTTAAGCACACGTGTGGTCACAAAACCCTAGGTAACTACACCAAACCCTAACTGGCCACAACAAACCCTAGCTTCCTTGTGTCTATAGGTCACCCTTCATTTCTCACATTCCACTTATTATTTTTCCATGCCAATCATGCTTATCCTTACTTGATCATTTTCGTCATTATCTCGTACTCCACTCACCTTCATTTATTTCTCCTTTTTACCACCTCCTCAAATTAGGGTTTTCACCCCAAAACCCTAGCTCAGCCTCCTATGTACCCTTATACTGTCTTACGTACTATTTTTCACCCAAAACTTTCAAACAGCCAAATAACTCTTCTATTACCTTCCTTACATTCCAAGTCAACTTTTCATACGTAAACTTTAATTTCATGTAGACGCTAACCTCCCCATGTAAACCTTCAAACTTTCTCATGCAAAACCCTAAGTCCCTCCATACAAAACCTTAGAGTCCTCCATGCAAAGCCTTAAATCCATCCATACAAAACCCTAGATTCCTCCATACAAAACCCAAGATTTCTTCATATAAAACCCTAGATTCCTCTATACAAAATTCAAGATTCATCCATACCAACTCTAGATTTAATCCATACAAAACCCTAGATTAGATCCTCCCATGCAACGCCATAGAATCTGCCATGCAAAACCCTAAGTCCATCCATACAAAAACCTCGTTTAGATTCTCCCATGCAACACCATAAATTAGATTCTCCCACACGAAACCTTAATTTTCCCATTTTATTCTTCTACTCATGGATCATTAAAATACTTAGGTCAACTCACATCCCTTGGTCAACTTATTCCCCTTTGGTCAACTTACTCTCCTTGGTCAACCTCTTTCCCTTTTGGTCAACTTACTTCCCTTGGTCAACCTACTTCCCTTGGTCAACTTCTTTCCCTTTTGGTCAACCTACTTCCCTTGGTCAACTTCTTTCCCCTATTCTCCTTTTTCATCTTTTCCCACACAATACCACTTTTATACATCCTCACATGCATGTCTAAAGGGTCACAAACCAATCATCACATACCACAATATTTCACCACATATACGTAATACACATGCCATATAACAACACATGAATACACTTCAACTCCACGCCATACCACACATGAAATCAATATAATGATAAACATAGGATGCATAACATACAAAGCATATAATGTACATCAACACACATAAGGCCTTAGTAACACCCTTACCTAAAATGAAACCGATCTTGGAGCACGTTCCTACGCCTCCTTAGGGCTTTGACGGGTCTCACCTATATGAGGGAAAAGCTAAAGATTAGATTCCCTCCTACCAAAAATACTATTATTCCTAAATTATTCTAAAACTAGGTTTTTGATGAAATAATAAAATATTAATAATAATAATCATTAACTAATTACTAAATTTGGCTAAAAATATGGAAATAATAGTAATATTGTAAAAGTTGATAATATAAGGTTTGATACTAAAAATAATAATAATAAAGATACTAAAAATAATAACAATAATAATAATAACATAAACCTAGAGTAAAATAAAATAGGGTTTTCGACCCTACTTCGAAATAGTAAGAATACTATTAGTAGTAGTAGTAGTAGTAATGATAATAATAATAATAACAATAACTGCATAGCAATAATAATAATAGCAACACTATTAGTAAAATAGTTGTAATAATAATAATGAAATAATAATAATAAAACTCATAATAATACTAATATTACGAAACTAATAATTTAAATAAATCAAATAGGGTCTCGTCCCTAATAAGAAATAATAATAATATTAAACCTAACAATAATAATAGTAATAATCGAATAATAGGTTAAAAATTGAAATAAAATAAAATAAGCTTAAATAAATAGGGAAGAAGGGTTGAGAGGGTTTAGGGTTCAACCTTAGACTGGTGGTGACAGGCGGCGCCGACGGTGGTGCACAGCGGCGGCGGCGGTGGCCGGAAAAAGAAAAGAAAAGGGGAAAAGTTGAGGGCTAGGAAAAAGAGAGGTAGAATGGAGGTGGGAGTTGGGGTGTTTAGAGCTGCTTAGGTGGAGAGGAGCAGAATGGAGGGGGCGGCGCAGCCAAAGGTGGCGGCTCACAGCGGCAATGGTGGTGGCCGAATGAGGAAGAAGGAGAGGAGGAGAGGGAGGAAGGGGAAAAGAAGGGTAGGGATAGGTAGAGGAGGGTATGCAGAACAAATTGGGAGGTGTAGGGGGCAGCGGCAGCGGCGAAATAGGTGGCTAATGGTGGTTCGAAGGGCGACGGAGGTGGAAGAGAGGGCTGATTGGGAAGCAAACTTTGCACAGTCGGGGTGGCTTGTGCAGGGCAAATTGAGGGATGTGGGTGGTTTAATTAGTTAGAGGGCCGTGCAGGGAAGACTTATGTAGGAAGATTAGGCATCGTAGTTGGCTGACGACGGCAGAATGGCCGTCTAAAGTGGCTGCGGTGCACAGGAGGAATTTTGCTGGGTTGCGGGAAAAAGTCTCGAGATCGAGCTAATGGTATTTATAGAGTTTAGAGGAGAGGGTATGGTTCTGTGGGTCAACGTGGGAATAGGGCAGGTAGGGTTAGGGTCACCGGCGGCGACGGTTAGCTGGTGAAATTCAAAATTGTGGTTGGGGTATGCGCAGGAAAAAGAAGGGTAGTGAGCGAAAAGAAAGGAAGGTGGGTTGGGTAGAAGTGGTCGCCAAATCAGGGGAAGAGAGAGGAAAGAAAATGGTCGGTCAAAACGGGCGTAACTGGCGGCATTAATCTCGGAGGTGGGCGGTGGAGTTACAGTTAACGGTGAAGGAAGGAAGAAGAAAGAAGGAAGAAGGGAGGGCTGGACCAGGGGTCCGGGGAAGAAAGAAAAAAAAGAAAAGAAGGGGAGAACCGGCCGGGCGACGCAGGTTAAAAATGGTGGCCCAAAACGCAGCGTTTCGGGGGAAGAAAAGAAGAAGGACGACGTTTCATCCCTGGGTCGTGCCGAAGGGAGAAAATGGAGGAAAGGAACGGGCCGTGAAATATAGGCCCGATCGCCGAAGAAGAAAAAGAAAAGAAGGAAAAGAAGAGAGGAAATGGGCCGTGAGAAGGCAGGCCCAAACGGGGAAAAAGAAGAGGAAAAAGAGAAGAAAAAGGAAGAAAAGATAAGAAAAGAAAAGAAAAGAAAGGAAAGGAAAAAGGAAAAAGGGAAAAAGAAAAATAGGTGGGTTGGGTTAATTAAATTAATTGGGATATTTAATAATATTTAAATCCCTTTTTAGGCTAATTTAGGATTTTTGAAAATATTTTTTATAAATTCTATTTTAATTAGCAAATAACTCTAATTTTCTCCAATTAGATTATTTATAAAATTCCTATTACTTTGGACCTACTTTCTCCTTATTTTAAATAAAATAATTTATTTAATTAATTTTTAAAATAAAATCCTTAATTAGCTAAAATACCTAAATTTATTCCTAATTAAAATGTTTATAAATTTCCTTTTTGATTTGCCCTAATTAATTCCTTTTTATTTTAATAAAAATAATTTATTTAATTAATTTACCTAATAAAACCTTATTTAACTATAATTTTTTAAATTAGAATTTTCGGGCCATTTCAATTCTTGCTGGGAACTGTTGATCGCCTGTTCCTGCACTTCCTTATAGTCATTTTGGTTGCAAGTTGGTATCTTCAGAGAATGCATGCTGTCTGATTTTTATTTATTATAATAAAAATATAGGAAGCTTGGAACAAGTTTAATTCAGAGGAACTCTTTTAGCTGATGCCATGAATGATTCATCTTGATGCACCTTGGTGTCGCAAGTTCATCATTACTGGAAGGGGTTGATGTACACTCAATATGGAAGCATTGGTGCTCAGAGTGACCATATGCTGTCGGAAGTGCTTCCTTCTTTCGGAGTTGATCAGATTGTATGAGGTAAATCACTCTGCACCATTGTTGGTTTTGCCCTAAACAATGATTCTTGGTTGGGGTCATGCCAGCTGCTAATCTCTGATGGACAAACCGTGTTGACATATGGGGCCCATGCGACTGCTGTAAGGTTTGAGAATTTATCCACATATCTTTTACAAAATTTGGTATGTGTCTCTTATCGGTTCTTTTTGTAGTGTGGTAATGATAGCCTGGTTGGTTGAAACATTCATGTATAGTAACACACTAGTCGTGTTGCCATGTATTTGTTGGCGGCAAAATGTGTTCATCTTTTACAACGACATGTATATAGAAATTAATTTCCTCCCCACCCCACTCTTTTTTTTGGGGGGGGGGGGTAGGGGGTGGGGGGGTTGTGGCCATTAATGGGCTGCCGTGAAGCAGGTAGCGAGTGCTGTTAGGGGTGGGAGCTTATGCATGTTGGACGTCTAGGGGAGGGTGGAATAGTTGTGAAGGATAGCTGCTGTAGTTCCTATCATATTCTCCCCATTGAATGTTGAATTTTGGGGGCAAAAAATGAGGCCCACTTTGGATGGTTTTGATACAAAGTCCAAGGATACTTTATGGAAGTAATTACTATAGTACTGTTGATATTTATGTGGAATACACAATATTTAATGGTTGCTTATGAGCCATCAATCATTCGGTCAATCCGCAGTTAGATTCCAAATATGTCAATTCATTCATTGGTTACTTAGGCACATGACCCCAGTGGAGCGACCTTTTAGTTCGACTTCATATCTTGGTTTACCCCAGCGGTAGTCAATATATAGAGATGCATATTGAATCAACAACGATTGAATACTGTTGCTAAAAAAAATGCTATAAAAAATGCTTGTATTCTATCTTTTTAAAATAATATTATGTTGAAATTTTATTTTATCGGTGGATATGCCGGTTTTGAATTTAATGCAGAATTGAATGAATTGAAATGGGGTTTTAAGTGTAGAAAAAAAGAAGAATATGTTTGATCTATTTGGATTTTTTGTTCTTCTTGATCGGATTGGACTCAAGAAATTTTGACAATAAAAATAGTATAAAATTATTAATGATAATAATTGTAATAATAACAGTAACAAAATTAGTAAAATATAGTAAAGTAGTAGTAGTAGTAGCAGTAATAATAATAATAACCTGCATTCGGGTGTTTTATTTTCCATCCAGGTAATTTTGTTACCCAAGAAAGTGTTGCATAAGTTTGTTAGCTTGTGTCGAGGTTTTTTTGTGGTCATGGAGGTTAACCAAGAGAAGGAGGGCCTTAGTGGTGCGGGAACCAATTATGTATGCCTCAGAATGAAGGCGCCTTGGGCTTCTTGTAGCTAGAGGTATTGAATTGGTGTGCTATCGGGAAGCTGATTTGGAATATTTGTATTATGGACTTTTTATGGGTGATGTGGATTCATAAAATTTATTTACGCCGAGGGAATATTTGGGCTTATCATCACTCAAGCTACACGTCCTGGGTCTTTGTTCATGTGCTTAAGATCAAGGATAGACTGTAGCATCGTATTGTAAGATGGTTGGATGAGATTCATCAAGAGAATGCGATGAAGAAGGCTTACTTGGAGTTGAGGAATATGAGTTCGAAGCAATGGTATGCTCGTCTTGTATGGCTACCTCCTATGCTTCCTAGGCACCAAGTTCCTTACTGGCTTGCCTTGAAGAATAGGTTGCTTACAGGGGTGAGAATGGTGACACAAGGTTTGTGCTATGGATTGGGAGATGGAGGCGCGATCCATGGTGTCATGAACAAGGCAGCCGAATCGCAAGAAAGAAGAACTAGTTGCTTTGGGATCAACGGAGTTCGAATATCTTTCTGCAACGCCAACAGAACTTAAGAGAGATTCTGAAAGTGATTATTTTTACGGCTGTGCGACGTATGTGCCTCCCGCAATTTATGTACAGTTAGGATGGATGCCTTTCTTTGTTAGATTCTATCTGTTACTCTCTTGATTAGATGTGTTGGATGTAAAATTTATTTTCGAAGTAATGAATTTTTTACTCATCGAAAAAAAAAAACAATAACGTTGCATTTAATGTTTTTAATTAAATGAGATTATATTACCAAGAAGTCAGATGGTCTGGGGGAGATACTATCTTCTTATATATATATATATATATATATATACACACCTTGTAGAAAGGATTTAATAATTAGTGATATTATCCTTTATTTTTATTTTTTTGATATCCATCTTGAAGAAAGGGTATGATAAGGCACAAATTAGTTTAATACGATAAGGCACAATTAATTCTATAACAACTCACAAGTCAAAAATGAAGGGTGGGAAGTATATCTTCGAGTTTTACGTCATGAATGATAAAAGTATTTTTCTTTTAATATATATAGAGAAACCAAATAAGGACCTAAAATGCTTATTTTTCTTGATTTATTTATACTTAGGCTTGGGCCGGGCTCGATAGAAATTACTTTTAAAGCCATTTGCTTCCTTTGGTATTTGTTTTAAGGGCATAGGCATTCTGCATTAATAAACAAACCGAGTCCACTCCAATCCTTATAAAAGGGTTACGAAGGAAGTTGGTAGAGGGACGGTGCAACGGTGCAAGATACTTAAATTATACCCAAGATGCGATGGCTGGTAGGTACAGAACAGAGATGGAACAGGAGGCTCAACTTAGAAGAGCAATAGAGCAGTTACTAATAGCAATAACTCTCTATTACAAATACTGTCTTTATAATATATTTTGAAGATAAAATTTAACTATTAATTTTTTAAATTATAATATATTATATTTATATTAAAAATAATTATATTATTATATATTAATGGTCAAAGTTTATTTTTAAAATATGGAATGACGGTTTCCGAAAAGGGAGGAGGGAGTACTAATTAATCTTGACGTCCTGGAATGCAATGGAAGGCACACATAGACATAGGGCCGATGGCAGAGGATAATTAATCCATACCACGTAATTATTCATTCATTAAAAAACTAATAGGTGGTCTCGAAGGGTCGATAAACCTTAAGATCAAGGGCTACACCAGCAATAGAACCAACAGCAGCAGCAATGGAAATAACAAGACATGCCATACTCAGCACCTGCAGACAGACCCACTTAGCGCTCCACCTGCCTATCTTCTTCTGACTAATATACATCTCAATCGGGAAATACACCGTCAACGGCCAAAACCCAAACGCTCCAAGTATACCGACCACGTCGTTAAAGAAAGGAAGCAGCATCGATAGCACCGTGGTTGTAATCACAAACCCCGTCCGCCAAACCAACCTAAATAGGTTCAGGTTCAGGCCCATGCCCACCTTAACTTCCTTCGTTATGAACCCGCTGTCCGGCCATCTCTTGGCCGCCCACGCCTCGACGAACGCGAAGAGCGGCTGACAGAAGACCTGATAGGCGCCGACCAAGTGGATGACTATTGCTGCGTTGGCTATATCCAGTAGCCAAAACGGATTATAAAACCCAAAACCAGTGAGCAAGTTGCCAGGTGCTAGGTCGCCGAAAGCAGCATAACCCATACAGCCGCACAGCATGTAGAATATCGTCGTGACCGCCGTACTAATCAATGTAGCTTTCTTCATCGTCTTGGATTCCGAAGGCGGCGATCTAATGGTGTCTTGAATCTCAATGAGCACGATCGAGAAGGAGTATGCAAAAGCAATATCGCCGAGGGCCTGTAGACTCCTGTATATCTTTTGCGTCTCTGTTACTACGCCGACACTGATCCCTGTGAGGCTTCCTTTTATGGTCCTGTTGGATACGACTTGGATGATCCCGAGGATTAGGCCGATGGATGAGTAGGTGAATGACATGATGGAAGCTACGATGGAGAGCCATGAGATTTGACTGAAGTTGGGGATTTGAGAGAGGAGGATTTCTGTGATTCCGAACGCTATCATGTATGGGTTGCTCGACGTGCGGCATAGGTTCTTGTTGGTTCCTCCACTGTTGTGGAAACAATTGGATCTGTTGATTGCCCTGACAAAACAACAATAGCATTTAATCACCAATCGATCGATAGATCTGAGGATTTGAAACTGAAACTAATAGCGTGTGTCATTTTTGGAAAATAAATATTTTTTAGTTTTCTAAAAAATAATAATCATAATAAAAATTACATTAATAATAATAATAATTATTATTATTATATAGAAAACTCAGATAATATAATAGTGGTTGTTTTCTATTTGTCTTTTCCACAAAGTTAGAAAATCCTATTTTTTCGATTCCCGGACAAAAAAAAAATGGAAAGTAACCTATGTTATGTTATATTCGTTTTCTATATTATTATGATTATTAATTTTAATATTAATGCTATTTAATCATGATTATTATATGTATTATTATAGTTATAGTTGTTATTATTATTACTTTTTTTGTTGCTAATAGTAATAATAAAATGCTATTATTATTGAAATTAATACTAGTATTATTATGAATAAAGTTGGTAATAATACTTATTATCATCATCATAGACGTTATTATCCAATTTAAAAGAAGATCAACATGTTTTCAATTTTTTAAAATTAAAATATAGTTTTATAATATGAAAAAATATATAAGTTTTTTTTTTCTCTTTCTGCATAAATAAAATATTTTCTTATTTTTCACATAAAAATGAAAGTGGTAAATATGAAATTATTTTTTCGAGACAAACAACCCTAGGCATTTAGTGAGTCGGGCCACGGAAAAATGGAATCAAGTACATAAATAAAATTGACCAAAACTTACATCATGCTGATGGATGATGCGATAGTGTAACCGACGGCAACTCCAAAGAGGTTCATGTACTGAATTAACCCACACATCTTTACCTTAAACCCACCTGCTCGAATCGATCCAAAATTATCATAAGCATACATACATAACAACGTCGTAAGAAGCTTTGGATTTACACACCTATGGCTATTGGCTATGGTACGTACCGAGATTGGATCTAACGGCGTCCATGTAAGTATAATTCCTCTTGCCAGAAACAGGATCACCGGATCTATAACAATCAGCGAGCAGAGTCGAAGTGTAGTAAATCACGAAGGCGAACAGGAGCATAACGAGGGGCCCAGCAACCCAACCCAGCTGAGCTATCGCCCACGCTAAGGATAAAACCCCCGAACCGATCACGGCCGTTATTATATGTGCGCTCGCCGTCCACAAGCTACCTGCAGCGGCACACGTACGATATTCAGGTTCATTATTCCATATATGGTAGCTAGATTCATAGAACAGTACCGACGCGTAGTTGCCGGTGTTTTGATAAGTTTATTACTTAACCCGTTCTTTTGAGGCGGCCGTCGTCGTCGAAGCATTTGGAAGGATGTTGGTGCGGCGGCGCAAACATTTCAATGGAGACATGGTTGCCGCTGCTGCTGCGGTGGTGGTTCGTTGCCGCAGCATTATCGTTGCCCATCTTTAATTTGTATTTTGAGCGCGCGCGTAATGTGATCCATTAAGGGAAAAAAAAACGGTAACAGAGTTATTATATTAGTGAGAAATAGCTAATTAAAAGTAATGGAGAACTAATTAAGAACACCGCCCGCCGATTTTTTTTTTTTTTTCTGGTCTGTGCAGTGTGGTGGGGGATGGGGGGATGGGTTGGGTACTGTGCATAATATCATATGAATGAAAAACACATTTTGTCGTTTGCTCGGTCTTCTTCACCGAGCGAACTTTCGATATTTTAAATATCCTATCATCCGATATTTAATAAATTGTTTTAGATATTTAATTAGTAATTATAAACTTTAAACAATATTTAATAAAAATAATAATTAAAAAACATAAAATTTACTTACAATAAATATATCTATTTAAAACTAAATTATATATAAAAAAAATATTATAAAAAAAATATTTGGAGTATATAGATAGTCAATAATTTAATTTTTTATTAATGATATCTGTTATTTAATTTAGGAAAAAAAATTAAATTTATATTTAAAATTATTTGGATAAGATTAACTCGAATAGGGAATTGGGTTATCGGATATATAGTGTATAAAAAACATGGACTACTGTATATATGAAAACAACAGCAGCTAAGATTGGAGAAGAAGAGAATCTTTTCTCGATCCCTCGTAGGAGACAGCACGGCCTGGACTGGACCCGATCGATGTAGAGCAGCAGCAAAGCCATGAGTCTACATCTACCACCACAAACTTTTGAGCTTTTACTTCCGATCTTCTTGTCAGTAACGTTGCCATCATGATCGAGGTAGACGTCTACCCAGATCCACGATATCACACTTGGACGGATTTGAGCCAGAGGTATTAGACGCCATACCTTTACTCTAACAATCAGACTGAACACTTATTATCCGGCCGCCGCTATAAAAGTAGATATTACTTATTTAAAGTTAATTATTAAAAATATTAAATAATTATTTATTTAAAAAAATAATTAAAAAAATTTCTAAAACAATTAGTTATTTTAAAAAAATATATTTTTAATAAATACATCCAAATATATATATTTAGCCAAACTAGAACTTATAATTTTATACAAAATCAAGGAGCAAACCTAAATAATTAATGACGCTTTAGCCTAACGTGTCGTCAGACTAAGGTCTTGAATATTTTCAGATCCTAAATTTAAAAATCTCCTCCTCTCATCAGTACTTCCATTCACATTAAATTTGTTATTATACATATGTTATATTGGTCTGTCTGTATATATAGTTTGTAATTACATATCCTTATGAATAAACAAAAAAAAAAAGGCAAAATATACCGGCTTCTATACATGCACGTACGTACGTAGAACATCCATAAATAACCAAATGACGAGGAAAATGTTGGCACGATCAAAAAGCCATACTTACCTTCATTATTTTTCGCCCTCTTTCCTTCCCTCAAGTGCGTAGAGGAACTGGAGACTCTTCACTTATATTGCTATATACGAAAGAGCTGGAAGTCTTCGCTTGAAGTATAACGGAGGGAGGGACTGAGGGAGGAGCTGCTGCTGCGCCTCACATTGGGTGCGTTTCGCATGTGTTATATAGGCCTCAGACCGTTCCAACTTGCTAAAGCAACTTCATTAATCAATCAATAAGCCTAAATCATTTATTTAAGCTATAATTATTATATTCTGTCTCCTATAAAAATCTAAAATATAGGTTGTTTAGGATCTTCCTAACTTACCCCTGTGTTAAATCTCCAGCAATAAATAATTTTGTCACTATATATATATATATTTCCAACAATATATATTTTCTTTTAATAAGGATAAATAAAGACATATAATTCCTTCATATATGGGTATATATTATTTTAGAATGATCTACAATTTTAGAATGTATAAACTCCTATAGTAGGCATGAAGCTGAAAAACATCGTAGTATATTATTGTATGAGTGCGTAGTCGAACCTAAATGCTCATTTGGCCGAGGAGTAATATTAGTGAAAAAATTACTTTCATATTTTATATATTTTAATTAAAATTAAATATTTTTATTATAATAAATAT
The DNA here is from genome assembly GCA_030549775.1 of Tamarix chinensis. NCBI lineage: Eukaryota > Viridiplantae > Streptophyta > Magnoliopsida > Caryophyllales > Tamaricaceae > Tamarix > Tamarix chinensis. Next base: position 61,894,180 of record CM060172.1, read on the forward strand.
CTATTTTAGATCTTAATTTAATCTAAAATAAATATTTTATTAAAAATATATTTATTATTATTAAATACTTAATATAAAAAATATAAAATAGAGAAAAAATATTTCTCCTCCTATTACTCTCGTACCAAACAAGTCCTAAGAGTTAAAATTTCCGGACTATAATTTTAACTCGCCATTATGTTAATGGTAGGTAATGTATTACTATTAATTAATTAAGATTAATAATATGTCTCTCATGCTAGCATTCTCGCTGTAATCTTTCTCCGCCACCCATTTCTTCCGCACGAATAAATGCTCCTTTTTTTTTTTTCTTCCTTTTTTCATACCACGTGGAATTTATTTTATGTAGTGGTTTAAGATGGCCGGAATGAGTACGATGGCGAACAGCGCCGAGCCATGGATCACTGGTTGTGCACCTTTTCCCCCATATTCCAGGTTTGAATTCGACCCCTAGGCTTAGGAGCTACGCAGGTTTCAGGCTCACGACGGCAGAGTGTGGAACCGCAGTTGTCTGAGGGAAAAAAATAAATCAAAAGGTGCGTTTTGTCCCCGATTCCATCCATTAATTAAATGCCTCCATCTTTTAGCCGCTCCCCGGACGCGGGGATTGCAAGTATCGGAATTGTGGACAACCTGCCCAGCTCTTCGCCGCGTGTTGTTTTCCCGTAAATAAGATTCTCCTAAGTCAAATCGAAGCGTATATTTGTTCCTTTGAATTCAAAATAAGTCAAACGATTCTGTCTGGAATTTGACCCGAAATTACTTTCGACCTTCTCCGCTCGTTTAATAGAAATGAATCAAATGGTCTCGTTTGAAAGTTAAGTAAAATAAATTCGTTTAAGTATAGAGATTAATTAACAATTCATTTAAATATCCAACTCATTTATTAAATAACTTCTATATAGACAAAATAAGCTTAGATATAAGTTTAAGCCAACTCATGTATAAACGAGCAAAGCCCATCATGGCTCAAGTTTGACTCATTTAAAGAGCAAGCATAAAAATAAATTTTAAATTTTATTTATTTACCTGAACAAATAAGATGATCAGTCAAGTTAGTTGAGTTTGTGAACAATTAATCCTAATAATAAACATTGATAGTTGTATATATAAGTTGATTTGTAACATAGATTTTTTCTTCAGTAAATTTTGTCTATTACTTTTAATATATATTATCTTTATGTTAGTTTTAGTAAAATATAGTAACGAAAATAGTAGCCAAATTATCTCGACAATCAAAATTATCAAAAGTTAAATGCTATATATATATATAGGGTATTTTAACACTTTTAATTTACTTTCACTCTCTTACCAATCTATTAATATTTTGTTGGTGCAATGGCAACTTGTGGGTATTTTCAATGTCCCACATTGGAAGTGAATAAGCTTTTTGTTCACTTTTTATATCCCCTCACCTTTTGGTTGTTTGAATTATGAGTTTGGGTTGTTTTGTGGGTTGTGGGCTGGATCTTAGATACCACACACACGCGCACGCGCCGCCGCCCGCCCGGTCCGGGCTGGGTGTGGTGTGGTCTTCGACCCGACCAAATTTTTTCTTTTACCGGTTTTTATTCGGTTTACTTGGTCTTCTTCGGTTGCGGTTTTTTCTTATTCAACCGTTTCTTTTTATGGGCTGATTAGTGGAAGACGTTCCACTAAAGCCTTAATCGGTTTTTTGCCTATTTAATGTCGTTTATTTTCATTAAGAATATAGGTCTAATTTTTTTTAAAAGAGAGCAACCGCCGAGTAAACCCTAACCCTAGCGTGTGTTCTTCGTGGAAAATCCCGATCTGGTCATTGTCATTTTGCAATTCCATTCTTCTATTCCGAGTGCACGGGATCGAAGAAGGTTGTGTTAACCTTGGGGGTGATTCGACGTTGAAGGGATCTGCGCCATTGTCCGGTCGAAAATCACTTCAGGGCAGTGATTAATTCACGGCACAACTCGTTAATCTCGGTTTGATTTAATTATTATTGTTAATTGCTGCGATTATCGGTATAAATATTCTTACATATTTTATCATAAGCAAGCCAAATAATAATAATAATAATAATAAACCAAATGTATTGCAAAGTGATTATTCTTACCCTATATATGCAAGGTTTCCTTGTGAAAATTCTCACTCCTTTCCCAGTTTCACAATTTCTTAACCAAATAATTGCTCCACTATTCAAAGAATAGATTAAAAAGGAATAACTTTTTCTCTTCTAAAAACCTTTACACGCTAGCAAAATTATAAAATTTATAGCCTGCAATAATGGCTAAGCCAGCCAATTGATGCCGATTGACTGAAGAATAAGAAGATGTAACAGCACCCGATTCCAATGCTTCCCTGCCAAAGGCTGAGGAATGATAAGTTATTTTAACACCTCTAATAGTAATCACAGTGCTGCTGAGAGACTCTGGCGGTGTCATTAAGTTTGGATCCCTGTCTAATAATGTCAATTTATAATCATTAAGCTTTTCTAGGGTTTTTCAAATATGTAGATAACGATAAGTGATTATTAATAAATAAATAAATTACACAATTTTTTTATATTAAAATAATAATGTATAGCCAGATCATTAATAAATTAATAATTTTTTTTCCATTAATTCTTAATAAGTACTAAAGTGGAAAATTTTATTAATTTGTCTCATTTGGAAACATCTCGTAATTTTTTTGTGGCCAAATATAGTGCAAATCGTAAAGTGGATTAATGATGCACCCACAATCCCATTAATTATCACCGGACAACTGCCTAGAAAATCGTTAGCTCTCTAGAGTATGTTTAGGAAGGGATAGATGTTAATTATTTGATGTTATTGTTAGTTGTTTTATTTTATTTTAAAAATTCAATTTGTATAAATTTTAAAAACTTTTAATTAAAAAATAGCTACTTGGACTCAAAATGTTTGTACAAATATGGTCATAGTCCTTTTTTCTTTTCCTTATTTTATACTAAAACAACATAAGGTAATTCAAAAAAAAAAACGGTTGTCCTTAGGACTTGAGAACGATACAAAAAAGAAAGAAACTCTCATAGATTGAATTTGGATGTGTGGATGTAGACGAGAGGAAACTGATTTTCGTCGTGTATATAAGACGCCTCTCTCTATATGAATACTTCAAAATTTTCTTAGACTCTTTCTAATGTTTTAGATCTTTCTCATCCTTTACAAATACATTTCCTTCTTCGTCACACAAAAATACTCAACCCACTTGTTTCTCTTCCTCTTTCTCTCCGCTGTTTAAGATATTTTAAAACCATCTTAAATACCTTTAGGATTTTGTTATTTAGGAAATATATTTTACTTTATGGATATTTTTTTAAAATTATCCTTAGACACCGATATTTCTTGCCCTTTCTCTAACCCTACACCGACGTTTTTACCGTTCCTCAAGCCCCCATCGACACAATATATCGTTCCCCCTCCCTCACCAACTTTTCTTCTTGTCTCCTGATTTATTATCCAATTATATTTATCTTCATATATTTCAGTGATAATTATTTTATATAAGATAAATATTTACATGATATAGGATTACATATTCTGTATCAACATATGTAGAACAAATATTTACAAGGTATGACGATACATATTTTCTATCAATAGAAACATAGGGTATGGGTATATATAATTGTAAGATATGGATGTAAGTATATGTAGGAAAATTATTTTATCTGATACAAATAGACCGCTTCGCCTTATGCCATCTAACTACTTATATGAACTTCTATTATTCTTTTTCTTCGTTGTAGAGAAATTAACGAATAATTTTTGATATAATTTTTTCAAAAAACATTTCTTATTTGTCCCATAAATTTTATTTTATTTTATTTAGAAAAAAACTCACAATGAATAATAAATTTAAAAACCCTTCAAACTACAACGAGTTTGGAACTTTGATAAGGTATAATGAGTTTAGAATCTAGATAAACTATGATTATGGGTTCAGAAGCCCGACGTACTATGATGATGGATTTTAAATCTCGACAAGCTATAGATACATAGAGAAAATACAAATTAATTCTTCAAACATTAATTACAACTTGAACTATGAGGTATAATAATTTTTTTTATTATTGCAAATTGCGTAGATAAATTTGATTAGATGAAATTAATACTTCTTCTTATTATATTATTATGCTCAACTCTTTTTTTTTTATATAGAACATATGAATACATGTTTTAGGATCCAAGATTATCAGAAACTTTTTATGATGGATTAAATATTCTTTGATCGTGGAGAACTTATATCATAGGTTAAACAAATGGTTAGTAGTCATAGGATGATTTTGATCATCAAAAGTTCCAGAAAAAGAAATAGTATAGAGGTAGATTGAGTCTCTATAAGATGTGACAAAGATGAAACATACATGCATATTAGACCTATTGATAGTGAAGGTGCGCATAATATAAGTTCTAGAAGATTGATTATCACTTCTTCTTTTATTATTATTATTGAGGTTGAAAACAATAATGGATGATGACAAGTGGTAGTTGAGAACATGACACACAATTACAAATTGACAAATTCTAAATAAGGGCATGTTGTTGTGGGTAAGTTGATAGAAAATGAAGTTAAATTTATTAATGAACTTATCATAGCTAAAGTAAAGCTGCAACAAATCATACCACTTTTTCAAAAATAGTTTGAAGAGAATGTAAATATGACATGGCATATTTATGTTGCTCGACAGAAGCTTAGGTCCAAAGAAATGGGCGTTTAGATAATGTTGCAGCATATTATGAGTATATTGATTGAAAATCTTTATTTTCCGTGGCATTAAAGTGAGCCATAATCAAATGTATAAGCAAGAACCTATTTGCACATCCCGTATTTATTAATATTTTATGTACATTTTATTTTGTTTTACAAATAAATTATATGTATAAGACGAATAGATATGGGTTGTCCTTACTTGAAATTGTTGGACTAAAATGAACACAATAGAATTTTGCAACATGATCAAATCAAAGCATCGCTAAAAAGGTCTCAATTCAGTATTCATCATTTCGCTACTAGTGTCATTTATGTTAATTTGAGGGGTCATGTTGTTTTACATGCAATGGATTTGGTTAATAAAAAGTGTCAAAGAAGTAATAATATAGGTATCAATGATGATTTATGTGGATGTTCTATGCAGCATACGCACGAGATACCATATATGTACTAGATTAATACCTATATTTATAACTACATCTCACTTCCTCTGTCATCTAATCATCTATTCTAGAAGAAACTCGACATAGATGGGCCCATTAATTCATTATCATCGCAAGAACCAATAGAGCTTGACCTCATTTACTCTTTGTATTCATGGATGCTGTTATGATATCACCACTAACAATTCATAATTAGTTGGTGAGAAAGATATTTAATATTATTGTTTCTCAGAGAATACCTTTCTCCAAGCCACCAGTACGACAACATAGGGGTCTCCTAAGAAGCTCAACTAGAAGGAAACCATCTAGTTGGAAGTACACAAAATAATAATCTTTAAGTTGTTCAGGATCAACACAAGCTTAGGGTAGGTCATCTCTTAGTTAAGGTCAGGGTTGAGGTCAAACTCGAGGGTGGCAATCAACATTTATGACATCGGCCCAATTGCAATTTTCATATTCCAGTCAAATGATTAAACATATAGTTTTGTATATTAGTATCTAGTATAATGTATTAGGAGATGAGAACAATGGTTTTAGAGCATTGGCATATATTATACAAGGAGATAAGGATCGATGGGTTTAGATCCGTACAAACTTATATCAAGAGATACTGGCTAAGCTACAATTGTACAAGAATGTGTTTGTATATGACACCGTTAATCAAGTTTTCAATACTATTGCTCAATGGGAAGGGCCAACTTATATGGAAATACCAAATATTGGTCATATCATTGTGAAATGTTACTGTGTGTTGTTTGCATACTTGTTGAATGTGTGCAGTTCATTTCTACTTTTAGTGGTATAACATGAAATTCAAGGTCCTAAAAATGAAGTGGCTATATGGTTTTTACAAGACATGAGTTACTACTATTAGTATGTGGATGTTTTATGTATTTTTTTATATCAATATTATAATAATGCTAGTTCTTATATTATTACTTTTTTAACATGTATATATCTTGAACAATTTTGCACTCCCACCACTGCATAAAAATTGGGACAGATACTATGATAGTAGGGTTTCACGTTTCAATGTGGAATATACTATATTATTAAAAATTCCAACAACGATACTTTTTAATACATGATGGCACAAAAGAATCACATCTTCTACGTTTGGCTCAACTTTCATCTATAGTTGTAATTTTATTTTATTTATATATAATGTTTGAAATATGTACATGATTAATTTTTGTTGATTATATAGTTTTTTCTAGACACAAGTCATTACATATTAGTATGTGGATGTTTTATGTCTTTTATTTTTATTTTTATATCAATACCATTTCTTATTTATATTTTTCTTAACATGTATATCTCTTAGATAATTTTCCACTCAAACCACTACATACAAGGTTGAATAGATACAGTCATAGCAATGTTTCAATATGGAATTCACTATTTTCTTCAATATTCTAATAATGGACCCCGTACTTTTTTCTTAGTTTATTTGTATTTGACCTTTGAAATATTGACATGATAAATTTTCATGCTTTATATGATTATTTCCCTATTACCCTGCCATGATAGCTTAAGTATTTAACATATGGTAGTAGGATTCATTTGTATGTTGTTGAGCTTAAGTATCTCAGTGTTTGATGTGGGTTATGATATAAAATAATTGTAACATATTTTCTTAATCACGAAATAAAATATAAACTATATTATATAATTGTAACATACATATTTTAATTAAAGTACACAACCATATAATAATAAATCAAGCTTCATACAAACGCCCATACCCACACTCAACTATAGTTAATCCTAAATCCTTCACAAGCTTTTCAATGCATGTAACTAGATACTGATAATTTAGAGCTGTATCACCCCTCCAATATAAACGGCGAAGAGTTTTACATGTTTTGTTATGACGACTTTCTATTGGAATTTCATGTTCATTATTTGGATCTTCAACCAAATATTCCTTTGTTGTTGCCAACACATAACTATGAGTTAGAGCAACATACCAATCCATATACTCATAAGTCACATTCCATGGGTATTGAGTTGATGGTCCAAAAACATATGGGCCTAGTATGTGTTCACTCCTGAAAAATCATTGGCTAATCATGTGTGCGTAAAGGACTTTATGCTTCTTGAAGGAATGACCTCTGTACTTGTTCCTAGCATGCTTTATAGGCTCCTCAGGGATCATTTAGATATATTCAAACCGGTGTGTCACTCAATTCGACATATATGGTTCTACTTTTTCTAAACAGTATAAATAACTATGATATAATGACATTGGACAATACCTATACAAATCAGCTACTTCGTATGGATCCCAAATAACATTTTACAAAATAATTAAACTAAATATGGATATTGAGATAATAAATATAGTAAGAATATGATAATTTGAGCATATCTTTGACGTGAGTATACGATCAATATTAATCCAAAAATACTTGAGCATCTCTAATTTATTGCTGAATTTATGTTCTTAAAACCACCTCAACCAATGGAGTTGATCAGGATCATTGTTGGATAGTTCCACTCCCAACTTTTTCCAAAATCCCTTTTTATTTCATTTCTATATATTACAAATTTTGAAGCACCATTCTCACCGTTTTTTAGTGATTAGGGTTGCATTGCTTCACTTTTCACAATCATCAGCTAACATAGTTCCTGATTTGATTGATTAACTATAGATCTTTTTTATTTTGATTGATTTTCGGACTTCCACTTTTACCCTTGTACCATAATCTTTCTTTCACTTTGTTTCCTTTCCCCAAAACCCTTTTTTATCTTTGTTTCACGTATTGCAAACTTTGAGGCACCATTTTCACCATTTTTTAGTGATTTGGGCTACATTGCTCCACTTTTCACGATCATCAACTGACATAGATCTTTTTTTATTTTGGTTGATTTGATTGATTAACTATAATGAAGAGCAATAATTCTGTTCCCCTAACCTTAGAATGCACAATCTTGGCCTTGCAACTTTGCTTATGTTTGTGCCCACTTACACCTTGCCCTCTAGAAGAGGTATTGGCATAGAAGCATAGGGACAATGATTTGACATTGTTTCTCACTTTCAGGACGTCTTTGCGATCGAAACGAGGGAATCAACAATGCACTCTTTTTTAAAACGTTTGAGTGTTTGGGGAAAAACAATGGTGTTACTATATCCTCAAAATTCTATTGCAGGGGACATTCGACCTCGTCGTTGACATTGTTGTTGTCGTGCTCAACCTCTAGCCTTCACTGCTATCGTGCTCTATTGCGTACATCCCAACTGAAATGACACGTAAAAATGAGAAGAGGGGAGATGGAAGACGGGATGAGGGGGGTGCGTTCAATTTTAATTCCTTGATAAGGTTTCGACCGAGTAATAAAAGTTTTTTTTTAATTTAAAAAAAACTATATTGGATTTGACCTATTTTGGACTATACGTAACAAAGTCTAATATAAAATTATTATATATAAAAAATATATACATTTATTAAAGTAAAATAACTAATTATGATACACATATATGAATATTATTTATTTAAATATATATGTAAATCTATAATACACACACACACACACACACACACACACACACACACACACACACACACACACACACACATACATACATACATATATAAAATTAGACATGTTATATCTAATAGATATGTAAAAGGATATGAATAAATATATATGGATGAAGAAGAAAAAAATATCCAACAAATTCCGATACATATATGAGTAAGGAATCTCCAAATATATATCTGTCTCTATATCTATACCTATAGCCACATCTATTAATGCGATAAAAATATTTTTTTTCTCCTTAAATAAAATAACTTATCATTATATTTTCTAAGGTTAAAAATAGAAATTTAGTTGAACCATACTGATCGAAGTTTCAAATTATAATATTAGACGGTTTTTATACTAAACTCATTGGATTTTACTCGATAGATAAGTAAATGTATATGGATATCGATTAAGAAAAAATAATATTTGTCGGATCTAGGTGTAAATATGAATATACATTTTCTCATCTAATTTGGATAATGTGAAGAGAATAATTGACCCATTGTCTTTCCCCTTTATTTCCTAATTTTTTATATATTAAAGTTTTCCAATTTTCTCTATTTTTCCATTTCTATCTTGGTGCAACACTAGGTATTGGTGGTGCTTGAAAATTTTGAGTTTACTGTAATCGAGGAAAATGAGATTAAGGAATCGAAGAGCTGAGAATATGCACATTAGTTCTTGACTTTATACATGTTTATATTCACCTAATTCATCTGAAAATTGTCTAAGTTGTTCTTAAAGAGAAATTTTGAGTGATTTTCTTACATCATAATTGGGAGATCTAGAAGAGCAGCGAAAATTAAGTCAAAGAGGGAGAAATACACATAGTTGGAAAATGGGTATATGGGTCAAGTCAATTTGAGTTGGTTAAGATCAAATCTTCTATGAAATCGGGTTGGGGTCGAGTATGATTTAGGGTTGAGTCTAATTTGGGTAATAATGATTCAAGTTGGATCTAGATCTAACTTATTAGTTTTTTTTAGGTTCATATTTGATGTGGGTTTGCATCCTCAAGGTTAGATAGGGTTTAGGCCGGGTCTAAAGATTCTGGATCATATCGAGTTTGGGTTAGGTTAGTTTAGTTCAGAATTTATATTGATACTGATTGTTATTAATTGAATATAATAAATAAATTAAATTTTGTAATTTATTATTGTTATTATGCTTATTATAGTAATTTTATCATAATATATGTAATGATATAACACATTATTATCATAGAATAAGTAATAATTAAAATAATAAAGTATTATTATTATTATTATTATAGTTATTGTTATACTACAATTAAAAATATCACTATATACATAGTTATAATTATTATAGTTATAATGATTTTTATGAATATTATAATAATTATAATTATTATGTTAATTATAATAATTATTTTTATTATTATAATTAATAATAATACTAATAATTTTTGTTGTTACTATTATCATCTTTGGAAATATGATAGTCATTATTATTGTTAGAAGTACATACTTAAATTTTATTATTATCAATAATATATATATATATATATATATATATATATATATATATATGATTATTATATTTATAATTATAATTTTATGTTTATAATAACAATAATATAAATTTCTATTGTCTAATCTTTTATACCCCTTTTTTCGTAAACCCTAATTAAAAACCTAATTGTAACTTGATGTATTATATGAACTTGATCATAAAAATAATAGGGGAATAATACATGTTGGATGTGTTTATTATGTGTGTTTGGGTTTAGGTGGAAGATAGATTAGGTTAACTAGGTTATAAAATGAAAGATTAGGGTTTTTGGTGTTGGGTAGTTGATTGGAACTCATGGTTCAAATGACAAAGCATTAGGTTGTGTGATTTTTAAGTATGTGTTTTTATGTTGTTTTGATTTTGTGGATTCTTCTTTCATCCTCGTTTGCGTTCCCCCAATCTACTCTTACCTTGGAGTCAAATCCACACCTTTTCATCTTCTTTTGGCTATGGTCTTGGTTATAATCACCTCACATTACCTATTTGAAAAACACCCTAGAGGGGGTGAATATGATTTTGTAGAATGGGAATGACTAAATAAAAATTTATACGTAATGTAAAGTGGTTCAAGAATGAATTACTCGTTACATCCACTATTAAAAAGTTCTCCTTTTTGGATTTTTAAAATAGTAATGTGTTTTATTGATGGTCAATCTTCTCTCGGTTTATGAGTCTTACAATCTTAATAACCATCTCAACAGATGATTTACAAGTTTACTTATTTATCTTCTCTAGTTTCACTAAATGAATCTCTTAAGAATGATAGGCAACACTCACTAACCCCTTTGACTGATTTTTGAGAGGTAGTTGTGATTACAAGTGTTTTTCACCAAATAAAAGATATAAAAGTGTTGATCTTTGAATAAGATGTAATCTAGCTAGATGTAATATATGATATTACAATTTGAGAACAATTCTAGCTAAGAGAAGTGAGTAAAGAATATTTTTCATTGAAAACTCAAAAACATGAAAGTTTGAAATATTGAATAAGCAATTGAATGATTTTAGTGTAAGAGAGTTATTGCACAATCAATGATCTAAAAAGTTATTTGTAATAAATGTAGAGGGACCTTATTTATAAGGATTACCCTCGATTATGGCCATTAGACACAATTTATCAAAAAGTTATTTTGCCCAATGGGAAGAAAATTAGCATTTAATGCTGACCAGTCGATTGGTTGTATGGCTAGTTGCTCAGTTTGTTCCAACCAGTCAACGATTCATGTTTTGACTAAAATAGAAAGTTACCGTTGTGTTAACCCTTTGATATGTTTGGGAAATAACCAATCGATGTGTTTAAACAGAGAACAACAAGGTTTCTACAGAAATAAAACTCGTGGATCTGTTTGTTAAACCAATTGATCGATTTGTTAACTAGTCGATTAGTTTGGCAATAACTAGTCAATTGGTTTGGTATTAGCCAGTTAATGTATTTAAATAGAGAGTAACTAGATTTCTACATAAATGAAACCCACGGATTGGTTTATCAAACCAGTCAATTGGTTTGGCAATAACCATTCTATGTGTTTATGTAAAGAGCAGCTGGGTCTCTACAAGATATAAACCCATGGACTGGTTGTCAAACCAACCGATTAATTTCCAAACTAGTCGATTAGTTTTATGAACCAGTCGATCGGTCTTAGTTTTAGTGGCTATGTTTAAACTGAACCAATCAATCAGTCTGACGACCAGCTGATTGGTTATGCTAGAACCAATCAATTTGTTTGAAAAATACTTTTAAAAGATTTATAATATAAAATCAAGTCAAGTATTTTTCAACAAATATTTTTAAAGAGTTTTTGTTTGAAATGTGACCTTTACTTAACTTAACTCTTTACAATATACCTAAGACATATCAAATGCTTGGCTTCATGTCTTGGTGCCTTTTGTATGTTTGATTTGTTGAATATGCACACTTAAGCAAATACATTAGATACTAAAATCTATTTGTTATCATAAAAAAAAGTATAATGATATTGCTTAACCTTTGAGGTTAACACTCTTAACCATCCTTTTACACATTTTACCTTCATTAATCAACTTATAAGACAAGCAACTTGGCCAGTTCTCTTTTTCTCTTCCATGCTAATGTTTGATCCCCTTATTGCCCCTTTGCACCTTCATTTGCTTTATTCTTTCATTTTTCTTCAACCTTTGGTGTTTAGTGCTCCATCCTCTTTCCTCACTTTTCTATTAAAGTTTGCCTAAGTGTTGAGAGTCTCCACTATTCTTCAAGCTATATAAATGAAATCCTTTCCCTCTTTTTTCTTCATTTTCTTTTTTGGTTTTCTTCCTCTAATTATTTATCTAGTCCTAACATTTTTCATAAGTATAAGGGTATTAGATTTGGGAAAAAATTTGAAGAATTCTTCATCCATATTCTTCCCTCTTATTCACCACCTATACCTTGGGTGTGGTTCTCATTTTATTTATTTATTTATTATTGCGTTGTTATTTTTTGTAGTAGATTTTAATTATTTTTGTGGGTTTTGTATTTTTTTAAGGAGATGGAGGTTTCGTTGGGAGATAAGGTTTGTGATGCTCTTATTCTTATTTTTGGCTATTTTTCTTCGAAAGAGGTAACCTATGTATAAAAATCTTATGATAACATATTTAGGGTTTCTATGTTATGTTTAAATGTAATTACACTTCCTTTTAATTCCATAAAAAGTTTTCATACACCATATATTTTTATTATTTTCTCTAAGTATGCGGCCATGTGATTTTTACATAAGAACATGTTAAATTTATGTATTTTAATATATGTATAATAACATGCAAGAATAGGGTTGTATTATAACACTCCCAAATTTACTATTGAAAAATTTCGTTTTAAGAGGAAGTTTATAATCAAATATTTAGGTGTTACTGTCGTAACTGACATAAGTCTGGCTTGCCCCACCATCCTTACGTCAATTACAAGGCAAAATAATTAAAAATTTTAAAACATGATTAGAAAGAGACGAGACAACTTTTAATAACATCAAATAAGTATTTGGAGATCAACTCCGATTACAATATCAAAATATAACAAAAGGGGATTCCATGGAATTCAGAGTCCAAAAAGGTATCTGGGTAAAACTATCATCCGGATAATATGACTCTATGCCCAAACCCTGATATGAATAAATCACTCCTCCACATATATCACATCAAAGGCTGCGAAATCATCTACTTGGTCCTCATTGACCTATACATAAACATCTAGGTCGTCTACTCGTTAGATTGAGCAGCATCCATAAAATGGATGATCAGTACACTACGTATTGAGTAAGGTAATAATACAGTCAAGTAGGGTTACATATAATACAAGAATTCTCGTAAGCAATTCATACATGCGCAAATCAAAGAATACCAGATAACTACTAATTCCAAGTCTTTCATTAGATATACCATATTCCAATCTTTTATTTATATTGAGTTTAGAGACCCCACTATTCTTAAACTGGTGGAATGGTCTGAAACACCTCTCGAGGACAACACACCTGAGCTACTATTATTATCTGGTGGAATAAAGCCAATACATCTCAAAGTAAAATAATCCTAAGCCACTATTTATTAAATCGGTGTAACGGTTTGAAGCATCTCTCGGAAATAACACACTCGAGCCACTATTATTATTCGGTAGAACAGACTCAACAACTCCGTCCTAACTAACATAGTCTTTCACTTTGAAAGATACAACTCGGTCTTGACTCATGTAGTCTTTCACTTTGAATGATTAGTATCTCTCCATTTATACTTTAACTCTTAATTGTAATTTTATTCACATTGAGTATAGGGCTCCACTATTCTTAATCCGGTGAAATGGACTAAAGTACCTCTCAGGAACAACACATCCGAGCCACTATTATTATCTAATGGAATAGAGCCATTTAAGCATCTCGGGCTGACCCAAGTGATCTTTCACTTTAAATGATTAGTATATATCTTATTAAAAGTTAATTGTATATTATCATGCCAAACTCAAGACATACAATTAAACACATAAGTGCGACCCCTTAAATATCCTCAAATGACCATAATACCCTTAGGGTAGGCAAGACAATCGTATTCTCCTAGAGGCCTTATAAAACCTAAAGCATATACATTCCCAATCATTATCTGAAGTATATATCCTTAGTTTCCCCTAAATATCTTTTATACAAAATTATTCCCAAACATGTACTTACATAATTTCATTACTCTCAAGAATATCATTTTATAGCAGTTCCATAATTAAATTATTCAATATAATATACTCAGCACAAAAGCATAAACAAAGATAAAAGTATGACATAAATCCCCAGCTACAACATGTATCCTTACCGGTAAGGGCACCCGACTCTATGCATGCAAATCTTATACTTCCTCCGAGATCACCGGAAGATCACCTATGAAAATAAGATAAAATGTGATTAGGACCGGAGGTTAAAAATTAAGAGGGAAGCTATGGTATAGAAGGGTAAAAATGGAATTTACCAGAGTTAAATGAAAACTTAAATTGTATGGAAGTGTAGAAGAATGTGTGGTGGAGTTATGATTAAATGTTGGTGGTTTTTGGATAAGATTTGGGGTGAAAATAGGGTTGCACGGCTAGGTGGTACAAGAGTTGCACGGCTATGAAGCAACAGTACATAACAGGTCAAAGGAAGAAAATACGCACAGTATAATGGGAAAAAGTGAGAGTGGTATCCATGTTTAGCAATTTGCTTGTCATCATTTATTTTAACAACTACTTTCATAATTTTTTGTTGTAACTTATATTTTCATTTTTTTTTCTTTTCATTTGGTTTTGATTTCTATTGAGTTTACTAGAAATTTATATTTTATATTATCTTGAGTTAAAAATAAAGGTTTGTGCGTTTCCTTAGTATAACCTTAGCAACTAGTGTAAGTAGGCTATTGGTATATTCTTACGGTAGTTGTGGCGGTAATATCCTCATTGTATTTAACTTCTGTATATATTTTTTCTTATTTTTCTAGTAAATTGGTTTTGAAAAATAGGGGTGTTATATTCAGTGTAATGGTAATATGAACATATGGCCTTGGTGATAATTATATTGTGGAATTATTAATCGCTTTTAATATCGCATGCATTCTTGATGTATCTATGACATGATTCTTTTATGTGACCTTTGCATGATTAGTGTTGTGCAGTAGGTTTATTAAGTACTATTGTACTGATGAGTTTTATTTTATAGGCCCTTTCTTATTCAATGGGTAGTTGTGACATTGCATGATTACATTGAGGGTGCCACTGGATGGATAGGGTTTAGGATTAAAAGCTAGAACAATCTGATGTTTGTTATAGCATCTTTTGATCTGGATATCCTACGATTCTTATATCCCTATACTTCTTTTCTCTTATTGGTTGTGACTCTTTTGATTTATATTTTTGTGTATATTTGAATAGTTGTAATATGTAATGTAATCTCTATTCTATTTTTTATTATTTTTATTCTTAATTTAAGTGGAGTGAATTTTCAACCTTAATACTTTATGTAAGAATGATAGAGGAAACCAGACTTATATTAGGTGTAGTAGTAACAAACCTTTATTTTTAAGGTTTTTACTTCCGTAATCAATTGTTTTAGATGAAATTTTTTAGTGTTAAAAATGGTGATGTTACATAATATCATCAATGCTAAATATTAAAATAAAGTGAGGAGAATATAATCTTACTAGTTTTGTTTCATTTATTGTTATATGGATTGCATATTATTTCTTTTGCATAAAATTTTATTAATAAGACAATTTGTTGATGTTTATGCGACAATTTCTATGAGACAAATTATTACATTTGTGGATCGAATTTAACTTTAGTTAGATCAAGTTTTAAATTATGTTTAGGTATGGGTCAGGTTTGAGTCGTGTCATTTTAGGTTTGGTAAATTTTAGTCAGATCATTATTAGATTTTTACTTGGTTATGGATCAAGTTCTTTTTTGGTTGACTTATTTAAGTTTGAGTCATTCAAGTATGAAGCATCATTGAATTAATTAAGTTCATATTATATTCGGATGGATTTAGATTGTTCTAGATTTTTTGTTTGAAATTATATTTAAATTCTTAAATTGAAATCAAGTTTTGGATCGGATTATTTAGAATAGATTGAGGTAGCTTTGTTAGGGGTAGAAATACATAATGGTAGTGATTGTAAAAGGGGTAAATTATGACAAAAATATTTTAAAATGATGGTATAATATTTTGTTTTATGCATAATTTATCAATGTCCAAACAAAAGTAATAAAAAAAAACATTTAAAAGACGTGAATGATAAATCAAACGAAATTTCAGTGGATTGGTGGCCGCTTGAATTAGGAGGTTCAAAGCTATCACTCAGTGGTACCACACCAAGTAATAATTTTCTCCTAGACCGGACCCGTAACATATGTAACTATCTAGATTATGAGCTGCAAGTCAATGATGAGAGGACAATTGAGGTGATTTAAGCTTGATCCATCTACCGTTGAAAGTGCCTCGACAGGTTTAGCAAGATTGGGTCCACCGTCCAATGGCTATCATCTCCGTTATCATTACTTCCTTTTCCCTCCATAAAATTGGCCAAAATAAATTCCCATCTAAGGACTTTATTGATCAATTTGGATGGTTAACGTGATATTGGTGTTTTCTAATCCATGGACTTATCTTCATTAGATTGCACTTGTAGTGCCATATTCAATAGAATAGTCGAAGGTTGAGATTTGAAGCTTTAGTGAGAAGAGTCATTTTTGAAAATTTAAATTTTAGTTAGAAGACATGCATGATTGCAACTTGCAAAGATGGACAGTAGAGGCGTGCCTTTATAGCATATATGAAACAGTCACCGGCCAATCGTTCTTTTGTTGGGAACCCCTCTTTCGATGGTTGTCAGACTGAATATTGATGGAAAGTGCAGGAAGGAATCTAGTTAAGTTAGCCGTATGGCTAGAACCATAAATGAGTCGCACTGAGCTTAACATTTCTGAATTTAGATTCGTCTTATTTAATAAATAAATTTAAAAGTGAGACTCAAACTATATTTATTTAATTAAATGAATAAAGTGAACCAATTTTATGAACCTAACCTATAAATGAGTCAAATTAAATATTCTTTAGCTCAAGTTCAGCTTGTTTAACTAAACAAACGACCCAAATCGAACTTTCAACGAATTAAGTCAAGTAACTCATGAGCTGACTTAATTTATTTTCAACCTTAAACATGACCTAGGGCCATGTATATTATGCACACATGTGCACCGTAAAAGGTGCACTTGAGTGACGTGACTTGGTGGCATGGTAGAAGCTAATATGGATTATAAGACAACAATTTCAAATTTATTGTTGAAAAATATTGCAGCATAGTGGTTAATGTTTCTTACTTCTATATCATAGGTGACGAACTTAAATCAAAAGAAAGAAATACACCAATTAAAATAAATATGCATGAACAACCCAAAGACAGAATAATATACATCAGTTAAAGCTGCTTCAATTTATATACATAATATCAATGAAGGATATACACCAATTAAAATAAAAATATACAAGTTAGGCCTACTTCGACATATCAAACATTTGCATGCTTAGTGTTGCTTACATGTCATTGACACGTTAGTTAGATGCATCTTGTAAGATACACCCTGATGTATAGTTGCATGCTTAATGTTGCTTACATGTCATTGACACGTTAGTTAGATGCATCTTATAAGATACATCTTGATGTATAATATAATATGTATACACCTTAGGTCCTCATCAAATATTAGTGTCGTAGAAATTGTATGAAAAAAAATAGTTTAGATACTTTCTTTTTTGGATCTTTATTGTCTTGTATTTTTCATAATTTCACCAAGTTACTTCACATTTTGACATGTAAAAATATCTAAATGAAATTATAAAAAAACAAAAAATATCTTCAATATATTGGTTAAATTTTCAGATACTTTAAGCAGAATTTATCCTAATTATATTGTGTTCTCAGAAGTACTCCATCAGTTTTTTATTAGTTGACGTTCCGACACAATGTACAGTGTGTGACGGAACATCAACTAAAAAAAACTGAGGGAGTACCTTATTGCATATTCCTAAGCTCACCAAGATAAGAGAAAAAAAAAGATGCTGTCACTAATCCATCTCGTTTTAATAATAATAATTATTATTATTGTAAAAAGCAAACATTTGGCAACACCAAAAACATGCGAGAAAAACCATTCTAGATAAAAAGAAATGGTCATTATTATTATTATATATAAAAGGCCAACATTTGGCAACACCAACCACTCTACATAAAAAGAAATGGCATAGAAAAAAATAAATTTAACTATGGCAATAATTGTAGATTGTATTCCCATCGATTGTCATGTTTGGTGCATGAGTGTTGTCCTTTCCTTCTATTATCCTTCCTCCACTTGGTACATAATAAAAATAAATAAATAAAATAGTAAAGGAAGGATAGATACTCATCTGACCTGACATTCTTTTATGAGTCTGTTCCTGAATAGTTTGTGCAAGTGTCAACAAAATGTGATCCAGACTTTCATCGATGCCGACCTTTCTTCTATCCACTGGTGCGTAGATGAGAGGGAGGCAACAGTCTTGCAGACATTTCATTGTCTATGGAGCTCCTCACCTAGATAGATGCGGCCTGATTTTCTGATTTCCTTTCTACCATTGCCAAGAGCAGTGCGTGCTAATTCGATAATAACCCGGAGTCAACAGGATCGAGCAGCAAAGCGGTAAGATCACACGTCGATTTAATAAGAACATAAAATAGATATGTAAAAGCAGAGTTTGATTACTGCCAAATCCGGGAAACACATCAAACCGATGGTACCGAGGACTTTTAGATCAGACATTCGTTCGCTTGTTTCTAATAAATGATGGGAATTAATTATAACAAAATGTATGCGATCAAACGAGCATATTAATGATCGGACTATTTTAGTTCAATCTATCAATAATCTACGGCCCTCATAATCTTTACATATATAAATATTTATTCAATTAAATATATTAAATCCAAATACTTTATACTTAAGTCAATAATTTATATATAGATTTAACTCATACAATAACCAATAATTCGTGTGTGTAAGTATAATATAGAATAATAATCCACCGTAAAGATAATCATGATTAAAGTTAGAAATGAGCTGAGTCGGCTCATAAATTGTTTAGTTCAGTTTGTTAAAAATTCGGTTTGACTTTTTTAATTAGACAAATCGAGCATGAATTTTAATTTTAAGTTTATTTATTAAACTAACCAGACCTCCAAAAAATTCAGCTAAACTCATTTATAATTTAGAATTATGAATTTGATTCAAAAATTAGATTTAATTTATTTATTTAGTTAAACGCATTGAATGCTAATGTAAAAATATTTTATGGCTATAATCATAATAAATGCCGGGGATGATAATATTTTAAAAGGCAAGGAAACAAAGAGATAAAAGGCCACAATCTCCGATTCCATTCGGGATCGCTCCTACGACCCCTCTTTCAAACTACCACGACAGTAACAGTAATAACCGGGTGTTTGGCAGCACGTTTCTGCCCAACGTTTGCAGGAGCATTTAAAAAATTTACTGTCTGGTGAAGTCAAAAGCTAGCAGCGTTTCGAAGCCTAAACCGCTCGATATTGGAGCTTTACCTTGGGTTTCATAATCTTGCAACATGTATTTACTAGTTTATCCCTTCTTTTTTTTTCTTTCTTTATCTTATCACTGGTAAGTCACTGTTAGTCTGTCTTTCACAAAAAAAAAAAAAAAAAAAAAGTCTTGCGAAACTTTGTAGAAACAAGTTTCTTTTTTTTTTTCCCCGTCTTTTTCTCATAGATAATTCCTGACTCTTTTTCAAATGTTGTTTCCTATTAATCAGTGCTTGAATGGCTGAATGCTCTTGATCTCTTTTGATAATTTTACGAAATTCTTAATTCGGCCCGCTTGGGTTGCTTTGCTGCAAGGACAATACCAGATCATAAAAGATTTACACTTGGAGGTGGAGTGAAGCCGACAAGTAAGGATGCACTGTGCTTCTCTGAGTTTGTGGTCGTGGACTTTTGTACGCCTCTTTGGAGGGTCTGCATTCTTTTGCTATTTGTTTGTGAGATAGACAGGCTAGCTCTAAGAATCCACAACCCCCCCCCCCATATATATATATAATAATAATAAAAAAGAACAGCCCCTTGGTCCAGAAAGGCTTTACTTTTCCTTGGTCGTGGGACCCTAATTAATTTGTAATAAAAAAAAATGAATATATCATCTTTTATGTAACTACCCTATTTTGATATAATTTGCATGTCAACAGTAGAAACATAACCAAACGCGTACATTCCAATAACAACAGCAAAAGCTTTGACCAACATCCACATCGCCAAGGAAGATACCTGAGCGTACATAGATCAATTCTGCATCTCGTAGCACTACCCCCCCCCCCGGCGCCCCAACCTTTCTCGTCCGAGCGCTGACACAAGAGAACTTTTCTCATCTAATAAGACCCGATAACCAGCAAAAGCTTTAAGATTAGACATGTTCGGCTGAACGTTTTATATTTAACATTTATTTTTAAACATAATTTTTTAAAAAAATTATACTATTTTTAATAAATTTATTTATTAAATAAAATAAAATAGACGACAATAATAATGATCACTCCCCAACATATGCTAAATAGGGCCAATACCATATCAACTTTTGGCAACAAACCAGGCCACAGAGTCCAGCCGATGTTTGGAGGATTTCAGCGATCTTCCACACCCCTTCAAGCAGAAACCAAGAGCGAAATCACATACAAAATAATATACCCATTCACAGCATACCCAACTTATCGACTTCGCCGTCGGTCAAGGTCGCACCAGAATAAGTGGCATTTGAATGCCAGAGGACTTCAGAGTTGACGAACATAAATCAATAAGCAAAGAGTAACATCTAAAACAATATCACAATCCTGAAGCATCAAGTGAAAACTCTTTCAATATTCTCCCATCACTTCAGGTGTTCTACAAGGAGCGAGCGAGGAAAAAGACGTCAACATCCTGCCGGCCCTACTATGTAGTGTGTATTATAAATAGCAATTTTTGTACCTGATCCACTACATTGATCCCTGCAACAACGCAGAATAGTCCTAGAGGCCAGTGGCCAAAGAGTGAAGAAGAACTAGCCTGAAATCACAAAACTTGGATTGTCCAGTCGTCAGCTATGCGGACATTAGGTTTACGAATTGTCAGAACAGATGGGCTCCTTGGCCCTTGCATCTGAAGAGGCCCCACCTCAATCTCGATATTCTGACTTCCAGGTTCAACAAGAGCATTTTTCGGTGACGAAGAGTTTCCGAGAATTATGATCCTCTCGATTGTGCAGTCTGATGTGAATGATGCTGCACTGTTGGCAGTAGGTGCCAGATCCACAGACGTAAGCTTACCGTCGGAGTAAACAAAGCGGCGGTGAATGTAGGCTCCCCGTTGGAATTCAAACGTTCTTCCATCATCGACATAAAGCTCACCTTCGGCAGCTTGAGAACTATTGAGGGCTATCACCTAAACAGGTGCAAGGATTTCAGTATAAATATCAAACAACTCTAAAATCGCACCTGAATGAAGCTACATTTGTTTGAAAAAAGAGGAGCATTCAAATAAATAAATAAAATCCAGCCGTTGCAAAGAAGAAAATCTGCTGATTGCCAAATCATTGAATACTTCTGTAATATCGGGGCTAGGGATTAAGAACTATTATGCCAAATCACAGATAAGAGAGATCAATATCATAGCACAGATTCAATTTAGAATGGAAAAGCAAATACATACCAAAGTATAGGGGTCATTTATCATCTGGGTGGAACTTCTGCGATATCTGTCTTTCCTAGGAATAATGGTCCCAGCCCTCTGAAAAGCAGGAATGCTGTCTTCTGAAATATCCAACTTGTGAGTTTTACCACCCTTGAACACAACTCCACTTCTTAGATCATACCAGGAATCTCCACCAGGAAGATACACAGAAGCATGCTTTGCTCCCTTCAGAATGGCAGATACCACAATTAGAAGGGACCATCAAACCATATTAGACATAGTTTTTGCCCCATATCAGAAAGCTACAGCTTGATTTTTAATCACGTAGATTGCTTCCCTAGATAGATACACTAGTTTGATTTGGTGCATGGATTGGGAATGACGTACATACTTTCAAATTTTTGTTTGACTAATATTTACTACTAATACCAGACTAAATGCAATATAAACATGGAAGCAGCAGACAAAAGATACAACAAACCAGAACAATACCTTGCTGTATATCCCGTGCACCAAGAGACTATTTCCAACCATGAAAGCTTCATCATTGCTGAAAGAAGTTTCATCCTCAGGGAATTCCATCCACAGAGGACGCATAACTGGAACACCAGTGGTGTTTGCCTCTCTAAATAATGTGTAAAAATAAGGAAGGAGTGTATAACGGGTTCGGATGGCATCTTTAATTAGTTTTGTATTTCGCTCTCTGCAGTCAAGATGCACTAAATTAACAATTGAATATAGAAACCACTACAGCAACAATTGACCAATGTCTCATATTCAATATCAGGGAAATAATCCCAACACTTAAAGCAGTGATCATCAGCAGACTTACAGACCCTGCCCATTTTCATCCCACCAATTTTTATTTTGGTTTTTTCCCCCTTTCTAATTGCTTCCCCCCCCCCTTTTTAGGGGGGAGATGTGTTGTAAAAGTCCCACCATTTTTTACTTCAGGTGACTATCTTTCCTACCACAGGAAGTGAAATGACAACACCAAAACCACAAGTCTAGGGGCTCATGTTAGTGTCCATGTGAAAGCATCTGCGATTCTGCACAGCTTATCCAACAGTGAAAAATAATTTCTAACATCCATCTTTGCATGATGCCATTGGAATGCATTTTCGTGTATAGAAACCTGGATTTTGAACACATTAAAAATTATCCTTTTGAGGCAACAAAAGTTAATTTCATTGTAAATGAGGGCAGGCTCAATAGATTTTTCAGTCTCTTGGGTAAAGAGGAGTTGAGCTAATTTGCAGGTGAAACAGGAATTCATGAAAGTTAATTGACAGCACAACAAAAAATGAATGAATTAGAGAATAAATCACAAACAATTATTAAGAAATTACAATCATCAACAACAAATGGCAATACTTTCTACTTTGTAGCTAAGGGTTATGTAGATCATTCTTGATTCAACTTTGTTATAAAATGTAATCATGCACTTCAGTTTGGACTGTGAGTTAACCAAATTTTATATGATGATTTATGATTGCATTTTTCTGTTTGTCATGGTTATGATTTTAGGTGTACTTCAGTACTTGAATGTCGCTCTGTCCAGATCAAGTTGGTTTGGTTTTGGAAATTTTGATAGGGCCAACAAACAGATCCAATTTGTTCTCTTGAATTTTGCCAGGTTATGTCTGATTTTATTAAAATTATTGAATAAAAAAATGATATTTTATAAGAGAAAACAGGGCAACACAATCTTCCAGTTTCCTATACCAAGAAAAAAACATTGATGTGAGCATGATATCACAGTTTTATTTATTGAATAAAATAAAAATAAAAATAAAAACCTTGTTCTCATGGAAAACTGGAAATGAAAAATGGAAAAAACAGTTACTTAAGAAAGCGGCACCCTAAGAATTACAGGTCAAATTGCTTCAACTGACCGCCTTAGTACAATTTTTTAAAGAATTAATGCTACAATTGCAGACCGCAGTTCACATCACAAGAGATGAATCCTAAAACAGTTTTGTCATAGACATGAAAAGCTAATAGGGTTAACTAATAAGATCTGTGCCATGTACTACTTAGTAGATATCATACCCCGCATACAATTTTCAGAATTTAACCTACTGCTGCCACTTTGTATTGTTGCATCAAGTTAGAGGGCCTGACCATTTTCAATTAGCTCCTAATATCTAAGAATGCTACAAAAGAATCTTTCAAGCTTAGTTTCAAACGGTATGTAGCAGTAAACGTACCCAAACAACCAAGGTTCACGTCTTTTAGTGTCATGGTGTGCATGGGCCCTAAAGAAAGGATAGTAAGCTCCCAGCTGATACCAACGAACCAACAACTCAGTTTCAGGGTTGCCAAAAAATCCACCAATATCAGCACCTATTTAAGGAAAGAACGTGATAAAGTGAACGATAATGAGAGTGATATATATGCAGGCTTAGCGCTATTAAAATGAAGTTCAACATACCCACAAAAGGCATGCCAGCAAGTCCCATAGTCAAAAGCATTGGAACTGAAACTCTAAGGTGCTCCCACTCTGCAGTATTATCTCCAGTCCAAACAGCACCATATCTTTGAGTGCCCGAAAAAAATGCTCTTGATAGAACAAAAGGCCTATACTTCCCCTCGTCTCGCTTCGCAAGGCCCCCAGCCGTCCCCATGTGGAAATAGTATCCATAGGCATTATGCAGTTCCCTGTGTTCTGCACCTCCAACATGCAGTGCATCTCGGGGCATAGTCACCTAGTCATAGTCATAGAGCACATATGCAACCAGACCATCATAAGTGACTAATTACTATACACCAGAGTATACAACATTAGCAAGTGAATAAAAATAGAACTCAGGTGGCTAAGTTCCACCATAAAAGAGAACCCAAAGATAATGCAAACAGTGTCATAATATACCATAGATTCAATGCATAAAAAAAAAAGGGCCCATAAATACGACCAGCAGTCTGCCATCAATTTTTGTAAGTCAGACCATATTAGCAAAGAAGAATCACTTCTCATGCTTCCGCTACATATGACTGACTATAGACTAAACCCATGTTTGATGTTACTTATCAAAAATAGATAATTAATTACTTTTGATAAGTAACTCCAAACAAATTATAAAGCAGGAGAAAATGACATTATGGGTATAAACCTGTAGTGGCTGTTCCAGTAATGGGATAACTATTTTTCAATTTCCCTAAAATAATGAACCTTATCATGTTTTTCAAATAAGGCAATTCCAATGACGTTCAGACCAAAACCATTAAAATAACATTTTTGAATGATACAATTTTTACAAAAATGTTACAATTTTTACATACTACAATTAACCATACTCGTCTAATAAACTAATTACATACTAGGTTAAAGGAAAATGATTCAGCATCTTCTTTTGGTTCACTCTTCTTCTTCTTCATGCTTTCTCCTTAGATATTCTTCTTCATCCTCCCAAGTTACCCTATATATATATGAACCCAACCCCTAAAGCTTGAGCCATTTAGAGAGTTCCAATTTGGCCAGCTCTCCTTACACCACCCCTCTCTTTCCTTTCTATGACCTTTTCTCATTTTTCTTCTGCCACTGAAGCATTTGATGCCATGACATCCGCTACCACCTAAGGAAAAAATTGTACTCCATTAGCCCACCATTGTTGCCTCTCTCCACTCCTCCGGTGCTTTTTGATATTCCCACTCTTCCCTTGCTTTTTCATCTAAAAGAAACTATAGTTCATTGGATCTGTGGAGGGTGTTGTGGGTTAATTGTGTGAGCAAAGCAATATTAAGTACCGTTGTAGAAGACCTTGATGACTTGATCCCACCTCTTACTTGGTTCATTTTCATTCTACTTTCCAAAATGGAACCAGTGTTGCATTAGTACTAATATTACCACTGTCATTTGGACTCATCCTAGGAGTTTATTTCCTTTTAAGATTATGGTTGGTATCACCATTTCTTATCCAGAAAGCTCAATCAGATAGTGATACAAAATTGTTGTTCTTTTTTCGATTCTTTTCTTTCATTTTGTGCTAAAGATCACATGTGATGACAACAACGACGATGATGACACATTTGTGTATGGATCTGGGGGAGGAACAAAGGCTGAGAAGGCTTCAGCAGTGCTGTTCTTCTACAACTTTTTGTATGGTGGCTGATGTGGTGCTTTTAGCACCATGCTGTTGGCCGGGTCAGTGAGGATGGTGAAAGGATAAGGGTAAGAGTGTGACATAACAATTCTAATATTTGGAATAAGTAATTAGCTTATTGATAATTTTAGTAGAGGCAATTATTGTATTGAGTAAATATTACTATGTGTAATAATATATTAGTGCATAAAATGTCAAAAATATTGTATTTACACAAAATTGTAATTTTTATCAATCCTGGTCCGTACATCACAGAATTGTCTTATACTTTGCAAACAACATAAGTTTAATTTCTATAGGTAGGAAAATTTGAAAACGATTATTACTTCATTGGAAGGGCTCATAAACATTCGTTCCTTTGATAATATTTAACTCACTAAAGAAGTTGGAATGAGGATTGAGAATTATATGTACATCAAAACACAAAGCATATGTATGGAGATGGATTAGGATAAGGATGAACATTGGTAATGTTAGTTAGTGCACTTCTAGTTCTACGAGGGTGTGTTTGGCATGAATATATAGCATAGTTTGGAGCTAGGTCGGTAAGCTAGTACTATAACATCTCGAGTTGATACGACTACACAAGGGCCACTTGATAGCCACCTGATAGCACTACGGACCTAGAAGGATTATGGGGGTTATCCTAGAATGGTTTCGAATTGATTGGCTGGCCGCATAAATCAATACGAGTTATTCCAGCACGACTTGTCCTCACTCACACACTTTCTAAAATAATTTTGGAAAATTTTCAAAACTTCCCAATAGGATCACCCATACTAAAAATTTATTCCAAAAACACGTTTAACTTTGGAGTTCTTGGAACCAAATAACCAAAAAGATGGTATACCATGTTGATATAAGTAGTCATATCAATTCTTATAACATTACTCAATTTGAGGTTTATTACAACTATGGATCTTAAAAAACAGCATTTGTTTGTTAGGGAGCTTGGAAAAAGAAAACTAGTAGTAATCTATAAGAAACTTATGGTAAACCTTTTCATTTTTGGCCTAAAATAATTATAAATTCATTTCTCTACTAATGTGCATGCCCAAAACATTTGTTACTTCTATGTCATTATACACCTTTATGGTAGTTCAACCGTTAATTTTCCATACTTCTAAGATAATTATTTAGCTTACTAGAAGCTAGCCTACTAATTTCACCAAAAGGACCAAAAATATTGTGATCTGATTTTAATAGCAGAACAAAAGGCACGGCAGAGAAGTACCTCTGGCCCATTGAAGACAGATGGCTCATTCATGTCATTCCAAATGTATAATGACGGCGTTGAACCAATGTAATTCCTGTAAGAAAACTTTTCAGCCCACCATGCCCGCACCTCCGGACTTAACATGTCCAAGTATGATGAGGAACCAGGCCAGCACCATCCATCAAAATCCTTCCCAGTTGCATCCTTGACATAATGCCCTAGCTGTGTTGCTTCCTTGTGCACAAAATATGAGTCATCTCGCTTTATATGGGGATCCACTATAGTGACCATGTGCCTACCTTTTGTAGCCAACTTATTCTGCATTTCTTCTGGATGAGGGAAAAGAACGTTATCCCAGGTGAAATACTTTTTACCATCTGTATGCTCAATATCAAGCCAAAGAACGTCATAAGGGATATCATACTCATCAAACTTTGAATCAACATGATATACATCTTCCTCGTCTCTATAATTCCACCTACATTGGTGATAGGCCACTGCAAATAACTGCGGCATAGCTGGCATTCCAGTCACAGATACATATTGTTTAACTATATCCTTTGGTTGAGGACCCACAAAGAAAAATGCATCAATAATACCAGCTTCACTCATCCACAGAGTATCTATCCTTTTTTGATCAGACGGGAATGAAATTTGGGACTCACCAGCATCCCAACCATCACCAAAAACATCAATTTGCATTTCAGCAGCATTCAACCAGAAGAATCCAGAAGTTCCTTGGGCCTTACCATGGGAAATCATAAATGGTATCGACCCATATAACCCAAAAGGTGAATCATGAAGGTATTCAAAAACATCCAAGTTGAAAAGCCTGTAAGGCTCAGAAAATTCAATTCCAGGACCCTTGGTAGGTTTCAATGCAAGACTAGTAGCATGCTCGGGTATACCATACACAAAATCAGCACCATAAAATGAAACGTCAAAACTAATAGATTGAGGACCATATGGTCTGGTATCGGTATGTCCTCTAAAATTCTCTTCCCAATTATTCCCGTCCTTTTTTACCCTCATTTGTTCAAAATCAAACAACCCATAAGAGTTCAATGAAATCACACGCTTACCTCCCTTCTCTCTCACAAAGACCTCAAATGGATCACGACGAAGAACTGCTTCATACCCATCTGCCAGATAAACAACTGCAGAAGGCTGCGAATCGCCACCAATCACTTCCTCTGAGAACCGCTGCAACCAGAGTTTCTTATTCAAGAAATCAGTGTCAACCACATGAGGAACTTCAAACCTCTTTTTGGGTGGGTTCAAAGAGGGATCTTCGTCGACCTTAAGCCGCAAAATTCCATCCTGATAGGCAGAGAGAGTCAAAATCAAGTCATTAGTAGGCACCTCAGACTTCGGATCTTGTAGCTCTTCCTCGTCTTCTCCATTTTCGTTGGGATCAACGCTATGATCCTGTTGGTCTTCGGTTTGATTACTCCCTCCATTCCCAGGCGCCGATTTAATTGCTAATTTGGCCGTAAGTTCTCCATCCCTGATCGAAACGTCGACGGCGCTGAGGGAAC
Source organism: Tamarix chinensis (assembly GCA_030549775.1). Taxonomy (NCBI): domain Eukaryota; kingdom Viridiplantae; phylum Streptophyta; class Magnoliopsida; order Caryophyllales; family Tamaricaceae; genus Tamarix; species Tamarix chinensis. The sequence goes on from CM060172.1 coordinate 61,922,999, forward strand.
AGTAACTGGGTTTGCGAGAGCGAGCTCGTTTGCAAAAGGGAGTCTGATTGCAGTTCCGGAACTCATCCTTCTTCCAGGAGTGAACAGAGCTGAGAAGGAGAAGGAGAGCGAGGAAGAGGACAGAGAATTTGGGGTCTGCGAGTCTCATTGTTCAGTTGGTGTTCATGCTGCAGTAAAATCCCACTGATCGGGTGGATTGTGAACCGGAAAAACTATAAGAAGACGACGTGCAGTGGTGAGCCCTCTGTAGTGTAAGGCTGGCGCTTGGTGAAGAACGATACTCGGAGCATGTCAAGTTTTCCATTTTCTTTTTATTTCCTTTAGTTTCCCCAGCCTCCGACTCATTTCACCATTCCAACGTATTTTTAGTCTACGAAAAAGTATGTGTTTTCCAAATAGTAATATTACTTCACCTCTCCTTATACACGCTTTTTACTAAATACATACCTATACACTCAATAGATTTTCATTATTTTTAATTTTACCTCTTTCATTTCTTCATCTCTCCCGTGTCTCTAACAAATTTTCTCTCTTTTCTCTCTTCTTCCTTCTCCCTTATCTCAACTCTTCTCAAATCTTCAATCAATTGGTCAAATCAGATTTTAATCAACAATTTAATAAATTCTACATCTAATTATATACAAAATTTAATCATTTTTTTGGTTAATTTTTATCATTTTCAAAATTATTACAAATGCAAAATTTAATTATTACATTATTCGGATTGTAGGTATTTTTTGACTAAAATTAATGTTTTTATACATAGATCAAACTTATATTAGTAAAGTGTTGTAATTTTAGGTTAAAATTCGAGTTTCGAATGATTTTAATGGAGCTCGGAGTCGAAATGGTATGATCGACGGATACTTCGCCCGTTAGTCATACCTAGGAACGGGTAATTCACCCGTCACAACAATAAACTAGCAGGTAGCTCATTCGTTAGGACTCCCAACATACGGGTAACTCACCCATCACATACTTCCTTTGACTGGCAGTTTACATGTCAACATGACCTCTAATGGGTAGTTCATCCGTCGAATTTTATTCTAAATGGGTGACTCTCTCGTTAAAAACCCCCAACACCCTCTCCCGTAACCCTCTAACCCTAAATCCTAACCATAAACCCTTTAATCATTAACCATATCCCTAAACCCCAACCCTAAACTCTTTAACCCTTAATCATATCTCTAAACTCTCTAACCACATAAACCTGAAACCCTCTAACCCTTAACCCTAACCATAAACTCAAAAACCTCTGACCCTAACCCTAAACCCAAAACCCTCTAACACTTAACCCTAACATTAACCCTAAACCCTCTAACCCAAAACCCTAAACATTTTAACCCTAACCCTAAACAATAAACCCTCTAGCCCTTAACCCTAACTCTAAACAATAAATCGTTGATGAGCTAATGCATAATATTTAATAATGATTTTTTTCTTATAATTGGATGATGGCTAGTAGAGGAGGCAAAAAAAAAAAGGATCTGAGGCAGGTTACTCCCACTACCACTAGGGTAGCAAAAATGATTGTTACTACCAATGCTAGAGCATGAGCAACAATGGAGTGTGGTAAAGATCCACGTACAATAGACACACAATATGTGCCATTTGGGCAGGTGTTTGATGACCCTAGTAAGGAAGCTTTTGCAATACCCCAAAAATATAAAACCTAAAATATAATGATTAATCCTTATTTTAAATAATTTAATCTTAAATTATTAATTTAATTATTTTGTGGACTTTTGATTTATAAAAATGGATAGGATTATTTAATAAATTTAAATAAATATTTTATTATTTTATCATATTCTTTTTATTTAAATAATTTTTAAAACCTATATTTTACTAAAATTATCCTCTTAAATTAATACCTTAAATTTTAAATAAATTAATTTATTAAAATGATTTCTCCATCTAAATAATTTCTAACCCTAATTCCAAAATTTATTTTATTTTTCTTTTCCCCTTTTTCCTTTTTCTTTCTCCTTTTTCCTTTCTATTTCCTTTTCCTTCTTTTCTTCTTGCATGGGCCGATCGGCCCTCTCCCTTTTTTCTTCTTTCCCCCAATGGGCCACAGACCTTCTCCTTTCCCTCTCGTCCGTCCAACCCAACCATGTCGTCCTCCCTCTCCCTTTTCCCTTCTTTCTTTTCTTCCTTCCCCAATTAGGCCATCCCAACCCTCTTTTCTTTTCTTTTTCCCTTCTCCCTCACACATGGGCCGACCTATCCATATTTCTTTTCTTCTCACCTGACCGGCCTACCTTCCCCCTTCTTCTTCTTCTTCTTCCTTCATCCTTTCACTAAACCAAACACCCATTTCCCCATGCCTGCACCTACCTACAACTCTTCCCCTCTGCACCTGCCATTGCAACCCTGCTCTCTCCCTCTCTCTCCCATCCTTTTCCTTCCATTTTTAGCCACACACACCCCCTGCACAACTCTCCTACATGCCCTCATTTTCCCTTTTCTTCTTCTCCTCACTACCACCGTAGGCTATGCGCCTACAACCCTTTACACCCCCACCTAACCCGACCAAATATGCCCTCCTCTCCCTCTTATTTTCTTCTTCTCTTATGCCCATTTTATCCCCTTTTCGAGCCTCCTTCTCCCCCTATCAATCCCTCTTCTCCTTTCTTTCTTCTTCTTCTTCTTCTTCTCTTCTCCCCTATTTTTCTTTACTGCCCCCAACCACTATCTCCATCTCCCAACCAACCACCACTCAGACTCCCTTGCCTCCCCTACTTCCTCCCTACACCACCCAATAGCCACCATTCGCCCTTATAGCCCACTTTTCCTCTTTCTTTTTCTTTTCTTCTCCTCTCGGCCCTCCACCCTGCACATCACCTTGCGCCGCCCATTCCCCCTCTTTCGTTGCCGCCACTCAACCACCTGACACCTCCACTACCACCTCCCTACCTTACCTTGTCGGAAATTCCTCTACAACACCCTCCTTTCTCCTCTTCTTTTTCCTTCCTTCTTCTTCTCCCTTCCTTGCACTCATTTTCCAACCCCCGCCGCCGTTGTCTCCACTGCCATAAGCCACCATCCTTTGACTCTGACCACCACATACACCATGCCACCCTTCTTGCACCCAACCACTACCCCAAATCCCCTCCACCATTCCCTCAAATGCCCTTACCCGAGACCACCCTTCCACCTTCATCCAACCCTCTCTTCACCCCATTCCTTCCCCTTCGTGCATGCAACCCATGCTTCTCATGCAACGTGAGTGTTGCTACACCCTTTTAAGTTTATTTTACTAAACTTTGAGGTATAATATAGTTAGTATTAATAATTATTTAATAAGCTTTTTGATAAAAATTTATCCTTTTAATTTTCTACTACTAATATGCTAATTTTGGATATTATTTCTAGTTACAAATTTTTACTAATCAAGTTTAAGCTTTTAACAAGGGTATCGGTAAAGTTTAGTTATTGTAGGAAAAAAGGTAACCATTTTACCCTACGAAAATGTATGGATTTACGTATGCTAGCACATTATGATTTTGGATGTGTTTTGTGCGTATATTATGTGTTTCTAAGCATCTTATGATTTTAATGTTATGTTGGAAGGTATAATGAAAATCATGCTATTGTATAAAATGTGATATGTGTGGAAATAGTGGGCTTTGTTGTTTATAATGATATTAGATACATGTACATGTTATGATAAGTAGATATGGCAATTTTTAGTAGAGATAATGTTAATATAAGCCCTAGGGGCATTTTAGTAATTTTACTTGTACATAGGTTGTGACCTAAATAAATATGCATGGTAGGTGATAATGGGTATGAATAATGAATAATAAGGGTTTGTGGTGTTATATGATGCATGTGGACAATGAGTGTTAATATTTTATATGTTAGGGGTATTTTAGTAATTTTGCATGAGAAAGGGATAACTTGGTAATTTTATGAATAAAAGGGTACTTTGGTAATTTAATAATTAAGAAGGCTATTTTGGGTAATTATACAAGTATGAAGGGTATTTTGATAATTTGACATGAGAAAGGGGTAATTTAGTAAATTAATAAGTAAGAAGGGTAGTTTGGTAATTTTGCATAAGAAATGGGTAACTTGGTAATTTTATGAATAAAAAGTGTAGTTTGGTAATTTAATGAATAAGAAGGGGTAATTTGGCAATTCTATGAATAAAAAGGGATACTTTGGTAATTTCATAAATAGAAAGGGTAAATTGGTAATTAAACAACTCAAAGGGATATTTTGATAATCTGGCATGAGAAATGGGTAATTTGGTAAATTAATAAGTAAGAAGGATATTTTGGTAATTTTGGCATGAGAAAGGGGTAACTTGGAAATTTATGAATAAAAATGATAATTTGGTAATTTAATAAGTAAAAAAGGGTAGTTTGGTGATTTTGGCATGAGAAAGGGGTAACTTGGGAATTTTATGAATAAAAAAGGATAATTTGGTAATTTAATAAGAAAGAATGGTAGTTTGGTAATCTTGGAATAAGAAAAAAGTAACTTGGTAATTTTGGTAATTATATAAGTATAAAGGGGATTTTGGTATTTATACGAGTATGAAGGGTATTTTAGTAATTATACAAGTATAAAATGGTATTTTAGTAATTATACAAGTATGAAGGGCATTTTAGTAATTTGGAAAGTAAAAGGGTATTTTAGTAAATTGGCAAGCAAGAGGTAAATCGGTAATTTACACATAACATGGCAATTGATCTAATAAACCTTCCTAATAAGCCATAAGGGATATTAAATAATAGAATAAGGATTTATACCCTTAGTATCACTTGTTAAGTATAATCATGTACATTATAAGAATAATGGTATTTCAGTAAATTGGTGATTATGATAAGGATAATGCATGGTATAGGGTTGAATGGATAATTAAGGGTGCATTATGATGTTAATTTCATAATCGTGCAAGAGGTGCCTTAGTTATTAATTATGCATGGAAATGTGTGTTGGATGTGCTGGAAGTACATGTTATGGTTTATGTGTTCAATGATCATTTGGCGTGTAGAGTACATGATTCCATGAACATTAGTATAATTATGATGTGATAACCTATTATGGCATGTGAATAAATAAAAATGAATTGTGTGATGAAATAGATGATAAGAAAGAGCCTTAGCCTTAGGGGCATTTTGATCATTTTGACCTAAGGGGCCTAAGTAAAAGAATTGGAACCTAAGATGGCCTTAGTGGACTATTTAAGTTATCATGGACAATAATATTGATAATGATCGCATAATAATAATAGAATCAAGTAAAAATGAATAAGTATGTGATCAATATGTTTCTCGTGGTCACCTTAATTAAGATACTAATAATTAAAGTGAAAGACTTAGAGATCGGGAATGGTGGCTTTTTAAGGGTTATTAGCCTAAAGACGTGGTTTAGTACATAATTATTCTAAATTTTGCTGGTGTATCTTAATGTCCTTGTCAGACCCTACATCTTACTCTATTTAGCTCTACGAGTCTACTTAGGGGGCATGCATACTAATGGATTAAGTGTTCTTGTTGGTAGGGCACTGTATGTCCTCGTGCACTAGTGCGACTAGGGTACCTTTACATCCCTTGATGGTTGGAGGGTATTGTGTTACTTGTATGTGCCAGTATGACCGGTGCTCCTTTGGGTCTCCAGGTTCGTTATCTCCTCCTTGAGTTAAATAAATAGAATTGATGTGTTAATTAAATGGAAAGATACTAATCACTTAAAGTGGAAGATTATTGAGCCGAGCCAGACCAATCCATAGGCGAGAATAATGGCCAGGAGCATTTTTGCCCTAGAGACTAATCCACCAGTAAATAATAGTGCTCAGGTGTGTTCTGCCTTAGAGTTGTATTTTCGATCCACCGGCTATAATAGTGGGTGATCCCGAGCTTAATAACCAAACCTTAGATGATAATAAATCATGGAAAAGATACTAATCATTTGGGGCTAGACCAATCCACCAGCGATAATAGTGGTCAAGAGCATTTTGCCCTAGAGACCGATCCACCAGTAAATAATAGTGATCAGGTGTGTTCTGTCTTGGAGTAGTGTTTCAGATCCACCGGTCATAATAGTGAGGTTCCTGTACTCATGTAGATATAATTTGAGAGATGATTATGAATAATATTTAATTAATGGCTTAAGTCTAGATAATGTTGATTTTACCATTATGATATGTTGCTAGTATGATTGTGGCCTTGGTGCCTATTTTGTGTTGATGGAATGTGTTGTTGGACACTTGTAACTGTACTACAAAGAGCTTCGCTTGGATGCTCTCTTGGTAAGTGTTGGAAATGCTAAGTAAATGGACTTTGTGATATATGATTCTTGCGGTACGAGTCCATCTAATGTTTGTCGTGGTTAATTCTATGCATTGTGTATGTTATTGTTCTTATGTTTGAATGATGTGTTGCATGTGAGCCCTACCTTTTTGTTTTGTACAAAGGGTTATTCAGTATCATAGTACTAAAGGGTTTCTTTTGTGGGCATTTGCCTATTCAATGGGCAGTGTCCATTGCAAGTTAGCCCACAGGTGCTATTCAGGTTCTTTTCAAGTTAAGAGCGTAAAGACTGTCCTGGAAGTGTGCGAGTTTATCCTTTAAACTTACATATTTTCTTGTGTTAATGTGTTTATTCTTTTAATCACTAATAGTGGATTTTATCTTTTATAATGTAATTAACACACTACTCTGATTTATATAAAATCTTAGATTTGTGTAAATTGTGTTATGTTATTTTAAGCTTTAGCACTTGGTACTAAAACGGTGGAAGAAAACTGGTCCGATACTAAGTGTAGTGGTAGCATCCCTAAAATTTAATGTATTTGCTTCCGCTTAACTTAAAAAAAAAATTAGTAGTAAATTTTGGGGGTGTTACAACTTTTACTGGCATTATCACATCTTCCCATGTAGTAGGTTCTGTTTCCTTATCGGCATCAAACGACGATTAGATATTGATTGGACCTACTGGTAGGGGGTTCACTCATTCCTGATCTTCTCACTATTTTTAAGGGCCATGTGGCATACGTCATTTGGAATAATGTTGAGGTAATTTTTATTATTATATAGATTGGTTTCTATATTTTTATCGTGTAATTTAATTTTTTTTATATTCATTTTGTTATAGGAACCACATCCTATGCTAAGGGTTCGACCTAGGATGAAAAACTTGAGAAGACTACCAGACAATGATGTTGGAATGGGTATTGTCTACAACTATATAGAGACCACGGGCCTAAAACATCTACATTTAACATACTTCTACCATCACAATGCCCCATTCATCTCCGCTTTTATTGAAAGGTGGCATCCAGAGACCAACATCTTCCACCTTCTATTCGATGATATGATTATTACTCTACATGACACGATTTTTATTATAGATCTTAATTCTCATGGCTATGAGTGTACTAGAAAGCATTTTTCTACTAATGGTGATGTGGTGGAACTTCTGGTCGAGATTTGGGGTGAACCCGATGTAATACCCCCCAAAAATCACAATTGAAAATGTTCATTTGTTTAGAGAAGACTACACACCAAAAAAGGGGTGTTACCGTCATAATCAGTATTAGGGTTGTTCACGGTTTAAATATCAGATATTTCGGATATTTGATTATCGGATACTCGAAATTTCAAATATCTAAAAATGATATTTGATATTTGGTTTAAAACTTCGGATATCCGAATTTTCGGATTGGATATCAAATATAAATGATATTATCCAAATAAAATTTTAAATATAAAAAAACTACCAAATTACAAATATATTTGATATTATCTGATTTGCTAAGCAAGTATCTAATTCGTTTAGTAAATATCCGACTTACTCAACAAATATCCGATGTTAAAACTAAAATAAGGAAGGGGTGAGTGGAGTCTATCGGCACACATAGTGTTTTTTTTTTATAAATATCTAAAAAGGTATTATATTAAAAATATAATTTCAACTAAATTAAATTTTTTCTCAAATAATAAATAAAGTAAGTAAAAATTACACAGACACACACACATCTAAATTTATTTATATACAATTATATATATAATAAAAAATTATAAAATAATGTAAAAATAATTTTCTTCGGATCAAATATTATTTGTATTTGTCGGATCAGATATTTAGTTTGTTTGACTTTTCGTTGACCGGATAGAATATTTGATTTAAAAAAATTAAATAAGTTATTTGCTTTTTCGGATAGGATTGCTTCGGATATCGGATCAAATAAGTAGATATCGGATAATATGAATAGCCCTAATCAGTATAAGTCTGGCCCCTGGCCAACCTCATACTAATCACAAGCCTAAAAGATAATGCAAAACCATAATAGAAAATTATTAAAACATGATGGTGTCTAACATTGGATTACAACAAATGCTAGGATACGTAAGAGTCAAAGTCGATACAACAGAGAAAAGAAATACAAAGTAGGATCCCACTACTGGGGACTAAAACACAAAGGGTACAAATGGAAAACAGTCTGAAATACACTCTTTTTAGCTCTGACCCCGGGACACTAGGATATCACTCTGCCCCAACCAGCTCATCGTAAGTAGTGAAGTCCTCTAAGGCCTCATCATCTACCTACACAGACTCAGGAGGGGCTGCTGGCTTGCTGCTCGTAGGAATGAGCAGCATCCATAATAAAGGTGATCAGTACGCTATATACTAAGTAAGGTAAAAATATAGTCAAATAGGGCACAACAACACAGAATACAGATACAAGCATATAATAGGTTTTGTTAGATCATTTACCCCTATTTGAGTTTAGGCCATTAGTACCATATTTACACATCTCTCGTATTATATCCACATTGGTACGGGGATCCCACTATTATGACCGGTGGACCGAGAATAACTACCCAGGGCAAAACGAGTATGGCCACTATTATAACCGGTGGATTGGTAAACATATACAACTCTAGGGAAAAATGCACCTGACCACTATTATGACCTGTGGACCAGCAAATATCCTATATCCTATTCTAACTCATGTGGTATTCCACTTTAAGTGATTAGTGTCTTTTTCCTAAATTATTATCATCTAAGGGTTTTACTTATTGAGATCGGGACCTCCACTATTATAACCGATAGACCAGGAATAACTACCCCAGGATAAAGCGCACCTGACCACTATTATAACCAGTGAACCGGTAAACATATACAATGTAACACCCCCAAAATTCACTACTAAAAAAATTTCATTTTATTTAAGATTTAGTGGAAACAAGTAAATAAAAACTTGTGAATTTCGGGGATATTACCGCCGTGGTCAGTATAAACCCGGCCCCCGGCCGGTCCCCTACTAATCACAAGGCTAAAGGAGAAATTACAACCATCATAATTCAAACTCAACAAGGCTTCATTAAAGTATTAAAACATCCATAAGATAGAAAATTAGAGTGCGCGAAAAGGGTTTACAATCCGAAATACATAATTAAAATTCCTTAAAAGGAATAAAGGCTACAGTACGATAAAAAGTAAGTTTGAGTAATCCAATACAAAATAAAAGAACATAGGAAGTAAGTCTGGCCATGCCGTTCTCAATCTCCAGTCTAAGTCCATGCTCAACTCTCAGCCCCGCCCGATGCCTCATAAGCATCGAATAAAATATTATCACCAACCTGCACGAACTCAGAGGGGCCTTCTGCTTGTGGAAATGAGTAGCACCCATGAAAAGGGCGGTCAGTACGTTAGGTACTGAGTAAGGTAACCATGCAGCTAAGACCAAGCATACAAAAACATGTAACACAAGTATGATAACATAAACAACATACAATCATTACAAATAAATAAAGGCTAAGTTCTAATCTAGATAAACTGATTATTTATTCTCTGATCAATACTCAACTTACACCATGCTCTTTATTAATCATTGCGAGTACGGGAACCCCACTATTATAGCTGGTGGATCAGAAACGTACAGGGCATAACACATTTGACCACTATTATATGCCGGTGGATCGGTCTCTAGGACAAGATGCTCCTGGCCACTATTATTCGCTGGTGGACCGGTCTAGCCCTGACTCTCATGGTGTTCCACTGTAAGTACTTAGTGTCTTTTACGTGTCTTATCAAACTTATAGTTTGGTTTATTAAGGTTAGGATCCCCCACTATTATAGCTGGTGGATCGGTCACATACAGGGTAGAACGCACCTGACCATTATTATATGCCGGTGGATTGGTCTCTAGTGCATCCCGACACCTAGCCACTATTATGCCGGTGAATCGGTCTGGGCCCGGCTCAATAATCTTCCACTTTAAATGGTTAGTGTTTTACCGTGTCTTATTCAACAGGTTTCACCCTAGACATGCATGACCAACTCCATCTACCCTTATCCTCCCAAGAGGGTCTGTCCCATATCTTGAGACTTCTGCACCTCCTAACATGCCCCCAGCATCCTTCCTTTATTCCACTTGCTCACACTGGAGGCCTAACTCTTAAGTGAGCGGGTCAATGCCTACTACCCTACGCCTATAAGTCCACTCACTATCTTACCCTAGGGTTTTCTCTATAAACCCTAATGTGGGCCTATGTGGCTCACCCTTCTCTGACTCCCACAATGGAGGTCGTTTAACACCCCACACATCACATCCCTTAGATTCGGCCATCGTCATTTCACTTTACTCCCCCAAATACACGTGTGACCACGAAACCCTAGGTGGCCACACCAAACCCTAGCATCCTTCTTTCCACTTGTCACCCCTCCATTTCTTACTTGCCACTCTTATTCTCCCATGATATCCATACTCACCCTACACATGACATTCCTCCACTCTCATCTCATACTCCACTCACCCTCAATTATTTTTGCTTTCAGCACCATCTCAAATTAGGGTTTTCCTCCCAAACCCTAGTAAGGTCTCTTGTGCACCCTTATACTAACACACACACTTTTTTTCACCCCAGGCCTCTAATCACCCAAATAAATCTTCTCTTACCTTACTTACATCTCAATACAACTTTTCACATGTAAAGTTCATCCCCATGTAGAATTTAGGCACCCCATACAAACCCTAGATTCTCCCATGTAAAGTTCACCCCCCTCTTTTATTTTATTTATAGTCCCCTTTTTATTTTCCCTTTCATGGATCATGATATATTTAGGTCAATCCCATATCTCTTGGTCAACTTACTTCCCTTTGGCCAACCTATTTCCCCATTTTCCTTTTTCATCCTTTCACTCCATGCCATTACATTAAATACCCTAGCATGTATGTCCTAAAGGGCCACATTACATTACATCATAATCACAACATATACATATTATACACATGCCATAAGAAAATACATGAGCATACCTCAACTCCAAGCTGCGCTACACATAAAACAAGTTTAATGATAACCACAACATAACATAGTACATAAATCTAAGGCATACAAGACACATAACACACATAGGGCCTTAGCTACATCCTTACCTAAAATGTCACTGGTCTTGGAGCACGCTCCTACGCCTCCTTAAGGTTTTGGCTGGTTTCATCTATAAGAGGGAAAAAACTAAGGATTAATTTCCCTCCTGTCAAAAATACTATTACTTCCTACTTTATTCTAATATTAGGGTTACTATTATTAAAAGAAACTTTACAAGTAAAAATAGGATTTTTAATTCTCAAGTTAGCCTACTAGAGTATTACTAGTCAAAATAGGTTTATGTTAATATTTATAGCCATATTTATATTATTAAAGTCAATAGCTTTATTTCTTCTAATAATAGTACTAATACTAGTTGTAGCATAAATAGTGATAATAATAATAATAATAATAATAATAATAATAATAATAATAATAATAATAATACTCATAGTAGTAGAAACCCTAGTATTATTAAGGTTAATACTAATAATAAAGTTAGTGATAAAAATAATAATATAATAATAGTAATATTAACAAAAATAATAATATTGCTAAGGATAATAATAATAATAATAATAATAATAATAATAATAATAATAATAATCATCATCATCAAAATAATGATATTTATATTGGTAAGGGTTTAAATATTTACACAAGTAATAATAGAAATAATATACTAAGGCTAACACTCATAATAATAATAATAATAATAATCGAAATAATGATATTTATATTAGTAAGGGTTCAAATATTTACACAGGTAATAATAGTAATAATATACTAAGGCTAACACTCATAATAATAATTGTAATAATAAAGAAATAATAATATTAATAAAAGTGTTAAGAATAATGCTAATACTAGTAATAGTTGAATGGTAAATAACAATAATAGGGTTTGAATATTTATAATAGCAATAAAAGTGATAATATGTCAAAGTTAGCATTATTAACCATAATAGTAGTAGTAGTAATAGTAGTAGTAGTAGTAATAATAATAATAATAATAATAATAATAATAATGAATGATGATGATGATGATGATGATGATGATGATGATGATGATGATGATGATATAAAAATAATGATAATCGAAATAATAATAAAAATAGGGTTTCGTCCCTACACAACAATAATAAGATTAATATTCTAAGGCTGTAAATAATAATAATAATAATAATATAACAATAATAATAATAGTAAAATTAATGATATAATAACAATAAAAATAATAATGTTTGCATAAATAGGACTTAGACGTTGAGAGGGGTCAGGGTACCACCTAGGGTTGGTGGTGACCAGCGGCACCGGCGGCAGCGGGAAAAAGGGAAAAAAAGGTATAAAGTTGGGTGTTTAGGGTAGGAGAGGGGGGATGAGAGTGGAAGTTGAGGTGGTGGAGGATGCCTAGGTGGAGAGGGTTGGAGTGGTGGTGGTGGCGCAACCAAAGGCGGCGACGCAAGCAGCGGTGCTGTGGTGGCTGAGAGGGAGGAAGGGAGGAGGAGAGGGAGGTATAGGAAAAGAAAGGTAGGGGAATGTCTCTTGGTAGTTTTAGGGGGTATAAGGGGTAATGGTTGCGGCGGGATTGGTGGTAGACGACAACACAAAGGTCGCGGTGGCTGGGTTAAGGTTAGTCAGGTGGCCAACTTTGCACAGCCAAGGAGGCTTGTGTAGGGAGATTTGAGGGTGGTGAGGGGTGTATCTCAATGGAGGGTGGTGTAGGAGGTAGTTTGGGTGGTGGTTTGGCCGGCGATGTCGAATGGCGGTGGAGCAATGGGCGGCTGAATAGGCGGTAGCGACAAGAGTTGGGGTTTTTGGGTTGAGAGAAAAAAGAGTTGAAAGGGGGTTGGTAGAGGGGTATTTATAGCCTAAGGATGAGGGGGAATGAGAGAGGGGGAAGAGGGAGGGTCGGCGGCAGGCCTACGACTTTTGGAGGGCTGGCTGATCGGGAAGGGGAAAAGGAAGGGAGAGAGAGCCACGTGTGAGGAGAGAGAGGGGCTACGATTAGGTGGAGGAGAGAGAGGGAGTGACAAAGAAGGGGATAAGGATGGTAGGTTGGCGTGCGGCGACCCACAGGCAGTGTGCTTATGCTAGGAAGTGGGATGGTTGGGCATCGGGGAGAGGGAGAGTGGAGGGAGAAGGGAAATAAAGAAGGGGGTGTGGCGGACCGGCCGGTCTAGGGGAAAAGAAAGAAAAGGAGGGGGAGGATTGGACCGGGTGGGGGAAGGATGGTGTGGCTGGCCTTGGGCCGCGTAGGAGGAAAGGATGGGGAGAGGGTTTTGGGCCGTGAGGACTAGGCTGGCCCAAGTCAGGGGAAAGAAAAGAAAAGGAGAAAGGAAAGGAAGGAAAGAAGGAAAAAGGGAAAAGAAGAGGAAAAAGGAAAAAAAGGAAAAATAGATGGGTTAGGGTATTTAGAATATTTTGGTATTTTGGAATATTTCAAAATAATAATATTTTAATAAAATAATAATTAAATTTTCTTTTTAAGCTAAGTTAGGATGTTTGAGAGAATTTTCCTAAATTCCATTTTAATTAGCAAAACACCCTAAAATTTTTCAATTAAATTATTTATAAATTTCCTCATGATTTTGCCTTAATTACTTCCTCTTTTTTTAATAAAATAATTTATTTAATTAATTTCCCTAATAAATCTCTAAATTGCCAGACTTCTCTAAATTAGGATTTTGGGGTATTTCATACAACCCCAAGGCAAAACATACCTGGTCACTATTATAATCGATGGACCAGTAATCATCCTACATTTGAGTCTAGGTCAATGATCTTTTACTTTAAGTGATTAGTATTTTATTCGTATCTTATTTGCCAAGTAACACACATCTATTTATGCATAACCTAATGGACACTTCCGGCTTACTATCACTCAACCAACCCAGACTTCATGAAAACCCTAATCCCTTAACCTAGAACATTCACACCCTCCAAAAACTCCTGTGACCCCCCAACATTTCTCCACCAGCCTAATAGTTACCCTAGAAACCTCATATTCATGGATCAATGCCTACTCTCATTTTCCTCCACCTATGCTCATCATCACCCATTAGGATTTCCCCTTGAAACCCTAATCTGACCTATGTGGCCCTTGCCTTTCTTCTCCTTACTTATCCCAAATCTCCCCTAATTCAAGTACCATCACCATATTCACCCCAACTCCAAACCTCACAGCCCAACTCCTTGACTCACATGTGTGATAGTGACATCCTAGCTGGTCACCTCCGAAAACCCTAATATTCCCTTTTTTTCTTTCATACCCCCTGCTCTTACACAACTCTACCCTCCATTTGGCTTGACTCACACCCTCCATGTGGTACACCCCTCATCACAACACCCATGTCCAACCAACTTCCTCAACTGTTCCCCACAACATACCCTATCACATAAACCCACGTACTAAAAATTTCCCAAGTACACTAACCACCCAAAACACATACTCCTTCCCATGGTTAACCTCCAAACAAGACTTCCCCATGTAAATCTTTCCCCCTTGCAAAGCACACACCTCCTATGTAAGGCTCACACTCCCTATGCAAGTTTTACCATAACCCCTCATATTATCATTTCTCTTCTTAATTATTCCACCATATTTCATGAGGTAACTAGGACATTTTCCACATATCACTTTACTCACTCCACCCTCTTTATTTTCTTAATTTTCCCTTGGTCACTCAAGTCCTACCTAAGGCATCTAGGCATATATATACTAATATTTCATCCATACACAAGAATGTGTCCACCTATAGCAATTTTAGCCATACATACAACAAACAATGAAAATCATGCTTACCATACCTTAGCTCCTTGCAAGTCAAGTTGTACCACACATACTTAGTTCACATACACATATATTTACACATAACATACAAATACACCCATTACACACACGAGACTCATAAAAAAGCCGAATCTTAACTATATCTATATCCTTAGCTAAGTGGGCTCCGGGCTTGAAGTAAGAAATCCTACGCCTCCTCATAGGTAAATGTTTGTTCAATACCTATAATGAGAGCATCAAGTAGGTAATTTCACTTTCTTCCTATCTCTTTTCCTTTTTTTCTTTCTTATTTTCTTCACCAAAATACTAATAATGATGATGGTGTAATAATAAGTTATTAAAATAAAATACACTAAACACGTAAGAGGGAGAAAGGTGTAACCAGTAGGGACCAGGAAGGTGAGGGCCGTGTGGCGGCAACGACGACGGTGGTGATGTAAATGATGGATTTTTAGGTTTGGAAGGAGGAGGGAAGGTAAGGTTCCTTGGGTGGTTTAGCTTTCTGAATCAGGTGGTCAGTGGTGGTCTGGCAGCATCGGTGACACCTGAGAGGAATAGAGGAAGAAAAGGAAGAAAAGAGAGGGGATAAGGGAAGGTGGAGGTGTTAGTGTGGTAAAGGAGGTATTTTTGTGCAGGGAGGGTGGTGAGACTAGCCGTGGCGGTGGCGTAGGGCGGCATTGATGGTGGAGCAGGGTGCAAAAGGGCACCTAAGCTGCCCACTTTGCACAAGTAAGGAGAGGAGAGGAAGGGGGAAGGAAGGGAATGAAGGAGCTTAGTGGACATAAGGTAATACAAGGAAGAGGATGGGAGGGAGCGGCGATAGCGGTGTAGCCTGGTGGCGATGATGGAAGCATTTGAATGGGCGACAGGAGTAAGGGAGACAAGGGGAATCAGGCAAAAAAATGAGAGGGAAGAAGAGAGTGGGGGGATTTTATAGGCATAGAGGAGGGAGGAAGTGGACAAGGAAGGGAAGAAGATAAAGGGAGTTGGTGGCTACCAGTCAGCATGCAGGCCGATACAACTACGTAGGGGGACAATAGCAGGGGTAGGTTTGCAAGGGGCGGGGGAGTAGGTGAGGGAGAGGGAGCTCACAAGGGAGGGGGATCATGCAAGGGATGTTATTGCTGCACGCATTGCAGGGTCAAAAGTGGAAAGAAAAAGGGAAAGAGGGGAGGGGAAGCTGCGGATTTACAGCGTTGCGCAGGCGGGAGATGAGGGTAGAAAAGGAAAGGAAGGAAAACGAGAGGGAAGGAAAAGGAAAAGTGGGGGGGTTGTGCATGTGGGTTAGGTTGGTTGGGGGGAAAAAGGAAAGAAGAGAATGAGAGGGGGAAGGGGAAGGGGGATTAGGTCACTGCTGGGCACAACCCAACCGGCCAAAGAAGAAAAAACATAAAGGAAGAAAAAGAAGAAAGAAAAGAAAGAAAAAGAGGAAAGAAAAGGAGAAAAGAAAATGGAAAAATAGGGTGGTAGGGTGTTTTAGGTATTTGGGAGTTTTAGGGTTAATAAATAGTAATAATAATATTTTTTAATTAGTTTATAAATTATTATAATTTATTTTAGGATAATTAATTAAATTAGTTCCTAATAACTATGTCCTTGTATCATTTTTTTATTGCTATTATTATTATTATTATTATTATTATATTAAAAAGGGTACATATAAGTAAATTTTATTCAATAGTTCATTATTTTATCCTTTAGTCCTAAAATAAAAGGTTTTGGGTATTACGCCCAGGGTGTTGGTTACTGTAGCTTTTGTGAAGGGAAGCATGGTCACACTGGATGATCTTTTTTATAAGTTTACGATTAACTATGTTGAGGATGATGAGTCTTATGCCTGGTTATATATGTGGTACTTGCTATTGTGTACGCTTTTTATTGACAAGTCCAGCAGCCGTGCTCCATTATCAGTGCTCAGATTAGTAGCTTATTTGAATACATTAGGCAATCGAGCCCTTAGAGCTGGAACTTTAGCATATTTATATAGGCAAATTGGGATAGCATCTAAAAATGTGTGTAAGAAAATAGGTGGTTGTATGACTCTATTAAAGGTAATTATTTATTACATTTTTTCTTTGAGAAAAGTGGTTTAATTATTAGTTTAATTGTGTTATATGTGTGTTATAATTGTGCACAAGCCTTGATTTATGAGTATTTTCCTTACTTTCAGCCGAGTTTTTCTTATACGTATAATCCATCATGCGATGCTATAATGATAAGGTGGGATACATCTCATTAGATGCTCCCCCTGAGTCCATGGATGACGTAATTCAGTACAAGAGGCAATTTGATTCTCTAAGGGGCCAGCAGGTAGGGGGCATACTTTTTTGAAGTAGTTTTCAATTTTATAATTTTTGTCATTATTGATATCCCAATTTGTTTTACATGAATTTGTAGATTAACTTCTTACCATTTGACTGAGATCCAAGTATAAAACATCCTGAGTCGAAGTACCAAGGTGGCCTAAGCTTTATGGATGTCTTGGAGCCTTACATGCTCGATCGAGTTGCTTGACAGTTTGGCTACCCCCAACTCATCCTGATTCCTTCTATCGTTCCAACACATGTATTATGTTAGAGAGCAAACATTAGAAGTATAAGTGAGATTACTCTAGTTGTGCATCATTTTGGAAAGCTTGGCCAAACCACCGACTAAACTTCAACTCCCATTTTCATTGCTCAACATATAAGCATGATGCCTCGACTGAATACCTTCCTTGATATTATCATCAGACCTGTCTAGAAGTCCATCATATACTAGTAGATGAATATTTGAGTGATGCCCCATACATTATGATAGAAGTGGAGACAAATAATGAATTGATGGGTGGATTCTGCTACTATTTCAAAGAAGAAAAGAAGGGTAGAACTGGTAAGGATGAAGGTTTGGATAGGTTGAAGGAGGCGTATCTCACCAATGGCGGGCTTAGACTCTCCTCTAGTGAAGAGGAGGAGGAGGCTAACCAACCCCCTACTGATTATTTTAGTAGAATTTTTTCTTTACACTTTGATTTTAATTTTGTCTCAAGGTTGTTATGACTATGTTATCAGGAGAATTTATTTGTATGCTAATTTTAATTTCATGTTATGCCATGTTTATTCCTCAACAAGCACATAAAATTCTGCAACAAAATACTTAAGACAATGCAATGAACCAAAGTAAACGAAGTTCTACACCAAAATACTTAAGAGAGTTCAATAAACTAAAGTATATAAACTTAAATGCTAAATGTGTTACTTTAAGCACAAATCATTAACCTAAGTCTCCCCCTTGGTTGACACCCATAGCCATTAAATTACGATACAGTTGAATGCGATTACGATATGGCCCGTCTCATACAAATACACTTGAAGCAGCATGTATATACCACCGATTAGATATAGGTGGTAATACTGCATTTTCCATCAAGGTTAACTACAATCATATAGAGACATGAGTGTCAGACACGTATAGTATAATGAAAATTATATACAAAATTAGTGTGAATAAAAGACATACTAATACATTGTGTGACAAATTATTTACACTTAAGATGGTGATGATCTAATCATGTTGTTTGTTGTTAGGTAGAGCTCTATGTAGTAAACATGTAATGGACCTATGAATACTCAAGCAAACGAATAAGACATTATACATTATCACAAAGAAGAAGCCAAAGTTAGGTTGATGCCACCATTTCTCCATTGGAGTTGATCCCTTCCAATGTATCAAGCATTGCATGTTTTTAGCAATAGGATTTATAAAGGTAAGCTCTATAACTCTTGATGCATCACCAATTCCCTATACATTGTGACTCTAATGTTTGACCATTATGAGTCTCTACTAAAGAATTGTAGCACAACCGTTCTACACCAACAGTTTCCATCACCCAAAACATCACACCATGATTCCACCCACAGAAGTATAGCTGCCTCAATATCAAAGGACCACGAGAAATCATGGATGAGTCTATGATTTCTCCCAATACTATGTCTCCCACTATTACTTCTTTCTGGATCAGATCGACGAGGGGAAGATCGACCTCTACCAAGATATGCACATTCTGATCGATCGAGGGATGAGTGACATCTACCACATCCTCAACCCGATCGACCTCTCTCCATAGATGATTCCGAATAAGCACACTTTGTGTGTTCCCATTTTGATAGTTCTCTCCATGTGTTATTACTGGGACACGCCTTTCTTTGTTGAATATTCAGTTCTACCATATTTGTCTATGTGGGTTCAAGAATCTCATCAATAAGATTATAATAGTATCGTAAACGTGATGAAGATTGGTCAAACATCATTTGCACCTTATACATAATGTTAGAAGCAAATGGACGTACAGATCGATCAACAATTGAATCATCAAACACAAACCGTTCTTCTTGTGGTTTGAAAAAAGGGAAAGTCTTCTAGAATTTAGGCATTGCCAATATGGTAATAGGTTGATGATCTCATTTGCAATGAAATATCTCGTGTACACACGGTAGGCCATGTGTCAACCTCAAGTAACACCCACATCCTAAGGATTCGGGACCAACCATATTGAACATCTTACTCTCCCCTTCAATCAAGTTCAATGCTCTACTACTTACAACAAATGTGAGCTCCTTAAAAAATATGTCATATGTAGAGTAATGTGGAATAATTATCCTTGATTGCTCCAAATCTTTTCCACCTCATTAATTTGGAGTTTTATTAGTGTGACGATCTTTAGACATAATGTGTCAAAACTCATATGTGATGATGATATATATGTAACACCCCTAGAAATCACCATTGAAAAATTTCGTTGTGAGTGTAAAAACATAAACCATAAGAGGAAGTGTACCACCATAATTAGTATAAGTCTTGTCCCGTTCCATCCTTGTACCAACTACTAGGTAAGGTAGAAATAGGTGCAACCATGATAAACATAGCAAGGAAAGCATTTCATAACATAATAAGGGTTAAATGTTTATTACCAAGGAAATACTTAAATACATAGATATTTTTCAATAGAAATAAAACATTAAAACTAGAAAGCTGAAAATGATAATAGCCGGATGTCACTCTATCGGGACCCCAACCCTAGATTACTACAACATCACTCTACCCTGATCATATCATCATAAGTAGCAAAGTCATTTAGAGAATCTTCAATCACCTACACAGACTGAGGAGGAAACACTAATTGTGAGAATGAGCAGCACCCATAATATGGGTGATTAGTAAGATACGTACTAAGTAAGGTAACAATACACTCAAGTAGGGTTAAATCAATTAATGATACCACAACCATAAATAAAATGTGCATAAACAGGTCATATTCGATTCATTCATTATTATATAAACTAAAGATAGAGTGTAATAATCATTCAACTCATGAATTATATCCACGTGGGTTCAGGGACCCTACTATTCTCACCGGTGGACCGGTCAACAAGGTACAACCCCAAGGCAAAATGCTCTTAGATACTATTCTCACTGGTGGACCGGTAAATAAGGTACCATCATTCCCCGACCCGTGTCTTATTCCACTATAAGAAATTAGTGTCTTTCATAGGTTATTATTATCCAAAGGTATTATTTCTTGAGTTTAGGATCCCATTATTCCCACTAGTGGACCAGTAAATAAGGTACAACCCTTTGGTAGAACACTCCTGCCACAATTTTTACTAGTGGACCGGTAAATAAAGTACAACTTGTCCTGACTCAAGTGATCTTTTGCTTTACGTGATTAGAGTCATATTTGTGTCTTATTGTTCAAATACCACACACAACCATGCACAACTCAAGTATGAATCCTTCCTTACTACCACCCTAGGCCAACCCTTTCCCCTTAGAAATCCTAGTTTCCTAAGCCTAGTACATCCTCACCCCTAATGATCCTTTAAGACCCCCAATTTATCCATCAGCCCAAACTTGCCATTAGAAACCCCTTTTATTCATGATTCATAGCCCACTTCCCCCATTCCTCACATATGATAACAATTGGACCCCTAAGGTTACTCCTAAAAACCCTAGTTTTGCCCAAATTGGTCTAGCCCTTTCTATACTACTTATTTAGCCCTAAACTTCGACAACCAAGCATATATTACTATGATTATCGATCCCCTAAAGTTTTTTAACCTAACCCCTTCATTTTACACATGTGATAATAATCTCCCCAATGGACTCCTCTCGAAACCCTAATTTCCCTATAGTAGTTGCATCTGCTCACACTTATCTCACCTAACCATTAGACTAAGCACACAATCCCCAAAAAGCATATGCAACATCATAGTTCAAAGGCATAACCCAACTACCCCATTTTATATGTGTGATAACGACCTACCCCTAGGGTTTTATACTACCAAAACCCTAGATCCACCTACTTGGAAATCTCCCATCCCTTAGCATCCAAGGAATCCCCCATTTGTTTCCAAGCTATCCAACAATAATATCATCTCCCCCATAACTATTCTTAGCAACCATCCCTCACTTTGTCACCCTCAAGCATAGCCCGTATTAGGTTTTACTTACCTCATGCATGGTCAACCCTCTCCATGCAATATCTGCCCCAATCCACTCGTATACTTACTGTAATTATTATTTAATATCTTCTAAATGATATTTGACTAAATTTTTCCCTAGTGTTTCCCCATATGCCATTTTTCACAATATTAACCAAAATGCCTTTTGGCCTTAAACACAAGAACTCCTCAACTTTCCCAAAACATGTAGTGCCACACAATAAAATTACACATCAACACATGAACCAACACAAGCATGCCCACACATGTTCTTACCTTAGATCCTTACAAGCCAAGTTACACAAACAACCCTAGAACATATAACATTTTCATGTAGGTATTCACTTAACACATAATAAAGTCACATAAAAAAGGCCCTAGTTATAACTATATCCTTACTGAAACGACTCCGATTGTGAAGTAAGAGTCACCTATGCCTCATCTCCTATCATCACCGAAATAGTACCTAAAAATGGAAATATCCAAACTTAAGCTATCTTATTCTTTTTCTTCCTTTTCTTTATTTATTTAATAATAATAATGATGATGATGATGATGATCATAACGATGATGATAATAATAAAAAGAAGAAGAAGAAGAAGAAGAAATCTAATAAAATGGAACTCAAAATGGAGGAAGGGAAGTGGTGGTGACTAGAATAGGTAAGAGAAGTGGAGTGGCAGGCTAGCAACGCAGCGGCAGTCATGGCGGTGGAGACACAAGGTGGGGATTGGATTTTTGGTAGGGAAAAGAGTAGGGGTTAGCCTCTTGGGGGTTGAGGGTGGTGTTGGCACCAAGTAGGCTAGTGGGAGAAAGGTGGGTCATGACAGATGGGCTAGCAACCGATGGCAACGCAGCCGAGAGAAGTGAGGTGAAAAAGAGGGGAAATAGAGGGGAGAAGGTGGTGGAATGGGCTAGGTGAACCAGTTGGGCACCTGTGTAGGGGGCTAAGGTGTGGCGACAATGTAGAGAAGGAAGAGTGGGTTGGTGGTGGTGGTGGTGCAAGGTGGTGTAGGGTGGAGTGACCTGCACACTTTGTAGGGCCGGGGAGGAAAAAGGAAGGGGAGAAGGAGGGCAATGGGGGGATTAGTAGGGGTAGGGGTGTAGGGAAGGAAGAATGGAGGAGTCCGGGGGCAGTGCGGCCTTGCTGCTATGGTGGCAGCAGTGGTAGGCTAAAATAGGGGAGGGTATGGGTGTAGGTTAATGAGGGAGAAGAGAGGATAGGGCAATGTTGGGGGTATTTTTAGGTTGTATAAGGGATAGTGAAGATAAAGGAGGAAGAGGACAAGGTGTCCAGTTGCAGGGCAGCACAGTGGTGGTAGGGCAGGATGGTGTAGGTGGCAGGTGCACAGGGTATCATGCAAGTGCAGGGGCAGGGGTTGTGCAAGTGCAGAGGGTACCTATGTAGGCATATTCCTACTTGCTTGTGTTACATGGTAAAGAAAGGAAAGAGGGAGGAAGAAAAAGGGCAAAAAATGGAAGGGGAAGGGTTGTGCGCAAGTGGGAGGTAGGAGAGAGGGAGAAAAGGGGAAAAGAGGAAAGAAATGAGGGAGAAAAAAAAGGAAAATAAGAGAGGGGTTGGGTCATTGCCCGGAGGAAAGAAAAGGGAAAAGGGAAAATGGATTGGGTAGGTTGGAGGGAAGAAGGAAAGAGAGGGGGAGAGGATTCTTGGGTAGGGTGTAGCGTAGCCCAAGCGGGGGAGGAAGAAGGAAAAAATAAGAAGAAGGAAGAAAAGGAAGAAGGAGAAAAAAGAGAAAATAAAAAGGAAATGAAAAAAAAGAAGGTTGTGGAATTTTTTTTAAGCTGGGATTTTGGAAAATTTATTGATAATTATAAAAATAATTAAAAATTATTATAATTTATCTATAATTTATTTTAGGCTAGATAATTAAAATAATGCCTCAAAATTAGGCCAGATAATAAATTTTAAATCTCATATTGTTATTATTATTATTATTATTATTATTATCATTATTATTATTATGTATACATATATTTATTTTATTATTTAGTCCTATGAAATTTTTTGGAGTATTACAATATATATTTCTCCAGCTTGCCATGTTCACTTTCCACCTTACTATTATAATTTCAAAATATAAGTAATGGTTCATTGTTACACATCACATAAGTTAAAAGACATTGATTATTTACAAAAAATAAATTATACCTATTGGTCGTATGAGTGTCAAAGTGAATACTTTTTTCAACTCACACTAAAAAAAACATATCCTTATATGGATTCAACTAGGTCTTGTACACATATTGTAAAAGATGTGGAAATCTGCCCATTTTTTCACCCATAAGTAGAAAATCGTTCTCATATGTCTCAAGTATAATGGCTTGTACAATCTCTTAGGAAACTTTCTTCCACCACTATACTTCCAAAATTTTTTATAGCATGTAAGAGAATATTCTTACTAATGTGCCATCTACACAAGAAAGATGTTGCATCAGGAAAACATTTTGGCATTGTTTGTGTTGTTCCCTTTTCTCTATCAGTGATCACCACATTTGGTTCATGGGGCTTCATCAATCTCTTTACCTTAGTAAGCATCCATTCATAGCTATTTTTTATTTTTCTTCATCATAAAGGTCAAGGCAATGGTAAAATTATTACCACTTGACACACAACCAACGACCTCCAAGAAAGGATGGTTGTACTTATTGGTTTTGTATGTGCAATCCAAACAAATGACATATGAAAACGCATGCAACAAAACAATAGAATCCGGGTGCGCAAATACAATATCATTAACTATCAGAGTTAGGCAACCGACGATACCATGAATGGTATTCATTGGTTTCCATGAAGCGTAATAATTATTGTATGACTGTACATCCATTAATATTTGTGCCTTAAAGTTATGTCTAGCATTGTAGATTGTTCTAGGTGTTGCGGTATTATCCCCATCACCCTATTTCAACTTATTAATAATCTCCCTTGGTTTGACATTTATTTGTGTTAGCTCATGCACCAACCTACGCTCTTCTAGAGATAATCAATAAGCAAACGAATGCCCCTGCAAACACTTTCCTGATCTATGATTATGCATTCCATATTCTACTACTAGTCTTCAACCACCGCAAGTATCTTCCCTTCCACAAATCATAAATTCACAACCACACTTTCTAGTTCTGGTAGATCGAACACTTTCTAGATTTACTAAAGGTTGTCTTCTATAAGCAAATCCTCTTTCACAATGAATCCAAACCCTACCTTTTTTCAACCTCTCGATACCAATGCCCATATTATGTGGTCTTCCCATTTCTTTAACCCAACCAATTAATAACTCACGATCATTAAAAATCTCATCTGTAGCAAATAATCCATTCCAATCAATATTTATTGAATTTGAATTATGTAATTAATATTCAAAATATGACATTATAAGGAATACATAAATATAAAAACGAATAATAAAAACTTATGGTGATAAAAATTTAACAATAAAAATTATGTAATTAAGTTTACGGGTAAGTTGTTCACCAGAGATAACTTCTGACTGGTGAGTTGCCCATCAAAGTTAACTTCTGGCAGGTGAGTTGCCCGTTAAAGTGATCTTATGACGGGTGTTTTGCCTGTCGGATTTTCTTTTGGACAGGTGAATCACCCATTAGATATGAATCATGGCAGGTTGCTTACCCATAAGAACCAAAAATTCTAAAGAAAAAAAAATTGCATTACCATTATTTCGCCAAGTTCATTTTTGGTAAAAAAAAAGCATTGGGATAATACTTTTTATCCACACTCATTGTATTTAATGTTTCAAGAATTAGATGTTGTGCAATTAAATGAGGAGAAGATAAAAAAAAAAGTGGGAGAAACAAGAGATGTTGATTGGTCAAGTACACAAATGTAAGGGCTAAATTGGTCAAAAATGAAAAAAAATGGGTTTTGAGGGGTGTGAACTCATAAATTTGGTTGTGCATCTAACATCTCCCATAATATTATCCCTCTTTTATTTCTTTAATCTACCTCTGACTCTTACTCTCTCATATCTTACTAACTCTAATAGATTTTCTCATTCTCTCTCTCATCATTTTAACACTCATGTTCTCTCTCCTCTTTTAGCCGCCTGTCAATTTTTTTAAAAAAAAATTAAAGGACCAACGACACTTGATACCAATGAGGAAAGAAAAAAAGGTAAAAAACTATCATTGGATGGGCGCAAAATCGGCAAAGCATGTTGGCTGGATAAGGAAAATAGGGGTGTGAATGATTGACGTGGTCGGGGCAAGAAATACCGTGGGAGAGGGAATGATATTGATAGAAAATGTCATGGATGGCATAAGGAAATGATAGATTATACCATTGGGGAGGTAGAGGCATCAACTAAAAATGCTGTTGCGTGAGGGTAAGGGAACGCTAGATTATGCCGTTGGGTGGGGGTTATTGTGCATAATTTACATTCTTATTTATATATTTGTTTATATTTTAATTATATCTATTAATATATTGGTCAAATCCATTTATATTTGTTTATATTTTTATTAAATCTATTTACAATAGATTAAATATGGTTATATTTTTATTAGATTTGTTTAGCTAGCTAATTTTGCAAAGATCTGGACAAGAAATGGTATTGGTAGAATATGTCATGGATGTGGGGAAGGGAAAGACAGAAAATGTTGTTGCCGAAGGGAATGGGATAAGCACGAAATGTCATTGGTTAGGGGAGGAACCGGCAATAAACGTCGTTGGATGGGGGGTTATTGGTGAATATTTTAATTATATATGTTTATATATTGATTAGATAATAGATTTGATTTGTCTATATTTTTATTAAATTTGTTTATAATTTATTAAATTTTTTTATATTTTTATTATATTTATTTAGTTTTTTAATTTTTATGGAATATCTTGGATAAATTTTGGGGGGTTATAATTTCAAAAGTTTGTTTTAGGTTAAAGGTTTTGGAAAAAAGTATAGATGGATGGATAAGGGATTACCAGTGGAATTCGTTTTGTAAGATATCGTTGTTAATTGGATAATTTAGTTTATTTAGCTATCATATTATACTAAAATACTGATGGTAATTAATAAAATTATTATTGATGTATTTTGACTTTATAAATGTTTATTTATTATTTTAATTGATAAAATAGAGGAATAGTTTAAGAGATTATATAACTTTAAAGGTGTTAATAGAGATAAGTGTTTAATTAGATGTTATATAGATATTTATTTTATTTTGTTAGGTTTATTAATATTTACTAATGATTATTTAGGTCGGTTGTATAATCCGCCACCCGGTCCTTAATTTGGACTAGATGGATTGTGGATTAATCAATCCTTAGTAGCCATGATTAGCTAAAGTGTTATTTTTAGCTGATGGGAATTAAGTCCTAAACTTAATTGTATTTGGGACATTTTTATTTTGGGGTTTGTTTGGGCTGATCGACTATTTTGTGGCCCAAAAAAACAATTAGGCCATTCAGCCTTTCCGTTGAAGGTTTAGCGTGTATTCGAAGGTCTGTATTGTGTATTTTTTACGTCGGCATACGGTCTGTAATACGCCTATATATAGCTGGGTCAATGTGTAACAGGACAATACTTTTGACTGAATATTTTTGGCTGAGTTTTCTCGATTCTTCTCTCGCGACTTGTCTCTCTCTCTCTCGGCAATTCTCTCGTTTGCTCGTTCTTCTGAATCTGCTCTCTTACCTTTGATCGATCTAGATCATTCACTCTTCAAATTTCAGTCGTCGTTGTACAAACTGTGCCTCTGAATCTTTTGGTCTTCCTTTGGAGTTGTTCCTTAGGCTGAACCGGCGAATCGAACGTTGCGCTCGATTAATCTTTTGATCCTTTTGAGAAACCCTAACAGGTTTCCATCAACCCACACCACCAATCCACACCCTAAAACCTCCTCTACCACCCCCATACCTTGTTTGGCCGAAACAAGCCCCCTCACCCCTCCATTTTTTCCTTCCCTTTTCCTTGGTTCTCAGCCCGGTCCACCCCGATGGCCCCCTTTGCCGCCTCGCCACCGCCGTCTCCACCACCCTTGGCCGCCAACAACCCATCCCCATCCCCAACCTCCACCTACACCCCTCTTTAATCATGCACCCTTCCCTTACCTCCAATTCTCCTCCATCTACGTCCTTTCCTGACCTAAAGACCCCAAACCAAACCATCTGCCCCTCCCTTCTACCTCACCAACTTCGACCCTTTTTCCCCGTGTAGGCTGCACGTGGCTCATGCTATTCATGCAGTGTGAGCTCCACATTGATTTGGAATTTATTTGTTTAAATCTTTGAGGTATATTAATAGTTAAGTAAAGTGTATTATTATCAATTAAGTTTTCATAAAGTTTTATCCTTTTAATTTCCTACTTCTAATATAATAATTATTGATATTATTTTTAGGTGTTGAGTTGCTAATTAAGCCTTGAATCTTTAACCGGGATACCGGTAAGGTTCAATTTTTGTGGGATTAAGGTAATCATTAAACCCCACTTAAACGCATGGAAAAACTTATGCTAACACATTAGGGATTTTAGCATGATTTTATGCATGTTATATGTTGCCTAGTATGATATATGTGGTTGTTTATATTGATTGATAAGAAGACAAGCATGCTAGATTTTGTGCCATGTGTAGAGATGATACTTAAGGAAGGAGTTTGATTGTTGATGGAAATGTTAAATGCTTGTCTATGATGTATTATGTCATTAATACATGAATAATATTATTGTGAGCCTAAGGGTATTTTAGTAATATGCCTATGTAAGTATGTGATCTTATATATATATGTATTTGCTAATGAGTATTATGTTGAATAATGACAAGTTGGTGGAGTTAGATGATAAGAATGAAGTACTAATATTAGCATTTTATGTAGTGGTGGTAAATTCATAAAAGTGGTGTAATAAAGGGGTAAAGTGATAATTTCATAAGTGAAAGGGTATTTTGGAAATTTTGGAGTTAAAGGGTAAAACGATAATTTATAAGAAAAAGGGTATCTTGGTAATTTTGAAAGAAATGGGAAAATAGTAATTTTATAAGCAAAAAGACAATATGGTAATTTTATGCTTAAATGGAAAAATGGTGATTTTATAAGTAAAGGGGTATTATGGTAATTTTGGAAGTAACGGGTAAAATGGTAATTTTGGAAGAGAATGGTAAGAATAGTAATTTTGGAAGTAAGGGGTAAAATAGTAATTTTGGATGTAAAAGGGTATTATGGTAATTTGCAAGCAAAAGGGTAATATGGTAAGATTGGATGTAAAGGGGTAAAATGGTAGTTTTATAAATAAGAGGATATTATGATAATTTTGGTAGTAGAGGGGTAAAACAGTAATTTATGAGCAAAAGGGTAAATTAATAATTATAAATACGAAGAGGGGTAAATTGGTCATTATAATTATGGAGAAGTGTAAATCGGCAATTATAATTATGGAGAAGGGTAATTTAATAATTATAAATATGGAGAGGAGTAAATTGGTAAGTATAATCATGGAGAAGGGTAAATGGGAAATTGTAATAATAGAGAAGGGCAATTCGATAATCTAACCAACCAAATGAGAAATATGATAAGTGTAGAAATTACGAGGAGTGAATGGTGATCTAAAGAGTATAGGAGATAACTTGGTGACCTAAACCGGATAAGGGGTAATTTGGTAATTATGCAACCTGAAGGGTAATAGGGTAATTTGTCAAGTAAGGAAGGGATGACTTAGCAATGACATAAGTAAGGGGTAGATGAGTAATTTACACCCAACATGTCGTTGTGATTGTGGAATTTCATAATATGATTCAAATAATGCTGATTAGCAAGGTAAGAGTATTTGATAATTAGTAAGTATTACGAGAACGAATCCTAATTCGGAATTAGATGAGATTATGATGGCCTTAATGATTTCTTT
The DNA here is from genome assembly GCA_030549775.1 of Tamarix chinensis. Taxonomy (NCBI): domain Eukaryota; kingdom Viridiplantae; phylum Streptophyta; class Magnoliopsida; order Caryophyllales; family Tamaricaceae; genus Tamarix; species Tamarix chinensis. The sequence continues at coordinate 61,952,475 of CM060172.1, forward strand.
ATGTTATCTTGGATAACCGCCTGAATAAGAAATGACTAATGATATCAGAATGATTGAAAGTGAATAAGTATCTATTTATTGTACTTTTTGTGATCACCTTAATTAAGACACTAATACTTAAAGTGAAGGACCTCGAGATCGAGAATGGTGGCTCTTTAGGGGTTGCTACCCTAAAGACGTGGTTTAGCCCACGATTATTCTGGTATTTGCTAGTGTGCCTTTGTGCCCCAGCCAGACCCTATATCTTACTCTATCTAGCTCTACGGACCTATTTAGGGGGTATGCATACTTATGGATTAGGTGTCCTTGTCGGTAGGGTACTAAGTAGCTTTATGCACCAGTACGACCAGGGTACCTTTGCGTCCTTGGGTTCGTGGTTGAAGGGTACTGAGTGGCTTGTATGCACCGGTACGACCAATGTACCTATGTGTTCCGGGTTCTTGATCTCCCGTCTGAGGCAAATAAATAGAATTGTCGTGCTGATTAAAGAAAGGAAAAAACACTAATTACGAAAGTGAAAGATTAATGATCCGGGCCCAGTTGACTTATGATATTGAGTACCGATCCACCGGTTATAATTGTGGCTCAGGAGCGTGTTGCCCTGGCAGATGATATTGAGTACTGGTCCGCCGGATATAATAGTGGCCCAGGAGCATTTTGCCCTGGATGATGATTATATATATCCTGGTCCACCGGCTAAAATAGTAGGGGTCCTGAGCTCAATAAAACAAGCATTGGATGTGAATAAATTATGGAAAGATATTAATTACTTATAATGGAACACCTTGTGAGTTGGGGCCAGATCGGTCCACCGGCGAATAATAGTGGCCAAGAGTGTTCTGCCCTGGAGACCGATCCACTGACAATAATAGTGCTCAAGAGCGTTCTCCCTTGTATTTATTCCAATCCACCGGCTATAATAGTGGGGTTCCCGCACTCACTTGGATATAACCAGAGAGATGATTGAATAATGATGGACTAATGGCTTAAGACCCAAAAATATCGATCGTACTTTATAACTCATTGATATGTGGCAGCCTTGTTATATATGCGATTGTTATGTATGCACCTCTCATTACATATGTATATAGCTTGCATTATGTGTTGCATTACGGGCTTGTTTTTAAGTGTGGTATTAAAGGGTTACTCAGTACCATAGTACTGAAGAGTTCTACTCGTGGGGCCCCTGCCTATTCAATGGGCAATGTCCCTTGCAAGTCTTTTCAGGTGCTACTCAAGTGGGCAACGGAAAAGAGATTAAGGAATTATCCGGAACCATTAAGATTTTTCTCCTTCTCTTTTAAATTCCTAGTTTTAATGTTAATGTTGTTAATGTAACCACTACTGGTGGATTTTATTCTTGTAAATGATTTGATACGCTTCTCTGATTTAAGTATGTTGAATTTCTTGTAGATGGTATTTCATTTTTATTAGTCTTAGCACCTGGTACTGTAACGGTATGAGTGAATCGGTCTGGTACTAAGTGTGGCGGTAATATCCCCAAAATTCACAGTTTGTTGTTTTGCTTCCGCTAATCTTTTAATAAAACAAAAATTTTCAGTAGTGAATTTTTGGGGTATTACATAAATCGTGGGGAAGACTGTTGCTGCACGGCCGTGGAGCCTTTGCATAGCCAGTTCGTGATTGGTGAAACCATCCAAACTTATCCTACAAGAACCCACCACAGAACCCCATCCCTCAATCGAATTTTAGGCCCCCAGTTTCCAAAACCTTAGACCACCACTCTTGTCTCCTCCTAAGTCAAATCTTGAGTTGATGATGGAGAACTTCATAGCCTCTCAAAATAAGAAAACTGAGGATTTGAAGAATTTGATCAAAAGATTGAGCTCTAAGGTTGAATCCCTAGCCACCCACTATAAAATGTTGGAAAATCAAATCATCCAAGTGGCTCAACAATCGGGATCTTCCTCTCGACACACTAGAATGCTTCCCGGACAGCCAGAGACAAATCCTAAGGGATCCGTTAACTCTATAGCCATTCAAAGTGGAAAAAATTTGGAGGGCCCTATTTTATGGAAGGAAATAGAAGATGTAAGCAGAGGAGTCAAAGAGAAAGTGGAAACACATAGAGAAGACGTGGTGGTTGATAATGAGACCACCTTAGGGAAAGATAACAAGGTAGAAAAGTATGTCCCTCCACCACCATATAAACCTCCCCTACTTTTCCCTCAACGACAAGAAAAAGCGAGTTTGTCATAGTTTGGAAGATTTGTAGAAATTTTAAAGAAATTGCAAATCAATATTCCATTTGTGGAAGCCATATCACAAATACCTGCTCATGACAAATTTTTGAAAGAAATCCTCTCTAATAAAAAAAGGTTAGAAGAGTATGAGATGGTAGCACTAACGCAGGAATGTAGTGATATTATTCAAAACAAGATTCCACGTAAGCTCAAAGACCCCGGATCATTCTCTATTCCCTGCACTATCGGCGACATGTCCATTAATCGTGCACTTTATGATCTTGGAGCTAGTGTTAGTCTAATGCCTCTTTCTGTTTGTAAGAAGTTGCAGATGAGAGATTTGAAGCCTACCACCATCTACCTCCAATTAGCAGATTGGTCGGTAAAACACCCAGTAGGTATATTAGAAGATGTACCTATCCAGGTCGGTAAGTTTTAGGTTCTAGTTAATTATGTCATTTTAGAAATAGAGGAAGATGCTCAAATCCCCATCATTTTGGGAAAACCTTTCTTGGCTACTGCAGGAGTAGTTGTAGATGTAAATAATGGAAAACTCTCCCTTAAAATTTGGAAAGAGAAAGTAGATTTCGATTTACTTTCCATAGTGAAATTCCCATTAATTTATGATACTTGTTGCAGGATTGATACGTTGGATTAGATGATTCATTATGATCTTGCTGATTTGATCTCAGATGACCCATTGGAGAAATGTTTAGTGAGAGACGGACTAATCGATGAAGGTGATGAAGAAGCAGTTGCTTATATTGTCATGCTCGGAGAAGATCATGCTTATGCAAAACGATCGGGTGTAGTGACCCAGATTGAAAGAGAATTGCATGACCCATCATGTACAAAAAAAGTTGCACCTAAGGTAGAGATAAAAATCTCCCTTCCTCTCTCAGGTATGAATTTTTGGACTCCAAAGGTGAATATCCTGTCATTGTAAATGCTAGCTTGAATAAAGAAGAAGTTGAAAAATTACTTAAAGTCCTTAGGCTGCACAAAGATTTCATAGGATATTCCATTGAAGACATAAAAGGCATAAATCCTTCATTTTGCATGCATCACATTTCATTTGAAGAAGGACATAAATCCTCCATTGAGCATCAAAGACGGTTAAACCCAAACATGAAGGAGGTCATGAAAAAGGAAGTGCTTAAGCTCCTAGATGCATATTTACCCTATCTCAGATAGTGAGTGGGTAAGCCCAGTTCAGGTTGTACCTAAGAAAGGGGGCATGACTATCCACTACAAAATAATTGACTTTTGCCAACAGAAACTTAGGCACAGATACTTTTTCTGTTGGTAAAAGTAAGTAATACCAACAGATAATTTTCTGTAGGCAATAATGTAGTTTTTCCCACAGAAATTTTTTATCTGTTGGTATTAATATGTTATACCAACAGATCTTTTACCATCACTTATATCTGTGGTTATTAGTAGTATTATACCAACAGAACTAATACCCACTTTTACATCTGTTGGTATTAGTATTTATGAAATTCAACAATAATATTTATTTTTATATAATTTTAATAATGATTAATTCTATTCTTTTTAATAATAATAATAATAATAATAATTAAGTCATTAGTCATTATTAGAAATAATATAGTTTACATATATTATTATTAATTATTATTTTATTTCTAATTTTTAATATTAATATTGTTGATAATGGTGTCTTTTAACAATTATAATGAAATAATATATATTATATCTACTACCATTTACTATTAAATTAATTTATTATTAAATACTACCAATTATCATTCAAATCTATATTATCTTAACAATAATAAATATTATCAATAATCATTCACATTATTAAAAATTATTCATATTAGATACTATTATTAATTTATTTAATTATGATTCATATTATTCTTATTAATATAATTCTTTATTAATAATTACTAAGAATAATTATTTTAGGACATTATTATTATTATTATTTTAATAAAAAAATATTATTACTAATTGTTGGAAATTATGATTAATATTTATATTATTCATATTTGTATTTATTTCCCATTATTAATTATTTTTTAATAATAATTATTATTTTATTATAAATTATGATTAATATTATCTTAATAATACATTATAAAATATTAATTTCGATTAAATTTAATATATTTAAAATTATAGTTTTGACATAAATTCTTTTAAATAATTGAAAAAGAAAAAAAAAACCTCTGCTCCCCGCCCCGCCCCTTATTCCCTTTCCCGTTTGTTTCTCGACAACATTACCTCATTCTTCTGTCTCGAGTCTCGACGCCTCTGCCTCCCAAGTCCCAACTTGGTTCTTGTGGTTCGTTGTCGAGCGACCGTCCACACCGGCTCGCCGCCGCTCGACCGTGCCGCCACATCTCCCGGTCGTCGCACACGGCTGCATCAGGGGAGCAGCAGCAGCGGAACAGCAGCAGTGGAAGGGCAGCAGCAGGGCAAGAAGGCTGCAACGGCGCGCCACCGGCCGGACATCTCCACCGTCTGTAGGCCACCGGCGACTGCTCCTCTCCCACCGACGAAGCTCCGCCGCCCTTTACCTGCATTGATTTGGCTTATTTCGTTTGGTATAATTTCCCGAAACCCTAATTTTTTGTTTTGATTAATTATGAAAGAATGTGCTTTAATTAAGCTAAATTAGTTATTTAATTAAGTATATATGTATTGTATGATTGAATTGGATATGCTAATTATGTGATATATGTTGATTTCTGGAATTTGTGATTATTGATCCGGTTATGTCCGGATATGTTGGATTCGGTCGATTAAGCTATTTGGGATAATTTAATTATGCATTATACTTTAAAATATACTTAATTTCCTATTGGAATTGTCAATTTAAGAAAATTGTGTGAAATTATTCAGAATTTGATTTTTAGGTCAAATCCTTGCGGATTTAAATTGAATTGTATAATTGAGTTATTTTATTAAATTGATTATACATTTTGTAATAGAATATGTTTAATTTCATTTCGGAACTGTCAATTTAAATATTTTGGCAAGATTTGACCGAATTTATAGTACGGGCTCAAAAACGCTTATTATGTTAAATTGGGTATTCTTTTTATTCTTTTAATCTATTGAGTATATAATATGTTATAAAATAGGTCATATTACATTTCAAAACATTTAATTTAAATAAGTTAATAAAATTTGTTTGAGTTGTATTTTTTGTCCTAAAACCCTAACTTTCAAATAATATTATGTAAATTATCATTTGTATAGTCTATTCTAAAATTGATTTTATAGAATTATTTAAAATGACCTTAATTGTATTTTAACACGTTCAATTTGGATTAATTGGTTTGAATGATTCGGATTTGTATTTTGGACTTTAAAACCCTAATTTTTGGGAATAGATTCTGAAATCAATTAAATTGAGTTGTAAAACATGAATACAATACAAGTGACAAATATAGATGACCGTTGTAAAACATGAATAGAATGCAAGTGATAGATGAAGATGACCGTTGTATGCAACTATGGAAAAATATCACAAACTAGTTTTTTTTTTCCAGAAAACACCACAACTAAATTTGGTCAAATATAATAACAACTAAAGTAAAACAAGAAGGTAATTTTGGTGAAATATAAAGACAACTATATTAAAATATAAGGATAATCATGGTAAAATATTACAACTAAATTTGGTTAAATATAACTATATAATTATTACCAAATGGGAAACAACTATAGTAATGATGGTGAAACAATTGTAATAATGTAAAACATCAATATTAATAATGGAAAAATATTAATAGTAATAGTAGTGAAACTTTAATGGTAATAATGGTCAAACATCAATGCTAAAAATGAGAAATTATTAGTTTAATGGTATAATTAATTATACAATAAAATACCATAAAAAACAATGGAAAAACATAATTATAAATATCATGAAACATATAATAATTTTTTAAATTAGAAGCACATTAATAAGAGTCTCTAGTCGTAGAGAAAATTTAAAGAAATATAAAGATACATATTTTTAATTATCTTAATTTAAGATAAATTAACTCAAACAAAAAGAGAAAAAATAATGTGCACCTTGTAGTCGCCTACACCATTAACCTATTGCTATGGAAGATCAACTACACCACCCCAAATGTTGTTATCCGGCTAGTAGACTAGATCTATCTGAAATTTGACAAATTTTATTTGGTTGATATAGATATAATTTGTTAAATAGATATGAGCACAAATATGGATGAAGATTTGATTTGGTGATAGGTTGCTTGTATGATTTTTGAGTTTATGGGTCTTTTCTAGGGCTTTTGAGCTAGCTAAAAGGATCAAATCCGAGTCTAGAGTTGAGAAGTTAGAAAAGGATCTCCTTGAGACTAAAGAGCAAGTAGGATATCTGACTGGTATAATGCATACATTATTAGAGAATCAAGTAAGTTCCTCACTAAATGTTGATAATTTTTTTTACATTTCTCATGCAACACATTTATTTTGGGTATTTTTTTTTACCTCTAAAATAGTGCATAGATGAATATATGAGAATATTAGGGGTCATATAGTGATTAGATTGGGTAACTATGGTATGTGCGTCTCTTCTTTTTCAATCTCAGCTAATGTGCCACTTCGACTCCGATTGAAAGAAGTTTTGTATGCTAATTGATTTCCTATGATATTTTTAAAAAATTTAGAAAGTAGGTGCAAAAGAAAATGATAAAAATATTTATACGCGCACGCACACTCGCACGTATATATTATATATATTTTAATAAAAATAGACCAAATCTACCAAAATAAAGAGAGAAAAATAAAATAAAAATTATAAAACTATTACCTATATTAGTTGTCTAGTCAACGCTCTTTCTCCGATTAATGTCTTTATCTAATCACTGTCCTTACTCTTGTTAACCTATCTTAGCCGACCTATTGAAAAGTTCTAAGTTTATGTCTCGTTATAGGTTCTCAAAATATTTATTAGACGAGGAATCCTAGTAAATTATTATAAATAGTTAAATATTAAATAAATTATACAATCCAAACCTAGAAGATAGTTTCCGTACCAATCTTATGCAAAAACCCAAACAAAAAAAAACTTTGGATATGTATATACTCAATTAAAGAGTACAAACTCTCATCACCTAGCTTTTTGATATGAATTTAGATTAATATGATTAAGTTAATTGTATATATTTTTTTAGGGAAAACATGTTGACGATTATTATCAAATGGAGGATGACGAGAATGAAAAGGATGACACTGAAGAGGAAAATGAAGAAGATGATGTTTGATGCGTTTTTATAAAAACGCTTTTGTGAGTCGGCTTATGAAGACGGTTGATGCTTTTGTTTGTTAGCTTACGAATATGATCGATATTTTTGTATATCAAATTATGAAGATGCCCAATGTTTTTGTATATATGTTAGCTAATGAAGATGCCCGGTGCTTTTTCTCGTAAGCTTACGAAGATGGTCGATGATTTTGTATATCGGTGCTTTTGCTCGTAAGCTTACGAAGATGGTCGATGATTTTGTATATCAGCATATGAAGATGTTTTTGTATAATAGCCGATGATTTTGTATATCAATGTATGAAGCTGTTTTTGTATAATAGCTTATGTTATAAGTCGTTTATATAGTATTGTACTTAAAGGACTGTTATGCCTTTGGGAGCTAAGCAACTAATTATTTTGTACTACACAATGATAATTATATATGGTGTAGTTAATTATATATATATATATATATAAGCATAAATTGTTACAACAGGTGGATATTGGATATTTGATATTTTGTACGTTTTGGCCGATACAGGTTTTAACTATATATATATATATATATATATATATATATATACATACACACACACACACACAAACACACACATACAGGGTTAATATGTATATCCAACAATATATATATGTTGGTAATAAGTTTTAGTAACAGATATAATATTGTGTTTAATACTTTTACACACAGATATAATTGTGTGGTTATTTCTTTTTATCACAGATATAATTTTGTGCCTAATACTGTTAGTCACAGATATTATTTTGTGGGTAATAGTTTTAGTTACAGATATTATTTTGTGGGTAATACTTTTAGTCACAGATATTATTTTGTGGTTAATACTTTTACTCACAGATATAAGTGTGGGCATAAGTTTTACTAACAGATAAATATCTGTGGGCATTATCAATTATTCCCAACAGATGATACATATCTGTGGGTAAAACTTTTAAGCACAGAGTTTTTACCCACAGTTTTGTCACAAAAAAATATCTGTTGGTAAAAGCTTTTACCAACAGAAAAATAGCTTTTACCCACAGATAAGGCCCTGTTGGCACAAATCATTTATTTTGTAGTGATCATAAGTAGTGAGCGAAATGAACTAATCCCTACAAGAACGGTCACCAGGTGGCATATGTGTATTGAATATAGGAAGTTAAATAAAGCCACCCGAAAGGATCATTTCCCCCTTCCTTTTTTCGATCAGATGCTGGAAAGGCTAGCTAGGCACTCTTATTTATGTTGTCTATATGGATATTCGGGATTCTTTCAAATCCCTACCCACTCTAGTGATCAAGAAAAACCAATATTTATATGCCCATATGGCACTTTTGCTTATAGGAGAATGCCATTTGGTTTGTGTAATGCCCATCCACTTTTCAACGCTATATGATGTCTATATTCTCCAATTTTATCAAAAATATTATGGAAGTGTTTATGGAACCACCTTTGATGATTGCCTCGATAATCTTGCTAAGGTCTTGAAATGATGTAAAGAGGTGAACCTTATTATTAACTGGGAAAAGTACTATTTTATGGTACGAGAAGGCATTGTTCTAGGTCACTTAATCTCCAATAGGGAGATTGAAGTTGATAGGAAAAAAATCGACATTATTGCTAAAATGCCTCCCCCAACTAATGTCAAAGGTGTTCAGAGTTTTCTAGGCCATGCTGGATTCTATAAGCAGTTCATAAAAGACTTCTCAAAAATTACTAAGCCTCTAACCCACCTCCTCGTCAAGGATACCCCTTTTGCATTTGATCAATCTTGTTTGAATTCTTTTAGTAGGTTAAAGGAAGCATTGACCACTGCCCCAGTTATGAGACCCCCCGATTGGAGCCTTCTGTTCGAGGTAATGTGTGTTGCCAATGACTATGCCATTGGAGCTTTTCTTGGGAAAAGGAAGGATGGAAAAGTGTATGCTATATACTATGCCAGCAGGACTTTAGATGATGCACAAATTAATTACACTAAAACCAAAAAGGAACTCCTAGCTATGGTGTTTTCCTTGGACAAATTCAGATCTTATCTTGTTGGATTGAGAGTCATTGTGTTCACTAATCATGCATCTCTTAGGCATCTCTTAGAAAATAAAAATGCAAAACCAAGATTGATTAGGTGGATCCTCCTCTTGCAAGAATTTGATTTGGAGATCAAAGACAAGAAATGTGTTGAAAATGTAGTAGCGGATCACCTTTCCAGGCTGAGGCAAGAGATGCATGAAAAAGAAAATGATGAATGCCCAATTGAGGATTCAATCCCCGATGATAATCTCTTTGCCATTGAGAGCCTCCAAGCCCCATGGTTCGTGGATATTGTTAATTATATTATTTACGGGGTGTTACCTGAAGACCTATCTTATCAACATCGTAAGAAATTCCTTTCTGATGTCAAACATTATTTCTGGGATGATCCTTGTCTTTACAAGCATTGCGTAGATGAAGTTTTTCGGTGATGCATTCTGAAAGATAAAATTTTGGATATCATTACCCATTTTCATTCATCACCATATGGCGGTCATACTAGCACCTCCAAGACAGCTACAAGGGTGCTTCTCCCAAGATTCTATTGGCCAACTCTCTTTAAAGATGTGAGGAGTTTTGTGCTGGCATGTGATCTCTGCCAAAGAACCGGGAATATCTAGAGATGGAATGAGATGCCCTCGAATAATATATTTGAGGTAGAGTTATTCGATGTGTGGAGGATTGATTTTATGGGACCGTTTCCTTCGTCTCACAACAATAAGTATACACTGGTCGCAGTGGATTACATTTTAAAATGGGCAGAGGCGTTAGCGTCTTCAATGAATGACGTGAAGGTAGTCATTAAGCTATTTCAAAAGTTATTTTCCCCCATTTTGGAGTTCCAAGGGTTGTGATCAGTGATGGAGGATCCCACTTCGCCAATAAGGTCTTAAGCAAGCTCTTGAGGAAATATGGTGTAGCTCACAAAATGGCCACTCCATATCATCCTTAGATGAGTGGTCACGTGGAGATTACTAATAGAGAAATAAAAGGGATCCTAGAAAAGACCGTATCCAAGTCAAGGAACAATTGGTCCTCCCGGCTAGACGATGTTCTTTGGGCCTACCAGACAGCTTATAAAACCCCTATTGGCCCCACACCATTCTGTTTAGTATATGGAGAATCATGTCATCTACTTGTTGAGGTCGAATACAAGGCATATTGGGCCATAAAGACTATTCATCTAGGTTTGAAGGAAGCAGGCGAGTGGAGAATGCTTCAACTCAACGAACTCGATGAGTTGCAGTTAGATACTTATGAAAATGCCAAAATATAAAAGGAACGAATGAATAAGTGGCATGACAGACATATACTCAGAAAAGAATTTAAGGAGGGAGTTTTGGTACTCCTATTCAACTCCCGTCTGAAAATTTTTCCCGAAAAACTAGAATCAAGGTGGTCGAGTCCATTCCAAGTGCTTAAAGTATATCCTTAGGGGGCAGTTGAAGTTTGGAGTGAATCTACGGGAAGGTTCAAAGTCAATGGGCAACGTTTAAAATATTATGTTGTCGGGTCTCCAATTAAGAAGTTGGGCTCCATCGCCCTTCTTGAGGTACCGTCCATTTGAAGAACATAAAGGTCAAGCAAATGACCCTAAACAAGCGCTTCATGGGAGGTAACCCATGTTTTATGTTTTCCTTTGTTATGTTTCCTTTATTTTGTGTGTTTGTTTTGTTTTGTGTTCTTCCTTTTCTTTTGTTTCCTTTGTTTTTATCTCTGTGTTATAGCTTTTTGGCAGGAAATATTGCTTATCAAAGCTATCCAATGGATAATATGAGGATGTAATGCATTACATGAAAAAAAGGAGCAAGAGAAATTAAGAATACAGGGTTGCACGACCTAAGCACGATCTACCACGCAGCCATGCATAACAAAAATTGGTGCGACCGTAGCCGGCACGCAATTTAAACCCTCTTGTTGTCAATTGTAGCACTAGTAAATAAGGGTATCGTTCTAAACCGGGGATTGAGAGGGCTCACCTCTATCTAACTAGCTTGAAAATAAAACTCAAACTAAAAATAAAAATCCTAAATAATACAAAATAAATGAATAAGAAAAATACTAATGGGGGTTTATCAAAATAATAAAAGGATTAAATAGAATAAAGTAAACTAATAATGAAAATAATGGAAAATAATGGGAAACCGCAGATATGAAAAATATGTTAGGGAAATAAAAATCCACCACTAGACTAGGTTGTAATATAATATTTATTTCTAAGTCATCTTTTAATCATGAGAAAGAGATCGACCAAGTTGCACACCAAAAGTAGGTCTATACACCTTATATTACTTCCCTTAATTAAATTAATACGACAAAGCGCCAATATTAACCCTATTAAATACTAGCAGTATAGCAGGAACAAGCGGCTCCTATATTTAACTAGATTTAATGCATTAAGTGTAAGTGGAAGGCTGTCAATCTAAGTACCCAAACTAGTACAAAAAGCATGTCTAGCTGTATTTTCTTTTCTTGACCCACACGTATCGAAACGTTTTACCACTTCGGTTAGAATCACAAAACGATTAGGTGAATTGTTATCTAACCTAGCTGCAATTTATACATATAAGTTCTAGTATATTTAGATGGCCACCTAGCAGGCAATTAATCCTACATACTGTCACTTATGAGGTACCAGAACAAGGCATGCACCAAATAAACTATACTTGACAGAATTATACATATAAACGATAGCAATTAATATAGAGTCAAGAAACAATCTCACGAAACAAAGAAAATAAAATTATAATTCAAATCATAATCTAGGGTTTCAATTCATTCCCTAACAATAAACAATCAGCCAGTCATAATTATAGAATTAATTACACAGAAATATATATCTAAAATATAAATTAAAAATAAGAGAAAGAAATAACCAGAATTAATTTTGAATTAAAGATCAAGAATTTATTCAGATAAAAATTAATTTTATCTGAAATAAATTCTACCGGTATTAAACTATTCCTCTTTCTTATTTTCTCTTCTCGGCGCTTTAATTTCCATGCAACAAATTTCTTTTTCTTTTTCTTTCTCGGCTGACGGTTGTCGAAGGCGCTGCTGTGCTGCACGCCTCGAACTCCGTGCCTCTCACTTTCCGTGCGTCTATCTCCCGTCCTCTCTGTGACGCGCCCTACCTGGTGTCGTGCGGCTGCTCCCTCTTTCTCCGTGTTGCAGCTCTACCGCCTAGCCTAGCCTTCCTTTTCTGCGGCTTGGTTCCTGCGGCTCTATCGCCCTACTCGCTCGACTCAGAGTGCGAGCCTCTGAAGGCTCCAGCTCTGCTGCGCCCCTCTCTCTGCGTCCCTCTTTTGGCCTGCCGCTCGCCCTTTTATAAATTTTTGTGCATGCGTCGTCCATGCACTTCCCACGTCAGCCCTGCCCAGCTGACTTTCTTGGCCTTTTTGTTTCGTGCGCCCTTTTGTGCGGCTTGTTTGGTTTGTTGATCATCGCTGGGCGTTGTTTTGTTTCGTTTCCTGGCCTTTAGGCCTTCGGCCTTTGGCCGTTGGTCCAAAGGTCCAATCTCTCTTTTTTTAATTTTCTTTTATTTAAAAACAATACCTACAAAATAAAATTCAATAAATATTAATAAATAATATTTTATTCTAAATTTACTTAATTTATATAATTTTAGCTCAAATAATAAAATTTATGCAATTTTTACCACTTAAGCATAAAACAATAGTTATTCCCCTATATTAGTTAAATAAACTACCAAAAATTAAGATTATGAGGGTATAAAATGTGTCAAAATATGAACTCATCAATAACCCTGTTGCTAGAAAATGGAAAAAACCCGAGAGTAGAGATTTGACACGGTCTGGTCATGCCAGACCTGCACGGCCATGCCAATCTATAAACTATCAGGCTGAGAGGAAAATTTTTGCACCATATGCCCGTGCACACCCATTTTCTTCTCAGCACGGCCTTCCCGTGCAAATGGCGCACAACCATGTGAACCTGTCTGCACATATATACGCACACCTGTGACCCCCATTTTCCCCTTCTCTCACTGTCACATTATAACACCCCATAATCATGACGTGAAAATTTCGTTTAAATTTTTGTTCTGTGGAAGCGATACTTATAAAACAGTGGGTGTTACTGCCATACTTAACATAAGTTCGGTCTCCTCACCTTCCTTATGTCAAGTGCTAAGGCTTAAAACAAGTCAGACCTAACAAAATACGAGAGAAGGACAATACATAATCAAGGGTTTTGTAAAAGAAAGATTATCCATACAATAGGACCATTTAGATAATTAAGTAACTAAGAATTTTTAGAAAATAAATAAAAAGGGGCACATAAAGGTGCAACAGTGGTTTGCCTTACACTCATTCAGTCCATCAAATATTACAAGGAAAGGGAAATAGGGACAGGGTCCACTCACTCCCTTAGCCTAACTAGTCGTTTGGATGATGCTCCTCAAAATCCTTCAACCACTGCATGCCACAGACGTACTCCTCTGAAAAGTGATAGTATCGATACAACTTCCTCGTATTGAGTAAATCACAATGCCTCCGAAGAGGTAGCATACCCACATATACACTTATCATACAAATAAGGAATTCAAATAAAACATACGATCACATGCAAAGCCACAATTTCATGCCACAATTCCACATAACAATTAACAATACTAGTTAGATCAGAATCCCTAGCAAGGGCATTGAAAACATGCTAATAAATTACACAACCATTTTACTTACCAACGACCATACTTTATAGCATACTAGGAAGAAGTGGTGACATTCCAAACAATCTAACCAAGGTCAAGTCACGCCTAATCCAACTATTACAGATGTATTATGGTGGGTGTCTAATCTAGTTATATCATTTTTATATCAATTCTCGAGTGGAATACAATCCTATATCCAAGACAATGATCATCAAGGAGGTGGTACCAAAATAATTCACTCAATTCCATAGCAAAGCTTGCTAAGGAATCCACACGACATATTAGTCATTCATACTAAACCTTAGAACTCAAGTCCTTAAGTACGCGTACCCCTATAGGGTGTATGGAATACCTATAGAGCATAAGTGAGCCCCTTGACCCGAAGGCCCAAACTATGCACTCAGGGGCCAAATCCGAGGCACGAGATTCCTTTCCAAACTCAAGTCTTCCTCTTTAAGTGGTTAATGTCTTATGAAATTCTAGGTTATTAATTTGAGAACAATAAGATTCATAATATTACAACTTATCCATCAATCAATCAACCAAGGGACCACGAGAGTCACAACAATTCCAAGCCAACATGACCTAGGGTTAGGCATCATGCCATAGCCCGAATAATTATCTGATTCAACTTTTCAATCCATTTGTCCAATTATTTCCAAAATTAATTGAGGCCAACACTTAATTCAACTAGTCCAATGATTCCCTTTGAATCACATTTTTGCCCTAATGACCAAAATACCCTTCGACCTATAACTAACACATTTTCCTTTACTTTATTACCAGGTTTATCTCCATAGGATATTTGTCATGAAAAAGCTAACATAAAGTAGCTACGATAATTTAACATACAATAATTTCTTCTGTACGATAAAAGATTATATTACCCCTCAACATTCACCATACGTAGTACGCGTATACAATCTTAGCACGCATTTCTAGCATCTCATAATATTCATGTAATTACCACGAATAACTTTCCAATATAAACCATGGTATATAAAATTTACATTTTTACCCCTAGAACATGCAATACATAATAATCACCATTTAAACACATTTATACTTTAACTTAACATGCTATACGTCCAAAATTATCTAAAATATCTAATGGACACATTTAATTCATTTATAGGTCTACTATGAAACATGAAAAATTTTCTGTTGGACTCTAACCCTAAACATGCACATTTCTTTTTAGCATAAATCTATATATGTTGTCATAAGCATACACTCTCAATTTTTAGAATACTACCTAGGCATATAAATATTAGCATGGTAACATATATTAGTCTACACATCATAATATTTACATAGAAACGAACTACAACACGCTTCCATTTTCCAAAAAAATACAAGTTATTTGATATCCTCAACCTATCATGATTTTTATCCTAGAAAACTAACCTATCATTTTCACACAAGATTCTACCATCTACGGATTAGTTGGGTTTACCTTTGAGCTAAGAAAAATAATACCACGAAGAGCTTCTTCCAAGGATACCTTAAGCGAGGTCGATATTACCTAAAAATAATTAACACAATCCACAACTATGCATGCATTAGTATCTATGATAAATAAAATAATAACATGACAACCTATGAGAACTAATGCCCAAAACAATATTAGGGAATTAATCAAGGCTGCCGGTGCATGGAACTACTACGTACCACACACACCAGTGGGTAGAATACTTATGCCGGAATTAGTTGCTGCTTGGAGAGGCAAATCATGAGGGGAGAGAGTAGCTTGGCAAGGTTGCAGGTTGGGTGATTTTTGGACAGGGGTTCGGTGATGAAAGGGAGCAGGTTGGGGGCTGCAAACAAGAGTATCTAGTATTAGAAGTAGGGGGAGAAGGAGGGGATTTGTAGGGAGAAAAAGAGAGAACTGAAAGGGAGAGGGAATGAGGTATTTTTACTGCAGGTCGGGGCTAAAGAAGGGAAGGGAAAAATAGGGGAAAGATGGGGCTGCTGCAAGAGTTGGATGGGTTGGATGCTGCAGGTTGGTTGAGTGTTAGTGGGTGTCGAATGCATGGGAGAAGGGAAAGAGGCCTGCAGGAGGCAAGTTGTTACATGGGGAAGGAACGAAATGGATGGGTAGCTATCTAGGAGGGTTGAGTACATGCGTAGGCTAGGAGGAGAAGGAGATGGGGCTGTTGCATGTTGCTGGGTTGGTTAGGGAGGTCGGTTGGGCTAGGGTTGCTGCGATTGCTGTGATTGTAGGGGTTGGGATGGCGTGAGGGAGGAGAGTAGTAGAGAGAGTGATGGGATGTGTTTGGAGAATAAGAAAGGTTGCATGGTTAGTGGCTAGGATAAGTAGGAGTGTAAGGTGAAGAGGTGGTGCATATGCATAGAAGAAAGGTGGCAGCAGGCTGCATGGGGGGAGAAGGGTGCTCGACGGGTTGGGGGAGATTAGGTTGAGATTAGAGTGGGAAAATGATGGGGATTGGGTTAGAATTTAGTTAGAAAAAATACCCAATAGTATTAGGCTTTTAAGAGTATAGGTACTAAGGAAAAATCCTACCTATTTAATGTTTTATTTTCACCATTATTCTCACTATTATTATCATGATCAATATTATTATTATTAGTGTTATCACTACCATTCTTTATTATCATAATTATTTCTAACATTATTATTCTCACAATTATTGTTATCGGCATTATTTTTAAGAGTGTTACTTATCCTAAGGCTATTGTAATTACCATCCTTCCTATTTTGATTACTATTTACACTCTTCTTATTATCATTGTTATTACCGTCATTATTTTTTTTATCTTCCTCTACTTATATATACACTAGTCTGGGTTATTATCATTATTTAATAACTATAGACTTACTCATAACAACAAGACATTCATTCTAAAAAGAATCCTATGATTTATTACGCTTGCTAATCCAATTATAAGTCTTGGATATTTAAATTAAGGATTTATTAAAACGGGGTATTACACACACTCCCTCATTCTCAAACCCTAACCCTCCCTAACCTCATCCTCCCAGATCTACACCAACTCACCGCAATTAACACCGTTCCACCACCATAAACCACCACATGACCTGCATCACACTGCACAGCCGGGCCATGCAACCCCTGCACACCCTATTTCCACACTCCTTCCTCAACCGTGCAGAAACCACCCACCACACCTCTACACACCACCCTTTCAACACGTATTTCTTTGCACAACCTCACCTTCCACCACCATTTCCACGATCAAACAACCACTTAATCAACCGTTTCACCACCTCCCCTAAATCTGCGACCATCCCCTGTTTACCATGCATACCCACCGCCCTTGCACATCCTACCTGTGTAGATTTTTTTTGCACCACCTACCAATGCACCACCACACACCACTCCTCCTGCTCAGTGTTTCTGCACCAGTTGTGCACACATGCATTTTTCTCGGTTTTCTTTTTCACTTCCTAGTTCCATTCTTTATGCTTTTAGTTATTCTATAATTATTGCTAAAATTCCACTTTATATATTCCAATCTCAATTATGGTGTGTGTTCTACCAGAACTATTTTATAATGATTTGTTTTTGTAGATAGGAAGAAATAATGGCCCCCAAGAAATGATCGAAATCAAACCAAGAGGAAGGTGAGTCCTCTCGATCACAACCACGCCAATCGAAAGGGTGAGGTAAGGCTGCAAATACACAACCCTCAAATCCTTATGGTATTATCTTTGCCGACCAGAATGACAAGGATATCTATGAGGGGCTAGTGAATCGGAACATTACCCCAACTCGATTTGTTAATTAGGATTTTCTCGAAGCACTAGGGCTAAAAGAGGATGTTGTGTATTTGCTTTCTCATAGTGGTCTATGCTATTTCTTTTCAAATGCATTTCCTATGAGTAAGGGACTCACTCTTGAGTTCCTCAGTTCCTTCATTTTTTATCGTACCAACGAGTCCATCATATTTCAACTCTTTAATAAGACTCACTGAATGTCTTTGTCTAGGTTCTCATCCTTGCTTTTCCTTCCCACTTATGATCGACGACTTTCCGAGGGCTCCCAAATGTGAGATCCTCAAGAATTTTGGCAAGAAATCGCCTTACCAAAGAAATGATGTCCTCCTAAGCCGTATAGTGGACACCACAGGAAGGCCACACTAATTTACAATCCAGCTTTGCGTTATGTCCAATAGATTCTGGCCGGCTCAATTTTTGGCAGGGGAAAACCAGGGAAATGTACGTAAATTGGAGCTCTTTGCTCTGCATTGTATGCTCTGGGATAGTGCCCTTGATGCAGGGTATTATCTTGCCAATCATCTTAGTATGGTGAGCGCCAACCTCACCGGTGATATCGTCGCAAGCGGTATCATAACATACATTGCCACTAGGCTTAGTTATAGTTTAGATGACATCCATGAGGATTTCCCGCCGACCTACCTCGGGCTAGTAACCTGCACAAATATAAAGTTAATTATGTAGGATCTACGTCAATACATATTGTATTATAACCTGGAGGTTTGGTACCCACTTCCCAACCTAATCTTCACTACTCTCATCGGGACCGGGTGCACCAATTGGTTACCTTCTCCTCATACGCCACTCCCAGGTCAGGTAATGCCATCTCCCTCGGACGATAACCCTAACTTCCCTGAAGAAGAGCATCATTTACCACTGCTTACTCTCCTAGTGCCTCCTTCTTTTGGAGCCGATTCCGACCCTTCTTCCTTGGGCACCTCTTGAGGCACCCGCTTCCAACATATCGATGACCGATTCAAAATGTTGGATGCTCAAGTTGCTAGTCTCAGGGAGCTTGTTGCTCCCATAAACCAAATGCACTCCATGATACATCAAATGTATCAATGGCATTTGGAGCACAGCTATCCTCCTCCACCATCGCCCTAGTGATTGAGTCTGCCCTCCCCTCATTCCTCACTTCCACATTGTGAACAATGTGGTATTTAATCATGGGGGAGTCATTTCTTTTCTACCTTAGCTATTGCCTATTTTGTTGTTTCTTGTTTTCTTGTTTTCCTTTTCCTTTGTTTTCTATTTTCTGTTTTGTTTTCTGTTTATTGCGTTGTTATTTTGCGAAATGAATGCCTATAATGACCAAATGATAGAATCTTCTACATAACCTAATCATACACTAGTAAAACCCGTAAATTACGAGCTATTACAACTGATATTTTTAAAAATTGCTTATAACACAGACCCCCCAAGTGATAGACTCTCAAACCACTTATTATTATAATAATCTAACAGTTTATCTTCGTAGACTTACCCATCCCGACTAAGACCTAGGAAATAAGGCTCGTAGCAAAGAACCAGTGACACTTGGAGATTTAGAGACTGTCTACCTTTTATGCAGTATTACTTTTTCTAATTGTGTGTTCTCTCCTCTAATATGAGAAATTAGAACTTGCATATGCTCTCTTCGAAATTGCATATGACTTATGCATGCATTAGTGTGATAGAGGCATGTGTTTTCTTTGATAGCTACTTTAGCCATAAGCCACCAAATAACACTAGTTTTCCTTTTGTTCAACCCCTTTGAGCTTAAGCCTTTTCCTTCATTTACCTATATACTAGCTTTTTAACTCTCAAGAAACTACCCTACCTTGGTTTGAAAACTAGGGAGAGGTAGCTAATAGATTTAATAATGGTAGATAGGTTAAAAAATCATGGGGGTATTTCTTTTAAAAAACAAAAAGGGAAATAAAGATTAGAAAATTTATATATTTTTTCATTTGTATCTTCTAATTCTTCTTCTTTAAAAAAAAGGGAGCCTTG
The DNA here is from genome assembly GCA_030549775.1 of Tamarix chinensis. Taxonomy (NCBI): domain Eukaryota; kingdom Viridiplantae; phylum Streptophyta; class Magnoliopsida; order Caryophyllales; family Tamaricaceae; genus Tamarix; species Tamarix chinensis. The sequence goes on from CM060172.1 coordinate 61,972,386, forward strand.
GTTTGTAATTAAGTGTGATTAGAAAGTTTCTAATTCTGATTTGGATTTGTAGTTACCACTCTTTTAGTTTTAGACCCATAGCTACATTCCTAGATCTATCTTACCTTTCACTCTAGCCCCGTTACAACCCAATTAAGACCTTTTGATCTTTGTAATGCATAATGTCTTTAAGTGGTGAAGAAGAAGAGTTTCTGCAAGCATATGGTCGATCATCATTAGATAGGAGAGTATTGAGTGACATTATTATCCCTACAAACACACATGAGCGCATAGTGTCTACAATTAACTAAAGAGAGTAAGTCTATAGCCTTGTTTAACCTCTATTTTGTCAAGATGGCATTTACACGACCCTAAACAGCCTATAGAGTGTCATAATAATTTTGATTTGTCTGTCTGAGCTAAAGGGTTGTCTCGCTTTATTTTCTATATTACTATTACCGCTTGCAGTATGGGTCGAACTAGACTTTGTATGCCCTGTTTATATTGTTGGTCCTATCATTTGAGGCTTTGTTATCATTCCACTCTTTACGTTGTTCTGTCTTTTTGTGTTTGCTTGGGGACAAGTAAAGAATAAGCATGGGGGAGTTGATAAAGTGATTTTTTCCCATAATTTTACCTCTCTTTCCCTTCGCTTTGGTACTTCATTTAATCTTTTTCACATATTTTTCTATGGTTTTGTTTTATTATTTGCACTACTGATTTCTTGAGCTTTGTGTTGCAGAATTTCTTGGGAAAACACCAATTCTGAGAAAAAATTGTTCATTTTTGGAGCAAAGGACCTAGCAAGGAAAGCTTGGGAGGAGAGTACATCGACCCAACATGTTTATGAAAGTATATTGAAGCTATTAGAGCCAAAATATGTGCCAAGATATCCCAAAGAAGACTGAAAAAGGGGTTGCACGGTCGATCGTACACCCAACTGCACAGTTGTGCAACACTCCCCTGTGATTATGGAAGAAAACATAATTGCACAGCCACACAATGCATGGTTGCACAGCTGTGCGAAATTCTGAGTGGAAAAGTTAAGGCTAAAAATGTTGCACAGCCGTGAAAGGTTTGAAATTCCAAAATGCCGAGATTTGAGAAACTACAAAGCCAAGCCATGCAAAGGCCGCACAACCATGTAGCAACGGTCTTCCCCACAATTTACATGCGTGACATGGCCGATGTAATGGGGATTTTTATGGCACGCCTTCGAGACTTCTTAAGGAGAGAGAGAGAGAGGAGGTTTTAGGGGACTCTTAGACCCCTTATTACCGAGCTTAGCTTCATGTAATTGTTTGTTGCTTTAGTTTTAATTTTTTCGGAGATTCAATTATATAATCCATGTATGGTCGACTCTAAATCAACATTGCACTCTTCCGAATTATGATTATTTCAATCTAATTCTTCTTCTTTATATCTTTAAATTGTTATTATGATCATCATGCTATTTATTTCGTTAATTTCATTTGAAAATATAAGTGAGTAGTCACTTTTTTAGGATTGGACTTAGGCACTGTTTTAGTAATCAATATGATGAATTAAAGTATTATGTCGTATGATTGATTCGTTTATACTGTTATATATGCTAGATTTAAATTTTGTAGAGTGGATTTGATGAAATCTGACCTCCTTAGATGTAATCTACAACTGAAAGGCTAAGATTATTATTGAAAATTAGCATATGCACGGGAATTTAAGTAATCACAAAAGTAAATGTTTAATTCTTAGGGACTCTAGAATTGGTGACGCTTAATGGGTTTAATTTAATTTGTGAGTCAAAAAAGTAGTTGGAAAATTAGATTAAATACATTATTAGACCTTGAAAGAGGCTAATGAATATGATTTGACCATTTGTCCACAATTAGCGAATTAATCTATGGCATAAGCGTTGTTTCATTATTGATTATTAATCCAGAGACCGAAGTTCGATCATAGGTTTCACTCTTATTGATTAGTATTTGCCAGTTAGAAAGCTTTTCATACGAGCACATACCCCCGTTTTATTTAGATTTAGATAGTTTAAAATAGTAAAGAAGTGTAATCAATTACTGAGAGCACATACCCCCATTTTATTTAGATTTAGATAGTTTAAAATAGTAAAGAAGTGTAATCAATTACTAATTCCCTGTGGTTTACGATCTTGAAATGTTGTAACGAATTCGTGCGCTTGCGGAAATAGTTCAACATGATGATGATGGTGATAGAGATGATGGTGATGCTAGTGAAGATTAATGGGATAAACAACTTAATGATGAATGATACTTACTTGGGCCATGTCCTAGAGGTACAATGATCCCTAATTTGATCCCAAGTTTTAGCAATCATGCCGTTTTAGATTTATAGTTCAAGAAAGTGAATTTAGCATATTTATTATGTATTATTTCATGTGTAAACTATCATGTATTCATCACATTTGTATCTTTTATTTTTTAGGATAATTGTTGTCCAAAAATCCATACTAGACAGGAGGTATTGAAAAATTTTCTTAGAAGCGTTAATCAAAGAATGATTGCTCTCATACGTCCAAGATTGTTACACCTTCCAACCTACACATTTGACTGTGCCAACGTGCCTCTTATATCAGCCTTTATAGAGAGATGACAACCATACACCAACAACTTTCATATTCCATGAGGTAAGATGACAGTCACGTTTTTAGATGTACAACATATACCAGGGATACAAGTTCATGGTCATCCATTACATTTAGAGATAATAGCCGGCGCACGTGGCCAAATGATTGGTGTATTGGGTGTCTTGTTTGGGATGGAAGAGGAGCAAGTGAATGAAGTGACTTGAAAGGGTGGGCTTCCGTTTAAATGGCTACAAGAAGTATATGAAGCATATTAGTTAAGGGATGAAGCAGAATAGATTGGGTACCTATTATAGTTGATCATCCTATTGTTATTTGTCAATAATTTGGTTGATAAAGTCAATCCATACTATATCATCTTTCTTCAAGATCTTAGACATGTTGAATGTTATGTACGGGGTGAAGCCACACTTGCTTTTCTATATCCACAACTTGGTATGACTTCTAGAGCTGACATTACTCAAATATCAGGATGTGTCCCTCTATTATAGGAAATTTTATAATTGTCATATATTTAGCACATACTTAGATTCATTAGTTATAATTTTAAAAAATCAATATTATAACAAACATGGATTTATGAATACTTTTTGGTATTTGGATTTGAACAATCCGATTATGATCCTGACTAATCCCGTTATATGAGTTATTTTTGTGGGCATAAATTTGACAATAAATTGGAGACATTGGTGTAATTTTGAGCTAAGATTGATCTTATGCATATGTCAAAGGTACGCTTAAATTATCATATGTTTACGATATTTATTATAGTAATATCCGTATTTAGTTTTTTTTTATGAAAGGTCATTTAGGATCCATACAAAGTAGTTGATCCATATAGGCATTGTGCTATAGCATTATATCATGGTTATTTACACTAATTAAAAAAAGTAGAACCGTATATGCTAGATAGAGTGGCACTTTAGTTCAGATATATGCAAGTAATCCATGAAGAATCTATCAAGTCCACTAGGAACACGTACAGAGGTCTTTCCCTTAAGAAACACAAAGTTCATTATGCACATATGTTTAGCCAATGGTTCCTTGGACGTGAATACATAGTGAGCATAGATGTTTTGGACCACCATCTCAATACCCATGGGATATGGTTCATGACTATATGGATTGGTATATTCCTAGAACTCATAGGTATGTATTTGCAACAACAGATAAATATTTGGTTGAACATTCAAATGATGAGCATGAAATTCCATATGAAAGACTCATTAGCGTAGCACATAAAACTCTTTGTCGTTTCTATTGGAGGGTTGAGCCAGCTCTAAATTACCAGCAACTAGTTACATGCATTGAAAATCTTGTGCATTATTTAGGAGTTACTATACTTGGGTGTGGGTGTGGGTGTTTCCATTTAGCTTGATTTATTATTGTATGGTTATATTGTAACACCCCCAAATTTCACTCCTGAAAAAAAAAATTTGAAAGAATAAAGCGGAAGCTAGGAGCGAATTTGGGAAATGTTACCGCCACATCTAACACAAGATAAATGTCAACCATCTATCTCATGTTAGATGCAAGGCTAAAAACCTGTTAAACAATTAAATCCGAACTTTAAAAGCATGACAACGTTACGAAAATTTGAAGTCAATTACAAAACCCTTGGAAATTTAAATACAACCCTCGTAACTTTTAAAGACGAATACGATTAAACAAAAAAAATTCCGAAGGGTAAATATCCGGACCACTTACCCACTCAAGTCAACCTTCCACCCTAATTTAATAACTAATCAAAACCTGCATCAAAGGTTTGCTCCCCACCGTCGGTGGATCATCACAGGACCCATTTAACCAGTGTAGTATCAGTACGGGTCCAATACTGAGTAAGTCCCACTACCCTAACTTATGGGAGAGACGTAACTAAAGCATCGAGTTCATATTATGATACAATACATTGATATAATATCATACGTACTCACAACCCACAGCATGAATCTAGCCATACACCTATAGTAACATATGAGACATATGTAACACCCCATTTAAACATATAAGCGTGGTATATCCGAAATATAAAGCGGCTCATGCGTCTCAAGTAGGAATAATCCATATTATTGGAAACTCAATGTGTGACATAATCACGTAAGCAGCATGTAGTAATATAGATAATAAAAGCTGACCGTAGTCCAATTAGACTTATTTCCTTTGAGTCTTTATTAAAAGTAGTCATTTCACACCACAGTTTTTATTAATCCACGTGAGTGCGGGAACCCCACTATTATAGCCGGTGGACCGGAATATATAAACTCAGGGCAGAACGCTCCTGACCACTATTATTTGCCGGTGGACCGGTCTCCAGGGCAGAACGCTCCTGGCCACTATTATTTGCCAGTGGACCGGTCTGGCCCCGACTCACATGGTGTTCCACTGTAAGTATTTAGTATCTTTCCCATGTCTTATAAGTTTTACGTTTGGTTTGTTGAGCACGGAAACCCCCACTATTATAGCCGGTGGACCGAAAATCATACAGGGCAAAACGCTCCTGACCACTATTGTTCGCCGGTGGCACGGTCTCTAGGGCACCCCGGCTCCTGGCCACTATTATTCGCCGGTGGACCGGTCTGGGCCTGGCTCAGCATCTTCCTCTTTAAGTGATTAGTATCTTAACGTATCTTATTTGAAAGTGTTTTACCCTTGACATGCATGGCTGACTATATCCACACTTATCCTCCCAGGAGGGGCCGTCCCATATCTTGGAACTCGTGCACCCCTTATCACACCTCGATATTCATTTCCCCTCTATACTTACACCTAATAAAAACCAACTCCTAGAGTATGAATTAAGGCACAACACCTCGTGACATCGGACTCCACCCGCCATTAGCCTCTAAGGTTTCCCTTAAAACCCTAATTGGACCTATGTGGTCCAACCTCCTCTTACTTCACTACCATTAATTCATCTATCCTCAACACCTCATCTCGTTCAAGTCCAATCCCCAAATCATATCGCTTTACCCATCGATTCTACCTGTGACCCTAAAACTCTAGTTGGCCACTTCAACTCTAGTACCTTTCTTTTCCCACAAGTAACCTCTCCTTTTCACCCAATATTTCTTCTCCCTCAAAACTCCCATAATCATCCCTTATAACATAAACTCTCACTCTCAACCTGCACCTCACTCACCCTTAATCATTTTTCTTTCGCCTTTTTCAGATTACTAATTCTTCCCAAAACCCTGATCGGGTCCCTTATATGACCCTATGTACTATATTTCACCTCGAGTCTCCAAACTCCCAAACAGACCTTCCACTATCCTCCTCACGTCCCACAGTAACTTTTCATACATACGGTTCGCCCCCATGCGGACCTTAACCTTCCCATGCAAACCCTATCATTTCCACCATGCCAACTCTATCATTTCCATGCAAACCCTAGTTTCCCCCATGCAACCTTATTTTATTCCCACTCTTCTATTTATTTGATTCCCCCTTTTTCCTCATCATTTCACAAATTATGAATTCCTTAGGTCGTCCATACCTATGTTAACCGACGTGCTTCCCTTTGGTTATCTTAATTGCTTATTTTTCTTTTTCAAGTCCCCACCTCACAACACTTCCTCACATAACCTAGCATGCATGTCGTAGGGGTCACATCACATCACATCATATTTGTATCATACCATATTAGGACACACAGACGAGAGCACGAGAACGTACCTCGGTTCCATGCTACGCTAAACACATACACAGATAACATGCAGGTTGTAGCATACAAGACAGGTAAAACATGCAATACACATAGGTGGCCTTAGTTACGTCCTTACCTAAATCGGCACCGGGCTTGGAGCATGCTCCTACGCCTCCTGGGGCTTTGACTCGGTTCACCTATAAGAGGGAAATGCTAAGGGTCAATCTCCCTCTACCCGAATTACCATAATTTTCCTACCTTACCCTTATCATGGCCTAATACTAAGGCTAATATTAATAATAGGGGTTTATAAATAAAGGGTAGGGTTATTACTATTCTCACAATAGTTTGAACGGATTATTACTGATTAAAGTAGGTTTTAGCAAAAATCCATAGTATTAAGGTGAGGGTTTCAATATTATTAATAATAATTACTAATAATACTAACAATAATAAGAATACTACTAATAATAATAGTACTCATGATAAGAATAATAATGGTTATAATGATAATAATGATGATAATAGTAATTGAAATCGTAGTAGCATTAGTGATAGTAATATTATCGATAATAATAAAATAATAACACAACCATAATCATTCTGATGATAATATCAATAATAACGATAATAATAATAATAATAGAAGTAGTAATAGTAATAATAATAATAATAATAATAATAATAATAATAATAATACAAATGATGGTAAGAACACTAGAAATAATACTAATAGAAATAATAGAAATAACAATAATAGTTAGAAAGATAAACATAATGACTTTAGTATTAACCATAGTAATAATAGTACTAATGATAGTGATAATGATAGTAACAATAATAGCGATAATATCAATAACAATAATAATAATCACAATAATAATAATAATACAATAGTTGTGGCAATACTAAGCATAACAAAAATACTAAGGTAATAATATTAAATTATAATGTTAAGGATAATAACGATGGTAATAATCGATAAAATAATAAATGCATTAAATACAACAACAACAACAACAAAAATAATAGCAAAGATAATAATAATAATAATAATAATAATAATAATAATAATAATAATAATAATAATAATAATAATAATAATAATAATAATAATAATAATGATGATAGTAATAACAATAATAGTAATGTTGATAATAATAATACTAGCAACAACCTCATAACCCTGATAACAGTAATAGTAACGATAATGATAATAATAATAATAATAATAAAATAATAATAATAATAATAATGATGAGGATGATAATAATAATAATAATGTTAATCATACTAATAATAGTAAAAATACTACCATAATAATAGTAACAAGGATAATAACAACATCAGTCATAGTTAGAGTAATAAACATGGGAATAATAATAATAATAATAATAATAATGACAATAATAATAATAATAATAATAGTAATACTAATAATAATAATATTAATAATAATAACACTAATAGTAGTAATAATAATAATAATAATAATAAGAATAATAAGAATAGTAATAATAATAATAATAATAATAATAATAATAATAATAATAATATTAGAGGTGCTAAGGATGTTAGTCATAGTTAAAGTAACACATGTGATAATGATAATAATAATAATAATAATAATAATAATAATAATAATAATAATAATAATAATAATGATAATAGTAATAATAATAGTAATAAAAATAATAATAGTAATAAATGACAATAATAATTATAATAACAATAAGAATAATAAGAGTAATAATAATAACGATAATAATAATAATAATAATTGTAATCATAATAGTAACGATAATATTAGTGCTAATAATAATAAGGATAATAATAGTAATACTAGCAATATTAACAATAATAATAACTTAATAGGGTCTTGTATTGTTTAATACCATTAATTAGAAGTTCTTAGGGAAAATGTTAGGGCCTGTTAGTAATAATAATAATAATAATAATAATGGTAGTATTAATAGTAATTATAGTGATAGTATTAATAATAATTAGGTTAATGATAATTATAATAACATTAACAATAATAGTTAATAATAATATTAAAATTTATTAACCACTTCTATTATTCCAGGTCTAGGGTTTTAGGGAGTTAGACCACCTGGCTAGGGAAGTGGCACCGGCGGCGGCGCGGCAGCGGCGGCGGCGGAGGAGGAGGAAGAATTTTGGGAAAGGTGGCTATGGAGGCTAAAGGAGGAGAAACTAGGGGAAAGTGGAATTGTAGGGTGGTAGAGCAGGAAGTCCTGGTGGTTTTCGGGGGTGGTGAAGGTGCTGCAAGTGGCGGTACAACCGGCGGCGGCGGCGCGCAGGTGGCGCAGGGCTGGAAGGGGTCGATTTGGGGAGAGGTTTTCGCACGGCCAGGGCGGCACGTGCGGCGCGAGGCAGGGGGAGCTAGTAGTCTGGTTGTGTAGAGGGAGGTGCAGGGAGGATGTTGGTGGCGCAGGCAGGCGGCAACGGTGGCCGAAGGTGGAGGAAAGGGCGGCTAAAGGTGGGGCGGTGTGCGGCTCTGGTTTTCTGGGTTCCAAATTTCGAACCCGATTAAGGCAATGGTTAGGGCTATTTATAGGGAAATTGGGACGGGAAACGACAAGGCTCGAGGGGGAGTAGGGGTTAGGTGTTTGCGTGTCCGGCGAGGCTGGCCGGTGCAGGTCTGCTGTTGCAGACCGAGACCCATCGGGGGGTAAGAAGAAGAGGATTGCGTGCGGGAATGGCTGAATTGATTGGTCACATCTGCAGGGGAGTCAACGGGGATGAAAGGGACGAAATGACCGATGAGAGTGGCGTGTCGTTGAAGCTAAGATATCCGGCAGAAATTTCGGCTGCAGGTGTCGAGAGGTTGAAGACGACTTGCAGGTGGGGCGGACCGGTGGTCCAGGGAAAAAGAAAAGAAAGGAGAAGGAGGAGAACCAAACCGACCGGGAGAAAAGGGGAAGGAGGAACGTGGGAGAGGGACGGGTCGCGAGGGGGTCCTGGGCCTAGCAGGCCGGCCCAGTCGGGGGGAAATAAGGAAGAGAAAGGGAAAGAAAGAAAAAGGAAAAAAGGAGGGAGAAAAAGGAAAAAAGGAAAAAAGGAAAAAAAAGAAGGGAAATTAGTGGTTGGATTAGTTAGCATGATTTGGGTAATTTGGGATGCTTAATAAAATATAATTATCAAAATAATAATTAAATTCTATTTTTTGGTTAATTTAGGGATTTTTGAAAGAATTTTCTTAAATTCCATTTTAAATTAACAACACACTCTAATGTTCTCCAATTAAATTATTTATAAATTTTATATTAATTTGAAACTATTTTATTCTTCTTAATTTAAATAAATTAATTTATTTAATTAATTTCCAAAATAAAATCCTTAATTAGCTTAAAATACCACCATTCATCCCATTTAAAACACTTATAAATTTCTTCTTGATTTACTCTAATTAACTTCCTCTTTTCTTCCCACTAAAAGTAGTTTATCTTAAATAAATTTTATAGTAATTCCCTATTCGGCCATGATTTCCTAATTTAGGGTTTTGGGGTATTTCATATATACTTTGATTAAAATATGTTTGTTACAATTATAGAATGCAATTTTTATTTTATTTCATGATTAATAAAATATCATCCAACACACATTGAACACTGAGATACTTAAGCTGAACAACATACAAGTATATCCAATTACCATAGGTCAAATACTTAAGCTATCATGAAAGGGTAACAAGGAAAAGAACATATATTGGAAAATTTTCATCATGTGGATGTTTTAAATGTCTGATACAAATAAACTAAGAAAAAATTACAACAATTCTAGATAAAAGTTGAGTCCAAAGATAGAGGATGTAGTTCTTGTGTTCCATCATGTACCAAAGAGATTCATTATTAGAATCATGAAGAATATAGTGTACTACATGTTGAAACGTTGCTATCACAATATATGTTTCAATTTTTATGTGGTGGTGGGAGTGGAAAATTGTCCAAGAGATATACTTGTCAAAAAAATAATTATAAGAACTAACATTGATATAATATTGATATGGAAAAAAGATATAAAACACTTGCACACCAATATGTAGTGAATCATGTATTGTAAAAACCATATAGTCACTTTATTTTTAAGACCTTGCATTCCATGTTATGCCATTAAAGGTAAGAATAAACTACACGCGTTCAACGAGTAGTATGCAAACCACACGGTAACAAGTTGCAATGACATGATCAATATTTGGCATTTTCATCTAGTGCTCCATTGAATTTGGCCTTTGTTAGTGAGCAATAGGATTTAGAATTTGATCAACGCTATCCTATACATATACATTCTCATATAACTATCGTATAACCAATATCTCGTGATATAAGTTAGTACGGATCAGAACCCATTGATCCTCATCGCCTAATATCGTATATACCAATGCTCTGAAACCATAGTTCTCATCTCTTAATACATTATACCATGTACTAATATATAGAACTATATTTCAATTCATTTGACTCATATATGGAAATTGTAATTGGCTCGATGACATAAATGTTGATTTTCGTCCTCGACCCCAACCCGACCCCGACCTTGACTTGGAGACGACCTACACTAAGCTTGTGTTGATTCCAAATGACGTGAGTTACCTCCCAACTAGATGGTTCCTTTATAGTGTATTTTCTTGAGAGACCCCTATGTTGTCATACTGGTGGATCTTGGAGAGTTGTTCTCTAGGTTACTACAATATTAAACATCTCTCTCATTAACTAATTTTGTATCACTAGTGGATGACTCATAACAGTTTTTATGGAAATATGGAGTAAATAAGGTGAAACCTCTATTGGTTCTTACGGTGACCGTGGATTAATGGGCCTATAAATGTCAAGTGTTTTCTAGAATTAAAGAACAATTGACAAAAAAATTGACATGTAGTTATGAATGTAGGTATTAATCTCATGTGTATATGGTATCCTGTGTGTACGCTGCATATAAAATCCGCATAAATCATCATCAGTACCTACATAATTACTTATTTGACACTCTTTTTTGACCAACCCCATTTCATATAAAGCGACATGACCTCTCAAATTGGCATAAAGGGAACTTATAGCAAAATGAGGAGTATTGAATTGAGACCTCTCTAGCGATGTTTTAATTTTATCATGTTGTAATTCTAGAAATGTGTGCATTTATTTTAATATTATGTTGAAGTTATCTCGTGATGTTTCTAAAAACCTCTTCAAATATCCATGAGCTCCTTTAACTTTTTCAATATAAAAGGCAAAAGAAACTATACTAGGAGATAAAATATAAATCATACATGTTCGTAGTAATCTGATGGATATGAAACACATCATCGAATAAAGTAGAAACAATTTTGTGTTTATATGATTTTAGACAATCCATCTTTAGATACAAAATTAGGCTAGACATATTTTTGTAATCATCCTCTAAAGACATGATGCATTCCTTGTATGTTAGTTTGTCTATGACATCTATCACATTTTTCTATCATGACATAAAACAACATGTGAATGATGAACGATCAAGACTTTCTTGCACCCTTCTTTCACATTCTTATTAACATAAAACCTACATAATAAATTTTTGAAGGGAAAAAAATGTGTTCCATAGCTAAAATATGAGCAAGTTCCTGGTTGGTAATAATGGCAGTTGGTAGCATAGATTGACCCATTAAGGTCTTCAACCTCTCTAGCACCCACAATAATTTTCTTCCTTTTCAGATGACATGTATACATATGCAACATTGAAATTTAATTGTGTTGGTGTTAGTGAAACAATTTCAAGTAAGGACATCCCATATCTATTCGTCTTATACATGCAATCCATTTGTAAAATAAAAGGAAATGCACATAAAATATTAATAGATACAAGATATGAAACTAGATGCTCGCTTATTACTTTTGATTTCAGCTGACTTCGATGCCATTGAAAATAATGACTTTCAACCAACATACTCATAACATGTTGTAACATTTTTTGACCGTCCATTTTTTAAGACCTAAGTTTCTGTTGGACATTTGAATATACCTTCTCATACTTACATTTTCATTAAAAAAATTTTTTGAAGAAGTAATATGATTTGTCATAGCTTTACGTTAACTATGATAAGTTCATCAACAAATTGGACATCATTGTCTATCAAATTACCCAGACTAGCATGCCCTTATTCATAATTTTTAAATTTGTGATTGTGTGTCTCATTCTTAACTATCACTTTCCATCCTCTGTTACTGTTTTCAAAAAAAACAATAACAAATAGGGACAATCAATCTTCTTAGAAATTGTATTATGGGCACCTTCAGTATCTATAGGTTTAGTACGCACGTATGTTCTACCTCTTTCACATCTTATAGAGACTCTATTAGCCCCCATACCATTTTCTTTTCTAGAACCTTTGATGATCAAAATAATCCTATGACCTCTACCCATTTTTTTAACCCATGATACAAGTTTTTCACAATCATAGAATATTTGATCCATTATAATAAAAAATCTCTGATGATTTTTGGTTTGTAAAATATGTATTCATACGTTCCATATCTTGAAAAAAGAGTTAATCATAATAATATGATAAGAAGAAGTATTAATTTCATCAAACCAAATATATCGATGTAATTTACAATAATAAAAAAATTAGTTTGCTTCTTTGTCAAAGTTGTAATTAATATTTGGATAAATAATTTGTATTTCTTTTGTGTATCCATAGTTTGTTGGGATTCTAAATCCATCATTGTAGTACGATGGGAATCTGAACCCATCATCGTAGTTCATCAGAGTTCCAAACTCGTTGTAGTTTGAAAGGCTTCCAAATTCATTATTCATTGTGAATGTTTAAAAAAATTAAAATTTTATAGGAATGATGAGCAATAAAGTTGGTTTTTGAAAAATTTATATCGAAACTCATTCGTTGATTTATGTATAACAAAGAATAAAAATGAAAGAAGTTTATTTAAGAATTCAAATGGTACAAAATGGAATGGTCAATTTATATCATATAAAATAATTTTTTTCTACCCATACTTATACCCATATCCTATATTTTATGATGATAAAAGTTTTGACTCTCGTACCTTAAAAATATGTGTCTTGTATACATGTACCCTACAAAGCTTACCTATAAATATTTGTCATGTTCACAATAATTGTTTATGAAATGTATGAGGACATGAAGAAGGGAGAGGGAAACGGCAGATACTGCAAGTATATACCCATATAGTCTATTTATTTACTATATTTATGTTGATAAAAATTATGTCCCTGCATGTATAAATGTAATTTTTTTATGTTGATAATTTTTTTATGGGGAAATAAAAGGGAAAAAGGCACAAAATGTGGGTGGAGTGAGGGGGAAATGGCAAGGATTACCATCTGAGGGGTAGGGGAAACGATATATGGTACTGGTGAGGAGGGGAGAAAGGCACGAGGAGCGGAACGACAAATATGGCCGGTGGAAGGGGACAAGGAACAAAATATATTTTCGGTGTCAGGGTAGGAAGAATGGCATATATTGTCGTTGTGGCATAAGGGAGCGGCATAAATTGCCACTAGAAGGGGAATGGTAACAGCATAAATTGCTAATGGCTAAGGAGGGGGCGGAAAAAATACCGATAGGGGCAGGGTATTTTGGAAAATTATTTTTTGCAGAGTAAAATCAAATCTTGCAAATAATAAAACCCAAAAAATCATGGAAAAGGGGTTTTTTTATCACTTTCATTGGAAAAAGACAAGATCTCAAGCAAAAGGCCACTATTCTGTAGGTAGTACCTCCAACGGCATGAAACATCAATCTAGGTGTAATAAAAGAGGAGGAATATTAAAAAGTACGATTCCAAAATCTAATGAGTCACCATAACCTAACAAACTATAAATCATACTATTACTTTCTCTATGATTATACACCAACCTACATGCTTCAAAATTCAGTATACTAGATCTACAAGCTTGCACCAAGCTTTCCTAGTGATGAGTTGCAAGGTAGTTGCCTAAAATCAGTCATACAACACCTGTAGAATCACTATCAAATTCTACAATTCATCTAATGTCAATTTCTCCACTAACCTACCACAAACACAATGGCCCATGGTACAAACTAATTATCTAAGACACAATTTTTCCTCAGGTTTCCCCACAACCAATCATGAAGAAGGGCTTGGAAAAAAAATATTTTATTTTGTTTGCTCTGGAAAATAAGAAAAGTATAAATCTCTTTGGTCGATAGGCAATCTCAAATCGTGTAAAGAACATCTTCCAAATAATAGTCACAAAAACTACAAACAGGGTTTGCCATAAGGCCTCTCCTAAATCTTCCTCCATCAATCAGTAAGCTTTCATGGGCTAGAAGCCAAATAAAAAACTTAATATGTTGTCATACGTAAAGCTTACACAACAAGTCCCATTTAAGAAAGCGATGGGATATCCAATTTTGCAATAATTCAATCGAGGAGCTAAGGGAAAAGACACAAATCACAACAAGACCCCACAAGACAATATCCTCCCTACTCACATCCATGTGAACAATTTCATAGCAATTTCCATGAGGAGGCGTACCGAAAGCTTGGATTGAAAAAGAGACCACCTCAATTGCTCCTTCTTAACAATATAATCCGCTATTTTCAAATTCACATCGGCCTCATATAGTTGTCCATTCACAAATTAGATGAGTTGACAAAACACTTCCATAAAGTAGAAGTAGAAGGATAAGCAAGCAGAGGTAAATCCTCCTAAGACTTTTGATGCTTTTGGTAGAGAACACAAACCCAAAACTAATATTCACTATGAATAACTTCCCATGCATCATTTTACTCTTATTAACCATCTCCATGCCTCAGATTCCCAAGCCACCACAAGACTTACTATAGCAAACACAATCCCAACTTACTAGGTAAATCTTTCTATGATGATCTGCAAGGCCCCACATGAATATCCTCATTAACTCCTTTAGGCATCGTATCAGAGGTTGTAGTATAAAGAGGAATGGAAAAGATAATGGACTAGATGAGTGTAGCATGCCCCTCTATAGAAAAGAGTGAGGGTTGCCATACAAATAATCTCCTACGAAACTTCCTACAATAAGCGAGATAAAATTTTGATCCTTTCTACCTGATGATAAAAAGATTCCCAGATATCTACCTAGGTTCTCAAATTTTTGGATACCCAAAATAGCAAAGATATCTAAAGCCACATTTCTATGAACATTGCATGAAAAATAGATAGCCAAATAAAAATTCATCTTTTGTCCAACTACACCCTCAAACTTGCACAAATAATCCATAATAATTCTTATCTAAGCAACAGAAGCCTTAGCAAAAAGGATTAAATCATCTACAAAAAAAAAAGGTGAGACATAGAAACTCCCCTCCCCCTTGATAAATAGCAACCGGTTTCCACCTCTTCAACTCAACCTCATGTCTAATAAGATGAGCTAGTCTCTCAACAAAAAGGATGAAGTTATAAGGGGATATGGGGTCCCATTGTCTTATAACGCTTGGAGGTGTGAAAACTTCACACATGTCACCATTCCAAATGACTCTAATAGAGGGAGTAGAAATACATCTCATAATGAGAAAGACAATACAAAAAGGCCAAATCAATCATCATTAGCATTTCTTCAACAAACTCCCATGAAAGGCGATCGTAGGCTTTCTTCAAATCCAGCTTAATAGCCATAAGACCAGCGGATCCCTTCTTTCTCTACATTTTATGCAACATGAAAAGGATAGTATTTGTAGAAGGATCCATATGTCACTTCACAAAAATTTATTTGTACTTGATTAATTATTTGTCATGATTTTTCCATTTTCCTTTTATTATCTTATTCTATGTGTACAACCCATACACTTCTATTACCTATTTTAGATATAAAAACATATATTCCATACAAAGAAAATTATAGTAAAGAAGATAGCCTTTTTTTTGCATTTGGGATGGAAAAGCTTCCTTTCAATGCTTAAAGTAAAAATATTTTTATCATTTGTTTGAAATTAGCATTTAAGTTATTTTTCACATTTAAATAACTATCAATATCTATGTCTACCATTTGAAACAATAAATTTGGCATATAAAACAATAAAATCGACCACGCTTTTCATTTTACACCTACATTATCTTTTGGTATGTCCCTTTCCTTCTTTGCCATCATATTTTTAGATATTTGTAACACCCCAAAATTCACTAATTTTTTTTAAAGCGGAGGAATTTAAATTGAAAACTTGTGAATTCTAGGGATGTTACCGCCACACTTAGTACCAGACTGGTTCACTCCAACCATTTCAGTACCAAGTGCTAAAGCTAAAAAGATTATTTTCAAACTTAAACCGAGAGTTCATAAAAAAAATTAAAAAGATCATAACATAGAAATTAGAGTACACATAAAAGTTTATAATCAATAATAAGATAGATATTAGAGTGCGAAATCAAAATTCCTCAGAGGGAATAATCTTACAATCGATAAAAGATTTAATTGAAATACTTAATACAAGGTAATAAATCATAAAAGAGTAAATACGATACAAAAGAAATATGGAAGGAATAAATCACATAAAGAGTAAATACGACCACGATACTCTCGAACTTTGAGTCAACCATAAGCTCAACAGTCAGCCCCACCTGATGTCTCGCCCACCTTCACAAAGTTAGAAGAGCCTACTACTCGTGGGAATGAGCAGCACCCATGAAAAGGGTGATCAGTACGCTACGTACTGAGTAAGGTAACCGTGCACTAAGGCCAACACATAAAATCACATAAAACATGTAGAAGAATAAAAAGAATATAAAGACCATCATGATAATATAATATCGTACAATCATTTGGGTAAGTACATAAAGGCACATTTATAATCCAGATTAATTACTTAATTAATCTCTTATTGAAAATCAATTCACACCATACTTTTTATCAAATCCATGCGAGTACGGAAACCCCACTATGATAACTGGTGGACCGGATACATACAGAGCATATAGCTCCTGACCACTATTATTGCCGGTGGACCGGAAACATACAGGGCATAAAGCTCATGACCACTATTATAGCCAGTGGACCAGAAACACACAGGGCATAAAGCTTCTGACCACTATTATTTGTTGGTGGACCAGTCTGGCTCCGACTCTCATGGTGTTCCACTGTAAGTACTTAGTGTCTTTCGTATGTCTTAGCAAAAATATGTTCGATTTTATTGAGTACGGAATCCCCCACTATTACAGCCGGTGGACTGAAAACGCACAGGTAGGATGCCTGACCAATATTATTTGCTGATGGACCTGTCACATATAGGACATCATGCCCTAACCACTATTATTCGCCGGTGGATCGGTCTGGGCCCTGTTCAACAATCTTCCACTTTAAATGATTAATATATTACAGTGTCTTTTTCGGAAACATTACCCTAAACATGCATAAATCACTCCATTTACACTTATCCTCCAACTGGCCCGTATCATATCATACGAACCCTGCACCTCTTAACTTGTCCAACAACCTTTCCTCTATACTCAAACTCACATTAGAACTCCAACACCAAAATATGTGGGTCAAGGCCCACTATTACACACCTCTAAGTCCACTTATTTCTTTACTCTAGAGTTTTTCCCAGAAACCCTAATTTAGGCCTAAGTGGTCCATCCTACTCCACCTCACACAACCCAAATCATTTTAACACCCCATTTTTCACAACCCATCGATCCCATATTCATCATCATACTTTACTCACCAAGTACACCCACGTTACCACCAACCCTAGTTAGCCATATCAAAACTCTAGTTAACCACACCAAACCCTAGTTAACCACAACCAACCATAGTTAACCAATCCAAACCCTATTTAACCACAACAAACCATAATTAGCCATTCCAAACCCTATTTAATCACAACAAACCATAATTAGCCACTCCAAACCCTAGTTAATCACAACAAACCATAATTAGCCACTCCAAACCCTAACTCAGTCTCCTCCATACCCTTAGAATGTCATATGTACTATTTTTCACCCAAAACTTCCAAACACCCAAATAACTCTTTTATTACCTTCCTTACATCCCAAGTCAACTTTTCATACGTAAACTTTACTCCCATACAGACGCTAACCTCCCCATGCAAACCTTCAAACTTTTTCATGCAACCCTAAAACTCCCACGTGAAACCCTAGATTCAACCATACAAACTCTAGATCCATCCATGCAAAACCCTAGATTCCACCATACAAAACCCTAGATTCAATGCATACAAAACCTTAGATTAGATTCCCCTATGCAACACCATAAAATCTGCCATGCAAAACCTTAAGTCCACCCATACAAAATCCTAGTTTAGATTCCCCCCATGCAACACATAAATTAGATTCTCTCATACCAAACATAGATTAGATCCTCCCATACAAAACCATAGATTAGATTCTCCCATATAATACCATAGATTAGATTCTCCCACACAAATCCATAGATTAGATTCTCCCATACGAAACCCTAAAATTCCCCATTTTATTCGTCCAATCATGGATCATTAAAATATTTAAATCAACTCACATCCCTTGGTCAACTTATTCCCTTAGGTCAACCTTTTTCCCTTTTAGTCAACTTCTTTCCCCCATTCTCCTTTTTCATCCTTTCCCCCACACAAACCATATTAACATCCTCACATGCATGTCTTACAGGGTCACAACACATAACATCACATACCACAATATTTTATCACATACACATAGTACACATGCCATGTAAATACACAAAAACATACTTTAACTCCATGTCATACCACATATGAAATAATTATAATGATAAACATAGAATACATAGCATATGAAACATATAATGTACATAAACATACATAAGGCCTTAGTAACACCCTTACATAAAACGACACCGGTCTTGGAGCACACTCCTACGCCTCCTTAAGGCTTTGACTGATCTCGCCTATATGAGGAAAAAGCTAAAATTAGATTCTCTCCTACCAAAAATAATATTATTCCTAATTAATTCTAAAACTAGGTTTTTGATAAAATAATAACATATTAATAAAAATGTCATTAACCAATTACTAACTTTATTAAAGATATAGGAAATAATAGTAATATTATAAAAATTGATAATATAAGGTTTGAAAACTTTATCCTAATAATAATAATAATGATACTAAAATAATAATGATAATAGTAAAAATAATAATAATAATAATAATAATAATAATAATAATAACGATAATAATAATAATAGTAAAAATACTACTACTACTACTACTACTACTACTACTACTACTACTACTAATAATAATAATAATATGATTTGAAATAAAATGTGGAATAAGGGCTTCGACCCTTCACCAAAATAATACTAATAATAACATTAGTAAAATTAATAATAAAATTTAGTAGTAATAATAAAAATAATGAAATAGTAATAATAATAATGATAAAAACCATAATAATATTGCAAAAATAATAATAATCATAATGGTAATAATAGTAATGATAATAATCGAAGATAAAATGAAGTAGGGTTTCGACCCTACATTGAATAATAACAAACTTATTAAATAATAATAATAATAATAATAATAATAATAATAATAATAATAATAATAATAATAACACTAATAATAATAATAAATGCTAATGATGAAAATATTAATAATAATAAGAATTGATATTTATAATACTACTACTACAATTTAAAATAGGCACAATAGGTTTTCGGCCCTATATAGAATAATAATACTAACAAATAATAATAATAATATGATTTGAAATAAAAGGTGGAATAAGGGCTTCGACCCTTCACCAAAATAATACTAATAATACTAATAATAACATTAGTAAAATTAATAATTAAATTTAATAATAATAATAATAATAATAATAATAATGAAATAGTAATAATAATATTAATAATAATAATAATAATAATAATAATAATAAGAATAATGATAAAAACCATAATAATATTGCAAAAATAATAATAATCATAATGGTAATAATAGTAATGATAATAATCGAAGATAAAATGAAGTAGGGTTTAGACCCTACATTGAATAATAACAAACTTATTAAATAATAATAATAATAATAATAATAATAATAATAATAATAACACTAATAATAATAATAATAAATGCTAATGATGAAAATATTAATAATATTAATAATAATAAGACTTGATATTTATAATACTATTACTATAATTTAAAATAGGCACAACAGGTTTTCAACCCTATATAGAATAATAATACTAACATTGAAAATAATAATAATAATAATAATAACAAGAACAAGAACAACAACAATAATAATTATTATTATTGCATAACACTAATAATAATAATAGCAACACTAATAGTAAAATAGTTGTAATAATAATAATAATAATAATAATAATAATAATAATAATAATAATAACAACAACAACAACAATAATAAATAAAATAAAAACTCATAATAATACTAATAATATTAATAATAATAATACTAATAATCTACTCAGCCAAATAGGGTCAGCCCTAATAAGAAATAATAATACTAATAATATTGAACCTAATAGTAATAATAATAATAATAATAATAATAATAATAATAATAATAATAATACATAATAATTATAATAATAATAATAATATTCAAATAATAGGTTAAAATTTGAAATAAAATAAAATAAAATAAAATAAGCTTAATTAAATAGGGGAAAAAAGGGTTAAGAGGGTTTAGGGTTCAACCTTGGGCTGGTGGTGACAGGCGGAAGCGGCGGTGGTGCATGACGGCGGCAGCGGTGGCCAAAAAAAGAGAAGAAAAGGGAAAAAGTTGAGGGCTGGGAAAAAGAGAAAGAGAAAGAGGATGGAAGTAAGTGTGGTTGTGTTTGTCTAGAAGGAGAGGAACAGAATGAGGGTGACAGTGTAGCCAAAGGTGGCGGTGTACAACCACGGTGGTGGTGGCCGAATGGGGAAGAAGAAGAGAAAGAGAGGAGGAGAGGGAGGAGAGGAGAGGAAAGGTAGGGGAAGATAGAGGAGGGTCTGTAGTACAGTTTGGAAGGTGAAAGGAGCAGCGGCGGCGGCAAAAGTGGTGTGGACAGTGGCACGAAGGGTGGTAGGGGCAGAGAATAGGTTGATTGAGAAGAGAATTTTGCATGGCCAGGGTGGCTCGTGTAGGGAGAATCGATGGAGAAGAGAGGCTTAGTTAATTAAAAGGCGGTACAAGGATTAGTTTGGTGGGTAGAGAGGGTGGCGGTGTTGGCTGATGGCGGCAGCAACGGCGTCTAAAGTAGCGGTGGTGCACGAGGGGAGAAGGTATGGGTAAGAATTAAAAATGTTGATACAAGGCAGCTTAAGGGAGTATTTATAGAGAAAAAATGAAGTGGATGAAGTCAGAGAAGCGTCAGGAATATAGGGCAGTGGGGAGAGGGAATCTGCCGGCGACGGTTAGCTGGCAAAATTCAAAACAGGTAGGGTAATTAGCTGGCTGGGAGAAAAGGAAATCATGTGAGAAATAGGGGAGGGTTAGTTGGGTCGATGGGGCTGCTGAATTGGCGAGGGAGAGAGAGTAAATTAGCGGTCAAATCGGGCATCACAGGCGGCATGATTCTCAGAGGCTCTTAGTGACGGAGTTGCAGGCGTAGAAGTTGGGGGAGGAGGAAGGAAGAAGAAGAAAGAAAGGGCTGGACTGGCGGTCTCGTGAAAAGGAAAGAAAGGAAAAAGGATGGGAGAACTGGTCGGCTGATGGGGAACGATTAATCAAAATGCGGCATTTCGAAGTCGGGCCACTAGAAGAAGAAACAGTCACGCAGGCTGGGCCTCCGAAAGAAGAAGGGAAAGGACTGGGCCGCGAGCTAGCCTAGGTCGGGGAGAGAGGAAGAAAAGAAAAGGAAAGGAAAAAGGAACAGATAAAAATAGGTAGGTTGGGTTAAATAAATTAATTGGAATATTTAGGATATTTAAAAATAATAATATTTAAATCCCATTTTAGACTAATTTAGGGTTTTTGAAAGATTTTTCACAAATTCTAGTTTAATTAGCAATTTATTCCAATTTTCTCCAATTAAATTATTTATAAAATTCCTATTAATTTGGACCTACTTTCTCATTCTTATTTTAAATAAAATAATTTATTTACTTAATTTCCAAAAATTAAATTCTTAATTAGTTAAAATAACTAAATTTCTTCCTAATTAAAATATTTATAAATTTCTTCTTGATTGGACCTAATTAATTTCCATTTATTTTAATAAAAATAATTAATTTAATTAATTTTTTATAATAAATTCTTATTTAAATATAATTTTTAAAATTAGAATTTTTGGGGCATTTCAATATTCTTTAGATACACTGATGTAGAAGCATCCACATTG
Source organism: Tamarix chinensis (assembly GCA_030549775.1). Lineage (NCBI taxonomy): Eukaryota > Viridiplantae > Streptophyta > Magnoliopsida > Caryophyllales > Tamaricaceae > Tamarix > Tamarix chinensis. Next base: position 61,994,922 of record CM060172.1, read on the forward strand.
AAGATCGTAATTTAGCCATAAATTTTTTCAAGTTTGGAAACAAGAAAACCCTTCTTAATTAGATAAATTAATTACCTGTCAAACCCTATCCACGCAAGTTATGCAATTAAACCCTATCCATATAAGCCATGTAAAAATCCATCTTATCCTTTTCCTCCAAAAAAAGGGAAAACATCTAACCCTAGGCCAGGTTTTTTTCAAGAATTTTCCATCCATTTTAAAACCTATTTTCCTTGGTATTTTTAGTCTCAAGAAGCCCCAAAAAATCATCCATGACAAGTCCCCTTGGAAGCTACACAATTCAACCACAAGTCATTTTCACTTTGATGACAAGTCATTTTCAGCACTTGAAAATAACAATGTAGATTTGAGGAAGAGTAAGGAAGGCTGGAAGACATTTATTATTTCTTTTTGGTGCTTACAAGGTTGAAATGGGTCTTTGTCCCTTTCTTCTTGTGTAATATGGTTGTTATAACTAGTACCGTGTAAAGAGAGAGTTTAAGAGGTTTGAAAATTAGCATAAGCATTTCCCCCATAACCGCAACACATGAGCTAGAAACTTAGCATGATTTTCATCCATATTCAGGCTCTGATGCTTGCATTGGTTGGTTAAGTTGTACATTTTAATCCTACACGTCTTCTATAAGTGTTAGGGTAGTATAAAATGAAAAGACAACTTACCTTTGGCTTCCATTTTTCTCTATAAAAAATGAGAGTCTCCGCTTCAAGCTCAAGTACAAGAGTTGAAGTTTATTTGTTAGATATTACTAAATTTATCCTAAGAGTTGAATACCTTAGGTGGTTCTTACAAGTGTTGATTAAAGGGGTTACCAAGAATCAATTTTTATCACATCTATTCTCCCCTATTTCTACCTCTTGTTTTTTGAATGTTCTACAAATTTAAGAATACCAAAGTCTAGCAAGACCCACATTGGATATCATATGCATCATAAAAACTCATGAAAGTTCATTCAAATCTCATGTTATATTTTGTGCATGATATATGTGCATGGTCAAGCACCCTTACATCTTACATGCATGACATATGAATTATTCTACATCTTGCATTCATCTTGTGCATATGGCATATGATGTAGCTAAAGTAAATAGAATTGTGAAGTTAAAATAAATAAATTTATATTGAATACTATAATTACACAATAAATTTGAAAGAATAAATAGGAAATTCTGCATGAATAATAAATGTGTCAATCGAATTTCTTACAAATGTAATGGCATTGTAATAACTCATTCCTAATGAGCCATAATAATGTTTAATAATATATAAGTGTTTTATTTTATGTGTAATTAATTATATAAATACTTTTAGAATATTTTATGACTTTAAGATTATTTTGGATAATTCTATAGTAATTATAATTTTACAAGTAGATGCACTTTTCTTATAAAATTTTATTCTTGTTTGTTAAATATTAAGATATATATTGAAAAATATTCTTTTAAATTTTTATTTTCTAAATATTTTTAAATATAAATCTACAAAATTTGGTTTAATTTTATTTGTATTTGCTACCCATTTTGAATTTTATACGCAAAATATGTAATTAAAGTATGTTATTTAAAACTCATAAACAAATGTGTGTAAAAATTATGAAAAATTATTTTTAGTTTTTAGATGATTAAATAAGTGTATATGGATTTTTTGTGATTTTGTGAATAGTTTTTATATTTATTTTTGCAATTACCTTATAAGCTTATTAGTTTATTATGACGTCAATATTTAACATATCAATTCTTGTTTTAAATTCATAAAAATTTACATGTGACTTTATAATGTTATTTTTAGGTTTTCATAAAAAAAATATTAGCTTTTTTATTTTTTTCCCTTAATTTTAGCCTCTTTATTGACATTTCTACCACTAAAAATAATCAATACATCCTAAAATTATTGTTCACCCATGAAAATTCTTCCCTACACTTCAAAAATAATATTTTGCATCTATTTTACCATTTTATCATTCATTCAACCAAAAATTGAGCCAAATGCATTTGTTTACACTTCCAACCTATGTTACTTGTGTCTTTTAACTTTTATTGCACCCAACCTTCTTCACCTACCTTTCCAATGCTTGAATTTAACTTATCTTACCCCTGGAAAGATATTTACTCCATCAACCATTTGGATTGATTTTTTTGTTGTTCATAACTCTTACACACACACACCATATTTTATCTTACACTTAACCACCTACCCCTTCATTTATGTATTGAACAAGCAAGCTCCTCATTTCTTTTGGCATCAAATTATAGCAACCTCCCACCCCTATATATACCTCATTTTTCTTGCATTATCTTCATTTATATTATTTTCTCCTCATGGTTTCTCCCACCTCTCTCTTCACTTTGATTATTTTTTTTAAATGTTCTTGATCTTTATTGAGCCCATAACCGGGACTCATCCTCTTCTCTTTCTCCTTATTCTCTTATTTTTACTTCTATATTTTCTTCTATCTAGTCTTTATTTATTTTTAAATAAGTAAATAATGTTCGATTTTTTGTTAAATTGTGAATTTGTCATAGATTGTCTCCTCTTATGCCTCCCTTGTTTGACAGTGTTGAAATTCTTTTGGTAGTTCTTTATTTTTATTTTTCTATTTGTTCTCGGAAAAAGGTAACCTATGTGATCCTACTAAATATATATAAAAATCATGTAATAGCATGTTTGGAGTTTCTTATGTTATTTTTAAGTGTGATGTATGCTTCCTTATAATTTTATGAAAATTATGCATGAACCATGTATTATGATGCATATAAAATACAAATTAGGTCATGAAAAGTGTTGATGATGGAATTTGAGGTGAATTCTGGCAAAGAAAAAAATTGAGAAAAATGAAGTACTTAATCTTAAGTACCTCTCAAGATTAAACACTTACATTCACCATCCGACATTTTAACTCTTGGAATAAAGATTTTAATATTTTGAAATTCAAAAGACAAAGTTCTTCACTCAATCTTTGAATGTGGGTGTGTGTATTTTTAATGCAACAATGACAGCCAAAGGTAAGTTGATTTCATTCAAGAGGAGCTAATACATATATAGAGTGTTATAGTAGCCTCTTTAAGTTTCAAAATACTTTCCTACCCCTTTTTTACAATAATTTCAGTTTCTAGCTAACTAACTAGTTATCTAATACATGTAAATACTAGTTAAAATTAAACCAAAGCTGAAACCGACCCCTAAAGGAATGAAGGGAATGAAATGCATGAAAATACACCCCAAAATGACATCTACCATGCTAAGGTATGGTTTAAAATGATAGTACAATCAACTACCAACTATTATAAGTCAACTAACTAAAGATAGAAAAATCAAACAAACCAAAAATGGATCAAATGAGTTATTACCCAACCAATACACCTACTATGGGTAATAACCAAGCATAGCCAACTTGATTTTCAAAATGGGGTTGCAAGACACTTGCAATTAAATATTTAAAACAATCAAATATGATTATGATCCTTATCCCTAAAATTATGGCCTTGTTGCTTGTGAGATCTAAGAGTGGTTGTTGGTTGGTGGCCTCCATTTTTTGTGTCAAATATTGTCCAAAATTGAGAGATTGAGTAATTTTAGATCTGCAATGATTGTTTCTTAGTGTCCTTCATTTTTTACCAAAACAAATTGTCCTAAAAGTTTTACAAAAATGCAACAATAGATGATGCGGTTGGTTACTTATTTTCTTTGAATTTTGCACCCCAAGTGACCGCCAAAAGATATCTAAATTTGCTACATTTTAATGTTACTCATGTGGCTTGCATTTTTATCCTTCCAAGTTTAATGGGAATCCAAAAATGAGCCACTTTAATACACTAAATAAGTGAAAAAAAGGTGATGGCTTGGGGGCATATATACATGGCTTGCATAGCTTGAAAGTCAACTCATTAAATTTAGCCCAAATAAGAAAGTTGATAAGGTCAAAAATGATTTTTACAACACCTGAGCTTGTTTTTTATTTGAGATACTTTCAATTGATGTCTCGTAACCCTTTAAAGTTGTTGTTGCATGCCTCATTCCATGTCTCAAACAAATCACTCCTAAATGACTTATGGGTTGAAGTCAAAGTGTTGGAGTTTGTTGCTAGTTTTGGAGTTGTCTAAATACCAAAGGACCCTTCTTGATTAAAGGATAGCACATTCTTCATAATATGGATCTTTATGAATGAATTTGATCTTGAAAAATACCCTCGGCATATGTTTAAGATAATAACCAAATCATTATAACTTTTGATAACCAAAATTAAATATAAACGTGGATGTTCTTACATCATATTATTTTTTAATTTCTCTAAGTGACCATGTATTTTTATGCAAGAGTATGCTGGTAAAATAATTATGCATGATTAAGGTTTTATGTACTAAATGGGCTTGATCGTGTTTTAGGTGCAAAATTACATTTTTCCACTTCTATAATTTTCTTGAATTATAATTTTATATTTAAGTGCCTAATTTAATTTAATTTTTTCATACCATGAATTTCACTTAATTCTAATAACAATTAATATTAAAAATATAAATTTTTGAGCAAATAACATATAAGGGTATTTTGGGTCACTTATGACTTATTATGCCTAAAAAGTGAATAATTAGACTAGGATGATCTTAATGGATTCCTAGGTTAACCTTAGTGTTGAATTTATTCTTATCTTGGATCATTTACCTTAGGGTCAACTTGAATAATTAGAAATAAAATAAAAATGGTTAGGTAAGAATTTGGAATTGTTATGTATTATGTGATATTTTACGATCACCTTATTAAGATATTAATATTTAAAGTGGAATACCTCAATATTTTTGAATGGTTGCTCTTTAAGGTTATCTATCCTAGAGATGTGGTATTAGCCCTCGATCTGGTTTGTTGGTTTCCTCGAATACCTTAGCATTTTGTATAAGTCTTTAGTCTACTCTATAAGTGACATACACCAATATGACCAGAGTATTTCTATATCTCTAGGTTATAAGTTGGGAGGATATTGTATTGCCTTAGTGTGACAGTATGATCGATGTACTTTATATGTCTCTGAGTTATTATTATATCCCCTTGAGTAATCCAAAAATGGAATTAAATTTTGTATAGGGATCTAAATCAATTGTTGTCATTTGTTGGTTTGGTAGTTTCTTATCTATACTACTTAGTTTAGATATGTTTATTTGATAATTGTCTCTGCACACTTTTTGAATTTGATATATTGGTTGGTAATTGACTGAGTATTTTCCTTATCATGTTATAAGTGATATAGACGTAGTTATTGGACAAGGCATGAATTATGGTTTGGTGTTTTCCCTTTCGTGAAACACCCTTAGTATAATTGGATTGATGAAATAATCGTAATATGATTAAGTTTGATGTGATGAGCATATAACATATGGTATGATACAAGTTATGGTATGAATGTGGCATTTAGATATGGTGTGTATTATTTGACTTGTTATTCTATGATAGATTATTTTATCTTCTATGTTCTCCATGTGATATTTTCATGCTTAGTATTGTATAGTGGTTCACTTACTATCGTTGTAATAATATGTTTTATTTTATAGTTCATTGCTTGTTCAATTTGCAGTTTTTTCCTTACAAGAGTACTTTGATGGTACAAATTAATGGCTTTTGAAAGGGATTAAGAGTTAGGACTATCTGTTTTCTATTTCGTTATCTTTTGAACTGGATATCCCTTACATTACACTCTTATGTCCCCTTTTGTATTTCTTTCTCTTGTCAGTTGTAACACTTTTGTCTGATCTTTTGTTATCAGAATAGTTTAATATTTTAATGAAATCTTATCTGCTTCTTATCATTTGTTGTTCTTAATTTAAGTAGATAAATATTTTAGCCTTAACACTTGGTATAAAAAAGACATAGGAACCAAACTTGTACTAAATGTGGTGGTAATACCCTACGTTTTCAATGGTTTTGTTGTTGCAATTAACTCTTGTTAAAGAAATTTTTAGATGCTAAAGATGGGGGTGTTATAGGCATCACGCATATCTACGTATATGAACTCCTTACACATATATTGTGTATTTTGTGTGGAACTAAAAAATTACTTGATCTCCAATTGTAATTGTATTTTTCTAATTGGAATAAAGAGTGTAAGTTTAGCCAATATTATCATATTCATTATTTTTTGTATCTGTATTAACATTATCAAAATTAATTTGATGTACCATAGTTGTCATCGTAAAACCTTGATGATGATAGGTTTTTAGATAGAACAAAGGGAAATGAGAGAAGATCAAAAAGAAATAATAATCAAAGGTGTATTATAACAACTAGAGAGGTTGTGATATAATGGGAGTGGTCATTTGAGAATAGGGTTCAAACTTTTTTTTTATACATATAATTTTTTTCAATAACATCCATAACTACGTCCATTGATGGATTATATTATAAAATATCTTGATGAAAATAGATAATATTATCTACCAACAAGATTAGCTAATTTGATATTGTCTAACCAACGATACAACTTGGCATTCATCATAAGTTATCTACTAATTACCAAAAAGAGCTCTAAAATTAGTCACATGAAACTTTTGCAATTGTTAGTGGGTTTTTTTAGTCGACTATTGTTTACTCAATATGGACATAAATGTAGAAAAAGATACATAAATTCATAAAATGTTGAAAACAATAATTATAGGCTAAAAAAATTTACATACCAAAGCTTTCGTTGCATTGCACCAACAATAATTTTATACCCTTCTCGAAAATATAATAAGTAAAGTGATGTGTATCCAACTAATTTTAATTATTATTTGAGTATTTTTCCAGTTAATTGTGATATGTTAACTATATTTAACTATTTTTCCTTTTCGATGGTTGACTAGGAAATTAAAGTAGCTAATGTAGCTACTGTAGCTGATGATTGTAGTTGTTGGAAAATGATGCAACTGATAATATTAGATAATACTGTATTCCCATATGATGCATTGCTGAACCAAATGCTAGTAGAGTTAAGTGATGGACTACATAGGCAGCCACCAGACCCACATTAGATTAGCTGGATTGTTGCCTATGCAGTCCCTTAACCTCTACAATTAGAAATATAATTATAGCTAATGGGAGCTTAGGATAAATTGTAACATTTATTACATGTATCTTATATTAATTGCAATTGGGGCATTTATAATTTTTTTAGTAAGCTGGACTAGAGAGTTATATTGTTTAGTACGCTAGATTAGATCCACATATCTATTTGTTTTAGTGGGTTAAATGGTATTGGGACAATAGATTGATAAAGTCCATCTAGGTTGTTAATAGGGTAAGGGTTGGGAAGCTCATATAAAAACTCTTTACATTATATTGCTGGTCAAAATTTTTGGCTGATAGTATGTCGAATACAATATTGCTCTCTTTCTCTTTTCTTTGGTCGGTGTTCTCTCTCTCGCTTTGTGTTTCTCTCACTTTGAATCTCTCTCTCAGTCGTCGTTGATTTTTTATTCTTTTCAATGGTGTCCTGAGTGTTCGATCTTCCTTTGATAATCTTTATCACTAGTTGATCAAGATCGGTTTTTCGATCATATCTTCACGTTTTTTTTTACCGACATTTTTCGGGTTTTTGTTTTGTTTTACTCTAAAACTCCACCTTGGAGTTCGTCACAAAGTCTATTAGCAACCAACACCAAATTAATTCATTATTCTTTAATTTTAATGAATCTATGTATATATATATATTTTTTTTTAATTCATAAAGAATCCATAAAGGTGAATGTAAATTGTTATATAAATGACTATAATCACAATAAAAACACTATAATACTAAAAGACAAAAAGGGAAATTGAACTAAGAATCTAATGTGTGTTTTACAAACTTGTGTAACATCAATATGTATACTATGTATTCAGGTGAACATGAAAGATGCACTCGACCAACATGATGTGCTAATATACTATAAAAATTAAAAGACAACAACATAATAACTATAACTAAAATGTGTTATAGTGTGATGGTTAGTGTATCTTATTTAAATATCTTTGGGCACATTTTATGTTATAATTTTATTCAACCAAACCCAAAGAAAGAATAATCAACATCAATTGTGGGTATATTGATTGGACTTTCTATAGCTAACCAGGTTATCTATAATTTCATATAAGATTAACTTTTGGATAAATCCATATAGGCCTATGATATTAATCATATTTTGATTAATTTTATGGAAAAGTTATGGGGATTTTTTTAGCAACTAATAAATAGATGTATCTAAGACTAGAAAAGAAAGAAAACAATGTTCTCACTGTATAATAGAGATAATTATCAATTAGGGAATAGACATTTGGAGTTTATTTCAATTAATGATGCAGGAGCAAACACTCAAGAATTGACATTCATCATTACGGAACCAATTGTTCTTTATTTAGAAAGGATTTCCCACAAAATTGAAGACAAATGGATGGTTACATTGCTAGTTATAGATAAAACGCACCATACAAGCTACTAGGTGTATGCATGCATGTGCATGACATGCATGGAGGTCGTGGCTATGTGCATAGGAGGAATAGTGATATGAATATCCAAAATTTATATTTAATTAATTCTGCTAATTGTTATAAATCATTTTGTACTTATAATTGTTTTTCTTATTGTGTGCTTGATTAGGGAATTAATGCAGCACATGGAGAATGGACTTAAAGTTTGCTGTAGCTGCTGAGGATTTGTTGCAGAAATTTTTTTTAAGTTTAGGAAATCCCATGTGATGCATTCGCCGGCAAAATTGGCTAATGGGGATTAAGTTGGCTGTATGACCCACCACCCGACCCATAATTAACTGGGTTAGTTGGACTGTGGGTTATTCATCCCTTAGTAACCATGATTAGTTAAATTATTTTTAGCTGATGGGAATTAATTGTATCATTCTTTCCTTGTATTTTTAAGGCATGTAAACTTGTATTTTTTTTGTGGTTGTTTTGTTGATCCAGTCGTCGACTCCTTGTTGTTGTTTCGGCTGATTGTTTGGGCTGGAATATTGGGTTGAGTTGTGTATGCATTTGATAGGCCTGCGATATGTATTTTGTATGCTCCCTTGCTGTATTTGTACGCCATATAAATATGGCATATACTGTATTCACCGACACTTTTTGGTCGAATGAAATCTTAGTTTGGAATTTTCTCTGTTCTGCTCTCTCTCTCTCAAATCTCTCTCACTCTCTCTCGCAATCTCCTCGTTTGCATTCTTCTGATTCTTCTCTTCGATCTGTTCTTGATCTTTCTTACTTCTCAACTTCAGCAGCCGTTGTAATAACTGCGCTCTGAGTTTTTGGATCTTCCTTTGGAGAAATCCTTAGGCTGATCTTGGCGAATTGAACCCCGCGCTCGATTACACTTCGATCCGTGAAATTTTTGAGAAACCCTTACAGGTTTCCATCATTTGGTATCAGAGCCTCGATTATTCGAGTGCTCGTGGTTTAATTGTTTCTTACTAAGTTTTCTTGGTTTAATTTACTTTGTCGATTTCGCTAACCCATATTTCTGAAGTGCAAAGCTAGGGTTTGCGATTGACGAAGGAAATCGAAGGATTTCGTCGCATCTAAGCCGGCGACCATGAGGGTTGCGTTTTCTGCTTCGAAACTGCTTGGGAAACCCTAAGTAGCTTTGGATGATTTTTCGGCTAGGGTTTGGTCAAGATTCTTGAATTTTGACAATTCTCGAGGAGTACTCCTCGATTGGTAAATTCAAACCTTATCTTGTTACTTACTGCAATTTGTGATAACCAATTTACAAATTATTACGAGATATCATTCTGTTCACAACTAATAAGTGCACAGGAGGATTGACCGGCGAACCTTTTGGTTTTAGAAAGGAGTAAGGACTCCAAGAAGAGGAGTCCCTATTTAGTAATTGGATTAATTGCTTAAATTGCTCGCGGTAATATCGTTTCTTTCTTAAGCTCTCTGTTACTTTCGATTTAATACTTACCTGGAATTAGTGTGTAATCTGTATTTGCTAATATATCTTTAATATTATCTGGTATTGTGATATATTTATAATTAGATTGATTAATTTGATGTCTATTTGATTTCTTAATAAAGTAAATTGATTTTAGATTGTCTGTTAATTGTGCTTATTTGAATATTATAAGATAAACCTAATAATGTCTAACAACGGCCAATCTGTTAATCAATCTGTTTCAATTTTAGTAATGATTTATTAGAAACCCTTAGGAGTCTTCAAGAACAAATGACTGCTCAATTTGCTGTGTTATCTACTAACTTAGAACAAATAATAGGAGAACAAGAAGTAAGGATTAATGAATTGCAACATAATAGGGTAGATACTCAACATGCAGGGGTATTAGGAAGGGCTCCTATAAACCCTAGGACTAGAATTCCACCTGTAGCTAATTTAGAAGAATTAGAGGACCAAGTATCCAACAACAGTGATAGGAGACCTAGACAGAATAATAGACAAGAAAGGGATTTAGACTTAGTTGATAGGAACCTAAGTAATCTTAAGTTTAGTATACCTGGATTCAATGGCACAAATGATCTTGATTATTATTTTGAGTGGGAAAGGAAGATAGAATTAGTATTTGAATGTCATAATTACTCGGATGAGAAGAAAATTAAGGTAGCAGTAGTGGAGTTTACTGAGTATGCTTCGTCTTGGTATCATAACCTTGTTTTAACTAGACGTAGGTGTGGAGAACCACCCATACAAACATGGGATGAATTTAAAATTTTGATGAGGAAAAGATTTGATCCAAGTTATTACTATAGGGAATTACATAAGAGGATACAAACATTAAGTCAAGGAATTAGGACAATGGATGAATATTTTAAGGAATTAGAAGTTTTGATAATTAAAACATGAATTGTTGAGGATGATGATGCTACCATGGCTAGATTCTTAAGTGGGTTAAATTATGAAATAACTGATAAAGTAGAATTATATCCTTGTGGGACTTTAAGTGAAATGGTGAACATAGCTACTAAAATAGAGAGTCAGATAAAGAAGACTAGACAGTATAAACCCCCTGGGATTGGGATTAAGAGTATAGTAAGAAGGAATTTTGGGGGAACTACTTTTGGAAAGTGGAGGAATAATGAGATATTTGAACCTAGAGGTAGAAACAATGAGGTCAAGGTAGGAAATAAGATTGAAAAGGGTAGAAATGTAACAACTAATCCTGCTGGTGGTCCAAACAGAACTAGGGATATCAAATGTTTTAAATATGGAGGATTAGGACATATAGCTTTTGAGTGTCCAAACAAGAGGAATATTTTAATTAGAGAATCTGGAGACATAGAATCTGAATCTGAGGAGGAAGACTTGGAGACTAGTTTGGTTAGAGAGGATACTAGTGAGTCAGAAGAAGAAATAGAATTGCCAATAAGTAGAGACCTTTTTATAGTACGTAGGGCTTTAAACAGTAACAAACTACCTTATTCTAATGCAATACAGGGAGAAAATATATTTCACACTAGATGTTTAATTGATGATAAATGTTTTAATATGGTTATAGATAGTGGTAGTTGTATCAATGTTGCTAGTACTTTATTAGTATCTAAGCTAGGATTACCAACCACTAAGCACCCAAAACCATATAAACTACAGTGGCTTAATGAGTTAGGAGATGTTAAGGTTAGTCAAAAAGTTTTAGTAAATTTAAAATTAGGAAAATATGAGGATTCTATTCTGTGTGACATAGTTCCAATGCATGCTGCTCATTTATTGTTAGGTAGACCTTGGCAATATGATAGGAGAGTGACACATGATGGTTATAAGAACAAGATATACTTTACATAAGGATGATAGGAAGATTGTTTTAGCACCTATGACTCCAAAAGAGATTTTTGATGATCAAATAAAAATTAAGTCTGATTATAAGGGACTATCTAAGCAGAGTTTAGAGACTGAGGTTAGTTCAAAAGAATTTAAGGGGACATCTGGATTTTATGCTAAGAGTAAAGATGTGGGTAAGGCTATTAAGAGACAAGCAAATGTGTACTTGATGGTTTATAAAGAATGTTATGAATGTCAATTAGGATTAAGTGAGGAAGTACCTGTTGTTGTGAGACAATTATTGGAAGAGTATAGTGAGTGGTTTCCTGAGGACATACCTAGTGGATTACCTCCATTAAGAGGAATAGAACATCAAATAGATTTTGTTCCAGGAGCTGTTATACCAAACAGATCTGCTTATAGGGCTAATCCTGAAGAGGTTAAGGAATTAAAGAGGCGGGTTTCTGAATTATTAAGTAAAGGATACATTAAGGAATCAATGAGTCAATGTGCAGTTCCAGTATTATTAGTGCCTAAGAAAGATGGTAGTTGGAGAATGTGCATAGATAGTAGAGTAGTAAATAAAATAACTATTAAGTATAGATACCCTATACCTAGGCTTGATGAAATGTTAGATCTTCTACATGGTGCTGTAATTTTTTCAAAAATAGATTTAAAAAGTGGATATCATCAAATTAGGATGAAATCAGGAGATGAATGGAAAACAGCTTTTAAAACTAACTTTGGGTTATATGAATGGTTAGTAATGCCTTTTGGATTATCCAATGTACCCAGTACCTTTATGAGACTTATGAACCATGTCCTGAGAAATTTTATTGGAAAATTTGTGGTTGTTTATTTTGATGACATACTTATATATAGTAGATCTTTAGAAGAACATTTGAAACATTTAAGGATTATTTTGGATGTGTTTAAGGCAGAATAATTGTATGCTAACTTAGCTAAATCTAGGTTTTATCTGGAAAATGTGGTATTCTTAGGATTTGTGGTAGGTAAAGATGGCATATCTGTAGATAAAGACAAAATTAAAGCTATTCAAGAGTGGCCTGTACCTAAGAGTGTAACTGAAGTAAGAAGTTTCCATGGTTTGTGTTCCTTTTATAGAATATTTGTTAGGAATTTTAGTACAATAGCTTCTCCTTTGACTACCATAACAAAAAAAGGAAAATGGATTTAAGTGGGGTTTAGAACAGCAAAAATCTTTTGAAACTCTTAAAATAAATTAACCCAAGCACCTGTGTTAAGCCTTCCTGACTTTGAAAAGACGTTTGAATTAGATTGTGATGCTTCAGGGTTAGGAATATGGGTTGTACTTTCCCAAGAGGGCAAACCAATAGCTTATTTTAGTGAGAAATTAAATGGTAGTACTTTAAATTACTCTACTTATGAAAAAGAATTGTTTGCTTTAGTAAGAGCCTTAGAAGTTTGGCAACATTACTTATGGCCTAGAGAATTTGTGATAAATACTGATCAAGAGGCTATTAAATATTTAAAGAGTCAATCAAAATTAAATAGGAGACAGGGTAGATGGATTGAATTTATTGAAAGCTTTCCTTACATAATTAAGTATAAAAAAGGAGGTGATAATGTAGTTGCAGATGCTTTATCTAGGAGACATGCTTTATTAAATGTTGTAGATACTACTTTGCTAGGTTTTTCTTGTATTAAGATTTTATATCTGAAAGATCTTGATTTTAAGGAAATTTATAAGAAATGTGAAATTTCTACACAGGGAAAATATTGTATCTGAGGGTTATTTGTTTAGAGAAAATAGGTTATGTATTCCTAAGTGTTCATATAGAGGATTATTAATTCAAGAAGCTCATAATGGTGGACTGATGGCACATTTAGGATTTCAAAAGACCTTAGACATATTAACTGATCATTTTTATTGGCCTCATATGAAAAAGGATGTGTTGAAATATTGTGTTAATTGTGTGGCTTGTAGACAGGCTAAATCTACATCAAAACCTTTTGGGTTATATACTCCATTGCCTATACCTAATCAACCTTGGACTAATGTTTCTTTAGATTTTATTTTTTTCTTACCTAGAACTAATAGAGCTAAGGATTCAATAATGGTTGTAGTGGATAGGTTTAGTAAAATGGCTCATTTTATACCTTGTAATAAGACCAATGATGATGTGACTGTGGATGAATTATTCTTTTCTCATATAGTTAAATTGCATGGCATACCTAAGACAATAGTTTCAGACAGAGATGTTAAATTCCTGAGTCATTTTTGGAAATTTTTGTGGGGAAAATTAGGGACTAAATTATTATTTTCCACAACATGTCACCCTCAAACAAATGGGCAAACAGAGGTAGTAAATAGAACCTTAGGTAATATGTTAAGAGCTGTCCTTGGAAAGAATCTTAAACAGTGGGAATATGTTTTACCTCAAGTAGAATTTGCTTATAACAGGACATTGCATTCTACAACTAAAAAGACTCTATTTGAGATTGTGTATGGTTTTAATCCTTTGACTCCTTTAGATCTAAGTCCTTTGCCTAATGCTAAATTGCAAAATTTTGATGCTGAATCTCGTGCTAATAATATAAAGAAATTGCATGAATCCGTAAGTCAACAAATTACTAAGAAAGTGCAACAAATGGCTGAGAATGCTAATAAAAGGAGAAGAAAAATGGTTTTTAAACTTGGGGATTTAGTTTGGGTACATCTTAGGAAGGAAAGATTTCCAAACCTTAGAAAATCAAAATTAGACCCTAGGGGAGATGGACATTTTACTGTGTTAGAGAGAATTAATGATAATGCTTATAAAATTGATTTGCCTGTTAAGTTTGGGAATGTTAGTGATTCTTTTAATGTTGTTGATCTTTGTCCATTTATTGGTATTACTCAGGTTTCAGAGGCGAAACCTTTCCAAGAAGAGGGGAATGATATGAATCTCCAAAATTTATATTTAATTAATTCTGCTAATTGTTATAAATCATTTTGTACTTATAATTGTTTTTCTTATTGTGTGCTTGATTAGGGAAATTAATGCAGCACATGGCGAATGGACTTAAAGTTTGTTGTAGCTACTGAGGATTCGTTGCAGAAATTTTTTTTAAGTTTAGGAAATCCCATGTGATGCATTCGCCGGCAAAATTGGCTAATGGGGATTAAGTTGGTTGTATGACCCGCCACCCAACCCATAATTAACTGGGTTAGTTAGACTATGGGTTATTCATCCCTTAGTAACCATGATTAGCTAAATTATTTTTAGCTGATGGGAATTAATTGTATCATTATTTCCTTGTATTTTTAAGGCATGTAAACTTGTATTATTATTTTTTTGGGTTGTTTTGTTGATCCAGTCGTCGACTCCTTGTTGTTGTTCCGGCTGATTGTTTGGGCTGGAATATTGGGCTGAGTTGTGTATGCATTTGATAGGCCTGCGATATGTATTTTGTACACTCCCTTGCTGTATTTGTACGCCATATAAATATGGCCTATACTGTATTCACCGACACTTTTTGGTCGAATGAAATCTTAGTCTGGAATTTTCTCCGTTCTGCTCTCTCTCTCTCGACTCTCTCTCGCTCTCTCTCGCGATCTCCTCGTTCACATTCTTCTGATTCTTCTCTTCGATCTGTTCTTGATCTTTCTTACTTCTCAACTTCAGCAGCCGTTGTAATAACTGCGCTCTGAGTTTTTGGATCTTCCTTTGGAGAAATCCTTAGGCTGATCTTGGCGAATCAAACCCCGCACTCGATTACACTTCGATCCGTGAAATTTTTGAGAAACCCTTATAGGTTTCCATCAAATAGAATGCAGCTTGGACATGCATATTAGTTGGTTTAGTTAATTAATTAGTTAATTAGTCAAGTTAGAGATTAGCTAGAGAATAAAGTAGCATAAAGCTATCTTCGAAGAATATTCTATATTCTAATATCTTTTAGCTAGATATCTTTTAAAGAATTATACTTTTTAACTAGTATCTTGTAATTGGTATCCTTGGCTATATAAGCCATAAAACCATGGTTGAAGAGGACATGATAGATTGAGTTGAAGTTGAATGCAAATTGCAAGTATTGAATTATGTATGAATTCATCTCAAGTTTAATCAAATATATGTGAACAATTAATCTTGAAACCCTAAATATCTTCATTTGTGTGAATTAAGGATTAAATATTATCTTTCTAAACTCCATAACCCATGCCATTATTAGTCATATTTACCGTCCAAACACATCCCAAAATCGAAGCCCTACTTTGAAAAATCCCAACCCTAATTTTTGAACCAAACCCTAACCCTGACCCTAATTTTTTGAAACTAAACCCTAACCCACGACACCTGCTATCATCAAATCCTAATTGTCAAATCATCATCTTCATTATCACATCATTGTCAAACCATCATCATCATCATATCATCAAATTCGAATCATATTTATTATTAATTCATCACCATTCAATCATCAACAACATTATTATACCCTATTCAAATATCAATATTCTTAATTCACCACTTTTGAACCTTCTTCTTCTTAATTACAACGTAATCGAGCATTGGTTTTACCAATTTAATAATTCTATATTTCCACACACATCAATTAAGGAGGAAATTTTTTTATTATAGAGGAATAAGCATTTGAACTTTGATCCAATTAAAAAAATCTATTAAAATAATTCTATTTGTGCATAAATGTAACACTTCACATACTATATGTATGTGTAAACAATTAAATGTGGCATACATTTCGATACAACATGAATTATTTACATATTAGTTTAATAAATTTTTATTTTACAATTTGTATAATGTTGTAATAAAAATTTTGTTTTTCTTTATAATCAATTCAAAAATAATATATTCATAAATAATTATTGTAATTTTAATTTATTATTTAAAATGATAAAGTAAAATCATTTATTTTGTAAACATCTTTTCCAGGTTTTTCATTATTAAACTTTCAAATTTATAAAAACTCAATAACTTAGATATCTACAACTTTTTTTTATTTTCAGACTTTAAGTTTTTAGTTTTTAGTTTTAAATACTATTAATTTTAAATTATTAAACATTGAATCAAAATACTTATCCATGAAATTATTGGTTTCATGCTAATTATAAAGAAAAAATAAAAGTTTATATATTAAAATGTCGTATGTATAGTAAAATAATTTATTTATTAAACTAATTAGTGTTATACGTAAATATATACTACATTTATATGTTTGTATATAGATATAATACATAAAGTATAGTATTTATACACAAATAATGTTATTTTAATAAAATCTAGTCCTCAATTAGAATAAATTTCAAACATTTATTCGTGTATTATAAGTTCAAGAACATTTTTTTTCTTGAATTAGAACTTTAAACATTTGTTACTTAATCAATAGCTATTTAAAACAGCACATCAAAAAATTCTGTAAATATTCATAATTTCACCTTTATGCTTTAGTATAATTATTTGTTTATTTTAATATATTACAGAAACTTAATCTCTAAAAAAGACTTAGCTAAATTTCTAAATTAGCTAGTGTGTTGCATGAAAAAATCATGAAAGCAAATTTCTAAATTAGCTAGTGTTTTTAGAGGTCTACTTGATGACAAATGACCTAAATTAATGAAGGTAACTTTTTTAGTTCAGTCCATTCAATAGCTTATTTTAGAACTTAAGTTAAATATTAATCACTTTTAAGTTTTTAACCTTCATTTAATTTCAAAATGTTAATCACCCTATGGTTAAAAAAGGTTAAGATTAACTCATTCATAAAATTTATTTATCAACCTCCATTCATCTCAAAATAAATAAAATTATTACTTATTTACTTAGGTTAACATATTAAATAAATTTTAAAACATTCAACTCATTTTCCTATCCTAACCTAACTTAGGTTTACCTAAATTATTTAACCTAATTTAGATTTATCTCAATTTAAACGAATTATAGCACAAACCTTCAAATGATACTAATGTTCATACGCATAGGGATAACAATGGATCCAACAGAACTCAAACCCAAACCTATTTATATTACTTAAACCTAGACCCGATCTAGACCCGTCAGGTCTCAAAAGTTCAGACCCAAATTCAAATCTACCAAGTCTAGCGGATAAATAGATCCTAAATAGATCCGACTATTTTTAAAAAAATATATTAATAATCTATATAAATACAAATATATTTATGATTTATATAGTTTAATATATATTTTTTGTTTAAAAAATCCTCCGAGTAAAAAAAATAAATATTTTAAAGTAGTTAGATTACCTTTTCTAATGGTGTTTTAATACTTTTGAAATATAATATTATACATATTGCTTATTAAGCAAACATACAAAAATAAAATTAAATGAATAAAGAGTTCAAATAAGATTATGATAATAATGACAAACATAATATTAGTATACATTTATATATATATACACACACACATATATAATAAACGGGTCTAGTGGATCAAGTCTAGATCTGAAACTACTAGACTCAAACATAGACCTATTAGATATATATGGATACAGACCCGCTTAAAATAAAACGAATCTTACGGATCTGGGTCGAGTCCAAAATCCATTGCCATCCCTATATACGCATACGCTAATACGCCATGCCGAACAAATTCTCCAATTGTGAAAATCAACGTAACGGAAGATTTTGATTACTATCCTCACTAATGATACAACAATGTGTATTGTAGAACAAGATAGGTAACATTATCCAAAATAAACCTTCCAAACTCGTCCAATCTTTAGTAACAAATCCTTGCGAATTGACATGTACATACTAGAAGACGGGTACAAGACTCGTCCGCTAAATGCTATTTCTCACGGCTTCCACAATTTCATGGTGCAGTCTTCACTGTAGGTGGCGATGAGATTTATGTGGGGATGGTGAGCGATGCCAATCACATCCTTCTCATGAACCTGCCAGCCAGGGAACACTGAAGGCTCAGGAAACGCAACATCTATGAAACAATTAACCAAGCAGGACAAAACATACCTTCATCAAATGCTCGAGTTTACCAGATAGGTGACTGAAGCAGTACAAATTCCTGCATTCATTAATAAGAATGAGGTTGAGCAGCTACTTTTGCTAATATACAGCTAGGGTCGTAAATGAGTACACTGCTCACAAGCTAACTCGAACTCAACTTGTTAGATGTTTGTTTCACGTCGTTTGTTTAGTTAAATAAATCAACCTTGAACCTTTGTTTTAGAATCATTTATAGCACTAAGCTCACGAATTCAGCTCATTTAAGCACTAGGTTCACAAACTCTACTCAACTCGTTAGTTTAGTTAAATAAGTTAAACCCAAACCTGGTGTTTTTTTGGCTTGACTCGACTTGTTTACCGCCCTATATACAACTAATCCAAGAATATGAATATACCCAACATAACACAGTTGAAGGGAGAAACTACATTAACATTACAACCCAGCAACGAACCACAACATCTAGCAAATTAAATAAAGGGAACTTCCTCGTGAGGTGCAGAATGGCGGGCACTCAATAGAAAACAGTTTTTGACATACGTGTACATGCCCTTTTGTGCACATTTATTTTCATACCGAAATTGCAGAATAAAGGAAGGGGTAGGGTTGGGGGTGTATACCCAATTTTAAGAATCAAAGCATACCTGTCTTCACCAATGCAGTAAATCCATTCTCCTTTGGGTGATATAGAGGCGGCAACAAAGTCTCCGCCTTCTCTTTTACCAGAAGAAAAACTTTTGACGACCTGCAAGAAACATAGAAATTCATGTTGGCTAGATGAGCAAGAGCAATTGACCAAAACAAGTAATCATCCACTACAGTAGACAATCATAGGAAGTACAGAGCACCCGATGAATCCATTGTAAGGATCATATAGTAACCAAAACATGTTCCACCTAGAGAACATTTCTCATGGTCTTGAGGGAAAACACACACATACCAGTTACATCTAGGATTGATGATGAGCCGAACCTTTCCTGGCTTAAACTCAGTTCGTTTAGATTTTTTTTTAAGATTGAAACAAGTCAAACTAGCCTAGCTCAAAAAAAGTTTACGAGCTATTTGGATCAGCTCGACTCATTTCATATAAATAAATCAAATTAGTTCATTTATTATCATTCGATTCATGGCACGGGTCATTTAAATATTCGACTCATTCAAAAGTTACACAAACCAAATCAATTTATTTAAGTATTCGCCTAGATTAATAACTCATTTAACTATTAGGTTTGTTTATTAAATAAATTATATACAAGCCTTCCAAATCTTCCATATAAGCTTTTCAAATTCTATATATAAACTAATATACGAACATGTAAATGACCTTATAAATAGACCTACGACGGAGCCCATAAATGAGTCAGCTGAATCCGAGCAACCTTGTGAGCATACAAGCCGAGTCTACCATGACTTGAACTCCCTAAAAATAAGGCCCCAACTCAATTTATTTACCTAAGGTCCTAAACAAATGAGTCAATTCGGTTTGTCAACAACCCTAGTAACATTGAATATCCAAGAGTCACAAAAAACTCCACATTCTATACCCCCTCTCCCAAAAAAACACATGTTTACCCCCATTAGTCGATAATAAGTCATGGATAAGCCCAATATAACAAAGCTAAGATAACTATCCTTCTGTCAGTATATTTGCAGTACGCCAACTATGCTGAAGCATACCTGTCCTTGAAGTGTCATAATGTAAATCGATGATGTCTTGTTGCAAACAACAATATGATCCATATTTTTTGGGAAAAGATGGACGGAATTCACAGAAGCATCACCTCCCTGAAATTCAAATAAAGAAATGAATTGAGCAAGATTGAGCCTGACATGAAGTTCAATAAAAATATACATAAAATCTAAACCTAGAAGTTGAAATGTGAAAGGGGTATGGTAACAGAGGATACTCTTAAAGGAGGTGGTGGCTTAAATGTATGAACACAGTCACTGGTCTTGACATCCCAAACCTATTCCAAACATGAGAGAAACTATCAGCACAATTGAAATTAAACATCTACCCAGTCATAGAACCTTGAAATATTGATAAAACTCACCTTGACTGTGCAATCACTAGAAGCAGTGACAATACGGCTGCCATCATTGGTGAATATGGCATCATTTATGTATGATGTGTGGCCACGAAATTCTTTTAAGAGCTTTCCAGACTTCAAACCGTGGATCCTGTATTAAGGCAATCAATACAGACACCATGATCACCAATGTAAGGAAGATGCTAACAATCATATGTTAGTATTGGTTGAATGAAACCAGGGAAACAAAATGCCAAGAGTGAAAAGAAGAAAGTGCATAGAACAGCAGAAGTTACAAATAAGATTCGCCACTAGAATTTGACAGGAAAGACTACATAAACAAACAGAAACATTTCTGATCTCTCGCATAGTCCCTAAGTAGTAATTGACTTGATCAAACCTTGCAGTGCTGTCAAAAGATGTACTCAATATCTGACTCCCATCCCGAGAAAAGACCAGGCTAGTGACACCCTGGGAATGTGCACGCTCAAGACGTCGTAAGCACTGACCAGTCCTTATCCGCCACACCTGTAGAGACAGAAGTGAAACAACAGTAATTATTGCTTGTAATTGATTGAAAGAAAGTTTTCAAATTGATATAAGAAATGGGAGATTTCAGTTTTGCAGCCATATAACAACGATGGGAAAGCTCATGACCCATTGTAAAAAAGGTTTATGTGACGCACAAACAAAGGATTTTATTTATTTATTTATTTATTTTTGAGATCATTGGCCAGCAGATAAGACATGATATGCCCTCACAGATAGCACTCATCATAAATTTTCCTATATAAGCAACTAAAGTACGTCAATACAATAATGGAGAATCCTCTGGCTTCTCATGTTTAGGTGCAGGATTAGCTTTCCGAGAATTGACCGGAAACATTCTCTAGTAGAAGCATCACAATTGCTGGATTATTCATAAAAGGAACTGCAGCTAATAACTGCCACTACTTCCAGTAAATAGCAAAGTTGGCATTGCAAGGCTGTTTTGGTGAAAGAAACATACATCAAAC
Organism: Tamarix chinensis; assembly: GCA_030549775.1. Classification (NCBI taxonomy): domain Eukaryota; kingdom Viridiplantae; phylum Streptophyta; class Magnoliopsida; order Caryophyllales; family Tamaricaceae; genus Tamarix; species Tamarix chinensis. The sequence goes on from CM060172.1 coordinate 62,016,680, forward strand.
ACCCTCCTCCCCACCCATCCCCCACCAGAAAAAAGAAAGAATAAATGAATGAATTATGCTTCAAGGAGCAAATCTGATCAAGATTTCAAGATTGACTACAAAATGGTGGTTGTGGATGCAATTTCTGCCGAATAGTCGCAACGGGATATGCAGTGAGAGGAAGAAAAAGGGTTCATGCAGTGGTGGCATGACGATGAAGGAAAATGTTGTTGGGTGTTGGCAAGACTCATTACCCTTACAGATGAAACACCTCTTAATGATACCAACCTGTCAAATGAAGCCCACTTTCTTCTCATTGAATAATACAATGCCCCTTGATGAAAGCTAAAACTATACCCTGCCAGAAGATGATACACTAACAGCTTCAAAGCATCTATTCAATACATGCCAGATGAAGGTTACACTTACAAGCAAGTCCAAAATCCTATACAGGAACTTCTGAACAGACCTATATCTTAGCAGGCTTTGACATGAAATGCTTCATCTTTCATACAAGCCCAGCCATGCATAGCGGGTGTAAAAATTCATCACCCTCATTATTCAAGAATCATGAGCAACCATATCCATCGCATAAGCCACCCATGAAACAAGAAAACAATAACAAACCACAGCTCACATTTCAAAGGCAACAACTGGGAATCCACAAAGAAGATCCTAGGCCCTGCTCCAATCCCAACCCTGACAGAGGGTAGAGAATAATAACAGGTAGCATAGAAAATTAAGTCACGTGTTCAATACCTTGATCTTTCCATCTTGAGAGCCAGAGGCAATCATCTCCGAATCTCTGCTAAAATCAACACAGAGGACAGCATCATCATGCATCATAAATGTTTCCTGCAAAACTCATAATATCCATAAAGGCGGAAAGCAAATATAAATAAGGCATAAAATTTTCCACATGTAAATCTAATGAACATGCAAACAAAATGAAAACTCAATTCAAAGTATAAGCCAACACAGAAATTAGGTTGAAATCATCAGGTTCGTAGCTAAACATTAAACATCAATAAATTAACCAGCCAGGATTGCCACTAATGACACTCTTTGTTTTTCTTTTTTCTCTTTCATGACCAATGGAAAAATCTAGCCAAGATATCAGGCTGAGTGGCTTCAGTCCAGCAACACAAACAAGATAACACTATAAATGGAACAATTAATGGCCTCATTCATTATAAAAGAAACTCCTAACTTTTACATCGAATTCCCTCATGAACTGAGGTTGCTATACAATACCATATTGCACCACTAGCATACAAAATGACTCCAGCCAGTCAAAAGATTCAGCTAAATGCAAACAGAAATAACCATTCGTTTTTTGCGGGAAAAAAGTAAATGCAAACTGAAGAAAACGGACTACAATGAACAATAGATATACAAAATATAACTCAGAAATATGTAAGCAAACTTCTTTGTTAACCAGAAAATTTCCAGCAGAAATACAAATTGAAAATTGATTGCAATGGAGTTAACAGATGAAATAAAATTGCTAAGAAAAGAGATAAGTACCAGAAGCATATAGCATGTACAATGAGAAAATAGAACATGAAATAAATAAATAAATATATTTATAAGTAGAGAGAGAGAGAGAAGAATGCCCAACTTAATCAGGCACTCAACCACAGCAACTAGGCAACTAATAACTTGCAAACAGGTTAAGCAACTCACAAAGGCTGCACTTAGGTGGCATCGCCTCCTCGTCTTGAACATATTTTAAAGGTACAAGTAGACATAATACCGTTTCTAATATTAGATAGTGCAACACGAAATCCTTATTAAACAATTAAAAACAATAATAAAAAGAAAAATAACAGGGGCTTTTATTGCTCTTTCGAATTTTCCTCTTGCATATATAACAGGGCATGATACTCTAATGGCATATCATGAATTACGCATAGATGTTACATGCATTTTCCCTATGAGATGTCAGACTGTAGCTAGTCGAGCTCAAGCACCACTTTACTGAGGCTTAGTCAATTGACAACAATTATTCACAAAAGAAAACAAGTGTCTATACTACTCCTTGAACTTTTAAACAGATCAAACTATCCATGTGGCTTACGAAGCAGCAATACAAAAAGTCTAAAAGTAAGTCTGATAAGTATACTTTGTATAAACTTGTTTCCCAGAAGTTCTGACAGAAATTTAATTCTTAAGATTGTATAAGCATACAAGTAGCAGTTTATCTTCTAGGGAGGAGATACTTGGTCCATAAAAGGTACAAGAATACGCTTAAACTATAGAGGGCAAAAGAGCAACAACTTTGCCAAGGAAATGCTTAAATACAGGAAGGGAGAACCTTGAATATAATTTAAAGTTTTAAACAATATATAAACATTTATAAGGCACTAGAATCTTTTAAACAATATGCATATACATATACATATAAATAAATAAATATATATATATATAAAGTCAAACAACAAAAAGGTACTTACATCAGCCTGGTATTGAAGATCTTTCTTGAGCTTCCCACTTATGTGATCCCAAACCTGATTTATCCCAATCAGCAAGCAACAGCTCATGCATAAAATTTACTCAGAGGAGATAATAAATTACTTACAAGAGTATACCTCAATAAATCCATCAACAGAACAGGAGACAAGGAACTGTCCGTCTGGTGAGAATCGAGCTCCTTCTGGGTGACTTTTTTTACCAAACTACATGAGGAGATTCATCAGTAGATCAAAAAAGAAACTCTCATATACAGGTCACTAGAAGAGAAAGATTAACAGGGGCTAACCAAATATAAGTTTAGAACATTTTAACATGCCAATTATATGCACTCATTTAACCAGGATGAAGGCAATCATTGCATATAGGCAAAATACTTAATTGACTGACACAGCAGAAATGGATTTGAACGGTCACCTCACCTTAATAGTATGTGTAAGAGTGGTAGGGTACATATCTTCTACATCTTGCTTAACAGCAGCAGTTCCACGAAATAAATCAAACTGTGTACCAGGAGGGAGTAACCCTGTAATTTCCATCAAGAAATGGACAATCAGCAGAGTAGTTTTTCATCAGCATACTTTTGTTCTGCATATATATACCTAGTCTTTTCATTTTTACCAAAGGTCAAAACACCAGGAAAGCTCTGGGCAGATTTTGACTTGAAAAGCATCAATAACAAGAATGCAAAACAAAATCGCAGCCCATTGAAAGAGAAGAGAAGACCCCCCAAACAAAAGATGAAAAATAGACCTATGTTTTCACAACCATGATTGATTTTTAATAAATTGAGCATATTTCTCAATCCTACAAAAAGGAATGACCGAGGAAGAAAAGACAGGGAACTTCTACAAGTGCACTAATCTTGGCCAGTTCTCTCTCTTCATCACTAAAACTTTTTTCATATAAGCAAGACTAAATGTACAAAAGGAGTCATAAGGGTATCAATATTTGACATAAATAGATAATAACAGTGCCGACTCTGACCTTGATGCTGCTGCCACTTTAAAGCTTGGCCAATCAAAGCCATCAACCGTGAAGGTGGTACCACGGAAACTTCAGCAGCAAGAGCTGGATAACGCAACTTTGATAAGAAACAGGGTTATGAACAAAATACAGCGGAAACAGAATTTGAAAACAATACAAAGGAATCATGTTTCATGAGTTCAAAACAATGAGAAAAAAAAAATAAAGGAACCATATAAGCAGGATGGAAGCCACAGATTGAAAGAGAATATTAAATGTACACCAGATATATTTTGCAAAAGAGGATTGGACAACCAAGGTGAGAATTGGCAGAAAGACCCACATCCACAACTATCATAAACCTACAGAAGGATAGAAATGCTTAGAAATGTCTCTTTGATCAGTTTTTACACATGCATAGGGAGGTCACCATCAGAGGGAGGGGTAGGGAGACACATGAACCATTTAATACAATAATCACACAACTTGTTATGCTAAACCTGCTTTATTATATTAAGTCACATTCACAACGAAGACCCCATTTCTGCGGGGTGGGGGGACCAAATAAAATGGTCAACCCTTGTTACCTAAAGTTGAGTGGATTGAGTCAAGTCATCTAACCACCAAATCAAGCCATAATTTAAATATCGGTTCTAATACGTACTATCTGCCGATATTTATTTCAACTGCTAAGCGAAATTGGTAATATGTGACCGTTTCAAAATTTCACATATTTCTCAACAATATATCGGTTATCGGCCGATATTCGTATTTGCCGATATTTGTTGTGGTATATACACACACACACACACATATATACCACAACAAATATTGGCAAATACGAATATCGATTACCGTGACATGTAAAATATCGTTTGCAACAACTTGGCACTATGACCACAATTTTATTAGCTAATTCAAACTGCCTTTTTTATCACGGTGAATATAATCATAAGATAAAAAAAAGAATCATTTCGTCCATACACCATTATGAAACTACAAGTAGACATGCTTAGACACATTAAAACAAAACAATAGAGCAAGATGAATGAACTACTCAAGTGCTATGGAGAAATATTGTGATAACATGTGATAACATGCAAAATTTATCGAGAAATATTGTAATTCTGAAAAAGAAAATAAACAATGAAAATTCATGCCCAAACGTGAATGCCGTGGAGTACTATGCACAAGTGTTACACTGGAATGAGAATGGAAATACCAAACCCGAAGTGAGGGGAAACAAAAGGGCAAGTGCACCTCTATGCCGATGGGTCATGGGCTTTTTTCATCAAAGACAAGGTGAGTTAAATGAAGTGTACTAAGGCACATAAGGCCTCTAAGGTGGATGCCTTACTATGATTAGCTATTTTTAGGTTTTATCTATATCTATAAAAATTTAGATAACTCTCATGTAGAGAAAGGGAGTGGGGAAGATAGGTCATCAAAAGATCAACCCACAGAATTTTGAATGGAAAAGAAAGAAAGATATTTATGCAGAGCAGAAACTCTAATTAGCTTATTTAAGCAATAATGACACTTCACTTTGCCTAGGTGAACACATTTGCTTTAAGCCCAATGCCTAAACTCTAGGACCCCTTATCGCCTAGGTGCGCCTTAGGCCTTTTCAAACACCATATATACTTTAACATATGTATTAGACTCGTAAAGCAATATCTTGAGTTATAAATAATTTATAAGACGATAAAAGAAAATCATCGGGGATAAAAATAAGAAAAAAAGAAAATAATAAAAGGAAAATAAATGTCTTATTGATTGGAATAGGTGCGCACATATTATTTTTTAAAACAGGAGGAAAGCAAAGTGGGAAAGAAATGATAAAAATTAAAAAGAGAAAAAAGTTAAATAAAGCGAAGTAGAAGTGACGAACAGGAGATGTCGCAAGAAGACAAAAACATAAAACTATGTTTCAATATTAATGAAAAAGTATCACTAAATCCTTGAAATAGAAAACTAGAATAATAATTGAAATATTAAATGAAAAGTTGAATTATATAAGAAAAAATTGCATCATCATTCTATTACTTTCCTTGTGTGTTTTGATATGCGATTTATAAAATAAAAAAAAAATAATAAAATGTCACTTCTTTAATATCATGCATAGACATACAACAAATGTATGCATGCAAAAAATTTAACATCAATCATGCAATTTTTGAACAAAATATATACAAACCAAAAATAAAGGATAGAGAAAAGGAGAAAGCAAGAAACTTAATGGACTACTTGAATAGAAATATCGGTTCCTTATGTCAGCTTGAATCTACAGTGAAATTGAAACTTTGACAAAATGGCTTGACGCAATATAGCTTAAAGGACCAAGTACAAATGATGTAGAGGACAAAAAAGATTACATGAAATAATTAAATGAAGTGGCCAAGAAGCAGAAATATCAAATGTCTACGGACCCACTGTAAGGGAGATTATAAAGGACTATAGTCGCATGTCTTGTTGTTATGTTCGAATAATCAAGTTGTTGTCATGTTCTAATAATCAAGTTGACATGTAAGGTCTGACGACAGCCCACTATATTGTCTTGATCAACATAAAATTATTCATGACTGTTCTGCAAATTTAAACCCACCAATAACAGATATCATTTTTCGTGTGTCAGATTTTCCCAATCAAACCAACAAGAAATATGGCAAGACTATATGAAAATAATAATAATAATAATAATAATAATAACAATAATAATAATAAATATACATATAATAATTTATTCAACAAACTTGTAAACATAAATGTGCAAGGAAACTACAGCAAGATAAAACCTAGTCAAACCAGTAGAAGGGAGAGATGAGCAAAAACCTTGGGCAATCTGAGCACGCCGCTTTTCTTTTGTTGAATCTTGATAAGCCTGGCAAAAGAAGTGAGAGGAGTCAAAAGAAGATAAACATGCTCCCAGGCCATATATCACTGTGCTGCTAAAAATATAAATGGTATGCTGCATGGGAAATGAAATAGCGGTTGCGGTCGCAAACATAGTGGACGTAAATATTATGTTGTGTCTGTTACGGTGTATTTTGGAGTAAATATTGGTCCATATCAGATGTATATCAATGAATATTGGTGTGTCCCAGTCCACTCATTTCTCTTCCAGGCAATATCATGTGTCATCAGACTTAAAAATTGATAGCCAGTACTTGTTTCCTAGGTGTTGCACCAAAAACCATAGGTTTATGTAGCTAACATGAGAATTGGTAACAGATTAAGGTTGCAGCTCAAATCTAGCACACAAGCTCTAAGAACTAGGCATAACATTAAGCAGGTTCATGCCGAAGAATGAAGGTTAAGAAATATGTAAACTAAGTATGAAACACATGAATCCTTTTCATATTGGAATGTCCCAATTGGTGTATCTGTTTTGGATCAAAGTCTTCCATTTCCACATATGCTTGCTTTGGAAAAAGGATTGTTAAGTTTTTTTTTTTTCCAATTAAAAGATTAAATTGTAGGGGCAAATCAGAAAATTTGTTTATCACTCATTTGACTGCATTCTTAAAATACATGAATTTTTTCCTTTCAACCTATACAAAAAATCAGAATTGAACTGGATGTGGACTCCTAGACTGCAGGCAGTGTTTGAAAAGGCCTAAGGGGCACGCCTTGGCAAAGTAAGGCGCCAATATTACCAATCTAATATTGTTTTTTATTTCCCAAAATATATATTTTTTCCTCCCCAAAATTGTTACCATTTTTCCTCAACCTTTCATTCCCAACATGAGATTTAGTTATTGCATTTATAAAATAAAGCCCCAAAATAGCTAATAAGCATTTATTTCTCTACACTAAATGCATTTCTTTCCTTTTCCATTCAAAATTCCAATTATTAATCTTCCTATGGCATTTTTTCCATCTTTCCTTTCCTTCCTAATTGATCGTAGATTTTTTTAAATGAAATTAAAACCTAAAAATAGCTAGTTTTTAGTGAGGCGCGCGCTATAGAGCCTTGTGAGCCTCAACACCTTAGTGAGCCTAGTTCGCCTTGCCAATGTTGCATTGCCTAGGATGAAAAAAGCCCCAAACCCTTTTTCAAACACTATCTGCAGCACTTCAGCAAAACATCAAAATTCCATGACAGGACACACACACACACATTAAGATTTCTTACAACAAGGAAACTAAGAGCCGACAATTGGTTTCCTATCTCCTGAGCAACAAAACATCCCCCCCCCCCTCCCTCTTTCTTCCCTGCTATACAAGAAAGCAAGTCCTAAAAGTCACCTCGAGAGAGATAATCTGAGACTAATACAAAATACAATAATCTGAGAGGAAAATGATAGTCTCCATTACTAAAAGAATTTTCCGATTAAAATCACCATTCGTAGGAATATAGTACTTTGAATGAAGTTTGAGATTCAAAAGCAGTCAAACCGGGACAGCCTTTCAAACTCAATCAGAAATTTTCTACTGTCACACCATCAGATTTTTCAATAGCCACTCTACTCAATTCTCCACAATGAGACAAAAGCCCTGCTTTGCCATTAGCAAGCATTTGGCAGAATATATTAGCCTTTAGCCTATAGTGGATTTTATAAAGATGTTTAGTAATATTAGCATAGTGATGGCTGTTTAATGGATTGAATATATAAAATGACTTCAACAAAGCTAATCCTAAATAAGAAAACGCACCACTTTCAGTTTTTCTAAGGCAGCACTTTCATCCCAATGAGCTAATCCAAAATATCTTCCATAAACCTCATATTAGAGGCCAAACTTCCAATCTTCCTCTAGAACAATAAAAGCTCTTCATAACGCTCTATACCAATCAGGGAAAACAGCCTAAGGTAAAAGAACTAAATGAAAAATAAACCGTCCCTACTAAATGCTCATAAGCATACCTCAGTTCACATTAACAGAATCGACACATGCAAATATTTAGAGTTCTGTAATGCATAGCAGCATCAAAAGTTGCAAGCCAGATCATTCCAAAGGAATACTAAATCATTCTATCTGTGGAAGTTTATTCCAGAAATATATGAAAATGGCATCACCAAAAAATATTCCAAGCTCGTCCGCTAAATGACAATAATGTGAGCCCCAGCATCCAATCTCATTCAGTATGCTTCTAGATCTCATAGCTTCATGCAAGGACCTGCTTTGGAGAATATTAGACCAATCTACCCAGCACATCCCACAAACTTCCTAAGGTGCTTGCCATCACATAAATACCAAAGGTGAGATGGACCTAACAGAGAACTAAGCACCAAGCTATGCCTGTTCAAAGCTTCCACCTCATTGACTACATACCTAGTCACATGTTTTTAAAATAATGGTAATATGAAGTTCTGTACCAGATTTCACTTAATTAGAAGAGTAGCTGTCATTTGTAAACTTTGCCCTCATGAAAAAGGGGGGGGGAGTATATTTATAATCTCTTAGTTCTAATCTGAATCCCTTAGTTAGATATGAGTTGTTAAAAAGGAATCATCAAATACATACTACAAAACCTTCTCCAAGTTTGAAAGGGCTAGAACACATCTTACAGAGTGGATGAAAAAGTATCGATACAATCACATCAAGCAGGATATAAATTGGACAGAGCAAGGCGCAAGAATTGTGCATCAGAACCTCGTGTGGATCAAAGTACGTCCGCACAAGAAGATGCTCTAATCTCAAGTATCTCTCTGGCTGCTCTTGTTTCATTACACCCATCACTTGAGTTTGCCTCAAAATTGCACGAGCCGTATCCAGCTCCCGAAGCTCAATCATTTCAAGAACAATCTGCCAAAAACACATTATGGGGAATTAATTGAATAGTGCATAGCTCATGATGCCCAAAAATGTAGCCCGAGAAATTTTTTCATGCCTTTAGTCACGGCATCAACAGTAACCGAATGTAACATTTCTCAGAGGGCGGAATACCCGTGGCGTATTAAGAGCGAGTACCTGCTCGTATAAATCCTCTAATTTCTTCCTTGGAAGCTTAAGTTGGGAAACTTGAGGCAAAATGGCATCCCACCTTCCGCCATTGATATCTGCCACAAACGTTTCAATACTGTCTACTGTATTCAATGACACTTGGCACTCATTCTGCAGCGTTTGAAATGATTGGTGCAACGAATTCTCTTTGCAGAATTGAAGGACTATCTTAATCACACTGCAAGGTCATCTCCAAACAAAGAAAGAACATTAAGCCGCATTCAAAAAAAACTCTCCACATTAATACCCAAAATGAAGAACAATAATTGAATAAAAGGGATGATGCAAAAAAGCGGCGTTTTTTTATTAATTAAGGGTTGCACATACTCTCCGGCTTCGATTTCAAGGGTCGACATTGTCGCCCTCAGAACGAGGGAGGGAGGGAGGGAAGGAGGGAGGAGATAGTAGGAGATTGGAGCTTTCGCAGTGTTAGGGCTTTGCACTTCGCAGTCAATTCTGCCAGTCTTTGGTAAATCTGATCAACGGGCCGAGTCTCGGGCCTCAAGCAGTTCGGACCGGGAAGAATTACGGTCGCCACCACTCTCGAGTAGAGGTGGTAGTCAGAAGAGGCGGGTTGAGTTCGGATTTGACTAGCAGCTGGGCAGATCATTCTATGGATTATTTACGTGTTAATTATAGGTTAGATTAGATTGCTTTGAGTTATTTTATTGTTTTAATTGGGTTTATTTTAGATAATTACAGATACAAGTAGTATTTCATTAATTAATCAGTGTAGATTATTTTAGATTATCTTGATGAATCGAGTCGAGTTTGAATATAACTAGCTCATGTTTAAGTGATTTTAGATTTAGAAAAATTTGATAAGTCGATTTTAATTATAAGACCCTCATTTTTATTAAATTGAAATTTTTATTTTGAAAGTACAATATAAAAGTAAAAACAGAAAATAAGAATGTTATCACTACATCTATTATGATAAAGAAACGTGTGTGTTTACCCTACTTATGGTAGATGTATGGTTAGGTATAATAACACCTAATAACAAGAAATATAAAATATCACAAAAGGTAAAATTGTTTACATTATAAAATATTCATCCAAGGTAACAAAGTTGACTCACATCAACAAAAAAGTCCTAACATGAAACAAAATATTAGAAGCCCTACTATTTAACTCCAACTTAAGTTTTAATAATATCCACATCACTTGCACCCAAAACTATTGAAAAATAATTTATTTAGTACAAAAGTATTGAGTAAACACACCTAATTCTAAGCAAAACATACTCACATGTAATTATAAACATGTTATCATAAAACTCCTACTATCAAAGGTATCTTAATATGTTTAACCTCTAGCATGCTCAAAACACGCCATACTCACATAACACAACATAACTAACCTATATGTCAACTCAAGATAATACGTGTAACAACATACAATAATGTCAATCTATCTCAATCATTCTCAAACACCCAATAACCTACACAATAAGGGTAGTACACACTTGTAACTACCATAAACTCATAGTTACAAACACATAGGTAATGTACGGCATGCAACTACCACTACTTATAACACATAGCAACATAACAAGGGTAGTGCACGATGAGAAACTACCACATTTCATAATTATAAAACAACATGACTTATGGGGTAGTGCGCAGCAGGTAGCTACCACTGCTCATACCACAAGTAGTGCTCAATAGGCATTTGCCATTACTCTTATAATGAGTAATGCACAACACCTACCACTACTCTTATACCATCGATAGTGTACAACAAACATCTACCATTACTTGGACCATAATTAGGGATATTAAATATTTGGTCCAAATTGAAAATTTAGACCAAACCAACTAGTTGTTATGGGTTTCGATACAAGTTTTGGTCTTAAAGTAAAATAAAAAAAATGTTCCCAAATTGATTTTGGTCTAAACCGGTTTATTTTTTTGGTTTGACCCAAATTTTTATTAATATTTTACATATAAAATATATAAGTTATCAATTGTGGTCCTATATTGACCTTGGACTGGTAATTCTAGTTTGATATCCAATCCCAACTTAAAAAAAGTTCAATAATGAGTTTTTGGTCCGATACAGTTTTAGACTGGTATAAACCCATAACCATAATGTTATAGAGCTCCATGATTTAAGTACGCGTACCTTCCATATGGTTTATGAGTCTCCCTTGAGAATTAGAATTGGGCCCTTAAACTGATACAAATCTTTAAAGAGGATGAAGATAAGTGTGAAAAAGTTGAAGTTTAGGATCATTTTGGCTTGGACCTTAAAGGAGAATTCGAATATTCAAGCAAGAATTCAACAAGAACCCAATCAAGAAATCAAAGAACTCAAAAATATTCAAAGAAACCAATTTGAATATCACCAATCTAATATTATTCCAAATAGTCTTACCATGGGTATTCAGTCATAAGGAGAGAATTAACCAAGTATTTACTTGTGTTATATTTCAATATCAAATATTATCCAACATGCTACAATGATTGTTGACATCCATGCCTTATATAGGGGTTTAGGACATTGATAACTAGCACACTGGTTTAACCACATGACACACAAATGACTAACTAGCACATAACTAGTATTATAATGTATTTATTTCCTAGATAATGCATGGATCAACAAGACTATTACAAACAAAGTAAGCTAAGATTACATGAAAAAAAATTGCAATAATCCTAATCAAAATAATAATGCTAACTTTGAAAGGTTGACTAGGTCTTCTTGACTTTGACTTTTATGCACAACATAGCTTGCAACATCTGAAAATCTTAAGTATATTGACTTCTCATATGATTTGATCATTTTCCTACAAATATGCCACATACCTACAAGAATAACTTAAGGCAATATCATTAAAGTTAGTGAAATAATTATCATCAAAGATAAGTAATGTAACTGGCTCCAAAAATAAGTATGTCAAATCAATACCTTGAGAATCATCTTTTTATGCACCTGCATCATAAACCTAAATGTCAATCTTTGCACTTGAGGGATAATCTGAGGCACTTCTAAGTTCTCTAGTTAAAGAAGACACGACAATCAACTAGTCATAAAAGGCTAAGGTTAGACAACAAAGCAATCTCTTTTCTAGATCAATTTTTTTATTGAAATAATTAGAATATTCTCTTAGTATATAATAACTCAATACGTGATTACAATATCCACACATAATATTTAACTAATATTCTCAACAATTCTTAACCACAGAGGTTACATCATCTCTCAACAATGAAAGGCTGAAGATTTTACCAACTAGTCAAACCTCTATTCTTAATTACTATTTTTTAATTTACTCTCTCAGATGTAACTATTCAAGGTCATCATAGGATCAAGTAAAAATTTTATAAGGTCGTCCTACCCTCATGTTACTCAACACTTGGTTGAAATAATCTACTAAAACATAGCTAAAACAATCACGTTATTAAAAATTACAACGTTAAGCCTAAAAACCTCATAAGGGTGAACAGACAAAAACTCAGATATAATAGGCTTATATATCATAAAATAAGGTTGCATACTAACTTTAGAAAAATCACTATTTATAAAAAATGTATTCATCAGTAACGAAAAATATCGTTTTATATTGAGAAGATTAATATTAAAAATTAAAAATATTGTATTAACAAAAATTATTACTCACTGATGTTATTCACACTCAGTTACTATTTATAACGGTCAAAGGTTATGTTCAATCTTTGACTCTAAATCATACTAAAAGCCTTTTTAGGGTAAATATGTCACTATACACTTAATTAACTCAAAATGTAATTAATCTCAAATTAAAACCTACTTGAGTTACTTATTGCACAAATAGCTAATAAAATTTTGAATGTTATCAAGAATAGGAAGAACTTAATGAATAACACCTAAATCTTCAAATTATTCAATCATAATTTAAAGCTTCAACATATGCTCAAATGAAGCATATTAGATATCTAAATTAATCTAAAAATTTACAAGGATTATCATGGTATCATTAGATTCAAATAACAATAATAATAGCTGCCAAAAATCCTCTAAAACCAAATATAGCAAACCAAAAGCCCCAAAGCATGATAATAGTCAATTATTTATAAAACATACCAAACAACACCAAATCATAACATTTTATTTATCAAATTCATCCTAAAATATCAAGGATCATCTTGATACGCTTAGATTTAACTAAAAACCTATGAATCACATATTATAACCAAAAGGCCAAATCACCACCATCATACCTAAACATGCTTAGACTCGAAAAAAAATATATAACACAAATAAATTTTATTTAATTAGTATTTGGGAGGTTCAACTTTAATTTGCAAGATTTAACACTAAAAAAAGAGCATAATACAACCTGGAACAATCCCACAAAAAAAATCAGAGAAACAAGCTCATAAAAATCATTATAAATGAGAGAAGATTGAAGATGAATGATTAAGGAATGATCCTTAAAGTTTGAAGAATGATCAAGCTTCAAAATTTAATGGGTAATGGACACGAAAGCCACAATAAATTGAGGGAGAAAGGTTTCGGTGAAGGGAATAAATGGGAGGAAAAAAACAACTAAGTTGAGCTAAGGTTACAAGACTTAAGACTTAATTTAATGGTGTAAGGGGAAACTAAAACCAACTTGGCTACAACTTGCACCAAGGAGGCTCCCCATGGAAGGGGAAATAAGGAGTGCCTCTCATTGAGCTACATCACAAATGAAATAGGTGGAGGAGAAAGGTTGTGAGAATATGTAGCTAACTTAATATATTCACGCACAAATATCTATCATAAAATACAATACCAAGGAAAAGCCACAATTCATAAGGCTAAAATAGTTTCTCATCCATACTAAAAAAATATTTAAAGGTTAGTGTAACACTCCAAAATTCACTACTTTTTTTTTTTGAAAGCGGAAGTAATTAAAATAGAAACACTTAAAACCTGTGAATTCTGGGAATGTTACCGCCACACTTAGTACCAGATCGGTTCTCTCAAACCATTCCAGTACCAAGTGCTAAGGCTAAAGAAAAGATTTACGTTAAATTCAAATTAACAATTCATAAAAGGATTCGAAAGATCATACACAAAATCAGAGTACGAGAAATTAAGAGTTAATTACAATATCCTTGAAGTTTCAAATAACACTTGTAACTTCCAAATAGAAATACATTTAAACCAGATAAAACCCGATGGGTCAAATTCCGGATTGCCTACTCACTCAAATCAGACCTGCCACCCCAAAATAGTCTCTGATCTTAAACCTGCACAAGAGGTCTGCTCCCCACCATCAGTGGATCATCACAGGACCCATCAACCAAGGTAGTATCAGTACGGGTCCAATACTAAGTAAGGTGACTTGATCACTAAGGCCAACACATAAATACATAAATCATGCAGGACGTAAAAGAGCATATTCATAAATACATAAGATCAACCAGGTAAAAGTACAAAGGCCCAATAATCCGGATTAATCATTTAATTGATCTCTTATCAGAATTCAATTCACGCCATGCCTTTTATCAATCCATGCGAGTACGGAAGCCCCCACTATTATAGCCGGTGGATCGGAGGCACATAGGGTATCATACCCTAACCACTATTATAGCCGGTGGATCGGAGACACATAGGACTACGCGTCCTAACCACTATTCCTAACCGGTGGATCGGTTGGCTCCGGCTCGTATGGTATTCCACTGTAAGTAATTAGTATCTTTTAAGCATTTCAGCAAAACTCAGGTTTGTGTTTGTTGAGCTCGGGAACCCCCACTATTATAACCGGTGGATCGGTGACACATAGGACATCATGTCCTAACCACTATTATAACCGGTGGATCGGTCGCACATAGGGTAAAAACCCTAACCACTATTCCGAACCGGTGGATCGGTTGGTCCCGTCTCAACGATCTTCCTCTTTAGATAATTAATGTTTTAAGTATCTTATTCAAAGGCTTTCACCCTAGACATGCATAAATCATCACACATAACAAATCATAAAATTCCACCATCATAATTACACTTTATCACCACATACACATGATAACACCAAAAACCCTAATCAGCCACCATATACCTTAATTAACCACAACAAACCATAATTCAGTCTCCTCCATACCCTTAATTTGCCCCACGTACTATCTTTCATCCCAAGTGCTCAAACACCCAAACAACACTTACATTACATTCCTTACATCCCAAATTAACTTTCCATACGTAAATTTAATACACATGCAGACATTAATCTCCCCATGCAAACCTTTGAACCGTTTTCATGCAAACCCTAAAATTCCACGTGAAACCCTAAATTCAACCATGTAAACCCTAATACCACCATTCAATCATCAATGCCATCATGTAAACCCTAATACCACCATAAAACTATAAATACCACCATACAAACCATGATTTCGTCATACAAAACCCTAAATTCAAACCATATAAGACCCAAAGATTTGTCCATACCAACCCTAAATTCAAACCATAAAGATTCTTCCATACCAAACCATAAATTCAAACCATAAAGATTCATCCATACCAACCTTACATTCGTATCATATAAAACCCAAAGATTTGTCCTCATAATACAATTGATTAGATTCTCCCCTTTCATAACCATAAATTAGATTCTCCCATACAAGACCATAAGTTAGATTCTTCCACATAAAATCATAAATTAGAATCTCCCAAGTAAAACCATAAATTGGATTCCTCCAACAAATCGTAAATTAGATTCTCCCAATCAAATCATAAATTAGATTCTCCCATATAATATCATAAATTACATTCTCCCAAATAACATCATAAATTAGATTATCCCAAACAAACCATAAATTCAATTCTCCCATATAACATCATAAATTACATTCTCCCAATTAGAACCATATATTATATTCTCCGCATAAAACCATGAATTATATTCTTCCACACATAAAATCATACATTGGATTATTCCTTATAAAACCATAAAATTAGGTTAACTCACTTCCCTTAATCAAATTCTTTCCCCATCCTCCTTTTTCATCCTTCCTCTCACACAAACCACATCGAATTCCTCATATACACAACACATATCATTATACATAATTAATACACATACCATGTACAACATTCTTCAACTCCAAGTCATACCACATATAAAATATTTAATAATAATAAACAATAGATACATAACATGCGAAACACATAATATACATAAGCACATAAAAGGCCTTAGCACTCCTTACCTAAAATGACACCGGTCTTGGAGCACACTCCTACGCCTCCTTAGGGTTTTGACCAAATAACAACTTACTAATACAAATAACATTAATAAAATTCTAACTTTGATAAAGATATAGAAATAACAGAAATATTATAAAGGTTGATAATATAGGGTTAAATACTTTACCCTAATAATAATAATGATACTAAAATAATATCAATGAGAATATAAATAAGAATAATAATAATACCAATAATAATAACAATAAAAAGGACATTATTCAAAAATAAGGTGAAATAAATGCTTCGGCCCCTTTTCCAAGATAATACTAATAATAAAATAAATAATCAAATTTAGTAGTAGTAATAATAATAATAATAATAATAAATTTAGTAGTATTAGTAGTAGTAATAACAATATATATATATACTTATAATATAAAAGGAAATAGTGCTAAAAACGATAATATATTAGTAATAATGTTAAAATGCTAATAATAGTAATAAAAGGAAAAAGCTGCGAGGCTTAATTAAAAATTTAGGTTTCTACGCCTCCTGAAATAATTACACTATTAAATAATTAATTACACTAATAATAATAATATTAATTATATTATTAATAATAATAGTAAACATTTACTAATTCTATTAAATAACTAAAATTCGAGAATAATAGTTTTTCTAACTCAAGAATACTCCCAAACCTGTAAAAAAGATTTAACCATTAGATTACAGTTGATAAAAATAATAATGATAATAATAATAATAATAATTAGAATTGAATTAACATTAAAAATTAGGATAAAAGCATAATAATTATCAATAAATCGAAAGTAAGTGTTTAAAAGGTCTAGGGTTTCACCTTGAGTTGAAAGATGAAGGTGGCACCGGCGATGGTTCCCAGAGGTGGCCGAAAAATGGGTCTAAGGGGGCCAAAAATTAGGAAAATGGATGATGGAGAGGAAGAAAATTAAAATAATTATATGGGGCTGTAGAGGATAATTAGTAGGAGTTAATGGTTGGTTTGGAAGGTGTTAGAAGCGGCGCATGTGGTGGTGGAAGGTGGTTCAACGTCTCGGGGTGAAATTTTCTGTCGAAGCAACTAACCAACGTTGTGCAATTATGGAGGCTTGTAAAAGATGAATCGAAGGTTGTGGTTAGTTTAGTTAATTAGGGGGTATTGCAGGGAAGAGATTGGTAGCAAGAGGAGGTGTTGAAGTTGGCTCGGGAAGGAGATAATGGCGTCTGATGGGGCGGTGGCGGGCAGATCTCTCTTAGGGTTTTCGAGAAGAAGAAGTCTCGAAAACATCCACCATTAGGCTATTTATAGAGTTTATATGGGTTATTAGGGTTTTGGAGGTTGGCAAGATGGGTTTGGGTGATAGGTTTTGGGTGGCCGGCGACTGCTTGGGTTGGGTCGAAGGTTCGAGAAGTAATAGAGAGGGAACGAGTGAGAGTTGAGGATAATTGATCATGCCAAGCTCATGTGTGGGTCTAGAGGGAGAAAAAGAGATGTGACTCGGCCGGTCAGAGTCCTCGTAGCCGGCGCCGCCATTTTCGGGGGCGGAAGCTACAGGCTGCGTCGACGGAGGAGAGGGGAGGAAGAAGGAAGGAGGAGGGGGCTGGTCCGGTTCGTGGGGAAGAAAGAAAGAAAAAGGGAGGAAGACCGGCGGTTCGGGCGTGACGAGGGTGCGTTAAATGAAACGCGGAGTGTAGGGCGGAATAAATGATAAAACACACCGTTGAGAAGCGAGCCAAAACAGGGCAGCTGCGCGGCTGGGCCGAAGGAAGAAGAAGAGGAAGATTGGGCCGCCGGCTGGCCCAGTTCGGGGAGAAGAAGGAAAAGAAAAAGAAAAGAAGAAGAAAAAGAAAAAGAAAAAGGGATAAATAAAAATAGTGGGTTGGATCAATTAAATTAATTAGAATATTTGGGATATTTAAAAATAATATATTTAAATAAAATAATCTTTAAATCCCTTTTTAAGCTAAATTAGGATTTTTAAAATATTTTCCATAATTTCCATTTTAATTAGTAAAACACACTAAATTTCTCCAATTAATTTATTTATAAAATTATAATTAAATTAAAACTATTTTCTCATTCTTATTTTAAATAAAATAATTTAATTAATTAATTTTCAAAATAAAATGCTTAATTAGCTAAAATACCCAAATTATCTTCTAATAAAAATACTTATAAATTTCTTCTTAATTTGCCCTAATTAATTCAAAATAATTTATTTAAATAATTCTTATAATAAATATCCTTTAAATGTAGTTTATAAAATTAGAAATTTTCGGGGCATTTCAGTTAGGATCAAGTCCTATAAGATTAGGATAATATTTAAGGAATAAAAGTGTGATTTGGTGACTTTTACCATACATAAGTATATGAATTATTCTAAAATGATATAAATACCAATAGAATATTTTTGGATAATATTTAGATTAATAATACTAAAATAATATGATCCTTAAAAGTTAGTGAACTTTAGATAACCATAAAAGGGCTTAATATGGCTTAAAACACATAATTAAAGTATACCAGAATGATACATAATTCCTTTTTTACCAACAACTTTGTTTGGCATATTAAAAGAACATGGGAAACTCAAAAGAATGTGAGGATCTCAAATATATACATGAAAGAATAATCTAGAAAAGTTTGCATTCCAAAAGTGGCTTAGAAGTCTCACGGAACACAAAATCGTAAGAAAGGATAATGAGTTATAAACAAAATGTTTCAAAAATGCTAATAGGGTTTCAAAACTCAATAAATATGTGATAAATTACCAAACTAAGGAATCTCCACCAATACCAATTATAAATAACTCAGGTTACCCAAAATAAGAGGGTATTACATCGGGTCGGATTTAGGTTAACTTGATAGATCAAGCCTTTTGGGTTTTAATGGGCCGAGTCGGATTAGTTTTGGACCGAGTTGATCTAGGATTATATCACTTTGGATTTAGGTCAAACTAGATATTGACTACCAAAATTAATACAACTCATTAATCTCGTAAGACGGTATAAGTTTGACTTTATGTAAGCATGTAATAAAAGAATATGGTATTAATTGTTAATTGTTTATAATTATGACTTTTTAATGTTGTATTTTTATGAGAAAAAATTATAAAATAAAAATATTGTTGGTGAATAAGTATGTCCACAGTAAGAAAATAAGTAAAATTTATTAAATAATATATTTTAAAAAACTCTAAATAAATATTAAAATATGTGCATTTTTATTATTATCATAACCAGTTAATATCGAATTTGATATTGTATATTTAGGTTGATATCGAGTCGGGATGATATCGAGTCAGACTAATGTTTGGTTAACACCGGATTGTATTGTTGTTGGATTTTAGTTTAGATTGGGTTACTAGTTGGGGTTAGGTCACGTTAATTATATTCGAATCAACATCAGGTTGGGTTGATGAATTTCTTAGGTTATGCCGGATTAGGTTTTGCACATATCAAATCAATTTTTACCAACTATATTTCTTGAACATGTATGAGTGTTGTACAACTACTGAAACAAAAAATGTGAATAAAAAAATGGAAAAACAATAAATTTTTAAACTAAAAACTATATTTTGGAAAATTAAGGATATAGAAATCATAACATAACAAATATATTTTTTTTAAGAGAATTCCTAATTAAAAATAGTTTTTATTCATATATGTTAAAAATTACTATTGCATACATGGAGGAGAGGAACAAAACCAATAGAGAAATATAATTGTAGTACAAAGAAACAACAAATTTTAAAAATACAAATATTATTTATATGTATTGAAAAAATGAGAACTAAAAGAGAATATCAAAAAATATTTTCACAATTTGATATAAAAAATATTGGATCAATTAAGATTTTGTGTAACACAACACAAACTTCAATTAGAACTGTATGTATTATTAAACTTAAATAAATATAAGATCAATGTTTTTTGGTTAGGAAATAATGTTATTATTTTTCAAATTTAGAAATTTCCAAAAAATATATATTATTGTTAGAGTTTCTTTATAATTTATTAAAATAACTATTATTTTATATTTATATTAAAAAAATTATAATATATATGAATTATTATTTATACAATATATTATACCTCTATTTACATTTTTTAACTAATTATGCTTACTTACAAAATAACTTTTATTTATAGTTTCTTTTACAATATAATTTTTGTCGCATGTTTCCTATAATATATAATTATCATTTTTTAGTATTTTTCTCAAAATATCACATTTTCTCTTATATTTTATTTACATTATAAGATAATCGAACAAATTATAGATGACTACAAAATTAAAATATCTTAATAAAAACACTAAAAGACTATAAAAGTTGTAAAATTATTTAAAATTTCTTGAGGCTAATCACTAGAATCTTGAAAATGTTAAAAAATCCAAAAAAAAAACACTATGAAATGTCTTAGTAATTTAAATTTTAAAGATTTAAATATATAATTTTTTTAAAAAAATTTATAAAAAGTTTAAAGGGTCAAAGAATTCACTAAAATTACACAAGTGTTTTATTGAATATTAGATATATATTTTTTTAAATAATACTTTTAATGATTTTTTTCACATAATTTGAAATTATATACTTTTTATAATGAATCTTTATTTTTTAATTTAAAGAATATTAAATAAAGCTTTTGAATTATTTCAAATTTTGTAATTGAAAAATTATGGATCTTTTTACTTTTTTTTAGTAATTTTATAAAAATGGAATTGTTTAGAGATTTTTATAAATTTGTTTCTATTTATTTTTCATATTAGGATATTTTAATTGTTAGAATATTTTTAATTATATTAAATTAGTTTATTTTTAGATAAATTAATTGAGACATAATAGTTGTGGATAAAGGTGTACACAAATTAATTAAGATTGAACAACCATATCACACTGATCGAAAATTTTTACCAACATTTTTGTTCTTGTCAAGGGTATAATTTTGGTCCATATCTAGATTTAGGTCTACCCCAAATTAGTATAATCTTTCGGCTCTTAAAAACTTTACCATTTTACTAAAATGATATATATTTTAACACAATATATATTTAGGAACTTTGGTCTAGTTAGATCCAATATTTGTTTTATCCATCAAATTATGAACTTTTAACAATCTTTTATCCTTAACTAGATCTTGTTTTGATTTTGGATTAGTACACACCGCTACTTTGTGGATTGTTTGAACTTCTAGTTAAAATTTTAAGGCAGATTCTAGAGATCGGGTTTATAAAATAGAGAGAACTACTACTAAGAATGTCATGGGAACATTTAGCATTTCCTTAAGGTACTCTACTGCTTAAATCGATAATATATGAATAACATAATTAAATATTAAAAAATATACATGACATGAGTGTTTTGTGTCATAGGAATACTAAAGTAAAGCCAACTTAATGGGCAGAATGATGGTCCTAAGGTGGAGGTGAGACATTTTTGTGAATTGAATGGTTGATCTTCGAGGTCGATAATTGAGTGGAATGATGTGAAGTTGGACATTTGTGAGTTGTGGACTTGTGTATAATGATAATGTAGGGTGACAACCTTCTATTTACAAAGGAATCCAAGGGCCTTAAGGTGCTTGTATATGATGAAATAGGTCAAGATAGTTGGTCCTTCTCTCCGGCTGATGACCTTGAAGGTGGTTGTGTAGTAATATTGCTTAACTCATTGAGGAAATAGTTTCACATTTGAGTGTTGTAGCCAACCTAATTAATGTATGTTTGAAGGAGTGGTGGTTGTTGGTTGTTAATAATTGTTGTTAGTATTTTACCTTATTTAAAAATTAAATTTATGAAAACAAGTAAGATTTTTAAAAAGTTGTAATTAAAAAGTAGTTGTTTGAGTCTAAAATGATTGTTCAAATATACACTTACTCGAGCCTCATACTATTTTGCTGCCATTGAGTTATGGACAAAGGCAATCTTCAAGTTGGATTGAGGCTATTTGGATGTGGCAATTTGCATCCTACATACCTATACATCAAGCATTGAGCATTTGGGTGATGCCATAGAACATTTTATTGGTGCCATTATTATTTTTTATAAAGCTTTAAAATTAATTATCTTTAATTTAGATGATTTTAGATATATACCAAAATTATTCCCATAAATTTTCCTATAAATAGGCTCTAATCATATTGATATATTTTAGATGAAAAAAAATATATACATATATGTATATAGATATACACATCTTACAATAATCCACATACTTTCAATGAAATGCACATATTTCACTATATATATATATATATATTGGTAATTAATAAACTTTTCATTAAAACCAAAAGGAGCAGTTAAAACAAACGATTGTGGAGTATACATAGTAATCTACTTTATTCAAGATTAGACTATACAGCTTAGCTCTAGTAATAATATTAAGTCTAATATGAATGTATTTAATCAGTTGTCACATAATCCTCTAGAAGTGCATAACCTTACTTTGGAACACAAATGCATTTCTTAATATCCAAATTCTATAGAGTAGTGAAGCCACAACTGTAACACCTCTAAAATTCACTACTAAAAAAAATTATTTTATTTAAAAATTAGCAGAAGCAAAAACCATAAATTTCGGGGATGTTACCACCATACTTAGTACCAGATCAGTTTCCTCCTATCGTTCCAGTACCAAGTGCTAAGGCTAAAAAGAACATAATACAATTTACTCAAATTCAACTTCCATTCAAATCATAGTAGCGCGGTAAAGACATTACAAAAGATAAAAACCCACTATTAGTGGTTATAAAAGTAAAATCATTTTATACAAGAAAATAGAAGGTTAAAAGATAAACCTTAAAATCTTCCCGAACAATCCTTACGCTCTTACTTGATAATAGCTTGGATAGCACTCGCAATGAACCTGCAAGGGACATTTCCCATTGAATAGGCAGGAGCCCACAAACGGAATCCTTTAATACCATGGTATTGAGTAACTCTTTATACTAAACTGAAGCCAAGTTCTGCATGCAACACATTATACTCAAACGATGTAAAAATGATAACATACACTAGCCTAGGGAAAATCACAATCAACATAAGGACTAATACACAATGCAACACCACATACAATAGAAAATGCATAACACAAAGTCCATGTACTTAGCAACTCCATCACATACCAAGAAAGGGACAAACACCAAAGCTAAACTTATACTATATCAATGGATCATAAACGTGAATTCAATACTTTTGGTTATAAGCCATTTATTTAAACATTATTTAACATCATCCCTCAAATTATATCCATGTGAGTGTGGGAACCCCGCTATTATAGCCGGTGGATTGGAAACACCCAGGGCAGAACGCTCCTGACCACTATTATTCGTTGGTGTATCGGTCTCCACGGCACCTTACACCTGGCCACTATTCTTGCCTGTGGATCAGCCTGGCCCCGACTCGTATGGTGTTCCACTATAAGTGATTAGTATCTTCCCATAATTCATTATCAACCAATATTTGATTTATTGAGCTCTGGATCCCTCGCTATTATAGCTAGTGGATCGGAAACACCCAGAGTAGAATGCACCCAGCCACTGTTTTTTGCTGGTGGATAAGTCTTCAGGGCATCTTACACCTAGCCACTATTTTTGTTAGTAGATCGGTCTAGGCCTGGTTCAATAATCTTTCGCTTTACATTATTAGTATTTTACATTTATTTAACACAATAGGTCCATTTATTTAATTCGAGGGGGAGGTCACGAACCCAGAGACACAAAGGCATACCGGTCATAGAATCAAGTATTCTATATCAAGGATCATGGCACACATAAAAACCTAACATGTACCTCTAACACATCCAACACACATTTCCATGTATACTTAACAACCTAGGCACCTCTTACATAACTATGAAATCAACAACACATCATACCCGTAATCACCTATTCAACCCTATACCATGCATTATCCTTATGACATTTACCGATTTACCAAAAATACCCTTATCCTTATAATATACATGGATATACTTAAACTGTTAAACAAGTGTTACTAAGGCCATAAACCCTTATTCTATTATTTAATATCCCTTATGTCTTATTATGGATGCTTATTTAATCCATTGTCATGTTATATGCAATTTACCGATTTACCCCTTCATCCTTACAAAATTACTAAAGTACCCCTGATTTGTAAAGTTACCAAGTTATCCTTCTAGTTGGTTAGATTACCAAATTGCCCTCTATACTTATTAAAATTATCAAATTGTCTTTAAGTTTATTAAATTACCAAATTACCCTTCATACTTCTTACATTTACCAAATTACCCTTTTTGATTAGTTAAATTACCAAGATTGCCCTTCACACTTATTAAAACTACCAAGTTACCCTTTTAGTTTGTTAAATTACTAAATTACCCTTTATACTTATCAAAATTACCAAATTTCCCTTTTGGTTAGTTAAATTACCAAATTACCCTTCGTACTGATCAAAATTACCAAATTTCCCTTTTGGTTAGTTAAATTACCAAATTGCCCTTTGTACTTATTAAAATTACCAAATTCCTCTTTTGGTTAGTTAAATTACCAAATTGCCCTTCACACTTATTGAAATTTTCAAATTACCCTTTTTATGCTAAATTTACTAAAATACCCTTACCACATAAAACATTAATATCCATGGTCCATATACATCATTTGACACCACAAACTATTATTATTTATTGTTAATACTCATTATCACCTACTACACATACTTATTTAGGCTATACCTTTTGTACAATAAAATTTACTAAAATACCCCTAAGGCTCATATTAACATAATCTATGCAACAAATGTCCACATTAATTTATCATGTCATATACATGTATTTAACATTATCATTAACAATAAGGCTCCTCTCTTAAACATCATTTCTACATATGACACATAAATTAACATGCTTTTCATTTCAACAAGCAATAGATGCTATAAGTCATGATACACTTAACATCATATAACATGCACATCGTGTTAAAAACCCTAATGTGCTAGCATACATATATGCACACATTTTAGAAGGTTATAATGGTTACCTTATTTCTAGCAATAATTAGACCTTACCGATACCCTAGATAAAGGTTTGAGCTTTGATTAGTAAAACTTAATGCCTAAAAATAATATAAAAAATTAGCATATTAGTGATGGAAAATTAAAACAATAAATTTTTATCCAAAAGCTTAATTAATATATACTAATACTAACTATTTTTATACCTCAAAAATTAACCAAATTTGCTTAAAATAAGTAGCAGGACTCATGCTGCATGCACTAAACAAGGGAGAATAAGGGGTCGAAGGGGGATGGAAGAAAAAGGGAGAAGGTTAGTTCGGTTAAGGGTTTTGGGGTTGGGTTGAGAGCTTGTGGAGGGGAGTGAGGGTGGTGGCTGGGTGTAGGGAGGGAGTAGGGGTGTAGGTGGCGGTTGGCGGTTGAAGGTTGGTGGCTCAAGGCGGCGGAGATGACAGTCGCAGAGCTAGGGATATGGATGCAAGGATGGGCGAAGAAGAAGAAGGAAAGGAAAAGAAGAGAAAAAGGGAGGGGGCTGTTGGGGATTTTTGGCCAAGATAAGGTAGGGGAGGTGCTAGGGAGTTGATGGATGGTTGTGGCGGCGACAGAAGAGGGGGAATGGTATCGCATTGTGGTGGTGTAGGGTGGAGGCCGAGAAGGGGAAATAAAAAGAAAGGAGGGGAAAGGTGGCTACAATGGCGAGTGGGGTTATTAGGTGGTGTAGGGAGGTTGCAGGGGGTTCCAGGAGGTGGCTGTGTTGGTCAGCTGAGTGGCAACAATTGTGGTTGGAGGCGGCGAAGCAAAAATAGGGAAGGAGGAGAAGAGGGGAAGAAGGGAGAAAAGAGGGGAGGTATGTAGGGAATTGAGGGAGGTCAAAAATGGGCAAAGAAAGAGGAGATGAGGAGAAGAAAAGGAAGAGGGAAAAAAGGCAAGCGTGGCTAGGTTAGGTGGCTACAAGTTGTAGGGGGGTCAGGTGTGCAGGGTGGCAGGAAGGAAAAGAATAAGAGGGAAAAAGGGGGTATGCGAGGGATTTGTGTGGCCGAAAATGAAAGGAAAGGGATGGGGAAGAGAGGGAGTGAGCAGGTCACGATGGCTGCCATGGTAGGTGCAAAGGAGGGGGTTTGCAAGCTTTGTAGGAGGCATAGCTTCGACATAGGGGGGAGAAAGAAGGAAGAAGGAAGGAGAAGGGGCTGACAGGCCAGTTGGGCGAGGAAGAAAGAAAGAAGGTGGGTCGGCCCTACATGCGAGGGAGAGGAAGAAAAAAAGAAGAAGCTGCGATGGGCCAACCGGGGAAGGAAAGAAAAAAACGAAGAAGGAGATGGGCTGGGCTGGACAGGTGCAGGGGAGAAGAGGAGAGAAAGAAGGGCCAACGACCTAGCGAGGAGGAGACAGGTAGGGTGCCCCGAAGGGAGGAAAGAAGAAAAGGAAAAAGGAGGAAAAGAAAAAGGAAGGAAAAGGAGAAAGAAAAAGGGAAAGGGGGAACAATAAAATTAAAATAAATTTTAAAATAAGGGTATTTAATTATTTAGATAGATAAATTAATTTATTTAAAATTTAAAATATTAACTTAAGAGGGTAATTTTAGTAAAATATGGGTTTGGAAAATTATTTAAATAAAATAAGTATGATAAAATAACAAAATATTTACTTTAATTAATTTAAAATTTAAATTATTCCAAATGAGGATTAATTATTAAATTCTAGGTTTTAAAATTTTGGGGTATTATAATAACAGCTCTCATTATGCATTGTACTCCCCTCCTTTTTCTAGCTGTTTTGCAAAGCTATATCTTGCATTGAATCCAAGTAATTGGGGAGGTAGTAAGGTGCAACCAGTTCCTTAGTTTCAACTAGAAATGTTGAGCTAGAGGGCATTAAAATAGTAAATGATCTAAGTCTTCTTTGGTAGATCCACATATCAAACAAATGGGATTTTTAATAACTCCCCATTCAACGAGCCTATCCTTAGTCATTAAAGCATGATGGCAGATCATTCAACTAATTATTTTGTGTTCAAATTCTCCATTATGTTGCCATACAAATAAAACCCAAGATTTATTCTCAGATCTAGGTCGAAGAAGGTCATACATAACTTGGATTTTTTAGTTTCCTCTAGAGATACAAGGCTAACGTATCAAATATGGTAGGAGAGTATCTCGAAGGCTAAGAAGTTTCTTGAAAATCCAAGAATAATTACATTATTCTAAATATAAATACACATATTTAAGAACATAAATATACATCCTTATTTATACAAGTTAAAGGGAGAAATACATATGTTTGAAAATAAAAACACATCTTACAAGATAAAAATGTACACTCTCTAGAAAAACACGCATCTTTATTTATACAAATGCATAGAAAACAAATATTCATATCTTAAAATAAATACTCATCGTACAATACTACAATACATATTCTAGTAGAAAGATACAAATCTTTTCATTTATAAAATGTAATAGATGAATTTATATTTTAAAAATAAATACATATTTTACATGAGAAAAATGCAATTGTTGTAAGATAATAATACGTATTTTTTTGCGACAAAATATACAAATTTTAGAAGAATGCACAAACTTCCCACAAAATGTACGTCTTCCATTTTATAGTCTAACATATTATAGGATGTGTAAAAATACACACATATATATATACAAGGACCAATACACATATTAATTTCAATTTGTGTTTAGATTCATCTAGCGTCTTTTTATCAAATATCTGAGACTAATCTATGAATGGCTATTCATTGAAGTTGATCTTGTTTGGGATATTGGGGTGTATAATCAAATGACCATAGAGTTGGTGTCAAATTTTTCTGGTGCTTAATAAAATGGAGTGTTCTATATTCATTAGTTATCAATCTATATGAATATGATTATTTTGTGTCACATAAGACCTATTTGTTAAAAAGAATTTTATTTTTGTACTTTATATTTGTATGTCATAGAGGACTAACCTACCCTTTTTATTTATTCCATTAGATCTTGGTTTTTATAGGTATATGAAAGGTCACATATGTGACATATTATAACACTCCAAAAATTTACTACTGAAAATTTTCGTTTTGTTTAACATTTAGCGAAAGTAAAAACCATAAATTTTGGGGATGTTACCACCAAACTTAGTACCAGACTGGTTTTCTCTTACCGTTCTGGTACTAAGTTCTAAGGCTAAAAAGGAACATATCACATTTTGCACAAATTTAAACTTTCATTTAAATCAGAGTAGTGCATTAAATTTGTTACAAGAGGTAAAACCCACTATTAGTGCTTACAAGAATAAAATCATTTTAAACAAGGAAATAGAAGGTTAAAAGAGAAACCCTGAAATCTTCTCGGACAATCCTTAAGCTCTTACTCGATAATAGTTTGAATAGCACCCGCAAAGAACCTGCTTCCCATTGAATAGGTAGGAGCCCACAAATGAAACCCTTCAGTACTATGGTACTAAGTAACCCTTTATACCAAATTAAAAGACGGGGCCCACATACAACACATCATACTTAAACAATGTAAAAATGATAACATACGTGATCTTAGGGAAAATCACAATCAACATAAGCTAATACACAATGCAAAACCACATACAATAGGAAATACATAACACAAAGTCCATGTACTTAGCAACTCTATCACATACCAAGAAAGGGACAAACACCAAAGCTAAACTTATACTATATCAATGGATCATAAACGTGAATTTAATACTTTCGGTTATAAGCCATTTATTTAAACATTATTTAACATCATCCCTCGAATTATATCTATGTGAGTGTGAGAATCCCACTATTATAGTCGGTGGACCGAAAACACCCAAGGCAGAATGCACTTGTCCACTATTATTCGTCGGTGGATCGATCTCTTTGGCACCCTACACCTAGCCACTATTCTTGCTGGTGGATTGGTCTGGGCCCAACTCGCATGGTGTTCCACTATAAGTGATTAGTATCTTTGCATAATTCATTATCTTCCAAGGTTTGATTTATTGAACTCGAGATCCCCCACTATTATAGCTAGTGGATCGGAAACACCCAGGGCAAAACACATCTGGCCACAATTATTAGCCGGTGGATCGGACTCTAGGGCATCTTACACCTGGCCACTATTTTTACCAATAGATCGGTCCGAGTCCGACTCAATAATCTTTCACTTTACATGATTAGTATTTTACATTTATTTAACACAACAAGTCCATTTATTTAACTCGAGGGGGAGGTCACGAATCTAGAAACAAAAAGATACCGACCATAGAATCAGGTATTCTATATCAAGGATCATGACACACACAAAACCCTAATATGTACCTCTAACATATCCAACACACATTTCCATCCATAATTAACAACACAAGCACCTCTTGCATGACTATAAAATCAATAGCACATCATACCCGTAATCATCCATTCAACCCTATACCGTGCATTATCCTTATAATATTTACTAATTTACCAAAATACCCTTATTTTTTATAATATACATGGTCATGCTTAAACAAGTATTACTAAGGCCATAAACCCTTATTCTATTATCATGCCAAATTACCAAAATACCCTTTTACTTATTACCTTACCATTTTACCTCTTTTTACTCACAAAATTACTAAGTTACACTTCTTTTATGCTAATTTACCAAAATACCCTTCTTACTTATTAATTTACCATTTTACCCATTTTACTCACAAAATTATCAAGTTATCCTTCCTTTATGCCAATTTACCAACATACCCCTCTTATTTATTAATTTACCATTTTACCCCGTTTACTTATAAAATTACCAAGTTATTCTTCCTTTATGCCAAATTATCAAAATACTCTTCTTACTTATTAATTTACCAAATTACCCCCTTATGTTTATAAAATTACCAAGTCATCCCTTTTATGCCAAAATTACCAATATACCCTTCTCATTTAATTAATTTACCAAAATACCTTCTTACTCACAAAAATTACCAAGTTATCCCCTTTTTCATGTAAATCTAATAAAAAGCCCTTCTTACTTATTAAATTATCATACTGCCCTTTTATTCTTGTAAATTACCAAATTGCCATTATTATGCCAAATTTACTAAAGTACCATTACCACATAAAACATTAATATCCACGGTCCATATACACCATCCAACACCACCAACTATTCTTACTTATTATTAATACTCATTATCACCTACCACACATACTTATTTAGGCCATACCTTTTGTACAAGAAAATTTATTAAAATGCCCCTAGGGCTCATATTAACATTGTTAATGCAACAAATGGCCACATTAGCTTATCATGTCATACATATGTATTTATCATTGTCATTAACAATAAGGCTCCTTCCTTAAACATCATTTCTACACATGACACATAAATTAACATGATTTTCATATCAACAACCAACACATGCTATAAGTCATAATACACTCAACATCATACCACATGCACATAGTTATATTAAAGTCCTAATGTGCTAGCATACGTATATCCACACATTTTAGTAGGGTATAATGATTACCTTATTTCCAGCAATAATTAAACCTTATCGGTATCCCAAATAAAGGTTTGAGCTTGATTAGTAAAAATTAATATCTAAAAATAATATAAAAAAGTAGCATATTGGAAGTAGAAATTCAAAAGAATAATTTTTTTTATCAAAAACTTAATTAATACATACTAATACTAACTATTTGTATACTTTAAAATTAACCAAAACTTGCCCAACTCAAGTAGCAGGACTCATACTGCATGAGCAACATGAGCTACATGCATAAAATGAAGAAAAAGAGTTGAAGAGGGGGATTGGAGAAAGGAGGGAGAGGGTTAGTTTTGTCAAGGGTTTTGGGGTTGGGTTAAGAGCTTGTGGAGGGGAGTGAGGGTGGTGGCTAGGTGTAGGGAGGGTGTAACACCCCCAAATTTCACTACTGAAAAATTTTGTTTAGTTAAAACAAATACAAGCATGAGGGTGCTACTGCCGTGATTAGTACAAGCCCGACCCTCGGCTAGTCTCATAATAACCACAAGGCTAAGGAAAAGTTATCATCGACCATTAGTTAAACTTAAAACAAGAATTAATAGAAGAACTGAAATGTTCATAATACGGAAATCAGAGTGTGCATAAAAGAGTTTACAATCCAAATGAGTGCATAATTAAAGTTCCTAAAGGGATAAAAGGTACATTATGATAAAACAAAACAAAAGTAAAACTATACAAGGTAAATGAATAGTAAAAAAGAATCCGACCAACATCTTTTTCAGTCCCCAAGCCAAGTCCAAGCTCATCTGTCAGCCCCGCCCGATGCCTCATAAGTATCTTAGGCATCAAAGTTGACATCTCCTACCTGCACGAACTCAGTAGGGCCCTTTACTCGTAGGAATGAGCAGCACCCATGAAACAGGTGGTTAGTATGCTACATACTGAGTAAGATAACCATGCATCTAAGGCCAAACATAGAAGGAATATAACACAAGCATGATCATATAGACAACATACAAACAATACAGATAATAAAGGCCGAGCTATAGTGCAGATAAACTTATTCTTTAGATCTCTGATCAATACTCATTTCACACCATGCTTATTATCAATCCATGAGAGTACAGGAACCCCACTATTATAGTCGGTGGGCCGAAAACTTATAGGGCAGAATGCTCCTGACCACTATTATTGCCGATGGATTGGTCTCCAAGGCAAAGTGATCCTGGCCACTATTATTCACCGGTGGACCGGTCTGGCCCCAACTCTCATAGTATTTCATTGTAATTACTGTAATACCCCAAAAATTTCGAAAACCTATATTTTAATAAATGACTTTATTTGAAATAAAATTTGCTTGTAAAATTATTTATTTTAATTATTTTATGGATTTTGGAGTATGTAAAGTTAGATAAGAGTATTTAATAAATTAAAAATAAATATTTTGCTATTTATCATATTATTTTATTTAAATAATTTTCCAAAACTAATATTTTACCAACTTTATCCTTTTTAAACTTATATATTAGATTATAATAAATTAAATTATTAAATTAAATAATTTATCAAGAATATTACATTTTATGATTTTATAAATTAATTTAATTTATTTCCCCTATTTTCCCATTTTTCCTTTTTCTTTTCCTTCTCATTTTCTCCTTTTCTTCTTTCTTCTCTTTTCCTTTTTCTCCTCCTTGGGCCGCCCGACCAGCCCTTCCCCTCTCCTGCGCACTGGGCCACTGGCCTATCTCCCCTCTCTCACGCGGGCTTCCTCCCTCCTCTCCCTCGCGTGCGCCGCCCAGCACACCAGCTTAACTCTTCCTTATTTTTTTACACCTGGACCGACCGGCTCCCTCCTTTTTCTGCGTCGGTCCAACCGCCCGTCCCTTTCTTCTTCTCCTTTCTTCCTCCTCCCACGCCCGACTCTCCTTTCTGCCATTGTCGAGCACCGACCGCCACCCTGCACCTGCCACCACCACCTGCTCCCTCTCCCTCTCTCTTCCCCCGTCGTTTTCCTTCCCTTTTCGAGCCAAACCAGCCCTGGACCACAGCCTCGCGTGCCCTTGTTTCTTTCCTTCTTCTTCCCCGTCTTCCCCTGCCACCCAACCACCACCTGCCACCTGCAGCGCCGTTCGCCGGCCATCCCTGCCCCTCTCTTCTCCCTCTTCTTTTTCTCCATCTACCCAGCCCTCCATTCCCCTCATTTTTGATCCCTTCTCTTCCCCCGAGCTCCCTTCTCTCTCCTTCCTTCTTCCCCATTTTTCTTCCTCGTTTTTTTATCACCGCCAGCCTTCGCCGCCTGAACCACCAAGCCCAGCCCTGCGCCGCCTTCTGCCACCGCCTACTATCACCCTGCACCACCACACAGCCCCTTCGAGCCCTACACTTCCTCGCTTCTCCTCCTTTTCCTTTTTCTTCCCAGCTTTTCCCCTTACCGCCGAGCCACCTACAACCGCCTCTACCGCCGCCGTCCGGCCACCTCTGCCGCCACCCAACCCACCTTTCGACACCCTGAAACCCCCTCTACAACCGCCATCCATTAGTTGGCCGAAACCAACCCTTACACCCCTCCATTTTTCCCTCCACTTTTCCTTCCTTCTCAACCCTTCCACCTCGACCCACTCCGGCAGCCAACTTCGCCGCCTTGCCGCCACCGTCTCCGCCGCCTTAAGCCGCCTTGAAACCACCCTTTGCCTCCACCTACACCCCCTCTACACTTCTACACCATTCCCCTGCCTTAGAACCTCCCCTAACCACCCTCTTTTCTAGCCTAAAGACCCTAACCCAAAAATGATAAATCTTGCTTCCTTCACCCCTCTTTGAGCCTTTTCCCTTCTCTTTTCGCATGAAACTCACGCTGCTCATGCAGCGTGAGCTGCCCTTCATTTTAAAAAAAATTTCTTGGATAATTTTTAAGGTATAATAGTATTTTAGGTTAAGTGTTTGATTATTAAATAAATTTTTATAAAGTCTTATCCTTTTTAAAATCCTGTTTCTAACATAAATATGATGGGTATTATTTTTAGGTGTTGAGTTTCTAATTATGCTTGGTAAGATTTAATATTTTGC
Source organism: Tamarix chinensis (assembly GCA_030549775.1). Lineage (NCBI taxonomy): Eukaryota > Viridiplantae > Streptophyta > Magnoliopsida > Caryophyllales > Tamaricaceae > Tamarix > Tamarix chinensis. The sequence continues at coordinate 62,050,743 of CM060172.1, forward strand.
GGGATTAAGGTAACCGTTAATCCTCTCTTAAATATATGGAAAAACGCATGCTAGCACATTTAGGGTTTAGTATGATTTTATGCATGTTTTGTATGCTTAGCATGATATGTTTATGGTTTCTTATATTGTTTGTTAAAAAGAAAAAGCATGATAACTTTTGTGCCATATGTAGGTATGTTAAATAAAGAAGGAGTTGGAATATGGATAGAAATGTTAAACACTTGTTATGATGTACCATGTTGTTAATGCATGAATGATGTTATTGTTTAAGGGTATTTTAGTAATTATGCTTATGAGGTATATAAATCAATGTGTGTAGTCGCTAATGAGTATTATGTTGAAAAATGACAAGTTGGTGGACTTAGATGATAAAAATGAAGTATTAATATCATTATTTTATGTAGTGTTAGTAAATTCATAAAAATGGTGAATAAAGGGGTTGAGTGGAAATTTTATAAGTGGAAAGGGTATTTCGGTAATTTTTGAGATAAAAGAATAATATGGAAATTGTATGATTAAATGGTTAAATGATAATTTACAAGTAAAGGATAAAATTGTAAGTTGTGAGAAAGAAGGGTAAAATGGTAATTTTGGAAGTAGGGGTAAAATAGTAATTTTGGATGAAGGAGGGCATTATGGTAATTGTTCATGTAAAAAGGGCATCATGGTAATTGTTCAAGTAAAAAGGGCATTATGGTAATTTTGGAGGTAGAAGGGCAAAATCGTAATTTCATAAGTCAAGGGTAATATGGTAAATTTTATAAGTGAATGGTGAAGTGGTAATTTATAAGTTAAGGGGTAATATGGTAATCTGGAAAAGAAGGGCAAAATGGTAATTATGTATGGAAAGATAAAGATGGTAATCTTGGATGTGGAAGGGTAAAATAGTAATTTGTAAAGTAAAAGATGTATGGTGGTAGTTTTCATAAATAAAAGGATATATAGGTAAAATTGGATGTAAGGGGTAAAATGGTAATTTTGGAAATAAAAGGATATTATGGTAAACTTGGGAGTAAGGGGTAACGTGGTAATTATGATAACGACAAAAGATAATTTAGAAATTAAAATTATGATTGTAGAAGGGCAATTGGATAAGTATGATGCTATAGAAGGGTAATTTGGTAAATTAACCAATTAAAGGGCATTATGGTAATTTTAAATATGGAGAAGGGTAAAATTGGTAACTGTAATTATGAAGAGGGGTAAATTAATTATGAGGAAGGTTAAATTGGTAATTTGTTCAACTAAAGGGGCAATTTGGTAATTTAGCCGATAAAAGGGTAAAGTGATAATTGTTTAACCAACTAAAGGGGCAAAATAGTAATCATGATAATGAAGGAGGGTGATTTAGTAATTTATCCAACTCAAGGGCAATTTAGTAATTATAACAAGGAGAAGGGCGATTTGGTAATATAACCAACCAAAAGGGAAATATGATAAGTGTAGTAATTATGAGGGGTGAATGGTGGTCTAAAAAGTGTAGGAGACAATTTGGTAATCTAAAGTGGACAAGGGGTAATTTGGTAATTATGCAACCTTAAGGGTAATGTGGTAATTTATCAAGTAAGGAATTGATACTTAACAATTATATAAGTAAAGGGCAAATGAGTAGTTTGTACCTAACACGTCTTTGAGATTGTGGAACATTAATATGATTAAATAATGCTGATTAACCAAGTAAGAGTATTTGATAATTAGGATGGCCTTAATGGTTTCTCTGTGATATTCTGGATAATCATCTGAATAAGAAACGATTAATGATATCAGAACGATTGAAAGTGAATAAGTATCGGATTATCGTGCTTTTCGTGATCACCTTAATTAAGACACTATTACTTAAAGTGAAAGACCTCGAGATCGGGAATGGTGACTCCTTAGGGGTCGCTACCCTAAGGACGTGGTTTAGTCCACGATTATTCTGGTATTTGCTGGTGTGCCTTTGTGCCCCAGCCAGGCCCTATATCTTACTCTTTCTAGCTCTACGGACCTAGTTAGGGGGTATGCATACTTATGGATTAGGTGTCCTTGTTGGTAGGGTACTGAGTTAGCTTTATGCACCAGTACGACCAGGGTACCTTTGCGTCCTTGGGTTCATGGTTAAAGGGTACTGAGTAGCTGATATGCACCGGTACGACCGATGTACCTTTGTGTCCCGGGTTATCGATCTCCCATTCGAGGCAAATAAATATGATTGATGTGCTGATTAAATAAAGGAAAGATACTATTATTGAAAGTGGAATATTAATGAGCCGGGCCCAGATGATTATGATATTGAGTACCGGTCCACCGGTTATAATAGTGGTCCAGGAGTGTGTTGCCCTGGTATGTGATATTGAGTACCGGTCCACCGGATATAATAGTGGTCCAGGAGCGTGTTGCCCTGGTGTGTGATTATGAGTACCGGTCCACCGGTTATAATAGTGGCCAGGAGCGTTGTGCCCTGGATGATGATTTTATATGTATTCCGGTCCACCGGCAATAATAGTGGGGGTCCCGAGCTCAATAAAATCAGTTATGTATGAGAATAAGATTATGGAAAAATACTAATCACTTATAGTGGAACACCATGTGAGTCGGGGCCAGACCGGTCCACCGGCAAATAATAGTGGTCAGGTGCGTTCTGCCCTGTGTGTTTATCTTCCGGTCCACCGGCAATAATAGTGGTCAGAGGCGTTCTGCCCTGAGTGTATACTTTCCGGTCCACCGGCTATAATAGTGGGGTTCTCGCACTCACATGGATATAAAATATGATATTGATGGAATAATGATGGAATAATGGCTTAAGGCCAGAATGTACTGATCTTACACTATGGCATGGCTTAAGGCCCAAAGATATCGATCGTGAATTATAACTTGTGTTACGTATTATTGTTACGTATGCATCTCTCATTATTTTTATGTGCGTGACTTGCATTATGTGCCGTATGTGGGCCTGTCTTTAAGTGTGGTATTAAAGGGTTACTCAGTACCGTAGTACTGAAGGGATTCCCTTTATGGGGCCCCTGCCTATTCAATGGGCAGTGCCCTTGCAGGTTTTTCAGGTACTACTCAAGTGGGTTACGGGAAGGAGAGTAAGGAATTTTCCGGTATCATGGCTTTTTCTCTTTCTCATTTAAATTCTTGGTTTTAAATGTTAACATTGTTAAAGTAACCACCATTGGTGGATTTTATTCCTGAAAACGATTTGATGCGCTACTCTGATTTAAATATGTTGAAGTTCTTGCAATTTACTCTGATTTATGCATGTTGAATGTCTTTCGAATTGTATTTCATTTTCTTAGCCTTAGCACTTAGTACTGGAACGGTATGAGTGAACCGGTCTGGTACTAAGTGTGGCGGTAATACTCCCAAAGTTCACATTTTATTTATCTGCTTCCGCTATTATCTTTTAATAAAACGAAATTTTATTCTTCCTCTTTAAATGGTTAGTATTTTATTCGTGTCTTATTCGATAAATATTTCCACCCTTAACATGCATGTCACAATCTATCTCCTTTTATTCTCCTAAGAGGGCCCGCCCTATATCTTGGGACTTCTGCACCTCCTGACATCCTTTCCTTCTTCCACTTACTCACAATGAATACCCAACTCCTAAGTGTGTGGGTCATAGCTCACCACCTTATGCCATCTAAGTCCGCTCACTATCATCCTCTAGGGTTTTCCCCAGAAACCCTAATTGGACCTATGTGGCCTATCCTTCCTCTGTCTCACACAACTACAACTCCTTTACCACCCAACACATCATCTCATTTAGATTCAACCCCAATCATATCACTTTACTCCCCAATTACACATGTGATCATGAAACCCTAGTTGGCCACCCAAACCCTAGCACCTTTCTTCCTATATGTCACCTCTTCATTACTCACTTACCATCTTTTATTCCCCATGACATCCATACTCACCCTCCAGATGATATTCTTCCACTCACCCTTAATTATTTTTTTTTACTTTCACAACCTCCTCCAACTAGGGTTTTTCTCCAAAACCCTAGCCAGGTCTCCTATGCACCCTTATATCAACTTATATACTATTTTTCACCTAAGGACTCCAATCATCCCAACAATTCTTCCCTTACCTTACTTACACCCCAAGATAGCTTTTTCCATGTAAGGATCATCCCCATGAAGAATTCATCTATCCCATGCAAACCCTAAAATTTCCCATGCAAGATTCACTCCACTCTTTTATTTTGTCCATATTTTCCTTTTATTTGTCCCCTTAGGGATCATGAGATAATTAGGTCAAGTTCATATCCCTTTAGTCAACTCACTTTCCCCTTTTCCCTTTTCATCCTTTCACCCCATATCACATTGTTAAAACGTCCTAACATGCATGTCCTAGAGGGTCACATCATACAACACCACAAGCACAACATACATATCATTATATACATACCATAAGGAAGTCACATAAGGATACCTCAACTCCAAGCTATGCTACAAGTAAACATTCGTAATAATCATAAAGTACATAACATAACATATCACATAGCATATAAGGCATATAACACACACATAGTTGATCTTAGCTACATTCTTACCTAATACGACACTGGTTTTGGAGTATGCTCCTACGCCTCCTTAGGGTTTTGACTTGATTCACATATAAGAGGAAAATACTAAGGGTTAAATTTCCTCTTACCAAAATTACCACCATTCCTACATTACCCTTATCATAGCCTAATATTAGGGTTACTAATATTAATAGTAGTTTTATAAGTAAAAGTAGGGTTATTATTCTTAAGGTAGCTAATCATGTTACTACTAATCAAAATAGGTCTTAGTAGATATATTGGTTCATGTTAAAGTATTAATAGCAATATTTATATTATTAAAGATAATAACTTTAATATTACTAATAATAATAGTAGTAGTTGTAGTGATAATACTAATAACAACCCAAATCTTAGTAGTAATAATAATGATATTAGTAATACTAAAGTAGTGACAATAATTATAATAGTAATAATAATGCTAGTAGTGATGGTGATATTAGTGATATAACTAATATTAACAATAATGATAAAGTAATAATAATAATAGTAATAGTAATAATAGTTCTAATCTTAATAATAATAATAATAATAATAATAATAATAATAATAATAAGGGTCCTAATAATCATAATAATAGTAATATTAGTGATAATAAGGTCAAGGTTAATAATAATGGTGGTGGTGGTAGTAGTAGTAGTAGTAGTAGTAATAGTAGCAACAATAACAACAACAACAACAACAACAACAACAACAACAACAATAATAATCATAATAGTAATAATAAATATAAGGGTTTGAATATCCATAATAAGAATTATAGTAATAATATGCCAAAGTTAGTATTAATAGTAATAATAATAGTAATAATGATGATGATGATGGTGATGATGATGATAATAATAATAATAATGATAATCATAATAAGAATGATAATAAGGGTTTGACCATTATTAATAATAATATTTGTAGTAATATTCTGAAGTTAGTATTAATAAGAGTAATAATAATAATAATAATATTAATATTATTATTATTATTATTATAAGAATAATGAGATTAATACTAATAAAAATGATAACAATTACATTAATAGTAATTAAGGGTTGTGGGGTTTAGGGTACCACCTACGGATGGTGGTGACCAGTCAACATCGGTGGCAGTGATGGAGGGAGAAGAGAAGGTGGAGAGATGGTTTCCTAGGTAAGAAGAGGGGGAATGAGAGGGTGGTTGAGGTGGTGGAGAATGCTCTAGGTTGAGAGGGTTGGAATGGTGGTGGTGATGCAGCCAAAGGGGTGGCATAAGCGGTGGTTGGTGTGGTGGCCGAAGGTGGTGGAGAGGGAGGAAGGGGGAAAGGAAGGTAGGGGAGGTCTTACTGGTTGTTTTTGGGGGTAGGGGGAGTGATGGTTGCGGCGGAAATAGTGGTACAAAGGGCGGTGGTGGGTGAGAGTGGGCTGATTGAGGGGCCAACTTTACATGGCCAAGGCGGCTCATGTAGGAAGAATTGAGGGTGGTGAGTGGTGTGGTTTGATGAAGGGTGGTGTAGGGAGTGGTTCGGTAGGTGATTCGGGTGGCGACGTTGGGCGACGGTGGTAGTATGGTTGTCTAAACTGGCGACGGTACAAAGGGGCAATTTTCTAGGCAGAGAAAAAGAAGGCTGAATGAGGGGTGGTTATGGGGTATTTATAGGCCATTAAGGAGGGAATGAAAGAGGGGAAATAAGACAATAGGGGGTAGGTGAGGTAGGACTACCTGCCGGCAGTGGCAGACCGGTGTAGGTCTGCCATGGCAGGGGGTGTGTTTGGTGGGGGGAGAAGAAAAAGAAAGGGGGAAGGGAATGCGTGAGGAGAGAGGAAGGCTGGTTGGGTCGAAAAGGGAAAGGAAAATGACGGGGGAGAGAGGGAAGGTGGCAAGCTAGCGCGCGGTGGTGGTAGGGTGCATGTCACAGGCGAGGGGGTTAAGGAAGAAGAAAGAAGGTGGACCGGCCGGTCTGAAAAGAAAATAAAAGAAAGAAAAAGGGAGGGAGCTAGGTCGTTGTGACAGACAGATAAAAAAAAAAGGGAAGCGAGCTTGGGCCGCCCAAGAGAAGAAGGTAGTCTGGGCCGTGAGGGGGGTAGGCCTAGATTGAGGAGGTCACAGGCGAGGGGGTTAAGGAAGAAGAAGGAAGAAGAAAGAAGGTGGACCGGTCGGTCTGAAAAGAAAAGAAAAGAAAGAAAAAGGGAGGGAGCTAGGTCGTTGTGACGGACAGATAAAAAAAAAGGGAAGCGGGCTTAGGCCACCCAAGAGAAGAAGGTAGTCTGGGCCGCGAGGGGGGCAGGCCCACATTGAGGAGAAAGGAAAAAAAAGAAAAGGAGAAAGGAGAGGAAGGAAAGAAAAAGGAAAAATAATGGAAAAAAGGAAAAAGGAAAAAGGGAAAAAAATAAAATAGATGGGTTGGGGTATTTAGAATATTTTGATATTTTTGAATATTTAAAATAATAATATTTAGTAAAATAATAAATAAATTCACTTTTTAGATTAATTTAAGATATTTTGATTAATTTTTCCGTAATTCCATTTTAATTAGCAAAATACCCTAATTTTTCTTAATTAAATTATTTGTTATTTTCCTCTTGGTTTTGCCTTAATTACTTCATCTTATTTTAAATAAAATAATTTATTTAATTAATTTCCTTAATAAATTCTTATTTGGCCATAATTTCTTAAATTAGGATTTTGGGGTATTTTAGAGGGAGTAGGGGTGTAGGTGGTGGTCTGGTGTAACACCCCAAAATTTACACATTTTTTTATAAGATCTTTAAATTTAAACTCGTAAATTCTGAGGATACTACCGTCACACTTAGTACTAGACCGATTCACTCATGCCATTTCAATACCAAGTGCTAAGGCTAAGAAAAACATTTCCATCATCACGCATTAATACATGATTTAAAGTTCGCAAATTGATAATCAGAGTATGCATAAATTTTATATAATTAAAAATATTAACGATAGTTTTTCAGAGAAGAAAAATAGCTACAATAATAAAATTGTTTCTAAAGTTTCAAGCATATTTAAAAGAGAATAGGAATAATAATCTTATAAATGAAAAACGACCACGCCACTCCAGGACCCAATCCAGCCCAAAATCATCACTCGGCCCTACCTGATGTCTCATAGACATCAATGGCATCAAAGAAGGCATCACCTACCTGCAACATGTCAGACGGGCCTTCTGCTCGTGGGAATGAGCAGCACCCATAAAAATGGTGATCAGTACGCTACGTACTGAGTAAGGTAACCGAGCACTAAGGCCAACACATAAGCACATAAAATCATGCAGGATAATATTCAACTTACACTTTCAAACCCACACATATAATACATAAGGTCATGCAGAAAATTATACAGCTTATAAATGATCAAGCCCACACATAAAGGCCCAAATGGTCTGGATTAATTATTTAATTAATCTTTTATCGGAAGTCGATTTACACCATGCCTTTTATCAAATCCATGTAAGTATAGGAACACCCCATTATTTTAGTCGGTGGGCCGGTCACTTGCTGGACAATAGTCCACACCACTATTTCTGACCGATAGATCGGTCTGGTTCCTACTCACATGGTGTTCCACTATAAGTAATGAGTATCTTTTAAGTGTCTTAGCAAACTCTGGTTTGTGTTTATTGAGCTCAAGGTCACCCCACTACTATTGCCGGTGAGCCGGTCACTTGCGAAACAATAGTCCACACCACTATTTTTCACCGATGGATCGGTTACTTGCGGGGCAATAGTCCACACCACTATTTCTAACTAGTGGATCGATTTGGACTCGGCTCAATAGTATTCCACTTTAAATGATTAGTATCTTAAGTATTTTATTCAAAAACTTTCACCCAGACATGCATGACTGACTTCTACTATTCTTATCATCCAAACCCTAGTTGACCACCACAACCATAGCATACCCTAACACCCATGCAAACCCTAACTCCATGCAAACCCTACTTCCATACCAACCCTACTTCTATGCAAACCCTAGCTCCATGCAACCCCCAACTCCATGCAAACCCTAATCACATGCAAACATTAACTCCATACAAACCTCAACTCCATGCAAACCCTAACACCATGCAAACCCTAACACCATGCAAACCCTAACTCCATGCAAACATTAACTCCATGCAACCATTAGCTCCCATGCAAACATTAACTCCATGCAAACCCTAACTCCATGCAATCCCCAACACCATGCAAACATCAACTATATGTGAACATTAAGACATTCCCATCATTATTTTATAAACCCTATCATGCATGTCTTATGGGCCATACTGTACCACAATAATATCACAACCCATACACATAATACTCATGCCACAATTTAATGCACGATCTTACCTTAACTCCATATCATGCTGCACATATGATAGTTATACAAATACACATAAAATACATGATAGTTTACATCACATGGCATGCATGGCATATAAAACACATAATACACAAATGACCTTAGTACTCCCTTGCCTAAAACGTCACCGGTCTTGGAGTACGCTCCTATGCCTCTCTAGGGCTTTGACTGGTCTCACCTATTATGGGGGAAAAACTAGAATTAGGTTCCCTCCTAAAAATACTATTATTTACTAACTTATCCTAAGACTTGGTTTTTAAATAAAATAATACTATACTAATAATAACTATACAAAATACTACTAAAAATACTAATAATAATATTCATGTAATTCAAAATGGATGGTGATATAAGGGTTTCTACTCTCCACCAAAATGTTAATAATGATGATGATAATAGTAGTAGTAGTAGTAGTAGTAGTAGTAGTAGTAGTACAACAACAACTTAAGTCTAAAAAATACAAGGTAGGGTTTTCGACCCTACCTCCAAATAGTGAAAGTACCATTTAATAATTATAGTAATAATATTGATAACACATATTACTTATAATAATATTATTAATAATAAAGATAGTAATAGTAATAATAATAATAATAATAATAATAACAATAATAATAATGGTAGAAATAGTAATATTAATAATAAAAATAGGAGTATGCACTCCATTAAAATAACACAGGGCTTCGGCCCTCCTTAGATAAATAATAATAATAATAATAATAATAATAATAATAATAAATTAATACTACTACTAATAATAATGTTACTAATGATAATAAAACTTATAATAATATTATTAATACCCATAATTCGAAACTAACAACTTAAATAATTTATAACTACTCTCGACCCTGCCAAGAAAATATAACATTAATATTACATCCAATAATAATAATAATGATAATGATAATAATAATATTAATAATCAAATTAAATGATAAAAAATTGAAATAAAATGGAATAAACTTAAATAAATAGGGAAAAAGGGCTGAGAGGGTCTAGGGTTTCACCTTAAGTCGGCGGAGATGGGTGGCACCGGCGGTGGTGCACGGCTGCAGCGGCGGTGGGCGGAAAAGTGGTTAGAAAAGGGAAAAGTTGAGGTTTGAGAAGAAAGGGTAGAGAATGAGGGTGGAGGTTGAGGTGTTGGTGGTAGCCTAGGTTGAGAGGAGTAAAGTGAGCGTGGTGGCGCAACAAGTGGCGGCAGAGCACGACGACAGAGGTGGCGGCCCAAAGGAAGAGAATAAGAAAGAGAGGGGAGGAGAAGGAGAAAGGAGAAAATAAGGGTATGGCTAGGTGGAGGAAGATTAGTAGCAACTTTTGGGTGGTGTAGGAGGTAGTGATAGTGGCGGATGTGGTGGCAGATGGTGGCTCGAGGGGTTGCAGATGTAAAAATTTTGGTTTAATAGGTAGGGAACTTTGCATGGCTGTGGCGGCTCGTGCGAGAAGAATTGAGGGAAATGGGTGGCTCAGTTAGTTAGAGGGCGGTGTAGGGAAGACTTTGGTAGGTTGAGGTGGCGGTGTAGTTGGCTAACGGCAGAGGAAAGGTTGTCTGAAGTCGCGTTGGTGCACAGGGTAGGCTCTTAGGGTTTCGGGGAAAAAGTTTCGAAATCACACAACCAAGGGGTATTTATAGAGTTTAGAGGGAATGGTAGGGTTCTGAGGGTCGGCAGGAGGATAATGCAGGTAGGGTTTGGGGTAGCCGGCGGCGTCAATTGACAGGCACACTTTTAGGTTGTGTTCGACCTTTCGCGAAGGCAAAGGAGGACTTCGTGGGGGAGAAAAGAAAAATGGGTTAGATCATCCTGAACTGCTAGTCAAGGGGAAGAGAAAGAGAGGAGAAACGGCCGGTCAAGTCAAGCATGGCTGGAGGTGCCATTTTCGGAGCTTTGAAGGTGCAGGTCAATAGCGGAGGAGGAAGGAGGAAGAAAGAGGTGAACCGGGCGGCTGGGGGAAAAAGAAAGAAAAGAAAAAGAAGAAGAACCAGGCCGGTCGGCAACGGTTATAAGGATCTTAAATGAAACGCAACGTTCCAAGGGAAAAAGCCATGGCAGACAGCGTTCTGGCTGCAATAGGAAGGAAAGAAAGGAAACAGACGGATGGGCTGTGAAAGAAGAGAAAGAAAGGAAGGTAAAAGATTGGGCCGCGCTAGACAGGCCCAATTGGAAAGAAGAAGAAAAAGGAAAGAAAAGAAAAGAAAGAAAAAGGAAGAAGGAAAAAGAAAAAGGAAAAGGGGAAAAGAAAAATTTAGGTAGGTTGGGGTCAAATAAATTAATTAGAAAATTTTGGGTATTTAAAATAAAAATATTTAAATAAAATAATATTAAATTTCCTTTTTAGGATAATTTAGGGTTTTTTAAAAGAATTTTCCTAAATTCCTTTTTAATTAGCAAAAGCCCAAAATTTCCCTTATAAAAATATTTGTAAATTCCTTTTTAATTTGCCCTAAATAAATCCTTCCCATTTCAAATAAAATAATTAATTAAATTAATTTCCTAATAAATCCTTATTTAATTATATTTCTTAAAATAAATATTTTTGGGGCATTTCATCAGGGGTTGAAGGTTAGTGGCTCAGGGCGATGGAGACGAAAGTTGTAGGGTTGGGGAGATGGATGCAAGGATGGGCGAAGAAGAAGAAGAAGGAAGGGAAAAGAATAGAAGAAGTGAGGGGTTGTAGGAAATTTTCGGCTAAGGTGAGGTAGGGTGGTGGTAGGGGAGGTTCTAGGGAGTTGATGGATGGTTGTGGTGGCAATAGAAGAGGGGGAGTGGCGGCGCATAGTGGTGGTGCAGGGCGGAGGCTGAGAAAGGAGGAAGAAAAAGAAAGTAGAAATGTGGCTGAATGGGTGAGGGGTGGTTTTTGGGTGGTGCCAGAAGGTAGCAGGGGATGCCAGGAGGTGACTGTGGTGATTGGTTAGGCGGTAGAAGCGGTTTTTGTAGGCGGCGAAGCAAAAACAGGAGAGGAGGAGAAGAGGAGAAGAAGGGAGAAAAAGAGCTTGACAAGGAGGGGAAGGGGAGCTCCAAGGGGGATAGAGAATGGGCAAAGAAGGAGGAAATAAGGAGAAGAAAAGGAAGAGGGAAATGAGGCAGGCGTGGCCTGGTTAGGTGGTTGTAGATTGTAGGGGGGTCAAGCATGCAGGGTGGCAGGAAGGAAAGAAGAAGAGGGAAAGGGAGGGCATGCGGTGGATTTGTGCAAGGGCTTGTGTGGCCGAAAATGGAAGGAAAGGGGTAGGAAAGAGAGGGAGTGAGTAGGTCACAATGGCTGCCATGGTAGGTGTAGAGGAGGGGGGTTTGTAGGTTGTGCAGGAGGCATGAATTTGAAATAGGGGGAGAAAGATGGAAGAAGGAAGGAGAAGGGGCTGGTAGGCTGGTCGGGTGAGGAAGAAAGAAAGAAGGCAAGCTGGCCCTACACGCGAGGGAGAGGAAGAAAAAAAGAAGAAGCTTGGCCGACCCAATCGGGTAAGGAAAGGGAGAAAAAAGAAGAAGCAGGTGGGTTGTACGGGTGTAGGGAGAAGAGAAGAAAAATAAGGGCCAACAACCCGACGAGGAGGAGATAGGCGGGTGGCCCAAAAGGAGGAAAGAAGAAAAGGAAAAAGGAGGAAAAGAAAAAGGAAGGAAAAGGAGAAAGAAAAAGGAAAAGGAAAAAGAGGAAAAATAAAATAAAAATAATTTTTTGGAATAAGGGTATTTATTTATTTATATAGATAAATTAATTTATTTAAAATTTAAGATATTAATTTAAGAGGGCAATTTTAGTATAATATGAGTTTGAAAAATTATTTAAATAAAATGAGTATGATAAAATGACAAAATATTTATTTTACTTTATTAGATATTCATATCCATTTTTATACACCCAAAAGTCCACAAAATACTTAAATTAATTAATCTAAAAAAATAAATTAGCCCAAATGAAGATTATTTATTAAATTATAGGTTTTAAAATTTTGGGGTGTTACACATATCTTATAGTCAAGCAAATTTCAAGAACATTGATCTCTCGCTTAATTTGAATTGATTAAGCATTTTAAGGAGGATATAGTACTATGGCTCTAAAATTGACTCAGAACAAAGGAATCTTGTTTTTATCTTTACATTTACTTTAATCGTATGCTAATTGATATTTTCATTAATTTTAATTGGATATATTGACAACACTAAAAAAATATGATTGAATGTATGATAATCTCCCTTTCAATTATGAGATAGAGGGTAGAGATAGATGATTGTAGAAGGCTAAAAACCTCTCGTGGAATAAACTTAAATTAGATATTATATGATTAATTTAAAGATCAAAAGTGATGAATTAGTGGACACATCTCTCATCACCATATGTATATTTCTATCTCTCGAATATAATGGAAATTTATCTAAAGTGGCAACGCTAAAAAAATTACTTAAATTTAAATGTAATAGATTGGTGGTCTCATCGTCCATCACTATGCATATGAAAGTGATGGATCGATAGTCTCATCGCCCATCACTACATACATATTTCATCACCTAAAATTAGTTTGAGAACTTAATGGATGACCACTAGAATTGGCTAAAGTTTCTGCATATACCTAAAGTATAGATGTGTGGTTGTACAAGTATCATGAGAAGCATGAAGATCCCGACCAACTATATTATTTATATAGTACCCCATATTTTTTTAATTTTATTTTATTAAGCTTACTTATTTTATTAACGCAATTTGATAAAAATATTTAATTATTTTATTTTCGATTCGTTTTAAGAATTTATCAACAATTTTGAATTTATATTAGAATTTAATTAATCGATGTAGTTGTGGATCATCCTAGATAAATTCATTTACAACTATGATTTTATTATATTTATATGATTTCAATTTCCATTTAAAAATGTGTATTTTCATTCTTTCTCAAATTTTAATTTTTAATATTTTAGATTCGTTTTCGATTATAACTTCATCATGTGATTACACCTTTATTTTGAAATTATATTTCATTAATAAAATAAATTATTTAAATTATAAAATTTCCTTTAAGATAGTAAAATTATTGATTTTATCAGTAAAAAGTATTTTCAACCTTAAATTTATCCTTTTTTTTGAGGTTGTTAAGATCTTGGGAAATTTTTAAATTAAAAATATCATCATAGCTTATTTATGATTTTATTTCTGAAATTAATTTTCTTCCATTTTATCTTTTTTAGTTTGCTGATGACCATTTTCAAAAATTATTTAAATTAATCTCGGTCTCTTAGAATTTGATTTAAATATTTCCCAATATTATTTTAAATATTTTTTGAGGTCTTATTATGTATTTTAGTAAATAATATAAATCTTTGCGTTCATTAGTATTTCTCTCTCGAAAGCTTTTTAGAAATTCTTTAAATAACTTTTATATTAATTTTATACCTTTGGATATTTACTAAATGATTTTTGTATAAGAGTTTTAGATAAAATCACTTGTTAATATTTTTAAATATTCAATATTCTCATTTGTGTATTTGTATGTGTAAAAAAAAAAATGTCGGTCCCCTATCCCATTTTTCCTTTTCTTCTTCTCTTGTCCTCTTTTCTTTTCTCTTTCTTCCTTCCTAGTTCCTTCTTTTGCGTCAACCAGACCGCAACCTTTTCTCCTAGAGGTCTGCACTGTTCCAAAACTGGATCAGTTACAGACCAATTTTTTTTTAAAGTTAGAACTAAGACTGGGATCAGACCAGAATTATCGGTTATGACCGAAATTGATTTAATATATATTTTTATATTTTTTAGATAAACTAGTAATGGGATTTCATATCGAATTAGAACATCGAACCGGTTGATACTGGATAGGACTGAAACCGGTTTAGGACCAATTTTTTTTAATTCAAGACCGAAACCCGGATTAGAGACCTAAATACAAGTCTCGTCTTGGACAAGAACTTGAAATAACTAGTCAATCCAGCCCAAATTTTCAATCCAGAATGATTCTTGAACACCCCTACTTGCTCCCTTCTCATTCGATGACCTAACCACCATACTACTATCCATGACTAGCTAGCCTCCATGAAGCCACACCACACACCTCCGCTCACCATCGCCGATGCCAACAACAACTAGGCGAAGTAGCGTAGTAGCGGCACAAAGAAAATAGAAATGTGCCACCGTCCAACCACCAGCAAACGCTTCTCACCCTCTGGTGGAGCTTCCCTGACCTTCACAGGCTTTAATTTGCAGATTCCGTTAGATATAAATTACTCCAAACCCTAACTTTTGTTTTGAGTAATTTTGTATGAATTAGCTTATGATAAGCTAAGTTGGTTGTTTAATTATGTATATATATGTTTTATAATTGATTTAGAGTGATTAATTGTAATGTATACGGTTGATTTGTGAAAATCAAAATTTTGACCCAATTATGTCTGGATTTTGTAGATTCGTCTGATTAAGCCATTTTTGATAAATTAATTATACAATATGCTGTAAAATGTATCTAACTTCATATTATAATTGTCAATTTGAGATATTTATGCGGAATTAATTGGAATTGGATTTCTAGGTCAAAATCCATATGTAACAAAATTGAATTACATAATTGGGTTGTTTTATTCAATTGATTTCACTATATGCTTTGAAATGCATTTAATTTTATGTTGGAAGTGTCAATTTAGGAAAATTGTGTGAAATCGATTGGAATTATATTTTTAGGTCAAAAATCTTATGGATCTAAATTGAATTGTATAATTGAGTTATTTTATTCAATTGATTATATAATTTGCATTAGAATACATTTAATTGCAATCATGAGCTGTCAATTTAAATATTTTAATAACAATTGACTGGATTAGTATCTTGAACTCAAAAACTCTAATTGTTTTAAGTTGGGTATTTCTTTTATTATATTTGATCAATTAATTATATAATACGTTATAAAATATGTCTAATTTCATTTTTAAACATTCAATTTAAATAAATTAATAAAATTTAATCAAATTCCATTTTTGGGGCCTAAAATCCTAGATTTCAAATGAAATTATGAAATTGGTCATTTGTATAATTGTTTTTGTAAAATTAAATTTATAGAAATAGTTAAAATGACCCTAATTGCATTCTAATCAATTGGGATTAATTGATTTGAATTGTTCGAGTTTGTGTCTTGGGGTTTAAAACCCTAATTTTTGGGAAGTAATTATCTTAAATTGGCTATTTATAATATTATTTTGTTGAAATTGATTTCTAGATTTATCTCAGAGTAGTTTAATTGTATTTTTAAGCTATCAATTTGCGGTAATCGAAGTTAATTAGTTGGTTTGTAGTCCGGCCATAACAACCTTAATTTTTGGAGATGGTTTTATAAAAATGATTTGATTATGCTTCTTTTGCCTTGTAGATTACTAGATTTAATTTAAATCATTTGAATTGTATTTTTATGTTATTAGGTTGGATTGGTTCTCTAAAAATAGTTGGTTTGTCTCTTTGGTTATGCAACCTAATTGGTAAGTCATTTTTGATAAAATTAATTTATACACTATTCTCCTTTCTTCGGTTTTCCAAATCAATTTGAAATGCCCTAAATGCTATGTGTTAAACCCGATTTGGTTAATATTTACTTTTAAATCTTAATAGAGCTACTCATGCTCGTAAGTCTTAGGTTTTTTACACATTTTTCAAGAAAGATCACCTGTGTCTCTCTTTGTTGATTAAATGTTATACTTGAATTGCCGATCAATAAGATAGTTTCTAACCTAGTATTCAGCGATCTAGGAAAATATTCTCGTGTATTGTTGAGCTCTAGATATCTCTCTCTCTTTCTTAATTTGCTTAGCTAGCTTTGAATTTAGGTAAGCCGTTACTTACCTTTACTTATGGCGAAATCATGGGATGTATGTATTCTTAAAATGGAAGGTGACAAGTATGATTTTTGATTATCTAATTATGTCAAGCACATATTGTGTTTTTTGGTGGTAATTCTTTGTATCTCTGTGTGTATAACTTCAATGCAAACACATGTTAGTACACCTTTTGATTATTGTATGTGCTTGAGTATATGAAGGGTTGAGCATGATTATGTGGTTAACATGTTCAGCCAATTATGAAATGTTTGATAATTTTAGAGTATGTTCTAATATGTCTAATTATAATCGGTTTGGAAAATCTTATCATTGGCTAAGTATGGTTTGAAATTATATGATACACTATGTTGGATTTTATGCCATGGAATTATTTGACTCTAATGCTGGTTAAATTATTCGGCTTTAATGCCACTTGAATTGGATCGACTTTAATGGCACTTAAAATTGATCAGCTTTAATGCTACCTGGATTGGTTTGTCTTTAATGCCACTTAGATTGGATTGGCTTTAATACTGCTCAAAATTAATCGACTTTAATATCACTTGGAAAGGATGTAATAATGGAAATTGATTGTGTTGATGGAAGTGATTTAATTGCTGTTATATGGGCCTAATTAATGCTTGGTTAAATCTTTAAATAAAATATTAAGCACTTAAAGTGAAAGATCTTAAGTCAGGACTTGTACTACTCGAGGTAGCTATCTGAGTTAAGTTTGCTATTCACTTGGTACCATTCTGATGTTTTTTTTATCTTGTATGATCCAAGGTGCCTTATGAAGTCCGGAGAGACCCTCTTGTACTCTATAGGTATCTTAATATATTTCAGTCCTATAGGAGGTATACATACTTAAGTGATTAGGTGTCCTCTTTATTGGTGGTCTAGTTATATTTTTGGATGGGCTATCTAGGGCTAGTACCATTCAAGTACTAGATTAGTTATTACGATTTCCTTGAATGTTTGTCTTGAAGATAATATAATCAAATGGTTGTAATCACGATAATGAAATATAATAATCATTTATTCTTATTCAATGGACTTTATATTTCATTATTCTAAGCATGTCTCTCACCTATCTTTTTACAATAGTGCTACCATATGATGTTTGTTTGTTCCTAGTTATCACATGATCTATTATTTAAACCGCATATGGGTCTTTTGTGTGGAATACTATCTTATAGAGTAGTTGTATTACTTAGCATGCGCACATCATTAGTTATATGCTCATACTTTATGTGTTTCCATGTATAATTGTGTATTTATAGACATGAATCCATAACCACACGTTTAATCATATGTCAGCGCATGTCTCATATGTTCTTTGCTACTACCACATGTACCCCTATGTACTATTGATAAGTATGACTAAAATATTTCATATGGATATGCTTTACTTTAGCTATCGCATGTATGTCTCACCCTTTTATTTTTATGTATGACTTTCCTTTATACTTATTGAGCAAGCAATTAATAATATGTTATATACTTCATGAAATTGTATGAGTAGTTGCATGAGTTAAATGGTTTGTCTATCACATGTATACTTGACCATGAGTATCGTAAGTTAAAGATTATCATGCCTTATGTTTGTCATGTTTCCTCCCATCAGTTAGATAGTTATGATTTACTCAGTATTGGACTGATACTAATACTGATACTACCTTAGTTGAATGGGTCATGCGACGCTCTACTAATGGTGGGGAGCGGACCTCTTGTGCAGGTTTGAGATCGAATGTTGTTGATGGGTTGGAGACTCAGCTTTGAGAGAGTAGGTAACCTAGAGTTTTATCCCTCAGGGAATTGTCTTTATTTACCTATATTTATTTTTGGAAATTTTTTAATTGTTGTATTAAACTTTTAATAGTGTTGTAATTGAATTTTAATTTTCTATTACTTTGCTAAGCTTTTAAAATTCAAGGTTATTTCACAGGTTTTTCTTTGATTTGATCAGGAATGATTTTTTTCGATGAAATCATTCACTTGCCATCTGCAATTGGATATCTCCTTATGGGAGTTTATCCTCACGATATAGATATTGCTTGAATTTTAATTGGATAGGTTTTAGTCTTGCATCTAGTATGAGACAGATGATGGACATTTATCTTGTGTTAGGTGTGGCGGTAACATTCCTTATTTTCTATTTTAGCTTCCACATTATTCCGTTAAACGAAAATTTTCAGGAGTGAATTTTTGGTGTATTACAATTTACAATTACATACCTGAGGAATGAAAGGATATTGACGTAATTAAGGTGGAAGCTGAAAAATTCATCCAATGATTTAACAATCCTTAATATCATATACACAATTTGATCCTAAAGATCAAATGATTAAAAGGTTATGAATACCTTATGTGCAATTTGATCAAGGATATTAAATAGTTATTTTTTTTTTCAAGATTTATGTAATACCGATCAAGAAGATCGAATGGTATTAAATATCTCAAGTCCATTTTGATCCAGAAGATTGAGCTATTTGGTGGTTTATAAACCTAAGTACTAATTTTATTTTTGCACTTTTTATTTATAAAATTTTAATTCTAGCAATTTAGTTTATGTAATTTTAATTTTCATAGTATATAAATTATTCGTTCTAATCACAAAGTAGTAATGATGACTTTGTACATAATTCACGGGCCACTAATTCATAGACTATGCGCCTACTTTGTCATTGGTAGCGGTTAAAACCTACCATAGTCAAGTCTCTTCTACTACTATAATGGCTAGAGTATTTACAGGACTCGCCTAATTATATTATAGTTTTGATAAGTAGAGATATTTTGATGGTTGAAGCTTCCAATTCAGTTATTAGTGTAATGGTTGAAATATAAATTTTTCCATTTGATAGAAGAAATTTAATGGTAGAGGCTAAAGACTTCCCATCTCATTGACTTGAATATGATCTAGAAGATCAATTTATCCGATTGAAATGCCATTGTACATTCTATTTTAAGGATTAAGTATTTTATGAGCTTATAATTGACAAGAATGTACACTCAACAAAGGATTTTATGAAGAAACAATTGGATATAAAAATTGTAGATGATATTATACCTAAGTTCTTAGAGAACTTACTATGGTCTATGCGTATTTGATAGTATTGCTACCATCAAGATCGGATAGAAGTAAGCCTGATATAAATGCACAATATATGCATTTGGTATATTTAAAAAATCAAAAGGTGACGCTAACCAGAAGTTAGTTGACCATCAAATATTATCTTTGTGGCATTAGAAATGAGATCAAAATAGTGCTTCAATGATATAAAATATCATTGAAACTTGTACGAGCACCCACTTAGAATCCTAAAGATTCTTTTTAATTAGTAATCTCATATGAATGATATATTATTCTTGACAAATTTACAGTCGTGATAATTTAAAGCATAAAATCTCCTATATCCTTGATAGAATCCGAGTTGATATATGTGGACCATTTAAATATACCATGGTATATAATGATGTATCAATGTAAGGTTACATGTTATATTTTGCAACTAATATTTTTACCTTGGCATAAAAAGTAAATATCCATCCAATTGGGATAAAAATATAATAAATGCTTCAAGTTGGAAGCATAACGACCTAGTAAAAACGTTGATTTTGCATTTGATTTGTATACCCTTGATTAGTGAGGTCTATAAGTGGTATGCTAATATGCATGTAAAGATATTTGATATGTACCAATCGGATACCAAATTATGTATTAAGCTAGATCAATTGAGATGAACCTGATGCTTGTTAAAAAGATGGATAAGTTTTATGAGTGCCTATACTCTCCCATGGATATAAAATTAAGCCACAAAGAAGGCTAGAAATGTTTGTTTCCTTATACTCAGGAGGAGAGAAGAGAAGATTGAGATTATAAAGCAAGTGAAAACTTACAAATCTTCTTCCATGAGATATGGACCTATAGGAAAATCAAAGTGCACTTGATGATACTTATGACTCCTAGATGTAACTTAGCTACAAATTTTGTTTGTTATGACCAAGAAATTATGAAAGTCGTATATGTTTTGAATAAGTTTCAAACTCATATAAAAGTCACTATAATGACTTCAAATAACTTAATGACAAATATGGTATAAATATACTAAAAGCGTATGATATGGGTCCAAAGAGCTAAACCCTAAAAAGAGGAGTTATAATCATTTAAAAGGATATAAAACTTACCATATTGAGTTGACATGTCTATATTGATAGAATTTGATAATAGATTTCATTGGCAAATGAAATATCCATTAATTATGTTTACACTGGTGTAAGATGGTATGAGGTAGACATTGGCGATTACCTAAACATTTGCAACTAATAATAGATAACATTGGAAATTATTCTTGATTTATTACGAAACATCATTGGATAAATGATTGATGAGTTAAAATATTTAAATATATCTGCTTAATAAGCATGATTTATGTGGACAAGAAGTCCAACATTTAAAGGTATTATATCAATTAACTATGAGTGGGTGCTTGTAAATAAATGATTAAAAAAGTTAATTTGGTGATACATGTCTTCATACAAAAGCCAAGTTTTTATCACAGATAAGGTTTTTACATGTGAAGTTTTCAAACGTAAGTACTATTAAAATGTGCTTGTACATACAAAAAAATCATACATAATATGACATATGAAAGAGACATAAAAATTTGAGGGAAGAAAACTGTACTATTTTCCTTAGCCATGGTTTTGTCTTATTGGATTGTCCTAGCAAGGATTTAATGAGGAAATATTTTAGAGATGTACTCTTAAGGGAAGTGTTGTAAATATTAGAGGATATACATACAAGGAGGAGTGTTGTAAATATCTTATTTATATATTGCGGATGTACAATTTATGAATGTGTTTTATATTAAACCCTAGCTTTAATACTCATATCATTACCAGCTATTGTAATTGCTCTTTCCATTATGATTCCAACTTCTCAACTCTACATATCATCTACCTCCTTTCATATTCTCTAACTCATTCTCATAATGGATGTAAAAGGTATGCATATTATATACATATAGGATATGACGAATTGTATAAATATAGAACTCATGCGTATCAATAAGAATAATAAACTTCATTCTCTCTTCCTCTCTGTATTGTTATATCTCTCTCTTTTAAAAAGGAAAATAATATATTTTATGTTACAAAAACAAATATCTTAAATATATAGATGTGAGCTTTGACCGGATATTTGATGCACAACATAACATTATTTTAGTTGGTGTAAGTGATGGAGAAGTGTTTTGCTTGACATGTGAATTATGTGATAAACACAAGGACCCCATGTTTACTAACACAAGCTGTGTTTATTCACAGAATGTTTTGATTTGATTTCTTAGACAAATGCTGAGAGTAAGAAAATTAACACAAGGGCCCCATGTTTCCTAACATGGACCATGTTTTTTAGTCAATTTATGAAACATGTTGTTTTGCTTGGTAGGATTTTATCTGATATAAAAGAGATATGATAAAACACTAGCCGTTAAGTCGTGTGAGCTAATATTCTTCTTCTTCTTTTTCTCTGTAGTGTTCTCCTTGTAAGAGAATTATTAATTTGTGTAACTGGTTGATTACTTTGTTGAATCATATGGTAATTACATAAGTGTATGAATATATATATATATATATATATATATATATATATATATATATATATATATATATATTTTCCTAATTGTTCTATTTTATGATTGAATTATCAATTGTTCAATTTTCTTATTAATTTCAATATTCGTTCAGATCCATTCAACCTGCCTTATTCTACAACAATAACATTGTGCCATGGAAAAATATTTACAACACTCAAAGACGCAACAAGTAAGGAAAAAACTCTTAAAACATAGGAAAAAAAAGCTTCCTTTCAACTTAAGACAAATAATGTCTTTTACACCAACTGAATGCAAGCAAATACAAACCAATACAACCAAAAATTATACCAAATGTTGTTTCCCAAAATCGAGCTGGCTCACTATCAAACATTGATGTTCGAATTTTCATACCAAAAACTCCAGTCACTAAAACTCCTGTATTAACTATTAAAACTATTGTCTTGAACATAACAGTCGTTTGCAATAGCTGATTGCGCTTGCCATCTAGCATGACGTTGACATAGTTCTCTGTGTCATTTGTATACTCCCTTAACTGGGTAAAAAAGAAATGTAGTCTTATTTTAATGAATAAAGTTGTAGTATAAGTGGAGCAAAGGTCAAGGTTGGTAAGAGTAATAACTTTCTACTCATTAGGCATGAGTCTGTTGCACATGTGGCACACGCACACGCACACAGAGATAACCAGTTGCATACTACTTTAGGAAGTTCAACATTCATGATTTTTATTGACTCTTTTAGATAGACAACTCAATGAATCACTTGATATGTCTAAACAACTTTACAATGCAGCATAGGTCATGAACACAACATATTAAACAAAATAACACAACATTATTCATCAGAGGCTACTCATTGAGGGTGTCTAGATGAAAGTATCTTTATAAAAAGGGCAATAAATATGGATAAGAATAAATCATGATTTTAGCTTCCACTTGCATAAATATTTTTCTTTCATTCATTTTTCCCTTTGGGAGTGGTGGGAGATTCATAATGACATGGATTTGGGGGGTCAATACTTAAGCCTAAAGGGCCTTCTTGATGGATTGAAAGAGAATAAAATGGTGAAATTCATGATTTCTTCAAAACACAGGTGAAAACACCAAAAAAATGATATCTTCCAAACTAGTATTTTTGCAAGATTTTGCATTTGTTGGACGATAGTAATAAAAAACATAAGCAAGAATCAATATGAAATATGAGAATGGATGTTGTTGTGATTACTAGAGCATAAAAGCATCTGTTGGATGCCAATGGTGTTCATAGCTTCGATGCACATGAAGTGTCTTTTTATCCATTCAATCTTGTTTTCATACATGTGAAAAGAATACTATTACATAAAAGGAATAATGATAGAAAATGTGAGAGTAAGCTCACCAACAATAACTTCTGCAAGATTGCATCCGTTTGCATGAAATATGCTTCCAAAAGTGTCACCACCCCCTCAACATTTGGCGGCTTAGAACCACCAAAGGACAAGTATCTCCTATGTCTTGATCCTTCAACCCTAAGATAGTAACATTTTGGTAATAAATTAATATCACCGAAATAATCTAAGATGAGGAAATTATAATCACCTTTCATTGCCAAGATCAGATTCGTAATCGCTTGAATTTTCTTCAAAGGGCGTACTCTTAGCATATTGGTTATCAAGCTTTTCAGTCAAATACAACTCGCATATGTCATTATCATCATCAAGTAGTTGCTCAAGTTCATCCCTTACCTGTCACCAATCTAAACATAGTCACACACACACACACATGTTGGCTACTACGAAAAGTATTTAGCACTTGTAAGAAAAAAATGGAAATGAAACAAGAGAGCACACAAATATATAGTCTCTAATAATCTTCTACATGGGGTGTTTAGTACTAGATTCAAAAACAATAAGGCTAGGGCAAAATGTGACAATATCCACGGTTTTGGATCTATATAGAGAATGAAGTTGATAATAATATAAGAAAGAAAATATGACAATGTTGTCAGGAATGGACTTTGCACAAATAGTAATAACTACAATACATCTACTCTTATGGAAGTGAATTAGATGAACTTTATCATAAAAATAAATCAAGTGTTAAAGTTAATCTTTCAACTTTGCTATTCAAGGAATTACTTAGCGCTTCAATCAATTTTAGTATCAAATTATGCGGCCTACTCGAGAAATTCTAAAAGTTCCAAAGGGTAGCCACATGTAATAAAATGGAGGCAAGGTGACGGAATGAAGAGATGTAATAAAATATTTAAGTCCAAAAATACACCTTACAAAACCTTGATTGATGGTAGAATAAAAGAGGAAAATACATTGAACTATGGAAAGAGGATAAGTAGAAGGTGGTTAAGATGACAATGAAAAAGGTTATTGCTAAACCCAGATAGGGTGTATGAGGAGTATTGTCATAGATTAAATACCATAGAGAGAAGTGTGTTTTATAATTGGATAAGATAGATGAAGCTAAGGACTTCCACCAAGTGAAGTGCATATAAAACAAGCTAGGAAAGTTCTTCCGAACAAGGTTGAGATTAAGGGAAGGTGGCATAACCAACATAGGTAAATCTTTATGCTTTTCAAAGAAACTTAAGGAAATAATCATTCTATTAAGATTAGTACACAGGAACCAAATGAGAACTCAAGCTTAATAGGCTGCACATGATCATACATGATATGAAATAATAATATATGAAGTGATAATGTGATAATTTTAGACATATGGGTGTGGTTGATAATATGATACAAATATTATTTGAATATGAATGTGGTAGAAGTAATAATAGTGTTTAATAACTTATTTAACATGAAATAAATTGATGTAAATTGATAATTTTAGACATATGAGTGTTGTTGATAGGCTTTAATTAATATAAGGGTGTTTTTGTAATAAAGATCAATAATATAATATTTTTTAGGTAAAAGTGGCAGGACCTACTTAATAAATAAGAATAAGTTGTAAATAAATTATAAATAATGAGATTATAAGAATTTGAAAATAATATGGTGTAAAATAAACTAAGTATAGCTTATTAGATAATATAGAAATAATAAGTTAGCCAAAAGGTGCTTAAATATCAATAAAGTTGTGAGAATGCTAAAATAAGGTATCAAAAGGTTAGCTAAGCTGGTTAAAGTTATTCTTGCATTGTCTAATATGCTAGATGATTGAAAGTACATCACCTAAATACTTTTATACAAGAACAAAGGAGACATAGACAATGGTATTAAGTTACTCTTGTCACATCATGAAGCTGTAGGAGTGAGTGATCATGAGGAGAATTAGGAAATATTTGGTGGTTTGTGATTCTGTGAACTAATTTGACCAATATTGATAGCCCTTTCACTAATAAAAATACTTTATCTCCTTTTTCTTTTGTAGTAAAAATACTTAAAATAGATATTTTGGCTCCATAAGAAACCGACTATCACTATCATACAAGTTAGTTGACATAAGGCTACTTATATTTGGACCTCTTATAATAGGATCCATACTTGATAGCAACTGTTGTTGTTTGTAAACTAGTTTATCTTTAGGCTAAAAACGACTAATCTCTTGAGAATATAAATGGAGCAGTATAGAGCCAAACAAAAAATTCTACATGTAGTTTTCATTGGTGTATAGGGTGCACGTATAAGGCATATACATAGAAAGGTCTTGTAGAGGTATATATCTACATGAAAGGAGATGCTTACACCTTATAATGCTATTAAGGTTATCATAAGGCTAAGAATATTGTTTATAACCCAAGGTGAGGATATAAATAGCATTCTTATCATCATTGGATTGCATTAATAGCTTTGGTTATGTTTTGGTTTGTGTTAGTCATGGTCAATGATTCTATGATAATATAGGAAAAGTTTCCATTGTACATGCAATTTATGAACTATACTGTGCAGGTAGATGAGTTGAAGAGAAAGTTAGTGATAATTTAAGCTTATAATAAATTAGTTATAGTTATTTGTTGGATAATGATTATTATCTAAGGTAGGGAATAAGTATCTTCTAAGATATTCGTTAATATTTTTCACAATATGAATTTATTATGTTAGGATTAGTTTATATCTTTTTTTGCCCTTTGACCTATGTATAAAGCACTAGAGTTATGCCATTTCAATGTTATGACTAAAAAATTTAGGCTTGATTAAATTAAATGGTTTCTGTGATTAAGTAAAGATCTTGTGCGATAACCCCATGGCAAAGTCTACTCTACATTGCTTAAAAAAAGGGTTTATCCTACATTAGTTTTGTCTCATTAAACAAATTGATTCAGCTATTAAATTCAAACCCAAACTGTCCCATCAAATAGCCACAAGACTAACCCTAGCAAAGTTAGTGATCCACACGAGGGTAACAAATTACCCAACATAATATCATTGCTTTTGTACCACACAATGTAATAGTGTGGTATGGTTGGACAATCTCTTAGAAATATTTATAAGACTACCTATACCACCAAGATATACCTTTTTTTTGGGAATTAAAGAAACTCCACAACTTAGCATTCTTAGTAAGAAAGAACTACTAATTAGTTAAGTAGGTGGAACTTGGTTTAGTGATAAAATACAAAAGGAACCCTAGAGCTCCAACTTGAATATCCTTGCTTAGTATTTGTAAATTGGAAGGATCAAATAGTTTTGCCAATAGGGTAAGAACTAGTGAAAAAATATTATTAGCAAGGATGATCCTAGCCTTCTAATAGTAGATTTAGAGGATATTACTGAAGTCTAGATCTTGAGATAACAATGGCTTCCTTTCTTCTAACATTGTCCTAGAAAGCAATATACATAATTTATGGCAAAGAAAATGAAAAAGAAAATAATTCATACACCGGTGAGATTATAGTGATGGTACAGGTGGTAGACAACCGTCATGACCTCTTGAATATATTGCTATCAAACCCATTGTTCAAGAACTATATAAGCAGAGAAATTAATTTCAAGTTTTGCAAGAGATGGGTGTGGGGGATTACCTAGGTCAAGAGTTAAACTTGACAGGCCATTTTATACTTGATCCCGGTTCCTCATGTGTGAAGCTTGGAATGTATGAGGCATGAATGATCCATCCAAGCACAGGGATATTAAAGGATGGATCAAGCAAAATAAGTGCTCCCTTATTGGTTTGTTAGAGACACATATGAAAGAAAATACATTTGAGATTATAAGGAAGGGTATTATGTGTAACTGGAAGTGCTTTAATAATTACAATGACCATTACAATGGTCATATATGGGTTCTTTGAGACCCTTTGGTTTGGACAATGACTTTGATTGATACTTGTGCCTAATGTATACTATGCACAGAAGCTGACATTAGAGGTGATGTATATTTTATTGTGGGTTTTGTGTATGCCTTTAGTATAGGGATGCATGCATAGACAAAAGAGCCTTATGGCATTGGTTAGTTCAAAGAAACCCCTCAATACACCCTAGTACTAATAGGGGACTTCAATGTGATTTTACACCATGATGAGAAAGTAAGGGGAGATTAGGGCTGCAATATGAGCCAAGCCGAGCTGAACACCCCCAAACTTTTAACTAGCCAAGCTCATGAGCCTATATTATAAATGAGTCAATCTAAGCTTTTAACGAGTGGATTCAAACAATTTCTGAACTGCCTTGGCTCATTTACAACTTTAGGAGATATGCATCTGCCATGTAGGACATGTAAGACTTTTCTCGGTGTGTTAATTTATTTGGTTTTGTGGACCTCAAAGGTTATGAATGTTACTTGAACTAGATGAATAAAAGAAATGGGAATGAGGCAATGGTCTGCAAATTAGATAGGAATTTGGTGAACTTTGGTGAATGGACTATGGCTCACAAGTTTCACTCAATCCTTTGTTGACTTCTTACCACCCTCTATATCTAATCACTATCTAATTTGACTCAATTTTGGTATTGGGCATAACAGGAAGAATACTTTTTGATTCCTAAACTTCTAGACAAAAGACAAGGAGTTCTTATACAAGGTTAAAAGTCATTAGCATGGCCAATATAGTGGAAACCGTTTACTAAACTTGCATAAAAATTTACAACGAATAAAACTAGCTTTAAAAGAGCTTAATAAAAGCAAGTATGGATCTTTAGACCATAGTACAAAGGTTGATCGAAGACAATCACTTGATGCACAATCTATAATGCTAAATGACATGAGCAATCAAACTCTCAGAGAGAAGCTGCATAAGTGTGAAACTAATTTCAACAAAATATCTCAGAACCATAAAAGCTTCCTAAAGCAAAAGGCTAAGATTCACTAGCTTAATGTGGGGGATTCGAATCACAAATTCTTCTTTTCCTAAACAAATAGTTTCCAAAAGATAATTGCAATACAAATGCTTACACTTGATGATGGTAGATATGTTTCTGAGGCTAGCCAGATTAAAGTAGCTTTTCTTGAGTTTTACAAAAGTCTCCTAGTGATATTGAGTCTAATGTCAATAATCAGGGGCTAGACTCCAAGACTTTCATAAGCAGGCCCTCATTGCACCTATCACTAGTGAGGAAGTGAAGAAGGCTTTGTATTTCTATAGGTGATAACAAAGCTCTTGATGTTGAAGGGTTTCGTTTCTATTTTTTAAGAAAGCTTGGGATGTGGTTGGCAATGACATTACAACAGTTGTGATTGACTCTTTTAACACTAGGACTCTCTCCCCAAAGCTTAATATCACCTCTTTAACCCTATTTCCCCGAAAGGAAAATGCTACTAGGGTATTTGAATATTGACCAATTACTTGTTGTGGGGTTTTATACAAAATCATTTCTAAAGTTCTCACCTCTAGATTAAAATGTATCATTCTAGTACTGATTGATCATGAACAATTTGGTTTTTGAAAGGAAGACAAATTGGAGAAAACATCCTACGTGCAGCTAAGCTTATGAAGAAATACACATAAAGGCATTGATTATCCTTGGTGTATAACTAAATTTGATATTAAGAAAGCATATGATTCTATCCATTAAGGATTCTTACAACACATCTTGCTTGCTTATGGCTTCTTCTTACAAGTAGTTAAGTGGATTTTGGCCTCTGTCACCTCAATATCTTATTCTTTACTATTGAATGGGGAATTACACCTCTTTTAAAAGGCCAAAAAGGCCTTCATCAGGTGGATCTTTTGTCCCCTTACCCATTTTCTCTTGTGGCCAAGTATTTGACTAGATCTTTTCAAGGTTTGTAGGAAGATGATGATTTTAAGGGGCACCTTAAGTGAAAAAAATTAAAGATCATAAATATTTCTTTTGTAGATGATATGATCATTTTTTGTAGGGGTGATCAAAAGTAAGCACTCCTCAAGGTGGTTGATGACTTCTCCTCCAAAATTCAAATCTATTTATTCATCATTAAAATTGCAATATTTACTTTAGAGGAGTAGAAACTAATGTTAAGCATCAAATTTGCATGCAACTGGGTTCATTAAAGATAGTTTTCCTTTCACATACTTAGGCATGTCATTTTCCACTACTAGAATCACTACAAATTAGATTCCAGGTTTGGTTTATAGGATTACAAAAAAATTCACAAGTTGGCAAGCTCATCTCATGTCCTATGCTGGTAGAGCACAACTTTGAAGCCTGTCATCTTTAGTATGCGAGTGTTTTGGTGTCAAGTGTTCATTATTCCTTAGAAACTTATTCACCAGATTGAGGGTATATATAGACAATATCTTTGGATGGGTAAGATTGACCCTTCAAAGAAAGTTTTAGAATGCATGGAATAAAATGTGCTCACCCAAAAAAAAAGGTGGCCTCAGTTTGATTCATATGCATACCTAGAATCAAATGGATATAGGTAAACTTTTGTGGAATATATGTATGAAAAAAGAATCACTATAGGTTAAGTGGGTTCATTCTATTTACTTGCAAAAATACATTGTTTGATCTTCATTTTGACCCATTTGTACTCTTGGTAACCGCAACAAGTCTTTAAACTTCGACCTATGTTTGCCCCTTTATTCTATAATCAACAACTCAATCTAAGATGTTTGTCACATGATGGTGCTTATAATATTCACAAAACTTATGACCAAGGAAGGATTAAGGGTGCGAAAGTTTGGTGGTATCCCTTAGTTTGGCATGGACTAGTTGCCCCTAGATTTTAGTTTATCACTTTGCTTACCATCCAGAATAGATTGATGACAAAGTTTGGATTACAACAATTTAACTTTGTGAATGACACTAGGTGTGTGTTGTGCTCTACTGGATAGGAGGAATCAACACAACATCTCAATCTTGAATGTCCTTATAGCTTAGAGATTTGGATGAAAATTAGGAAACCTTTTGAATAGAAGGGATGATGTTCCATAGTGGGAGGAGTTAAGAACCTTGGTTAAAGGCATGAAGCACCCAAAAGAGAAGAAAAACATGTTGCATGCCTTATTTATCACTTTTGTTAGCACCATCTGGTATGAATGTAACTCTAGGATTTTTAGAAATATTGTTCATTCTTGTAGTGCCCTTCTAAAGGGCATTAGTTTTGCTGTGTCTAGTAGGTGCTTTGTCCCTTATAAGTTCATGAAATAAGATAAATGGAGAGGGTGTATAGATACTCTAGTGGGGTGATACTTGTATAGTTTCTTCTCCTTTTGGAAGTATACAATATTTTTTGCACTTATAAAAAAAAATTTGTTCCTTGATGTGGCATAAGTTAAGAGGTAGATGAACAATTTTTTGACAACGTTGATCTAAAAAAGTTGGCTTGTTTTCTTGATATTAAATGCAAGTTAAGCATTTCAGATTAATGCATGTAGAAAATTCTGATATCTATTCTCACTGGAAGACAAACAAACAAAAAACACGTAAAAGTTCATGAGCTTCAATGATGCTGGAACATAATCATGAAATTGAAAAGAAATATTCAAGATATCAACAATAATATAAGTAATACGAGTTAGCCACCTTTTGCACACGACCGCATAAGGCAACTAGACGACTCTTTATTTGCCTGACACGTTCAAGCTTATGTTTGCTAACGTGAGAAGTCAGGTCATCAAGTGTAGGATATGCATCCTTCTCCAATGAAAGAGTCTGAAAAATAGGCAAGAGTGTATGTAGATTGTTAAAATAAAAGAAATATAAGTATGGAATGGAAGTATAGATAACTTCAGATATCAATTAGCCATGGAGACCAGAGAGAAAAGGTAAATATATGTTGGAAGAAGAAAATCTATCACAAGCCCATACAGCAACAACCCAAGACCCCCATGTAGCCTCACATCCATGCGGCCCAGGTAATGACTCTAGATTTTTTTTTTGATCTTCCCACGTCTGTAGGAGAGTCTATGGGAGAAGATTCAGGTTATTCAACTTAGCTGAATATTATTCTTCTTATCTTTTTCTTAGATTTCTCCTCAAGTTATTGGATATTTAATAGCTATTTCTTAGCTTTCTGTTTTGGCTCTCTCACACCTATGTGTATTTATATGTAATTACAGATTCTAGGATTAATGAATAATACATATTCCACTCTTCCTTGTTTAAGTCTTTATCACTTGATTTGATACTTTCTACATGGTATTAGAGCAGATTCTCATATTTTGAATCCTGATCCTTTGATAATATCACTTGAACTCACTCATTATTACCTTTACTATGGAGAACGTTACAATCCAATCCCATCCTAACCAAGTTATCGATTCCACGTCAGATCCTTCAGATTCTCTTTACCTTCATGCTTTAGATAATTTTGGGCAATCTTAGTTTCGAAGGTTTTTGACAACAACAACTATCATTCATGGAAGAGAACCATGATGATATCACTTGGTGCTAAAAATAAAATAAACCTCATTGATGGGAAATTGAAGGAGCCCGACCCCTCCTCTCCTTCTCATGCTTAATGGGCTAGATGCAGTTCCATGGTGACAAGTTGGTTGCTGAACTCGCTGAGTAAAGAAATTGCTTAAAGTGTGATATACACTACTTCGACATAAGTGATTTGGTCAGAGTTGGAAGAAAGGTTTGGTACTTTAAATGGGGTTCAACTTTACCAGATTTAGAAGAAAATCTCATCCATTTCACAAGGTGCCGATATTGTTGTTGTGTTATTCACCAGGCTGAAGAAATTATGGGACAAATTAGCATTGCTTACAACTACTTCCACTTGTAGTTGTGGCGCTGTCAAGAGCTTAGTCAAGCATTGTGATAATAATAAATTGGTGTAATTCTTGATGGGACTGAATGACTGTTATTCCGTCATAAGAGAGAGCATTCTATTGATGAATCCACTACCAGGGGTTGGAGTTGCTTATGCTATGGTCATTAATGAAGAAAGGCAGGGATAAATTAGCTCTCACAGTGCTCTTCCTTTTGAGGGAATTTCATTCAATGTGGGAGCAACAAGGAGGGAACAATCTTATGGATCAAAACCTCAGAACAAGAAACATGGTTGCAACTATTGCAAAAAGCCCAGCAATACCAAGGACAAGTGATACAGGCTAGTAGGCTTTCCCGCTGACTTTAAGTTAACAAAGAGCAAGAGGTTCTCAGGAGAAACCTCTGCAGAAACCAATCCAGGCGAACAGATCTAGCATATTGGGAGACTGAATGCAGATCAATACAACCAATTGGTTTCTTTGTTGAATCGATGCAAGATTGTAGACAAGAATGTGCATGTTCCCCCTAGTGGATCAGATCAAGCAGCAACAAGGGATTACTCATTTACTAGCACAATGGTCGCCCCCTTTGCAAGTAAAAAAAAACTCACCTTTCACAGTTCTATTGCATTGAGTCTTTCACTTTATGCATCTTTGGTTTGTACTGATGTGTGGATTTTGGACACTGGTGCTACAAATCACATAAGTGGAAACCAAAAATTATTTTTGAGCCTTCAGACCATATCTAATCTCATTTCCATCATTTTACCCAATGGGCATACAACCTTGGTGCACTTAATAGGTTCTATCAACTTGAATGATCACTTAACCTTGAGAAAAGTATTCTATATACCTGATTTCAAATGTAACCTAATTTCAATCAACAAAGTCATAAAACAAACTTCATCCACTATTTTTTTCACTAATCATCAATGCTTCATGCAGAACTCTTCAATGAGGAAGGCCCTTCCACTTGGTAAATTAAGTCGTGACCTGTATCTCTTCCATCCTTCAACATCATCCATTCCAACTTTTACTCAGACCATCCCTCAAACTAATTTCTCACAGTTTGATCAAGCCGAGAACAAGTCAAAGATAAAAAAAAAATGTTTTAGCTTTACTTTCTTCTTCCAATGCCAATTTGTGGCACCTTAGATTAGAACATTTACCTTTATATGAACTTAAGCAAATGTTTGACTTTCCACATTCCATTAATAAGATCTCTAATTTTCCGTGTGAAATTTGTTTCAAGGCTAGACAACATAAATTGTCCTTCCTCTCTAGTTATACTCATATTACTTCTTCTTTTGATCTTATACATGTTGACATATAGGGACCTCACAAAGTCACCACTTACAATGGTTTTAAGTATTTTTTGACAATAGTGGATGACTACTCTAGAGCCACCTGGACCTACTTACTGAGTACAAAGGGGAGTGGATTCACAATTCTCAAATCTTTTATTACTTTAATACGAACCTAATTTCATAAAACCATCAAAGTTGTTCGATCCGATAATGCCTATGAATTGGGATCTAGCATAGAAGCTAAACAATTTCTTTCTTAACAGGGTATAATTCATCAAACTAGCTGCCCATACACTTCCCAAACAAATGGTTTAGTTGAAAGAAAACACAAATACCTCTTAGAAGTGGCTAGAGCCTTCATGTTTCAATCGAATATGCCTCAAATATATTGGGGGGAGAGTCTTTTAACAACAACTTATATCATTAATAAAATCCCCACCAAGATACTCAACAATCATAACCCTCACCAATTATTATTTGGCACAAAACCTTATTACCACCACTTAAAACCTTTTGGCTGCCTTTGCTATGTTGCTATGCCTAACAAGTTTAGAGACAAATTCATGCCCTGATCCACTCCTTTTGTTTTCTTAGGCTATCTGCATGGGAGAAAAGCCTATAAGGTCCTAAGTCTTGAAACCAAACAAGTGTTTAATAGTAGAGATGTTGTTTTCAAGGAGTCCATTTTTCCCTTTACCAACTCCACGCCCAACTCATAATTTAGATCCTATGCCTTTGCCTATACCCAACTCATCAACACAACCTGAGCCATCACCTTCTCGAATGGAACCTGACATACATCCTAGCAATTCACACCCAGTTTCTTCCTCTAGTTTGGCACCCCCATCGTCTCCCTCATGCTCTTCACTAAGAAAAAACACAGCCTCTTCACACCCTCTAAGAAGGTCCTGCAGATTCATTCATGCACCCTCACATGTAAAAGATTATATCTGCAACTGTGACTGTAATTCTTCAACCTCCATTCCTGCATATTGCCCTCACACTCTTACTAATGCCTATGCCCACAACCAACCATCTTTTTCCTTTCATTCCTGTACCACTCCTGTCATACCCGAGCCTAGTAATTACGAGGAAGTAGTGTCTAATCCACATTGGCAGCAGACCATGGAAGCTGAATTTAAGGCCCTCAGTGTAAATGGGACTTGGGAGGTAGTTAAGTTACCCAAAGGGAAATGGCCTATTAGTTACCGATGGGTATATAAGGTCAAATATAAGGCAGATGGGAGTATTGAGAGGTACAAAACCCGACTTGTAGTAAGAGGTTTTACACAAAGGGCAGGTGAGGACTTCAAGGAAAATTTTTCTCCTATGGTGCACATGATGACCATTAGGAGTATATTGGCTATAGCCGTAAAAAAGGAAGGCATATTCATCAATTTGATGTGAATAATTCCTTCCTTCATGGCGATTTATATGAGGATATCTACATGAAACCTCCTCCAAACCTAAATATCCTTCCTTCTCATGTTTGTAAGTTGAAGAAATTGCTTATCTTTGCTCTCTCGTGGCTATACACAATCCACAAATGATTACTCACTTTTAACTAAAAAAGTTACTGATTTTCTGACTATCATAACAGTGTATGTGGATGACTTATTGGTTGCAGGTAATGACATAAAAGAGATTCAGCAGTTAAAGGATTTTCTACACCTTAGCTTCAAGATTAAAGATCTTGTCTAGTTGCACTATTTCCTAGGTATCGAGTTTCTTTGTACCTCTCAAGGCCTTATCATGAGTCAACGCAAGTTCATTTTGGACCTTTTACATGAATATTCTCTTGTTGATGCCTCCGTAGTTTCTAGCCCGCTTGATATGAGGACGAAACTATTGCTGGATATGACATGAGAGCACCTCCAGTTGATCTAACAAAGCTTCGCAGCTTAGTAGGAACGCTGAACTACCTTACTAATACCCACCCAAATATCTCCTTTGTTGTCTAGCATGTTAGCCAATTCAACAGTGCATCGCAATTACCTCATTATCATGTTGCCTTGCATATCCTTCAATATCTCAAAGGCAAACAATCACAAGGGATTCTCCTCAATAATGGACCAGACATTTCCCTTCAGGCTTTATGTGACTCTGATTGGGTTGCTTGCCCCTTCTCTAGGAAGTCCGTTCGTTGGTATTTTGTCACGCTTGCTGGTTCACCTATTTCCTGGAAATCGAAAAAGCAAGTCACGATTTCACTGTCCTCTACCGAAGCAGAATACAGATCCTTGCGGCGTGTCACCTCCGAGCTTGCTTGGTTGAGTCGCTTGTTACATGAATTATCCCTCACCAACATCACCCTAATTCCAGTCAAGTGTGACAACCAAGCTGCTATTCACATCGCTAAAAATCCAGTTTTCCATGAGCGGACCAAGCACATTGAGTTGGATTATCATTTTGTTCGTGATCAAGTTCTTGCTTGCCTTATTGATCCATCCCACATTGCTACAAGAGAGCAACTTGCTAATGTGTTCACCAAACCTTTGCATGTGTATGTTTACGATTGCTCTCTTCCCAAGCTGGGCATGCTTCCCTACGCTCCAACTTGCTAGGGGGTGTTGGAAGAAAAAAAATCTTACACAAGCCCATACAGCGGTAGCCCAAGACCTCTATGCAGCCTCACATCCATGCGGCCCAAGGAATGACTCTAGATTTTTTTTATTATTATTTTTTATTATTATCTTCCCACGTCTGTAGGAGAGTCTATGGGAGAAGATTCAAGTTATTCAACTTAGCCAAATATTATTCTTCTAATCTTTTTCTGAGATTTCTCTTCAAGTTATTAGATATTTAATAGCTATTTCTCAACTTTATGTTTTGGCTCCCTCACACCTATGCATGTATATATGTAATTACAGATTATAGGATTAATGAATAATACATATTCCACTCTTTCTTGTTTAACTCTCTATCACTTGATTTGATATTTTCTACAATATACTAGACTCATGATTGCAAATATAATATCACTTCTTGATATGAAGCAAGATAACAATTACCCCTTGTTTGGAGCTACTTACAAAAGTTCATTATCCTGGCTAATCAATTTTTGTGTCAGTAGCTTCAAACAAGTTAGAAAGTTGGGTAATTGTTATTCATGAGAGATCCGACTAATGTCATCGACATTAAGTTGCAGCACATAATTCAACAATATATGAAACAGGAGCCATAGCAAATGCTCAAACGATGAGTCTTCAATCACACAAGCGGACCAATTAATTTTCACAAAGATTCCTGTGGCACCATACATTGAAATATATACACTAACCAGCAAACTGAACTAGTCTGTAACATTTCACAAAGACATTTCAAATAACATGATGCAAAATAATAATAATAATAATAATAATAATAATAATAATAATAATAATAATAGAAAAACAAAAATTCATTGCAATGAGAAGCTAAAAAGGGTACGAAACACTACGAAGCTGTCATCGTAAAGCGGAGTCATGAAACTGAGAGCAAGCAACTGAAATGCAATACCTCAGACTCCAAGCACCTGCAAGCTGATACAAGGCAAGCTTCAAGGGCCCTGAACTCAAAAGGCAAATTTAGAGCTGCCGGACCAAGTGAGTCGCCTAATGAGGCATTGAAAGCACTGGATTTTAATCTAGCATCCAACGCGTCTGCATCATTTTGGAGCGCCTTAGGATATGAAAAGCACATATTAAATAAATACAGAAGTATAATCATAGTATAAAATGCCCAAAGAAAGCAAAAAACCTCTTTTCTTCATCGATATAAAAACCATCAGCATACATCCATATGTGTGTGTGTGAGTTAAGTAAAACATACATAAATGTTGCAAGTATATATATAGTGACACCACATTATTCTCCACACAGACGGCAATTTTTGTCTGTACCTGTCGCAGCTTCCCATCAGAAGAACCGAACAGCCGATACTTGAGTTCTTGGACAAACTGAGCAACGAGAGAATTGCTAGCTGAATTATCAATCATTAAGACCTCCTTAGCAGTGATAATAGCTTTAACATGCTCCAAATTCACTACAACAGCCCTATCTCGTGCAAATATTGAGGATGTGTACGACAACATTGGATCTAGGACTCTAAGATCACGGGCATGAAGACCAGTCTGCCGCATGATGGAGTGTCTTTCAACTTCTTCCAGGTGTATCTCGCCGGTTTCTGACACAACAAGCCATGCCCTTTTGCCTATGCCTAACCATCTTCGTCTGGTATTGTGGCGATGGGGGTAAAAAGTGGTGCTTGCGTCTCCGGGTATCTCTGCTTCTCTGAGCTTGTATGACATTGCTTCCAAGTGGTTGGGAGAAATCTGGATGGATGAGATTTGTATTTTGATTCACTGTATTCAATTATTGCGGTCTCTCCTGCTCCATTTGTACCAGTGTATATCTGTCAAATTTGTCCGGGTGCCGTTGAGTCTCGCAAGAGGCGATGATTTCATGATTATCATCAATCATTTGATAGCAATGACTCTCGTTTGTCCGTATAGAGAGAGGTAAAATGTTAAAAAGTGAATAATTGGTTTGGAGGATCGAAACCGATATTTTTATTTTAGGACTTTTTCATCAGGAGACAGTGAAACAAACAGCGGATAGGGACAAATGGTACAAGCTTGAGCAAGTTGTCATTTGTTGGCTTCGCCCTACCGCACGAACTAGTTGGAGCAAACTTGAGAGTTGCGATTTGCTGCCCTCATGCAAGCGTCTGTGATGGAGCACTCTCCCCCCCCCCCCAAATAGCTGAAAACAAGAAAAACTAACTTATGCTTACTGAAAAATTATTAATCTTGTCATCCAACTGCTTCTACAATTAATCAAAATAATTGACTTGAGTCGAATAAGGTAAAAAGTAAATGAAATGGTCATGCCAAACATGTACTTAAAGCCATCTAAATCATTCTCTTGAATTTGGTTTACAATGAGTAGTGTCCGGAGATGATATTTTTTTTTCAAAGAACTCGGAATCTTGTTAGGAATTTTTTGTTCAGATCTGAGTTTGAAGTAGAGTTTCGGCTTTTATGTTTGGGTTTGAAAAGCAATTTTAGGAATTTTTTCGATGACAAGATTCGTTTATTTGAAGAAAAAATTATTTATAGTATTAACCTTAAATACCTTAGATGCCATTGTATATATCAAAAAATCTATGTCAGATGTTCCATAATTATAAGGACAAACAACTTGATAGAAGAATGCTAGAGTTTGATCGGAGTTTCAACGTAT
This sequence comes from Tamarix chinensis, assembly GCA_030549775.1. Lineage (NCBI taxonomy): Eukaryota > Viridiplantae > Streptophyta > Magnoliopsida > Caryophyllales > Tamaricaceae > Tamarix > Tamarix chinensis. The sequence goes on from CM060172.1 coordinate 62,089,637, forward strand.
AAACATTTGGAGATAAGGTTGGATTTTGGGAAATGAGTCAAGTTTTGAGGAACAAGGATAAGATTTGGAAATGGGGTAGGAATTTGGAGCAAAGGTTAAGGTGGGAATGAGGATTTGATCTCCATGAGAATTGGAGCGGGGACTCCCAGATAAACAAAAATTAAAAATAGGGGCAAGTTTCAAGATTTATATACCTAATGTCATCCCCATCCTTACCCCATCTTGTTGTCATCCTTAATTGCTCATGATAAATAGTATATTGCAAGTTGCTTGAAAAAAACAAGTAATTTGATATTTTGAAGGGTCATATGTTTCTTACGACTAGCACCAACAAGAGTGTATGTTGCTCATAATAAATAGTGGTTAGACTATGCACTCCTTAGATGAAGTTGTGTCACGTCTATTTATTGCTCAAGGTGAGCAATGTTTATATCCTACATTACTTCATATATTGTTGCAAATTTACCAAAATATACAAATAAAACTTTGGTGGGTGTGAACAGGATAACGATAAAATAGATAGTCCAATACTATTGTTTTTCATATATTAATTTTTCGTGATTTATCTCCATCAAATGGTAGTTACTAAATTTCTATAAAAAAAAAACTTTTAAGTGCACAAGAAAATTTCCAATGTAAAGGCTTGCGGTGACCCAAGTTGATTAATTTTTGAAATGCAATGCAAGTGACGAAAGTGATAGAAAATAGAGTCAAGCCTTTGGGGGGGGGTGTTATAGAATTCAATTTCTCCCACCTAGAATGGGAAATTGGTATTGAGTTTGCATTTTCTTTTGATGAACCATCTTTAAGATTTCATGATCCTCATGTGGACATTAGTTTCTATGATAGATAGATAGATCTTCACTTCTTACCATGATGATTAGAAGATAACCTCATCTATTAGTTGTAAAAATGAGATAATATGGGAAATGTTGTTGTTTTTTTTGTTCATAAGGAAATTAGACTTTGCATATATATATAAGTTTGTGAATGAAAAACTACAATTTGCATCCAAAAGGTTTCCTTAAATTAATACTAATTTAACCCCCAAAAAATAGTGATCACGGATCTTTATTCCAATAACATATACCAACTAAAAATTTCTTTTAAAAGCAAGTTTGCAAAAGCTAAAATGATAAAATCTAAAGGTGTTACACCACATCCAACATAGAAGAAATACTCCTTATACCAAATCTATGTTAGGTGTAAGGCATAAGTAATCTTGTACCTAGGATTCGTGTGTGAGAATCACTTAATTTCACTAGGATATAGCATACAAAATAAAGAGAAGGAAACATGTATAATGAAAATAGAGGACATAAAAGTCTACAGAGAGAGAGAGATTCCGAATAACAATACTCTAGAACAAACTTGATAACACTCATCACAAACAACACAATTAAAGTATTAAATTGGTGAGTACCATCAAATATTTCTACAAAGTGACAACTGCCCATTGAATAAACATATTACCATAAAATAGAACCCATCAGTATGACAATACAAAGTAAACTACTCTATAGTACTAAAAATACGAAGGACACATGGAGCACATAGAGGGTGCTACAAGTTAAACATGACATAAACATATCAAATCATACATGTGATAATGATAAGATGAACTTATACTTTACTAAGGCACAATCTCATCATACCATTATACTTAATTGCACATAATTTCAATAAGACTTAGTCACATTGAGTTCGGGGATCCCACTATTCATAACTGATGGAATGATACTATAACACTCCCAAAATTCACTACTGAAAAATATAAATGGGTCAAATGTACAATCGATACTTTTGGGCCTTGAGCCATTAGTCCATCATTATTCAATCATCTCTTGGATTTTATATATATCCATGTGAGTACTAGAACCCCACTATTATAGCCGGTGGACCAAAAACATACAGGGCATAACGAACCTGACCACTATTATACGTCGGTGGATCGGTCACTTACAGGGCAGAATGCACTTGACCACTATTATACGCCGGTGGATCGGTCACTTACAGGACAGAACGCGCCTGACCACTATTATATGCCGGTGGATCGGTCCGGCCCCGACTTTCATGGTGTTTCACTGTAAGTATTTAGTGTCTTTCCCATATCTTATCATAATTATGTTTAGTTTGTTAAGCACGGAATCTCTCACTATTATAGCTGGTAGATCGGTCACATACAGGGCAGAACGCACCTGACCACTATTATATGCTGGTGGATTGGTCTCCAGGGCACCCTGGCTCATGGCCACTATGATTTGCCGGTGGACCGGTCTGGGCCTAGCTCAGTAGTCTTCCTCTTTAAGTGATTAGTGTCTTCTGTGTCTTATTCAACAGGTTTCACCCTAGACATGCATGTCACCGACCTCTACTTCTATCCTCCCGAGAGGGCCTATCCCATATCTTGAAACTTCTGCACCTCTTATCACACCCCGACATCCTTTTCTTATTCCATTTGCTCACACTAGAGGCCCAACTCCTAAGGGTATGGGTCACGACCCACTACCTTACACCTCCAAGTCCACCCAAAGTCTTACCCTAGGGTTTTCTCTAGAAACCCTAATTTGGGGCCTATGTGGCCCGTCCTTCTTTACCCCACACAACCCAATCTATTTTAACACCCCACACATCATAACCTTTAGATTTAACCCAAATCCTATCACTCTACTTACCAATTATACATGTAACCGTGAAGTCCTAGTTGGCCACACTCAAAACCCTAGCAGCTTTCTTACGTAAGGATCATCCCATGCGGACCCCGAAAATTTCCCATGTCAGATTCACATCACTCACTCATTTTGATCATAACCTCCTTTTACTTTCTCCCTCATGGATCATGGATATTTAGGTTAATCCCACCAACATTGGCTTCCTTCCCCTTGGCCAACTTACTTCCCTTTGGTCAACTTACTTTCCCATTTTTCTTTTTCATCTTTCCACCCCACATTTCTACCTTAAGTATCCTAGCATGCATGTCCTAAAGGGCCACATCACATCACATCACAATTTACAACATATACATATTAAACACATGTCGAAAGAAAGCTCATGAGCATACCCCAACTCCAAGCTGCACTACACATAAGGCAGTTTTAACAATAGCACAAGATACACAACATATCATTATATAGGCATCCAAGGCATATAAGACACATAGCACATATAAGGCCTTAGCTACACCCTTACTCGGTTTAAGTTACCAAGTTATCTCCCATACTTATTAGGTCACCAATTACCCTTCATAATTGTTACACTTAGCATATTTCCCATTTGGTTAGTTAGATTGCTAAATTGCCCTTCTACTTTGTTATAATTACCAAATTGCCCTTTTTGCTGGTTAGATTACCAAAATACCCTTCTCCATTATCAAAATTACTAAATTACTCTTTAGTTGGTTAAATTACCAAATTGCCCTTCTCCATTATCATAATTACCAAACTACCCTTCTCCATGATCAAAATTACCATTTTACCCTTCTCCATTATTATAATTACCACTTCACCCTTTTACTTACAAAATTATCATTTTTCCCTCTACTTCCAAAATTACCATAATACCCTTTTACTTACCAATTTACCATTTTCCCTTTACTTACAAAATTACCATTTTACCCCTTTACTTCCAAAATTACCATAATACCCTTTTTACTTACAAAATTACCATTTTGCACATTACTTCCAAAATTACCATAATACCCTTTTTTACTTACAAAATTACCATTTTGCACATCACTTCCAAAATTACCATAATACCCTTTTACTTACCAATTTACCATTTTCCCTTTACTTACAAAATTATCATTTTACCCATTTACTTTCAAAATTACCACAATACCCTTTTTACTTACAAAATTACCATTTTGCCCTTTATCTCCAAAATTACCATAATACCTCTTTAGCATCCACACATATTAGGCCACACTCTTGCACAAGACATATTACTAAAATATCCCTAGGGCTCACAATGATATTGTTCATGGATTAATGGTCACAATAACAAAATATAACATAGATAAGTACTCAACATTTTCACTAATAGCCAAACGCTTTCCTTAAGCAATATTTCCACACATAGCATATAAACTAACATGCTTTCCTTTTTATCAATCAATATAAGAAACTACATATATTATATTAAACAACATATACCGAGCATAATAACATATTAAAAACCCTAATGTGCTAACATATGTTTATCCATGCATTTAAGTGGGGTTTAATGATTACCTTAATCCCCAAAAAATTAAACCTTATCGGTATTCTGGTTAAAGGTTCAAGCTTTGATTTGCAAAACCAATACCTAAAAATAATATCCATACTTATCATATTAGAAATAAGAAAACCAAAGCATTAGACTTTATAACACTTAATTAACGAAATACTTAACTTAAAATATTATTATACCTTAAAATCATTAACCAAATACACCAAAAAATGCAGCAACTCATGTTGCTCATGCAACATGAGTTGCATGCAAAGAAATGAGGGAGAGGGTCGAAAATGGCATGAAAGGGGGAAATGGGAGCCAATTTTGGGTTAGGGTTTTGGGGCTAGGAAGGGTGCAGGAGTGAAGAGAGGGTGTAGGTGGTATTGGGGATATGTTTCTGGCGGCCAAGGGAGGTAGCGGCAGCAGCGAGGCTGCAAAGGTGGCTGCTAAAGTAGATGGGGCTGAGAATAAAGGAAAAGTGAGGGGGAAATAAAGGGATGCAGGTGGTTGTTTTGGCTAACGGAGATGAGGGGGTGGTAGGGGAGGTTGTAGGGAGTGATTTGGTGGCTCAGGTGGTGGCAGAGGTGGCGAGACGAAGTCGGAAGGAGGAGGTGCATGGTGGTTGCCGAGAAGGGAGAAAAATAAGAGGGGAGGAAGAAGGGGGTTGTAGGGTGGCTCGAGGGGTGGTGTGGTGGTGTAGGGGTGAGGTAGAGGGTGGCAGGGGGTGGTGTAGGTGGCTGGTGCGGCGGTGGAAGTGGTGGAATGAGGTGGTGGTGCAAAAACAGGGAGGGAGATGGAAGGAAAAGAAAGGGAGAGAAAGAAGATCGGGGAAGGGGAAGGAAGGCTCAAAAATGGGCAGGATGAAGTAGGGAGGGAAGAAGAAAAAGAAGAGGGAGAGAAAAGGAGGGGATACGGGGCTCGGTAGGGTGACGGTAGGGGCGTGGGAGTTGCAGGGAGAGGGAAGGAAAAGGAGGGGAAAATGGGGCATGCATGAGGAGAGAGAGGAGTGGTGGGGTCGAGATGGGACAGGAAAATGGTGGGGGGAGAGAGGGAGGTAAGGAGAGTAGTAGGGAGGCAGGAGGGTTGCAGGCAGGGTGGCTGGAGATGGCGGGGGTGGTCCGGCAGAACGTCGAGTAAAGGAAGAAGAAGAAAGAAGGAAGGAAGGTGGAGGGAGCAGGCCAAGCTAAGGGAAAGGTAGGTGTGGGCCAGCCTAGTCGGGGGAGAAAGAAGGAAAGAAAATAAGGGGGCTGGGCTGGGCTCGTGCATGGGGGAGGAAGGACGAAAGGGAAAAGGGAACGGGCTTGCCTAAGAGAAGGAGAGGAGGGAAGGGGAGCGGGCCGGAGGCCCAGGTGAGGGGAGGGGAGGGGAGGGCAGGCCGGAGTGTTGGCGCCCCGAAGGAAGAAAAAGGAAAAATAAAGAAAGGAGAAAAAGGAGAGAGAAAGGAAAAGGGGGAAAAAGAAAAGAAAAAATAGGCAAAAATAACATAAAATAATTTATGGGATAATAGAAAATATTATTTTTGGTACATAAATACATTTAATAATTTAATTTAATGTAATTTAATGCATAGGTTTAAAAAGGTTGATTTTAGAAAAATATTGGTTTGAAAAATTATTTAAATAAAATGAGTATGATAAAATAATAAAATAATAATTTTAATTTATTAAATGTTCATATCCAATTTTATATACTCAAAAATTCACAATAATTAAATTAAATAGATTTAACAGCTAATTTATCCCAAATAAAAGTTATTTATTAAATTATAGGTTTTTAAAATTTCAGGGGATTATAGATACCAACAATAAACAACCCCAGGTCATAACTCTCACAACCACTATTATATCCGATAGAACGGTAGAAAATACAACGTTAGGGCATAATGCTTATGGACGCTATTCCATCTGGCGAAATAGTAATAAACATAACCTTAGGGTATAACACTTCTACTCACTATTCTCGTGTGGTGGAATGGATCGATACAACCAGTTTTGACTCACATAGTCTTTCACTTTAAAAGTTAATGTTTCGTTAAGCATCATAGCCAAAAAAATCCATGTCAAAATAACCAAGGGTGGTGCAGAAGGAAAATACCAAACCATAATTCAAAACCCATCAATAACTGTAACACCCCAAAATTTACTACTAAAAAATTTCGTTTTACAGCAGAAGCATAATTAAAATAATTAGGTGTTACCGCCATAATTGAAATAAGTCGGACTTACCATCCCAAAATTATGTCAATCACAAGGCTAAATAATTTAAAATGCTCAACAGGATAAAACCAAAAACAAGAGAAGTTTCATAACACCAGATATGAGTTTGGAGATTAACTCCGGATTATAATAACAAAATACTACAAAAGGGATACCGTGGATCAAAGAGTCCAAAAAGGGTATCTGGGTAAAAACATCATTAGAATAACATGACTCTTCACCTAAATACCTAGTACAGATAAATGTCACTCTCCCCTACACACTGCATCAAAGGCAGCGAAATCATCAACTGGGTCCTCAAAGACTTGCACAAAACCATCAGGGTCATCTGTTCGTGGGAATGAGCAGCACCTATGAAAAGGATGATTAGTACACTACGTACTAAGTAAGGTAACAATATGGTCAAAGCTGGGAAAACATATCATTACACACATTCATAGTGGGAAGTAGTATACATGAGAGATACAAGAATCAACACAAGGTAACTCTAATCCAGATTCGCATTATTAGAATATATTAGCATCCATTATTTTATTTACGTTGAGTTCAGAGACCCCACTATTCTTAACCGGTGGAACGGTTATCCCACCCTAGGGTAAAATGCTCTTGACCACTATTCTTACCGGTGGAACTGTTAATAATACACAATCCCGAGAAATACATCTAGCCACTATTCTTACCGGTGGAACGGTTAATAATATACATTCTCCAAGCAGAATGCTCCCAAATAATGTTCTTGTCTAATGGAACAGACATATACAACTGGTCCTGACTCACGTAGTCTTTCACTTTAAATGATTAGTGTCTTATCAATGATTATAATCGTTCTCGGGATTTATTTTAAATTGAGTTTAGGGACCCCCACTATTCTCAACCGGTGGAACGGTTATCCCACCCCAAGGAAAAATGCTCTTGGCCACTATTCTTACCGGTGGAATGGTTAATAATATACAATCTTGGGGAAAAACACACCTGGGGGCTAATATTCTCGTCCGGTGGAACGAACATATACAACCGATCCTAACTCACGATCTTTCACTTTAAATGCTTAGTGTATTATTCATGATTGGTTTATGAGTACGAGACATGATTAAGGCAAGCAAAGACATCAAAATACAGATAACAAGACCGTTCTCAAAGATTAACATGCTTATTTTCCCTAAAAAGCCTAAATTCACAATTTAAGCATAACTTCCCCCATATTAATCATTTATCCACCAAACTTAGTATATGTTTCTAAAATAATAGTATCATTAACATACCAAAATTTTAAGTTCTAAATCTCTCGTCTTACACATGCGATAATAAACCTGTCTCAAAGTTACTATTCATAAGGCTCTCAAAACCCTAATTTCACAAGTAAGCCATAACTTTTCCCATAAGGCTCATATAATTACCAAATTAAATATAAATCCTCAAAATACCTATATTAACAACATATCCAAAATTTTTGGCCTAAATCTAATATTTTACACATGCGATAATAGCCCTATCTTAGAAGTTACTATTCATAAGGCTCCCAAAACCCTAATTTAACATGTAAGTCATAACTTCTCCCATAAGGCTCATATAATTACCAAATTAAGTATAAATCGTTAAAATACCCATATTAACAACATATCCAAAATTCGTGGCCTGACTCTAACATTTTACACATGTGATAATAACATTACCGTTTTAAGGCTACTATTCCCAAATTAGGCTATTTTCTCATTTGAAGAACTTATGACACTTATAATCACTCCCAAACACTTCACATGATATTATTAGCATATTTTAATCCATATAAAATATTAAAATACTAAAATTCTCATAGTAACCCATATTGGCAAAAATGCCCTTAAAAATAGCTGATATCCTTTACTTTATGAAAATACCGTATCCTCGATGTCTTTTTTTTCCTTTTTTTTTTCCAAATCCTCCTTTTATCAGAAAAAATCTTTAATATAATTATTTACCACTTTTAATAATTTATTAGGCCCATAATACTCTCCCACAATTTATACTCATCCATAAAAATACATCCTAGCATAATATCATCGTATCACTTCCTTCCTATCATATAATTCATATTAATATATCATATCATCAACAACATGAATTTTAATAGTATAATAACAATAACATAATAGCATATATAATCATACAAGAATTTAACACAAAACCCGAAGCATCAACTAGTATCCTTATAAATAAAGGCTCCTGTCTCTAAGCATGCTTATCCTAATCCGCTTCTTTCAAAACTTTCGGAGTATCACCTAATAATAATTAAAAAAATATAATTAGAATTAATAATATAATTAATTAATGTTTAAGGTAATCTAAAGGAAAAAGAATGGGGAAAAACTGAACCGGGGTTCGAAGAAAATGGTGGTCGGCCAAGAAGGCTAGCAACGACACAAAATGTCGTTGCTAAGGAATGGGCAATGGCAAGGAGGGATGAAAGGGAGGGGTAGGCAACGGTTTCAGCTGCTGGAAGGGGGTGTAGGCTTTTTCAATTTGTGCCGAAGCTAAGGGGGGAGTTTTGGACAATTTTGCCGAAGGGTAGGGGGAGTGTTTTGGTGGTTTTTGCCGATGGTTAGAGGGGTGTCTTCGGTTGGTTTTTGCTGCAACTTGGGGGGTAGGAACAGGTGGTTTTGCTGCAGCTAGGGGTGGTGTTTTGGTGATTTTTTCTGCAGCTAAGGGTGAGGGAATGGAAGGTTTTTTCGGTGGTGTATATGGAGCGGTAATGGTTGCTGAAGGTGGGTTTTTGGGCGGTTTTGGTGATGGTAAGGAGGGGGTGTTTAGGGTGATTTTTTTGATAGAAAATTTTAGGAATAATGAGCTAGTTTTTTAGTGCATTAATGAGGTATATGTATATATATATTTACACACTCAGAGAGGAAGAGGAAGGGGCTGCAATTGACCAAAATTTTCAAACCCCAACCCATAACTGTAGGAGCTGGGAATTGATGGGGTAGGGGTATGGTATGAGGGTGGCGCGAGGGTGGTGTGTCGGGGTATAGGGAGAGTAGGGTGAGGTAAAAAAAATAGAATAGGGTAAGGGTAATTTATTTAGGTATAAAATCGGGTAAAGTATCTAGGTAAAAATTATTCGGTTACCGGAATAGGTTTATTTGACAAAATGGATATCGGTTACGACCCAACCCTAGGTTTAAATGTTAATACACACCCTCTAGCAAATGTAGCCTAATAAAATTTTATAACGAATAATTCATAATAAATTTACACATATTAATAATATTTTTATTACAAATACCCTATAATAATTATTATAATTAATACACATAATTACTGGCTATAATTAGTAGGGGTTTATGAAAATGGGGTATTACAATAACCAATAAATAATTTACTTCTATTTTATTACTCAAAGGTGTAAAAGAGGAAATCCGAAGATGTATAAAGTACACTGGTCATGCTTGAAATGCCCCGAAAATTTCTAATTTTAAAAAGTATATTTAAATGAGATTTGATTATGAAAATTAATTTAATAAATTATCTTTATTAAAATAAAAGGAGATTTAATTAGGGTAAATCAAGAAGAAATTTATAAGTATTTTTATTAGGAGAAATTTGAGTATTTTAGCTAATTAAGGATATTATTTTAGAAATTAATTAAATAAATTATTTTATTTAAATTAAGAAGGAGAAAATAGTTTCAAATTAATATAGATTTTATAAATAATTTAATTGGAGAAAATTTGGCTGTTTTGCTAATTAAAATGGGATTTATGAAAAATCTTTTAAAAATCTTTAATTAGTCTAAAAAGGGATTTAAATATTATTTTATTTAAATATTATTATTTTTAAAATATTCCAAATATTCTATTTAATTTAATTAACCCAACCCACTATTTTTTCTTTTTCCCTTTTTCCTTTTTCCTTTTGTTTCTTCCTTTTTCTTTCTTTCTTCCTTTTCTTTTTCTTTCCTATTTTTTTCCCTCCCCCGATTGGGCCTGCCTCACGCGGCCCAATCTTTCTTTTCCTTTCCTTCGGCTGGCCCTTCCCGCGCCGCCGTCCCCCTTCTCCTTTCCGTCCCAGCGCTGCGTTTTAATTATTTTAATCATCGCAACGCGTCGTTTGATTCAAGTACCTTAGCCCTCGCGCCGACCGCCCGATCTCCCTCTTCTTTTCTTTCCTTCTTTTCTTTCCCCCTAACCGCTGGTCCAGTCCACCTGTAATACCCCCAAAATTCACTACTAAATAATTTCATTAATTAAAAGGAAATTAGCGGAAACAAATTAATAAACCGTGAACTTTGGGGATACTACCGCCACACTTAGTACCAGACCGGTTCCCTCCTACCGTTCCAGTACCAAGTGTTAAGGCTAAAAGAATAAAATACACTTTACGAGAAACTCAAGCATATATAAATTAGAGTAGCACGGTAAACAATTTACCAGAGTAAAATCCACCAGCGGTGGTTAAAAAACAATAATTACATTGAATTTATGAATTTTAAAACAATTCCAGATAGATCCTTATGCTCTTTCCCGAGGCCTACTTGAAAGCACTGAACATGACCTATAAGGGGTTCTGCCCATTGAATAGGTAGGGGCCCCACAAATGGAACCCTTCAGTACTACGGTACTGAGTAACCCTTTAAATACACACTTAAAAACAGGTCCGCAATGTCACACATGATACACTACTATAACATAACATTCAGGTCCATTCATTCACATATTCAACAAATCAATCAGATATCAATGGTGTATACGTAACATCCACTTTCGTCCATTCGCATACTTAACAAGTTAAACAAACGTTAATAGGCCATCATGAATAATCGATACTTTTAGGGCCTTAAGGCCATTAGTCCAGCATTAATCAATCATCTCGGATTATACATGTCCGTGTGAGTACAGAAACCCCACTATTATAGCCGGTGGAACGGTCGCGAGGGTACATGCCCTGCCACTAGTTTAGCCTGTAGAACGGTCGCGAGGGTAACATACCCTACCACTATTATTTGCCGGTGGATCGGTCTAGCCCCGACTCACAAGGTGTTCCGCTGTAAGTAATTAGTATCTTCCCCATGTCTTATCGATTTTACGTTTGGTTTGTTGAGCACGGAATCCCCCACTATTATAGCCGGTGGAACAGTCACGATGGTACATGCCCTGCCACTATTATAGCCGGTGGACCGGTCGTGAGGGTAACATACCCTGCCACTATTATTCGCCGGTGGACTGGTCTGGGTTCGGCTCAACATCTTTCTCTTTAAGTGATTAGTGTTTTAAACGTATCTTATTCGAAAGTATTTTACCCTTAACATGCATGTTCTAGAGGGCCACATCACATTATGTCATAACTTACACCATATCCGAATTATCACATACCAAAAGAGGACACATGAACACATCTCGGTTCCAAGCCACGCCACACACGAAATAATTAAAATAATAGCATGTAGAACTCGACATAAAAATTATATAGGGCATCCAAGGCATGTAGGACATATAGCACACATTCGATCTTAGCTACACCCTTACTCGGTTTAGGTTACTGAGCTATTTCCCACACTTGTTAGGCCACTAATCACCCTTCGTAATTATTACACTTAATATAATTCCCATTTGGTTGGTTAGATTACCAATTTGCCCATTTCCTTTATTATAATTAAAAAATTACCCTTTAGTTGGTCAAATTACCAAATTACCCCAGTTCATTATCCTAATTACCAAATTACCTCTTTAGTTGGTTAAATTACCAAATTGCTCATCACATTTATCATACTTACCATTTTACCCTTCTCTATTATCAAATTATTATTTTACCCCTCTCTTTTATTAAATTATTGTTTTACCCTTCTCAATTATTATAATTACCAAGTTACTCCTTTCAAATTTCCACTTTTACCCCTTTTATTTACAAAATTATCATTTTACCCTTTTGTTATAAAATTACCAAATTACCCTTTTATTTCAAAAGTACCAAATTGCCCTTTTATTACAAAATTACCAAATTGCCCTTTTATTACAAACTTACTGATTTGCCTTTTTGTTACAAAATTATTGATTTACCCTTTTATGACAAAATTACCAAATCACCCTTTTATTATAAAATTACCAAATTGTCCTTTTATTACAAAATTACCAATTTGCCCTTTTATCACAAAATTTCCAAATCACCCTTTGATTACAAAATTACCAATTTGCCCTTTTATCACAAAATTTCCAAATCACCCTTTGATTACAAATTACTAAATTGCCTTTTTTATTACAAAACTACCAATTTGCCCTTTTATTACAAAATTACCAATTTTCCCTTTTATTACAAAATTACCAATTTGTGCTTTTGTTACAAAATTACCAAAATGCCCTTTTATTACAAAATTACCAATTTGCCCTTTTATCACAAAATTACCAATTTGCCCTTTTATTTCAAAATTACTCAATTGCCCTTTTATTACAAAATTACCAAATCGCCCTTTTATTACAAAATTACCAAATTACCCTTTTATTACAAAATTACCAATTTACCCTTTTATTACAAAATTACAAAATTACCCTTTTATTACAAAATTACCAATTTACCCTTTAATTACGAAATTACCATTTTATCCTTTATTAACAAATTTACTATTTTACCCTTGCCTTCAAAATTACCATAGTACCCTTTTTAATTAAGAATTACCTTTTTACCATTAGCACGCCCCTTATATTTAATTATTATTATTACTACATAAAATATTAACTTTAATACCTCATCCACAACTCTTATAATTAATATAATATTATTAGCACCCCTATACATATATTAGGCCATTTTCTTGTACAAGATACATTAGTAAAATCCCCTAAGGCTCACAAAATATTAAACATGTATTAAATATCACAATAGCATAAAACAGCATGGATAATACTTAACATTTTCCTTAACAACCAAATTATTACCTTAAATAATTTTTCCATATATAGCAACAATCTATCATGCTTCCTTTTCATCAATCAACACAAGAACCACATATATCATATTAAACAACACAAACCAAGCATAATAATATATTAAAAATCCTAATGTGCTAACATACGTTAATCCATGCATTTAAGTGGGATTTAACGATTACCTCGATTTCCGCCAAAAACGAACCTTACCGGTATCCCGCTTAAAGGTCCAAACTTTGATTATCAAAACCAATACCTAAAAATAATATTAAAACTTGTTACATTAGAAATAATAAAATCAAGGTACAAAAATTTATAACACTTAATTAATCAAATAATTAAACTAAAAGATTGTTATACCTTAAAAATTAATATTCAAATCAATCAAGGAAGGCAGGAACTCATCCTGCTCATGCAGCATGAGCTACATGCAAAGAAAGAAAAAGGAGGAGCTCGAAGGTGGTAAAAGAGGGAGGAATAGGCATTTCCGGGTTGGTAGTTTGGGGCTAAGAAAGGAGGGGTTTCGGGGAGGATTTAGGGCAAGGGAATGGAGCAGAGGTGGAGAGGGGGTGTAAGTGGTGGTTGGGGATGGGTTAACAGTGGCTAAGGGCGGCGGCAGCGAAGTAGCGAAGGTGGCGGCCGAGGAGGGAGGTCGAGATGGGGCTGGTGAGGAAGGAAAATAGGGAGGGAAAATGAAGATCTTTGGGTGGTGTTTTAGGGCAAGATAGGATTGGGGGTGGTAGAGGGGGTTGCAGGGAGTAATATGGTGGCTCAGGTGGCGGCGAAAGCGGCGTGACGACGACGGAATGTGGCGGTGCAGGGTGGCTACCTAGAAGGGAGAAGAAGAAGAGAAAAAGGAGAGGGAAGGAGGAAGGAGGCTGCGGGGTGGATCAATGGGGGTTGGGATGATTCGAGGGGGAGGTATAGGGAGGCAGGAGGTGGTGCAAGTGGCGTTTAAGGTGGCGGCAGGGCCGAAGCTAGGTGGCGAAACCAAAAATAGGGGGAGAGAGGGGAGGAGAAGAAAGGAAAGAAAAGAGAGGGTTGGGGAGCATGGGAGGCTCGGGAAAAATGCTGAACGGGCAGGGAAGGAGGAAGAAATAGAAGAGGAAGAGAAGGGCAGGGATAGGGGCTCGAGGGGTGGCTGTAGAGTGGTAGAGGAATGGTAGTGGCAGGGAGAGGGAGAAGGGAGGTATGATTGGGCATGGGGGAAAGGAGAAATGGTGGGGCTGAGATGGGGCAGAGAAATGGCGGGAGAGAGAGAGAGAGGGAGAGTTAGGGAGGTTAACAGGGGAGAGGGAGTTGCAGGTGGAATGGCAAGTTGGTCGGGAATTTCGCCGGTGATGGTGGAAGAAGAAAGAAAGAAGAAGAATAAAGAGTTGGGGGCTGGTGCGTGCGAGCAGATTGGCCGAAGGAAAGAAGGAGCTAGCCCGGTTGAGGAAGAAAGAAAAGAAAAGGAGAAGGGGGCGGCCGAGCTCATGCACAGGAAGAAGAAGATGGGCCAGGCCTAATCGCGCAGGGGGGAGGGAGAAGGGGCAGGCCGGCCAACCAGCGACCCAAGGAAGGAAAAAGAAAAAGAAAGAAAGGGAAAAAGGGAAAAAGGGAAAAAGGAAAAAGGAAAAATGAAAAATGGTTTTAATTAAAATAATTTAATTTATAAATAATAAAGTAAAATATTTTTGGGTAATAAACTTATTTAATAATTTAATTTAATATAATTAAAACATAAGGGTTTAAAAGAATAATTTAGTAAAATAATGGTTTGGAAAATTATTTAATAAAAAGGGCATGATAAAATAATAAAATATTTATTTTAATTTATTAAATATTTATATCCAAATTTATATACTCAAAAATACACAAAATAATTAAATTAAAATATTTAAAGGCTAATTTATCCAAAATAAAATTTATTTAGTAAAATATAGGCTTTTAAAAATTCGAAAGATTACACCACCTTTCTTCCTCCTTCTTTCTTCTTCCCTGACACCACTTACCTACAACTCCTTCCGATTAGCCGAAAATTTCGGCGGTGACTACGCACGATCACTGCCCACCTCCCCCTCTTTCCACGTCGACTCATCGACCACACCTGCTTGCCCATTTCCCCTCTCCTCACACGTTTCCCTTTTTCCAGCCAACTGCCTGCCACATTTTTTTTGAATTTCGCCGGCAACTGTCGCTGCCGACGAGCACAACTGACCTGTCGATCCTCCCATCCTTCCCCTTTGACCTAAGCCACCCTTTTTCCTCTTATAAATACCCCGTACCCAATCTGCAATCAAGCTTTTCCCCGAAACCCAAAATTTCCCTACCTTGCCACCGCCGCCCCTTTAGACGCCTCGTCCGCCGCCTCCAGCCAACTTCGACGCCCTTTCTGGCCACCTAACTCATCCTTGCACCACCCTCTAACTACCTAAACCTCCCTCATCCCTCGATTCTTCCTACACAAGCCGCCGAGGCTATGCGATGTAGCCTTCCCAAACAACCCTTTCTCCTATCACCGCCGCCCTTCAAACCACCATTAGCCACCTCGTCCGCAGCTTTCGCCGCTTCTTTTACCTCTCAAATTATTCTTCAGACCACCCTCTACCTTCCCGTACCCTTATTTTCCTCTTCCTCCCTCTCCTCCTCTCTTTCTCTCCTTCTTCTCCATTCGGCCACTACCACCGCTGTCGTGCGCCGCCACCTTTAGCCGCGCCACCACCCCTATTCAGTTTCCCTCCTTCTGTACAACCATAATCACCCTTGCTTCCACCCTTTTCTCTTTCTTTTTTTCCAGCCCTCAACTTTTCCTTTTTTCTTCCCTTTTTCTAGCCACCGCCGCTGCCTCCGTGCACCACTGCCCAACCTAAGGTTGAACCCTAGACCCTTTGAACCCTTCTCCCTATTTTTATAAGCATTAATTTATTTTATTTCATTTATTTGAATATAAATACTATTATTATTATTATTATTTCCATTATTAATATGTATTATTATTAGTATTATTAGTATTAATGTTTTTATTTTTATTTCTGTTGAGAGCTGAAGCCTTATTGTAATTTTTAATTTGATTTTAGCACTATTACCCTTATTATTTCTATTATTACTATTATTAATATTAATATGTTATAAGTATAATTATTATTATTTCCTATTTCAAATTTCTATTATTCTTATTCCATTATTATTAATATAACTATTTTACCATTGGTGTTGCTATTATTATTATTATTATTATTATTATTATTATTATTATTATTATTATTATTATTATTATTATTATTATTATCATTATCATTATTTTTATTATTATTATTATTATTCCTATTTTGAAATTACTATTATTAATATTCCATTATTATTATTATAAATATTTTAATATTAGTTTGGCTATTATTATTGTTGTTGTTGTTGTTGTTGTTGTTGTTGTTAGTATTATTATTATTATTATTATTATTATTATTATTATTCTTAATTATATTTTCATTGATATTATTTTTAGTATCTTTTCTATTATTATTTTAGTATCATTATTATTATTAGGGTAAAGTCTTTAACCCTATATTATCAACTTTTATAATATTTCTATTATTTCTATATCTTTAGTAAACTTAGTAATTAGTTAATATTATTTTATTAATATATTATTATTTATTTAAAAACCTAGTCTTATAATAAGTTAGTGATTAATAGTATTTTTGATAGGAGGGACTTTAATTTTAGCGTTTCCCTCATAATAGGTGAAACTTGTCAAAGCCCTAAGGAGGCATAGGAGCGTGCTCTAAGATCGGTGTCGTGTTACGTAAGGGGTGCTAAGGCCTTTTGTGTGCTTATATGCATTATGTTCTTCGCATGATATGTATCCTATGTTTATCATTATTAATTATTTCGTATGTGGTATAATGTGGAGTTGAAGTATGTTTTTGTATGGCATGTGTACTACATGTGATGAAATATTGTGGTGTGTGATGATATGTGTTGTGACCCTATAAGACATGCATAGAGGGTGTTAATGTGGTTTGTGTGGGAGAAAGTATGAAAAAGGAGGATGGGGAAAGAAGTTGACCAAGGGATGTGAGTTGACCTATATATTTTAAATGATTCATGAGTGGAAGAATAAAATGGGAAGTTTAGGGTTTCGTGTGAGAGAATATAATTTATGGTTTTTATGGGAGAGTCTAATTTATGGTGTTATGTGGGAGAATCTAACTTATGGTGTTATATGGAAGAATCTAATTTATGGTGTTATGTGGGAGAATCTAATTTATGGTTTTGTATAGGAGAATTTAATTTATGGTGTTATATGGGAGAATATGATTTATGGTTTTATATGGGAGAATCTAATTTATGGTTTTGTGTGGGAGAATATAATTTATGGTTCTATTTGGGAGAATCTAATTTATGGTTTTGTGTGGGAGAATATAATTTATGATTTTATATGGGAGAATCTAATTTATGGTTTTGTATGAGAGAATCTAATCTATGGTTTTGCATGATTTATTTGGGAGAATTTAATCTATGGTTGCATGGTGGTATTAGGGTTTGTATGGTGGTATTAATGGTTACATGGTGGTATTAATGGTTGCATGGTGGTATTAATAGTTGCATGGTGGTATTAATAGTTGCATGGTGGTATTAAGGTTTGTATGGTGGTATTAATGGTTGCATGGTGGTATTAATGGTTGTATAGAGGTATTAGGGTTTACATGGTGGTATTAGGGTTTGCATGGTGGTATTAATGGTTGCATGGTGGTATTAATGTTTGTATAGTGGTAATAGGGTTTGCATGGGAGTTAATGATTGCATGGGATTTAGGGTTTGTATGAAAAGTTCGAGAGGTTGCATGGGATGTGTAAAGTTTGCATGAGAGTGAAATTTATGTATAAAAGGTTGATTTGGGATGTAAGGAAGGTAATGTAAGTGTTATTTGGGTGTTTAAACATTTTAGATGAAAAATAATACGTGGAAATTATATAAGGGTCCGTAGGAGACCGAACTAGGGTTTGTGTGAATAATTAGGGTTTGTTGTGGTTACTTAGAATTTTTGTATTATCATATGGATTGGTGATTAAAGTGTAAATATGATTGTGGAATTTTATGATTTGTGATGTGTGAAGTGTAAAGGGAATGGTTCGTGCATGTCCAGAATGAAAGCTTATGAATAAGATACTTAAAACATTAATTTTTTAAAGTGGAAGATCGTTGAGACGGGACCAACCGATCCACCGGTTCGGAATAGTGGTTAGGGTTTTTACCCTATGTGTAACCAATCCACTAGTTATAATAGTGGTTAGGGTAGGATGCCCTATGCGTAACCGATCCACCGGTTATAATAGCGGGGGTTCCCGAGCTCAACAAACACAAACCAGAGTTTTGCTAACACACCTAAAAGATAATAATTACTTACAGTGGAACACCATGTGAGCCGGGGCCAACCGATCCACCGGTTAGGAATAATGGTTAGGACGCGTAGTCCTATGTGTCTCCGATCCACCGGCTATAATAGTGGTTAGGGTATGATATACTATGTGCCTCCGATCCACCAGCTATAATAGTGGGGGCTTCCGTACTCGCATGGATTTGATAAAAAGCATGGTGTAAAACGATTCCTAATCAGAGATAAATTAAGTAATGAATCCAGATTATAAATGGGCCTTTATGTATGTACCCGAATGATTGGTCGATATTATGATATGATGATGGTCTTTATGTTCTTTTATTCTTATGCATGATTTTATGTGCTTATGTGTTGGCCTTAGTGCTCGGTTACTTTACTCAGTACGTAGTGTACTAATCACCCTTTTCATGGGTGTTGCTCATTCCCACGAGTAGTATGCCCTTCTGACTTTGTGCAGGTGGGCGGGACATCCGGTAGGGCTGAGTGTTGAGCATGTTTTGGCTCAAAGTTCAAGAGACTTGTGGCCATATTTCCATCTTTATGTGATACTATTTCCTTTTGTTATTTCTACCGTATCGAATTTATCCTTTTAAATTTATTACCTTGCATTGAGTACTTTAAATGAATCTTTTATCGGTTGTAAGTTATTTCTCTTTTGAATATGCATAATAATTCTTTATGCGTACTCTGATTTCTATGTTATTATCTCTTTAATTCACTTTATGAAATCTTGGTTTAAGTTTTATATTAATCTTTTTTTTTAGCCTTAGCACTTGGTACTGAAACAGTCGGAGAGAACCGGTTTGGTATTAAGTGTGGTGGTAACATCCCCAGAATTCACAGGTTTTAATTTAAAATTCTTTGGCAAAAAAAGTAGTGAATTTTGGGGTGTTACAATGCTGGTGCACCAAAGCGATACAATACCATCCAACCTAGGTTACCTAATCATTAAGTATCATTACCCTCTATAGGACCCTTAGAGCGCCTATAAAGTAGACTAGGACCTTACGAGGGAACTAAGTCACACCAATGAAACCAATCCAAAATGAGGAATCCTACCTCATCTTTAGGGTATTTAATCCTAGAAGTAAACCATTCTCAAATCTTGAAGTCTTAAACTTTAAATATTAGTATTTTATTTGGTAATAATAGATATCGTATAATACACAAATAATTCTAATTTCCTTAATCATTTTTCCTTTATTCATAATTATTCAAGTTAAATCTAAGGTCAACGGTCAAGCCAAGGTTAAAGTCAATACTAAGGTTAACCTAACAACTTTTAAGGCCATCCTATATCTAATTATTCTCATTTAGGTACATGAGGTAAAAAATGACCAAAATGCCATTAAAACCATAATTACCACGTTACTCCCTCCATTTCTAAAAGGAAATATTTTTAGCTCAATATTTTTGTTACAAAATAAAATTTCTTTTCAGAAATGTTAATACTTATTTTTTTATTTTTACCCCCAACTTTTCTCTTTCTTCTTCTATGCATTAATTGTTATATTCTTTTTCAATAAAGGTTATAATTGTTATATTAGGGTTATATTTATTACTTCATAAAATAGTGCATAAATTGATAAAAATGATGATATCATTTTATTAATAACTTGTCATGAAAAGGCTAAAATACTCTAATTGAATTTTTTTTATCATGCAGCTATATTACCCGACATAGAAATTAACTATTTTTCTCTTACACATGATTTAGCCCATAAAACTCTAACATGTATATATAATTCATTGTAAGTCACACACTTCCATACTTAACATTATATAATATATATTAGGCATACATATTGGAATAAAATAAACATGGCACACTTAAAAGAACAAATAATCCTTAGATCATACAATGATAATAATCATGCAAAAATACACCTAAACATACTCAATCTATTATATTATACATATACCTCATGCATAACTTATTCACGACATTAAACCTATTCTAGCATACTTTTGTACACAAAATAATATTATAAAAAATTTAATATGCTCTATTATACATAATTCATGCTATCATACTTAGAAAATACGTACAACATAACAAGACATACTTAGGACAATAATTACAACTTAGCAAACTAATACTAATTCCTAGCCTCCACATAAAAACAAACCAAATAACCACATTAGAAGCTAAACAAAAGGACAACAAGTATTAACTCAATCTATAACTAAATGAGGGAGCCAACTAGGTGCATGAAACTTATGCAGAAAGGGATATACTAATGTGAGCTTCTTATATTGTCAAGGGGCCAAAACATAAGAGCTCAATGCATCACAAAGGAGGTGCGCAAGGCTTTCACATAGGAGGGATGGGGAAGCATGAGCTTTTTGAAGATGAAGGTGATGATGATTCAAATGAGAGGGGATGATGGAGGTTGTTGGTCTCTGGCAATTATGGAGGGTGCACAGGGAAGGTGAATCTGGTGGTGATATGAGACAGATGGTCGCAAAATAAGGAAATCAAAAAAAGGGGCATGGGGAGTGTTAGTTATGCAAGGTGGTGCTTGGCGTTGATGCAATCATGGCGCATGAGAGGGTGGTGTTGATTCATCCCAAGAGAAAAAGGATGGGGCAGTGAGGAGTTTTAGAGAGTTGAGATTGCTTTGGAGATGATTGAAGAAGAAGATGGGAGAGAGAGAGAGAGAGAGAGAGAGTTGTGTGCATTAGAGGGGAGGTGTGAGGGAGAATGGTTTATAGAGAACATAGGGGGTAGGGGAGTTGATGCATAGGGTAAAAGAATGGGGAAATTACATGAGGAAAGAAAATGGGTAGAGGGTGGAATGAAAGATTAGGAATAGTTTGGTTAGGTTCAACTATCTAGTTGGAAAATCCAACCAGAAAAAATAACTGGTGAAGGGATGCGTAATGAAACGGGAAAAAGAGGATAAATAATTAATATAAGTCATTTAAGGAATGATTTGGGTTGCAATTTAAGGTTAATATAATAATTAAGCTCAATTGTTAGGATTACTTTTCAAAGCAAATGTTAAAAAAAAGTTTATAAATTTTAGGGTATTACTCTACATGTTAAACATCACATAACTAAATGCGTCTATTAGCTGATGTTTCCAAAAGATTGTCATCTTTTACCAAGCAAGAAAGCACTAGTTCCACAAGGTAGCCTCTTGCATCACCCAACACTTGGTTGTTAACTCAACTAAGCATAGGCATTCTATTTGGCAGAGTGAAAGAAAATTTAACAATAACACATTCATTCTCCTAGTCAATTGAAGTTATCACAACACAGTTATCCAAAGCTTAGGTTAAACATCAAGAAAAGGCATATGAAAAACTAGTCAGCTTTGGGAGCATGTAGGGAGCACTAAATACCTCGCTCAAGCTCTTTCTATGACTAAATTCTCTTTTTGCATCATAATAAATTCTTCACATGAACTTTATTGGGTAAGGGGCAAAGGGGTTTGTAGTGGGAAAGGATTGTTTGTCTTGTGTTTGAAAATTGCATTACTATTAGAGAAAACCTTGAACAAGGACAAACACTAATAGAGCATGCAACCATTGATCAAGTGTCAATCATCACTAGATTTCTTAGAAATGATAGATATCTCTTTATATTACAAAAAATATTTTGGTAACTAGCATCATTACAAATTTTTGAAAAGTGAGAACTGGGAAATCCCATATGATCTCATATGTAATCTCAACTAGTTAAAATATTTAAGAGGTATTATATATGTCTTAAGGAAAGAATTTATCATTAGGTTTTAAGGAAACAATCCATCACCAACCTACCAAAATAGTAAAAATGAATTTGGATGTATATGACCATTCAAAACCTTGTCAGTGGCATAATTTATATAGGATTTTGCAGGCACATGATGATTCATAATGGTATAGTAACCAATGCTTAGCATCAACCATATCCCTGCTTGTCATAAATGCAACAATATTATACTCATATATTCTTTAAGTTATTGGGATTTCTTCAACACGGGAAGTGTATTGATGACTGATGTCGAGACACAAGGCTAAAGTCTTTAGTTCGGTTGGCCAATGTGCTTCAGTTAGGTAAGGGTGTTAGTCGGGAAAAGGGTGTTGGCTAGTCAAGGGAATCATCCAAATAAGGGTGCCAACTTGTAACATCCCAAAATTTACAAGTAATTTTTTTCAAGAGAAAGTATAAAACAACGCAATCAGGTGTTATCTTCGTACTCAAGATAAGATTGGCTTACCATGCCATCCTTACATTGAATATAAGGTAAACCAGTTAAACATTTAAACATAATGAAACATAGAAAAAGATAAATTCATAATATAGATAAGATTTTGGAGGTTAACTCTAAATACAATATTAAAAATACATAATGGAATACCCTGAACTAAGAGTCCCAAAAGGTATCCAGGTAAAAAAAACAAATAACATAAGTCTTTGATCCCAAATCCCATATATAAAATAGGATCAATATTCCCCAATCAAGGAGTTATAAACAACAAAGGCATATAGTGGGTCCTCAATGACCTACAAGAAATCAATTGGGCCCTCTACTCGTGGAAATAAGAAACTTTCATAAAAATGATGACCAATACGCTATGTACAGAGTAAGGTAACAATACAGTCATAACGAAGTTACAAAAAAATCATAAGTAATCATAATAATATTATATAAGATTAATTTTAGAATCCCATAATTGGTTACAATCACAATCTATATTCTTAAAATATTGAGTTCAGGGACTCCACTATTCTTAAACTAGTGGAACGATCTACAACACCTCTTAAAAGAAATACTCCTGAGCTACTATTATCATTCAATGGAATGGACCCAACACTTATTAGGACAACACACTCTTGATCACTATTTTTAAACTAATGGAATGGTTTAAAGTGCCTCTCAAGGCAAAATGCATATGAGCCTATTATTTTTCTAGTGGAATAGACACAACACCTTAGTTTTTACTCATGTAATCTTTCACTTTAAGTGATTAATATCTTATTCATTATTGCTTATCTTAAGATCATATTTTGGTTTACATTGAAACCGGTAACCTCACTTTTCTTAAACTGGTGGAATGACTTGGAGCACCTCTCAAGGAAAAACAAAGCTGATAAACTATTATCATCCGGTGAAATCGACACATGGTACCTTGGCCCCGACTCATGTCATCTTTCTCTTTAAGTAATTAGTATCTTATTAAAGGTGGTATATCTCTAGATCCTCATACATATGTATATGTAGACATAGAAGGAGCATAATAAATCTTAACATAACCATTTGAAACACATAAAGCACAACCACATGAATATCGGTACATTTTCACAAGGAAAAGCCTACACCCATCCTAAAAAAAGCTAATTTTCATAAGTTAACCATAACTTCTCCCCTGACACCCACTTCATCACCAAATTCAATAATCATCCTTAAAATATTATTATTGACATCATACCCAAAAATAAATGTCTAACTCCAGTATCTTACACATGTGATCACAGTCTACCTTTATGGTTACTATTTATAATTCACCACAAACCATAATTTCACAGTTTAATCATAACATTCTCCATAAGACTAAGATAATAGTAAAATTTGATATCCATCACTAAAATTCTAATACTAACAACATATTCAAAATTTAAGGTTGAATCGCAACATTTCAAACTTGTGATAATAATCCCACCCTTAGGGTTACTACTCCCACTTATAACCACTTTTCCCATTTATTGGACTTAAACCATTCACATTTACTCCAAACATTCCACATAATATAATTAACTTATTTTGAACCATTTTCACATTAAAATACCCAATATTTTATTCTTAACCCATACTGACCATAATGTATATCTGACACCTAAAATACCCATAATCCCACAAAAATCTTATGAGTCTCAAAATGAGTGACATTTCAACCCCCAAAACATTTTATCATCACAAAAATTCATAGCCACATTTATATATAGGTTTCACATATCCTGACTCATCTCAACCAACAGTACACACTGACTCATGTTTTCTTACTTTTTCTTTCAACATACAATACCACATATCATATAATACTATTATCATAATAATAGTTTCTACACAACAATTCCAAGCATGATATCACACAAAAAAAAATCATATGCTCATTGCACATAAAAAGCCTAGCTATGACGTATATCCTTACATAAGCGGATTTAATCTCTAAGCAAGTAAGACCTAATAATTCTCCTCTAATACTGCTGAGATATCACTTGGAAGTCAAAATACAACAATATTAGAATTAGGAAAATTAACTAAGGAACTAAGGTAAAGGAGAAGGAGGGAAAATGGCGATGACCAAAATTAGGAGTCTCAACAAGGGGCAGTGCATGGCGTAGGGTATGACTATGCTCCAAGGGGAAGGCAAGGTGGTATGGTTGAGGGAAAAGTGTGCACGACTAGGAGTGAGGTGAGCGAATGAGGGAGAAGCTCAGGTGTGTGAGGGTATAAGGGGAAAATGGTGCATGGGTGGCACATAACTAAAAGTAAGGCATGAGATAAGCATGAAAGGGATGCATGGTTGTCTTACGTGTGCAACGACCAGATGTGCATCAATAAAACTAAGCCGAGAGAGAACATGAAGAGGAAATAGATTATGGCTTGGGGTGGCGATCATTGATTAATGGCAAGGGAGTTTGATGGGGATAAGGTGGTTATGTCAGGGCAAGAAAGTGGTGGTGATTAGTGGTTAGGGTGATGAGTGGCATGGTGTTGGTGTTGATAAAATAAAGCAAGGAAAGGGAGAATAAAAGAAGAAGTGGTGATTGGCTAGATGACTTCTCGATGGGTAGAAGGAAAGGAAAGAAGATAAGGGAAAAGGCAAAGAAGAGTGTATTTATAGGATGAGAAGAGATGATGGGATGACAGTGTCGACGGGTAAGGAACTTGGCTTGGCCGGGGTAGGTGAAGGTGTTGTATGGGGGTGCAGGTTGTGCAGGTGAGTAGAGAGCTGGTACATTGTAGGGGTTGGTGTAGGGGGTTGCATGGTTGTGGAGGGGAAGAGAAAAGGACTTGTGTGGATGGGGAGTATGGGTGTGTTTGGTTTGAATGGGGAAAGGAGAAAGGGAAAGGAGATAAGGCAAGAGGTAGTGTAGATTAAGGGAAGGAGGAAGGGAACGAGTGTAGATCAGGAAAGTAGAAGGAAGAAAAGAAAAGGAAGCAAAAAGAAAAGGAGAAAGGAAAACGGAATAAGGAAAAATAAGGGAATGAATATTTTAGGGTTAGGATTATGATTAGGTTTAAGTTGGAATTTATGGATTTGGTTAAAAATTTAATCCATCAATTACCTAAGGTTAGGGTTAGGATAAAATAAAATATAAATGACCTAAAAATTAAAATTTATATTAGGTTAAAATATTAATTAGTTAAGGTTAAAATTAGATACAATTTTGGCATATTACAAAGGGTGTTGGCCAAATCAGGGCATTGGTTAAAGACCAACTAATGGGATCAGTTGGTAGACCCAACTCAAGAAGAGTTTAGTCGAGTGAATGCCGAGGAAAATATCTCATTTATGTTGGCTTGGCATATTGGCTAAGGAAAAGGGAGAAGAGGTGGACATGAGTAGAGTGAAGATGGAAAGTATGAGACTGGTTGGAAAATCCTTTAATATAAGGGATTTTGTACTAATCATCATATCAACCCATAAGGTGATAGGGGTAACTCGTATGGATAATAATTAAGGGTAACTTGTAAAATTCTTCTGACTCTGATTGATGTTAGATAGAAATTTGTATTAAGCTTGTGTAACACCCTAACCTCACAAGGGTCAGCGGTAGTTACTTTAGAGTGCTTTTGGGATCAATAACTAACCTCACATATCAACACGAATCATTTTGGGCATGAGTGTGCTTTTTATCAACTCCAATACATCCCAAAAAACTTCTTAGTAGGTCACCCATAGAGATGGCAATGGGACGGGGACCCCATCTCCAACCCCAAACCCGATAAGAAAAAAAATTCCCGAACCCGACCTTATCCCAGATTTTTTTTATTGGGGATTCCCCAACCTGATCCCCGCGGGGATCAAATCCCCATACCCAACCCGATCCTCGATCTATTTTCCATCCCCGACCCTAAACTCGACTTTATACTCGATCCCCGATCCCATCCCCGATCATCAAGCCTTTTTTATATAAAAAAAATATTCAGGGTGGGTTCGGGGATGGGGACCCCAAACCTGTCCCCGAAAAAATCCCCGTTAAGAATCTCCGAACTCGAACCCAATCCCTGAATTTTCTCCCTGAACCAGAACCCGAACGAGGAATCCCCGACGGGGCCCCAAACTCGCGGAGAAAATTACCATCCCTAGTCACCCATCCTTAAATTGCTCTAAGTTAATCACACTTAACCGTGGAGTTATTTAATGATAAGTTTTTCAAAAAAAAAGTATACCTTATTGATAGAGGTAATGCTATCTATCATTTTAAGCCTCCACCATCCACTACTAATTTAAGGATATTACAACTTGTCAGTTAATGATAGTTGAATGTTTGGTCAAGGATGAGGGAGTGCATAAATGTAATACCCTAAATCTTTATTTTAGGATTAAGGAATAAAATAAGAAATTATTGAGCAAGATTTAATTATATGTATATTTTTAATAAAATAATAATAATAATAATAATAATAATAATAATAATAATAATAATAATAGTAATTAAGGTAATAAAGAAAGAAAAATGATGTAGGGACATAATTAGTGGAGACTAAATTTATTAACTAACCTAAGATAAATTATAAATAAATTATAATAATTTCTAAATTAATAAAAATTATTTTTTTTATTATGAATTTTTATTATCCCTAAAACTCTAAAGAATCCAAAACACCCTACCACCCCATTTCCCTTTTTTTCTTTTCTCCTTTTCTTCCCTCATTTTTCTTTCTTCTTTTCTCCCTCCCTTCGGCCGGCTATGTTGCTCCCAATAGTGGCCTAACACCCTCCTCCCTCTCTTCTTTCCTTTCTCCTTTCCCCAGCCCAATCACCCTCTTTCTTTCCTCTCCCTCGATCGGTCCAACTCTCACATACCCCCTCTTTTCCCTTTCTCTCCCTCTCATTTTCCCTTCTTTCCCCTTATTCCCCTGTCTTCTTCTTCCCTGACCTGTGTGTCCCTGTGCGCTACTACCATCAAAACCCTCCCTACCTCTCTCTCCATCCTCCTTCCCCTTTCGACCCTATAGAGTGTGCAATAGGCACATCCTTGAATGGTATTCCTCCCCCTACAAGCCCATCTCCCCTTCACCTATCCTCCTTGACCCTGCAAAACCTACCCCATATCCCCTACCTGCACAACTGCCCTAACCTACATGTGAGTCGGTAGTCACTAACCTCCTCCTTTTGTCTTCTTCCCCTTCTTGTCCAATTCCTCCATCCCCTACACCTATAAAAACACCTCCCCACTCCCTCATTTCTCCTCTTTTCTTTTCTACTGATCCTCTCCCCTTCCCCTTACTCTCTCCGCCCAAACAAACGTTGCCACTACCGCCACTAGGTCGCGCCACTGTCACCACTCCCTCCCTTCCTCTTCCCTGCATTACCCTACACCCAACTAGACACTCCCCTTCCCTTCCTTCCTATTTATCTTCTCTTGCAACCCATGCAACATGGGTAGCTCGAGCTGCCCTTTTGCACCTTCCTCCACCGCCAGCGTCGTCCTACACTGCCACCACCACTGCTACCACCGTCCTCCCCGCCTCCCTTCTTGCACAGAAAAACCCCTTGCCATACCACGCCTCCACTTCTCCCTTATCCCCTCTCCTTCCTTCCCTTCCTTTTTCTCTTCCTCCTGGGCACCGCTGCTACCACTACTATACCACCGCCGTGAGGACACCACCACCACCATATACCACCTAAACCAGGTAACCCCACCACCCAAGAAACCCTACCTTCTCTCTCTTTTTCTAACCCTAAAATCCCCTCCTTTGCATCTCCTCCATCACCACCGTCACTCTGTCGTTATCGCCGCCCTTCACCTACTATCCTTTCTAGTTATACCCTTTTCCTTCTCACTTATATAGTGTATTTTATTTAATAACTTATTATTATTATTATTATTATTATTATTATCATTATTATTAGTATTTGGTTAAGAAAATAAGAAAAAAGGGGAAAAAGTAGGAAAAAGGTGAAATGACCTATTTGATACTCTCTTCTTAGGTTTTGAACAAACATTTCCCCGTGAAGAGGCATAGGATTCTTCCTTCAAGCTCAGAGTCCAACTAAATAAGGATATAGTTAATACTTTGGCTTATGTTATAAATCTTATGTGTATGGGTGTATTGGTATGTTATGTGTAAATATATGTGTATGTGAACTAAGTATGAGTGTGGTGTAGCTTGGATTTCAAGGAACTAAGGTATGGTGAGCATGATTTTCATTATGTATTGTTTATGTGGTTATGACTTGCTATGGATGGACATGTTCTTTTGTATGATTGAATATTAATGTATGTATGCCTAGATGCCTTAGGTGGGACTTGAGTGGATATGGGAGACTAAAGAAAATAAGGAGTGTGGAATGAGTGAGGTGATATGTGAAGAATGCCCTAAGTGTCTCATAAAATATGGTAGAAAAAATAAAAGGAGAAAATAATAAAATGAGGGGTTAGGGTAAAATCTTGCATGGGAAGTGTAAGCTTTGCGTAGGGTGTGTGTGTGTTGCATGGGGGAAATATTTACATGAGGAAACCTTGTTTGAGGGTTAACCATGGGGAGGAAAGAGTGTTTTGGGTGGTCGATGTACTTGGGGAAGATTTAGTACATGGATTGATGGACATGTGCATGAGGGTATAAGCTAGGGTTTTGAGGGGAAAACCCAAAGGGTAGGGGTATTATGGGGAAAGGTTGAGGACGTTGGTTGAACATCGATGTTGTGATGAGGGGTATGTCACATGGAGGGTATGAGTTAAGTCAAATGGAGGGTAAAGTTGTGTACGAGAAGAGAGAATGGATGAAGGAGGGGAATTATTAGGGTTTTTGGGGGTGACCAAGTAGGGTATCATTATCACATGTGGGAGTTGGGCTATAAGGTTTGGAATTGGGATGATTATAAGATGGTGTTGGAATTAAGGGAGAATGTGTGCTGAGTAAGGAGAGGAGAGGCTAGGACCACATAAGCCAGATTAAGGTTGCAAGGGAAACCTTAGTGGGTGATGGTGAGTATAGGTGGAGAAATTGGGGAAGTAGGCTGTAAAACCCCCCAAATTCAGTCTTGAATTTTTTTTTGAAAGAATAAAGCGGAAGCTAAAATAGAATTTGGGGAATGTTACCGCCACATCTAGCACAAGATAAATGTCTACCATCTATATCATGCTAGATGTAAGGCTAAACCTATCAAACAAAATTTCAAACATCTATGCCATGAGGATAAACTCCTACAAGGAGATATCCACAGGCAGATGGCAAGTGAATATTTTCATTGAATAAAAGCATCGCTGAATGAATCGGCGGAACCTATGAAATAAATCTAAATTTTAAAAGCTTATCGGAGTATAAGGAATTAAAATTCAATTACAACACTCGTCAAACCTTAAATACAACACTTGAAACTTCCGAAAATAAATACAATCAAACAAGACCATTTTCGATGGATCAAATTCCGGATTGCCTACTCTCTCAAACCAAGCCTTCCACCCAATTACCATATCCGATCTCAAACCTACACAAGAGGTCTGCTCCCCACCATTAGTGGATCATCACAGGACTCATTCAACCAAGGTAGCATCAGTACGGGTCCAATACTGAGTAAATCCCACTACCCTATCTTATGGGAGAGACGTAAACTATAACATCAAGTGCATATTGAATCATGGTACATTACATTGATACAATATTATGCATACTCAAAACCCACATCATAAGTCCTACCATACACATATAATAACATGCGAAACATATGTAACATCTTATACCATTAAGAGATTCAGATAACCCAACTGGGCATTTTTGGACAACACCAAACCAAACCAAGCCGAATCGGGCATTTATCAACCGGGCATTTTTGGGCAATGCCAAACCAAACCAATCGGGCATTTAGCCCCACGGACATTACTTAGGGACATGTCCAACCCCAATTGAGTAGACTCATTATTTAGATCTTTGGTAAATATAGTTGATTCACATCATAGTCTTTATCAATTCATATGAGTGCGGGAACCCCACTATTATAGTCGGTGGACCGGTCATGCAGGGCAAAACGCGCCTGGCCAATATTATAGCCGGTGGACCGGTCATGCAGGGCAAAAAGCTCCTGGCCACTATTATTTGAAGGTGGACCGGTCTGGCCCCGACTCACATGATGTTTCACTATAATTACTTTGTGTCTTTCCCATGTCTTATCGTTATTACGTTCGGTTTGTTGAGCACGGAATCCTCAACTATTATAGCCGGTGGACCGGAAATCATGCAGGGCAAAATGCGCTTGGCCACTATTATAGCCGGTGGACCAGTCATGTAGGGCACCCCGGCCCTAACCACTATTAGTTGATGGTGGACCAGTCTGGGTCCGGCTCAACATCTTCCTCTTTAAGTGATTAGTGTCTTAACATATCTTATTTGAAAGTATTTTACCCTTGACATGCATGGCTAACTATATCCACACTTATCCTCCCAGGAGGGCCCGTCCCATATCTTGGGACTCTTGCGCCCCTTATCACACCCCGATATCCATTCCCCTTTACACTTACACATAATGAAAACCAACTCTTAAGGGTGTGGGTTAAAGCCCAACACCTCGTGACATCAAACTCCACCCACTATCACTCTCTAGGTTTCCCTTGAAACCCTAATTGGACCTATGTGGCCCAATTTCCTCTTACCTTACTACCATTAATTCATATATCGTCCAACACCTCATCTCATTTAATTTCAACCCCAAATCATATCACTTTACTCATTGATTTCGCAGGTGATCGAAAAACCCTATCTGGCCACTCCAAACCCTAGCACATTTCTTCCCCCACAAGTAATCTCTCTACTTTCCACCTAACATTACTTACTTCCCATGGCACCCATACTCATCCCTCATATATTAAATTTCCACTCTTAACCCATTACTCCACTCCTCCTTAATTGTTCTTACTTCCACATTTCCCCCCATATTAGGGTTTCCTCCCAAACCCAAATCAAAGTCTCCTATACATCTTACACCAACCTACGTACTATTTTTCACCCAAAGTTTCCAATCACTCCACAATTCTCCCCTTAGTTTATTTACACCCTAATACAACTTTTCTCACGTAAAGATCTTCCCCATACAAGATTTATCCACTCCATGCAAACTCTCAAAGTCCCCATGCAAATTTTAAGGCTCCCATGCATGGTTCCCATCTCTTATTCATTTTGGCCATTCCTCCCTCTTTAATTTCCTCTCATGGATCATGAGGTATTTTGGTCAACCTCTTATCCCCTTTAGTCAACTCACTTTGCATTTCCCCTTTTTATCCTTTCACCTCACATCATATTATTAATATCCTAGCATGCATGTCCTAGAGGGTCATGTCATAAAATATCATAAACACAACAGAACAATCATTATACACATGTCATAAGGAATTCATATAAGCATACCTCAACTCCAAGCTGCGCTACAAGTAATTAGTCATTAAAATCATATAATACACAACATGGCATAACACATGGCACACAAGGCACATAACACACATATAATTGATCCTAGCCACATCCTTACCTAATACGACACCGGTCTTGGAGCACGTTCCTACGCCTCCTCCAGGTTTTGACTTGATTCGCCTATAAGAGGGAAAACTATGGATTAACTTCCCTCTAACCAAAATTACTATTCTTTCTACCTTACCCTTATCACAACTTACTATTAGGGCTAAAAATAATAATATTACTTTTATAAGTAAAAGTAGGGTTATTATTCCTAAGGTAGCTAATCATGCTACTACTAATCAAAAGTAGGTCTTAATAGCTACAATAATTTAAAGTAATTATAATAATATTTATATTATTAACGGTAATAGTTTCAATGTTACTAATAATGATAATAGTAGTAGTGATAATAAGGTTAGTGATATATGAAATATTAATAATAGTGACAAGGTAATAAAAATAAAAATAATAGCAATAATAACAATAATAATAATAATAACAACAACAACAACAACAACAACAACAACAATAATAATAATGATAATAATAATAATAACAACGATAATGATGTTAAAATAATAATACTAAAGTTATAGGTCATTAATAATAATAGTCATAACAGTTATGAATATTTCGAAGTTAAGTTAAATAATAATAATAATAATAATAACATTAAGAACAATACTAATACTACTAAAAATAACTAACACTTGAATAACAAGGGTTTAGGGGTTGGGGAGTTTAGAGGACCACCTAGGGATGATGGTGGCACAGGCGGCGGCGCATGGTAGCGGCGGTGGAGGAGGAAGAGAGGTAGAAAGATCAATATGTAGGCTAAAGGAGAGAGAGTAGAGGGGTGTTTGAGGTGGAGGAAGGTACAGCAGGTGAAGAGGGGTAGAATGAGGGTGGTTGTGTGGCTGGGAGTGGCGGCGCACAGTGGTTGGCGCGGCGGTTGAAGGTGGTGGGAGGTGGTGGGAGGTGGTGGAAGATGGGGGAGGTAAGAGGAGAAGGAGGCAGGGGGAGATGATGGTATGGGAAGGTAGGGGAAGGTTCCCTGGGTGTTTTGGAGGGTGGGGGAGGTGCTGGTGGCGGCTGGATTAGCGGCGGAAGGCGGCGCGAGGGGTGGCGAAGGGTTGGTGAGGGCTGATCGAGGTAGCGACTTTGGACGGCTGGGGAGGCACGTGCAGGGCGAGGCAAGGGGTGGTGGTGGTCTGGTTTCGTAGAGGAGGGTGCAGGGATGGTCTCGGTGGGCTACGTTTGTTGCGGCGGTCACCGGCGGCAGCGGAATATGCAACTATTTGGGCGGCGACGATGGATAGAATTTATGGGCTTGCAAAAGAGGGAGCTCGACTATGGCTGTCCCGGGGGTGTATTTATAGGCCAATTGACGGGGAAAACGACCAAGGGAGAAGAAGACAACCCGGGGCAGGTGAGGCAGGTTGCCGACCGGTGGTGGGAGCCAGCTCATGCCCTGCGAGTTGCAGGGTGTGTTTGGCTCGGTGTGGGGAAAAGGAAAGGGGCAGTACGCGTGAGGGGAAGGACGAGTAGGCTGGGTCAAAATTGGAAAGGAAAGCGACGGGAATGGTGGGAGAGGACAGCCGGACGGAGTAGGTGGCCGTTGGCAGGCACAGGCTGCAGTCAGGGGTTGTAGGCCCGCGTGAGGAAGAAGATGACAGGCGCGGGGTGGACCGGACGGTCCAGGGAAGAAAAGAAAAAAAAGAGAGGGAGGTGTTCGGCCGGTCGGTTCCGGCGAAGGAGGAAGCTGGGACGACCTGGCATGCGCGGGACGGGGGGAGAACGTGATCTGGCCCAGTCGGGGGAAATAGGGGAAAGAAGGAAGAAAGGAGAAGGGGAGAGAGAAAAAAAAAGAAAGGGAAAATAAGGAAAAGGGAAAATGGAAAATGGAAAAATAGGGGAGAAAAATAAATAAAATAACTTATGGGAAATAGGTTGTAGTATTTTTGGTAGATAAACAATTTTTAATAATTTAACTTAATATATTTTATTATATTAGTTTAAAAGGTAACTTTTAAAAAATATTGGTTGGAAACCTTATTTAAATAAAATGAGTATGGTAAAGTAGAAATTTATTTATTTTAATTTATTCAATATTCACATATAATTTTTCTATACTTAAAATCCACAAAATAATTAAGTTAAATAAATTTAAAAGGCAAAATCCTCAACATAATTAAATTAAATAAGTTTAAGAGCTAAATTATCCCTAATAAAAGTGATTTATTAAATTATAGGCTTAATAAAATTAGGTTTCAAAATACGGGGTATTACATAGGCCTTAACCTATATATGTGAGGTTTCTAAGTTCATGTGATGATAGTGATGGTGAAAAGTGTATGGGGGTCTTGGAGCCTGTAGATGTCCTAAGTTAAGGGATAGGGTATTTCAAGAAGTCTGGGTTGGTAGTGTGATAATGAGTTGGGAGTTGCAATCCCCTAAAATTTCAAATATCTATAAATTAATAAATAACTTTTATTTGGGATAAATTATCTTTTAAATTCATTTAACTTAATTATTTTATGGATTTTTGAGTATATAAAATTGGATAGGGATATTTAATAAATTAAATTAAATATTTTATTATTTTATCATACTTATTTTATTTAAATAATTTTCCAAACTAATATTTTACTAAATTATCCTTTTTAAACCCATATATTTAATTATATTAAATTAAATTATTAAATAAATTTATTACCCAAAAATATTACACTCTATTATTTTAGAAATTAAATTATTATAATTTTCCTATTTTTCCTTTTCCTTTTTTGTCCTTTTTCTTTTATTTCTCCTTTTCTTCTTTTTCCTCCTTTCTTTCTTTTTCCTCTTTTTTTTTCTCCCTTTGGGCCGCCAGCACCAGGCCTGCCTCCCCCTCCCCTGCGCGTTTGGGCCACTGACCCATCTCCCCTTCTCCCTTCCTTCCTTCTCCCGTGCACGCAGCAACTCAAACCCCCCTTCTCTTTTCTTTCCTCCTTCCCCTGGACCAGACCAGCCCACTTCCTTCTCCCCCTCCACCGACCTTCTTTTCTTCCTCTTCTTCTTTCTTCTTTTACGCCTGACCTGCCTCGACACCATGTCTACCACCACCTACAACTGCCATGCCCGACCACCACCTGCCTCCCTACCACTCCCTGTCTTTCCCTCGTCACTTTCTTCCCTTTTTGAACCCAAACCAACCCTGCACCCCAGCCCGCATGCCCTTTCTTTTCCCTCTTCTGCCCTTCCCTCTCCCTGCCATTCGACACCTCCCTGCCACCCTATGACCTGCCATCGACTGGCTACCTGCCCCATACTCTCTCTTCTTCTTCTTCTTCTTCCCTCCCTGCCTCATTCTACCCTATCATGTCGAGCCTTCCTTCCCCTCCCCGACTTCTTTCTCTCCTTTCCTTCTCCTTCCATTTCCATCCTTGTTTTTTGCACCACCGCCTCCTCCGCCGCTTCCTCCGCCACACCAACCACCTGCAGTGCCTCCTGCAACCATCTACTCCCTCCCTGCACCACCACAATACCCCCTCGAGCCCCTGTAGCTCCCTTCTTCCTCCCCTCTTCTTTTTCTCTCATTTTTGTCCCTTCTCGGCAACCTTCCTGCAACCCCTCCGTTCGTCGCTATCCTACCGCCTCTGCCACCACCTGAGCCACCAAACCACTCCCTACAACCTCCTCTACCACCCCCACACTTCCTTTGGCTGAAACCAACCCTTGCAACCCCTCATTTTTCCCCTTCCTTTTCCTTCCTTCTCAGCCACGCCCACCTTGGCATCCCCCTTCGCAGCCTTGCCGTTGCCGCCTTGGCCACCAACAACCTATCTCCAACCACCACCTACACCCCGTCTTCACCCCTGCACCCTTTCCTTGCCCTAAATCCTCCCCCACCAACCTTCTTTCCTAGCCCCAAAACCCTAACCCAAAAACACCACTCCCTCCTCCCTTTCATGCCATTTTGAGCCCCTTGCCCCTCTTATTTTGCATGCAGCTCATGCTGCATGAGTAGCATAAGTTGCTGCATGCCTTGGTATATTTTGGTTAATAAGTTTTAAGGTATAATAATATTTTAAGTTAAGTATTTCATTAATTAAGTTTTATAAAGTCTTATTCTTTGGTTTTCTTATTTCTAATATGATAAATATTGATATTATTTTTAGGGATTGATTTTGCTAATCAACGCTTGAATCTTTAACCAGAATACCTGTAAGGTTCGATTTTGTAGGAATTAAGGTAATCGTTAAATCCCACTTAAACGCATGGATAAACATATGTTAGCACATTAGAGTTTTTGATATGTTATTATGTTTGATATATGTTGTTTAATATAATATATATAGTTTCTTGTATTGATTGATAAAAAGTAAATCATGCTAGTTTATATGCCATGTATGGAAGAAATGCTTAAAGGAAGAGTTTTGTTATTCAAGAAAGTGTTAAGTACTTATCCATGTTATATTATATTATTGTGACCATTGATGTGTGAATAATATTATTGTGAGCCCTAGGGGCATTTTAGTAATATGTCTTGTGCAAGATTATGTCCTAATATGTGTGGACGTTAATGATTATTATGTTAAAGTATAATAGTTGGTGGAGTTGGATAATGAGAATAGAGTATTAATATTAATATTCATGTAGTGATGATAACTTAACAAAAATGGTGTAATAAAAGGGCAAAATGAGAATTTGTAAGTAAAAGGGTATTGTGGTAATTTCAAAAGAGAAGGGAAAAATGGTAAATTTGTAAGTAAAGGGTAGAATGGTAATTTCAAAAGTTGAAGGTATTATGGTAATTTTGGGGGTAAGAGCCAAAATAGTAATTTTGTAAGTAAAAGGGGTAAAAAGGTAAAATTTGTAAGTAAAAGGGGTGATATGGTAATTATGATAATGGAGAAGGGTGAAATGGTAATTATAATAATTAAGAAGGGTATAATGGTGATAATAGAGAAGGGTAATATGGTAATAATAATAATGGAGAAGGGTAAAATGGTAATTATGATAATGGAGAGGGGTAATATGGTAATTATGATAATGGATAAGGGTAATTTGGTAATTTAACCAATAGAAGGGTAATTTAGTAAGTATGATAATGGATAAGGGAAATTCGGTAATTATGAGATTGAAGAAGGGTAATTTGGTAATTTAACCTACTAAAGGGCAATTTGGTAATTATAAGATTGAAGAAGGGCAATTTGGTAATTTAACCAACTAAAGGGAAATTTGGTAATTATAACAAAGGAGAAGGGTAATTTGGTAATCTAACCAACCAAATGGGAAATATGATAAGTGTAACAATTATGAAAAGTGATTGGTAACCTAAACCGAGTAAGGACGTGGCTAAGATCAACTATGTGTGTGTTAAGTGCCTTGTGTGTCATGTGTTATGCCATGTTGTGTACTTTATGCTTAATGGCTAATTACTTGTAGCGCAGATTGGAGTTGAGGTATACTTATATGGATTCCTTGTTGCATGTGGATGATGATTATATATGTTGTGCGTACGATGTTATATGATGTGACCCTCTAGGACATACATACTAGGATGTCTAATGATATGATACGGGGTGAAAGGATATAAGGGGACAAATGGGAAGTGAGTTGACTAAGGGGACATGAGATTGACCTTATTATCTTATGATCCATGAGGGGAAAATAAAAGGAGGTTATGATCGAAATGAACGAGTGATGTGACTCTTGCATGGGAACTTTCTAGGGTTTGCATGGGGTAGATGGAGTCCGCATGGGGATGATCCTTATGTAAGAAAAGTGCTAGGGTTTGAGTGGCCAACTAGGGTTTCACAATCATATGTATAATTGGTGAGTAGAGCGATAGGGTTTGGGTTGAATCTAAATGAGATGAGGTGTCAGACGATAAAAGAAAGGTTGGGCCACGTAGGTCTAATTAGGGTTTCAAGGGAAAACCCTAGAGAATGGTAGTGAGAGAATTTGAATGTTATAAGGTGATGGGCCTTAATCCACATATTTATGAGTTGGGTTTTCGTTATGAGTAAATGGAAGGAGGAATGGATATCGGGGTATGATAAGAGGCGCAGAAGTCTCAAGATATAGGACGGGCCCTCTCGGGAGGATGGAAGTAGACATGTATGTCAAGGGTGAAATACTTTCGAATAAGATATGAATAAGATACTAATCATTTAAAGAGGAAGATTGTTGAGCCGGACCTAGACCGGTCCACCAGGGAATAATAGTGGCCAGGAGCCGGGGTGCGCTGGAGACTGGTACACCGGCGAATAATAATAGCCAGGAGTGTTTTGCCCTGCATGATTTTCGGTCCACCGACTATAATAGTGGGGGATTTCATGCTCAACAAAATGAATGTAATAATAATAAGACATAGGAAAGACACAAAGTAATTACAGTGAAACACCATGTGAGTTGGGGCTAGACCAGTCCACCGGCAAATAACAGTGGCCAGGAGCGTTCTGCCCTAGAGACCGGTCCACCGGCAAATAATAGT
Organism: Tamarix chinensis; assembly: GCA_030549775.1. Lineage (NCBI taxonomy): Eukaryota > Viridiplantae > Streptophyta > Magnoliopsida > Caryophyllales > Tamaricaceae > Tamarix > Tamarix chinensis. The sequence goes on from CM060172.1 coordinate 62,128,429, forward strand.
GGTCAGGAGCGTTCTGCCCTGTATGTATTTCGGTCCACCAGCTATAATAGTGGGGTTCCCGCACTCACATGGATATTTATAATCCAAGATGATTAACTAATGATGGACTAATGGCTTAAGGCCTAGAAGTATTGATTTTACATTATGACCTATTGATATCGGATTGACTTGTTAAGTATGTGAATGCATGGATGTGAATATTGTGTATACACCTATCATTATGTATGTATATAGTGTTGTATCATGTGTTACATTGCGGGCCTACTTTTAAGTGTGTTTTAAAGGGTTACTTAGTACCATAGTACTGAAGGGTTCCATTCGTGGGGCCCCTGTATATTCAATGGGCAGAGTCTCTTGTAGGTCTTTTTCAGGTACTATTTAAGTGGGCGACAGGAAAGAGCGTAAGGATTGTCCGAAAATTGATAGGGTTTCATTACTCTCTTTTTACTCCTGGTTTTAATGTAACTTGTATTCTCTTAACCACCATTGGTGGATTTTTTCTTATAAACGGTTTACTGTGCTACTCTGATTTTTAATATGGTTTGAATTTCTAGCAATTGATATTTTATTCTTTTAGCCTTAGCACTTGGTATTGGAATGGTACGAGTAAACTGGTCTGGTACTAAATGTGGCGGTAATATCCCTAGAATTCACAAGTTTTGTTATTTCGCTTCCGCTAAATCTTTAATCAAACGAAATTTTTCAGTAGTGAATTTTGGGGATGTTACAGGAGTTTCTATTGTGGTGTGCATGTCTAGATGGGTATTACTTGTTGAATAAGACATGAATAAAATACTAAACACTTAAAGTGGAAGATTATTGAGCTGGGCCCAAACTTAGGATGTTTACTGGTCCACCGATTATAATAGTAGCTAGGAGCGTTTTGTCCTGGATATGTATATGTTACCTTTCACCGGTTATAATAATGGGGGTCTCGAGCTCAATAAGTTAAACCCTTGGATGATAATAATTTATGGAAATGACACTAATTACTTACAGTGGAACACCACGTGGGTCAGGACCAGATGTAGGATATGTTACCGTTCCACCGGTCATAATAGTTACCAGAAGCGTTCTACCTTGGAGATGTACATGTTTACTGTTCCATTGGTTATAATAGTGGCTAGACGCATTGTGTCCTAGAGTAGTTATTCTTGTTCCACTGGTCATAATAGTAGGGTCTCCATACTCATTTGGATATAATTTGAGAGATGTGTAAAAGCAGTACTAATGGCTTAAACTCTGATAGGGGTAATTAAACTAATAAAACCTACTGCTTGCATAATATCTATATTTTATGTTGTTGTGCCTTGTCTTAGCTATATCGTTACCTTACTCAATACGTAGCGTACTGATCACCTTTATCATGGATGTGTGCTATTCACTCGAATAAACAATGGCCCCTCTTGAGTCTGTGTAGTAGGCGATGAGGCCCTAGAGGATTTTGTTGCTTACGATGAGCTGGTCGTGGCAGAGTGATGTTCTGATGTTTCGAGGTTGGGTCCAGAGAGTGTTCTATGGACTGCTTTACATTTATGATTTCTTCTTTTATTCCCCCGTAGTGGGATGTTATCTTGCATTTCATTTCACTGATGTATTAACGTTGGCTGATAGGCATGAATTATGTCAATTATATGGACTTTAACTTGAAGATTTAATGTAATTATATGATGATTTTTTTTAATAATTTAGTCCACTTGTTCTTTTTTATTGTTTTTATTTATATTTTTTAAGTATTTCAAGAATATAGGATCAAAAGGAGCTAAAGCGCAATAGCTAGAACAAAATAGAAGCAAACTCGAGTGCTCAAAGTATGAAAAGGAATAAAGACTTAAAAATACAAACATGATTTGGTCTGAATTTGGACAAGTGTTGAACATGAAAGTTGTATATATTTTTATTAGCTTTCCAATGCATCAAAAATCAGGTCAATAAAAAGTTAAACAAAGAAGTTATGGCTGGAATACTAAACCTACGCAAAGTTGAAGAATCGAAACGACACTGCCATATTGATGAGCAATTACGTCTATATAAACTTATTTTTCATTTAGTTTGGAAGAGGAACATAATGGGATAAAAAGATGGAAACTTTGAGAGCACTAAAGAGAGATCTAGGATTACTTGTTTGGCATCACCCAATCCAATCCCACCTCCAATTCATCCACAGTCATCCATCTCTTGATCTCAATTTCTTGTTCCCGGTCGGACGAATAGAATAGTAAATTTCTCATCTTGAATAAAGAGGTTATTGTATTTTTCCTTTGGATTTTTTTTTTCAATCGATGCAATTCTCTATGTTTAAGACGTTGAGATTAATGAAATCCATGATTGGCTAATTGATCTATGCCAAGGTGAAGGGAAATCCCCTGATCCGGATGTGTTGAGAATCTGAACCCTATCCGATCTAATTCCTTGTCGTATGTGTTGTGCTAATGATTTAGTTGGAATAATAGAGATAATTGATCACTTTTCTATTATTATTTAGAGAAACTCAGAGATATTCGAGAGATGAGTCGGAGTGTGCTCCATTAGCATGACTAGAAATCAAACCACAAAGTCCAGAGACGTTGGTTGGCTTCTACAACTAAAAAAAGGGAATATGATACATAATAATGTGTTGCCTATTTTTGCATTCATACTAGAAATAGATGAGTCTTAATAGACAATAGGGTGTAGTGGCTCGAGAGAGCATTACACTACATTCTTTGGTTGACATTTATGATAAAGTGTTTTCATTTGGGATTTGGGGTAAATATTCAATCACATTGGGGTTGAGGGGATTGACTGGAAACTTAGCATTTTCTCTAACTGAATTTCACTTGTTCTTATATTATAGTTGGATTTAGTTTGCACATTTTCTTTTCATTTAGAGTTAGACAACATCTGCCCCTATCATTAGTCTAGACATAGGATATATTTTCACTATCCCGTTTCTCACTTCTTAGTCCCTGTGGGATCAACATTGCATGCTACTTCAACACCATGCACTTACGGTTAGAAGTCATCATGTTTTTATACACTTTGGTATTTTCTGTTTTCAATGTTAAACTCCTTTATGTTTTAATCATCTCTTATTACTATTTCCTTGTTGCCTTTTAGCCTTGTAGTTAGTACAAGGCTGGCTAGGATCCAGACTTGTACTAATCACGGCAATAACACCCCCTATTTGGTGTATCATTTTTCTTAACAAATGAAAATTTTCAACTGTGATTTTTGGAGAGGTTACAATAAAAGGCTCTCATGTTGAAAATTTGTAAAAAGGAAAAAAAAAGTGTGCAAGGTCCCATTTTTATCCTATTCTTCATACTTAATAAAAGTATCTAATTTATTCATCCTCGTGCTTGCAAGTTACTTTTATATATTTTTTTTGTAATTGTGTTATTAAATCAAGGATTAAATTCTTAGTGTTTTTTTATCTTGTCTTCTGCACTCAGCTAACCAAGGGACAAGGGTTTGTCACCCCCAATATAAGCTGCATCATTGATTTTTACCATCAAGTTTATGACTAATTATCTTGAAAACTAATCATGTTTTTTCCTTGTTTGCAACCTAGGTGGCATCTATAGGTATGCACTAGTAACTTATGTCTTACTTGAAAACATAATCTCACAAAGGTAAAATATAGTGGGGGGAAATACCATAATACATAGTAACTGAATAGAATGTTAATATAATGGTGGTACATAAATTAGCCAACACCTATTTAGTAACATGACTAGTATTCTTTTGGATATGATTGTTTCAAGGAGATGTTTTGGTGTTCAAAAATACAACTGGTAATTTTCTTTGACTGCACAACACTTAATAGGTTGGTGCTTATGGAAAAGAACAATATCACTAATGGTTATCTATTATAATCAACAAAATAGATTCAAAGATATCTAACTCATGTAGGGATAAATCTATAAACCTATTATGAAGCTCTAGAAGATTGAGGTAAGCAACAACCTTAAGCTAAGGAAAGTTTGTTCGAGCAATAAGCTTTCCATGAGGACATGCTTGGTTTTGACATTCAAGTAGGCTAACAACTAAATATACATTCGTCAATCTATTAGGACAACTAAATATACAGACATTGAATGAACAATTAAAAACTAAGAAAGGGTTATATGTATAGACAGAGGAATCAAGGACTCACAAAATAGATCTGATCAACGTCTGTGAATGTTTCAATTATGATAATAAGCATACCAAAGCTGAAGACAAGCCCATTGCAAATATTGAGTTATAGCAACTTTGAGGTGCAGTAAACACAACCCAATCATTGAAATAATTATGTGTTGAAAGTAAGTGAATGCCATCCCTTGCAAAGGTTTCACCTAAATATTGGTAGCCCATGTAAAATTTATGAAAGAAGAGCTTATGCTTCCAACTAATCATATCATTAACCATGTTTTATTTTACTCAAGTGGAGACACAACACCCAAAAAAATGTAGAAAAAGAAGAAGAAAGATCATGGGTCCCTTCAAACACCAGGTTTAGTTGAACATGGTTCAAATTACACTTCATTAAATCTTATTATGCTATATGAATGAAATCCTCCATTCAACCACTAGGCTTTGTTGAGCCTACTTCAAATTACACTTCACTAAATATTCTTCTGCTATATGAATAAAATCCTTCCTCCTCCCTAATATAGTGTTTATGAGGATGACGATACCAATATAGCTCATTAGATTAGACCAGTTCTAGACTCTCCACAACTCTAATCTCCTACAAGGATTAGGATAATGGTTCAATGAGCCTCATCAACCAAAAGTTATAAAACTTGGGAATAGTATAGAAATTTTTAGTAATCAAATAATCATATTACAAATTGCATCAAATATTCTACTATTACAAACACATTTAATGCAAGAAATATAAGCAGTGCAGGGTCACCGCCATTACTTTAAGGTATCAATAATATTCTAGGATATATATATATATATAAGTATGTTTTATATGATAAGGTTGTCCTAAATTAGTGTTTAAGCCCATTCATATTTATTAGTAAAAAAATAATTTTGGAAATGATTATCCTTAATATATTTGGAATCTAAATATCTATAGAAGACTGTTTAAACTAGCAGAATAATTAACTGCCATCTTTATTATACATAACTTGGGAGATATTGTCTGATTTTTTATCACCTTTGATTTGTATTAATTCAGTTACTAAAATGAGGGATAACTCTTGTGTCAATCATATAAGTAGGAACTTATCTTATGAGTATATAAGTAAGGTGGGGAATTAACTAGATAGTTGATTCTCAACTACCCGACATTTTTTTTATTCCTAAGCACCTTCGACCCAAAATCTTCACTCATTCTTTTGATTTCCTATCATTTCGTGGCAATATATGGGATCGTAACATCTATAATGTTGTATTTGTTAGGATTACACACCTATATCCCTCGATTGGTTGTTAGGATCAAGCTCAGCATGAAAGATAATATAAAAAATACTAAGGATCATCGTTGGTCAACATTCAACTTGACTAGGTGATAAAAAAAAAAGTATAAGTCTCTGACATCAATCACATTAGATGAAGTATACAAAAAACCGCCTAATGAATACCTCTATGAGTTAAACCATAGGTACTCATGTGTGATGAGTACCAAATACATTGAATTAAGGGTTTTATAATCACTCCTATTCTTCCCCTCTTCTCTTCATCGCGTTTGTGTCTTCCCTTCAACCTAGGTCATTGTGTCAAGTTGATTCCACATGAGAAGCTCTCCTCAGCTTTCCAAGGCAATCCCTCTAACTAAGCTCTTCTATAGTCCAACTTTGACTTCTTCTGATTGATGCATTTGGTCCCGTCGATGCATTATGGCTTGTCGACCCACCTTAGTCAGCCAAACTATAGTTGGTTGATCCACCTTGGCTAAACGACCGATGCACTTTGCCTAACCAATACATCCATCTTATTTCTCAACATTAGTCCTCAAGATACTTCTTGTGTTGAGGAAACCCAATGGTATCTTTCACATAACAACACAAGGCTAGGAGAATGGAGAAGGTATTTTCATGTGAAATAATTTCTTCTCTAAAAAAGCATAATACTATTTCACGTCTTTTAAACTTCACTTGAGAAATAACCAGATAACTACCCTCACAAAACAATTTGTAAATATTATCATTGTAGAGATTATAGAAAAAAAATACTTATTTAATTAAGAATTTAAATTTATCATAGCTTAATATTTATAATGGTTCCCGACATCTTCCTCTCCTCGTTTCTCTCTTTCATTTTCTCTTTTTTTTTTTCTTTCTCAGTTTTTAGGGCTTGTTTTTACGATAGTGTTCTCCCCCTTTTATATATTAAGCCTTACTAATAATAGAAGTGATCAAATATTAGTTAGTAAATCAATTTGTTAAGTAAATAAATTTTAACAAACTGATTAATTTAAAGTTAATATAGGTGTAATCATTGTCTATTTAACACTCCCCTCAATGATGGAGTTTCTTCTCTAATCTTGTAGTCTTGCGAAGCTATCTTCTAAAATCTTTGAACTTTGTACCACTAAGTCCCTTCGTAAATGTATCTCTGACCTAGTCTTCTATTTTGATATGATTCATATGAATTTCACCTCGTAAGACTTTTTTTTCAAATGAAATGATAGTGAACCTTCACATGCTTTGTCCTAGCATAAAACACTAGAATTTTTTCTATTTGAATAATTGATTGATTATCACAATATAGTTTCACCGCATAGTTCATGGTTGATGTAAATCTCATAAAAGTTGCACCAACCTTGTAAGTTCCTGTGTTGCCATGGTTGTTGCTCTGTACTTAGCCTCTGTACTTGATAAAGATATGGTAGGTTGTCTCTTGCTACACCAGGATACTACTCCAGATCTAAGTGTAAACATACATCTGGTTGTCGAATGACAAGTGCCATGGTTACCTGCATAATCAACATCACAATACTCTACAACTTCACGTGGTACACCTTTCTTGTACAAAATATTGAAACCAAGTGTATTGTTAACATATCTCAAAATTCGATGTATAGCTGGTTGGTGTGATTTCATGTTTTGCATGAATAGAATTATTACTCCAACTACATGTGCTATATCAAATCGTGTTATAGTTAGGTAGATTAGACTACCTACTATCTTCCTCTACATGATAGAATCCTCAAAATTGTTTCATTTCCCCGATAAAACAACTAGAAGGACGGATTTACTTTCCATGTTTGAGGATGGTTATTTCCATACCCTCCATTTGTTTTATTTTCAGATCAAATCAACGAATATGACTATATCTAAAATAATCACATTACTAATAGTAATCTTAAAAACACATTAAATTTTTTTCAACACCAAAAAGAACAATCACAAAAAGAGAAGGACCCTTGGTCGATTTCATTCTAATTTTCTGATACTACCCTCAAAAGTAGACCTTTTCAGAGAGTCAAGCACTTTGTGACAGCAAGGGTAAAATGATACCATTATCATCGGTTAAAGATCAGCAATTATTCCTGTCTAATGCTTGCTAAAATGCTAAAAGACATCTCAGAAAATGATCGTAAAAGTCATTCCCTTTTACCCTACCAAGTACCAAGTAATGATAGAATCCTATCACACACAGGCTAGTCTAGTGCATGATATATAGGAACAAAATAAGAAGAACGAGAATTTGAATTCTAACTCAGAAACATGATGTGCACAGCACTTCCTGAATAACATCATCTATGAGGCCATGTAAACGAACTTTCCCAAATTTAATTTTTGTTTTCATGAGGATAAATAAACTCTTCTCACAGATTACTACTACCAAAAGCCAATTTAATTTCTATAATCCAGGAAAAATATGATGATGCAGATGATGGGGGATCATCCGTTTCTGCGGTCATAGGTTAATTAGATAAATAAAATACAAGACAAATAATTTATCAAGCGTATCTGTCCTCTTGACCACAAAAATGGTCACATTGAAATTCATCTTCATCAAGTAGCTCCACGCAAACTTGGCGTAACCTATCTTGCAGATGTCCCATTGGTACTGCATGACTAACTCCTTCAAATATAACCCATCAGTACATTTCCCTGACAGCTATTCCAATGCAAGATGTCAAGAAATTCATTCCCCCACACCCCGATTAAAAAAAAAAAAAAACTAACAGCTAAATATACATTGTAATTAGAAACTAAATAGCCATTCCCATTGCTCCCAAAAAATGAAATAAAAATGCTAAATAAATAGAGTAGCGAAAAAAATGCCCCACCATCGGTCACCATCCACCAAGGCTTCAAGCAAGCAACTTCGAAGAAAAGACAAATTTGACGTACCTCCAACGGCAAATCCTTTTCTGTCAATCTGTTGATCGGTTCCCTACCACCATTTTGGGTAGAATCTGCCTCACAAAACAAAAGCCTTTTCTTTTGCACGCATCACTGCATTGGATAGTCAGCCTAATCATGCTTCTAGGTCCTTTTCACTAAATTTATAATTATTATTTTGCTTACTCAAAAATTCCTCATGCTATTGATGGCATACTGATCAAATTTGGGAGCCTCAATGGGTTCCCATACGGCCCTTTTGGTATGGCTTTCGGTTTTCAGCTTTTATTTCCAAAAACCAGTTTTGACTTTTGAATGTGTTTTCATTTAAGCCCCCACAACTATCACCAGATTCACCGCCTTAATAATAATAAAAACAGCAATAACTACAATGATAACAATAACAACAGTAGTAGCAGTAGTCGTAACAGTAACGGTAATAGTATCAACAATAGCATTAGTAATAATGACGGTGGTGGTGGTGGCAATGGAAGTAGCTGAGGCAATGCAATGGTTAGGGGTGTTTACTTCGTTTTTTTTTTTTTTTTTGTAAAGGTAGGACCAAAGACTGCCCCAAACTATAACGTTAAAAGATATATAATATCTTAGTCAAAATTTTGAAAATAAAATTTATAGTCTAATGGATGAAAGTTTGAAATTTTCAGTCTAATTTTCCGATACCAACCCATTCATGAAAATTGATAGTGGCAGCAACGGTGGCAAGCAGCCAGTGTTCATCAATCCTAAACTGGGGTAGACCAAACATTTTTAAAACTTGGACCAAAGACCAAACCCAAAAAATCTAGTCTCGGATTAAATCAATTAAAATGTGAAAAAATAATTATTTTTACTATTTTGATAAAAATATTCATATATGTTGAAAAAATAAGAAATAAAGGTATCAAATTTGGACCGCACTTCTTTACTTACCAACTCCAAAGATAGAATTAATTAGACTGATATAAAAGTCCTAGTCTAATCCAATACATAAACACCTATGGTTTATAAATGAGTTGAGCTGAACTCCCTCAAGTTTAAGCTTGGTTTATTTAATTAAACAAATAAACTAAACTCGTGAGTTTAAGGTTATGAATGAGTTGAACTGAACCCATTAGGCTCGTACTCAACTCAATTAATAAACGAACTTAAAAATAAAGCGTAAGCTCAACTCATTTAACTAAATAAATGAGTCAAACTAAGTTTTTAATACCTCAACTCATTTATAGCCCTAATAATAATGAGGTGACAGTGGTAGTGGTATTGATAGTAGCAGCAACAACAATTGGACTCATGCTTGACTTGCTTAATAAATGAACTTATAAATAAAATGTAAGATCGACTCGTTTAACTAAACAAATGAATCAAACTAAGTTGTTTAATTATTCGACTCATTCATAGTCCTAATAGTGTTGAGGTGACGAGTGTAGTAGTACTAGTAGTGGTAGCAACAACGGTGGTAGTAGTGCTTGCGTTGGACATAAAAGTAGTAGGAATGGCGGTGTCAGTAGGCAAGACTGTAAATAAATTGAGTTAGCACAGTATTTGGCTTGACTTGTTAAAAAAATTAGTTCGACTCTTTCATTTAGTTAAAAAGTTGAGTTCGAACGTCATGTTTTATCTTGTTTATTAAACAATTTTGAGGCTCAACTCCTTTTATAATTTTGTTTTAGAAATTGAACTCATTTTATTCGTGTAGTTAAAAGAACCGATTTCGAACTTTATTTTAAACTTGTTTATTAAATGAGCCCGAGTCTAGAGATATTAGACTCAACTTAACTCATTTACAACCATATTGGTAAGATAGCAAATATTGTTTATTTCATTATTCCTCTATTCTTCAAACAATATTTTTAAAATAACTTTTGTAGTTTCCTAAAATCCGTTTAGTGATAAGAAAAAATAAATTAAAATAAGCAATACACAATTCGTAAGCAAAAGCTCTTCCGATTGAGAATGATGTTTTCTATCCGAAAATCAGGAACCAGAAACCATAACAAAGGGGTCCTCATATGCTTGGTTTCTAAGGACGGAAGTAGTACAATTTTCATTCGACGCTATCAAGAGAAAGATTTGTTCCCAAAATTGAGCCCAAATATGTAAAGTTCTAATCATTCATACATCTTATTTTCAATTGATTTCAAAGCTGTCATTGACAATTATAACTTATATCCTATTGTTCATTTTCAGTTAATTCGTGGTTTATTCACTATGAGCTATTTGGTATCGCTGAATCTATCTGGATGTATTTGTATATAATATTATCGCTGACTCTATCTGGATGATTTTGTAATGATCTATAACCGGAACTTTTACGCTTCAATATTTTTACCTCCCAGCTGCCTTTTGTTCTCTCTTTCAAGACGGTTTTTAACAGGACATTTCAAAAACAGCAGTTCACCAGCTCACAAGCCAACAGAGGTAACGTAACGTGCACCAAATATTAGGATCAAACTGTGTTGTTATCCTATTTGCATTTTGCATGGAGGAAGCAACTAAAAAAAAATTCAGTACACCTACCGAAATTATTTCTTATTTCAGCTGCTTCACGTGGAGAAGGAGAGATAATACAATGCATATCAAATCAAGCTCAAGCTTTTGAGTTCTGAATTTTTTTTTCTGGACTAGATGAACGTTCAAGAGCTTCTCTGTCCAAATAAATCAATTCAAAAACCAACATTATTTATTTATTTAGCCTTCTCAATATTCTCATCCCCCCAACAATACAAAATGACAATATGATTGTGTATTCAACATTATCCAAGGCAATATTAATTCTGATTTGAATCCCTTAAAAGAAATTGAAAAACGGGCAAGTCACCAGTTTGCCAACGCTTTCAGGAGGGGAAAGATCTACAATGATGAAGCAAGAGCAGCACCAGAGATGATAGTTCACGCGGATGCAATGGATACGGATTAATAGTCCAAACAATATTTCTCACGTTCAAAAATGGGCAGACAGAACAGAACTTAACATATATATGGCACTGCTAACAAAGCGAATAGAAAAGAATAACAGCCAGAAGGTTATGCAATTACACAATCTAACAGACGAATAGCAACTTATAAAATCGGAAACGCATAAGAATTAATATGCATTCTTTTGCGATCTCATGTACGTAAGATGATCCTTTCAACTGTATAATCCCACTTTCAGCACTGGAAGATGCAAAACAAAATCTTCTTTTTCTTCAATGGAACCTGAAACAACACATCTATTCTTCATTTTCAGAGCTTGAATACATTACCAAAATAACCAAAATAAGAGCAACAAAGTGATATAAGAGAAAAAATTGCACATCAAAGCATCCCATTTTCTAATATCTAAGTTTTAACAGAAGCATCGGACTTCTAAATATCGTTATACATGAAACCATAACCCATAGATCATGAAGACAAAGGCAGGCCATCCTGGTAACCGCCAGGTAAGAGCAGAAAACATATTTTGTTGCCAAAGCAACATTCCAAACAACTATAAGCTCATGAGCAAGCAACCATTTATCCATATATGCAAAGAAAAGACCTGGTCCAGGCACCCATGCAGCAATCTTATAGGGTGCAAGGATAAATCAACCTCAAGGTAAGAATTGGGACAGTCCTGAAGATTATCACCTGCTTCAGCACTGCCATCCAGATCCATGTAGAAAACATGTGAATGGAAGCAATCCAAACCCAAACACCATGGAAGAGGAAGCTACGCTAACTTAAACAAAACCAATTGTCATAGTTCGCAATAAGTTGATAAATAATCCACTTAAGAATACTATGACATCAACTGACCAGCATACTAGTTTTATGGAAAAGCCAACCAGCTGAACAATCATGGGCCAAACAATGAAAAAAGATACACAGCCTCCACTTCCAAACACCCATCCTTTTCCCTAAAAATTCCTTACAAGAACCTCATATTATCCGCTTTAGAAAGATAGTAATACTGATAGACGCACAAATTCAAATAAATCATGAATTCTTCAAACTAGACTATGTATGTAAATGAACCAACTTTGTACGCACGATGGTTCATACAGCAAACAATCCTCTCCCTACCCCAATAAAGACCAAAACCAGTAAGGACAACAACAACAATGTCAAAAATAAAAAGAGAAAATAAAATGCAAAATTGATCCAAATGCTAGGCTCTTAAGGCCACACAGCCTAAAACTTGGACATAGAATCTTCAACATATAACTTGTTTATACCGCTCAAAAAATTAAGTAGCATGTTTTCCCAACTAAAGAATTAAATATTCAAATTGAATGCATCCTCCTCAACCTAGATCTTCATAGTAACTACTTCATATACTCAAACTTGCCTTACTTAAAGACTTTCTCCCTCTATAAATATATGGCACGGATTTCAAAAACAAACTTTGACTGTTACTTTTTCTCAAATTATAACATTAACATAATATTTGTATAGAAAAATATTTTCATAATACTATTTTTTATAATTTTTTATCAATATATATTAAATTATATTAATAGTAAAACTTTGTCCTCAAGATCCATAATGTCATATATTTATTTACAAAGGGAGTACTACTTTAGCATCGACATGATAAACCTAGTAAGAGAATTTACGGAAATTTACACAGAAACTTTGAGAATCATTCTAGCTGTTGCATAATATATATTTAAAGCTGCAATCTGGAGGGTTGGGTAACTATCGGGTTATGTTGGTTAGGGCTCAAGTCATTTTGGGTTCAAATCAAGTAGTAAAACTACGGTCACAGCATCAGGATATCACAAACGATATTTTATGTTGCAGTTATCGTGGCATGATTTTTTTTTTTTCACAACAAATATTGGCAAATATCGGCTAATAGAGGCTAATATCAGTAAATATCAGCAAAACATCAGCTAATATTCAAAATTTCACCGATATCATGGCGATAAATATGTGATTTCCTAAAACGGCCGCATTTTAGGAATTTTACATCACAGTTAACCCAAAAACAGCCACATTGAAGCCCATACACAATGGCGGTACTGATATTTCATTGCACCGTTCAGATTAGCTCCAGGAATTTATCTCTCCAACTAGTTCGGGTCGGGTTAAATTTGGATAATTTCAAGTTATGAGTTTTCTACCTTTTGAATCGGGTTTGAGTCACTTTGTATTCAAGTAAGTTCAGCTTTTTTGTCTTTCAAATTGAATTCCAATAAAGATGGGATATTCTTTCTCTCATTCCATGTTTGATTTAGATTCAAATCAAGATAGTTTATTTTACCATTTCAGAAGATTATGAAATCAAGCTATCTAGAATTAGATTATTTCAAATTATTTTATATTTTTTTAGAGTTTTTTTTGGATTTAGATTTATTCATGCTGTTTTTTTGTCATTATTTTAACTTTTCAAGTTAACAACCTGTCAACTAATCAAGTTATTTCAAATTTACTAGGAGTACTATTACTTCTATGAAACTATATTTCATTTTCATCTCTAATTTTCAATGGAGAATACGAAAATAGTTCACCATATAAAACTAAAATAAAGCATTTATTCATTCATGTGAAATTGATATTTGATTAGAAAGATAAAAAAGAATATTCATATACTTATAGATTGTTTTAGATTGAAAACAATGATGATGATAGTAACAAGAAGCAACAATAATAGGCATAACAAGGACAATAACAATAACAACAAGAACAATAATAATAATATATTACCAATCGTAATAAACTAATAATAATAGCTATAATAATAAAAACAACAACAACAACAATAATAATAGTTATAATAATAGTAGTAATGAAAATTATTCTAATAATAATAGTAGTAGTACTTGCAATAACAACAATAGTAATAATAATAATGATAACAATAATAATACTTGTAATAATAGGAACTATTGTACTTTTCAAAATAATAGTAGTAATAGTCAAAAAAATTAAAATAGTAGTATTAGTTGTAGTAACTATAATTATATAAGCTATAATAATAATAATAATAATTGCAATAAAAATTATAGATATAACAATGGTAACAATACAAGTGATAATAATATTAGTACTGATGTAGTAATTATAATAATAATAACAATAATAATACTTTTGACAATAGCTATAATAATAGTAGTAGAAATAATAATTATAATATTAATTGCAGTAATAGTAATATCTAATAGCAATAATAATAATATATTGCGAGTAAGTATCAGCCCTCACATAATCATCGGATTGGATACATTTTAGACTTAAATTATCTCGAGTCATATTGGATCTCACATAAGCATCAAGTCAGGTCAAATAGGTTTCATGTTCATAAATTTTCGGGTCAAATTAGATCTTGGACTAGTATCGGATCTGATGAATAAGTTTTAGGTTGCAATTTTTTTGATTGAAATACGATAAATTTTGGGGCAAGTAATTTTTGTTCCCATTGGAGGGTCAAGTTTACCACCTGTATATATACTATATATACCAATCCTCAATATTGGAACCTCTGTCATTCTTTTTAATATCCTTTTTGGTGGGTATGGGCATCGGGAAGAACAAATAAGGTTTGTGACATGATAATAATATTTAACAAATTCACAAAAATTCAAGAAGTTAGGAGATACAATAAACAAAATTTTATGATGAATGATGAACCAATTTGATGAGAATGTAATGGAATGGCAGCTGAAAACGATGAATAGCAATGACCTCCAAGAAACTTGATTGGATGAAATCCCATTTTACAGTTTATAGTAAAAAACATAGATCAAGACCTTACATTAACCAACGATCAACCAATTTGCAGGTTATCGAAGTCCACGTTAATGAATGTTCCCTTGTGAACAATGGTCAACCAATTTGGTGAGAAAGAAGTAACTGAAAAACAACTACAAAATTATGCATAACGATTCGAATAAACTACTCAGTCTACACAAGAAGAAATATGGATCAATATTTAGGTCAATACATCCAATATCTGAATTTGGGAATGCCAATGTGAATATATATATATATATATATGCAACAACACAACCATAGCAATGATCCTGACTAGGATGTTCGATGGGTTGGGTTAGCCATAATATGTATAATCCAATCCATGAAAATAGGTTCATGGATTGGGTAAGTATTTTGTAAAATTCACATGGACAACCCATGGTAGGTTACAAACTAAGATGGGTTAGTGTCGGCTAGCCCACGAATTGCTATGGATTGTCATGGGTTAGTAAACATTACGTCTATTATACCAAAAGCACCATCACCACAACTCTATTTTAATTGAATCCTGGATGGATAGTTTTTGTTCAGACCTCCCCAAACCCAACTAACTCCGCTTGACCCCACCCAACCTTCACCTACCTTAAAGCGACTAAGCACAGCCCCACCCTGGCCTTGTGTGACCTTGGCTCAGTTCGACCCAACTCCAGCCCGCCTTGACCAAACTCCACCCCTAACTAAGACCCAACATCGCATATGCTCACCATGACCTAATTTGACTTCATCCGATTCCAAAAGCATCCGAAAGCGAACTAGTTCAACTCAAACTCAACTCGACTTGTCAAGTTAATCCAAAATGACCCAAACTTGACCCGGCCTGATAAATTAACCCAAAATTGACCTAGATCAACAATGACTTGAAACCGACCTAACCCATAACCAACCCACAAAGAAAAATGATTTATAAACAACCCAACCCAAGAACAACCTAATTGTTACAACTTGACCCGAACCCAAATCACCCAATCCGACTGCCACCTCTAGGTAATGGCTGTGATAAGTTTATTTGTTTATTAACCCAAGGTAATTCATGGTCAACCAATCTAACCCGTAGGTTACGATGAATTGGGTTGAAAATTATTAAACATATACTCCAACCCGCTACGGGTTAGACTACAGATCATATTATGGGTTGGATTAATCCATGAAAACTCATTTGAAAACCCCTAATCACAACCATGCCTGCTATTTAGTTAAAATAAGGGTGAAAGAATTAAGAAGAAAACATAGGCTACATTTGACATTTCATGAAATGAACTGCATTTAAGAATTCAGAATACCAAACCTCAATATTTAAACGACGGAACATTGGGTGGTAAAAATGTTGCTCCGTATCGAAGCATATGCAGTCCACAAGATTAGGGTAGCACAATGATGAACTTTTAAAATATACCAGCAAAAAATAAATAATTTTCATAATGGACTTTTAGAGAGACACAAGAAACTTATCTTTTCTAATGAAGGAGAAAATAATTGTTCCATGAAATCAGTATTTGAATGATAAATCCAGGGTAGCAACATTGTAAGTTCAAATCCTACCTTGGAAAAGCCAGTCTTAGCATTGAAATTGTAGGATCATAGTGATCCTACAAATTTACAAAAAAGATTAATGCTTTTCCGATGTGCTTAGAAGCTCACACTTGAAGTTCAAGAAACTAGGCTGAACCTTTAAGCATACATATACCAAAAATTTGAGTTAAGACAAAAAGACAACAATACCAAAAAAAAATATGAAAAGGCATGATAGTGAACCAAAAACAAATCAACAAACTTTGAAAATTTTCATGTTAGTCATGATTCCTTGATATCTTCATGTTAGTCATGCTACTTTTGGAACATGCTCTTTTAAAGATATTTCTCTTGAAAACTATATCAACACTCGATAAGAGCATCTAGCTTTGCCGCCTCGTTGGTATCACACTTTTGCCTCCTCTGTGTTAGCCTACGTTCAAGAGTACATGTATGTGACATGTAGAAAAGCAGTAGGGACAAGAGTTAGAGGGTAAGGCAATGGTATATAATGGGAATATGGGAGGAGAGAGGGGGAGAGGGGGAGATTCTGGGGCTCAAATATAAATATAGAGCCATTATGGGACCATTAATCCTACCAACAATTCTATTTTCCTACCTAGGATGTGAGATCCTACCTACGATCCAAACTGAAATTTTAACAGCAATGTTTGAGCTTGTTCGTCATGCATCAATTTGCTATCAAAGACTGTCAGTCTGTCCCCATTGCTGCCAAATTTTGATCGTTTACATGCTCTACCACTGCCAACCACCTTTGCCATCACTTTTATAATTCACTGTTGCCAACCACCTTTTTTCCTATTGTTGTGTTATACTCAATTTGCCTAACAAGTTCTTCCAAAAAAAAATAAAAATAAAAAATTCTAGGGAGCTACTTAAGCTCAAACCCACAGAAGTAATGAGCGCTTCAGTAACATCATAAATGAGATTGTGGAGCTCCCTGTCCACATTAGAAAAGAAAGTTGAGCAGTCCAGAAGAATTTGGCTCTAGTATAACTTATGTCATATTTACAGATGCACTATTTCAAATGCTTAGCAGAAAAATCAAACATATTTTACTAAATGACATGATACTCCATAACCAAAGATAGAGCAACACAATTATGATGTTAAAAGTCCAAATGTGGTTGAAAAGATCAAGGTTGAAAGTGGTGAACTGATAATTAATTAAATAGATAATTTCACTGATTAAGACAGTTTTGAACTACTTCCATGCTCATTTTATTTGAGAAACCGAATATATATTTTATGAGAAAGCCTTGTCATATTGATCCATTGGTGGTTCAAAACTGGAGGCCCTGTTTTCATCAACCAGAGAGAATGATGCAAATAAGATTTGGAGGTTTGAATATTTTGGATCTACTTTAGTATCCTCACAAGCTTATTGTAATTTCGTTTATATATCTTTCATAACATTAGTACTATTGATCCTTTTTTATATCTGTATTAGATATTATTGGCGTGCACAATTTTTGAGATTTGTGTCAATCTATTAATATTCAACTTTATTGTTTTGGAGGTTCACATTGTTTTTGAATATATATGCCTACGTACTATTATTATTAGGCTTTAGAGAGTAATAATATTTGATTGTGTGAAAAATCTCAAGTTGATGTTTCAAAAGTGAAGGATGTTTTGGCAGAATCAAAGCCACAATGATGACCATAGAGCCTATGGTTCCCAATCAAGTCTCTTGTTATTATGACATTAATGCCTTTGCAAAAATTAGAGAATATCAAAGCTTTTGGCAAAGAGGCCTAAAAACCTCCTTCCTCTATCAATAGATCCTTCCATATCCTACATAATATATGATTGAATCAAGAGATGGAAAGGGATTATGCTACATATGACAATTCTTCTAGATGTTTGAATGAGTGGGATTTTACGAAACAAAAAAACAAGGCTCAACCCCTAAGTTTGTTAGTTTGTTGGTGGGAAGTTGACCTATGTAATCACTACAAAAAATAAATTAAAAAAAAAAATCTACTCATCCATTGTAAGTTAGATGAATATGTTGAAGGAAAGAGACCAGGAGACTCTTTTACCTTCTCGATCCCGCTCCTTCCGAACTCTATTTGTGCTTGCAGCATAATAATTAGCAAGCAAATTAAATAGGAACTGAAGGAAGCCAGGTTTGAGATCTCACCTGTCCCAATAATGGAATTATTATAGGGAACCTCACAACATACTAAGCATCATTTTAGGCGGCTATTTTGTTCTATATAAGGTATTTCCCACTACTCATACAAAGACGGTCTTGCAATATGGCATCCTCTAACTGAAATGCTAGTAGATTGGATAAGGTCTGGCATGTCAAAATAAAATCTTCCATGAAGAGAAAACACCGGCTCAGTTCTGTGTTGAAGATAATAATTATGCAAGAGCACTGGCAAATGTTTTCCCTATTCCAGGAATGAGTATTGGGCAGGTAAATAGAATTTTTAACTATCCCTTGTCTAAGAACAAGAAGAGAGTGGCAAAACCAGCATTGATGAGGTTGGAGACTTGAAGTAGCCTGCCAGTTAAGGGTTGGAGAGAGATAATAGCTTCACAGTTCACAAGGAGATTTTTTGTTCGAAATAAAAAAAATAGTGTGGGTGTACACTAAATAAATTTCTGGCATATTACATACAGATGAGAATGTTTTCTGCATCCCCAAATATTCCCGAAATTGAGACAAATTGAGGTAGAATATCCATAACTTGATGGGATGTGGTCACTTCACCAGCTTTTGGTCCGAGAATTGAAAAGTGAATGGTCCCTTTGAACACCTTTCTCATTAAAACATAAGGAATATTACAGGAATAACTTAGAAACAAACGACTATGAATTCAGGATACCAAGTGGGATTTTCTGACTATGACTTCCAGCAGATCAAACTTTACTATAGACCAAATATCAGCTGCCACACAATAAGGGCGCTAGTCCAGCACTTGGGTCACTGCTTAGGGTTAGGGGTGTGCAGGAATAGGTCCAAGCTGGAAAACCGAAAGGGAAATTACAGGATTCAATCAGGATCAGACACATTAGTCTGGTCTCCAGTTTGAGGGTTAAAACATTGACCCATACAAGATTTGGTCCAGGAAGGTTTGCGGTCTGACTTAAGAAATACTATGTACTTGAATTATGCATATATTTTTAATGACAAAATATACTTTTTTGGTGATCCAGTCCAAGACCCCTTTTCTGCTCCAGTCTTTGATCCTTCCTTTGAAATTTTCCAGTCCTTAAACAGATTCCAGTCCTATCCAGTTTTGGACCCACAAGCACCCTTGGGGTGGGTGGCTTTCATGATGAAATATCATCATCCATTTAAGACACCCCCATGTCCATAACCTCTATGAAATTCATTGGGCTGGTGAGTCTTGGATACAGTTTTCTTCCCAGTTGGCAATGGATAAGAGGGAAAAGTGAATACTAAGAAACTATACACTCATCATAAGGTCCCCATACTGCTACTATTTACACCTCATGCAGTGAAGAATATCAATCGTGTGTGAATGCTAATTTCTTTAACAAGAATAGATTTGGTCCAAAGCTTACAGCAGTGTTTGAAAAGGCCTGAGGGCAATAAGAGTCTAGAACCTAGCCAAGGCGAAGGTGTGCGCCTACGCAAAGTGAGGTGTCAATATTACCAATCTAACACTACTTTTGATATTCCTAAAATATATAATCTTTTCTTTACAAAATCATGTCTATTTTTCTTCCCACAACCCTTTTTCCTCTCTTTCTTTCCCAACATGAGATGTAATTATTGTATTTATGAAAATAAAACCCAAAAATAGCTAATCAAATTTTTTTCTTACACTAAATGCATTTCTTTCCTTTTGCATTCAAAATTATGTCTATTGGCATTCTTATGACCTTTTTTCCCTCCTCTCTTTCCTCCCTTCCCTTCCAAGTGATTGCAGATTTTTTTGAATGAAATTAAAACCTAAAAGTTGCTAATTTTTGTAAGGGGTGTACCTTAGAGCCTTGTGCACGGCGCCTACTGTGCCTTACCAATGTCACCTCACCTTAAAAGAAAAAAAAAAAAGCCCCAAACCCTCACACCTTGCGCCTTAAGCGTGCCTCCTTTTCAAATACTTCACAGCAGAATTGTGTGAACTCTGGTTCTCCTTTTCATGGCAGGTCAAGTTTCACAAACATGGATAAGGCCTCTACTAATGCAGGTAAATACGACATATAATGAAGGAAATGAACCATGGAACCTTCAGCAAAAACGATAATGGATGAAAATTAATTGTTTAGAAGCTAGTTGTATGACATAACAAATTTCAGCATCCCAAATTTGACAGGTTAGCGCTTGAGCATATCTGGGTAAAGTATCAGTTTTTAGTGCTTGCTGTTAGTAGCATCACTTTGTCTAATTTATCTCCACTGCCACCCCCCCCCACCAAAAAAGGAAAACAAGTTGAAGTAAGGCCCTGTTTTCTTGATCTTATTTTCATATATCAGATTAAACTAGAAGAAATAAGATAACAATAATAATAACACAACTAAAAATTTTCAACTCACATACGAAGAGAAAAGCCCTATTGTCTTACATGCCATCAACTATGCATCTACTTGTTTGAAAATCGCATATCCTTTAAGAATGAATAATTCCTCCTAAACTTAACACAGTCCAGTTAAGGACATACATAATAAACACTAAAATTCTGGCAGCCTGCCATAAGAGCAAAACCCCAACAATCTTGATATTTGATAGAAAAAGGTAAATCAAGCCAAACCACATGTTGCAGGAAATTGTGCCAAGGGTAACAAAAGAAACCTATAGAGCCAGGGTTCTCACCACTTTTTGGTTCAAAACATTTTCTGCATACATAATCACGTGCATATGCCTTTGAACTCATACTCTAGTGAGGAGAGGTGTTGTATCTTGAAGCAAAAAGACCAGGGACCAGGAGCTTGTGAAAGAGCTGCAACAAGTCTATGAAGAATCAGGAAAAGCCCTAGATTTCTCAGAATAATTCATGGGAATAGCAGGAGCCTGTGCTAAAAAATCAAGATCAAATCTTTCATAAAGGACTTTGTATCTGCAACAAGAACTCTCTGGCGACCTCCTTCTGTACTTCATCACATATCGATCAGGTTCATCATTGCATATGTCATCCAGCATTGTACCACCATTCGATTCATTCTTTTTCAGACACATATTTTCAGATTGATTTGAGTTTAATCTCTTTTGTTCTTGAGAGGATTCAGCCTCTCCATTTAAATTTTTATCAACTCTAATATTCATTGGCTTACTTTTACGTCTAGATTCATAAACCGCCAGAAGCGTCAAGGACATATCATGATTGTGTTGCATCAGCTTAGGAACATCGCTACAGTCTGTATTCGACAGGCACGGGTCCCTGATAATTCGGGGGGAGCTATTCATAGCTCTATGCAATTGAAAAGCCAATCTAGCATCATCATCCACACCGAGTTCATCCTTTTCAACACCAGCCTTCTTCTCCTCGCTGCTATATGCAAAAAAATCCAATGCACCAGCAGCCAACTCTAGAGCCTGTCTTGCCACCGCAGCTTTTGTCAGTGCCTTTTCCTTAGCCTCAGCAGCAGCCGCAAGTTTCTTCTTAGCAAAACAATTAGCCTCCTCCAGAGAAGCCTCCAACGGCTTTAACTTCTGCTGATCATCAGAAACCCTAAAACTACCTAATGAACAAGTCTCCCCAGCAAAGTTAACCTTTCTTTTACTTTTACGCCTATGGAATCTACGATTAAGCTCGTCTTCAATCATTCTCGGCACCCAACAATCAATACATAAATCGAAATGATCGGAACTACGATCGCCTTTATCAGGTAGATAGGACCAAGGAGCGGTTGTAGAATACCTGGAAACGCAATCTTGGTGAACGCGGCGCTTACACTTCGGACATTGATGGGCAGTATCTATCTCCGCAGTGGCTGAGGCCGAGGTGGATGAATTTGTCAATACGTCGGCAAAGCAATAAGAACAAGCCTGAGCCGATTCGACCCTCTTAAGACATTCTTTACAGAGAAGGACGATCCGCCACTCGCTAGTTAGGGTTTGAAGCCTATCTTTGAGAATAGCGTTATTGATGTGACGATTGCAGCAATGGCAATCGGAAAGATTAGGCAATTCTCTGGTTTTCTTATTTTTAGGAACAATTTTACGTACCGAAGGAGGCCGCCCATCTAATTGAGCCAAAGTTTCCACCGTCATCTTGCGCTTCTCGCCTAGGGGTAAGCTGATCGATGGTATATGTGAGGGAGGCAAAGCTAATTGAAGAGTGGAAGGTTTAGAGATGCACAACAAAAGACGGGCCGGCTCTCTGCAGTCTGCACGAACCTATGGTGCAGGTTTTCTTTCTCTTCCGAAGAAAAACGCATTGGTTTCTTGAGGTTGATCTTGTTAGTAACTACGGAAAATTCAGGCGCCGGGCAATTGAAGTCTTAAAATAATACTCCGTCCCACTTATTTTTTGTAAATATAATATATTATAATATGAAAATATAAACATAATATTCTTATTCAAAAATATTTTTATAATATTATATGTATATATTTTTTATCAATATATATTAAAAGATATTAATAGCTAAATTGTATTTTTTAAATATGCAGTGAAAACCTCTTAAATATAGATAGAATATTAAAAGTAGGAGATGATAAAAAAAGAATTAGGAAAACAAACCATCGAATAAATTTAACCTGAATATGATTATATATATGTAAAAGACTACATATATTTATATAAGTTAAGTCAAATATATCTACATTCATAACACTGTAACATATATCATCAATGTTACCTAATTAAAAAATTTATCAAAAAAAATTCAGTGGACAAAAAATAATAATTAACTTGTTCATTACAGGGGTAATAAGGATAGAATTTTTTTCTATTTTGTATCTTTTATATCAAATATTTAAAAATAATACATATAATTTTTAATGAAATACTCATTTTACATCAAATTAATATCTAAAATGAGTATTCATTCGGAAAAAAAAATAGTTTTAAATAAATTATAAAAGATATATAAAATATGTAAGTAATTTTGCTATCTCTATTATCCCCGTGCCAAAAAAAAGAGCTCTAAGGAAAAAAAGAATGCAATAATACTCTCCCTCAACTCAATGAACTTCATTTAAAGATCACAATGTCGTGTATCGGTTGGTTAAACATCCTTATTGATAAGGACTTTGTAAATATGTTTACTACATTATTATTGGATTGGAATTTGTGAACATAGACCTTTCCTTCACATCTCATGAGTTGAAAAAAAATTGAGTGGCATGTGCTTGATTCTATTACTTTTAATGTATCCCTCATTGATTTGTGTAATAGAAGCTATATTATCTCCACATATCACTGTTTGGTCTCTTTGATTTGCTTCAAAACTACATGATTTATGTATATGATGCATCGATGACCTAAGTCATACACATAATTGTCATGTCTCTTATAATGTAATCATTTATGCATGGTTTAACAAAGTAGATACTATAATCTATTTTGTTGAGTGTTAGGAAATTGCAGTTTGACCATGTAGAAACACATAACCTAATTGGGATATTACTTTATGTGGATAGGATAAATACCCTGCATTAGAAAAAGCAATCACCAGGGTAATTTTTTCTTCCTCGTTTCTTTTGCAAAACATTCCCATATAACTTTTTTTTCCAATAAATAACGGATGATGCATTTTACATCACTCTAATGCCTTCGTGTAGGTGTTGAACTATATCTTAATAGCATATTCACTACAAATGATATGTTGAGTCAGTAATTATTAGCAGGATATAATAAAATACCAATAGCACTTAGCTATGGTACTTTAGGACCAAGATTTTTTTTTCATTACTTTCTCAAGGACAAAATGGGTATTTATCAACATTAAGTAACTGAAATACCATTGATGTACTTAAAGGGCATTCTTTATCCATGTTAGAGTGCTTTAGGACCTTTTCTATGTAGTTTGATTGATGGACAAAAATACCATCCTTAGTGTGTTCGAACTAAAGTTGTATGTTGTACTTAGTAGCTCCTAAGTCTTTCGTTTCAAATTCTTCCTTTAGGTAACCCATTTCTTGTTGTATATCTACAAGAGTTCCTATGATATTTAGATCATCAACATAGACAACGATGATTATAAAACATGACTTTGTCCTCTTGATAAACAAACATAGGATCACTCTCATATCCTTCTTTTAGTAGGTATTTGCTGAGGCGGTTATACCGCATTCGCCTAAACTATTTAAGCTCATATAGAGTTTCCTATAATTTGATTAAGTACATATGGAGAGCTTGTGATTTACAAGCCTCGAGCATTCTTACTCCTTCTAGGATCCTCATACAGATTTCTCATATATGTATCCAGTGATCCATATAGGTATGCAATGATCACATCCATGAGATGCATTTTTAATCTTTGAGATAAAGTTAAGTTGACTAAAAACCTAAGTGTCATTGCATCCACTACAAATGAGTAGGTTCTTTAAAGTCAACCCCTAGTTTTTGGGTGAATCCTTATGTCAATGGTATAGCTTTATATCTTATGAATTCATCGTGCTCGTTTTATTTTCGTACCAACACCCATTTATAGTCCACTAGTTCAACACCTTTAGGTGTTGAAACAACGGGTTCAAATACTTCTCGTTTGTTAAGCGAATCTAGCTCTTATTGTATAGCTTATTTCCAACTCTCCCAGTCATCTCTATGTCAACATTTATTAATAAACTAAGGGTCGTTATCATTTTCATTCAAAATAATGGCAATAATCTTATATACAAAGACATCATCAATGATAAACACATTTCTATACCATCCAATTTTGGGTTTAACATAATTAATCGACAACTCGTAATTATCATCAACCTTACTATTATCTTTATCATCATGATCCTTTAATAAAATCACTTTATGGATTTTATCTTTATCATTATTTGTCGACACATGAATACCTTTTTTTGTTGTAATGGGTTCTTTTTTATTTCGAGGATAAGAATATTTAGAGCCAAGTGATATACCATGCTTTTGACGTATTTATGACACACTTGCTATTTATTGGGAATAAGTCCTTATGGGGACTTCTACACGAGCTAGAGTATTTTTAACTTGTATATGTGACACTATCACTTTATTAGCATTGGTAGACACATCTGTTAACCTATTAGCTACATTTATAAGTGGATGATCCTTTGAACATCAAGTTCACTTTGATTTATAATAGGATCTAAGAATTTAATAGAAGTGACATTCCATATGATATCTTTCTTAATGATATCCTTTGCCTTCCCCTTAAGGTGTGAGAAAACTATTTGATCGAAGTTACAATTTAAGCACCAAGTTGTGAATAAACCCCCAATTTTAGTTATAGGTACTTTATAATATAAGGGGATTTATAATTGATATAAATTCCCAACATTCTATATGGAACCATTTTAGATTGTTGTGGGGGAGGGGAATTGGGGCATACACTATACATCTAAAGGAGTGTGAGATGCCATGCTCTCTTTTAGAGATATGTTGTTGTGGTGAATACTCATGATATGCAATTAGATTAAGCCGAATTAATTTGACAACATGTAGGATTTCATATCTCCATCACGAGGAGGGTTATTTTGACCCCATTACAATGGTTGAGCTTTAATTTGTAACCACTTAATTAACATGCAAGGTCATTTTATGTATGAGTGTGAGCCATTGGATGCTCTACTATGATCCCCATTGATCGACAACGGTCATAAAATATATAGGATGTAAATTCTCCCGTGTTATCTAATATGAATTTATTGATTGGATGATCAGAAAACTGAGGCATTAATTCGATTATTTTGGCTAAAGGCCTTACAGTTGCAACATTCCTTATCAATATTATGCTTACATGATACCATCAAGTTGATGTATGAATCAACACTATAAAATATCTAAGTTTTCTACATGGTGGTGTTATGGTTCCATGTATGTCTCCTTGAATGAGTTCAAGGAACATAGGAGGTCATTCATTTACTTTTGTTATGGATGACATTATTTTGAGTTTGTCAAAGGAACAATCCATGTATATAAGGTCACTCGTTAGAAGAATTTTCATATTCATTAGTGGGTGTCTATGTGAATTTGTAATGATTATGTTGATCATTATTTTACCTAACTAAGTCTTTTGTTAGTGAACACATTTTCATCATCTACCTAATAGATAGTGATGTTGTGTGTCTCAATGGGGTTTATAAAGGTGTCATATAAACCATACATACATGTTGCCATTTTTTCTAAGACTTCCTTTTGTTCAGTCTTATAAGATGTTAAGTAAATATGTTTGACATTGTCATTATATATGGTTTCTAAATGATATCCATGTTATTAAATATATTTGAAAGTAAGTAAGTTTCTCAATGACTTACTTGAAAACAATAAATTTTTTCATGTCTAATCTTGCTCTTTGAGGGAGCAATATAGAAGCTCTTTTAGAGTCTTATATTGGATTAGGAATGCCAGATGTGGTGTTAATTGTGTTTTCTCCCATTTGTAGAGTAATAAAGAATTTACTATATTTAAGAATGGTACACGTAGTATCACTATACACAAGACACATGTCCCTACCATTGAACTTAGTAGTTCCTCAATTCATTATATATGTGTGTGTGTGTGTGTAGTATGATATGAATAAATAAAAGAAAAAACATGACAAAAATTTTTAGTCATGTAATTAGGAAATCACAATATTAAAACATAGACTATAACTCCAATATTAAAAGGAGAAAAATACACAATTAATTCAAGTTCAAAAAAATAATAAATAGAAAAACAATCAAATAAATTATCACTAATTTCTTATAGATCACCAAACTATAACCATATATACTAGGGAAATCCTTTTCATGATCCTCGTTACATAGTTGACAATATAATGTATGAAGGTAGGTGTTTTCTAAGCTTCTGGCCTCCACAAGATTGGTTTCATTACCTTAGTATTTTATTGAATCTTGGTGTAATCCTACTAAGTATAGGGGAGTAAGATAGGTATGCGACCAATGTCTTATTGCACCACGCCTACGACAATTAATACTAGTATGGATTATGGGTTTTCTTTGTGGAATAATATTTGTGGACTTTCCTACTTTATTTATGTATATTGAGATTGATTCATGCATTTTTAAGGCTGCAACCATAACTATGATCCCATTCATTTTTATACCCTCTTCTAGAGTAAGCAACATTTGTTTCAATCGGCGGTGCAAACTACTAATGGGTCATGCTCGATGGTTGTTTGAAATTAATTGGTTGTTTTCTTCTACTAAAACTAGGTAGAAAATCATATTAGCATAAGTTGTGAACTTGCGCTCTCTATATTGCTATTAGAGCACCATATTTGTTGCATAAAAAGTAGAGAAAGCATTTTCTAACATTTCATCATCACTAGCTTTTTTTCCCAAATAGTATTAATTTTGAACATATTGGAATTATATTCATCGGTAATTTTATAGTCCTACAACCTTAAGTGCATCCATTCATATCTAGCACGTGGGAGGATAAATTTCTTTAAATGATCGAAATGATCTTTAAGAATTTTCTATAATTCCATTGAGCTTTTAATAATCAAATACTAATTTTTGAGTCTCTTGTGCAAGGAGTGTTGTGATAGGATCATTGCATTTATGCGGTCCTATTAGGGCACGTATGTAACACCCCTAAATTTTACACATTTTTTTAAACAAGAATTAAAACTATAAAATCCTGGGATGCTACCACCACAGTTAATATCGGACCGATTTACTCCTAGTGTTCCAATACCAACTGCTACGGCTAAGAAAACTACACATACATTAATAAATAACCCAAATTCATAAATACGAAACTCAGAGTACACATAAGTCTTTACAATTTTGAAATTCTAGCTATTGATTTTCAGAGAAGAAAATTAGCAATAATAATAAAATTGTTTCTGAAGGGTTAATCACAATTAAAAGAGGACAAAGATTAAAATCTCATGATGGAAAAATGGCCACGCCATTCTAGGAACCGATCCAGCCCAAATTCATCACTCGGCCCCACTCGATGTCCCATAGACAACAATGGCATCGAAATAAGTGTCTCCTACCTGCAACAAGTTAGATGGGTCTTCTACTCATGGAAATGAGCAGCACCCATGAAACGGGTGATCAGTACGCTACGTATTGAGTAAGATAATCGAGTACTAAGGCCAACACATAAGCATATAGAATCATGCAAGACAATAATCGACTTACAATTTCAAACCCACACATATGATATATAAAAACGTACAGAGAAATCCATAGCTTATAATCAACAAGCCCACACATAAGGCCCAAAAATCTAGATTAATTATTTAATCATTCTTTTATCGGAATTCGATTCACACTATGCCTTTTTGTCAATTCCATGCGAGCACAAGAACACCCCACTATTATAATCGGTGGGCCGGTCACACATAGAGCATCATGCCCTAACCACTATTATTACCGGTGGATCGCTCACATATAGGGTACAACCCTAACCACTATTATAACTAGTGGATCTGTCATATATAGGGTAAAACCCTAACCACTATTTCTGACTGGTGGATCGGTTCGGTTCCTGCTCGCATAGTATTTCACTGTAAATAATCAATATCTTTTACTTGCCTTAGTAAAACTCTAGTTTATTTTCATTGAGATCGGAATCCCCTACTATTATAACCGGTGAGCCGGTCACATATAGAACATCATAGCCTAACCACTATTATAACAGGTAGATCGGTCATATATAGGGTAAAAACCCTAACCACTATTATAACCAGTGGATCGATCGCACATAGGGTAAAACCCTAACCACTATTCCTGACCGGTGGATCGGCTGGTCCCATCTCAATATCTTCCACTTTAAGTAATTAATATCTTAAGTATCTTATTCACAAGCTTTGACCTAGACATGCATGAGTGACTTCTACTTTTCTTATCCTCCAACCCTCGTTAACCACACCAACCCATGGTAACCATAACGCCCATGCAAACCCTAACTCCATCATGCAATACCACCATGCAAACCCTTATACCATGCAAAACCCTAACACCATGCAAAACCCTAATACCATGCAACTCCATGCAAAACCCTACACCATGCAACTCCATGCAAAACCCTAACACCATGCATTCCATGAAAAACCCTAACACCATGGTTACACTCCCCATCATTATCTTACAACCCTATCATGCATGTCTTAGGGCCACATCATACCATAATAATAACACACTCATACACGTAATTTTCATGCCACAATTATTTACACAAACATACCTCAACTCTATATCATGTTTCATTCATAATAATTATACAATATACACATAAAAGACCCAATAAATCATATCACATGGCATGTATGGCATATAAATCCCATATTACACAAATGGCCTTACCACCCCTTACCTAAAATGTCACCGGTCTTAGAGCACGATCCTATACCACTTGAAGGCTTTGGCTAGGCTCACCTATTATGGGGGAAATACTAGAATTAAGTTCCCTCCTAAAAATACCATTACTACTAACTTATCCTAATACTTGGTTTTTAATTAAAATAATACTATACTAAAATTACTATACAAAATACTAGTAAAAATACTAATAATAATGTTAATGTAATTTAAAATGAATGGTGATATAAAGGCTTCTACCCTTCACCAAAATAATGCTACTAATGATAATAATAATAATAATAATAATAATGATGATGATGATGATGATGATGATGATGATTTGAATAACAACAAAATATTAGTAATAATAATATTATTAATAATATATATTACTTATAATAATATTAAAAATAATAAAGATAATAATCATAATAATAGTAATAAAAATAATTATACTAATAATAATAATGTTAATAATAATATTAATAATGATAATAAACTTATAATAATTCAAATAAATTCCTAAAATTTGAAGCTAACAATCTAATTAACTCAAGAATAAACTCAACCCTGCTAACAAAATTTATCAATAATATTACATCTAATAATAATAATAATAATAATGATAATAATAATTATTATTATAATCGAATAAATATTGGAAATTAGAATAAAAACAAAATAAATTTCAATAAATAGAAAAGAAGGGTTGAGAGGGTCTAGGGTTTCACCTTGAGTAGGCAGAGATGGGTGGCACCGGCGGTGGTGCACGGTGGTGGCGGTGGTTGGAAAAGAAGGTAAAAGGGGGAAAAGTTAAGGGTTGAGAAGAAAGGGTGGAGAATAAGGGTGGAGGTTGAGGTGTTGGTTGTAGCCTAGGCTGAGAGGAGTAAAGTGAGGGTGGTGGCGCGGTGAGGGGCGGCGGAGCATGGCGGCAGAGGTGGCGGCCGAATGGGAAAAGTGAAGAAAAAGAGGGGAGGAGAAGGAGAACAGGAAAAATAAGGTTATGGCTAGGTGGAGGAAAATTAGTAGAAGTTTTTGGGTGGTGCAGCAGGCAGTAGAAGTGGAAAATATGGTGGCGGACGGTGGCTTGAGGGTTGCGGGGGTTAAAATTTTAGTTTGATGGGCAGGGGATTTTGCATGACTGTGGTGGCTCGTGCGAGAAGAATCGAGGGAGATGGGTGGTTCAGTTAACTAGAGGGCGGTTCAGGGAAGATTTTGGTGGGTAGAGGTGGCGGCGAATTTGGCTAACGGTGGCAGACGACTCGTTTGAAGTCACGGTGGCGCACAGGTTTGCACTTAGGGTTTCGAAAAAAAAAAATCTCAAAATCATACTACACGAGGGGTATTTATAGTGTTAGAGGGTAGGGTCAAGTTCTTGAGGTTGGCATGAGGTCAATGACGGTGAAATATTGGGGTAAATGTGGCATTGATCGGTCAGCACGATTTCAAATCGTGCCCGACCTTCGCGAGGGAAAATGGGGAGATTGTGCGTGGGAAAAGGGAAATGGGGCAGTTCATGCTAGAATGTGCGTCGAGGGGGAGAGAAAGAGAGGGAAAATGGCCGGTCAACTTACGCGTGGCCGGCGGCGCCATTTTGGCCTTTGAGGGTGCAGGTCGACAACGCCGGAGGAAGGAGGAAGAAGAAGATGGTGAACTGGGTGGTCGAGGGGAAAAAGAGAGAAAAGAAAGGGGGAAGAAACCAGGTTGGTCAGCTGCAGTTATAGTGTTTTAATGGAACGCAGTGTTCCAGGGAGAAAGGCCATGATACGCGGCGTCTTGGCTACCGTAGAAAGAAGGAAGGAGCGGTGTTGGGCCGCGGGAGAAGGAAGAAAAGAAGAAGGATTGGGCCATGTCGTAGGCCCAATCGGCAAGAGAAGATAAAGAAAAAGAAGAAAAGAAAGAAAAAGAAAGAAAAGAAAGAAAAAAAAAGAAAGGAGAAAAGAAAAAGGAAAAAGGACAATTTAAGTGGTTTGGGGTTAATTAAATTAATTAGAATATTTTGGGTATTTAAAATAAAAATATTTAAATAAAATAATATTAAATTTCCTTTTTAGGCTAATTTAGGGTTTTTAAAAGACTTTTCCTAAATTCCTTTTTAATTAGCAAAAATACCAATTTTTTCCTTATAAAAATAATTATAAATTCTTTAATAAATTGCCCTAAATAAATCCTTCCCATTCAAATTAAAATAATTAATTAAATTAATTCCCTAATAAATTCTTATTTAATTATAATTCTTAAAATAAATATTTTTGGGGCATTTCAGCGTAGGTGCCATATTTTATCATGTCCCCTAAGCCATGATTAGCTAGGTGGATATTTGCACATAATGCCCGTGATAAATAATTGTTATCAGCCATGTCTAGAATAGTGAATTTCTATTTAGCAACATTAGACATCTTCTTTTGTCAGCTACAAGAAAATGACATAATATAAATTACGAGATGTGAATATATATATCACAAAAAAGTATGCATCGGATAACTTAGAAAAGAAAGAGTAATTTAATATATAATGATTTCAATATTTTGGATTGAGTTATATATATAGGTCCTTAGAATCTTTAATTAATTATTTAGGATAAAATTGTACGTATATAGGTCTTAAGGACTATTCAATTTTAATGATTGAACTATATATGTCATTTTGGACCTTTAAATCAATCTTTGGGATTGAATTGTATAAAAAAAACCCTAAGGTCCTCTTATTTAATGTATAGGATTAAATTATACATGTGTTATTATAACTTTTGATTCAATCTTGAGGATTGAGTTGTATATAGTTATGAAGATCGTGTAATATTCTAGATTGACTTATAGATAAGGCCTTTAGTACCTTTAATTCAATATTCATGATTAAATTGTATACAGGTTCAACTCCAATTTAATAACTGTGATTGAATGTGCATAGATCCTTAGGACTCTTAGTTTAATATTTAAAATTTAAATTGTATAAAAACCCTAAGATCCTTTAATTTAATCTTCAAGGTTGAATTATATATAATCAATCTTCTTGAATGTAGGTTCATAAACCTTCCATTTAATCTTTAGGATTAAATTATGTATAAGGCTTTGAAACTTTAATCAATCTTTAGAATTGAATTGTATATAGGTCCTAACAATTATTCAATCTTTAGGATTAAATTGTATATATATATATCTCATTTAAGACCTCCAATTCAATCTTCATAATTGAATTATATATATATCATAAGGACTTTTAGTTCATGATTGAATTGTGTGTGTATTCAGGATATTTATCAAATTTAAAAAACCTAAACAAAATTAATACACAACATTATAGTAATAGAAAAGAAAATTAAATTAATCCTCGCCTAGAGTAATCTCATGTTGATAATGTAAAGTAATATTAGAAGAAATAGATGACAAAAAGAATTAGAGGAAGAGATAATTGGAAAGAGTTATCTTTTGTTCACGCCCGTATATAAGGCTCTATATAAACTTACATGGATCAAGTACGTTTACATTTATAACAAGTAATTAAATCTTTGCATGAATTTTGATTGTAATAAAATTTTATATTAATATTTAAAAAAAATGTTAAAATATACTATTTTGAATCACATATACTTAATTTTATATAATAATGAAATGCCCCCCCAAAATATTTATTTTAAGAAATATAATTAAATAAGAATTTATTAAGGAATTAATTTAATTATTTATTTTATTTGGAATGGGAAGGATTTATTTAGGGTAAATTAATAAGGAATTTATAAATATTTTTATAAGGAAAATTTGGTATTCTTGCTAATTAAAAAGGAATTTAGGAAAAGTCTTTTAAAAATTTTAAATTAGCCTAAAAAGGAAATTTAATATTATTTTATTTAAATATTTTTATTTCAAATACCTAAAATATTCTAATTAATATATTTAACCCTAAACCACTTAAGGTTTCCTTTTTCTTTTCCTTTCGTCCTTTTTCTTTCTTTTCTTTCTTTTTCTTTCGTTTTCTTCTTTTCTTTTTCTTCTCTCACCGGTTGGGCCTGCGACGTGGCCCAACCCCTTTTCCTTTCTTCTTTCCTCCCACGACCCAGTGCCGTTTCTTTTCTTCTTCCTGCGGCAACCAAACACTGCCTTTTTTTATTTATTTCCCTAGGACGATACGTTCCATTAAAAAGGATTATAACCAGTGCTGACTAGCCCGGTTCTTCTCTTTTTCTTTTCTTTCTCCCGGTCGCTAGTTCACCCCCTTCTTCCTC
The DNA here is from genome assembly GCA_030549775.1 of Tamarix chinensis. Taxonomy (NCBI): domain Eukaryota; kingdom Viridiplantae; phylum Streptophyta; class Magnoliopsida; order Caryophyllales; family Tamaricaceae; genus Tamarix; species Tamarix chinensis. Next base: position 62,162,558 of record CM060172.1, read on the forward strand.
CTCCGTTGTCGAGCTGCGCCTTCAAAGGTCCAAAAATGGTGTTGTCGGCCATGCAGGTTTTGACCAACTGTTTCTCCCCTCATTATCTTTCCCTTGGCTCGCAGATCAGCTTGGTATATTCGGTTTTCCTCATCTCTAGCTCATTTTCTCCCTATTCCTTCACGAAGGTTCGACCTGACCAAAACTTTCGCCGGCCGATTATCGCCACCGGCTGCCCCAAACCCTACATAAAATACCCTCCTACCGACCCCCAAAACCCTACCATTCCTTCTAAACTCTATAAATAGCCTTGGTTGGTGTGATTTCAAAACTTTTTCTCCCCGAAACCCTAAGAGCTAACATGTGCGCCACCGCAACTTCAGACGAGCCGTCCGCCGCCGTTAGCCAACTTCGCCGCCACCTCTACCTCCCAAAATCCTCCCTGCACCGCCCTCTATTTAACTAAGCTACCCATCTCCCTAGATTCTTCTCGCACGATCCACCATAGCCGTGCAAAATCCCCTACCCATCAAACTAAAATTTTAACCCCCACAACCTTCGAACCATCATCCGCCACCATATCTACCACTTCTACTACCTTCTGCACCATCCAAAAACTTCTACTAATTCTCCTCCACCTAGCCATAACCTTCTTTTCCCTTTTCTCCTTCTCCTCCCCTCTTTTTCTTCATCTTTTCCCCTTTTATCCCTCTTTTCCGGCCACCGCCACTGTCGCTGGTGCCACCCATCTCCACCAACTCAAGGTGAAACCCTAGACCCTCTCAGCCCTTCTTTCTTATTTATTGTAATTTATTCTGCTTTTATTCCAATTTTTAATATTTATTCGATTATAATTATTATTAATATCATCATTATTATTAGTATTATTGTTATTAGATGTAATATTATTGATAATTTTTTTTGGTAGGGTTGAGATTATTCTTGAGTTAATTAGGTGGTTAGTTTCAAATTATAAGTATTTATTTGTATTATTATAAGTTTATTATCATTATTAATATTATTATTAACATTATTATTATTAGTATAATTATTTTATTATTATTGTAATTATTTAAGGAGGGCCGACACCTTAATTTTTAATTAAGATTCACACCCTTGTACTTTTATTACTATTAATACTATTATTATTATTATTATTATTATTATTATTATTATTATCTTTATTATTTTTAATATTATAAGTAATATATGTTATTAATATTATTATTACTATTATTGAATAGTACTTTCATTATTTGGAGGTAGGGTCGAAAACCCCACCTTGTAATTTTAAGCTTATATTATTATTATTATTATTATTATTATTATTATTATTATTATTATTATTATTATTTCTATTAATATTATTATTACTACTAATATTTTGTTATTATTAAAATTATCATTATTATTATCACTGGTAGCCTTATTTTTGGTGAAGGGTAGAAACCTTTAAATCACCTTTTCATTTTAAATTACATTAATAGTATTACTAGAATTTTTAGTATTATTTTGTATAGTTAATCTTAGTATAGTATTATTTTAATTAAAAACCAAATCTTAGGATAAGTTAGTAATTAATAGTATTTTTAGGAGGGAACCTAATTCTAGTATTTTTTCCATAATAGGTGAGCCCAGTTAAAGCCCTCAAGAGGTATAGGAGTGTGCTCCAAGACTGATGACATTTTAGGTAAGGGAGTACTAAGGCCGTTTGTGTAATTATGTGTTTTATATGCCATGCATGCCATGTGATGTGAATTTTAATGTATTTTATGTGTATTTGTATATCTATCATATGTGCAGTATGATATGGAGTCAAGGTGAGATCGTACATTTATTTGTGGCATGTGTATTATATGTTGGAGTTGTGATATTATTGTATGGTGTGGCCCATAAGACATGCATGATATGGTTGCATGGTGGTATTGGGGGTTGCATGGTGGTATTCTGGTTGCATGGTGGTGTTAGGGTTTACATGGTGGTATTATGGTTGCATGGTAGTATTATGGTTGCATGGCGGTATTAGGGTTTGCATGGCGGTATTAGGGTTTTCATGGTGGTATTAGGGTTGCATGGTGGTGTTAGGGTTCGCATGGTGGTATTAATAGTTGCATTGTGGTATTAATGGTTGCACGGTGATATTATGGTTGCATGGTGGTGTAACACCCCCAAATTACGGTGGTATTATGGTTGCATGGTGGTGTAACACCCCCAAATTTTACAATTTTTTTTTCAAATAAGACTTACAAATTTAAACCGTAAAATCCGGGGGATGCCACCGCCACACTTAGTACCAAACCAGTTCACTCCTACCATTCTGGTACAAAGTGCTAAGGCTAGGAAAACACTACATATAACATCATTAATAACCCAAATTCATAAATACAAAAATCAGAGTACGCATAAGTCTTTACACAATCCAAAATACGAGAGTTAGTTTTTCAAGGAAAAGAGATAACTACAATAATAAAATTGTTTCTGAAGTGTTAATCATGAATAAAGAAAATAGGAATAATAATATCATATGGAAAGTCGGCCACGTCACTCCGGGAACCGATCCAGCCCAAACATCACTCGGCCCCACCTGATGTCCCATAGACATCAATAGCATCGAAATAAGCATCTCCTACCTGCAACAGGTCGGACAGGCCTTCTGATCGTGGGAATGAGCAGCACCCATGAAACGGGTGATCAGTACGCTACGTACTGAGTAAGGTAACCGAGCACTAAGGCCAGCATACAAAATTCACACAACCAATGCATAATAATAAAGGAGCATAGAATTCAATCATAATAACACAAGATAAAATAAATGCTCAAGTGAAATACCATGATTCAATACAGATCAGATTATTTACTTCATCAAGCCTTTATCGAAATTATTTTCACACCTTGCTCTTTATCAAATCCATGCGAGTACGAAAGCCCCCACTATTATAGCCGGTGGATCGGAGGCACATAGGGTATCATACCCTAACCACTATTATAGTCGGTGGATCGGAGACACATAGGACCACTCGTCCTAACTACTATTCCTAACCGATGGATCGGTTGGCCCCGGCTCACATGGTGTTCCACTGTAAGTAATTAGTCTCTTTTAGGTGCTTTAGCAAAACTCTAGTTTGTGTTTATTGAACTCAGGAACCCCTACTATTATAACCGGTGGATCGGTCACATATAGGGTAAAAACCCTAACTACTATTATAACTGGTGGATCGGTTGCACATAGGGTAAAAACCCTAACCACTATTCCTGACCGGTGGATCGGCTAGTCTCGTCTCAATATCTTCTACTTTAAGTAATTAACATCTTAAGTATCTTATTCACAAGCTTTGACCCAGACATGCATGACTACCTTCTATAGTTCTCATCCTCCAACCCTATTTACCAACACCACGAGAGTTAACCATGACACACCCTAACACCCATGCAACCCTAATTCTATGCAAACCCTAGCTCCCATGCAAACCCTAGCTCCATGTAAACCCTTCTTCCATGCAAACCCTAACTCCATACAATCCCTAGCTCCCATGCAATCATTAACTCCCATGCAAAACCCTAGCTCCATCATGCAACCCTAATACCACCATGCAAACCCTAATAGCACCATATGACCATAATACCACCATGCAACCATTAATACTACCATGCAAACCCTAATACCTCCATGCAGAACCCTAATACCACCATGCAACCATTAATGCCACTATGCAAACCCTAATACCTCCATGCAAAACCCTAATACCACCATGCAACCATTAATACCACTATGCAAACCCTAATACCTCCATGCAGAACCCTAATACCACCATGCAACCGTTAATACCACTATTATTTTACAACCCTATCCTGCATGTCTTATGGGCCACATCAATACCATAATAATAACACACTCATACACATAATTTCCATGCCATGATTATTTACACAAAACATACCTCCACTTTGTATCATGCTGCGTTCATACTAATTATACAACATACACATAAAATACACAATAAATCATACCACATGGCATGTATGGCATATAAATCACATATTACACAAATGGCCTTAGCACCCCTTACCTAAAACGACACTGGTCTTGGAGCACGCTCCGACGCCTCCTTAGGGCTTTGACTGGTTTCACCTATTATGAGGGAAAAGCTAAAATTAGACTCCCTCATATCAAAAATACTATTAATCACTAACTTATTATAAGACTAGGTTTTTAAAATGAATAATAATATATTAATAAAATAACATTAACTAATTATTAACTTTGCTAAAGATATAGAAATAATAGAAATATTATAAAAGTTGATAGTATAAGGTTGAAAAATTTACCCTAATAATAATGATACTAAAATAATAATAGCAAAGATACTAAAAATAATATCAATGATAATATAAATAAGAATAATAATAATAGTAACAATAATAACAACAAGGACATTAATCAAAACAAAGTGAAATAAGGGCTTTAGCCCCTTTACTAGAATAATAATAATAATAATAATAATAATAATAATAATAATAATAATAATAACAACAACAACAACAACAACAACAATAACAACAACAACAATAACAACAACAACAACAAAAACAACAATATTATTACTAACACTAATGGTAAAATAGTTGTATTAATAATAATAGAAATTTGAAATAGGAAATAATAATAATAGTTATAATTATAACATATTAATATTAATAATAGTAATAATAGAAATAATAAGGGTAATAGTGCTAAAATCAAATTAAAAATTACAATAGGGCTTCAACCCTCAACATAAATAAAAACAAAAACATTAATACTACTACTAATAATAATACATATTAATAATGGAAATAATAATAATAATAATAATAATAGGATTTATATTAGAATAAATGAAATAAAATAATTTAAGGCTTGTAAAAATAGGGAAAAGGGGTTGAGAGGGTCTAGGGTTCAACCTTAGGCTGGCGAGGATAGGCGGCACCGGTAGTGGTGCACGGCGACGAGGGCGACGGCCGGAAAAAGAGAAGAAAAGGGGGAAATTTGAAGGCTAGGAACAAAATAAGAAGAAGGAGGGTTGAAGTAAGGGTGATTATGGTTGCTCAGAAGGAGAGGAACATAATGATGGTGGCAGTGTAGCCAAAGGTGGCGGTGCACGGCAGCGCCAGTGGTGGTCGAATAGGGAAGAAGAAGAGAAAGAGAGGAAGAGAGGGAGAAAGAGGAAAAGAAAGGTAGGGGAGATAGAGGGTGGTCTGCAGCATAATTTGGGAGGTGAAAGAAGCGGCGACAGCGGCGGAATAGGTGGCTAAGGGTGGTTCGGAGGGCAGCGGTGGTAGAAAATGGTTTGGTTAAGAAGGGAAATTCGCATGGTCGGGATGGCTTGTGTAGGAAGAATCGAAGGATACGGGTGGTCTAGTTAGTCAGAGGGCAGTGCAGGGAAGGCGTAGGTGGCCAGAACGGGCGGCGATGTCGGCCGGAGGCTGCGGAAGTGGCATCTAAAGGGGCGATGGTGTGAAGGAAGGTATTTTATGAACTTAAACCAAAAAACTCGACTCAAAGCTACTATGGTGTGTATTTATAGGCTTGAAAGGAGGTTAGGGTTGAAGGGAAAGTGGCGGAGTGGTAGGCAGCCGACGCACTTTCCCGATCGTGTCTGCAAGTGGCCAAGGGAGAGGGAATCGTGCGGGGAAATGGGAGACGTGGTTTGGGTCAATGGGTGGCCGAAACAAAGGGGAAGAGGCAGGAACAAAACAGACGATCAACGGGGCACGATCGACATTGACGGTAGGTGCGAAGGGCTAGGGGAGAAGAAGAAGGGGGTGCGGGAGCTGGTCAGCCCAGGAAAAGAAAAGAAAGAAAAAGAAGAAATCGGGCCAGTCAGCACGGTGAGGGGCAGGATTTAAATGAAACGCAGAGTTTCGGTGGGAAAAAGAATCAAAACCCAGTGCGGTGAGGGAAAAGGAAAAAGAAAGAAAAGACTGCGCGGACCGGGCAGTTCAGGAGAAAAAGAATGAAAAGAAAGACGAATCGGCCGACAAAAAATAAACGAAACGCAACATTTGGCTACGTCGACAGAGGAAGAAAAGAAAAAGAAAGCTGGGCTGCGAGAAGGAATGGCCCGCGTCGAAGGAAGGAAAGGGGAGAGGGCTTGGGCCGCTGGGCTGGCCTAGGTCGGGGAGGAGAGGAAAAGAAAAAAAGAAGAAAGAAAGAGAAAAGGAGAAAATGAAAATGAAAAGAAGAAAGAAAAAGGAAAAAGGAAAAAGGAAAAGAGAAAAATAATTATGTTGGGTAATTAAATTAATTAAAATATTTGGAATATTTAAAAATAATAATATTTAAATCCCTTTTTAGGCTAATTTAAGGTTTTTTTAAAGGTTTTTTATAAATTCCATTTTAATTAGTAAAACAAACAAATGTTCTCCAATTAAATTATTTATAAAATTCATATTAATTTGAAACTATTTTCTATTTCTTATTTTAAATAAAATAATTCATTTAATTAATTTCTAAAATTAAATCCTTAATTAGTTAAAATACTCAAATTTCTCCTAATTAAAATATTTATAAGATTTATCTTGATTTGTCCTAATTAATTTCCTTTTATTTTAGTAAAAAATAATTTATTTAAATAATTTTCCTAACAAAATCTTATTTAACTATAATTTTTAAAATTAAAATTTTCTTGGCATTTCCGGTGGAGCTAGGGTTTTGCATGGGAGTAGGGTTTACGTGGAGCTAGGGTCTCATAGGAGTTAATGGTTGCATGGGAGTTAATGGTTTCATGGGAGTAGGGTTTACGTGGAAGTTAGGGTTTAATATGGTTACCATGGTTTGATGTGGTCAACTAGGGTTTGGAGGATAAGAATAGTAGGAGTTAGTCATGCATGTCTGGGCAAAGTTTTGAGTAAGATACTTAAGACACTAATTATGTAAAGTGGAAGAATATTGAGCCAGGTCCCACTGATCCAACAGTTAAAAATAGTGGTTAGGACGCGTAGTCCTATGTGTCTCCGATCCATCGACTATAATAGTGGTTAGGGTATGATACCCTATGTGCCTCCGATCCACAGGCTATAATAATGGCGGACTCCAAGCTCAATAAACCAAACACTTTAGTTGCTAAGACACTAAGTACTTACAGTGGAACACCATGTGATCCGGGGCCAACCGATTCATCAGTAAGAAATAATGGTTAGGGTATGATACCCTATGTGTGACCGATCCACCGGCTAATAATAGTGGGCAGGAGCATTGCGCCCTACTTGTCTCCGATCCACCAACTATAATAGTGGGGGCTTTCGTACTCACATGGTTTGATAAAAAGTATGGTATGCATCAATTTCCGATAAAAGAATGATTAAATAATTGATCTGGACCTTTTTGGGCCTTATGTGTGGGCTTGATGATTATAAACTGTGTAATGCTCTGTAAGCTTTTATGTATTATATATGTGGGTTTGAAAGTGTAAGTTGATTATTTCCATGCATGATTTTATCTGTTTATGTGCTGGCCTTAGTATTCGGTTACCTTACTTGGTATGTAGCGTACTGATCACCCTTTTTATGGGTGCTGCTCATTCCCACGAGCAGAAGGCCCATTTGATGTGTTTCAAGTAGGAGACACTTATTTCGATGTTATTGATGTCTATGGGACATCAGGTGGGGCCGAGTGATTGTGGGCTGGATCGGGTCCTGGAGTGGCGTGACCGTTTTCCATTTGAGATTATTATTCATGTTGCCTTTTAATTATGTTTGAGCCTGTAGAAATAATTTTATTATTGTTGCTATTTTTATTCTCTGAAAAACAATAGCTAGTATTTCTAAGTATGTAAAGACTTATGTGTATTTTGATTTTCATTTCATGAAGTTGGATTATTTAATATTTTTAGGTGTAGTTTTTCTTAGCTTTAGCACTTGGTACTGGAATGGTAGGAGTGAACCAGTCTGGTACTAAGTGTGGCGGTAGCATCTCCAGAATTTACGATTTTAATTTATAAGTCTTGTTTAAAAAACAATTGTGTAAATTTTGGGGGTGTTACAAATAAATTCAACGAAACATTATTAAAAATAATAACTAAAAAAATAAATTCTTAGCATACTAATCTTCTTCCTCACTACTTTTTTCTAATCTAGACTAGTTTTACCCTATCCAAATGATACATAAAATAGGGGCATTAAGGTAAAGTCTTTTTTTAATTACTAAGGAATAATATTGAAATAACTTGAAACATCTTGAATATCAAATGAGCAATCAAAAATGATAGGAGTGACATATTATTAAACTATAACAAAAATGTGTTTGTTTATTTTTTTTGGCCTTCATTATGGATTTAAATTGTGCTACTTAATTTAATCAACTTTATTTTTTAACTAGTTATATTTTATAGACAGACTTGGCAACATGTATTTTTCGGGCATATTTATTGATTTATTTTATTCAAATATAACTTATTTATTTTATTTAATCTAATTGTTTATTAATATTTAATTTGAAAATTTTAAAGTAATGAATTTTTAAGTTAGTATTTAATTAAGATATCGTTATATTAAATTTGGCATATACATTAGTTAGTTTTTTTTTTCCGATTTCAAACATGATTATTGAAATGGGTTATTTATTTATTTCAAAGTTAGTATTCAAATAAGATAATTTTTTTTATTTAAATTAGCACATCAAGCTATTAGAAATAATATTTTTCTTATTCCAGACATACTTATTATAATGAGTTTTTTCTATAAATAATTTTTTTCAAAATTAGTTTTTGTTTTACTATAAGTAGATTTTTTTTATTTCTGTAAACAATTCTTCTAGAAATTTGTTTTTTTCTCCTACAAATACTTTATTTTATATGTATTTAATTTGGTACATTAAATTGTTAGGAAGAATGATCCTTTGGGATTTAGAATTCAAATAAGTTCATTTAATTTAATAATTAGGTTCAATTTATTAAAGATAGATGGAAAAACTAAAGAGCGCTGTCTGCACTTTCTTTTGATTGCCAAATTCAAATTATATATAGGTTTTTTGATTTATTGTGGTAATTAAAATTAATAAATGAGTAAACGTGTTGTTGTATGGCTCTTGAATGATTCTATTTATTTAATTAGCAACCATCTCTATTTTGCATATTAGAAGCCAAAGTGGAGGTTGTTGAAACTTTGCGTCAAGATGAAAAGTTCATTAAGTAGCTTAGACCTTTATTTTCTAAAGTAAATGCTTGAATAAATGTAGTGAATAAATTATCTATAGTACATTAGATTAGTTCAATTTCCTAAGACCACACACAATTTTTTTGTGCCAAATTTAAAATAGTTTATGACATATGGTCTAAGGAAAATGATTTATTCAAGCATTTACTTAAGAAAAGATTTATATTATGGATGACATTGATTGCATATGTAACTTAGTTGCCACTTATTGTCGATCATTACCAATAATTATAATATTTCATATATAGTAAGTATTTTTGTATAGTATTTAAAGATAAGATGAATTTACCATGAATTGTGAAGATACATTTCAAACCATAAGACTAATTGATTGGTACAATAAACTAATTGACTCATAAATTATGTGTTAGTTTTGCTAATTTTGATAAACCAGTCGAATGATATACCAACTAGTCGGCCAATTCTACTAGAGCATTCTATATCATTACTATTTTAATTTAAATATCTTCATAAACATCGTATAACCTTGGAGATTTGTTACATTTTGATTACAAATAGTTTTTAGAGAGTTTTAAATTCTTATAACAAATATTTTTCTAATTTGAAATAGATTAACATTATCTCCTACCTAACAAATGCCTTTTCCCCACATTTTCCTTGATTTTTTTACTTACCACATTTCTCCTATCTCCTTGACTATGCCATTTGATCTCCTAACTATCTTAAACCCTCCCTTTTTTTTATCTCCTTTAAAAGTTGATCATTAAATATTATGCACCTTTTCAACATGCTAGACTTTTAGCCCCTCCTTTTTGCACTTTTCTTATTAACACTCAAGCAGTAAGCCCCTTTTTTGTTCATCTGTCTTCTTATCTCAACCATACCATTTTTTCCTCTCATTTTTGTGTTTAGCCAATCCTTTAGTAACACACTTGAAGATATATTATTATCCCTTTCGAGAAACCTCTAATTCGTCTCTTTATTTATCTTTTCCTTTTTCTATCCACTCCAAGAGAAGAGTTAAATATTATTATACTCTATTATCCTTTATTTTATTTATGTTTTGAGCTCTGAATGTATTTTTTTAATTGTTTTCTCTAATTCTTATTTAATTGAGCAAGGATCCTAGGTGTGGGAGTATTTTGTGGTTGGTCTTCTATGCTTGAAGAATTTACTTTAGGTAAATTTAGCTAGACTTATGGATGTGGAGTTTATGAGCTAAGCACTAGGTGTTATTGTAGATATCCAACATGAATCCATGATTAGTTTTTCTTTAATTTCACTCTTAAGTATTTTGATGCATGGAAACGGTTGAGGAGTATGATAGGCATTAGTTGATTTTTATGAGAAAAAGGCGATGTTAAAGGAATTAAATTTATGAGTGTTTGATGGATCAAGTCTTGGAAAGTGAAGCATGAATGTTATATTTAATTTCGATAAACTTTCATATGGCACGATTAAGTTTGGTTATGTTTCTAGATGAGTTGTAAATGCATGAAAATTGTATATGTTTTTCCTTATAGAAGCAGTTATCTGGTTAAGACAAAACCAGTGGCTTTAGCCTATTAGTCAACTAGTTTATGGAAAATTTTGGATGTTGGCTTTAACTTGGTATCACTTAGATGGTTAAGCTCTTAACTAGTCAACTAGTAACATTGATAAACTAGATTCCCTATACCAATCAAATAGTTTTCTTTTTTTTACCTTCATTTTCTCTTGGTTTGTTTCCCAAACTAATCTACTAATTTGTAGGAGAAGTCAATAGGGATGTAAAAAAGGTGGATACTACCACAAACTCAACCAATTTCCCCAAATGGATAGATAAACATATATGGATATGGGCATGGATAAAGGAAAAAAATACATGTCAGATTTGGGTACAGATACGGATAAATGATACCTAAACCTGTACCCCTATCTATATCCATACATGTTTACCTAATATAAAATTACTCTTTTATCATCAATTTAAAAATGAACATAATATAATATTAAACTTATAATTATAATCTTGCTTAACCCTAAATGCCCCTTTACGTACGCCTACCCCAACCAATACACACATTTTCTTATTTTTTTTTCTCAATTCTCAAAATCAGATATGAGAACTCACTTTCATATGCCCCCAAGTGCCTTGTACACCCCAACCCCTATAACTCGTGCCAACATCCTTCATTATCCAAATATAACCTTGACTTCCTTCACCACAAGTGTGTTTAGTTCCTATTGCTTCTAGTTCGGTTTACTTGTCGAGTGTGTGTCTATACTTATTTTTTTATTTTTCATGTGCGATCATTAATGGAGAGAAGGTATAAGTTGTTACCTTGATTTTGGTGACATTTGATTGGGGTTTGTGAATTATGAAATTAGCTTGAAATCCCTTACTTATATGTTGAAGAATTAGTTTTTGACGATATCTGTATGGAACTCAGTTGAGAATACATATTTTTGCAAATCTCTTTTTACTAGAACATATTAGGAAATATTCTGGAATCAAATTTATAAATGATATGTTTTTATATGCATGCAATATTTTTTTGGGTGAAGAAGGCGCTATTAGAATATGCGTCTTGATTGAAATTGCATATTGTTTTGAAATTATTAATTTTAGTGTTTATAGTTGTCTAGGTTGATATTTTTAAAGAATTGAGCTAAATTTTAAATGAGTAATTTAAACAATAAATGAGTTTATATGTTGGATAATGGATTATTCATTGGATAATTTAATAGGTAACATATATCTGATGGATATGGATATGTTAGTGAGTATCCGTTTGAGTATGTGTACAAATTTGGGTACAAATTTCTTATGAAATACAAATACAAGTATGGGCATACTCACCCCAAACCTACCCCATTTACATCCTTACCAATCAAATGATTTATCTATGACTTTTGAGTTGTTTTGTGGGCTAACCTTTAGGGTTGAATTCTTCATTTGACCTCCATAAATAATGTATAAAATAGGAATAACTGGTTACGTATGGAGGTATGTTTATGTGCTACATGTTGGTCTTGAAAAAGATTAATATGCTTAAAGTGAAAGATAAATTGATGCAAGCTACACTAACTATCTATATTGGATTAGATGATAGTAGATAATCCACCACGTGTAGTCTTAGGATGGCCTTAGAGATAGGGTTGTGTGCAGTATGTCTTTCTTATTCTTTAGTAGTGCTAGGTTTGCCTTTGTGCACTAGCAAAGGTCCCATATATATATACTCTATTCAAATCTACAGACTACTTAGAGGATATCAATACTTAAGGGTTGGGTGACGGAGGTGGTTGAATTATGATAATTATCTACATTGGGTTAGTTGGTGGTAGGCAATTCCCCTTTGATATGATTTGTGCTAACTATATATATTAGGTTAGTTAGTGGTAGATAGTTCACATATTTGTTTATTGCATTAATTATCTATATTAGATTAGCTAGTGATATACAATCCACTTTTTTGGCATTAGATATGGAAGTGATAGACATCATGCATCGTTGAAAGGTGGTAGGAGCATTACATAAGTCAAAAGGCATCCTTTGATAAGCAAAGGTGTCATATGGACATGTAAATGTAGTCTTTTCTTAGTTTTTCAGGTGAATGGAGATTTGGAAAAACCCTGAATAACCATCCAAGTAAAAGAAATAAGAATGTTGAGCCAACCTTTCTAGCATTTGATCAATAAATGGTAGGGGAAAATGATCCTTTTGTGCGGCCTTATTTGATTTTATATAATCTATGCATATCTGCTAACCCGTGATAGTTCTTGTTGGAATCAATTCATTTCTCTCATTCTTAATGACTGTCATTCCTCCCTTTTTAGGCACCACTTGTACTATACTCATCCAATCACTATCTGAGATAAGGTAGGTGACTCCTCTGTCAAGTAGCTTAAGTACCTCTTTTATTACGACTTCTTTCATGTTAGGGTTTAATTTCTTTGATGTTCAATAGAGGGCTTGTACCCTTCTTCTAAAAGAATATGATGCATACATATAGAAGGATTTATGTCTTTAAGATCATCTATAGTATAACCAATGGTCTCTCTATGTAAACTAAGAATTTTAAGAAGTTTTTCAATTTCCACTTTATTTAGGCTACCATTCACAATAATAGGATAATTATAGTCAGAGTCAAGAAATTCATACCTTAACAAAGAAGGGAGGGGTTTCAACTTTACCTTAGGTATTACCTCTTTTTTTAAGGTAGGGTTACTCGATTCTAAATCAAGAAATTCTATCTTTTCCTTTCCTTGAGGAAAAATGGGACTTTCCTCTACATTTTAAGATTTTCATCACTAACCATCCCACTTCTCATTAAGCGCTCTTTAAGAGAGTCACTTGAGAAGCATTCAACAATGTCTTCTTTTACCATATTGTCAATTGAATCAATCCTGTAACAAACATCATAAATTAGAGGAAATTTTATAACATTAGATAAATCAAATTCAACTTTCTCACTCCCAACATTTAAAGAAAGCCTTCCATTTTTAACATCAATGATAACTCTAGCCGTAGCTAGGAAATGCCTACCTAGAATAATAGGAATTTGAGAATATTCCTCAATTTCTAAGATAACAAAATCAGCTGATATGAAAAACTTACTAACCTAGATAGTTACATCCTCTAATATGCCTACCATACGTCTCATTGATTGATTTGCCAACTGTAGGGAGATGGTGGTGGGCTTTAAATATCCCATTCGTAACTTGTCACACACCGACAATTGCATTAGACTCACACTTGCACCCAAATCACATAGGGTACAATTAATAGAAATATTTTCAATAATGCAAGGAATAGAAAATGAACTGGGATCTTTTAACTTAGGTGGTAACTTATTCTTAATAATAACGCTACTATTCTATAAGAGAAATTGTTTCATACTCCTCCAAATTTCTCTTATTGGACAAAATCTCATTTAAAAACTTTACATATGAGGGCATCTGAGAAATTGCTTCAACAAAAGGAATGTTAATATATATATATTGATATTTTCAAAAACTTCCCAAATTTCTTTTCAAGTTTAGCCTTAGCTAACATTTGAAGGAACGGTAGGGGAGGCGTATAAGGTGTAGGTGAAATATATTCCTTAACCTTTTCCCTCTACTTATTAGTTTTATCTTCATCAATTATTGGGTCCTCAATATCATTGCTTAAATTCTTATCACCACTCTTCATCTTAGGTCCTTCTATCTCCTTCCTACTCCTTAATGTGATGGCATTAACTTAATTTTTAGGATTTCTTTTTGGTTGTCCCGGAAATGTCTCAGAGGGTCTAGAAGATGATATATCTGGTTGGGCTACCTATGTGATTTGGTTTTCTAGCATCTTGTTATGTGTAGCTAGTGAATCAACCTTAGAAGCTATATTTTTAATATCATCACTCATGGTTTGATTCTAGTGTCTAACCTCATTAATTTTCTTCTTAAAACTTCATTTTGTTTTGTTAGAGTTATCACAAAATTCTCCGTCAATGTTTCCAAACCAAAATTTTGGGCAAGAGGATAGGGAGGCCTTTAACTCTTAAAACTTGAAGGAACATAATTAGATTAAGGCGTAGGATTTTGGGGAGAATTTTCATAAGATAAATTTGGATGATTTCTCCACCTAAGGTTATAAGTGCTGGAAAAATGGTCCCCTTTTTTATTACAACTTTTCACATAGTTAGCATGCTCATTGACACTCAAATTGGGGGAAACATATGTTCCAACTTGACTCTCTAATGCATTATGACCTACAATGCCATATATTTCACATGATGCTCGGTTAATATGAGATGCTAAGGCATTAACACTTAATTTTTCAAATCTTTTGAATAGAGTATCTACCTTAGATGCAAGATGATCTAGTGCATCAACATCATATCTCCCACTCTTTTTGGGTAAAGAGTGCTCACCCAACCATTGGAAGTGATTCTGGGCCATATCTATGATGAGTTATTGTGCCTCTCACACACTCTTGTTTATTAATGCCCTACTTGTTACAACATCAATATTCATCCCAATGTTGTAGAGAAGACCATTGTAGAAGGTGTGGAAAATCAAGAATTATTCCAATCCATGGTGTGGACACATCCTGAAGAGGTCTTTGTCATCTCTCCCAAGCATCATATAATGATTCCCCTTCCTTCTATGTAAAGGTTGTTATCTGATTCCTCGGTTGAGTCATCTTACTTGAAGGAAAGTACTTGGCAAGGAATTTCTATGAGAGTTGATCCCATGTAGTGATGGAATCGAGAGGAATTAACTGCAACAAAGCCCTTACCTTGTCCCATAATGAGAAAGGGAACAACCTTACCTTGTCAAAGTATCACAATACTCTAGGAATATTGAAATGTGTAAATTTAGATCTTTCATTAGGCTACCACCAAATTGATTTTGTTGCACCATATTAAGGAGTGTAGGCTTCAACTCAAAATTGTTGGCGATTACATTTAGCTTTCTAATACTGGATTGTGTTCCATATGCATTAGGAGATGCAAACCACCTAAGAGAGCAAATTTTCTCTTCTCCTCTTTCTATTTCAATCATAATTTTGGAGCTTGTGCTTGTTTTCATCTCACATACCCAAGTTCTTAATTCACTCAAAGTTCTCTTGATTTCAGATTTAATGCAATTGGATGTCCTAAATGGAGAGATCATTGCATAAAAGGCACTTGTAGACAGCAAACAACAAACTATCAAGGAGGAAAAGAAAAACACAAAAACAAATAAAAATAATAAAATAAATATATAGTCTAGATTAATAGCAAAAGAATCAATATTAATTGGCTGAAATCCCTAGCAATGGTGCAAAAAACTTGATGGGTTCTATTCCGCAAGCACACGACTTCGTTATAGTATGTTAAGGTCATATCCACAAAGACTTAATGATTGATTACCAATTTATATTATTTTAGCTATCTAGATTGCTATGGAATGAGAATATGGAAGTAGATAATGAACAAAAATACAACAACTAACAAATTATAGATTCTGAAACAATGGATGTAAAACCTAGGATTGAACTTCAATCTTGTTTTCGGTATTTAATAATGAATTAACAATATGTTGTAGTATGGTCCAAAAGTGCTATGAACAATCGGTCAAATGTGATTCACTAGCCTCTTTCAAGGTATAAGAATGTATCTAATCTAATTCATTGACGATTTTCATAACTAACAAATTAGATTAAATCCATTAAAAGCCACCGATTTAATAGTCCTTAAGAATGTCTAATTTCGTGATCATTTGAATTCCTATTTGTATATTAATTTCTGACATTGATTTCAACCTTTCAATTATAGTCAAAATCTACATAAGTCAAATTTTATCAAATCTAACTCATAATAATAATTCCTGACATAAGAAACATCACATATGAACCATATATACGCCATATATTTTAACTCATCATATTTATACCAAATAGAACCTAGTTCAATACTAGAAAAAGGAATTACTCACTCATGATTTTTGCAAAGAACACATGCCTCTAGTTAGGGCTTAATTGTTTTGTGTTTTAATTTTATGAATTTTTCATGTTATCATATTTTGTGCTATAAATCATGATTATGTTCTACATTCGTGCACATCTATGTATCACATTAGTAAAGTTATGATTTTTAGAATTTCACGAGTGTATGTAAAATGTCTATTTTATGTCTTAATAGTCTCAAGCATGATAGTATCTTTTGTTATATTAATATGTAATTGGATGGGTAAAATTAATTATTTAAATATTGTAATTTATGCAGTATGTTGAGGTTATGAAATTTTTTATTTTAGGTTGTGGTGGTTTTGGCCATTAGACCATTTTAACCTTTGAAATCTATTTTAATTTAAGTTAACTACATGTTTGAGTTGTTAATAATATGAGGGTGGTTGTGTGTAATTTTGGTGAATTTTGAAGGCTAGTAGAACTTTGTGGATTTTATGGGCTTTAAGGGTAAAGTTGGCCTCTTTGTGAGTTATTGTGAAAGATGAGTTTTCCATTATATTCCTTGAGTTATTTACAATAGATTTGATGTATAATATATTAGGATTTGGATGAGTATGACCTAAGTTATGAAAATAATAAATTTAGAGATGTTTAGGTGAACCAATGGCATTTTGATCCTTTTGGGTTAAAAATAAAATTCTAGTATTGCATAAATGTTATATACGCCAAAATATGATAAGTATGATATGTGAAGTATTTTGATAAATTATGAATAGCATAAGGTGTTATTTTATGAAAATTGTCATAAATTAGAAATAGTAACCAAAAGAATAGCATTGATATTTTATTTGTGAAATGTTGGAATTAGGTTATAATTTTTGGATATGGTATTTTTTTAATAATATATTAGGTTAGGGTATTAAATTTGGCTAATTAGAGATCTTTATGGATGGAGTTATAGTTTATTTGTGTATTAGGGTTTTATAAGGGCATTATGACCATTTTCCCTATGAAGTGTTCCTTTATGTATTTAATAGTCGCTCTTATGTCTTGCATTTACTTCATGTGAACCCAATGTGTTTAATAATGATGAATTATAAGTGTTGAATATTATTAATTGTTGGAATGAGTTTATGATAATCAAAGATCCTTATAATAAGACAATTAGCAACTTTCCTCCTAAAATGCCAATGGTAAAAAAAGTGAAAGTACAATGAAATGAAGTAAATCAAGTAATAAAATTGTTATATGCTAAGTGTTGATTGCGATACTAATAAGATATTAATATTTAAAGTGGAAGACTACATGAATCAAGACCAAGTCTTCGAATTATTGAAGTAATTAACTAATTCTATCATAACTAGGTGATCCTAATCTACTCTATATTAGTATGATCTATCGGCCTATTGGGGGTACATGTACTTAAGGATTAGAGGTTTACTAGTGACTCATGTGTGTTTTTTCTTTATTGTGAGAGTATCAATGAGGTTGACTATATTTTTCCAGATATGAGGGAAATGTGAGAGTTTTGTTACTAATGGTTCCTTGGTTTCAATGTGAAAATGAAATGGGTTCATGCGATCATATTATTATGGATAATTAATATGGTCGCAACTTAGGTCATTTTCTATCATGAGTGGTGTGTATCTATAGTTTTCTTTTACTATGATTTTATGTGCTCTTCATGCCTTACACTAGTGATATGTATTTGTTGCATTACTTAATATGTAAGTATTAATTATCCCTTTCATGCGTGTTGTTATTTTCCAGAAGCGGACAACTTAATTATTGATGTGTAGGTACTTGATGACTATCTTGATGAGTTTGATGCCCTTATTGGGGAGGAGTTATTGTATATGTTGGGTTGGATGTAGAGTCTTAGTCATCTGATAGCTAGAGTTTTTGTCCAAATACCCCTTTAACTATTAGATCCATAGTTTCATTTTTATCGTACTTTAACATGTACTGTACTAGAAGTTTATTTTCAAACCTTTTATCTATATTTATGAATTTTTTTTTTATTTTTTTGTTATCTTGTTTAAAATTATTGATGTTTTTTTGTCTTGTATTTGATATAATAATGGTACAGAAACTATACTCATATTAAGTATGGTGGTAACACCCATTTATTTTATTTTTAGGTTCCACAAAAAAATATTAGTAAATTTTTGGGTGTTCCACCGAGGGTCTACACTCCTATATGTGTATGAATATGAATATAGGAATATATATATAGCTTAGTTACTGCTAGAATAATACAAACCAATTATAATAAAATTAAATGCCTAAGCTCAAATTTTGATTTAGGAAAAAATGATGAGTGAAAAACTAGAATAACCAAATGAAATTAAAAAATAAAAATAAATAGAAAACTAAAGAAGCGTGATGGAAGATTCATAAAATTGAACCAACATGTGTTTCTTAACTAAAACAATTTATGCAATAGTTGTAACACTCCTATATTACTACAAAATTTCATTTTACATAAGCGTTAATTACAAACATAATGGGTGTTACCGCCACACCTAGCATAAGTTTGGTTCCCTCATATTTCTTATGCCAAGTGCTAAGGATAAAAATAAGTCATATAAAAAAAAAGCAAAGAAAATAGGAGATAATAACATAAATAAAAGTTAAAAATAAATATTCTCCGTACAATATATATATATATAACAAGGGACATAAGAGTACAAAGAAAAGCTGATTACAACTAAAACTAGCACCTAAAGGTACAACATCGATTTTCCCTAGCTCTTTTTTCCTTTATTGTTCAATTATTCAAGTTAACCCTAAGGTCACAAGAGGTAACTACCAAACCACTGTAACACCCCCAAAATTCATAGTTGAAAATTTTCGTTTATGCAGAAAACTATACACTAAAAATAAGGGTACTATTGCCGTGATCGGCACAAGATTGACCCCTAGACAATCTCGTACCCACCACAAGGCTAGAGAATTTAGAGGTATTAATGAGAGTAATCAATAAAACCAAATTAGTTCCAACACTTCATAAGGAAAATAGAGTGCGCAATTGTTATAGTTAATACATAAGTAGAAAGTGAATACAATAACATCCCCTATAGGGGAAATAAAATAATAGGGAACTCAAATGAAAGAAGGTCCGAAAAATACCCTCTCAAAGCCCACGATAAGTACACCAAGCCATTACTCAGTCCCGCCCAAGGCATCGTAGGCGTCAAAGTCATCATATGCATTGTCTCATACCTGCACAAACTCAAGAGGGTCCACTGCTCGTGTGAATAAACAACACCCATGAAAGGGGTTATCAGTACGCTATGTACTGGGTGAGATAACCATATGGCTAAGACCATGCACACATAAAAAGGTAGATGATGCATGTAATATTTCATTCAGACTTACCATCATTATTATGACATAGGCTATTAACTTTGGCTTTACACATTTCTCGAATTATATCCACGTGAGTACGGAAACCCCACTATTATAGCCGGTGGATCGAAAATCATCCCAACCTGGCCCCAACCCATGTGGTCTTCTACTGTAAGTAATTAATGTCTTTTCCATGATTTATTACCATACAAAGTTTGGTTTATTGAGTTCGAAACCCTCACTATTATAGTCGGTGGATTGAAAATGATACTCTAGAGTAAAACGTACCTGAACACTATTATAGGTGGTGGATCGGAATACACTCTAGAGAAAGAAGGCTCCTGACCACTATTATAGCTGGTGGACCAAAAAACACTCTAACTTGGGTCTAGCTTGATAATTTTTCACTTAAGTAATTAGTGTTTTACTTGTGTCTTATTCCACACATAACTCTAACTAGACATGCATGCACTCAATAGACTCCCGAATAATACCCCAGACTCCCTAAATGACCCAGTCCTATATCTTGGAACCTATACACTCCCTAAGACTCCAAGACCTCTAGTGCCCCTTTCCCCTACTCACCATGAAATCGAAATCCCCCTTACATGTGGGTCCAAACCCACTTTCCCATCTCTCCACATTAGCTCACCATCATCCACTAGAGTTTTTCCTTAGAAACCCTAATCTGGCCCATGTGGCACTAACCTCTCCTTATTATACATGGCCTTTGCTCCCTTTGTTTCCAACACCATCACTCCACTCAACCTACACCCAAACATCACAACCTTACTTTCCATCTTTCAAATGTGATAATGAAAACCTTAGCTGGCCACAGCGAACCCTAGTACTTATCCTTTCTTTTACACTATCCCTTCGTCCACACACTCCACTCTCCTTTTCATCTTGACTCATCCCCCTTCATAAGACACCCTCCTAATCTCAACCCTTAATCCAACCACTCGCCATCAACCCTTTCCACATACTTCCCCCACTTAGGGGTTTTCCCACAAACCCTAGTTAAGCCCCCATGCACACTTCTACCAACCCACGTACTATTTTTCACCCATGGACTCCAATCATCCAAAATACTCTTCCCTTACCATGCTCAACCCTTAAACCACTTTTTCCCACGTAAACGTTACCCTTATGCAAAGGCTAACCATCCCATGCAAGCCTTACACTTTCCATTCTAGATTAACTCCAATCCTTCATTTTATTAGTATTACCCCTTTATTTTGCCACCCATGGATCATAAGACACTTAAGATTTTCCTCACTTCACCATAATCACTCTACCCTCTTTATTTCTTTTAGCTCTCCACAACCTCATCATGCCACCTAAGGCCTCCTATCATGCATGTCATATTATAGCAAATTCACATAAGAGCATGTTATAAAATACAAGCCATATCACCAATATCATAACACATACACCACTTACCTTAGCTCCATGCATAGCAAGTTGCACTTCACGTATTCTAGCCCATACTCACATATAATACAAGCATATATCAAAACACCCATGAACACATAAAACATACAATTTAGCCTTAATACCATCCTTACCTAATAGAAAGCTGGACTTGGAACAAAAATCTTACGCCTCCTTATGGGAAGTATTTGGTTCACCTATAAGAATGGAACACTAATATTAACCTCCCTCTTACTCCTTTTTCTTTTATTATTCTCTAACTAAATATTAGTAAAAAAAACTAATAATAATATTTATATTAATAATAATGATGATGATGATGATGATAAGATTAATAATAGCAAATATTTAAAATCAATTATACTTAAATAAAAACAAGGGTAGGGCACCACTAGAGGGGATGTGACAGCTAGGGTGGAGGTGGTAACACAAGGGTGATGGTGATTAGAAAGATAATATTTTAGGGTTGGAAAAAGGGAAGGAAAGTGATGTTTTTGAGGTAGTAGGGTTCCTGGGTTAGAGGGGGTTGTAGCGTGGTGGTGGCGTGCCACCACGACAGAGCAGGTGACGGTGGTGACTGCGTCTAAAGGGGTGGCCGGAGGGGAATTAGGGGAGTTTTGGGGCATAGGAAAAAGAAGAGGAAGAAGGGTGAGGGGAGGAGAAGAAGACAAGGGGTATGAGGATAAGGGAGTTGGAGGCGTAACCTACTATTGACTGCATCTGCAAGGTTTAGGCTCGCAAGGGGAAGAGGAAAAAAAAGGAAGGAGAGGGGGCATGAGAGAGGGGTTGTGAAGGGGGTTCAACCTATAATGGAAAGGAAAGGGATGGGGGAGAGAGGGAGAGGGTAGCTAGGGTTGTGCAGGTGCAGAAGGGGGAGGCATAAAGTTGCAGGCGTAGTGGCTCGACGTGAAGAAGAAGAAGAAGAAGAAGAAGAAGAAGAAGAAGAAGAAGAAGAAGAAGAAGAAGAAGAAGAAGAAGAAGAAGAAGAAGAAGAAGAAGAAGAAGAAGAAGAAGAAGAAGAAGAAGAAGAAGAAGAAGAAGAAGAAGAAGAAAGGGGGAACATGTCAGTTGGGTGGGGAGAAAAGAAGGGGATGGGTTGGCCCGCATGTGAGGGAGAAGGAGAAAGGAAGGGGCAGTTGGGCTAGGCCAATCGGGGAGGAAAGAAGGGAGAAAAAGAAGAAAGGGGAAGGGTTGGATGGGTGAAGGGGGAGAATGAAGAGGAGGGGGCCAACGACCCAGTAGAAGAAGGGGAAGGAAAAAGAGGGTTGGGCAGCCCAAAGGAGGAAGAAAACAAGAAAAAGGGAAAAAGGAGGAAAAAGAAAGGGAAAAGGAGAAAAATAAAAATAAAAAAATTTTAGAATTAGGGTATTTAATTATTTAGATATGTAAATGATTTTAATAAATTAATATATTTAAAATTTAAGATATTAATTTAAGAGGATAATTTTAGTAAAGTATGGGTTTGAAAAATTATTTAAATAAAAAGAGTATGATAAAATAACAAAATATTTATTTTAATTTATTAAATAATCATATCCATTTTTAAAAATCATAAGTCCACAAAATAATTAAATGAATAATTAAAAAATTAAATTATCCTAAATGAAGATTAATTATTAAATTTTAGGTTTTGAAAATTTGGGGTATTACAACCACAATGACAAAATCTAATTTTAATTACTAGAGGGGGCATAATCAACCTAGGGAAACTGAGCTAAACCTGGTCATATTAGTGCATGAAGGTAACACAATACCCTTATTCTAGAGCCCAATGACACTACGGTATGCTTTATCATAGTGGCACACATAGGAAACACAACATCCTCCAACATCGATCACCTAATTCTTAAGTATCGATATCCCCTATAGGGCTTGTAGGTCACCTGTTGTAACACCCCCAAAATTCACTACTGAAAAATTTTGTTTTATTAAAAGATACAGTGGAAGCAAGGAAAATAAACCTGTGAATTTCGGGGACATCACCTCCATGATCAGTACAAGCCCGGCCCTCGACCAGTCTCATACTAACCACAAAGCTAAAGAGAAATTATTGTCAATCACGAGTCAAACTTAAAATAAGATCTCATAGAAGAACTGAATTGTTCATAATACAGAAATCAGAGTACGCGTAAAAGAGTTTACAATCCAAAAATGCATAATTAAAGTTCCCAAGGGGGTAAAAGGTATAGTACGATAAAACAGAGTTGAAATAAACCGATACAAGGTAAGTGAACAGTAAAAGGAAATCCGGCCATGTCGCTCTCGACCCCCAAGCCAAGTCCAAGCTCAACTCTTAGCCTCGCCCGATGTCTCAAAATTATCATAGGCATCGAAAATAGCATCTCCTATCTGCACAAACTCAGGTAGGCCCTCTACTCATGGGAATGAGCAACACCCATAAAATGGGTGGTTAATGCGCTACGTACTGAGCAAGGTAACCATGCAGCTAAGGCCAAACATATAAGGCATATAACACAAACATGATTATACAGACAACATACAACAACACATATAATAAAGGCCAAGCTAAAGTCCGGATAAATTTATTCTTTAGGTCTCTAATCAATGCTCATTTCACACCATGCTTATTTTCAATCCATGCGAGTATGGGAAGCCCACTATTATAGCCGATGGATCGGAAAACGTATAGGGTAGAACGCTCCTGACCACTATTATTGCTGGTGGATCGATCTCTAGGGCAAAGTGCTCCTGGCCACTATTATGCCGGTGGATCGGTCTGACCCCAACTCTCATGATGTTTCACTATAATTACTTAGTTTCTTTCCCATGACCTATTGTAACTTAGAGTTTGGTTTATTGAGCTTGGGATCCCCCACTATTATAGCTGGTGGATAGGAAACATACAGGGTAGAACGCTCCTAACCACTATTATATGCCGGTGGATCGGTCTCCAAGGCACCCTGGCACCTGGCCACTATTATGTCGGAGGATTAGTCTGGAACCGACTCAATAATCTTCCGCTTTAAATGAATAGTACCTTATCGTGTCTTATTCATCAAGTTTTCACCCTAGACATGCATGTCACAATCCGTCTACTCTTATTCTCCCAAGGGGGCCCGTCCCATATCTTGAGACTTTTGCACCTCCTAATACACCCCGACATCCTTTCCTTCTTCCACTTTCTCACACTGGAAGCCCAACTCCTAAGTGTATGGGGCAAGGCCCACTACCTTATGCCATCCATGTCCACTCACTATCATCCCCTAGGATTTCCCCCTGAAACCCTAATTAGACCTATGTGGCACGTCCTTCCTCTGTCTCACCTAACCAAAGTTCCTTTATCACCCAACACATCATCTCACTTAGATTCAGCCCCCATCATTTCACTTTACTCCCCAAATACACATGTGACCATGAAACCCTAGTTGGCCACTTCAAACCCTAACACATTTATTTCCTATATGTCACCTCTCCATTACTTAGCTGTCATCTTTTCTTTCCTATGACACTCATACTCACCCTACACATGATATTTTTCCACTCTTATCCCATATTCCACTCACCCTTAATTATTTTTACTTTCATGACCACCTCTAATTAGGGTTTTCCTCCCAAACCCTATCCAGGTTTCCTATGCACCGTTGTACCAACCTATGTACTATTTTCACCTAAAGTCGCCAATCACCCCAACAACTCTTCCCTTACCTTACTTATGCCCCACGACAACTTTTCTCACGTAAGGATCGTTCCCATGCAAAGTCCTTCCATCCCATGAAAACCCTAGAAATTCCCATGCAAGGTTCACCCCACTCTTTTATTTTTCTCATAATTTCCTTTTATTTGCCCCCTCATGGATCATGAGATAATTAGGTCAATCTCATATCCCTTTTGTCAACTCGCATCTTTTTTTTTTCCTTTTCATCCTTCCACCCCATATCATATTATTAAACATCCTAGCATGCATGTCCTAGAGGGTCACATCATATAACATCATAAGCACAATACATATATCATTATACGCATGCCATAATAGAGTCTCATAAGCATACCTCAACTCCAAGTTACGCTACAAGTAAATAGTCATAATAATCATAAAGTATACAACAGAACATAACATATAGCATACAAGGCACATAACACACACATAGCTAGTATGAGATACATCCTTACCTAATACGACACCAGTCTTAGAGCACGCTCCTACGCCTCCTTAGGGTTTTGAATGAATTCACCTATAAGAGGGAAATACTAAGGGTTAACTTCCCTCTTACCAAAATTACCATTATTTCCTACCTTACCTTATCATAGCCTACTATTAGGGCTAATAATGATAACAATTATTTTATAAATAAAAGTGTTGTTATTATTCTCAAAGTAGCTAACCATGTTATTACTAGTCAAAATAGGTCTTAGTAGATATATCAGTTCATGCTCAAGTATTTATAGCAATCTCTACATTATTAAAGATAATAGCTTAACATTACTAATAATAATAATAGTTGTAGTGATAATACTAATAACAACACAAATATTAATAATAATAATAATAATAATAATAATAATAATAATAATAATAATATTAGTAATACTAAAATAGTGACAATAATGATACTAATAATAATAATAATGCTAGTAGTAATAGTAATATTAGTGGTATAGGTAATATTAACAATAATGATAAAGTAATAACAATAATAATAATAGTGATATTAATAATAGTTCTGATCTTAAGAATAATATTAATAAGGGTCCTAATAATCATAATAATAGTAACCTTAGTGATAATATGGTCAAGTATAATAATAGTGATAGTGATAGTGATAATAATAATAATAATGATGATGATGATATTAGTAACAATAATAATAATAATTTTAAGAATAATACCAATAATAATAATAATCGAAATGGTAATAATAATATAAGGGTTTGAATATTTACAATAATAATAAAAGTGATAATATGCCAAAATTATCATTAATAATAATGTTAATAATAATAATGATGATGATGATGATGATGATGATGATGATAAGGTTTCAACCATTAATAATAACAATAATATTAGTAGTAATATTCCGAAGTTAGATTTAATAATAATAATGATAAAAAAAATAATGATAACATAATAATAATAATATTAATATTAATATTAATACTAATAAAAATGATAGCACTTGCATAAATAAGGTTTAAGGGTTGTAGGGGTTAGGGTACCACTTAGGGACGATGGTGACCAGGCAGCACTAGCGACTGCGGTGGAGGGAGAAGAGAGGGCGGAAAGGTGGTTGCTTAGGATAGAAGAGGGGGAATGAGAGGGTGATTGAGGTGGTGGTGGATGTCTTAGGTTGAAAGGACTGGAATGGTGGTGGTGGTGGTGCAGCCAAAGGGGCGGCGTAGGTGGCGGTGGGTGTGGTGGCTGAAGGTGGTGGAGAGGGAGGAAGGGAGAAGGAGAGGGAGGTAGGGTAAAGGAAGGTAGGTGAGGTAGAGGAGGATCTGCTGGTTGTTTTGGGGGGGTTAGAGGGAGTGCTGGTTGCAGCAAAAACGGTGGTGGACTGCTGCACGAAGGGCGCTAGTGGGTGGAAATGGGTTGATCGAGGAGCCAACTTTGCACGACCAAGGAGGCTTGTGCAGGAAGAATTGAGGGTGGTGCAGGGAGTGGTGTGGTAGGTGATTCGGGCGACGGTGCTGGGTATCGAGGGGGTGGTTGTCTAAACCGGGCAACAAAGGGGGGAATTTTTAGGTAGGGAAAAAAGACCGAATTGGGGAGGTTATGGGGTATTTATAGGCCATTGAAGGGGGACAACGACAAAGGGGGAAGAGGACAAAAGAGAGGCATGCATGGCAGGTTGCCGACTAGTGGCGGTAGGCTGGTACAGGCCTGCAAAGTTGCAGGTCCTGTCTAGTTGGGGAATAAGAAAAGGAAGGGGGAGAGGGCACGCGTGAGGAGAGAGAGAAGGGCTGATTAGGTCGAGAAGGGAGAGGAAACCATGGTAAAGAGAAGGGAGATGGCAGGCTAGCATGTGTGGTGTTGTAGGGTCGCACGCTTGCGCGGGGAAGGAGTGGGGAAGAAGAAAGAAGTGGATCGGCCGACAGAGAGGAAAGAAAAGAAATGAAATAAAAAGAGGGAGAGGATCGGGCGACTGGCGACGAGCAGGGGGAAAAAGAAAAGGAGACCGGGCTTGGGCTGTGCAGGGGAAGAGGGGGGTCTGGGTCACCAGGGGGCTGGCCCAGATCTGGGGAGGAAGGAAAAAGAGAAGGAGAAATGAGATGAAGGAAAGAAAAAAAAAGAAAAAGAAGGGGAAAAGGAAAAGGGAAAAAGGGAAAAAAGGAACAATAGATGGGTTGGGGTATTTAGAACAATTTGGTATTTTTAATATTTAAAATAATAATATTTTAATAAAATAATAAATAAATTTCCTTTTTAGATTAATTTAGGATATTTTGAATAATTTTTCCTTAATTTTATTTTAATTAGCAAAACACCCTAATTTTTCCTAATTAAATTATTTATTATTTTTCTCTTGATTTTGCCTTAATTACTTCCTCTTATTTTAATAAAATAATTCATTTAATTAATTTCTCTAATAAATCCTTATTTTGCCATAATTCTCTAAATTAGGGTTTTGGGGTATTTCATCTATAAAGTAGACTAGGGCCTTATTGGGGCACAATGACACACCAACAAACCAAACTCAAACATGGGCTACACATCATCTGTAGGATAGCTAATCCTAAAGGGCAACCATTCTTGTAACCATTCTTAAACTCAAGGTCTTCCACTTTAAGTATTAATAACTTGTGACATAATCACAAATATTACATAATACATAGTAATTCCCATTTCGATACTTAACCATTTTTCCTTTATTTCCAATTATTCAAGTGAACCCTAATGTCGTCATCTAATTCAAGGTCAAAGTTAACACAAAGGACATCATATCAAAAGTTTAAGGCTATCCTATATTCAATTATTCACATTAGGTGAATTAAGTCCAAAATGACCAAAATTCCCTTAAAACTCTAGTTACACCATTATTACCCAATTTCATACCAAAAATTATTGTAACACCCCAAAATTCACATTTTTTTTAAAACGGAAACACTTAAATTAAAACCCGTGAATTATGGGGATGTTACCGCCACACTTAATATCAGACCGGTTCACTCCGACTATTCCAGTACCAAGTGCTAAGGCTAAAAAGATTATTTTCAAAATTAAACCGAGAGTTCATAAAAAGAACTAGAAAGATCATAACATAGAAATCAGAGTACTCATAAAAGTTTATAATCAATAATAAGATAGACATCAGAGTGCGAAATCAAAATTCCTCGGAGGGAATAATCTTACAATCAATAAAAGGTTTATTTGAAATACTCAGTACAAGGTAATAGATCATAAAAGGGTAAATTCGATGGAAAATAAATACAGAAGGAAATAAATTGCATAAAGAGTAAATACGGCCACGACACTCTCGAACTTTGAGCCAACCACAAGCTCAACACTCAGCCCTGCCTGATGTCTCGCCCACCTGCACAAAGTCAGAAGGGCCTACTACTCGTGGGAATGAGCAACACCCATGAAAAGGGTGATCAATACGCTACGTACTGAGTAAGGTAACCGTGCACTAAGGCCAACACACAAAATCACACAAATAATGCAGAAGAAATAACATAGCATAATCCTTCATGATAACATAATATCATACAATCATTCTGGTAGATACATAAAGGCTTATTTATAGTCCGGATTAATTATTTAATTAATCTCTGATCAGAACTCATTTCACTCCATGTTTTTTATCAAATCCATGCGAGTACAAGAATCTCTCACTATTTTAATCGGTGGCTTAGTCACATATAGGGCATCATGCCCTAACCACTATTATAACCGGTGGATCGGTCACACATAGGGTAAAAACCCTAACCATTATTCCTTACCGGTGGATCGGTTTAGTTCCAACTCACATAGTGTTCCACTATAAGTAATTAGTATCTTTTAAGCGCCTTAGCAAAACTCTGGTTTGTGTTTATCGATTTCGGGATCCCCCACTATTATAATCAGTGGACCGGTTAGGTATAGGGCATCCTGCCCTAACAACTATTATAACCGGTGGATCGGTCACGCATAGGGTAAAATCCTTAACTACTATTCCTAACCGGTGGATCGGTTGGACCCGTCTCAATAAATCTTTCACTTAAAATGATTAATGTATTAAGTATCTTATTCAAAAGCTTTCACCCTAGACATGCATGAATTGCTCCCATTACACTTATCCTCCTACTAACCCATATCATATCATGAAAACCCTACACCTCCTAACCTGTCCAATAACCTTTTCTCTATACTCAACTCACACTAGAAGTCGATTCCCAATGTATGTGGGTCAATGCCCACTACTACACACCTCCAAGTCCACCTACTTCCTCACTCCAGGGTTTTCCCAAAAAAAAAACCTAATTTAGGCCCACATGGTCCATCCCACTCCACCTCACACAACCCCAAATCATTTTAACGCCTCATTTTTCACAATCCATCAATCCCATATTCATCATCATACTTTATTCACCAAGTACACACATGTTACCACCGAACCCTAGTTAGCCATATCAAAACCCTAGTTAACCACTCCAAACCTTAATTAATCACAAAAAACCATAATTAACCACTCCAAACCCTAGTTAATCACAACAACCCATAGTTAATCACTCCAAACCCTAACTCTGTGTCCTCCATACCCTTATATTGTCCTATGTACTATTTTTCACCCAAAACTTCCAAACACCCAAATAACTCTTATATTACCTTCCTTACATCCCAAGTCAACTTTTCATACGTAAACTTTACTCCCATGCAGACGCTAGCCTCCCCATGCAAACCTTTGAACATTTTCACGCAAACCCTAAAACTCCCACGTGAAACCCTAGATTCAACCATGCAAACCCTAGATCCGTCCATGCAAAACCCTAAATTAGATTCCCCCATGCAACACCATAAAATTTTCCATGCAAAACCTTAAGTCCATCCATACCAAAACCCAAGATTCTATCATATAAAACCCTAGATTCTTCCATACAAAATTTAAGATTCACCCATACCAACTCTAGATTCAATCCATACAAAACCCTAGATTAGATTCTCGCATATAACACCATAGATTAGATTCTCTCACACGAAACCATAGATTAGATTCTCCCATACAAAACTATAGATTAGATTCTCCCACGCGAAACCCAAAAATTTTCCATTCTATTATTCCACTTATGGATCATTAAAATACTTAGGTCAACTCATATCCCATGGTCAACTCATTTCCCCTTTGGTCAACACATTTTCCATTTTCCATTTTCAACCTTTTTCCCACACAACACATTATATCATATACCACAATAATTCATCACATACACATAGTACACATGTCATGTAAATACACAAAAACATACTTCAACTCCACGTCATACCACATACGAAATAATTATAATGATAAACATAGAATACATAACATACGAAGCATATAATGCACATAAACACACATAAGGCCTTAGTAACACCCTTACCTAAAAGGACACCGGTCTTGGAGCACACTCCTACGCCTCCTTAGGGCTTTAACTGGTCTCACCTATATGAGGGAATAACTAAAATTAGATTCCCTCCTACCAAAAATACTATTAAATACTAACTTATTCTAAGACTAGGTTTTTGATAAAATAACAACATATTAATAAAAATGTCATTGACCAATTACTAACTTTATTTAAAAATTGATAATATAAGGATTGAAAACTTTATCCTAATAATAATAATAGTGATACTAAAATAATAATAATGATAATAAAGATAATAGTAATAATAATAATAATAACGATAATAATAATACTAAAAATACTAATAATAATAAAACTAATAGGATTTGAAATAAAAGGTGGAATAAGGGCTTCGACCCTTCACCCAAAATAATACTAATAATAATATTAGTAAAATTTATAATAAAATTTAGTAGTAATAATAATAATGATAAAAACCATAATAATATTGTAAAAATAATAATAATCATAATGGTAATAATGGTAATGATAATAATCGAAGATAAAATGAAGTAGGGTTTTGACCCTATATTGAATAATAATAAACTTAATAAATAATAATAATAATAAATGCTAATGATAGAAATATTAATAATATTAATAATAATAAGACTTGATATTTATAAAACTACTACTACAATTCAAAATAGACACAATAGGGTTTCAGCCCTATATAGAATAATAATACTAACATTGAAAATAATAATAATAATAATAATAATAATAATAATCATCATCATCATCGCATAACACTAATAATAATAATAATAGCAACACTAATAATAAAATAGTTGTAATAATAATCATGAAATAATAATAATAATAATTTTGAAATAGTAATAATAATAATAACATTAATAACTAAAATAAAAAACTCATAATAATACTAATAATATTAATAATACTATTACTAATAATCTACTCAGCCAAATAGGGTTAGCTCTAATAAGAAATAATAATACTAATAATATTGAACTTAACAATAATAATAATAATATCAATACATAATGATTATAATAATAATAATAATATTCAAATAATAGGCTAAAATTGAAATAAATTAAAATAAACTTAATTAAATAGGGGAAAAGGGTTGAGAGGGTTTAGGGTTCAACCTTAGGCTGGTGGTGACAGGCGGTGCCGGAGGTGGTGTATGGCGACGGTGGCGGTGGCCGGAAAAAGGGAAGAAAAGGGGAAAAGTTAAATGCTACGAAAAGGATGGGGAGAATGAGGGTGGGAGTTTGGGTGTATAGGGTTGCCCAGGTGGAGAAGAGTAGAATGAAGGTGGCAACACATTGCTGGTGGTGGCCGAACGGGGAAGAAGAAGAAGAAAAAGAGAGGAGGAGAGGGAGGAAGAGGAAAAGAAGAGTAGAGGAAGGTAGATAGTGGTCTTCAGAACAAGTTGGGAGGTGAAAAGAGCGGCGGCAACGGCAGAAGTGGTGGCTAATGGTGGTTCGAAGGGCAGCGGAGGTGAAAAGGAAGGCTGATCGGGGAGAAAACTTTGCACAGTCAGGGTGGCTTGTGTAGGAATAATTGAGGGAGAAGGGAGGCATAGTTATTTAGAGGGTGGTGTAGGGAAGACTTAGGTAGGCAGAAAAGGCGGCATAGTTAGCCGGTGGTAGCATAAATGGTGTCTAAAGGGGTGGCGGCGCAAGGGGTAATATTTTTCTGGGTTGAAATCAAAAGCTCAAACAGGGCTAATTATGGGGGTATTTATAGAGTTTAGAGGAGAGGGTAAGGTTATGTGGGTCGACGAGGGGGTAATGTAGTTAGGGTTTTGGTCGCCGGCGGCGATGGTTGGCCGGTGGGAGTCAGCTCGTGGCAAGGCCTAATTGGCTGGGGAAGAAAGAATTTTGCGCGAGAAGAGAGGGAGGGTTGATTGGGTCAAATTGGTTGTGAGTCAGTAGGGGAGAGGGAGGAGAGTTTGGCCAGATTAACGACATGACCGACGGCAAAAAACTAGGGGCGGTTGCAAGTCGACGTCGTCGGGGGAGGAGGAAGAAGAAAGGGGGCTGGACCGACGGTTCGGGGAAGAAAAGAAAGAAAAGAAAAGGAAGGTGGACTGGGTCGGTCGGTGCGGTGAGGATGAAAATTAAACCAAACACAACGTTTTGGGGGGAAAAGAGGCAAGGCATAGCTTGAGCTGCCGTAAGAAGAAGAAAAGAATGAAAAGGAAGGATGGGCCGTGGGAGGGAGAAATGGCCAAGCGGGTTAGGTCGCACCGAAGGAAAGGAAAGAGGTGAAAGGACTAGGCCGCAGGCTGGCCCGAGTCGGGGAGGAGAGGAAGAAAAAGAAAAGAAAAAGAAAGGAAAAGGAAGAAAGAAAAGGAAAAAGGAAAAGAGGAAAAATAAAATATGACAGTTGGCTTAATTAAATTAATTAGGATATTTGGGATACTTAAAATAATAATATTTAAATCCCTTTTTAGGCTAATTTAGGGTTTTTAAAAGGTTTTTTCATAAATTCCATTTTAATTAGCAAAACACCCTAATTTTCTTCAATTAAATTATTTATAAAATTCTTATTAATTTGGACTTACTTTATCCTTCTTATTTTAAATAAAATAATTTATTTAATTAATTTCCAAAATAAAATCTTTTATTAGCTAAAATACCCAAATTTCTCCTAATTAAAATACTTATTTTAATAAAAATAATTTATTTAATTTATTTTCCTAATAAAACCTTATTTAACTATAATTTTTAAAATTAGAATTTTTGGGGCATTTCAATTATTATTATGATGATTTTTCATGGAAGGGCTACATGAAAATGATTTAAAATATTTTAGCAATTAGGTAATTTTTAAGATTAAGTTATTACCTATATTTTTCATTTAGCATGAATTTAGTAACTTACGTATACAAATCCTAATCATACGTCTATAACGTATCATATATTCCACGCAACACATACATATATATTTTTAGGATGATATAAAATTTAAGATGACAATTATCATCATGGTACACATAAGGGAGTATTTCTACCCTAGAACATGCGAATAATAATTATCGTGTTTAACCCTAATCATGTGTACATACTTTCAAGCTATTTATATCAACTCTAGCTACACATGTAATGAAAATTACGAAACTCTTTATGTAGCATAAACATAATATCCTAGAAGTGTGAAAATGCTAGACATGTATACATTATGATTTAACAAATTACACAAGCACATCGTTCATAATTAACAATAAGTTGAATTTACATACTAACTATTTAAGTGCATACTATCATCTTATCACACATTTCATAACATTTACATAATATAAAACCGTAGAATGATTCTAGATCTAAACAACCTATCATGCTCACACATAGATTATATTGTCTCATGTTTGATTGGATTTAACTAAATCCAAGCTACACAAAAGCACAAAAGATAGTCTTATCCATGATACCTCAAGGGTTATCTAATAAATCAACACCTAAAAACACATTTATTAGAATATAATACAACACAAAAATAACCATATTTAACTAAAATCAACTCAAAAAAATGTTATATAATAATCAAGGCAAAGGAAGCATGAGAAGTACACCATATGGTCATACATGCAACACATGCACTAGTTGAAGAGGACCTGTAGACATGGGATGTGCACGGAGCGCATGAACATGTAAGGAGAAATTGAAGAGAGAAGTGCACAAGTTGTTCATGATTCACGTGGGTGGGGGAAAAAGCATGCATGGGTTGTGCGTGCGTCGTGAGAGAGAGGCATAACTGGGGAGTGCAAGGGAAGCATAGTCGTGCCCTTCAATAAAAAAAAAACAAAATAAAGAATGATGAGGGAAATAAAAAAATGGTTTGAGGTGTTGATAGTTGGATGATGACAAAGGGGACTGATGGAGAGGTATTACTCGTGGTTTGTGGTGCTTGGTGTTTGGTGGTTCTTGGTGGTGGCGAGGTGTTGTGGTGTTAGTTAAGCTAGTTTAAATGAAATTGGAGATAGGGAAAAGGGAGAAGAATAAGAGGAATGAAGATCATGGACCAAATACTTGGTTTTTGGATGGATTAAAGCACCAAAAATGAGGGATGAGGAGAGATTAAATGGGCAATGATGTGCGGCAGATGAGAAACATGGTTGAGAAGAACATGGGCAGAGCAGACATGAATGAGAAGGTTGGCATGAAGGATATTTGCATGCTGGGGAAAAAAGGGCAATAGATGAAAAAAAATCTTAGTAGGGTAGTGATGCTATTTGGGAAAGCTGAATTAGGGGGAAAACATCTAGTTATTGATTCCTCGGTAAAATGGATACGGATTGGGGTCAAAACTATGGTTAAAACTAATAATCCAAATTCTATCAAGATTTTATCCTAATTAAATTTATATCTAATGTGATATACTAATATACATACAAATAATACATTTAATACCAAATGTCCTACAATAATTGTTATAAATAATTACTCATAATTATCATTTTAATATTTAGGGTTTCTATGAATGGGAGTATTACACTAGTGTCCAATGGATGAAGCAAAAACAGGAAGTGTATGATTCTATAATTTATACGAGCATTGAAACATTGTTGCATTTTTATGTAAATTATATCATGTAATCCATTACACATTATTTATTGTATAATCGATGAAATTATTGTAAATATTAGTATTTATTTATAACGGTGGTAGTTTTATAAATATGTTCAACTTTTTTTTTTCAAAACATCTTATCTTTATTATAGGTTAAAAATGAAAAATTCATACCAAAATTCTTATCAATTTTCTCTCTCTATAAACAGTAATCCATAATAATATGCTTGTAAAGTTAAAAACTATTTTTTTTTAAATTATGAGATAATTTTTCAATAATTATTTTAATGAAATTTTTTACCTTTGTTACACATAATTTTCAACATCCTTGTGATAACTTTTCAATATCTATGTGCTAAATTTTCAATAACAGTTATAATGAACACTATCATCATTGTTGTATAGATTTTTCAATAATAATATGTTCATTTTTCAACAATTGCAGCCATGATTTTTTACGGTTGTTATATTGATTTTGCAACAATTATGTAATAATTTTTTGATTTTTCAACAATAATTGTAATACTTTTTCACCACTATTGGACCAAAATTTTAACATATATGTCATGATTTTTCAATAACTATGTGGTAGATTTTCAACAAATATATGATATGTAATTTTTTTAAAATAACTATTAAAATAAAATCTTCTCCATTTTTTTGATTTAATTTTCAATATATATTTGATAATTTTTCAAAAACTTTGTGAGTTTTTTTTCATCTATTAAATGATGATTTTTGTCCATAAATATTAAAATATTGCAACGCTATATGTAACACCCCCTAAAATTTACTACTAAAAATTTTTGTTTTATTTAAAAGGATTAGCGGAAGCAAAATAATAAACTGTGAATTTCGGGGATATTACCGCCACAATTAGTACCAAACCGGTTCACTCATACCGTTTCAGTACCAAGTGCTAAGGTTAAAAGAGTAAAACACAATTTACAAACCATATTTAAATCATAGTAGCGTAATAAACCATTTACAAGAATAAAATCCACCAGTGGTGGTTACCAAAACAAGTTACATTTAAATCAGGGGTTAAGGGAGAAAGAATGAAACCCTAAAATTCTAGATAATTTCCTTGCACTCTTTCCCATTGCCTACTTGAATAGCACCTGAAAATGGACCTGCAAGGGACACTGCCCATTGAATAGGCAGGGCCCATGAATGGAATCCTTTGGTACTATGGTACTGAGTAACCCTTTAAAAACACACTTAAAAGTAGGCCTCTAATGTAACACATGATACATACATAATGAAAGGTGCATACATAATATTCACATCCATATATTCACATACTTAACAAGTCAATCAAATATCAATAGGTCATAATGTATAATCAATACTTCTAGCTTTAAGCTATTAGTCCATAATTAATCAATCATCTCGGATTATAAATATCCATGTGATTGCAGGAACCCCACTATTATAGTCGGTGGACCGGAATACATACAGGGCAAAACGCTCTTGATAGGGATGGCAATCGAATGGATTTACCTAAAATCTGAGGGATTTTATCCGTCGAATGTGTAAACGGATATGGATATGGATATGGGTATGGATGAAGGGGAGAAGTATCCACCGGGTTTGGGTATGGATATGGGTAAGGGATCCTCAAATCCATACCCATACCCACATCCGTTTATCCGATATAAAATTACATTTTTACCTTCATTTATGTAACCTTAAGTATATTTTCTAAGGCTAAAAGTGAAGATATGATTAAATTTTAACAATCTAAGTGTATAATTCTAACATTAAATGATTTTTACTTTATAATTAATGGGTTTTACCCGAAACACGATGGGTTTTACCCAATGGATATTTAAATGGATATGGATATGGATATGGACGAGGAAAAAAAATACCCGCCAGATTTGGATACGGATATGGATATAGGTTTTCTTATCGGGTTTGGATAATGGATAGGGGGTACCCAATCCGTTGCCATCCCTAGCTCCTAACCACTACTATTGCCGGTGGACCGGTCTCCAGGGTAGAACGCTCCTGACCACTATTATTCGCCGGTGGACCGGTTTAGCCCTGACTCACATGGTGTTCCACTATATGTGATTAGTATTTTTCATAATTTATTCACATCTATGATTGGTTTTATTAAGCTTGGGATCCCCCACTATTATCGTCGATGGACCAGAATACATATAAACATCATCCAAGGCAACACGCTCCTAGGCTACTATTATATCCGGTAGACCGGTAATCATAATCATAATCACCTGGGCCCGGCTCATTAGTCTTTTACTTTCACGATTAGTGTTTTTCCCTTTTAATCATCACAACAATTCCATTTATTTGCCTCGATAGGGAGATCAAGATCCCGGGACACAAAGGTACACTGGTCACACTAGTGCATATAAGCTACTCAGTACCCTTCAACTATCAACCCAGAGATGCAAAGGTAACCTAGTCGTACTGGTGCATACAACTAACTCAGTACCCTACCGACAAGGACACCTAATCCATAAGTATACATACCCCCTAAGTAGGTCCATAAAGCTAAATAGAGTAAGATGTAGAGCATGGATGGGGCACTAAGGCACACCAGTAAATACCAGAATCAACGTGGGTTAAACCACGTCTTTAGGGTAACGACCCCTAAAGAGCCACCATTCCCGATCTCAAAGTTTTTCACTTTAAGTATTAGTGTCTTGATTAAGGTGATCACGAAAAGCACAAGAATCAGATACTTATTCACTTTCAATTGTTCTGATATCATTAGGTATTCCTTATTCATATGGTTATCCAAGATAACATAGGGGAATCATTAAGGCCATCAAAATCTCATCCAATTCCGATTTAGGATTCATTCTCGTGATACTCACTAATTGTCGAATACCATTATCTTACTATTCAGTGTTACTTGAGTCTTATTACGAACTCCATTATCATAATGACATATTAGATACGAATTACTGAATTACCTCTTGCTTGTATAATTGTTAAGTCATCCATTCTTTACTTGCCAATTTACCAAATTACCCTTCATGTTGCATAATTACCCAATTACCCCTTGCTCGGTTTGGGTTACGGAATTATCTCCCACACTTATTAGGTCACCAATCACCCTTCATAATTGTTACACTTATCATATTTCCATTTGGTTGGTTAGATTACCAAATTGTCCTTCTTCTTTGTTATAATTACCAAATTGCCCTTTAGTTGGTTAAATTAACAAATTTCCCTTCTTTATTATCATAATTACCAATTTTCCCTTTTAGTTGGTTAAATTACCAAATTGCCCTTCTCCATTATCATAATTACCATATTGCCCCTTCTCCATTGTCATAATTACCAAATTGCCCTTATCCATTATCATAATTACCAAATTACCCTTCTCCATTGTCATAATTACCATTTTACCCTTCTCCATTGTCATAATTACCATTTTACCCTTCTCCCTTATCATAATTACCATCTTGCCCCTTTACTTCCAAAATTACCATTTTACCCTTTATTTCCAAAATTACCATAATACCCTTTTACTTACAAAATTACCATAATACCCTTTTACTTACAATTTACCATTTTGCCCTTCTCCTCCAAAATTACCATAATACCCTTTTCTTACAAAATTACCATTTTGCCCTTTACTTCCAAAATTACCATAATACCCTTTTACTTACAATTTACCATTTTGCCCTTCTCTTCCAAAATTACCATAATACCCTCAACTTCCAAAATTACCATTTTACTCTTTACTTACAAATTTAACAGTTTGCCCCTTTACTTCCAAAATTACCATAACACCCTTTTACTTAAAAAATTACCATTTTACCCTTTATTACACAACCTTTATCAAATTATCACCACTACATAAAATATTAATATTAATACTCAATTCTCATCATCCAATTCCACCAATTATTATATTTCAATATAATACTCATTAACAACTACACATATTAGGCCACACTCCTACACAAGACATATTACTAAAATGCCCCCAGGACTCACAATAATATTATTCATGTATTGATGGTCACAATAACATAATATAACATGGATAAGTACTTAACATATTCTTGAATAACAAATCTCCTTCCTTAAGCATTTCTTCCATACATGGAATATAAACTAGCATGCTTTCCTTTTTTATCAATCAATATAAGAAACTACATATAATCTACTAGACAATATATATATCATGCAAAATAACATATTAAAACCCTAATGTGCTAACATACGTTTATCCATGCGTTTAAGTGGGGTTTAACGATTAACTTAATTCCCACAAAAAACGAACCTTACCGATATCCCGATTAAAGATTCAAGCTTTGATTAGCAAAACCAATACCTAAAAATAAATTAATACTTATCATATTAGAAATGAGAAAAGCAAAGCATAAGACTTTATAAAACTTAATTAACGAAATACTTAACTTAAATATTATTATACCTTAAAATCATTAACTAAAATAACCCAAAGGAGGGTAGCAAATCAAACTACTCATGCAACATGAGCTGCATGCAAAGCAAGGGCTGGAAGGGGTCGAAGGTGGTGGAAGAAAGAAAGGAAGGGGTGTTTTCGGGTTAGGGTTTTGGGGCTAGGAAAGAAGGTGGATGGGGGAGGATTTAGGGTAAGGGAAGGGTGTTGGTGTGAAGAGGGAGTGTAGGTGGTGGTCAGGGATGGGTTGTGGAGGCGGCGGCTGTAACACCCCCAAAATTCACTACTGAAAAATTTCGTTAATTAAAGAAAGATTAGCGGAAGCAGATAAACAAAATGTGAACTTTGGGAGTATTACCGCCACACTTAGTACCAGACCGGTTCACTCATACCGTTCCAGTACCAAGTGCTAAGGCTAAGAAAATGAAATACAATTCGAAAGACATTCAACATGCATAAATCAGAGTAAATTGCAAGAACTTCAACATATTTAAATCAGAGTAGCGCATCAAATCGTTTTCAGGAATAAAATCCACCAATGGTGGCTACTTTAACAACGTTAACATTTAAAACCGAGAATTTAGATGAGAAAGAGAAAAAGCCAACGATACCGAAAAATTCCTTACTCTCCTTCCCGTAACCCACTTGAGTAGCACCTGAAAATACCTGCAAGGGCACTGCCCATTGAATAGGCAGGGGCCCCATAAAGGGAATCCCTTCAGTACTACGGTACTGAGTAACCCTTTAATACCATACTTAAAGACAGGCCCGCATACGGCACACAATGCAAGCCACACACATATAATAATGAGAGATGCATATATAACAATGGCAAACACAATACTTTATAAGTCACGATCAATACTTTGGGCCTTAAGCCATTATTCTGTCATTAATCCATCAATATCATATTTTATATCCATGTGAGTACGAGAACCCCACTATTATAGCCGGTGGACCGAAAGTCAACACACAGGGCAGAACGCCTCTGACCACTATTATTGCCGGTGGAACGGAAGATAAACACACAGGGCAGAACGCACCTGACCACTATTATTTGCCGGTGGACCGGTCTGGCCTCGACTCACATGGTGTTCCACTATAAGTGATTAGTATTTTTCCATAACCTTATTCACATACATAACTGATTTTATTGAGCTCGGGACCCCCACTATTATTGCCGGTGGACCGGAATATATATGTAATCATCATCCAGGGCACAACGCTCCTGGCCACTATTATAACCGGTGGACCGGTACTCATAATCACACACCAGGGCAACACGCTCCTAGACCACTATTATAGGTAGACCGGTACGCAATATCACATACCAGGGCAACACGCTCCTGGACCACTATTATAACCGGTGGACCGGTACGCAATATCATAAATCACTGGGCCCGACTCATTAATATTCCACTTTCAATTATAGTATATTTCCTCTCTTTAATCAGCACATCAATCATATTTATTTGCCTCGATTGGGAGATCGATAACCCAGGACACAAAGGTACACCGGTCGTACCGGTGCATACCAGCTACTCAGTACCCTTTAACCATGAACCCAAGGACGCAAAGGTACCCTGGTCGTACTGGTGCATAAAGCTAACTCAGTACCCTACCGACAAGGACACCTAATCCATAAGTATGCATACCCCCTAACTAGGTCCGTAGAGCTAGGAAGAGTAAGATATAGGGCCTGGCTGAGGCATAAAGGCACACCAGCAAATACCAGAATAATCGTGGACTAAACCACGTCCTTAGGGTAGCGACCCCTAAGGAGTCACCATTCCCGATCTCGAGGTCTTTCACTTTAAGTAATAGTGTCTTAATTAAGGTGATCACATAAAGCACGATAATCCGATACTTATTCACTTTCAATCGTTTCGATCTCATTAATCGTTTCTTATTCAGAGGATTATCCAGGATGTCACAGAGAAACCATCAAGGCCATCCTAATTATCAAATACTCTTACTTGGCTAATCAGCATTATTTAATCATATTAATGTTCCACAATCTCAAAGACATATTAGGTACAAATTACTCATTTGCCCTTTACTTATATAATTGTTAAGTATCCGTTCCTTACTTGATAAATTACCACATTACCCTTAAGGTTG
This sequence comes from Tamarix chinensis, assembly GCA_030549775.1. Lineage (NCBI taxonomy): Eukaryota > Viridiplantae > Streptophyta > Magnoliopsida > Caryophyllales > Tamaricaceae > Tamarix > Tamarix chinensis. Next base: position 62,204,514 of record CM060172.1, read on the forward strand.
CATAATTACCAAATTACCCCTTGTCCACTTTAGATTACCAAATTGTCTCCTACACTTTTTATATCACCATTCACCCCTCATAATTACTACACTTATCATATTTCCCATTTGGTTGGTTATATTACCAAGTCGCCCTTCTCCTTTGTTATAATTACTAAATTGCCCTTGAGTTGGATAAATTACTAAATTACCCTCCTTCATTATCATGATTACTATTTTGCTCCCTTTAGTTGGTTAAATAATTATCACTTTACCCTTTAATCGGCTAAATTACCAAATTTCCCCTTCAGTTGGATAAATTACCAAATTGCCCTTCTCCTTTATCATAATTACCATTTTACCCCTCTCAACTATTTTAATTGCCATTTACCCTTTTTAATTATCATAAATCCCAAATTACTCTTCTTCATAATTACCAATATTAATTTACCCTTTTCCATAATCATAATTACTATATTACCCTTCTCCATTATTAAAATTACCATAATGCCCTTTAATCGGTTAGTTTACCAAATTACCCTTCTATAGTATCATACTTATCCAATTGCCCTTCTACAATCATAATTTAATTGCTAAATTATCTTTTGTCGTTATCATAATTATCAAGTTACCCCTTGCTCCCAAGTTTACCATAATATCCTTTTATTTGTAAAATTACCATTTTACCCCTTACATCCAATTTTACCATAATATCCTTTTATTTATGAAAATTACCACCATACATCTTTTACTTTACAAATTACTATTTTACCCTTTCACATCCAATATTACCATCTTTATCTTTCCTTACATAATTACCATTTTGCCCTTCTTTTCCAATTTACTATATTACCCCTTTACTTATAAATTTCCACTTCGCCATTCACTTATAAAATTTACCATATTACCCTTTACTTATGAAATTACGATCTTGCCCCTCTACCTCCAAAATTACCATAATGCCCTCCTTCATCCAAAATTACTATTTTACCCCTACTTCCAAAATTTCCATTTTACCCTTCTTCTCACAACATACAATTTTATCCTTTACTTGTAAATTATCATTTGACCATTTAATCATAACATTTCCATATTATTCTTTTATCTCAAAAATTACCGAAATACCCTTTCCACTTATAAAATTTCCACTCAACCCCTTTATTCACCATTTTTATGAATTTACTAACACTACATAAAATAATGATATTAATGCTTCATTCTTATCATCTAAGTCCACCAACTTGTCATTTTTCAACATAATACTCATTAGCAACTACACCCATTGATTTATTTATCTCATAAGCATAATTACTAAAATACCCTTAACAATAACATCATTCATGCATTAACAACATGGTACATCATAACAAGTGTTTAACATTTCTATCCATATTCCAACTCCTTCCTTAATTAACATACCTACATATGGCACAAAAGTTATCATGCTATTTCTTTTTGACAAACAATATAAGAAACTATAAACATATCATGCTAAGCGTACAAAACATGCATAAAATCATACTAAACCCTAAGTGTGCTAGCATGCGTTTTTCCATATATTTAAGGGAGGATTAACGGTTACCTTAATCCCGCAAAATATCAATCTTACCAAGCATAATTAGCAACTCAACACCTAAAAATAATATCCATCATATTTGTTAGAAATAAGAAGTTAAAATGGATAAAACTTTATAAAATTTAATTAGTAAAACACTTAACATAAAATACCATTATACCTTTAAAATTATCCAAGAAATTCTCAAAATAAATGGGAGAGCTCACGCTGCATGGGCAGCGTGATTTTTATGCAAAAACCATGGGGGAAAAAGCTCAAAGAGGGTGAAGGGGGCAAAATCCATTATTTTCGGGTTAGGGTATTTAGGCTAGAAAAGAAGGTGGTTAGGGGAGGTTCTAAGGCAAGTGAGTGGTGCAGAAGTGAAGAGGGGGTGTAGGTGGAGGCTAAGGGTGGTTTCAAGGTGGCTCAAGGCGGCGGAGAGGCGGCGAAGGTCGGCTGCCGAGAAGGGTCGAGGGAAAAGGCTGTGAAGGAAGGAAAAGGAGAGGGAAAAATGGAGGGGTTCAGGGGCTCTTTTTGGCTAACTAATGGGTGGCGATTATAGAGGAGGTTGCAGGGTGTCGAACGGTGGGTTGGGTGGCGGCAGAGGTGGCCGGACGGTGGCGGTAGAGGCGGTTGCAGGTGGCTTGGCGGTAAGGGGAAAAGCTGGGAAGAAAAAGGAAGAGGAGGAGAAAGGGGGAAGTGCGGGGCTCGAAGGGGCTGTGTGGTGGTGCAGGGTGGTAGTAAGCGGTGGCAGAAGGCGGCGCAGGGGCTGGGCTTGGTGGTTCGAGCGGCGGAAAAAGAAGAACGGGGGGCGAATGGGAGGAGGAGAAAAGAGAGAGGAGGGAGCTCGGGAAGGGGATGATGGGCTCCGAAAAATGTGGTAATGAAGGGCTGGTGGGATGGAGAAAAATAGGAGGGAGAAGAGAGGGACAGGGATGGCCGGCGAATGGCGCTGCAGGTGGCAGGTGGTGGTCGGGTGGCAGGGGAAGACGGGGAAGAAGAAGGAAAGAAACCAGGGCACGCGAGGCTGTGGTCCAGGGCTGGTTTGGCTCGAAATGGGAAAGAGAGAGAAGGAGAGGGAGCAGGTGGTGGCAGCTGCAAGGTGGCGGTCGGTGCTCGACAATGGCAGGAAGGAGAGTCGGGCGTGGGAGGAGGAAGAAAGGAGAAGAAGAAAGGGACGGGCGGCTTGGACTGGCGCAGAAAGAGAATAGGCAGCCGGCCGGTCCAGGGGGAAAAAGGAGGGACGGGCCAGGGGTGCCGTGCGGCGCGCGAGGGAGAGAAGGGGGGAGGGCCTGGCCCAACGCGCGAGGGAGAAGAGAGACGGGCCTGGCTCAGCGCACGGCCCAAGGGAGGAGAAGGAAAAGAAAAGAGAAAAAGAAAAGAAGAAAGAGGAAAAAGGGAGAAAGGGCAAAATGGGGAATGGAAAAATAGGAAGGTAATTTAATTTAATTTATAAAATCATAAAACATAATATTCTTGGTAAATTATTTAATTTAATAATTTAATTTATTATAATCTAATATTTTGGTTTAAAAAGGATAAAGTTGGTAAAATACTAGTTTTGGAAAATCATTTAAATAAAATAATATGATAAATAGCAAAATATTTATTTTTAATTTATTAAATACTTTTATCCGAATTTACATACTCTAAAATCCATAAAATAATTAAAATAAATAATCTAAAAGCAATTCTATTCCAATTAAAAGTAATTTATTAAAATATAGGTTTTCGAAATTTTTAGGGTATTACAGCGGCGGTGAGGCTATGAAGGTGGCTGAGAAGGAAGGAAAAGGGGGGGATGAGGGGCTTCAAGGGTTAGTTTCAGCCAAAGGATGTTAGGGGGTGGTAAGGGAGGTTGCAGGGAGTGAGTTGGTGGCTCAGGTGGTGGCAGAGGCGGCGGGACGGCGACGGACGGAGGAGGTGCAGGGCAGTTGTCGAGAAGGGAGGAAAAGAAGAGAAAAAGAAGAGGGGAGGAAGAAGGGGGTTGTAGGGTGGCTCGGGGGTATTGTGGTGGTGTAGGGGTGAGGTAGAGGGTGGCAGGGGTGGTGCAGGTGGTTGGTGTGGCGGTGGAAGTGACGGAGGGGACGGTGGTGCAAAAATAGGGATAGAAATGGAAGGAGAAGAAAATGAGAGAAAGAAGTCGAGGGAGGGGAAGGAAGGCTCAAAATTATGGGGCAGGAGAGCTGGTGAGGATAAGAAAAAGGAGAGGGAGAGACATGGGGAGTAGGTGACCTATCAAGGAAACAGTAGGGTGGCAAAGGTGGTCAAGTGGTAGGGAGAGGGAAGGGAAGAAGAGGAAAGAAAGGCATGCGTGGCTGGGGTGATACAAGGTTGGTTGGGTTCAAAATAGGGAAGAAAAAGATGGGGGAGAGAGAGGGAGAGTTGCAGTGGTGGCAGGTGGTGGTCGGGGTGGTAGTTGTAAGGCTAGCTCAGGGGTGGTCGGGCATGGACGACGAAGACAAAAAGGAGAAGAGGAAGAAAAGAAGGCAAGTCATGCGAAGGGAAAGAAAAGCGAGCTGGCCTGCCCGGTCAAGAGAAATAAGGAGGGAAAGAAAAGAAGGGGGTTGGGCAGGGTTGTGACGCGCGGAAGAAGGAGGCTGGGTCGTGTCGCACGGAAGAAGAAGGAAAGGGGGGAGATTGGGCCGGTAGCCCAGCACACAGGGGGAATGGGAGAATAGGCCGGGTACTAGCAACCCGATGGGAGAAAAAAAAGGAGAAAAGAAAGAAAGGAGGAAAAAGGAGAAAAAGGAGAAAGAAAAGAAAAAGGGGAAAAGGAAAAGAAAAAATAGGGAAAATTAAAATAATTTAATTTATAAAATATTATAATGTAATAATTTTGGGTAATAAATTTATTTAATAATTTAATTTAATATAATTAAATATATGGATATGAAAAAGGTTAATTTTGAAAATTTATTAAAATTAAAATAAGCATGATAAAATAATAAAATATTTATTTTAATTTATTTAATATCTCTATCCATTTTTATATACTAAAAAATCCATAAATTAATTAAATTAAATGAATTTAAAAGCTAATTTATCCCAAATAAAAGCTATTTATTAAATTATAGGTTTTTAAAATTTCGGAGGATTACACTATAGTTTTGAATTAAAATTTTAGTTTAATTCTATTGAAATTTTTACTTTATATGTACAGAAAATTATACTTAAGTTTGATTTTAATTTTTCTCAAACTTTTAGATAATTTTTTGTACGTGAGAAGTATATTAATATAAATAAACAAAAAAAATTAAGATTATTTTGATATAATTATTTTAAATTTTAATAAATCAAAATAATAATAACACAATATTTTAAAAAATTAAAACGAAATATACTGGTTGTAAAATGCACATGATGCAACCAATCAATTCCCATACACATTAGTAGTTGGCAGCATTCAAAATTATGTCAAGTAGAAAAATCTAACACTACGCCTAATTCAACCAACTATGTCGTGATTGTTTTAGATTTTCTCTCTATTTTTTAGTTAATATATGGTGTCTGTGTGTGTATATATATGGCCCCCTGTTGATTTGGGACCCTAGGCCTATAATTGTTATAACTAGGGCTAGGCCTAATTAATGTTACTATTAGAGGAAAAAGTAAAGTGATAATAACAATAAGTATTGTTTGATATTTATTGATATAACATGATTAAATCTACTATGATTTGATTTCTAATTTTTAATGTGCTATTATTATTATTATTATTATTATTAATGCCTTAACTAATATTCTGTATTACTATTATTGTCATTGATATCATTATAATTATTATTGTTAATTTTATATTATTTTTATTTTAATATTTTTTTATTTGATCTAAATTGAATTAAATTTATATAATCTAATAAGTTGTGGAAATAAGTTGAGAAGAACAAAGCCTAAGAGCACCAAGATCAACAATAGTGATGTTCCTGTAAGAGACCCAACATCTCAAATAGTAAGGTGTCTCTAACAAAATGAGAAGGGGACTCAAATATAGTCTAGCCCCGCTCCCTTTTTGGGACTCTGATGAACCATGGCATCTGAAACTTTTTTAGTCTCTATTTAGAAATGAATAATCCTACACCATGAGAATTGAGACACAAGTCTTCAACATGCTTCAATCAAGCCCCAAAGATTGTGGTAGTAGCTCATTTCACTATTTAAAAGACATGTTGTAGCCTTTGAGTCATTATCGATGATTATATGTTGGATGTTATGCCTTTATGCTTCCCTTAAGCCACAAAAAATTAACCAAAGTTTAGCTTTTAAGACCGAGAAGCCATACTACCAATGCCCCATAGCATTTATTGCTACACTACCAAAGGATATTTTCCCTGGATTTGAAATGACACTCCTATCTATGTTAATATTCAAAAGTCCCTTAAGTAGAGGGGCCCAACCCAACATGCATACTTATTTTCTCAGAGCATGTTTATTGAGAGAGGAGAAAGTGAACCAAGATGGTGTCTCCCCTCTCGTGAAATCTGTGATCTAATAGCTATTACGGTATGACCATACCCTTTCCCATGGAAATCCCTTCTATTCTACCAATACCAAATTATCCATCATCCCATGATAAAGATTGAGGCCCATGGCATATGATTCTCCTCAGTGATTCATGTGTTTCTTGATATTGCTCCATACCTCATCATGTATATGTTCTATAAAAAAATCAGCTTGATCTCCTATTGGAACATAATCATGTTGTATCTCCTTATCCACCTTCCAATCACATAGAGCATGTATAATATCCATATGTGCGTGGCCACAAGCTTTGTAAGAGGCATTTGAGCCCAAGTTTCTATGTACCTTCCCTACATTGGTGAAAAGCCTTCCATGTACCAAAATCTAAACCAAAAAATTTATTAGTCTCCTCACTTTGAGTTTCCACATCAAATCCCATTTAGTCAATTTATAGGTCACGCTATCCACTAGCCAAAATATAGCCGACTTCAGTGTGAACATGTCATCCACACAGAATCCCCAAACAACTATGTCCTCTCCCTCTACATAAAGGGAGTTGAAGTATGATTCAATCTCTACTCGTTTCCTGTAAGGATTTTTTCTCAAAAAATGTGTCATTTCCAACATCTATTTGGATCTAACATGTCTTCGATTGTCATGGTTCGGTCCTCCTTTGTTAAGTCCCCATTGTTTTCACGTTATAATAGCCCACTTCCAACCCACTAGTTGGCCCAAAATCTAATTATTGAGCATGTCTAAACAAGCCACTTTAGCCCAACTTGCATGTTGTTAAAGGTAGATACTATATTCCACCACCCATGATTAACAAAGTTGGTAGTTTGCATGGGGAAATCACTCCCATTTCTTGAATATCTTTATGTATGAGATCTAACCCAGATCTTTTCTTTGTCTTGTACCACTACCAAAGATTAATTCATCATAAAGCCCCTATTTAAATTTTCCAATCTATGAAGACCCAATCCTTTTTGTGATTTGCTTCAAAATACACAATCCCAATTTACATAGTGGATTTTGCATTTCCTACTTGATGATCCTCATAGAAAATCCCTATTTATTTTATTAAGCTCCTCATTGGTAATTTTCAACAATCTATTTTATTAAAACATATAAAGGGGATGGTAGAGGTAATGGACTTGATTAAGGTGGTGTAAGCAACTATAGAGAAGTGTTGCAAAAAAAATCCTCGATCCAGATTGACAATAACCCTCTTGGACAGCTGCACAATTAAGATAAAATGTATGGGAAAATTACATGTAAAAAAGAATGAAGATTTGTATGAGGAAGCATAGGAGATTTTCATTGAGTATGAATGATGAGAGAAATTTTGGGAGCTCGCATTGCCAATTTTTTATGTTTTTTTTACGCTCTTTATAATTGGTTAAGAAAGAACTTTTTATATCCTCCATCATCACGGGCCAAAATTATTAACCATAATTTGGTTGTCTAACTCATACATCTTTTTATCTGACATCATTCATAGTTAGGAAGACATGCTGGTTATAATTTAATGATTAACTCTATAAGTTGACCCCTTTCAACTTATAGACTGTTATGCTAATGAGTTATAAATCCCTAGATTTTCTAACCATTCCCTAATTTAGCTTACATATTCTCCCTTGGTATCATATTTACTGGCTCAACCAACTAATTCCATTGGTTGGTCTTTGGCCATTGCATTGTGACTAGCCACCTACCTAATGCCACTTGGCTGACATTGCCTGGTTGACTCCCTTAACTAACACCACTTGGTTGAAACCCCTTGGCTGATGCCACCTAGCTAATGATGCCACTTGGCTAACACTCCTAGTTAAAACCATCTAGCTAATGCCTTCTGGCTAACACCACTTGATCTACAATCCTCTTGTCAACAAACCCAAAAATCCCTTACAAGACATGAGGAAAATCATTTTCTTCTCTATCAATAGGAACTATACACCATGTTTAACCCATATTTTGTGAAACATAGGTCATACTTACTTTTAGGCAAGGGATTTGTAAGCATATCTGACCTATTCTCATGGACTTTCTCCAGACAGAATTACCTTTCTTCAAACACATCTCTTATCTAGTGATACCTAACTTGGATATGCTTGGATCTTGAGTGCAAGATGGAATTCTTGGTAACATGGATGGTACTCAATTAATCAATGAATACCATAAAATTTTTCTACTTTATGCGATTTCCATGAACAAAATTATCTTCATCCACAACATCTCCTTATATCCCTCGGTGATGGATATGTACTCTACCTCAGTCGTAGATAGAGATGTACATTTACGCATATGGAACTACCATGAGACAAATACCCCAAAAAAGGTAAAAAGTAATCCTAATGTTAATCATTTTTATAGACATTTATTACCATATCTGAGTCGATGTAGCCCACAAAAACTAGCTTAGGCCTACCAAAATAACGTCTCATCCTGAACATCCCTTGTAGATACTTTAATATTCACTTAAGTGCCTCCTAATGATTTTTTTTGGGGTTGGATATTTACTGACTGACCACACCAATAACAAATGCAATGTTATTCCTTGTATATACCATTGCATACATCACAATTCTAATGGCTGACATAAGGGAACAACCGTCTAGCTTCATCTAGTCCATATTGAATTTCTTAAGTACCTTATTTATATAATCCAATTAAGATAACCATAGATTTTCTTAACCTTGGTTGCACATGATGCATATACCTAGGATCTACTTGGTATAACCCAAGTCTTTCATTTCAAAATGTTTAGCCAAGTCTTTGATTAACTTTGAAATCCACTACCGATATTGGCCTACCATCAGCATGCCATCCATGTATAGAAGAAGAAAGATGAAGTTGTCATGCCTGAACCTTTTCATAAACATATAGCAATATACTAACTTCTTCTTGTACCCCTATTGATCCATGGACAATTTGAACTTCATATACCACTGCCTCAATGCCTCCTTTAATCCCTACAAGCTCTTTACTAGTTTTCACACTATATCCTCTTTGCTCTTGACCTCAAAACCCTTTGGTCATTCCATGTATACATCCTCCTTAAGGTCTTTGTGTAGGAAAATTTTCTTGACATCAAGGTGCTCCACCTCTAAATTTAGGGTAGTAGCTAGTCTTATAATCACACTTATTGATGCCATCTTCACCTCTAGAGAGAAAATCTCATTATAGCTGGCCCTTTGTCTCTGGACAAATCCCTTGACCACCATCCTTGACTTGTGCCTCGACTAATTTTTTCCCTTTTGTGTTTGATATTGAAAACCCAATTGTTCTTTAAGAACCTTCTCCCCCTAGGCCTCCCCACACGAATGCCGATATTATTCTTTTAAAGGGATCTCATATCTTCCTTCATTGCAACCAACCACTTTTCCTTATGGGCATTGCCAAGGGCCTTATCACACTGTTCGAGAGTAACACATAGTATGTTTCAGGGTACTTGCCGATTGATCTCAATCTTCTTGCGAATATTTACATTTTCTCTAAAGCTTCAGGTGCATTATACTCTTGGGGTTGTACTAACTTAGAGTCTCGTGATCTTTATTCTCCATTGTCTCAGCTTGGTGCCTCAAAATCTCTTCTTCCGAGTAAAAATGTTCCCCAACCACCCCTTTAGGGTCAATCTTTCTCTTACCTTGGAATCATCATTGGATTCCACAATATCATCCATGTAGTCCTCCGACCTCCAATTTTTCATGAAGTTTTTGTTGTTGTAGTCCTCAAAGAACACAAAATATCTATTTTGAAGGAACTTCTTAGCTATTGGGTCATACAACTTGTGGCTGAACTTCTCTTCACCATATCTAATGAACACACACCGATGAGCCATCTTATCTGACTTTGTCCTCTTGTCTCTCGGTATGTAGATGAATGTTTGATAACCAAACAACCTCATATGATTTTAACTCATGTCCCTACCAAGCCACACTCTATCAGCCACATCATTTTTTAGAGGACTTGATGGAGATAAGTTGATGTGGTGACATGGCGTCTATAAAGTTTCCCAAAAGATGATCTTGGAATCTTGACTTGTGAAAGTAGGCACCTTATTCTCTCCATCAAAGTGTAGTTCATCCGTTCCACCACCCCATTATGATGAGGGATTTTGGAAACACAAATTCCATGAGCCTTGGGGTATTCATCAAACAGACCAAGGTATTTTCCTTTTTTATCCGTCCAAATACACTTTAACATCCTCTACTTTAGCATAAAAGACCTTAAATTTGAGTAGAAACTGATCATTGGTCTTCATAGAATATACCCAAGGCTTTCTAGAGAAGCCATCAATGAACATTACAAAGTATGACGATCCAACTAATGAATTCACCTTCATCGGACCACATATGTTTGAGAAGACCCAATCAAGTTTTCATGTTGGTCATTTACCAATACCTTTTAAAAAGTGGGCTCAGTTTTGATTATCCATAACATAGTGAGTGTAGCGGCGAACCTTACCCCCTTGGACCTTTGGTAGAGCACCTCGATTGCTTAAAAGTTTTACCTCTTTCTTGCTCATTTGATCCATTATATAAAGCCATACATCATAGAAGTCTTCCATAGAGTTAATCTCAATTAATGGGCACACTTATTCCCCTTACCTACTACCATGGACTACTTTTCAACCTCCAACCACCTATTCCAAACTGACTCATGTATCCCTTATCACCAAGCTTCCCAAACTAGATGAGGCTCATCCTTAAGTCTCGAACATGTATTAATTCCTTGAGTTGTAAAGTGCAACTCATGCTTATTTCTAGTTGTATACTCTCTATATCAAGTATCTTTGAGTTGCCATCATTACCCATCCGCACCTTATTGAAGTTGTTAGATGTGTAGTGGGAGGAGAACTTCTCATGTGGGTGAGTTGATAGGATGAACTAGTGTCCACTACCCAATAAGCATATTCACATAAAGTGCTCATGCAATCATTCAGATGCTCTGAGATAACCAACACTTCATCAATGGTGATGTGTGTCGTCTCCTCATCCATCTTGCCTGCCCCTTCACACCCTTCTTCAAATCCCAACAATTCTTCTTAAATTGACCTAGATTCCCATAATGGAATCAAGATTTATCCTCCTTTGAGTCTTTGTTCTACGATTAAACCTCCTCCTCTACATCCTTCTCTTAGATCTCCCTTGGTGGACTACAAGTACCTCAAACTTTGTTGATGAGGCCACACTACCTCATATTCTCTTCTCTTCTCCTAAAATTCACATTGCCACTAATGTCATTGTGAGCTTTATGTCCGGTGCAGAAATATCAAGAGACGCACAAAGAGTCTTCCAACTCTCATGTAGAGATCCTTAGACTAACAAGGTTTGAACTTCATCTCCAAACACTATCTCCATAATATTCAACTAAATGAATATATTTTGGAACTCATTAAAATGTGTTGTGATGGGATTTCCATCTTCATAACTCAATTTCTAGAACTTCATTATAAGTAGTACCTTATTTCCAAAAGTCTTGTTTACATTAAGCGAATCTATCTTAGACTACACTTCATATGAAATGGTCTTTTCCTCAATACAATGAATGATGTTATCATCCACCCATATTTGGATATACCCATAAGCTCTTTTATCAAGTTTCTTCCACTCCCTTTCTTTTTCTTGCATGCTCTCAGGCATGAATCATTTATTTCTCAATTGGATCGACTAACTCTTTTACATAGAACATGTCTTCCATCTTACTATTCCATGTTATATAATTTGTACCATTTAGCATCACCATAACTAGATTATTAGTCGCCATAACTGTAAAACTTACTCTCATATCATTTTTTGGGGAAAATTTCCCTCGGCTAGCTACAGAATTATGAGAAAATGTATGATTAAATTGTAAGTATAAAGAATGAATATTTTTGGGAGGAATAATCTAAGACTTTTATTCAATATGAATAATGGGAGAAAATGTATGGTTCAAAGAGAGCCTTTTATATCCTCCTCATTCTTGGCCAAAATAGTCAACCATCATTTGGTTGTCTGACTTTGTAACACCCAAAAATTAGTACTTAAAAATTTTATTTTGTGGAAAACAATAATTATAAAATAATGAGTATTACCACCATACTTAGCATAAGTTCGGTTTCCTCACCTTTCTTATGCTAAGTTCTAAAGCTCAAAATAAGTCAGATAAAACCAAATAGAGAAAGGAAAAGATAATATAAATAAAGGTTTATGAATAGTACATTCTCCGTATAATAGTGATATCCAAAATACATCAGGGACACATGAGTCCAAAGAAAAATCAATCACAAAAGAGCACACACCAGTACGACACCGATTTTCCCTTATACCCATCCCTTCTATAAATATATATATTACAAAATAAGGTTTACATGATAAAGGACCCTCAACCCCTTAGTCTCCCTGAATATTTGAATGATTCTCCTCAAAATCCTTCAACCATTGTATACAACGCACATACTCATCTAAAACGTGATAGTATTAGTATGAATTCTTTGTAATAGGTAAATCACAACATCTCCAAAAAGATAACATGCCCGCATTGCACATAACATATAATAATAAAATTTTATACCAAAAGTACATGATGACATGTAATAACAATATCTAAATAACATTATCTCACAAATCCATCAAAAATATTAATCCAATCAAAATCCAAATAGGGGCATAAGAAATACATGCTCCAAATTGTACAACAATTACAAGATATCAACAAATCTTATTTTGTACACAACGTGGTATTTATTTGATATCACCAACGATCCAACCTTTATTAAGCCAGTCCTAATATGATTATTAAGCCAATCCTAATCCTGATCCAATTATTGCAGATGTATTATGGTGAGTGTCTAATCCAATTTGATAAATCAATAATCACATCTTGAGTAGAATACAATCTCATATCCAAGAAAATGATTGTCAAGGAGATATTACAAATCAAATCACTCAAGTTCAGAGTAAATATCACCAAAGAAGCCACACGATATATCAGTCAGTGATACTAAACCTCAACACCCAAATCCTTAAGTATATATAACTTCTATAGGGTGTATAGAATACCTATAGAACATAAGTGAGCCCTTTGACTCAAAGATTCAACTAGGCACTCGAGGACCTAATTTGAGGCACGAGATCGCTTTCCAACTCAAGTCTTTCTCTTTAATTAATTGGTGTCTTATTCAATTCAATGTTATTATTCCAAGGATACAAAGGTCCATAACAATAACAATTTCACCATCACTCAATCGAATCAAATAACCATGAGGGTCACGCCATTACTAAGCCATCATAATATAAGGTTAGGTAATACACCATAACCCAAACCAATTGTCCAATTCAATTCAATTCAATCCTTTCATCCAATTATTCCTAAAGTTATTCCAAGGCCAACTCTTAAATATACTGGTCCGGTTATTTACTTGAGAAATATTTTTTCATAAAGACAAAATGCCCTAAAAATCCTAATTACCATATTTTTATCTACTTTATTGTTAGATTTAATTTTCTACAATATTTATCATAAAAGGCTAAAATATAGTAATTAAAAATAATGTATCATACTAGGAAATTCCACATTATGGCAAAAGATAATATTACCCTTGAGCATGGACATAAAATAATACACATATAGAACCCTATCATGAATTTCTAACATACTATAATATTCACACTAATTTCACATAATAATTTTAAATACAAATCATAGTATGTAAACATTTACATTTCTATCCCTATAACATGCGATATAGAATCATCATAATTTAATCCTATTCAAGTTCTAAAACAAATATGCTATACATTTAAATCTATATAAAATGTACATGAGATATATTAAACTCATTAGTATGTCCAACATAAGGTAAGGTAAAAATTTCAATTAAAACTAAATCTACACATGCGTATTATTTCTAACCATAATTTATATGTTGGCGTATATCCCCATTTTAAAAAAATTACCAAGGAAAACATGGATTATTAATTTCTAACATGACACCATATATTATTTTATACGTCACAAAAATATACATAGAAATTTAATATTACATACTTTCATTTTTTGGCAAAAATATGAAAACTTTGATAAAAACAACTTAGCAAGATTTTTATTCTATAAAACTAATCTATCACATTTGCACCCAAATTTATACCATATATAAAGTAGTTGAATAAACCTCGTCTACACAATTTGTATCACAAAAATGCATCTTCCAATTCCACCTTAAGCAGGATTGTGATTACCTAAAACCAACAACACAACCCACACAATACACACACACACACACACACACACACACACACCCCAAGATAAAAGAATTAGATAATATTTAATATGAACTAAATCTAAAAAAATTAGGGAACTTAAAGGTCAGGTTCGTTGGTGCATGGCACAACCATGCAGCACACATGCAGGGGAAAAGCCAACTGAGGCTCACGTTCAATGTAAGTAAGAAGGCATAGTGCTGGAATGGTGTTGGCTAGAGGAGTTTGGTTGACGGGGAAATATAGGCATAAGAGTGGTGGATCAACGATGGTGTTGCAGTGAGTTGTTTCTGGAATAAGGGGTGTTGGATCTAAATTGGCTTCAACGCCATGCAATGAGGAGGGGTAAAACTAGGGAGAAGAAAGGAAAAATAAGGGAACAGAGGAGAAGGAGGGAGTCAGGTAGGTGGAGTGGGTAGAGGGTAGCTCAAAGGACGGATCGATGATATTGGTGGTGGTTGATGAAGGAGCTTGGTGGTTAAATTAGAAGTGTGTGATGGTGCATGATGTAGAGAAATGAGGAAAACCAAGAGGCTAAGGTGGTTTAATGCAAGGAGAAAGGTTCAAGGCCACAAAAATAGAGGACGGGGAGTAGAATAAAGGTCGAGAAGGGTAAAAATAGAAGATGAATAATGAAGGCAAGGCTGGGATGAGAAGAAAAGAAAAGAAAGAAAAAAATAGAAGAAGTCGGTCGAGGATGGGATGGGGCAGAGAAGATCAGACGAGCAGGGGGTGTGATGAGGAAGAAGCGAAAGAAAGAGGGAAAATAAAAGCTAACCGGGCAGATAAATAAAGAGAAGAAGAAAAAGGAAGGAAGTAAAGAAGGTTCGTTGAGTAGGGCAGAGGAGAAGGGTGAAGAAGAAAGAAAGAAACACCAAGAAGGAGGGTACGATATGGAGAAAGGGATGATGGGAAAAGGTAGATTGATAAGGTGTTTGGTGGGTGATTGAGCCTAGTAAAGGGAGTGTTGTGTGAAATTGAAAGTGAAAGGTTGAGGGTGTAGAGGTGTTGAGGGTAGTACAAGGTTGGGTCACGTTTGGCAAAAGGCAGGCATCATATGTAAAGAGATGTTTAGTTAAGGCATACATCGTTTGCATGGGGAAGAGAGGAGATGTAGCATAGGGAATTGTTTAGATTGAGGGTTCATATTGGGTTTTAACTAAAGGCTAGGAATTATTTTGGTTAAGGTTGGGTTTGAGATAAAATAATAGTAAAAATATTTAGTTTAAAATAAACAAACAATATCAATTAATTTTAAGAGGCTATTAAATACTAAAAAATCCTAACTAATTAATATATATATATATATCATTAATATTATTAGTATTATTATCACTATTATTAATATAGGTATTATTATCTTCTTTTATATATTAAACTACTAGTCTAGATTATTAACACAAATTATTATTATTATTATTATTATTATTATTATTATTATTATTATTATTATTATTACTACTACTACTACTACTACTACACACAATAATAAGACATTCAACCCTCAAATAATTCTATAATTATTTATACATAATAATTAAACTTTAAATTAGAGTATCTAAATTAGGGTTTATATAAATGAGGTATTAAAGACTTATACATCTTTCTACCCAATATCAGTCATAGTTAGGAAAACATACAAGTTAAAACTTAATGATTATCATACCGACACATTCTAAACCCCTTATATTATGGGATTAAACACTCCCTGAATTTTCTTATGTCTTCCCCCTTGGTATCGAATTGACCAACTCAACCAACTATTTCCATCTGTTAATATTTAGCTTTTGTCATTTGATTAGCTGATGCCACTAATCAAAACCACCTAGCCGATGCTACTAGGTGACACCTCCTATTTAATGCCACCTGACCAATGGTACTCTTGTCGAGGAACCCCAACAAGAATAAGTATGGTTTCCAAGCAAAGATTTTTTGTTAGACTCTATCAATCAAATGCTGGAAGAAGTTGTGGCCACACCAGCCTTCTCTATCATACACTCCCAAATATTTACTAAGGGTATGAACTTTCTTCATCTTTAACATAACAACAATATCCCTAACCAGTCCATTTTTCACATTTTTGAAAAAATAGATTAATAACTTGGGGATACTAACATGTTAGTTATTGGCCACTATGAATCTCTGTAGACAAGAAAGAATGATTCACATTTAAGGGAGGGAGGCCTTGGCGGAAAAAAGATGAGAAAACTTAGTTCCTTCATGAGTCATTACAATTGGCTTCCATCTCTTAGCTTGTAATTATATTATAATCAAGTATCATACCCTCTCCATACATAGATGAAGATATAAGGGAATATCAAGTCTCCTTGTCCAATGCCTTATGAAAGAGAAATGGATTTTGAAGTCTCACTATGCTACAAGATGTGAATTTTTGGATTTAAAACACGTCTCATGATCTAGTTAACACGAATGTCAGGGATACCGATATCTTCTAACATCTCATGGATAAAATCTTAGGAGAGGCAATCATATGCTTTATAAAGATACAACGTGATGTTCATGTATCCCGTAGCTGCCTACTTTCTATGCATTGTATGAATGATATTTTGAATAATAGTACTATTTTCTCTGGCTTCTCTCTCTATTAGAAAACTAATATGCTCTTCTCTAATTAGTTTTAGAAGGGTGATTTTTACGTGAAGAATCAACACTTGGTAATTGTCTTATAAATATTTTTTACATAATCCAATAGGCCTAATAATCTAATATAGGAAGGAGATTCCACCTTCGGGTTAGAGAAATCAATGTTAGATTAATGATGAAAAGAAATACACCTGTCATTAAGGCCTACTCAACTAAATTAAAGATGTATTTATTCATTGTCCTCTATAACTTTTGAAAGAAAATGGGATGCATTCCATCGAGGCCCAAACTCTTATAAGGTACCATAGAGGAGTTTACAATATGGACTTCATCCATATATAATGTCTTGGTGAGGATGTGGTGCATGTATTCATTCATGTTAGGGAAATAGTAAGAAAAAGGTTCAAGGGGAAGCATCAAATTTAGCTATAAATAGGGAGCTGAAGAATTCCATTGCCATCGCATGAGAGACCAATGGTCCTCAATCCAAACACATTGTTTATTCTTCAAACTAATACTATTTTGCTTCTCTTTCTTCTAATTTGCAACTTGTTAGAAAATCTAGTATAGTAATTGTAGAAGGTAGTAGCTTCAATGTCAGCTTTCTAGAACCAAAAGATTTCCTCTCAAAGCATAGCATTGTTGATTTACATGATAATATTTGTCTTAAGTTTGAGTAAATTGTTTTTAGAGTCATCCTTTGAGGCATGTTGGAACCCTAAAATCTTAACTTGGAGTCTCCTCTTTTTATGACGAATGTCCCTGAATGTGGTTTTCCCCTAAACCTATAAGTTTTGCATGGATATAGAGATTATGGCAGTAATATTATATACCCTATTCCAAAACTTGCTAACAACTTGCTCAATAAAATAATACCTCTAGACCATTGCTCAATCTAATATAATTAATGGCTATATTTTATATATAAATATAATTGATGTGTGTAGGAATATGGAATTATGGTTTGGGTGGTATTATGGTTTGGTTAGGGTTATTTAAGGGTTATGATGGTTTGAAGATGATGAATACATAATTATGATGATTTGATAAAGAAGAACTAACTATGATGATGGGTTTGCACAGCTTAGTTTGTGGATTAAGGTTAGGGTTTTACGATTAGGGCTTAATGGTGATATGAATATTATGATGATGAACAATTGGAATTATGGTGATATGATGACTAGATTTTGAAGTTAATAGGATTAGGATGAATGTGTGATAGTAATCATATTATTATCTAAGGTTTGGAAATTGATCAAATTAAGTAAGAAGAATAGGTTGAAGATGATGATGATGGCGTTGAAAGTGTTGATTAGGGTTGGGATGGCATGGGTTTTTGTGGAGTGTTTGAAGGATAGATCTTAATATATAATTCAAATAGACAAAGAGATTAAGTATTTCAATAGTAATCACTCACACAAAATTGATTAAAATTGAGAAGAACTCACACGGAATCAATTAAGCAAAACTTGCAACTTTCATTCAATTTTTCAGTCACTCTTTATGTCGTGTACTTCTATGCCCTTTATAGCCATTGCATCTCCCCAATATTAAAAGATAATAATAATAAAAATTCAATAGAAATCGACCCCTAAAGCAATGTATTTCTCCCCACTCCAAACACAACTCATAAGATAGAATAAGATAAACCCTAAAAATAGAATTAAGCTACTTTGTTGACTAATTCAACTCCCTTACCCTTTAGCTAATATTAATGTGATAATACCAATATTACACATCCAAAATGTATAACATAGTATTCTCATACAAATGCCACATTCATTCCTCCCATGCCACATATTCATACCCTCCATACATGCATGCACACAACTCTATTTCTAGTGACTTATTTTGCAAGTTTAGTCCATAATAGCCAATGTAGTCATCTATTTGTCTTCCAATTTATAGGGGATTCTATCTAAATAGAGTAAAATATGTTCCATAATAATAAATGATAAATCTTGATCATTTTCTCCTACATCAATAATCAAATGATATCAACACATACAATCATATTAAAGAGTATATAAAGATGATGATGCAAATAAAGCATAAAATACACACTTCTAAATCCTATTTAATTTGATCTTTGAAGGTCAAGAAGCTACAAATAACCTCTAAACATCATAATGTTTGTATTAAGGGTAAAATTTTCGGTAAATTGAGTAAATACTTGATCAAACTAACTTTATTCTTTTGAGTTTTTCCCCTACTACCACTGTTTCATAAATATTATTCTCACAAATCATAAGAGTACATTTAGACATGCTTATATGGGAGAATTGAGACTCATAACTAAGATACTCAAATTTAGCATTGCCAACTAGACAAATACCACATTGGCAGTTTTTATTAAATATTTTCTTGAAATAATTTATCACAACTCATGCCAACTTAAAGATAGTCTACTTTCCTAAAAATGAATGGATTACACTCATACATATTGCAATACAGTAATAATACGAGAATAATTTATGTGTCATTAAGGAAATAATTTGTAACTAATCATGGAATAAAATAATGATTTTAACATATTTGATATGCACTTGGGTGTGTGTGTGTATTTATTTTTTTAATATAATTTAATTACCAAATAAAAAAGTTTCCAAGTGGAATCCAAACAAGGTTCTCTTAAGAAAAAAGTTATTTGCTGAATGGAAAACATTTCAGACAATTATGTTAACCTTTCTATATACTCTAAAAAAATATTAATGCTTTTGAGATTGTGAGAAAAATTATATTGTTGGATAAAAGTGATTTTAAACCTTCTCTAATGCTCTTCATTATCCTCATAATGTACCATAAACCTATTATAATCACTCATATTTACCTCCCCTCATAATAGTGTAATAATATTCCTTGTAACTCCTCACCTTTCACTCCATTTTTATTGTGTTATGAATAGATGAATTATTAAATGAGAAGTACATAGAATAACTATAATCTCTTTTTCATCTTAAACCTTCCAAATTTTCTCTTAGAACGTTACATACTTTACTCTTATTGTATTACAAGTTATCAACATGATTGTTTTAGATGAAATGATGTTTTAGCCTAAAATTTGTTCTAAGTTTGCTTGGTTATTGAAAGCATTACCATTGATTCGAGTAACATTATTGATGTTTCTTAGTCTAATATACCAATAGATGTCTCTATGACTAGGATTTTTTCCCCCTGCTTGGTTTCATTTCTTTTCCATTTCTTTTGCTTTTCTCAGCTTCTTTAGTTTTTGTTAGTATCTTGTTAAGTGCATCCTTTTGTGTGGTGACTAGCATGATCATTTTATGTGTTTACCTATATTATTTTGTATATTAATCACGGGTTCATATTCCCAATAATAATACATTGTTCTGGGATATCAACTAAGAATTAGTACTTTATGTGAGTGTATGTGTGTTTGTGTGTGAATATAATAGAGTAATAATATTACTACTATTATGCAACAATTTCTTCTTATCTAAATGGGATACTTCATGATTGGTATTTACAAGTATAACATACTTTTGGTACTTTGTGGTTTTAGGCTTTATATATTGGATACATATTTCTTTTCTAGACAATGTGGATCATGCTATGGATCTCCTAAATATTAGGTTCCCTTTCGGTGATACTCCTCATGGTGGTAGCTTATTTTATTAGAGATTTTTTATGTTATATTGTGTTTTATTTTCAAGAATAATGTTGTAGGTTGTTTCCTTTTCAATTTTATGCATAATATGTTTTATTATTATAAATAAGAGTATGATAATTATGTATATTTAAAATTTACTAGAATAGCTTGAGACAATCTCAAGATGAATGGTAAATATTTATGTTTCATAGATAGTAGCACTACCTATAATATTCTCAAGAATAGTAGATTATTTTATATTATGCAAATGGGAAAAAAATATGGCCACGATATCTGACATTATTAATCTCATAGAAGGCTTCGATAGAGCTTCTATTTTCCTCCCCTCAAGGAAAATATTATACATAAATAATGACCTATTATCAAGTAAGTCTCATAGGAACTTGCTCAGGTTCAAGGGTATCCAGTGAAATGGATAACACATAGAACCCACCTATAAAGATGGTGTCAAATGCCTTTGCTTGATGCCTTATAAGACAAGTCAAAATTGGATCTTGGAAAAGATGATGGTGTGCACATTTGGGATATATGAAACTTTTATATACCCCATTAAGTCCCATAGTGTCATTACCCAAAAGGTAGTTCACCAGAAGACGTTTATTCTATGCCATGATAGACTTGTTCACCCAAGTGAAACAATGATAAGTAAAATCATTGAGCATTCACACAAAAACCCACTAAAGAATTTGAAGATTCTTTCTACAGATGACCTAACATGCAGGATGTGTTTCCTTGAAAAATTAATAACAAGGCAACTAGTGACAAAATTAAACATAATGTAATACGTTAGCCGTAATCCCTAATTAATATCTTAACCTAATTCTAATCTAGAAAAATTACTTTTTTTTACCTTGCCCTAATTTTATAACCCTAAACCTTAACCTAATCCTAGACTTGATCCTGGGTAATCTGTATCTTAACCTAAACCTAACCAAGAATGGTTGATAGTTTATTTTACCTTAATCTAAAATTTATTCTAATTTAAAAAAAAATCCTAACTCTAAAATTAATTCTCCTTCCTCTTT
The DNA here is from genome assembly GCA_030549775.1 of Tamarix chinensis. NCBI lineage: Eukaryota > Viridiplantae > Streptophyta > Magnoliopsida > Caryophyllales > Tamaricaceae > Tamarix > Tamarix chinensis. Next base: position 62,226,015 of record CM060172.1, read on the forward strand.
CTTTTTCTTACTTTCCCTTTTCCTTTACCTTTTTCCTTTTTTCCCTTTTCTAATCGAAATTATTTTCTTCTCCCTCTTCCTCCTTTCCTATGTTCAAATACCTCCCTAACCATACTCCCCTCTTCCATGCTATCACCTACACCTTACCCCATCAACTCCCCCTCCTTGAGTTGATATGTTGTTCACAAAAATTTGCCCCAATTACCTCATCTTCCTTCCCCTCTCTGATCCTACATGTGTATATATATATGCCACATTTTATGCCCCAAACTATCTCCTTCTCCATCCATTTTTTTTATCAAAAAACCACCTCCAACACAACCTTACTCTCCTCCTTTTCCTCCTCCACCTCGTAGCCAAAAAAACCCACCAACACCTCCAACAGTAGCCTTTGTCATTCCCTCACTCCTAGCACTAGCATACTTCACCATTTCCTCACTCATACAAACAGCCAAAAACACCACAACACCCCTTAAGCCTCGTAAAATTTCACCAAGACCCCTCATTTTATTCCTCCCTTGAGAAATAGTGATCTACATCGAAGCAACACCCTTACCACTACCAGCCTCCACCGTTCCTACCCCCTATATTGGAAAAAACCCACCATGATCCCCCCTTTTCCTTCAACACCAATCATTAAACAAAACCATATTTCCACCCTTCAACCACTTCCACCGAACACACCGCCCTCCTTTTCCCCTTTCCACCATCCCCCGTCCTTGAGCACCAGGCCCCTCCACTATTTTCCCCCCTTAGCAACAACACAAACTGTCGTTGCTACCTCCCTTGATTTGGCAACCCCAACTATTCCTTCCTCCTTTGTTACGTAAAATTTTACCAAACACACCTTAAAGCATTGTTTCTGTTTCTTCTTTGATCCTTTCACTCTCTATTTCCTTAAATTTTCCTTGGTTATATCATTAACTTATAATGGTGTATTGTTTTTTGATCTTAGGTGATTTACCAAAAGTTTTGGAGGAGGCGGGATAGGATATACTTGCATAGAGACTAGAGCCTTTTTTATAAGGATATTAATCATAGTCGAGGGTTTCCGTTCTAGGTGTTATGTATTGTTATGTGTATTATCATGTTATAATACCTATATTGTTAAATGTATGTTGTTAATGCTCAGATATGAGAACAAGATATTATATGATGAGAAATTTATGAGTTCAGAAGCAAGTGATATTATTACGATAATATTTTATGAGGAAAACCTAAGTAGATCGATGTGATAAATGGAGGATTTAGAAATAATTATACTGGAACATATAAGTTTTTAATGAAATAAGGGATTTTGGTTATCTGTAAGGATATTTTGGCCAATATGGGTTTAATACGGAAATTATAGTATTTTAAGAATAGTCATGAACAACATAGTGAAATGAGAAAATGTCTTAATTTAGGAATAGTAACCCCAAAACGGGATGTTATTATCACATGTGTGAAACGCTAGAGTGAGACTAAATTTTTTGGATATGTTGTTAATATCATTATTTTAGGAATGTATATTGAATTTGGTAGTCATATGATCCTTATAGGAAAATTTATAACATACTTGTGAAATTAGGATTTTGTAAGCCTTGTGAATAGTAACTTTTGAGATATGAATAATGTCACATGTATAAGAAATTAGATTTAGGCCTTTAATAGTGGGTATAATAATAATAATAATAATAATAATAATTGAGGAAGAGATACTAAATTTGGTAGGTAAAAGAGCAATAGAGAAAAAGTTATGCCTAAATAGTGAAATTAGGGTCTCTTATAAAGTATTTGGATCTTAACCCTTGAGAATGACCTTGTTATCTATGTGATTGTGATCTACTTGAGTTAATTATGTTTTATACCTATCTATTCAATCATAAATAAGACATTAATCATTTAAAGTGAAAGATCACGTGAGCCATGCGGAGGTGTTTTATAGGTCCATTCCATCAGACGATAATAGTAGCTCAAGTAGGTTTTTCCTTAAGAGGTACATCAATTCGTTCCACTGGATTAAGAATAGTGGACCCCTAAACTCAATGTAAATGGTAATGTGAGATAAGTAACTAATGGATAAGGCATTAATGATTTAAAGTGGAAGATTAAGTGAGTTAGGACCGAGGTGTTAGGTCTATTCCATCGGACGATAATAGTGGCTCATATGTTTTATCCCTAAGTGGTGCTTTAAACTATTCCACCAATTTAAGAATAGTGGCTCGGGTGCTTTTTGCCCTAACAGGTGTTGGGTCTATTCCATCGAACAATAATAGTAGCTCAGGAGTGTAGTCCCTTAGGGGTGCTTATGATTGTTCCACTAGTTTAAGAATAGTGGGATCCCTACATTTAATATAAATAAAATAATGGAATGTGTTATATCTAATAATGAAGCCTAGATCAATAATCACCCTGTATTGTTTTATGTACCTCACATGTGTACTTACTTTCTACTATAAATGCGTGTAATTATCTATATCCCTTACTCTACTGTATTATCACCTTGCTCAGAACGTAGCGTACTTACCATCCTTTACATAAGTGTTTCTCATTCCCATGTGAAGATGAACATGATGTCTGTGTGTAGGTTGTTGAGGACTCGATGGATGATTTTACAGCCTTTGATGATTTGTATTAGGTAGAGTGATTTTCTATATTAGGGTATTTTGGGTGTAGAGTTATGTCATCTAAATGATGCTTCTACTCGAATATTTTTTTGGACTCTTAGATCCATGGTATTCTTTTTGTCTGTATTTTTGGATATTGTAGTCAAAGTTAATCTCCAACTCATATTTATGTTTATGAAACTTATCGCATTTTCTAGTTATCATGTTTTATATTTTAATCATTTTGCTTTGTGATTGTAGTAAGAATGGTGAGGTAAGACAAACTTATGTTAATTACAATAGTAACACCCAGTTATTTTGGTATTATGCTTTAGCTAAAAAAATAGTAGTAAATTTTGGGGTGTTACACACAGATTCTTTGATGTTCCTTTAACCCATCCAAGGAGACATATATGGAATAATAACACTACTATGTAGACCATTCATATATTTTGTGGTGTTGATCAATGCATCTTTTTTATGGTCTTATATAAGCCTATTATCCTCAAGGAATGTGGCATTTTCAAGGCTTTTAGCCCAAATATTTAATGAAGGGCTCATTTTCATGACCATCTAATTAAGAAAATAAAGGTGGATAATGTAGGGGAATTCATATCCCAAAGTTTTGACAACTAATGTGTATCAATTTGGATTATAGTAGAGCATCTGGTGCCTCACACTCATACTAAAAAAGGCTTAGTAGAGTCATTAATTAAGCAGTTTTAGATGATAAATTGACTATTCTTGATGAGGTTAAAGTACCCTACATTGGGTTGGGGATAAGAAACTTTGCATGTAACTAAATTAATTTAGCTTAAACCAACTACATATCATGAGTATTCCCCTCTACAATTTATCTCTAGTTGAGAGCATAGAATTTTTCATTTGAAAGTTTATAAATATGCTATTTATATCCTTATTTCTCCTCCACAATGATTTAAAATGAGGTTGTAGAGAAGACTAAAAATTAATGTGGGATATGAGTCCCCTTCTATCATAAACTACCTTGAACCTAAAATTGGTGATTTATTTATAAACAGGTACTATTATTTCAATGAAATAATCTTCCCATCCTTTGGGGGAGAATAGAAGGAATAGGAAATCATTAATAAATCTATTACATGGAATACCACCTCTATGTAATTTTTAGATCTTACCACTAATCAATAATAACTTAAAGTTTAAAGGACCATACACTCACAATATGTAGCCAACATGCTACTAGACGCATATAATGTTGCCAAGAAAGTGATGAGGTTACATATATTAGTTGAAAATGCTCTATCTTGTATAGAAGTCATTATAGTGACTTCATTTCAACCAATAGAAAGTGAGTCACAAGTAAGAGGAAAACATGACAAACCATTTGGATCTAAGAATTCTAATCCCAAGAAGATGAAAGAATCCACAACAAATCCAAATATTGTTAATGTGACAACTAATAATGATAAATATAAATTCCAAGAGATATTTTATTAGAGTATTATGGTAACAAAGGCAATGATAGAGAAAATGACAATTATGAGATATCAAGTAATTATACTACCAACGGAAGTGGGTGGTGTAGAAATGAAATTATCATCAATGATTTATTTTTATATAACATCAATGTCAACATTATGGATGAAAATGATAATGAGCCTCAATAAATTGAAGAATGTGATGTAGGAGCATCTCCCTCAAGCACCTATAATGCAATAATTATTTTTCCTAAGTTTGAAGAGTTCAACACTCTTCTCAATTGAATAAAATTAATGAGCTAAATACATTCAAGCCATGCAAGACATCAACTTTTAGCTTCAATATGGCTGTCATGAGCCATAATAGGGGCATGAATTCAAGGGCTTATTATCAGCCTTTTATTTTAAGAAATAAAGGTCAAAACTAGAGAAAGAATACAAGAACTTGAGACATCTTATTTGGTGTAATTTTTGGCATGGAGATTTCAAAAATCAAGATAAAAGGAAATGGCTCTTTCAAGTCCTTATCAATTGAGGAGAGTTTTCTTATCAAAACATTTTGACAGTTAAGAAAGCAACTCAGGGGACTAATTTCATTGGGACAAAATTTTCACCCTTGTAGCTAACTATTAAGAGGAAATTTGGTTTATCTTTTACCCATTTTAGCTAATAATATTTTTTAGTTTGTACTAGGCCATGTGACCAACATTTGCTTTATTTTTTGTGTATATTATGTTATCTTGGAAGGGAGGAATATAACTCCCATCCCTCTCATGGACCATTAGTGTAAGGGATTTTGATTATTTTGTATTTTTCTAAGGGTCTAACACACTTATTATAAGACTAGTGGCTGAATAGAATGAAAACACAACTTACCTTGCTACATTTTAGAGAGTTCAAACTCTTTTTATCATTCAATTTTCAAGTGAAGAACATTGTCTTACACTCATTCATATCTACAAATTTGATCTTAAGTTGTTCATGCCTTAAGTGGTATTTGTAATTAGTTGAAATCCAAAAACCTTAAATTTTGGTTACCCGTTCATCTCCTTCACCCCCATTTCATTTTTCATTTTTGGTGGTAATTATGCCCTATTCCCACCATCAATCATCAAGCCTGACCTAATTTGTTGAGCTGATGCATCAAAATGGTATCAAAGCTCAAGGTTGGTAAAATTGGGTCTTTGATATTAATTTCTTCACATTATCTTTGTCTAAGCCAAACACTCACAAAAGATCTTCTAGCCTACTCCAAAAATAAATCCATCTCGCTCTTTGTTCACCATTTACTTTCATTTCTTCAACTTCAAAATTATATGGATACTCCTATATTTTAAAGAGCTTTGAGCCTTGAAGAGTCACAAAGTTTAAAGGATTAAAATATGAAAAGGGACCAAGCCATAAAGACCTTGTAAGAAAATATGAAGAAGGTCCTTAGAATCTTGGAAAACCTTGACCCAAATTCTAACCCGTCCTTTAACTCCCATTCTATCCATTTGAACACACAAGAACCAACTATGCCAAGAAGAAGGGTGCACACTCATCGAAGGGAAGTTATTGATCCTAACTCAAATAATTAATCTAGTGATTTTGAATATTCCTTGAATGAGTCCTCTCAAGCACCAAGAAGTAGAAGGCATCAAAATAGAGACTATTTTCATGACATCAAGGCCGAGTCTCAGAGTTTGAAGGTTCTCATCCATAATTATTTTTTAATGGGAGTTGAGATGATTTACAATTTTTGATACCAAGTCATTTGATGATGTCAAAGCTTTCAAATTGGTGGTCCTTAAGCTCAAGGGGCATGCATCATTTTAGTGGGAGAGTCTTAAACATCAAAGGGGGCAAAAGGGGGATTCAAAAGTAGGAAGTTGGTCTAAGTTCAAGAAGCTAATGAGGGAGATATTTCTTCCTCCATATTACATTCAAGATCTATATAAAAACGTATCCTCTTTTAGGCAAGGATCATTGAGTGTCAAAGACTATATTGAGGAGTTTGAGAGGTTGAAGATGAGATTGGAGCTTGAAGAGTTGGAAGAGCATACCATGTCAAGATTCATTAATAGTCTTCAACATGATATTGCTAGAAAAGTTGAGTTACATAGGCACTACACCTTGGATGAGCTTTTCCATTAGGCCATAAAAGTGGAAAAACTCAAAAGGGAGGAGAGGCCTAAGAGATTAGGCTCCAACAAACCCTCCACAAGCTCGGCCAAGGAGGCCCCACCACCATTCAAACCACCCCCACACAAAATACATTTGATGTTAAGGATAAATAGGGTAGTTTCAATCCTAGCAATGGAAGAGGAGTCAAATATTTTAAGTGTCAAGGCATTGGGCACTATCAAAATTAGTGTCCAAACAAAAGGGTTATGACCCTCTTGGAGGTAGTAATGCACTCAAAGGGAGTGTATTTTTCAAAAAATATGCACTATCCTTAACAAAGTGTATTCTATTATTGTATATTGAGGTAGTTGTGATAATGTTGCATCTTGAACACTCATTGATAAGACCAAGCTACCAACCATAACACATGCAAAACCATACAAGTTACAATAGTTAAACAATAGTCATTCGGTTGAGGTTATAAAATAGGTTATGGTACCATTTTCCATTAGGAAAACTTACCAAGACCAAGTCCTTTGTGATTTCATTCCCATCCATGCACTCCATATCCTATTGGGAATACCTTGGAAATTTGATAGGAATGTCAATCATGATGGGAAGATGAACACATATTACCTCAAATTTTCCAACAAAAACATTATCTTACACCTATGAATTCTCGGTCATTAAGCAACAAGGAGACCACACTTTGCAAGAAGACTTTTTTTATTGATGGGAAGGGTTTAGATAAAGCCATTATAAGGGAAACCTTTGTATTTCTTGTTATTACTTGAAAGTACTATAGGGAGTGGGCCTTGTGATCCCAAAGTTAGGGTATTATTAGACGCGTTTGACAATGTATTCCCTAATGATATACCCTATGTATTACCCTCTCTTAGAGGCATAGAGCACCCTCTAGACTTTGTTCCCAATGCAACTCTTCTGAAAAAACCAACTTATAGGTGTAACCCAAAGGATTCCATAGAACTACAAAGGCACGTGGATTATTTGTTAACTAAGGGATTGATTAGATAACACCTTAGTCCTTGTGTTGTACCCTCCCTTCTAGTACATAAGAAGGGTGGATTTATGAGAATGTGTGTTGATAGTAGAGTTATCAAAAATATTTCCATTAAGTATAGGTATCCCATACCTAAACTTAATGATATGCTAGATTGTTTACATGGAGATAGTTTGTTCTCCAAAATAGACTTGAGGAGTGGATACTACCAAATTAGAATGAAGGAAGGGGACAAATGGAATACCACATTCATAACCAAAGGAGGCTTATATAAATGGTTGATAACTCTATTTGGGTTATCCATTTCCCTAAGTATATTCATGAGGCCCAAGAATGAAGTTCTTAGACCTTTCATTTCAAATATTGTAGTAGTGTACTTTTATTACATACTTGTATACTCCTATAGTAGTGAAGATAATTTAAAGCATCTTAAAACTTGTATTATTAGCACTTAAGAAACATAAGTTGTATGGCAAGCTAGAAAAATGTGACCTCTTTGAGCCAAATGTTACATTTTTAGGGCTTGTTTTATTCAAAGGTGCAATTGCCATGGATGAGTCAAAGGTGGAGGCTATAAGAACATGGCCTACACCCACATTCATTTTATCCATTTGATCCTTTCATGGACTTGCCTTATTTATAGGTGGTTCGTAAAGGAATATAGCACACTAATAGCCCCATAACCAAGTGTTTAAAGAATGGTGACTTTAAATGGAACAAGGGAGCACAAGAAGCTTTCGATGAAAACCAAGCTTAGTGAGGCCTCGGTGTTGGCATTTCCAATCTTTGATAAGGTGTTCGAAGTGAAGTGTGGTACAAGTGGAGTAGGCATAGGAGCAATTCTATGACAATTAGGAAAACCTATTACCTTCTTTAGTGAGAAACTTAATGGTTCAAGATCCAACTATAGCACTTATAACAAAAAAAAATGCTATTATTAGGGATTTAAATCACTGGTCACATTCTCTTAGACCATCTCAATTTTTATTGCACACGTATCATGAGTTCCTAAAATATATAAATCGGCAACATAATCTTAATATTAGGTATGGTAGATGGATAGAATTGTTACAATCATTTTCGTTTGTAGCTAAGCATAATAGTGGAAAATTCAATGTTGTAGCATATGCCCTATCTAGAAGGTATTGCATGATTTCATTATTAGAGAAAAGAGTCCTAGGTTTTGGTTGTTTTGGAGAACTCTACAAAGAAGGAAAAGACTTTGCAAGCTACTTTGAAGATCAATACAAGGTTTGAGGCTCTTTTATGATTCAATATGGATTTCTCTTCAAGAACAATAAGTTGTGCATCCCCAAGAGTTTAATTCAAGAGGTGTTAATCAGATAAGTGAATGGCAAAGGATTAACTGGTCATTTTGGCATGAACAAGACTTGTAATATACTCCTAGAGCATTTTATTTGCCTAAGATGATAGGTGATGTACAAGGAGTAGTGACAATATGTGCTACTTTTCAAAAGTCAAAGAGTCACTTTTACTAAGGACTTTACACTCCATTACCCATCCCACATCAACCTTGGGACCATCAAAGTATGAATTTCATAGTGACATTCCCTAAAACCCAAAGGTAAAATGATGTTATATGGCGCTAGATCGCTTTTCTAAGATGACATATTTTATCTCATGTAATAAGATGGATGATGCCTCTTACAGAGATAAGCTATACTTCAAGGAGATAGTTAGGTTACATGGTATCCCTAAAAAAATTGTCTCTAATTAGGATACCAAGTTCCTTAGATACTTCTGGAAGAATCTGTGCAAATTGGTTGGAACTAAACTTCTATTTAGTACCACTTATCATCCACAAACATATGGACAAACAGAATTTACCAATAGAACCATCACGATTCTCCTAAGAAGTTTGGTCTATAAATCCTTGAGGGATTGAGGCATCTAACTTAACCATACTATATTTGCATAAAACCACATATGCAACTAAAAATTCTCCATCTAAAGTAGTGTATGGAGTGAATCACACTATTCCCATTGATCTTTTACCCCTCCCAATTGATGCTTAAACCAACTTTTAGGTTAAAGTTAGAGAAAGTGCCTTAGAAAGGTTACATGAACAAGTGAAAGAAATAATTGAGAAGGTTAATGAAGCAAATCGAAAGAAATCCAACAAGCACCGAAAAGAACATACATTTAAACTAGGAGACTTAATTTGGCTTCACTTGAGGAAAGAGAGATTTCCTACAAGAAGAAATAACAAGCTCATGTCCAAAAGTGATGATCCTATTAAGATTCTTGAGAGGATTGGTAACATTGCTTACAAACTCAAATTGCCTCTAAAGATGGGCGGTATATCAAACACGTTTAACGTGGGTGATCTACTTCCACGCATACATGATGAGTTATACATGGGTAAAGAAAGGGATTCTCAAGAGGGAGAGAATGATGCAGGAGAATCTTCCTCAAACACTTCTAATGAAGTTATTAAATTTTCTTAGTTTGAAGAATTCAAAAAACTTCTCACTTGGATATAATTAATGAGTTAAATACGTTCAAGTCATGCAAGCCACAAATAAGCCATGCAAACTGTCAACTTTGGCTTCAACGTGGCTCAAAATTATGGTTTTCATGAGCCATAATAGGGAAACGAACACAAGGTATCATTTTAGGCTTATTATTTGTTTTTATTTCAAGAAATAAAGGTCAAAAAAAATAAAGAAGGCAAAAACTTTCAAAAACTTATTTGGTGTTATTTTTGGCCTAGAGATTTTGAAAATCAAGATAAAAGGAGCTAACTCTTTCAAGTCCTTATTAGTTGAGAAGAGTGCTCTTATCAAGACATTTTTGGAGTTAGCAAATTAACCTAGGGAACTGGTTTCATTGGAAATAAGTTTGCACTTTTTGTTAACTATTAAGGGGTAAATGGGTTTGTCTTTTACCCATTTTAGCTAATAGAAGGTTGTGGGTTGTACTAAGACATGTGAACGACATTTTATTTATTTTGTGTGTATCAGGTCAACTTGGAATGGAGGAATTTGATTCCCGTCCCCTAACTCGTGGAACATTTATGTAAGGGATTTTGCTCATTTTGTTATTTTCTAAGTGTTTGACACACTCATTATCAGAGTTATGGCTGAATATAATGAGGAAACAACTTACCTTGCTGCATTTTAGATAATTCAAACTCTTCTTATCATTCAATATTCAAGTGAAGAATATTTTCTTACACTCCTTCAAATATTGTAAATTTTACCTTAAGTTGTTTATACCTTGAGTGGTATTTGTAAGTAGCTAACATCTAAGAGCCTTGAATTTTGGTCACCCCTTCATTGCCTTCACCCCATTTTGGTTTTCCTTTTTGATGGTAATTATACCCTATTCCCACCATCAATCATCAAGTTTAAACCAATTTATTTAGCTTATGCATTAGAATGTTGGCAAAGGAATGATTGGGATAGTTGGAAAAAGGCCATACAAGCAGGGTTGGACTTGCTAAACAAGTAAGGAATGTTTGGATATGTTAATCCAACACCTATATATGTCAAACTAGTCAGCTATAAGTGGGTGTTCATGCATAAACACAATGAGTATAATGAGTTTGTAAGATATAAATCCAAATCAATGACCTTAGGACTCACACAAAAGTTAGGAATTAGCTTTACAAAAACCTATTCTTTTATGGTGGATACAATTACCCTAAAGTTTCTAGTTAATTTGGTAGTTTAAAAAAAATTTACAAATACACCTCATGGATGTGGTTATTGAATAATTATATGGGTCATTGGACACCAATATCTATATGAAAATACCAGAGGGATTAAACTTGTTTGAGGGATGTAAATTAAAACCTCGTCATATGTACTAAGTCAAGTTATAAAATCTTTTTATGGACTTAAATAGTCTAGGTAAATATGGTACAATTACCTAAACGAGTACTTGGTAAGAGAAATATATGTAAATGATCTCATTAGCCCATGCTTGTTCATTAAAAGCACAAAGTCAGGTTTTTGTGATCATAGTCATTTATGTCTATAATTTAAATATCACTGGAACTATTGATGAGATCCGACAAACAACTAATTACCTAAGAAGAGAATTTGAAATGAAAGACATGGGAAATACCAAGTATTGTCTCAAACTCCAATTCAAGCATATCAAAGATGGGATAATTGTCTGTTAGATGAATTATATAGAAAAGGTCTTAAAGCACTTTAATATAGATAAAGTGCATCCATTAAGTACACCGATGGTAGTTTGGTCACTTAATGTAGATAAAGATCCATTTCATCCTTGATAAAATAATGAGCAAATACTTGGTCCTGAAGTACTATATCTATGTGTCATTGGAGCCTTAATGTATCTTGTCAATAATACCTTATCGGATATATTATTTATAGTAAACCTGCTAGCAAGATATAGTTTAGCACATACATAGAGACATTATAATGGTATAAAACATGTCCTCTAATATTTGTGTGGACCAAGTGATACACATTTATTCTTTAAAAAGATGAAGAAATTGGTGTCAATTTGGTTGGATATTCAAATGCGGGGTATTTATCTCACCCACATAAAGCCATTTCCCAATCAATGTATGTGTTCCTCTACAGTGAGACTGTCATTTCTTGGTGTTCAACAAAACATATAACAACAGTGGCCTCGTCAAACAATGTAGATTTGATCACACTGTATGAGATAAGACGTAAATTTGTGTGGCTTAGATCATTAATACACCATATACATCAAGCATGTAGGCTGAAGACGAATAGAGAATGTCTAACAATGATATATGAAGATAATGCAACTTGCATCATACAAAGCAAGGAGGGATACATCAAAAGTGATAGCACTAAGCATATATCACCGAATTTCTTCTCAATACATGAGTTACAAAAGAAAGGGGTGCTTGATGTTAAACAGATTCGATCAAGTCAAAGCTTAACAATTTTATTTAATAAGTCATTACCCACATGAACGTTTAGTTAACTTACATGCGGTATCGGAATGCATCATATGAAAGACGTCTACTAAGTTGATAGGGAGTATAGTGTATTCATTTTCCTTAGCCATAATTTTTGTTCCATGGGAATTTTTTTTTACAATATTTTTTAATAAGATAGTAACCATAGGTGTATATTCAAGGATGAGTGTTGAATAAATGTGATTGTACACCTTCCCTAAGGCTTTGTTTGATTTATTGAAAATACTGTAGAAATGAAAGAAAATGAGATGGAATCTGATATTTAGGTGTTTGGTTGCCGAAAAAGTTAAGAAGAAAAAAAATAAGAAGGAAAAAGGGTGTAAAAGTTGTATTAGATATTTTTCCCAACAAAAAGCTAAGGAAAATGAAAGAAATCTCGGAAAAAATATTGTTTCTTGTCCGAATTTGCCTCCTCAACCTTCACATTTGACTACATTGTGACTTCCGTCTGCGTATAATGCGATTGAAGTCGATTTTTTTAATTTATTTTATTATTTTTCTACTTCAACTACGAGATTGATTGATATCAAAATACTTACGAATAACAATAAACAAATGTATATGAGTAGCACAACTTATTAACTAGTATTCATGTTTTTGTTGCTCCTACTAAAATATTTTCCACAAAATTTTTACAACAACCAAACAAGTGAAAGAAAAATATATTTTTTCCTTCTCATTTTCCTTTCATTATTATTTATCTCAAATCAAACAGAGGCTAAGACTATTCATTATCCATGTAGTGTACCATAAATCTATTATAATTATTCTTATTTACCTTCTTTTATAATAGTATAATAATATTCATTATAACTCATCACATTTTACTTCATTTTTTCTACATTATAAATAGATGAATTGTAAAATAAGAAGTCCATAAAAAAAACTACATTATCCTTTTTATCCTAAACTTTCTAACTTTTCTTACTAAGGTGTTAAATGATTTTCTCTTATTGTATTTCAAATTAACCTTTTTATGCTCTGTTTGATTCTAATAAAATTTTAAGGAAAGAAAATTAAAATAAAAATACTTTATTTTAAACTTTCCTCAAAGAAAATAAAATAACTAATACTTAACAATTTTATTCATCATTCTTTTTCTATCTCACTAATTTATGTAAATCAAACATAAAAAATTATTTTCCTCATCATTTTCTTTCTTTTCTTTAAAACTTTTCAAAAACCAAATGAAATATAGAAATCGTGAGAAAAAAAATACTGACTTATTTATTTTCTATTTGATTCGTAAAAAAATTAAAATAAAAAATAATAATTTATGGTTGGATTGTTTTTCTAGTGTTAAATAATTAAAGATAATAAATAAAATAATATATTTTAGTCACTAGTTTTAAAAGAAAATGATGAAAACGATAATTTTTAAAATAAAATGTACTTGGGATATTAATTATTAAATAATTATTATTTATTTTTATAAAAAATATATTTTTTAAAATTAATTTTAATTTTTTTGATAAATTTTATTAGAATCAAACAAAACCTTAAAATAACAGGGGCGGAAGCGGAAATCAAGGATTTGCGATCCAATTGTCACGGACAGACGGACTGCCTTCACAACGTTGCCTCCCGTACTTACTCTGTAATCAAGGCGATCAGCCCATCCTCCAATTTCCTCAAGAGAGGATCGGAAAAAAGATCAACATCTCCCCTGGACGTCCGGTCACAGAAGGAAAGGAATATGCTTTCACTTAAACTGGTAAGATCTCTGGTATTGGGAAACACCGCTAGCAATCCCATCCCGCAAGAGCAACCGTCACATTTACAGGACCATAATAATAACATTGATGATAGTGATGCTGATGGCGACGATGATGATGCCCACGCCCTTACGACCCTTACCCAGGATCCAACTGATGATGTAGATGGTGCCCATCTCCCTCCGACAACGGCGAGAAGAAGAAGAACCAGAGGAAGAAGAAGAAGAAAAAGAGAAGGAGCGAGAATTCCCAGATCACGAACGCCATTACTTCTGTTTGTCCCAACAAGAGAGCTTATCACCGATACTTACAGATTAGCCACTATAGCTAGAGACATTGGTATGGATTTATACCCAAATGCATCTCTTTCTCATCTCATATTTTCATGGTCGTCGTCGTCGTCGTCGTCGTCGTCATCTTCATTCCCATCTCCACACCAGTTTTCTTCTTCCCCTTCATCGTCGTCCTCTCACCGGCAATCGTTTTCTTCTTCATCGAGACCATCATTCTCTTCATCCTCAACAGCAACGATGGCATCATCCTCATGGGCATTACCAAATGACGCTGTTCCTCTTCCTTTCCCTTCTCTCTCAACTGCTTCAATCTCTCTCCTCCGTTATTTCGTCTCTATTTCCAAAGGCTTTTTCAAATTAGTGTTCCTGGATTGCAAAATTCATGCCGATTTCGATCCTAATGGGAAATTTAGTACTTGGGATTGTTCTTCTTTATCACTAGTTTCGCGAATTTCTAGTCAACGGATCGAAACGATGGATTGTTTTTCTAGGGTTTTAGCTGGGCATGGTTGGACCCTTTTCAAGACTCGAGATAAACCAAATTCGGATCCGAGTGATTCACAGATTTATGGTGCACAGTCGGTGTATTTGTTTAGGAAAGTTGATTCGGGTCGGATTCGGACGAGGGAGTCTAGTGGCCGGAGCAGGATTAAAGAGTTGAGGCTGCCTCCATTGGATTTCAATAATGTGCCCTTGAGGATTTTGCAGTACATAATTCTTATGACTGACGATATCTTTAATTTAGCATAGCAGGTATGTTTGTTATTGTCATTATCATATTTATTTTATTTTTTTTAGCGGAATTGTCGTTATTATTATTATTACTACTGTTTTTATGAATAAATAATTTCAAAGCTATTAGTTCATTTTCCATACAAGATAGAAAATAGTAGAACGCATCCAACAAAACCTTATACTTTGAGGGTCTGGGGTGGCTGGAATGGTGGTTGTGTTTTTTGATCAGCGGAGCATCACAACATTTTCGCAACGAGGGTGGTGGGAAGCAGGGCCTTCCAAGCGAGCTCTTTATTCTCCATGCAAGATAAAAATAGTATAACGCAATAAACAAAACCTTATAAGTTGAGGGTCTGGGGTGGCTGGAATGGTGGTTGTGTTTTGGTCAGTGGAGCATCATAACATTTTCGCAACCAGAGTGGTGGGAAGCAGGGCCTTTCTGCCTCCTCCACCCCCCCCCCTTTTTAGAGATGGTGATTGCTGCTGCCTCTAGGTCCAAGCGTTCTGCACAAGTGCCTGTGATTATTACATTATATATCACCACACACTTGATCCATTTTCCAGCATTTTCCAGCACCCCATGTAGAAGAACTGTTGCTATGATGAGTCTGTTGGAGGTTGTTATGCTTAGTATGCTAGACGTCATAATGTTCCTGATGAATTGTGATCATTGGAGCAGTCAGTTGTAATCACCGTTATAACTGTTAATTATCCCTCAGACCTCAGTACGCTTTGGAGTTGAGCTGGCCTATTTCTAATGTGATGATAACTGTTGATCTTTCGTTATAAAATTGTGCTGCATTTGCGTAAATGTACATAACAAAATGGCTTTCAATTGAATGAAGATACGTTAGCGAAAGGGTTTGGGCAAGAATGAGACGAAGGAATCAAAATATCTAACGGCAAAAAGCAACTAAAGTAGTTAATAAACTATACTAATTTCAGGACGATTAGAAGCATTACCTCCTTCCCACCCCTTCTTCACAGCTTTTACTATTAATGGGCCACCAACAATTTTCAACACTGCCCTTTGGATGATAGATGAATCCTCAGTATCACTTGCCTTTCACAAGTCGTGACTATTAACCAGTTCACACACATCCTCAAAAGAACGCCAACATACGCTATCCTTTTGCACACTCCATTCTTGAGCATCACAGATCATCATTATTTGGTAATGTATTGGAGACATCAACAAAGCTTTGTTTGAGGTCGGTCATTCAAAACATACGTGTCTTGGTAATGGTCCTTGGGGATACATGACTTGTTGAGGTGCTTTCTAAACATTCAACTATAAGGATGCGCACCTGTTGAGTTTTAATATAACCTTAAGTTGCATGGGGGATCTTTCGCAACGGATGAGGAAGGCAGCAGCCTTCCATTTGAAAGGAACCAGGGGGAAGGAGAGTCCAACACAGGAGGTAGCATTATGTTTCTAATACAGCAGGTGCTTGTTTTGGGACAGCTTAACTAAAACGTGTTTTTATCATATTTAGCCAATAAACTTTGGTTTTTCCTTCATCGGTTAAAATTGTAATTTCATGCTCTTTACCAAATTGGTATCCAGTCACCTGTTTGTTTCCACTTTTGTTTGCGGTATATTCTGTTTCTTTTTGACCGGTCAATGCTTATTCATCAAATCTTCCTCAGCTTCATGCTCCATGCTCTGGGAAGTGTGAACCGTGATTGTGCTAGAATTTATGGACTTTTCGTTCCTCGGTGTTTGATTTCTTTCTTCCCTGGTTCACAGGTAGGTCAGGAAGATGCAGAACAAAGTTCATTGATTGTGGTGGAGGGGAATTAGATATCTTCGTGTAAGAGAAGGCAAGACAAAGGTTGTGTCGGATGGTATAATGCTCATATTCGTGGATTCTTCCTGTTTTGATATATGAGTGGGCCTGCTCTCTTGAAGCAACAAACAGGCTGCAATTTTACGCTGACATTTAAAAATGTGGTGGTTGTCGTCCGCCTGGTCTTGGAACAGTGGGATTGATATGTGTTATGAAGTTCTTGATTGTGAGGAGTAGAATGGCAAACCATCGGGTTTCTGCCTTTCTCCAGTTGTACTTCTATTGTCTGTCTGCCTTACCTCAGTGCTGGTTTAGAATGCACTTCTTTTCCCGCCATGCAATATAATCGGTTATAGTCATGTAATATGAAGGTACCTGTTATTTTTTATCGTTGTAATGAATTGATGCGGTTCATGCTTATTTGAGGTATCCTCATAATTGGGAATTTACCAAACTTCTGACTTTCGCAATATTAATATTTACAATGTGATGAAGCTTTAACTTCATACCAAAGTTGTTAGAGTCAGAATGCTACTTAGAACCTATACAAGTTATCAAAATTGGATTGTAGGATCTGATCCTAGAATACCAATTTGATCCTATAAAGTAACCAAGCTTCAACTTCATACCAAGGTTATTAGAATTGAAATTATACTTAGGATTAATATACCTCATCAAAATTAAATCATAGAATCAAATTGCAAGATCATAACATCCAATGAGTACTATAAAATTATGATCTTGATGTAGTATGTTATAAAATCTTATAGTTGAAGTTAAAAATAAATAAATAAATAAATATATACATATATAATAAAAAATAAAATAAAATAAAAAACAAAAAAAAAACATTCTTAAGCTTTTATAGTAACTAATTAAGTTATAAAAACTAAAAAATAATATAAATTATCGAATCATATACATACAAAAAAGTTGGTATATAGAATATGCATACAAAAACTAACACTCCTACAAAAGAAAAAAAAAAGGTTGATTGTGAACTAAATAGAAATTAATAAAACAAATAATATCATAAATTTTAATACATTTGTTTTACTATGCATGCATAATTTTGACAATTTTATAAGCATTTTTCCCAACAATTGGCTGAGTTATTATATTAATATCTTGTTTATACTTTCTTTGCATTAATTGGTGTTCAATATATTCAGAATTAAACAAAAAATAGATTTTAAAGCATATAGATTAAAAATTGTAATCAATATATTATATAATTATATTCTACATAAGATAGTGAAGACTTTTTTATCATAAAATTGTGTTTTAGACCAAGAGTTTAACAACTATATGATACCCACCATCATCACAAAGGAAGATACATCATCCTAACATAGTAATTGCCATGAAAACAAAACAAAAATCTAGTAGCAAAAAAAAAATCTCAAAATTGGAAATTTACACAACCATCTACAGCTCTTTTACGTATGTGCAATATCCATTATCTACCATAGTTTCATGAAATTGCCGGACAATTTGTGCAGGGAAACAGCAGAGGGACTGTATGGCTGGATAGAAATGAAACACTCCAGTATATGCCGGTGCTTACCTTGTGATTAGTAAAATCTTAATTATAAAAAAACTCTAATATGTACACTAACATGCGCAATTACTTACAAAACACGGAAGATGCTCCAATACATAACATTTGTATATCATCTCATATCAGTATGATAGGTACTTGTTCCACAATACTAGAAGGCATCAATAATATTCACTTTTTATAATGACTAAGGCATCATCAAAAGGCGAGCGGGTTCCAGAATAAATTGGGTTCACACTTTTAGTAAGCATAAGAAGTCTTCATTATTTTCAAGAATTCTTCCACACTAATCTCCCCGTCACCTGCGCAAAATGAAAGCCGATCAGATGACTGCATTGATGACACAATAATCTTTTCCACACGAAACAATGAATGGGTTTATGAGAGGTACACAAATCCATAATGCAGGGTTTGAACTTTCACCAACTAAGCTACGTGGTTCATCCCAGTTTACTCATCTCCTTCAGAGATTAGCATAATGCGGACAATTTGACAAAAAAAAATAGAAATAAAGAAAACAATGAAAGGTTATGTTAAGATTTGTGATGGGCTGTTTGTGATTTGTGCAGGTGAAAGGTAGTAGAAAACAATAGCAATGAAACTTGGACTTGAAGAACAAGAACAGCACACAAGGTATTCGATGAATTGTCTATATTAATATTCATAGAATGCATGTCTTTAAATACATGAAAGACACTTAACAGACTTCCCTAGTTATCAGCCACTAACTGTAGTGGACAATGTGCTGCCACTAACTCAGCAATGTGCTGCCACTAACTTAGCAACAGACCTCAGAAAAACAAGGAAATGAACTTTGACGAAATCAAACATAAAACTGAAAATCAAACAACATTACAATAGAAATAAACTGCTAGAAATAAACTGATAAGCTGGAGTGAAAATGTCATTAGTCTAACACTCCTCCTTGACATTTTGACGACAAATTCCAATCTTTTGTCTCAAGGTTTCAAATCTTTCTTTGGGTAATGGCTTGGTAAAGATATCTGCGAGTTGTTCTTCAGAAGAACAATAAACAAGCATCACTTCATTAGATTGTTGAACTTCTCTAATAAAATGAAACTTGATTTTGATGTGTTTTGTGCGTCCATGGAAGACTGGATTCTTTGAAATTGACACTGCAGAACTGTTATCACACTTAATCTTTGTAGCTTCAACCTGCTCATGTCCCAAGTCCTTTAACATTTTCCTCAACCAAATTGCTTGGTTGACAGCAGAGGCAGCAACAATGTACTCTGCTTCAGCAGTGGACTGAGCTGTTGTCTCTTGCTTCTTTGAACTCCAGGTAAAAAAACCTGAATTAAGTGAGAATAAATACCCTGAAGTGCTTCTTGAATCATCAACACAGCCTCCCCAATCACTGTCAGTAAAGCCTCTTAGTTCCACAATCCCTTCTGATGATCTTGGACAGAAAATACCAAGATCAATGGTACCTTTGATATACCTAAGAACCCGTTTTGCAGCAATAAAATGAGTCTCCCTTGGAGAATGCATGAACCTTGAAAGAACACTCACAGCAAACAATATGTCAGGTCTGCTTGCTGTGAGGTATTGAAGGCTGCCAATTAAGCCTCTATACAAGCTTTCATCCACTTTTTCAGATTCATCATCCTTGCTTAGCTTGATATTTGTTGTCATAGGAGTCCCCACTGGTTTACAATCCTGCATTTTGAACCTCTTTAGGATGTCTGAAGCATAATTCTGTTGGCATGTAAAAATGCCATGGCTGGATTGCATCACTTCCATTCCAAGGAAGTACTTCATTATTCCGAGATCAGACATCTCAAACATCTTCTTCATTTCTTCTTTGAACTCTTGGATCATTCCATGGTCACTTCCTGTGATGAGCATATCATCTACGTAAATAGATACAATTAAAAAATGGTTACCACAGGATTTCACATACAAAGTAGCTTCATTTTGGCTTCTGCTGAACCCAAGTTGAAGCAGATGTGTGTCCATTCTGTCATACCAAGCTCGGGGAGCTTGTTTCAACCCATACAAGGCCTTCTTAAGTAGATAAACATGATCTTCTTTATCTTTTACAACATATCCATCGGGTTGCTCCACAAAGATTTCTTCAGCAAGATATCCATTCAAGAAGGCAGATTTGACATCAAGTTGATGAATCTGCCAAGAGTTATGTGCTGCAATTGCAATGAGAAGTCTAATAGTATCATACCTTGCTACGGGAGCAAAGGTCTCTAGATAGTCCACACCATATTGCTGAGCATAACCCTTTACCACCAATCTGGCCTTGTGTTTGCATATTGACCCATCTGGATTGATTTTAGTTTTAAAAACCCATCTTACACCTATCACCTTGCGATGCTTAGGCCTTTCAATCAGCTGCCATGTTGCATTTTTGTTGATCATTTCCATTTCTGCCTCCATTGCTCTCTTCCATGCTGGAAATTCTTGGGCTTCAGTGTAGCTAGTAGGTTCCAAAACTGCCATGTTGCATCTTTGGTAAATGTCTTCCAAAGATCTTGTGCCTCTAACTGGAAGATCATCCACTGATTCATCAACTTCCAACTGAGGCTGCATGGTGAATGGATGATCAGAAATCATATTTTTCTGATGTTCCCAATCCCATGTGGTTTCTTCATCAATCTTCACATCTCTGCTGAGAATCACCTTCTCAGTTTGTAAGCAAAGGATTCTGTATCCTTTGGTAGTTATTCCATAGCCCACAAGAAGTCCCTTTTGAGATTTGTTGTCAAGTTTGCTCCTCTTTGTCTCAGCTATATGATAATAGCACATGCTGCCAAATATTCGCAGATGATCTACAGCAGGCTTGACACCATTCCAGCCTTCATATGGTGTCTTGTCCTCCAGAGCTTTGGTTGGAAGTCGGTTCAGCAAGTAAACAGAGGTATTGACAGCCTCTGCCCATAATTTGTTTGGCATTTTCTTTTCAAGTAGAAGACATCTAGCCATCTCCATCACTGTCATGTTCTTCCTCTCACACACACCATTTTGTTGTGGTGTGTATGGTGTAGTGTACTGGTGCACAATGCCACTGCTGTTACAATACTCAAGAAACTGATTTGAGGTATATTCAGTACCATTATCAGATCTTAAGCATTTGATTAACATATCACTTTGATTTTCAACTAAAGCTTTGAATGTTTTAAAGATTGTAAACACTTCACTCTTAAATTTGATGAAATATACCCAACACATTCTAGTATAATCATCAATAAAGAGAATGAAATACTTGTTACCACATAAGGAGGCTGTCTTCATAGGTTCACACACGTCAGTGTGGATGAGCTGAAGCTTTTGGCTGGCTCTCCATGCTTGCCCTTTAGGAAATGGTGGTCTTGATTGCTTGCCAAGTTGGCATGTTTCACACAATTGAATCTCACCATTCAATGTGGGCAATGCTTCAACCATCCCCTTTTGCTTCAGATTTGATAAGCCTTTTTGGTTGAAATGTCCAAATCTCTTATGCCAAAGATTTGACACATCCTGAGTAGCACTCACATAGGCATGATTGGATACCTTTTCCCAGTCAACAACAAAACTTCTATTTTTCATCTTCACATAGAACATTTGTTCTCCAGAAGGATCAAAAATAATGCATTTGTGATCCTTAAACTGAAGAGAATAGTTCTTCTCCATCATTTGCCCAACACTTAGCAAATTTTGACTGATTTCAGGTATGAACAACACATCAGGAATGATTTTGATACCTGAATTTGTCTGAACATTGACTGACCCTCTGCCTTTGACCTCCAAAAATTCTCCATTGCCAACCTTTACTCTGGATTTGTAAGTTTCATCAAGGTCTTTGAACATCGCAGCATCATTGCACAAATGATGTGTGCATCCGGAATCGATGAGCCACACATCAGCTGAATCGTTTGTTGAGAAACAAGTGACAGCAAAGAATTGCTCCTCTTGTGTATCAACTTCATCTGCAAGGTGAGCTTGTTAAGGCTTTGGATCTGAATTTTTGAATTTGCAGACCTTTGTGATGTGCCCTGATTGCTTGCAATTTCCACACATTGCATCTGGCCTCCACCAGCAATATTTTTCTGAATGTGTGTTCTTTTTGCAGTGAGTGCAAGGAGGGAACTTCTTCTGTCTTGAGCCTTCATTGGTGCTGCCCCTTCATTTCTGCCTTTGGTTTTCTGATTGAAATTTTTTTCCCTTTTCCAGCCTGTTTTTGCACATAAAATGCTCCTTCAGTCAGTCTGTCCTGCCTTATTGTTCTTCGCTGCTCCTGTGCTTGAAGAGCACTCATTAGTTCACCTAATGAGATTTTGCTGAGATCCTTTGATTCTTCCAAAGAGGAGATTTTGGATTCAAACCTCTCAGGAAGAGTCACAAGAACCTTCTCCACAATCCTGTTGTCAGGAAAGTCTTCTCCAAGTAATCTGATGTTGTTGATAATCAATGAAATTCGATCAGAGTATTTAGAGATTGTTTCATCTTCTTGCATGTTAAGTGCCTCAAAATCTCTCTTCAAATTCAGCACTTGCATTTGCCTTGTTCTGTCACTGCCTTGATATTCTTCTTTTAGTTTGTTCCAAGCCTCTTTGGCTGAATTGCAAGCCATAATTCTGTAAAAAATACTTTCTGCCACAGAATTCTGGATGATTGATTTTGCCTTGGATTTTTTTGCCTTTTCCTCACTACTGAACTTGATTTGAGCCATAGTAGGATTTTTTGGTAAGGGAGCTACTGGTTTGTCTTCAGAAACAAATTCCCAAAGATCATAAGCTTCAAGAAAATCTTGCATCTTCACTGACCAAATGTGGTAGTTTTCGCCAGTGAAGATAATGGGGGAGTTTAAAAGTAGGTTGTTGGATGTCATTTTGGGATAAAAAATGTGTTTTTGGTCCTGTAAGATCTAACCAGGCTCTGATACCACTGTTAAGATTTGTGATGGGCTGTTTGTGATTTGTGCAGGTGAAAGGTAGTAGAAAACAATAGCAGTGAAACTTGGACTTGAAGAACAAGAACAGCACACAAGGTATTCGATGAATTGTCTATATTAATATTCATAGAATGCATGTCTTTAAATACATGAAAGACACTTAACAGACTTCCCTAGTTATCAGCCACTAACTGTAGTGGACAATGTGCTGCCACTAACTCAGCAATGTGCTGCCACTAACTTAGCAACAGACCTCAGAAAAACAAGGAAATGAACTTTGACGAAATCAAACATAAAACTGAAAATCAAACAACATTACAATAGAAATAAACTGCTAGAAATAAACTGATAAGCTGGAGTGAAAATGTCATTAGTCTAACAGGTTAACATTCAGTTCTGAAACATGGTTCAGCAGGTTGATGACATTAAATCTGAAGAGCTCAACCAAACCGTTCAATTCTTCATGTGCTATGATCGATACAATAACACTATAACTGGTCGGCAAAACATATGAATCAGGAAATCACCAAAAAACAGAGCATGAGAAACAAACTCAATAAAGCGCAGGTTTGGGTCAGCAAGTGTAAACTTCTAGGAGCTCGAGTAATCGATTAGAAATGCTTTACAAGCATCAGCCCAAATAAACAACTAATCAGTTGACTTACGGTCTCTATCTACTTCTTCAATCATCACTTGGATCTCCCTATCGATGAAATTCTCACCTAAATCCTTTGCAATAAGATGGACATCTTGAGCAGAATTTTTCCCTGCATTTGTATATCCAAGTCAGACTTCCTCATAAGACTGCTTCTTCCACATAATGATGAAAATCATGGTTGAAGTTAATGCAGACCAACATTGTTATCATGGTCAATGATTCGGAATGCCCTCAAAAGCTCTTTCTGAGTATCCCTTTCTCCAAGTTTGGTAGTCATCATTTGACAGAATTCTTTGAAGTCAATGGCACCCCTACCATCCTTGTCCACGTCTGCAATCATTTGATTGATTTGTGGGATAGGCACTCCAAACATAATATTAGATACCAGCCGAAATCACCTTATCCGACCCTTGGACCACAACAGCAAAGTTCAAGAACTGAAGGAGTTGGCGGTGCATCATTACCTCATCCGTTATCACAAAACCCAGGGCCCTGCAATAAGAAAATAGTTATGTAAATCTACAAGACATCTGCGTCTGCATTAAATTTTCACATGAAATTTTCATACCTCACAGTAAAACTCAACTCTTCTGCATTAATGGTAACTAGCAGGATACCGAAGTATGTTAAACGCACATTAGAATGCAATTATTTGATACACTAGGTGGTCATTACAATCTTCAGGAAAGAAAAAAAGCCAAAGTTTCCTCCCCTGAGCCATCTGTGTCAAATAGTTCAAAAGTTTCTTTTATCTCCTGTCTCTTCTGCTGAGTTAAGCCATGATGTCGCCCACGTTAACCCTTCCTCGATGATTTATACATGGTTGACTGATGAGAAAAACATTTATCAAAAAATTTAAAACAAGATGTATATCAAAGATATCATACATAAGCACATTTGGCTTAAGAGTCTACAAATTTGAATGGACCTAGCTTATGTTAATTTTTTTCCTTTTTGAAGGTTTAAATGTATACCATGTTTTCATCTATAATACCAAAACAAAACTGCTTGACATAGACTGGTATTGTTTCTTGGTACTTTGAATGATTAATTATTGAAATAGAGTAACCCAAGCATTATTGTTCCCAATTTCTCTCTATATTTCTAGCCTTGCATCATGCGGCAAACAAAACAAGAAAATAAAACTGTCCTAGTGACAATGTTTATATGCATTCTATAGGGAGATTATACTACACTTATAATCATCATAATACATCATCAATTTTCCAATACACTTGCAAACCCAAAAATTCAAAGCTTCTTTGACATGCCAAGGAGACAAACTCCAATACCCTATGTTTAAAAATTCATTTGGGCTATACATAGGACTGTTAATGAGTAGAGTCGGCTTGATAAAGGTTTGGCTTGACCCATTTATTTAACTAAACAAACCGAGCTCAAGCCATAATTGTATACTCGTTTATTAAACGAGCAAACGAATCGAGCTCATGCCAAAGCCCAATATAGGTCCGGCTTGTTTGTTTATAACCCAACTATTTTATAGATTGATTTAGAAACTCGATTGATGATCATTTAAAAGTTCATCTAAAACTCATTAGATATTTGTTAGAAGATCATTTGTAATTATCTTACAAACCACATTATATATAAATAGTAATTATCATACAATTAAATAATGGTCCCGCTATTGCGGAGCGGCCGCTATTTAGCGGTTTTTGGGTAGGCCGCGAAGCGAAATTACCGATACACTACAGTTTTAAATTTTCACATTAATCAGCCGATAAATCGGAAAATATCACCGATAAATCAGGATAAATTGCCAATACATCGACGATTTATTGAGAATTTTTAAATCTATTGAAAAAAGCATGCATGATAAAAAAAAATTATTCATCTACTATATATATCTTGGACTAAGTTACTATTGAATTATAATAAAGTATTATTATTTATTATCTTCACATTTACTATTAAATAACATATCTTTTTTCATTCTAAGGTAAATATAGGGTTATTAAGAAAATTTAGCATATAATGACTCACTTTCATACTACTAATATAATATAAAATACTAGTTTATTGAATATTTATATTCAAATGATCAATAAATAATAATTAGAGTATATGGTGAAATAAAAATAAAAATTCACGCCGTGACAACCGCGACACATAATTTATCATTCGCAATGCTCCGATACCATGACACCACGACCTCAACCGCAAACGCGACTGCAATTTAATTGCCTAGTAATGATGCATTCGTTTTACATAAACTAATTGAGTATAACTGAGATAAGAATATGAGTCATTTTATTATAACCTTAAGTTCAATAAAACATATTTGTATATACAAATCAAGACAATAATCAAGCTTATAATGGAATAAGTTAAAATAACTCAACTCATATTTATTACCAAAGTTATGAACCAAGTTTGCACAATGGTGATTAAGGCTCATCTAGTAACAAGTTGGCTCACCTCTTTCAATAAATGAGCCAAACTTGAACAAGAGAGGTTCAATTCGATCCAAATCATCTATAGCCCTAGTTGAACATAACTTTGTGAAACTGAGCACCTTGGAATGGTCCCACTTGAAATCCCACTTTCTTCAAACCATAAGAATCTACTTCAAAAATTTCTAAAATTCAATCAAACGACCTTTTTGATGTAGGAGAAATAACATAATTTGATTCTCATAATGGAGCAAACAACTTTTGCATCATATTGAATTAAAATCAAGCACACATAAGAACAATGATAAGAACAACATCCGAACAAAAATTCATGCTAAATAAAAACATAAAGAAGAGAAATACATTACCATGATGGGTGAGTTCTAAATTAGTTGAGCTTGGGATGACTTCTTTATTTATATTTATATTTATAAGATTTATAAGAAGCAAGTAATCAACTCAAGACTTAGATCAAGTGAGATGCATCAAGATGAAGTAGGGGACGAGGTTGAAATCATGGTCAGGGGGTAGAGGTACTTCTTTAAATTTTCCCAAAAAAGCTAGCATACCTCTATATTAAAACCTGCATCTAATTAAACCAGATATCCAAAAATATGAATAGGATAAACACTGAACAATGAATATTTGAACATGGTATTCTTATGGAAGTCCTATTTTATAGATTCTTATAAATTAATATTCAAATCAATCAATCAATTCTAATAGATTTTACAAGCGGATATTTGATAATGATTAGATGTCGAATAAACAACAAGATGTAGGTCCTATTTTATGTGAAAACAGGTTTAGAATGTCATAATAGGTTTTTGAAGATAAGAATTAAATAAACTTTAGAAACTAACAGTTAACAGAACTAAATATTGTGATATATAACTATTATAATTAACAAACATCAAATATTAGACTGGTTTGGATAATTCAATCAAAAAAATGGCTCTTTTTTTTCTTTTTTTTTAAATTTTTTTTTTATGGTAGCCCTCACATCAAAAATCTGCATTAGGTCCATTTCTTTTGGCATTGGTCATCAATGAGCTTACTAGGACAATCCAGAGGGAATGGTGCATGCTATTTGTGATGACATTGTTTTGATATATACTGAGTAGTGAGTACAAAGAAGGCATCAATGAGAAGATGGAATGTAGCGGGGTAGCTTAGAGTCAACAAAGCTATCTAAGGCAAAGATCCTAGAATGTTCAAACTTTGAAGTTGGGACCGGTGAGCTAGCTATACGAAAGAGAGATTGTATCAAATATTTGGGATTGGTCATGCAATGAACGCATTGATGAGATACATGAACATTGTACAATGTATAAAGTTGGGTGGCTAAGATAGAGGAGCATGTCCCAGAGGGTTTTTGTGACAAAAAGATTATGCCCAAGCTTAGGAAAAAGTATTATTGAATAGCTAATAGACTGACTCTTCATCGTGGGGCTGAATTTTGACCAATAAAGCAAGCTCATGTGCATAAGTTGATGGCGGTGAAGATAATAATGGTTCATCAGATGGATAACTAGGTATGGAAAGGCAAAACAAAGTTATTACACATGTGAAATCAATTGACTGTTGAGATCAAGAGGCAAGGACTAGATGAAAGGATCACTTAAAGGGTAAGGAACTCAAAGGCCCCCGCAAAGAGTGCAATAATCATCGTGGAGGGTTAGTAAAGGAAATGAAGAAGAACCAAAAAAAATATGGGGAGGGTAATTGGCCAGGACTTACCTCTATTTAAGCTCACTGAGGAGTGATGCTCTGTGATTAATGTAGTTGGCCCTAAGCAGAGGAGCTTTCTCTCTCTCTTTTGTTTTTTCATATATTACTCAGTACTTATTTATTCATTTTTGCTTACTCTTATCACTCCTCAATGTGCCTAAGTGTTGTTAGAGTATTTTTGCAATTGCACTGCCAGTCCTTCAGTTTTTGTTTTCCCCTTCCCTTCTTCCCTCAATTATAAGTGTTTCTCTGTAGGTATTGGAAACAACCACCCAACGAGTTCAGCTCACTGGGAGTCTAGGAGTAAGGTTTCTTACATCCCAAGACCTCGTCATCAGTCAAATAAATATAATTATATAATTTCAGTTTCCTACCTTAACTAACCGGCCATAAAGCAAAGTTGTGAATCAAAGTAAGAAAACCAATTACGTGAGCTACTACAAATTCAACGAGACTCGTCCTACATGAAATTCCTTCTCCCGCGCAACGCAGTAATTTGCTGATGAGCAATCTTATTCCCTTAATAGTTTGTTTTCCATCCTAATGGACCGAAAGTAAAGTCACTACAAATAAAACGCTGCAAATAAGAGGTAAATATGCAAATTGCTATTGCCTAAGTATACGAATATCAAACCACAAACAATATTCCATGAATGCATTTGTTGTACACATTATAAAATGAATTTGCAGGGATAGGAGATCGACAAAGCAGCTAGCAAAGGCAAGTTGCACAAGCAGCAGCACACACAGATTAGAGTACAGAAAAAATTTAACATCAAACCGGTAGAAAACCCATGTTAAGACGAAAAAACCGAGATTTTGCAATAATGTACTGCTTTCAATCATTGCAATCTAAGAAAACAACATAATTAACAAAAATCGATTTAAGGCATCATTTTCCGAAGCCCCAATTTTTCGTTTCAAATACTTCTATAAATTTGTGCTCAATCAAATCAACCGAAACAGACAGTGACAATATGCTAAAGCGGAGAGAAAAAAGTGAATGAAAATGGACTTGAAGATTGCAAGATACAGTTTCGAGCACCGTCTGCACATTCGAAAAAGAATGCCTAGTGAGGAAGGGAATACTGCAAATGAAAAAGTTATGCCGGAGATAGGAGCTAAGTGGCGACGGAATAAAGTGTGGGACGGGTGTGCGAACTGCGAAGGGCGAGCGTCAAACCGCGCGAACTAGCAGAAAAGCGAAAAGAGAACAATGGTAAAAATTAATCTTTTGATTCTCGGGGCAAGCAAGCGGTTCTATGGTGTAGTGGTTAGCACTCTGGACTTTGAATCCAGCGACCTGGGTTCGACTCCCGGTAGGACCTATGTTTTTGCGGACGTCTCCCATGAAGGTTTTTATAATAGATTTTTTTAACGAAGCAGTTTCATTATTAATTAATTATTGTGATGAAATTAGATAAATTAATAAAATCTTACGTCTATTTTACTAAATACGTACTCATATATCCCTTAAATTTATTATTCTTTTTTATTTTATCTTTTTTATTTTCTCACTCCTCCTACCTCCTCTATATGATTTTCTCTCTTTTCTCTCCTCTTTCTCATCTCAATTCTTCTCAAATTTTTTATCAGTTTAAAAAATAAAATTTTAATCAATATTTTAATACATTATACATCTAAAGGTATTCAAAATTTCTTTTCTTTTTTTTTATTAATTTTTATGATTTTCTAAATAGCTACAAATGCAACATTTGATTATTGAATTCTTTTTCATTTTAGTTGTTATTTGACTTAAATTAGTGTTTGAACTTATACTAGTCAATTTTTGCAATTTCGACTTAAAGTCTAAGCTTTGATAGATATCAATAGAAGTTAAAAGTGAAACAGTGGCGTTGGTGGGTGGTTCATCCGGTAGTCATAATCACCAACGGATAGTTCATTCATCAAGACTCTCCCTAAATGGGTAAATCAACAATCGAAACAATATCCAAGTGAGTATTTCACTTGTCACACACCTTCGCCTAGGATTATTAACAAATAGAGTCGGCTCGTGCTTATTTAGATAAAAAAGTTTAAAAGTAAGGCTCAAGCTTAGCTTATTTAATAAATGAATCGAGTTTGAGCATAAAATATTTGGGCTCGAGTTCGTTTATAGTGCAAAAGATCGTGAGCTAGACTCGTTTACCACAAAAGCTGGTGAGCAGGTTCGCCTTAGCAAGTTTATAAACTATCAAAGCTTAAGCTTCATTTATAGGCTTGTTTATTAAACAAGCCGAACCCAAGCTCACCTCGACTCGACTCATTAACAGTCCTGCCTCTGCTAGTGGGAAGTTCACCCGTCAACCTGCTCCTCCACCAGGTAGTTCATATGTCAATCTTTACCCCAAATGGATGACACATATATTGAAAACCCTGAAACCCCAAAACCCTATAACCTTTAACACTAACCCTAAACCCTAGACCCTTGACAATAAACCCATAAGTCCTAAACCCCAATCCCTAAACCCTAAATCCTTAACCCTTAACCCCTAACCTTAAAGTGCAAACCTTAAACCCTAAACCCCAAACACTAAACCTTTACACCCCAAGCCCCAAACCTTGCACCTTAAATCCCAAACCCCAAACCATACACCTTAAACCCTACACTCTTAACCACATACCCCAAAACCCAAACCCTAAACCATAAACCATTGATGAGCTAATACATAATATTTATTAATGATCTTTTTGTTATAATTAATAGATT
This sequence comes from Tamarix chinensis, assembly GCA_030549775.1. Lineage (NCBI taxonomy): Eukaryota > Viridiplantae > Streptophyta > Magnoliopsida > Caryophyllales > Tamaricaceae > Tamarix > Tamarix chinensis. The sequence goes on from CM060172.1 coordinate 62,256,654, forward strand.
GCTAGCAGAGGAAAGGACACGAGGCAAGTTACTCTTGCTATCACTAGAGTGCCAAAGATGATAGTCACTACCAGTGCCAGAGCACTAGACGCAATGGAGAGCGATAAAGCTCCCTGTACTACATATACAGATCACATTCTATTTGAGCAGGAGTATGGTGATTCTAGTGAGGGAGCTTTCACTGGCACTAGCACATCTGCCCATGTAGTAGGATCTATTTCACCATCAACATCAAACGACAATTGGTAATTGACTAGACCTACTAGTGGGGATCCACTCCTTCCATATCTTCTAACTAGTTTTAAGGGTCATGTGGCATAAGTCTTATGGAATGAAGCTAAGGTAATTTCTATTATTATACATATTAGTTTCTATTTTTTACCATGTAATTCATTATTCTAATATTCTCACCCCAACTCTCTTAGGCCATTGCCAACAAAGCTATCGAAGAGGAACAGGATGTTTCTAGAAATAAGAACGTCCAAGCGACTAGGGAATCTCCACTTTATGGACCTTGGATGGTGGTCACCGGTAGAGGACAACGTATATCTTTAGTTAAAGCCACTAATACAAGTCACCCCTTGATTTAGAGGGTGCGAAATTTCATTCTTCTTCCACAAATATCCATCATAAACTGAGTATTCCTCCAGTGAATAATCAATCTAGACACTTTGCCTCCTATGCCCACTTTGATACCCTCTCTCCTCTTGTGGAGGAAGTACCTAGAGAGGACTTCATCTTAGAGGAAGCTCTCACCAAGAACCCAACCAAATCTACTATAATCTACGTAAATGCCATTAAATGACCCATTCAAACCAAGTTGCTTGTCCTTGATGAAGAAAAGTTAGCTACCAATAAGAGTTCTTCAACCAATCCCCCCCCCACCCACACACACACAAAAAAAAACAGAGGCATGTAGCCTTTTGGCCCCTCTAATTAGTAAGAACTTCATAAATTATCAGGGCCCATGAGCAAAGGAGGATGTCAAGGACACCCCATCCATTCTTCAACCTCCTTTGTCATCAAAGCCCCATAAGAGTGTCGTAGAGTGGAATTTAATCTTGTCCATCGGTAGAAGCATGATTGGGGCTCGAATATTGCCCTAGTGGGCATGATCACCTAAGTTGTTGTTTTCTCCCTCCATTGTTCCACAGAGCCAAGTACAAAATTCTTTTCATTATCTATTCATTAATTACTATATTATTTTCCAACAAAAAATCTAAGTGCAATATTAATATTAGTTTTATTAGTTCCATTAAAAATATACAAATTGTTGAAAGCACGTTTATTTTTAGAACAGAAAAAGTACTCACATTGTATCATCTAAGATCAAACATTTTACTTATCGGAATATATAATCCATATCCCAAAGAAACAAAAGCCCCCGGCGCTAATAGCTAGGCGCTTCAAGACTTCAGTTCGTTTATTAGAATCATAATAATAGGTTCATAATAATAGGTCCAAACTATACAAGTATCACACCAATAATACAAATACTAGGAGCCTGGTACATGAACCGTTCTATAAGGTCATGAAACCGTAGTTAATTAGTAAATTAATGTGGCATGTCCTATTCTTCTCAACCCAAATATAAAAGCCAACACCAACGAACCAATTACATTGCCATATGTGTGGTGGATATTGGTTATTTATGTTCCTTGTTTCAGCAGATCATAGAACACTAGTGGCTTCTTGTAGTCTGAAATGCAGAGGGCCTGAAACAGGAAACAGCATCGTTAGTAGTTTAGGCCTTATCTTTTCCAATTAATGGAAGATGATAACCACGTGCAACATTGCAGGACAGCCGAAATAAACTTTGGCGTGACCAGGTACCTGCATTGCAAAAGCTACATGCAGAAGTGTTGCTTCTGACCATGGCTTTCCAATAAACTGAAGGCCAATAGGCATGCCATCTTTATCGTACCCTATCTGTTGCAGGCAATATTCACCAATTAAGGATGGTTAGATACAGTTCTTGTCACCAAAAGGACAAAGGAAGGAAAGGAAACACGGTATTACCGGAACAGTAATAGCAGGCAAACCAAGGAAATTTCCAGCTATTTGATAGCGCACGAGGGCAGCTGTAATAAACAAATATGACTTCTAATTATAATCATGACGTGCAATATGCAAGGATCATTCCATGCAAGAAGACAGATACTACCTCCATTGATGTAATCGAGTTCACCGGTTTTTATAGCATCATCTTTGATTGGGTATGCTGTCACACTGGCATGATATTTGGCCAAATCAAACCAGCATCACCGGAATCAGGTTTATCTCCCTTTTAAACCGTGCATCTGAGATCTTAACTTCAAGTGTATATTGGCATGCAAACATGGAAGAAATATTACCCGGTGGTTGGTGAAACAATGACATCTACCTCAGAAAATATCCTTCTATACAATTCCCTCTGTCGGTTCCTGCACACAAGCTGCAATTATAAGTTCAAGAAAATAAATTCAAAAAGATGAACAATATAACATAGTTGCAGATGCAGATGCCACAGTAACAGATTCGACACACTCATATGCCCTAAACAAAGAAAAATGCGGCAGTGACATACTCTGACTTTTGCTTACAAGGACAGATGCCTACATTACCTAGTGACTGGTGAGCCATCGTAGGAGCAGACTCTGCCCCCTCATTCTATACGGTGATTCCATCAAATACAAGGTGCAACTACACCTCCACATATCCTCCTATCCCGACAGTGTTAGCTTTAGTGTGAATATCCTTTCCACACCAAAAGAAGAGGGGAAAATTTTCAAGTTTCATCTTTGAGGCCTCAAATCATACAATTAAATAGCGCTTTCATTACAGTGTATCAAATGTTATTTAGCAGAATTTGGGTTGGTTGATACATGAAATGACTGAAGCGTGATGGATTAAAAATTCACAAATTTATCATTGATAAATCGTCAATATATTAGATACTAGGAAATATTGCCGATAAAGCATTTGATTTATTGAAAAATCCTAAATCTACTAAAAAAGCGCGCATAATTATTTTTTGTTATTCATTTACTATATATATATTGAACCAAGTGACTATTGGATTATAATGAAAGATTGGTATTCATTAAACAATTACCACTAAATAATGTCTTATTTTTCATTACACAACAAATGTAAGGGACAATTAAAAATATGATGACTTGTTTAAATTTTTCTAATATAATATAGAACACTAGTTTATTGAATAATTATATTTAAATTTTCAACAAATAAGAATCTAAGCATAATATGAAATAAAAAAAAATCATGCTGCAACAATTACCGCAAATAATTTATTGTTCGCGATGTTCGAATACCACGACAACGATTTTATTGCATGCCTCAAATAGAGTTTAGGAATTGCCAAGTCTACGTCAGTCCACGACTAACCGAGTATGGAGCAATAGGAAAGAAACAAGGGTAGTAAACCTAGAAAGAAAGATAGAGCTCCAGCCTCACTGAGAAGAATATATAATATATCCCTAGCCAACTTAGCAAATGTGAGACAAAACACTCAAACGGGCACATCAAGAGTTTTCTAAATGACAAACATTCGAATAATCCTGCTCACAATTACCAATGCTTTACATATACTGAATTTCACTAACAACGATTAACACTTACCTAATTCTTTGAGCTTTGATGTATTCCATGCCATTGAAGGCAGCATATATGGAAAGTGCTACTCTAGTGTCCCACCCAAGTTCAGCAAGTTTCCTATAATATTGAGCACATGTCATGTCACAGTTATTTCATTTTCAAGTGCTAATATAGACGCAGAAATTAGTGACATACAGTTTTTGCAGATGACAGTCAAGAGCAGCAGTACACTCGGATCCAATAGTCAAGTAATGTGCCAAGCGCATTGCTTCTATCTCTGGTATAGTCACCGCGACAATCTTGGAGAAAAAGTCATTAGTGTCAGCAAGCAGTAGTCCTTCATCAGTACTATGTTTTACCAGAGAGTAGAGAGGTATGAGGGTTTTCCTGCCACCATCCTTTCGCAACAGCCGCAGCATATGTATCACAATGAGACGGCCTTACAACCCCCAGGGCCTCCACTCAAAAAGGCATAATGAAAAGGAGAAAACGTCCTAGATAATAAGCTATTTTTCTGTTTGCGCTCCAGAGAGAAAATAAGTGAGCACAGAGCGGCAAACTTAACAAGGATAGCAAGCATATTACCTCCCATCCGTAGTGCTTTTGGAGCATGTCCAGAGCATGGGAGCAGCAAATTCTGATGTCAGGATCACAGTCATTGAACCACTGAAATTGCAGAATAGAGATCGGAAAAAAAAATCGATATGTAAAATTATTCCTTAGCAAATAGATGAGTAAAATTGATAGCTTAGTGGCCTTCATAGGTGACCCATAGCCATAGGTGGGACATGCATAGGCAACAGAGCAAGTAAAGAGACTGATTACCAACCTCCCCATACATTGCTAACTTGATATTGCGAGTAAAATGTGATGTGTTCAGCAGTGGCAGTTCCACTTTAGACTGACAAGGCCATTTAAACAGTCAGCAAAAATGTTAGAGCAGGTGGCAGCTCAAGACTTAGCTAAAAAAAGTAGTTATGCAATTTTCTTTGAATATGTACTTGAAAAACTGACTAGGTTAGTAGGAATAAGGATATACTCTCATACCTACTAACATAATTAAAAACAGTGTAGGCATAATTATAAAACAGGCAATCAGATTCTTACGTCTGGACTGTCGAACAATGCTATAAAATCGATGCAACAAGTAGATCCTAAGGGTGCTTACATTGGAGCACCAATTTTGTGATTCTGTTAACACTTTTTAGTCAAAAAGAAAAGGTGTTATGAATTCAATTAAACTTCTATACACTCATATATTTAATTTTTAAAAGATGATGCTGTACCTAATATGTTTTTTAATGCCGGAATTATATTAATATGGTTTTTTATTTGCAGAGAAAATTTTCAAGATTATTTTAGAATAATTATTTTATTTTTTGAATAATTTAAATTAAAGAAAATGTAATCTAAAAATATAAACAAAAAATTCTGCCCCTCCCCCTTTTCCCACGCATCCCCTGTCTTTTCCTCTCCCTGCTCATCCCCCTCTCTCCCAGTCACCGGTCCCCTTTCCCCTCGTTTTTTGGTCCAAAATTTTTTAGAATTAGTTCTAGCAGTAAAACCCACAGCCAGTGGCTCTTAGATTTTCAAGAACATAGAACCCCAATCTTTATTGATTTGGGGTTAAATTTTTTTTATTTATTAGAATCTCCAATGCTAATGGTCTAATGGGTGTGGGTTATTTGACATATTTATAATGAGACAATTCTCTCAATTGCTTATAACAATGACATTGTCATTTCATTGTATGGGGGAAAAAAATACTAGCTCATCATATATTGCCACTTCTAATCCAATTCTTCCTATCAAAGGAAGAAGTAGAGCAGTATTGAGCAGTGAAAAATTAAGAATCAGAAATCAGAGAAGAGAAACAGATGTATATTACAATCGTAGGTGTCAGCTTCTCTGGGTTCGACTGGCCAGTGAGAGCTGCATAACTGAAAAGATCAGGTCCTTAATCAAAATCAAGCTATCAAAAGGTGTATAGGGAAACAAATCGATGAATTTGGGTTGGATTTGTTTGGGATGCTCACGTTATTAAAGCATCTTCAACTGTTCCAGCTAAAATGCCAACCATCCCAACTGTCCAGTTCAGCGGAAGTACACTAACATTAAGAAATCGTTCAGTGTGAAAATTTTGGTCAACCTTTATTTCAAAGCTAATCAAGCATAATGTTAAGCAACTAGAAAAGGACAAGCTGACATGATTTCACGGCTAATTCTATTATATCGTATGAAACTCTAGGATGACGTGTCACATACCCAGAGTGGGGCACACGTCCAAAAGTTGGCTTGAAACCAACAACACCACAAAGAGCTGCAGGCAAGCGGACAGATCCTAGACAAGTATTCCACATGTTAATAAACATAGAGAAACCTCATCTGCCTATTAAAAGAGGCACTCAACATACCATCTTTTGACTTTTCTAAGAATGCATCTTCTGTTCCATTTTTAGATGTCACAAAACGTTTATCCAACTTTCATATTACAGAATAGATTCCTACTTTTTTATACCACCTTGCATGGAGATATTATTTTTTCTATATGCATAATCCAATGTTAAAAGAGTATATCATAAAAGAGAGGATAAAATCCTACCACCCCCATCAACCCCAAGTGCAACAGGGCACAACCCTGCACACACCACTGCAGCAGATCCACTAGAAGATCCTCCGCACACCCTAGCCATGTTGTATGGATTACGAGTGGTCCTGTAGAGTCCATTGGTGAATCAAAATTAGACATTTCCAATGCGTAGAAAGACTGATAAGTACAAATTCTGAATATGGCCTCCATAGAACAAATAAGCCTCAGGGCAGCTAGTTAATGTAAGAATCAGATGGACAGCAAAAAATTAAGTCGCAGAATAATACCCATAATGAGGATTTATCCCACTTATTCCAGTACCAAGCTCATGCATGTTGGTCTTTCCGACAAGTATAGCACCACATGATCTAAGACACTTGACACAGCTTGCATCACTTGTGCAAGTTCTAAATTTGTGCAGCCATTTGGTACCACCTAAGAGAAATATGGTTATTTGAATGAGGCGCATGGGAAAAGGAAGGAAGTTACTCACAAGAATGGTTGCTTTCTGATCAGACATTAGAAGAACAGAACACGTCTAAAGTCAATTGAGCAAATCTTACCAGTCGTGGGATATGGTGTACAATCAATTTCATCTTTGATTGCTACCGGAACTCCATCCAGAATTGAGAGTGGCTCTCCTGCAGGGGCCATAACAAGTGTCACCATTGTTATTCTCTATTTCCCTTTTCTGTTTGCAAACATTAGATGAGTGAGCTTTGTGACGACATACCAGAATATTAATTATAAAAAATTTAGACCTTTCATACCACTTTCCTGAATGCAACAAGCAGTTTATGTGGGCTATCCACTATGTAAGTTGATCTATCAGAACTAAATATACAAATTCATAGGCATCATAGAACACATCACAGAGGCATTTTTGCATCCAATCCATATATTTAGAAGATATGACTGAAAAGCCAGTAAGCAAAATATGCCAAGATTAACTTCAATCGCCTTCTTGGTACAAAACATGACTAATCTATTAAGCAAACACCTTTTTCATAACGAAGAGCTGAATCGGTGGCTTGCTTTAGAATATGTTTGGCATCATAATTAATAAAGAATGACATATTGCATGAGGGGCTTGAAGAGCTGTCGATGGCTGCAATAAATCTCTTTGCAACCTGCACACAACAAAATTATTGTCAGAAAATAAGAGCAACTGAGGGTGATGTAGCTTAAGGAATACAATAAATTCAAGAAATCATATTTCATCGTGTCATAGATGGTCCTTCAATAAGTACAAGCACATCATAAGAACATAAACTTACCGTGACAGGTGTTAGTACCCCTGACCTATATGCTTTTGCATAATCCATTATTGTACGGTGACGGAAACTAGGTTCTGCATTAAGGGAAATGCTGTCCAGCGAAGGAGGCAGGCATTCTAATGCTTCATTGACCTGTGCTGACGATGTCAAATTAGGTTGAATGCATTTAACTCTTTGCTCCTTGGGGTCTGTAAATAAAAATAAATAGATAGATGAAGTCGTGAAAAGTTAGACAAAAAGTGACCAACTAAACTCCATGAATTGTTAAACCATGGGGCAAATTAAGGGACACTACTAAATACACGCTTTCATTAAAAGTTAATATAAAATACAGGAAGACACTTTTGTTGAAAAGTAGACTCACGTGAGTTGATATGGTACAAGGACAAATATTAATTTGGTACATAAATGAATTAGAAATAATGTGATACATGCTTTGGAATTAAGTAAGCAGTTACTACGTGAACTAGAACGTGAAACGATGATGCATCTAATAATCTAGAATGGAAGCATGAATGATGCATATGCATGCATTGCAGTTTAGGAAAACAAACTCGTATATATTGATTCATAAGTTAGAATGTCATAATTCTGCATTTGGTCAAGCTATCTGCAATTATGCATGGAAAAGGGTCCCAGACACTATATCTGCATGTAGGGTTATTGTTTGTGAATATCTTCCTAAAAAACCGAAATACAATAAGACTTTTAGCCTCCCAAAGTCTCCTCTCTTCCCCCCCCCCCCCAACAACAGCTTTATTTCCATCAATTTCAACATGGTAAGCTAGTACGAGAAACAAAGGTACTTGTAATTTTAAAAAGATTTAGAGGAAGAAAGAACCTTCGGAAGGATGGTGTAATGGAACAAACATTGGAGGCGCTTCAACTTCTGCAAATGTAACAAGCTGCAGAAATCAACGTTAGAATGTAACCACTACCATGGAAAGAAACGTCTGATTCCATCAATAAGCTGCAGATATCAGATGACCAATGAACAGAGCATTACAGATACAGAGATTACATAATTATATGCACATGCTGATAAATGGAATGGTTAAAAAAGCGACATCGAACAAGAATTTGACAATCGTGGGAAGTATGTTCCTCCTACATAAACAGTTGGTTGACAAGATGGTCATATAGCATGTCCTCAAAACGTTGAAGATGAAAATGAATGCACGCGCACGGATCATTGCTTCATCAAACAGGAATTTTAGTGGACAATTTAACTTGCACAAACATGTGGAAAAAGAACTAATAATGCAAATATGAAGCCAGAGCATTTAAATGCAGAACAGAAGGGAGAAGGAAAAAAAAACAGTTGAAGTATACCTTATGTATAAGATTGTCTTTCTTGAGTACATAAAGAAGAATAGCCCCTATGATCTTGCACTCCAAAAGCCAAGCGAAGAGCTTGACCAAAAATCCAGCCATACGCGGAGCTAAAGCAGAACAAAGTTGTAAAAATTCAGTTAACCAAAGAGCACCAACACGGAGTTACTAAAAACAAAGACCAAGACCAAATAATAATAATAAATCCATCTTAGGATCAGTACCCAGCTCATCACTCACACTTCGTTTCAAACACACAAATCATTATACCTAAAATTCGATCACAGGCCCTCAATAAGAACATCGATAGCACAAAGAGGAAATTCCATATTCAATATATTTATTTATTTTCTTCCAATTCAACAGAAAGACAACGAATCAAGAACAATCCTCGACGCGAGTAGGAAACAGGAGCTTAGATATGAACCTTTGACATTAGGGCTAATATAAACTTCGTCGCTGTTCGGGCTAAGATCGACCTTATCCACAGGCTTGTAAACAACGCCTTCACTCCTCAAAATCCCCATTCGCAATCACCGCTACTGCTCTCTTCCCGTTACGACGGAGAAAATGAAGAAGAGAAAAGCGAATGCAGAAGTTAGAGAGAGTAAGGAAGAAAGGAGGTATATATAGAAGCCGGGGTAGGCAGATCGAAGATTAGAAATCCAACCCAATTAGGTACAAAAGAAAGATGTATACAATTATTGCAATGAAAGAGACGAGTTGCGGTTGTTATTATTTTTACTTTCCATGATCGATAAAATTCGGGACTTCGTCCTTGGTAAGAAAAATGAAATCAGAATCCACGAGAAACTTGTCGATAGGGATGGAGTGTGTGAGAGTGAAAGCGCGAGTTAGTATGACTGTGAGAGTTTTCGGTACCAAGAAGTTTGGGTAGAGAAGGTGAGAAAGTCGTAATTCGCGGGCTTTTTCAGTGAAGAAAACGGAGAGACTCGGTAGGGCAGTTATTTTACGCCAACGGCTTCCTCAGTTACCCATTCATCCTATTATTTAATACGAGAACTCAGCCTGAGCGCTAATATAGAACAAAAGCATATGGTTTATACCTATTGTCAAATTTGTACGGGTTTCAATGCGCTTCGTGCAAAATGTATCCAACTCAGATTGCCCACAACGGTGGAGTAAAGGAGGGGGGGGGAGGGGAAGAAAAGAAGGTTCGACTCAATAAATGAGCCACACCAGCTAATCAAAGATAAAGGAACCGACCTAAAGAAAAAGTAAAGAAGGGAGGAGAATGTGTGAGAGAGCGAGAGGGAGGGGAAAAAAGACAAGATACTAAGTTTTTATGATTTGCTATTGTGGTGGGATATAAGTTTTATAATATAGTCAAGAAAAAAGACAATATGTGTTTTTAGATTTCGAAAGTGTGATAATCTCTAAATAATGATTTGTTATTAAAGATGCTCTTATACATGAGCTTCATGTAGGGTAGTTTGTCCAAGATTTAGATAAAAAAAAATATATATATATATATATACTTTCATTCATTTTAATTCTAAGATCCTCAATTTCAACCACATATCAAACTTCTAAATTAAATTGTATTGTAACCAGATCTTAACATCTAGAATACTAAAAGTTTGTACAAAATTAAAAATAGAAAATTAAGCATATATATATGTATATATATTTTAAGTTTTAGACGTGCATAGTAAGATATATAATTTTATTGGTTTATGTCAATTCTTTTAACTTACATATTCCGTTGTGTCAGCCTTAAATTCCCCTTTGAATTCGGGGGATGGGGGAGTACACCATCTCCTTTTCCTATGGACTTCCCAAGATTCTCGTGTCGATTACATGAGGAAGCTAAAGTCTTTGATTTCGTACTAGAACGATCTAGTTGACACTAGAGTGACAGAAACGCAACTTCAATTCTCTATTAGCCTAGAAAGCTACCTTCAACTTGGCCTACTAGTAGAGGGGAAAGCCATTTCTCTCGGTCATCCAAGAGCTTTCGGAGTCATTAATAATGAAGTAGTTGGGACCTCTTTGATGAAAGAACGGCTCCAAAATTCTGTCCCTGATGATCTGAGCTTCATTACCTGTAGTTGAAGTTGGTGGTCTGTCGATGTTGGGAGTTTAATTGCTTTGGCGTCTTCGTTTTCCCTGATGTAGCTTAGTTACATGATTATCACTGTACGTTTCATCCAATCAAAACAAAGACACGAGAGCCACTTAAACCTAATTGAGAAGGCAAACCATGTAATCATTTGTCTGCAAAATTAATGAAATGGGGTTTGACGACTACAGCAAATGTTATCCTCGTTTGGTGCATCTAGATAGATAGATAGCTGTAGGGTGCTTATTACTACATGCTTCCAGTATGGGTACATTTAAGGTTACACATTTATTTTATTTTATTTATACGCTTGAATACGCTGTAATATTGTCATAACTAATAGTAACACTGACGTGAGCTACCCACATTGACTACTATTAGAGCACTAATCGATGAGTCGTGAAACTTGTTATATGAAGTTTTGCTTAGTGGTCAGTAGGACTAAACTCCGGGTACTTTTATGTTAAATGAGTCTAAAATTTTAAGTTTTTACTTTTAAGTTAAATGAATCTAAGAAGAATATTAGAATACAGATTATTTATTAAATAAGTTGAGATTGAGGATAAAAAGTTTAGGTTTGAGTTCGTTTATAGCGTACAAGTTCATAAGTTCGATTTGTTTACAACAAAAGCTTATGAACCAACTCAATTTAGTTAGCTAAAAGCTCGGCTCATTGATGAAGGAGTTAGGCTTGAGGTTATTTTTAAATGTGCTTATTAAAAGAGCCGAGTTCAAGTCCAAACCTACAAGCAACTCCGTCGTCAATAAAATATAATGTCCTACTTGTTGCTAAGTGTTGGCAAATATTTAGATATACACCGATATTTTATTTAACTCAATAATTAGTTTTATAATATCTATCTTCTAAATTTTGTTCTATCTATATAAGATAGTAATATATAATTGTTGGACTCTTACTATTAATTGATAATAATAATTTTCATAGAATTTAACTTTCCATAGATTTTATTTTTCTCATATATATTATACACTAATATTTCATTTACTTATTTGTTACTTGGGATGAAAATATAATGGTCAAAATCAAACCAAACTGAATTAAAGATCGGATTGGTCTAAAACCGACAACAATCAATTAGAATGAAAATTTTTAAGGCTAGGATTAGTCTGCTCGGGATCATTAGATTCCAAATTAATTACTTATTTACTTGATTTCTTAATTTATACATACATTTATGGTCATCAAATACGAAAAATTTTGTTTGTTTAATTATTCAAGGATGAAGTAGCTAACTATAACTTTAGAGCTCGTAATTTCAAATAATAAATCAAAATAGCATTAAAATAAAAGGAATGCAATATGTAATCCAAGGTCCATAATAAATATAAACCTAAAATTGTTATATGTAGTCTAAAATTGGGATATTCGTGTTGGACCAAATAAAACCGAACTTGTTCTCTAAAAAGTCTAGAACCAAATATTATACTAGATGTAATCGGTCTAGACCAATATTTATTTTTTTTCATCAGGTTTCTAGTTTGTAAAAATTTCTCCACACCCCTATTTGTGACTAGCATCAATTACTATCTATTTATTAGTCATCTTCCTGTGACACCAATTTTGGAAAATGATATCTCTATTACATCTTATAGTTGTAGCTTATATGCTTTTGTTCATAAATTTTTAATTCACTTTTTTCCATATTATATTATTTTATCTTATTATTCATTTTTCTTAGAAAATTTGTAAATATATTTATAATAGAACTAAACTATTTACTAATTATAAATTTTTTAAATATTAAAAGTATTGCTGCATAAAAACATACATGTAATGAACACACAAAAAAACTAGTTGATAATAGTAGAAGTAGCATATCTTAATGATATTAAGTAACAAAAAAATGAGACTACCTACCTACAGTCATAATTTCAAATAATAAATAAAAATAACAAAATATTAACATGAAAGATAAGTAGACAATATAATCTTATATAGATTTTTGGGATATCGCTCCTACCCACAATCATAAGATTCGCCACAATTCCACAACTTCAAGGGGCATTTGGTATCGGAGTAAAGGAAGGGAAAAATATAGTCTCATTCTTTTCATCTCTTATGTGAGTTGCTTAGAACAAAGTAAAACATTTTTGAAAGAATATTCTTTTTATATCTTTATCTAAAGTAAAATGGATACTTTGTTAAAATAATTTTTTTGGGGGTCAAATACACTATGAGTGATGCAAAATAAGAGGTACATTTTATACCTTTAATACCTTCAAAACTAATGTCTCCTAAGAGCACTTTCATTCAAAAAAGGGAAAGGAGGGGCACAACTTTGTTTTCCTCAATACTTTTAACTTTTCCCGTATTCCTAAGGAAAAACGTAGCACGAAGGAAAAATTGTTCGAGGATGCACTTTCATTTGTTGCGCCCTTGGATAATGGAATAGTGTCATTTTGCCTCCTCCTGCTATACTTAGTCTCCCATTTAGCACATTATGTGCTAACTAACACACTTTACATATGTGAGCTCGCAATGGGTTAATTGGATTTCTTATGAATTTTTTAAGAAACTAAAAATTTAACCACGTGCATATTTTTGTAAAGAAAAGTATAGTTTTTTCTCTAAACATATATATGGTTTGTTTAAATTAGACATTTCATCATTTTTCTACAATTTTTTAATATTTTTCTTGTAAGAAATGTAAAATGTTACATCTTTCAAAAAATGCATAAAAGCGGCTACCTAAGTTATCTACATTTGTTACTAGCTAATTACAGGATTTACATTGGTACAAGCTTTTTATTCTACCTACCATTTTCCTAACAATAAAATGTGTAATATTTGTTCAAGAGAATCCTTCCTTTACTAGAAAATTTGCATATTCCTCTCTTCCCATGACCAAAAGGTTACAATGGTAAAAATATAAAGTAACATTAAAGTCTAGCATTTGGGTCCTCTCTTATCCCTTTTCGGCCAATGCACCACGACATGTAACTCAAAAACTTGGTGAGAGAAATCGAGCCCCTCTAACAAAGCCCCTAAATGTGTATAGTATATGCATAGTCTAAGCACAAATGTCTTATGTTTTCATGACTTACTTCACATAGAAAATATTAAAGGTTTGTATCCATTCCCATCTAGGGCATTCTATCCTTTGTGAACAAGACAACCATAATTAAGAAGTACAAATGACAAAGTAAATCAACTTTGGTTTGACTCTTAAAAACCAAAGGTAAGACTCTAGATCAAAGTCAACCCTATGGCCAACCATTGCTCCTAGATTCCAACTTAGTTCCTTACTTAACCATTTAGTCATACAATAACCAAACTAATCTTTTAAACTTCAAAACCTCATTTTAAGAGCTTACATACCCCAAAACAATGTAAATATATGAGGATCTTCCCAAGGTCAAAATGTAACACCCCCAAATTTACTACTGAAAAATTTCGTTAAATTTTAAAGAAGTTTAGCGGAAGCAAGAAAATAAAACTATAAATTCGGGGGTATTACCGCCACACCTAGTACCAGATCGATTCACAACTATCGACCCGATACTAAGTGCTAAGGCTAAAACAATAGAACCAAAATAAATCATTAGTAAGGCATAAAGTGATAAGGAAATCAGAGTACGAAAGTTAAGAGTTACGTTCGGAAGTACAATTTAAAAATTCCAAACGTCAGAGGAATTAAAATAACGGAAGGATGAAGTACGATAAAACCTCGGAAATTTAAATACAACACTTGTAACTTCCAAAGACGAATACGATTAAACAAAACAATTTCCGAAGGGTAAATATCCTGACCACTTACTCACTCAAGTCAAGCCTTCTACCCCAATTTAGTAACCGATCAAAACCTGCATCAAAGGTCTGCTCCCCACCATCGGTGGATCATCACAGGATCCATTCAACCAGTGTAGTATCAGTACGGGTCCAGTACTGAGTAAGGGTGCATGTGTGCTAAGGCCAAGCATACAGTCACACCAAGTAGCCTACATAACACAATTATATAAGTAACATGCAATAACACATAAGATAAGGCCTGAGTACTTTCCGGTGACTTATTCTTTATCCTAGTTAATAATATGTCCATTTCACACACAGTCTTTATTAATCCACGTGAGTGCGGGAACCCCACTATTATAGCCGGTGGATCGGAATATATAAACTCAGGGCAGAACGCTCCTGACCACTATTATTTGCCGGTGGACCGGTCTCCAGGGCAGAACGCTCCTAGCCACTATTATTTGTCGGTAGACCGGTCTGGCTCCGACTCACATGGTGTTCCACTGTAAGTATTTAGTATTTTCCCATGTCTTATAGATTTTACGTTTGGTTTGCTGAGCACGGAAACCCCCACTATTATAGCCGGTGGACCGGAAATCATACAGGGCAAAACGCTCCTGACCACTATTGTTCGCCGGTGGCACGGTCTCCAGGGCACCCCGACTCCTGGCCACTATTATTCACCGGTGGACCGATCTGGGCCCGGCTCAGCATCTTTCTCTTTAAGTGATTAGTATCTTAACGTATCTTATTGAAAGTGTTTTACCCTTGACATGCATGGCTGACTATATCCACACTTATCCTCCCAGGAGGGCCCGTCCCATATCTTGGAACTCGTGCACCCCTTATCACACCTCGATATCCAATTCCCCGCTATACATACACATAATAAAAACCAACTCCTAGAGTATGAATTAAGGCACAACACCTCGTGACATCGACTCCACCCGCCATTAGTCTCTAGGGTTTCCCTTGAAACCCTAATTGGACCTATGTGGCCCAACCTCCTCTACCATTAATTCATCTATCCTCAACACCTCATCTCATTCAGGTCCAGTCCCCAAATCATATTGCTTTACCCATCAATTCTACCTGTGACCCCAAAACTCTAGTTGGCCACTTCAACTCTAGTACCTTTCTTTTCCCACAAGTAACCTCTCCTTTTCACCCAATATTTCTTCTCCCTCAAAACTCCCATAATCATCCCTTATAACATAACTCTCACTCACAACCCGCACCTCACTCACCCTTAATCATTTTTCTTTCGCCTTTTTCAGATTACTAATTCTTCCCAAAACCCTAATCGGGTCCCTTATATGACCCTACGTACTATATTTCACCTCGAGTCCCCAGACTCCCAAACAGACCTTCCACTATCTTCCTCACGTCCCACGGTAACTTTTCATACGTAAGGTTCGCCCCCATGCGGACCTTAACCTTCCCATGCAAACCCTATCATTTCCACCATGCCAACTCTATCATTTCCATGCAAACCCTAGTTTCCCCCATGCAACCTTATTTTATTCCCACTCTTCTATTTATTTGATTCCCCCTTTTTCCTCATCATTTCACAAATTATGAATTCCTTAGATCGTCCATACCTATGTTAACCGACGTACTTCCCTTTGGTTATCTTAATTGCTTATTTTTCTTTTTCAAGTCCCCACCTTACAACACTTCCTCACATAACCTAGCATGCATGTCGTAGGGGTCACATCACATCACATCATACTTGTACCACAACATATTAGTGCACACAGACGAGAGCACGAGAACGTACATCGGTTCCATGCTGCGCTACACAAGTACACAGATAATATACAGGTTATAGCATACAACCGCACAAAGCATACAAGACAGGTAAAACATGCAATACACACAGGTGGCCTTAGTTACGTCCTTACCTAAATCGGCGCCGGGCTTGGAGCACGCTCCTACACCTCCTGGGGTTTGACCCGGTTCACCTATAAGGAAGAAATACTAAGGGTCAATCTCCCTCTACCCGAATCATCATAATTCCTATCTTACCCCTATCATGGCCTAATACTAAGGCTAATATTAATAATAGGGGTTTATAAATAAAGGGTAGGGTTATTACTATTCTCACAATAGTTTAAACGGATTATCACTAATTAAAGTAGGTTTTAGCAAAATCCAGAGTATTAAGGTGAGGGTTTCAATATTAATAATAATAGTTACTAATAACAATAATAAGAATACTACTAATAGTAATAGTACTCATAATGAGAATAATAATGGCTATAATGATAATAATGATAATAATAATAATTATAATAATTGAAATCGTAGTAGCATTAGTGATAGTAATATTACCAATAATAATAAAATAATAGCACAACCATAATCATCATGGCGATAATATTAATAATAATGATAATAATAATAATAGTAGAAGTAGCAATAATGATGAAAATAATAATGATAATAGTACAAATAATAGTATGAATACTGAAAATAATAATAATAGAAATAATTGAAATGATAATAATAGTTAGAAAGATAAACCTAATGACACTAGTATTAACCATGAGAATAATAATAATAGTAATGATAGCAATAATGATAGTAACAATAATAACAATAATAAAAATAACAATAATAATAATCACAATAATAATAATAATACAATAGTTGTGGCAATACTAAGCATAACAAAAATACTAAGGTAATAATATTTAATTATAATGTTAAGGATAATGGAGATGGTAATAATCGATAAAATAATAAATGCATTAAATACAACAACAACAACAACAACAACAACAACAAAATAATAACAAAGATAATAATAATAATAATAATAATAATAATAATAATAATAATAGCAACAACCTCATAACCATAGTAATAGTAACGATAATGATAATAATAATAATAATGATAAGGGTAATAATAATAATAATAATGTCACTACCACGGAAAGGGGTTTTAATAACGGTTATTTTATAGTTTTAATAACGGTTTTCAACCGTTATTGAATCGCCCGTTATTAAATCTTTAATAACGGTTCATAACCGTCATGAAAAATACACAAAAACCCGCGAATATATGCGTAAACTTCATATTTAATAACGGTTTTTACTTAAAAACCGTTATTAAAACTCAGTTTTTAATAACGGTTCTACGTTTTAATAACGGTTCTTATGAAAAACTGTTATTAAAAACTGGAGTTTTAATAACGGTTTTTATAAGAACCGTTATTAAAACTCCACTTTTTTTCTTTTTTTTTTGCAGTTTTGTTCCTCCCCACATACACAGTTGTATGTTAAAACAATTACCAAATCTGCAATGTAAAACAACATCAATTCATACCAAATCTGCAATCACACCATAATTTCAATCAATCTATAATTTGTATGCATATCTCAATACACCAACTATACTTAGCACAACTATAATTAGTGGGCATACCACAACTTGGTAGCTCTAAAAATGCATGTAGAATATATAGATTGCTACCTAATACCGAATGAATGAGTGCATGTGCTTGGCCCATTGATCTCTAACTTCATCAATTTCATCAACGTTATATTGCTGGCCTCGTGCATAGTCATCGGTGAAAAACTACAACACCCATGTTTCAATTAATATACAGTTAGCCATTAGGTATGTCATGATTCATTAATAGAAAAATATGGAAAAGCAAACATACATGGCTTGGATCTATGTTGACCAATCTATTCTAGACTATACGATCCATTGCTCGTCTTCTTCACTTGAACTCTTAAAAACTTCAATTTCATCATCATCATCTAAGTTCATTTGTCTCGAAGATCTTCAATTTTGGAGGTACCTAAAGCTCTTATCTCATCCATAATTACAATAGAGGATAAAGAGATAAACAATAACGGAAAACATGTATTACCCTACATACAAAATAATACAAAGGTAGGCAACATGTAATACCACTTTAATCAAGAGGTTATATAACACCCTCATACCCTAGAATGTGAAAAAGGTTTTCAGGATAGTCTAAATTAAATGTTCAATTTGTAAAAAAGGCCCTAAAAAGGTTGTATCACTTGTATGTAACAAAAAAACCTCAATTTAGAGGCCAAAATGGCCCTTTTTGGGCTCCGATATTGCCCAAACCGGCCACCCCGATTTGCCACGTCGTAGATCTCAAACAAATACCCAAAATAGCCTCCTAGATCACCTAAATCCGAGGTCCCATGAAAAAGTTATGACCCTCCAAAGTTTACAGTTGAATCTAGCTCTAAATAACCTCAATAATGTCTTCTCTTTTGTTTATTATGGTTGTAGCTCTAAATAATGTTGAATCTATAGTCTCCATACAAACAAATACAACAATAATATGTAAAGCTCTCGGCCAACACATGCATTTGTTAATATATAACAATAACGCAACAAATTCAACAACAAACAACAAAATTTTCAGCCAACACATTTTCGAACGACAAACCACAATCTTTCAATAACAAACAAACGAAAGGAAGAACAAACACATACATAAAGTGAGCTAGCTACAAACACGACGGTGAGAATGTTGAGAGAGGCAAGGGCTTCAAACAAGACGAAGGATGAAGGTGCAAGTGCCAGCTAGCTTCGGAACAATGGCAAAGGCGTGGTGGAGAGTTGGCGGTGCGAGGGTTTCCTTTACTTGAGAGGAGCCTGGTGGTGCGAGTTGGTGGTGCGAGTTGGTGGTGCACGATGTGGTGGTGCGAGGGTTTGCAAGGAGAAGGAAGGAGAGCAAGAGAACGAAAGTGCAAAGAGT
Organism: Tamarix chinensis; assembly: GCA_030549775.1. NCBI lineage: Eukaryota > Viridiplantae > Streptophyta > Magnoliopsida > Caryophyllales > Tamaricaceae > Tamarix > Tamarix chinensis. Next base: position 62,276,043 of record CM060172.1, read on the forward strand.
CTGAAAACTTTGGCACGAAACAGAACCGAGCGAAATAAAAGTTTGATTTTGGGGTTTTAATAACGGTTCTTCCAGGAACCGTCATTAAAAGCTTCTGACTTTTGACAACGGTTCTAATATGAACCGTTATTAAATCCTCTTTTAATAACGGTTTATATAAAACCGTTATTAAAACATCCGTCCAAATTTTAACGTTGCCCTTTTAATAACAGTTTTTAACTAGAACCGTTATCAAAACTTCCCGCCGATTAATTTTCATGCGTTTGACAACGGTTTTCGAACTACCGTTATTAATGTCCCGTTATTATTTCCCGTGTTTGTAGTAGTGTGTTAATCATACTAATAATAGTAAGAATACTACCATAATAATAATAGCAAAGATAATAACAGCATCAGTCATAGTTAGAGTGATAAACATGGGAATAATAATAATAATAATAATAATAATAATAATAATAATAATAATGACAATAGTAGTAATAATGACAATAATGCCCATAATAATAATATTAATAATAACAATAACACCAGTAGTAATAGTAATAATAATAATAATAAGAATAATAATAATAATAGTAATAATAGTGATAATAATAATAATAATAATAGTAATATTTAAGGTACTAAGGATATTAGTCATAGTTAAAGTAACACATGTGATAATGGTAATAATAATAATAATGATGATGATAATAGTAATAAAAATAATAATAGTAATAAATGACAATAATAATTATAATAACAATAATAATAATAATAAGAGTAATAATAATAACGATAATAATAATAATAATAGTAATAATAATAGTAACGATAATAGTAGTGCTAGCAATAATAAGGATAATAATAGTAATACTAGCAATATTAATAATAATAACTTATTAAGGTCTTGTATTGCTTAATACCATTAATTAGAAGTTCTTAGGGGAGGATTGGGTCCTCGTAATAATAATAAGGGTGGTAGTATTAGTAATAATAACAATAATATAGTAATAATAATGATAATGTTAATATTAATCATAATAATACTAATAATAGTAGTTAATAATATTAAATCATTAATCATTTTTATTTATTTATTTATTTATTTATTTATTTATTTATTTTTAAGATTTAGGGTTCAGGGTGTTGGGCAACCTGGCTGAGAGGTGGTGGCGGCGGCGGCGGCGGCGCGGCGGTGGAGGAAGGGAGAAAAGGGGAAAATGGGTGTGGAGGCTAGGGAAGGAGAAACTAGAGGAAAGGGGAGGTGTTGGGTGGTAGAGCAGGATCCCCTGGTCATTTTGGGGGGTGGTGACGGCGCTGCAAGCGGCAGTATGGCCGGCGGTGGCAGCGCGAAGGTGGCGTAGGGGCTGGAAGGATCGTTTCGGGGTGGCAATTTCGCGCGACCAAGGCGACCCGTGCGAAGCAAGGCAGGGGGAGATAGTAGTCTGGTTGTGTAGAGGGAGGTGCAGGGAGGATGTTGGTGGTGCGGGCAGGCGGCAACGGTGGCCGAAGGCGGAGGAAAGGGCGGCTAAAGGTGGGGCGGTGTGCGGCTCTGGTTTTCTGGGTTCCAAATTTCGAACCCGATTCAGGCGGTGGTTAGGGCTATTTATAGGGAAATTGGGACGGGAAAACGACAAGGGTACGAGGGAGGTCGGAGGTTAGGTGGATGCGTGTTCGGCGAGGCTGACCGGAGCAGGTCTGCAGTTGCAGACCGAGACTCGTCGGGGAGAGAGAGAGAGTGATTTCGTGTGGGAGAAGGGCTACGATTGATTTGTCATGTCCACAGGGAAGTCAACGAGGTGGAGAGGGACAAAAAGACGGGAGCAATGGCTGGCGTTGCAGGCTTTTCTTGCTCCGGCGGAATTCCGTGTTGCAGGCGGTGACAGGCGACTGTGCGAGGAAGAAGAAGGAGAAGAAGAAGAAGGGGTTGGACCGACGGTCCAGGGAAAAAGGAAAAGGAAAGGGGGAACCGGCCGGGCGGCAGCGGTTATTTCCCTTTTTAAATGAAACGCTGCATTTTGTGTGAGTTTTTGGGCAAAACGCGGCGTCCGCGTCAGTCTGGCAACGGCTATCTTTTCCCTTATCGCTACGCGGCGTTTCAGCGACTTTAGCGTCGAAACGCGGTGTTTTGACTCACGGGCGGCTAGGCTCGCTGGGCCGCGGCGAGAAGAAGGAAGGGAAGGGGGCGTTGGGCCGGTCGAGGCCCAACTTCGGCGGGGAGGGTAGGAAAAAGGAAAAAAGAAGGAAAAGAAAAAGGAAAAAGGAAGGCTTTATTTAGGGTTTTGCGATTTTGCATAAATTATTTAGAATATTTTTGTGCTATTTAGAATATTAATATTTATAAGATATTAAATAAATCCCTTTTTGCTTAGTTTGGACTATTTTAGATAAATTTCCTTAACCTCCATACTAATTAGGAAAAATACTCAAATTTTCTTCCAATTAAATTATTTATTAAGTTTATATTAATTTGAAACTGTTTTATTCTTCTTAATTTAAATAAATTAATTTATTTAATTAATTTCTAAAATAGAATCCTTAATTAGCTTAAAATACCACAATTCCTCCTATTTAAAACTCTTTTAAATTTCTTTTTGGTTTAACCTAATTAATTTCATCTTATTTTAATAAAAATCAATTATTTTGGTTAAACTCCCACATAAAAATCTTATTTAATAATAGATAATAGAAATTAGGATTTTGGGGCATTTCACAAAATAAGACCATTTAAGATATTTTAACACCAAAACTATCCATTTTTCTCAAAAATTACCGTGGATAAAGTAGAACGACTATTTTGTCCCTTTTCACCCAAAATATTCATTTTCCCATCTCATGGTGTATCAAAGAATTCACAACACCAATCACCTTTTTTTTTTATTTCATGAATAACATTTTAATGGCATGAATATTATCTGAAATGCCCCGAAAATTATAATTTTAAAAATTATAGTTAAATAACGTTTTATTAGAAAAATTAATTAAATTAATTATTTTTATTAAAATAAAAGGGAGTTAATTTTGAAAAATCAAGAAGAAATTTATAAGTATTTCAAATTAGGAGAAATTTAGGTATTTTAACTAATTAAGGATTTTATTTTAAAAATTAATTAAATAAATTATTTTATTTAAATAAGAGAAAATAAATAGAGCTAAATTAATAGAAAATTTATAAATAATTTAATTGGAGAAAATTAGAATGATTTGCTAATTAAAATAGAATTTATGAAAAATCTTTCAAAAATCCTAATTTAGCCTAAAAAGGAAATTAAATATTATTTTATTTAAATATTATTATTTTTAAAGATTCCAAATATTTTGATTAATTTAATTAACCCAACCCACTATTTTTCTTTTTCCCTTTTCCCTTTTCTTTCTTTCTTTTTCTTTTCTTTTTTTTTTCTTTCTTTTTCTTCTTCTTCTTTTCTTTTTCTTCCTCCTTACCCCGATTGGGCCTGTTCGCGGCCCAATTCTCCTCTTCCTTTTTTTTCCTCCTTCCTACGGCCCACTTCCTCCCTCCTTCTTTTTCTCCTACCACGGCCCAAACGCCCTTTTCTTTCTTCCTTTGGTGGCCCAGGACAACACATCGTCCTTTCTTCTTTTCTTCCCCTGAAACGTTATGTTTTAGGCCACCGTTTTTAACCTACGTCGCCCGGTTAGTTCTCCCCTTCTTTTCCTTTCTTTCTTTTTCCCTACATCACAGGTCCGCACGCCGCCCTTCTTTCTTCTTCTTCCTTCCTCCCTTCTCTCCCGTCGACCTGCAATGCCGCCCCAACTCCCTAGTTTTTCACCGCTAATCATGTTGTTGACCAGCCGTTTCACTTCACCCTCTTCCCTACTTACTCGTCGGCCATTTTGACCCAGCCACACCTCCCCTTTTCTTGCACACGATCCCCTTTTTCTAGCCAATCACCCCTGCCCCATTTTGAACTCCGCCAGCCTCCGTTGTCGCCGGTAACCCTAATCGACTAACCCTAAATTTTTGTCACTCCCCTCTGACCTTAGCCCTACATTTTACTCTATGAATACCCCTAGATCGAGCTCTATATAAAGCTTTTGGTTGCTTACCCAAAAAACCTCCCTTGTGCGCCGCCACCACTTCAGACGTCGTTGTCGCCACCATTGGCCAACGCTGCCTCCCTCTCTGCCCACCCAACTAATCCTTGCACCACTCTCTAATTAAATACATCTCTCTTGCCTCTCGATTTTCCCTGCACAAGCCATTCTGGTTGTGCCAAGTTTCCTCCCCGATCAGCCCTTTCTTCCACCTCTGCCACCCTTCACGTTGCCTACTGCTGCTGTCACTGCCCCTTTCACCTTCCAAAAACCCCTACAGACCCTCCTCTATCTCCCCCTACCTTTCTTTTCCTCTTCCTCCCTCTCCTTCTCTCTTTCTCTTCTTCTTCCCCATTCGGCTGCCGCCGCCGCCGTGCACCGCCACCTTTGGCTGCACCGCCACCCTCATTCTATTCCTCTTCTTCTAGACAACCATAACCACGCTTACTTCCACCCTCATTCTCCCTATCTTTTTCTCAGCCCTCAACTTTTCCCCTTTTCTTCTCTTTTTCCGGCCATCGCCGTGCACCACTATCGGCGCCTCCTGTCACCACCAGCCTAAGGTGGAACCATATACCCTCTCAACCCTTTTACCCTATTTTTACAAGCTTTATTTATTTATTTTTATTTTATTTCTATTATTTCAAGTATATTATTATTATTTATTATTATTATTATTTCTATTGAGGGTCGAAGCCCTATTATATTTTTTATTTTGATTATAATATTATTATTCTTATTGTTTCTATTATTATTATCATTATTATTATTATTATTATTATTATTATTATTATTATTATTATTATTATCATCTTCAATGTTAGTATTATTATTCTATATAGGGCTGAAACCCTATTGTTCTTATTTTGAATTTTAGTACTAGTATTATAAATATCAAGTCTTATTATTATTAATATTTTGATCATTAGTATTTATTATTATTATTATTAGTGTTATTATTATTATTATTATTATTATTATTATTTATTTTATTATTAGTCAATGTAGGGTCAAAACTCTACTTTATTTTAACTTCGATTATTATCATTACTATTATTACCATTATGATTATTATTATCTTTGCAATATTATTATGGTTTTTATCATTATTATTATTACTATTTCATTATTATTATTATTACTAAATTTTATTATTAATGTTACTACTATTATTGTTAGTATTATTTTGGTGAAGGGTCGAAGCCCTTATTCCACCTTTTATTTCAAATCCTATTATTATTATTAGTAGTAGTAGTATTTTTAGTGTTATTATTATCGTTATTATTATTATTATTACTATTATCATTATTATTATTTTAGTATCACTATTATTATTAGGATGAAGTTTTCAAGCCTTATATTATCAACTTTTACAATATTACTATTATTTCTATATTTTTAGCCAATTTTAGTAATTAGTTCATGATTATTATTATTAATATTTTATTATTTTATCAAAAACCTAGTCTTAGAATAAGTTAGTAATTAATAGTATTTTTGATAGGAGGGAATATAGTTTTAGTTTTTCCCTTATATAGGTGAGACCAGTCAAAGCCCTAAGGAGGCGTAGGAGCGTACTCTAAGACCGATGTCATTTTAGGTAAGGGTGTAACTAAGGTCTTATGTGTGTTGATGTACATTATATGCTTTGTATGCTATATATTCTATGATTATCTGTAACACCCCCAAAATTCACTACTGAAAAATTTCGTTAATTAAAAGAAATTTAGCGGAAGCGATTTAACAAACCGTGAATTTTGGGAGTATTACCGCCACACTTAGTACCAGACCGGTTCACTCATACCGTTCTAGTACTAAGTGCTAAGGCTAAAGAAGTTAAATAAAATTTTACGAGAACTTAAGCATTCGAAGATCAGAGTAGCACAGTAAATACTTTACAAGAGAAACATTCAACCACGGTGATTACAAAATGACAAATACGTTGAATTTAAAGGAGATAAATTAAAACCCTAAAAATTTCCGGACAGTACCTTACGCTCTCCCCAAGGGCCCACTTGAATAGCACCTGAAACACAACCTGCAAGGGGTACTGCCCATTGAATAGGCAGGGGCCCCATGAAGGGAACCCTTCAGTACTACGGTACTGAGTAACCCTTTAAAAACGCACTTAAAATACAGGCACACATATTACACATGATACTACTACATTCAGATATGACCATAGGTATAAACATGGTAATCAGATCCAATTCTTTGTACATCCAATAACTCAATCATACATTAATGGCGTATACGTAAAATTCACTTTCATATATTCCATAATCAATCAACCAATATCAAATAGGCCATGATCAGTAATCGAGATATTTTTCGGGCCTTGAGGCCATTAATCAACAGTCTCAAAGACTAGTATTTTTCCATAACTCATTCACAATAAATTTTTATTGAGCTCGGGACCTCCACTATTATTGCCGGTGGACCGGAATATATATAAAATCATCATCCAGGGCACAACGCTCCTGGCCACTATTATAACCGGTGGACCGGGATATATAAAGAATCATCACCCAGGGCACAACGCTCCTGGCCACTATTATAACCGGTGGACCGGGATATATAAAGAATCATCACCCAGGGCACAACGCTCCTGGCCACTATTATAACCGGTGGACCGGTACTCAATATCATAAATCGCTGGGCCCGGCTCATTAATATTCCACTTTTAATTATAGTATCTTTCCTTTCTTTAATCAGCACATCAATCATATTTATTTGCCTCGATAGGGAGATCAAGAACCCGGGACACAAAGGTACACCGGTCGCACTGGTGCGTAAAAGCAACTCAGTACCCTTCAACTAGTAACCCAGGGACGCAAAGGTACCCTGGTCGTACTGGTGCATAAAGCTGACTCAGTACCCTACCGACAAGGACACCTAATCCTTAAGTATGCATACCCCCTAACTAGGTCCGTAGAGCTAGATAGAGTAGATATAGGGCCTGGCTGGGGCACAAAGGCACACCAGCAAATACCAAACAATCGTGGACTAAACCACGTCCTTAGGGTAGCGACCCCTAAGGAGTCGCCATTCCCGATCTCGAGGTCTTTCACTTTAAGTAATAGTGTCTTAATTAAGGGTGATCACAAAAACACAACAAGAAGATAATTATCCTCTTTTAATCGTTCAGATATCATCAGAAATTTCTTATGCAGGTGGTCATCCCAAGTAACATAGGAGAATCATTAAGGCCATCCTAAACTCATCTAATTCCGAATTAAAACTCAATCTCGTGATACTTACTAGTCATCAAACATTCTTACCTCGTCAATCAACACTAGTAGAGCCATGTTATGAATTCCACGATCATAATGATATACTAGATACAACTACTTATTTACCCTTTTACATATAAAATCACTACGTCACCCTTTCTTATTTGATAAATTACCATGTTACCCTCCTTGTTACAAAATCACCAAGCTATCCCTTACTCGATTTAGGTTACTAAATTATTTATCATACTTATTAGGACATCAATTCCCCTTAATAATTATTACACTTAATATACTTTCCATTTAATTGGTTAGATTACCACTTTGCCCCTTTCTCCTTTATTATAATTAATAAATTATCCTTGAGTTAGTCAAATTACCAAACTACCCTTCCTCATTGTCAAAATTACCAAATTGCCCTTTGGTTGGTTAAATTACCAAATTACCCTTGCATATGATCATAATTACAACTTTGCCCTTCTCCGTTATTAAATTTATCAAATTACCCTTTAGTTATTTAAGTTACCGAATTGCCCTTCTTAATTGTCATAATTACCAAACTACCCTACTCCATTATCCAAAATTACGAAAATACCCTCCAGTCGGTTAAGTTACCAACTTACCCCTCACATCTATCATATTTACCATTTTACCCTTCTCTACTATTAAATTATCAAATTACACTTTAGTTATTTAACTTATTATTTTACCCTTCTCAATAATTATTATTTCCAAATTACTCCTTTCCAATGTTCACTTTTACCCCTTTGATTTACACAATTACCGTTTTACCCCTTTACCTTCAAATTTACCATTTTACCCCCTTAACTCCCAAAATTACCATATCGCCCTTTTACTTGTAACTTTTCCATTTATCCTTAATTATAAAATTACTATCTTACCTCCTTTAATTTCCAAATTACCATTCCGCCCTTAGATTGTAAAATTATCATTTCGTCCTTTAATCATAAAATTACTATTTTGCCCTTTAATTATAAAATTACAATTTTACCCTTTTATTATAACATTACCAAATTGTCCTTTTATTACAATTTACCAAATTGCCATTCTCTTTAACAAGATTACCAAATTGCCCCTTTTTATTATAAAAATTACTCTTTCATCCTTTATTCACAAAATTACAATTTTACCCCCCCTACTTCCAAAATTACTATTTTCTCCTTTTATTAACAAATTCACCATTTTACTCTTTACACACCCTTATTATTAAATTATTATTAATACTACACGAAGTATTAACCTTAAAGTCTCACCCATGACTCTTATAATTAATGTAATGCTTATTAGCACATATCCATGTATTAGGCCATACTCATATACAATATACATTTTTAAAATCTCCCCCTAATGCTAACAAAATGTTACACATGTAATAAAGATCACCATAGCATATAACAACATGGATAATAATTTATATTTTCCCTAACCACCAAATTATTACCCTAAATATTATCCCCATACACATCATCAATCTATCATGCTTCCTTTTCATCAACAACCACATTAACCATATATAATATGCCAAGCAACACATATCAAGCATAATACACATTAATAATGCCTAATGTGATAACATGCATTAATCCATGCATTTAAGCGGGATTTAACGGTTACCTTAATCTCGCAAAATTATCAAACCTTACCAAGCACAATTAGCAATTCAACACCTAAAATAACATCCATCACTATTGTGTTAGAGTATAGAAATAAAAAGGGTAAGATTTTATAAAAGAAATTTATTTAATAAAACACTTTAAGTAATTATCATTATACCTCAAAATTTTCCAAACAAATTTCCAACATAAGGGGGAAAGCTCACGCTGCATGAGCAGCGTGAGTGTCATGCATGAATGGGCAGGGAAATGGCTCGAAGAGGGGTGGAGGAAGAAAAATCAGCCATGTTCGGGTTGAGGTCTTTGGGCTAGAAAAGAGGGTGGTTGGGGGAGGTTTGGTAGCAAGGTAAGGATGCAGGAGTGAAGAGGGGGTGTTAGTGGTGGCCAAGGATGGTTTCGCGGCGGCTGAAGGCGGCGGATACGGCGGCGGCAAGGCGGCGAAGATGGCTGGTGATAAGGGGAAAAGTGGGGAGAAAAGAAAGAAGGGGTGGAGAAGGGAGGAAGTGTAGGGCTCAAGGGGGCGGTGTGGGGATGCAGGGCAGTAGGGGGTGGTGGCAGGAGTCGGCGTAGAGGTTGGTTTCGGCGGTCGGAGCGGCGGACGGCGGCGGCGCAGGGAGGAAACAGAAAAAAACAAAGGAAAGAAGGGAGGAGAGAGGAGGGAGCTCGGGGAAGAAGATGGCTCGAAATGGGACAATAAGATGGCCGAACAGGAGAAGAAAAGAAGAGGAGAGGCAAGGGGGCAGATGGCAGGGCATAGGGCGGCAGGGAGGCGGTAGGGTGGCAGGGAGAGGGTGGCGACGGGAGGGAGGAGTTGCAGAAATGGATAGGGTGCAGGGGTAGTTCGGCTCGAAGGAGGGGAGAAGAGGACAGGGTAGAGGGAGGGAGTAGCAGGGACAGGTGCGGCGGCAGGCGGCGACAGGCGGCGGCAGGCGCAGGTGGTCGGGCGGCAGCTGCAGAGGGTCGGGCTGCTGTCGCCTGAGAAGAAGAAGAAAGAAGGAAGGGTTGTGGCGGCCGGTCGGGGGAAAGGAAAACAGGCGGCCGACCGGTCCAGGGAAAGGAGGAAAAGAAAAAAAAACACCTGGCCGGTCCAGGGGAAAAGGAAGGGAGCCGGCCGGGCTGGGCACGCGGGAGAGAGGGCTGAGGGGAAGAGGGATGAGGCGGGCCGAAGGCCCAAATCGCGGGGGAAGGCTGGCCTGGCGAGGAAGCCCAAGGGAAAAGGAAGAAGAAAAAGAAAAAGGAAAGGAAGAAAGGGGGAAAAAGAAAAATGGGAATGGAAAAATAGGAAATTTAGTTTAATTAAATTTATAAAATCATAAAATATAATATCCCTGGTAAATTATTTAATTTAACAATTTAATTTATTATAACCTAATATTTTAGTTTAAAAAGGGTAAATTTGGTAAAATATTAGTTTGGGAAAATTATTTAAATGGGACAATATGACAATTAGCAAAATATTTATTTTTAGCTTATTAAATACTCTTATCCAAATATACATACTCTAAAATCCATAAAATAATTAAAATAAATAATTTTAAAAGCAAATTTTATTTCAAATAAAGTCATTTATTAAAATATAGGTTTTCGAAATTTTTGGGGTATTACATTATCATTATAATTATTTCCTGTGTGGTATGGCGTGGAGTTAAAGTATGTTCATGTATTATTATATGGCATGAGTATTATGTATATGTGATGAAATATTATGGTATATGATGATTGGTTTGTGACCCTTTAGACATGCATGTGAGGATGTATAAAAGTGGTATTGTGTGGGGGGAAAAGTTGAAAATGGAAAATGAAAAATGAGTTGACCAAAGGGAAGTAAGTTGACTAAAAGGGAAATGAGTTGATTATGAGATGTGAGTTAACCTGACTATGTTAATGATCCGTCAATGGAAGAAGAATGGGGAGGGTGAGAGTAAAACGAAGGAATGGGAGAATCTAAACTAGGATTTTGTATTGATGGACTTAGGGTTTTGCATAGTAGATTCTATGGTGTTACATGGGAGGATCTAATCTAGGGTTTTATATGGATTAAATCTAGGGTTTGGTATGGATGAATCTTGGGTTTTGCATGGAAAAATCTAGGGTTTCGTATGGGGGAATCTATGATTCTGCATGGGAGAATCTAGTCCATGGTTTTGTATAAGGGAATCGAATCTAAGGTTTTGTATGGATTGAACCTAGAGTTTGGTATGGATGAATCTATGGAGGAATCTAGGGTTTGGCATGGAGGAATCTAGAGTTTTGTATGGATGGATCTAGGGTTTCACATGGGAATTTTAGGGTTTTGCATGAAAAGTTTGAAAGGTTACGTAGAATGTGTAAAGTCTGCATGGGAGTGAAATTTACGTATGGAAAGTTGATTTAGGGTGTGAGGAAGGTAATGTAAGTGTTTTTTGGGTGTTTGAACACTTTGGATGAAAAATAGTACGTGGAGCAATATAAAGGTACGTAAGAGACCGAGCTAGGGTTTGGTGTGGCTACTTAGGGTTTTTGTGGTAGCATGTGTACTCGATGATTAAAGTATAATGATGAGAATGGAATCTATGAGTTGTGATGTATGGAGTGTTAAAAATGATTTAGGTTGAGTAAGGTGGAGTAGGATGGGCTACATAGGCCTAAATTAGGGTTTCGTGATAAAATCCTAGAATGAGATGTGAGTAGATTTGGAAGTGCGGGCCTTGACCCTTATACTTAAGAGTTGGACTTCTGATGTGAGATAGGATATGGAGGAAAGGATGTTGGGGCAAGTTGGGAGGTGCATGAGTCTGATGATATGGAATGGGTCCATTGGAGGATAGGTGTGGGGAGAGTGAATCATGCATGTCTAGGATGAAATTTCTGAATAAGACACTTAAGACATTAATCATTTAAAGAACAAGATTATTGAGTCGGGTCCAGCCAATCCACCGGTTAGGAATAGTGGTTAGGGTTTTTACCTATATGTGACCGATCCACCGGCTATAATAGTGGTCAGGAGCTTTATACCCTGTGTGTTTCCGGCCCACCGACTATAATAGTGGGGGATCCCGAGGTCAATTAACCAAAACTTGAGTTTACTAAGACACTTAAAAGACACTAATTACTTATAGTGGAGTACCATACGAGGAAGAATTAAACTGATCCACCGGTAAAGAATAGTGGTTGGGGTTTTTACCCTATACGTGACCGATCCACCGGCTATAATAGTGGTTAAGGCATGATGCCCTCTATGTAACTGAGCCACCAGCTAAAATAGTGGGAGGTTCCTGTACTCGCATGGATTGATAAAAAGACATTTGTGTGAAAATGAATTCCGATAAGAGATTGATTAAGTAATTAATATGTATTATGAATGGGCCTTTATGTATTTACCCGAATAATTGTGTGATATTATGTTATCATGATGGATTATATGCTCTTTTTATTTTTCTGCATGGTTTATGTGATTGTATGTGTTCGCCTTAGTACACTGGTTACCTTACTCAATACGTAACGTACTGATCACCCTTTTCATAGGTGTTGCTCATTCCCACGAGTTGTAGGCCCTTCTGACTTTGTGTAGGTGGGCAATGCATATTTTGATGCCTTCGATGTCCATAAGGCATCAGTGGGGTTGAGTGTTGATTATGGGCCTAGTTCGATGATCGGAGTGATGTGGCTGAATTCTCTCTTATGTCATTCTATTTCTTTATGATATTTCTTTTCTATACTGGATTTTTTGGAATTAAATATTAATGTTTGCAGACATTATTCCCTCTGAGGAATTTTGATTTAGCACTCTGATTTCTATCTTATAATTGATTATAAACTTTTATGTGTACTATGATTTCTATGTTATGATCTTTCTAATTCTCTTTATGAACTCTTGGTTTAAGTTTGGAATTAATCCATTTTAGCCTTAGCACTTGGTATTGGAACGGTCGGAGTGAACTGGTCTGGTACTAAGTGTGGCGGTAACATTCCCAGAATTCACGGGTTTTAATTTCAGTGCTTCTGCTTTTTAAAAAATAGTAAATTTTGGGGTGTTACATTATCATTATATTCTAAACATTCTATATTTGCAGGTATATTACCATTTTTTCCCTTAAGGCTTCAAATCTTACATTAAGCATAATTTATGTTGTCCTAGCTCAAATACTAACATATAATATATCAAACTGAGATAAACATATTGATAAACATGATGACATGCTTAAAAATAGAAAAACTAAACACAATATATAAAATCCAAGCTAGTTGAGACACATACACACATTATTATTCAACTCTTTTAATCTATACTTTCATAAAGTGTAAATATTATAGCCATACAACTCATTTCATGCTTTTATTACCAAAATAACATTATCCAAAAATTTCTACAACACCACATACCCAACTTGAACTCATCTTTTCCTATACACATGTCAAACATGATAAAGAGAAACAAATACAAGTAAAACATCCAATATATGCCATATAATATTTCATCCATGTTTGGTGTGAGTAAGTAAGATCACAAAAATAATAACCGAAAAGGGGCTTGCATATCCACACAATCCACCAACCACAAAGCCCCTTGAATCACCTTAAGAAACTTCATGCAAATACATATATGAATATACTCCTTAACAAACTAAAACAATGGAAATATAACCAAAGTAAACGAAGATGATCAAACCTCAAACTTGAAGGATATGTAAGAGGATGGATGTTCTTCAAAACCTTGCAAAATAGGAGAAGAATGATGCACATAAAGCTCACCAATCACTTAAATTTAACTCCCTTTTACCTAATAGACACCAAGGACCTAAGCTTATATTTCTTAGAAGTTGAATTAAGCTTAGATGGTGGTGGAATAATGGAAGGGATACCACAACGTGGAGGAGAATAAACAAAAGAGGAAAAAATGCATAGCTACAGTGAAAAAGAACACACAACCAAAGGATGAAAAGATGAGAAGAGATGAAAGGGAAAGTATGAAAAAGTAATGAAGCTTCAATTATTATGTGTGTTGTAGACCCAAAATTGAGTATATGCTCTCTGGCATGGGATTCCAATTGTTGTGAAATTTAAAGATACTAGTACAAGCCTCTTGACACTAGTATCTAGAGTGGTGGGAGTTATAGTGCTACATTTGCCCTTATCATGGATGATGGCAGTAACAAAAGATAAATAATAGAGATACTTTTAGACAGCCTTGTTATTATTCTTAAGATGCTCGATTATATATGTATTATCGTTACTCTATGATGTATGTGTTAAACATGTTATTATGGTTTTGTATAATAGCACGTTCCCAATGCAAAGCATAAGCCCTAGCATGTATTAGAGCAGGTTTGTTTTACCATCACTTAGCCGTATGGATGCTACCTTGTTATGGTCACTGTGATGTGAGTGGATGCAGAGTATTTGTAGGGATATGACTCTCAGTTGGAGTATGATGATGATGTGGTTCATTAGTGGCTATTGCTTGGGAATTTACATTAGTGGATATTGATGCATAAGCTAAATAATTGGTTTAAGCTTAATAAAGAAGAAATTTGGAGCCATGTTGAGCTTATTCTAAGCCACGAAAAGGTGGTGGCTTAGTCGACTCATACATAACTTGCCTCCTTTATTAACTATCTTTGTCCAAGTTAGAAATATTTTGATACTTTCTAACTTACAGAAATTAATTAGCATGTTTACATTATCCATGGAGGATATTCCTACATATGACATATGTAACAATCAAAAGTAAATTAGAGTATGAGTAATGCTTTGATTTTAAAAGAAACAACTAAAATCAATTAGTGGAAGAATATGCATGCAACATATAAATAAATTATTCATAAGTAAATATCAACTATTTATAATGCAAAGTAATTTCTTAATATATATATATATATATATATACTCACACACATACGCAGATGAAAGATAAATAGCGATGCATTAATCAACTTCAAATAAAATTAATATTCTTGATGAGCACAATATATAAAAAGTTAATAATGTATCGGCGTCAACTCACCCTACCATCTCCTTCTATCCTTGTTAAATGGTGTTACAGCTAACCTTGTCAAAGAAAAATGATACTGCTAGTATGGGAGTACTAGGAATCAAAAAAATTCTTCCTATTATATATTTTTTATATCAATTATTAAAAAATAATTAATATATTTTTATTAAAATATTTATTTTAGATCAAATTAATATATAAAATAAATATTGGTCACGAAAAAAATTCAAATAAATTATATAAAATATATAAAATATAGAAATAATTTTTTTGTCATATTAACCACCTTATCAACCCATAACTAATTAGATTGGAGGATATTATTGGAAAGTACAGGCACCTCATGAACCTCTTTAGTAAGTTAGAGAGATGCGCTCATTAGCTTGCATTGCCGGTAACCTTGACTCTGCCATCGATTATTAAAAAGGCCAACACAAGCAAATCAACAGCAAGTTTTATCCTGAGGTTACCCGATGATGCATTTGATAAGGGGTGTATTTGAGCTGGCAATCGGTCCAATCTCATACCTTGCACATGGAAGAAATAAACAGACATTGAATCAGAATATATATATACCCACACACGTGGGTTGGGGGATGTGTGTCTGAACCGAGGCCGCTAGCCACAGCCGGTACACAGTATTCCACGGGGACGGAAAAACGGGGAATGAGACGAAATCGTTATTTTTTAAAAATCTAAGATATGGGGGCAACAAAAAAACGTTAAATAAATTATATATATATTTTTTAAAAATAGAATAAATTTATTAAAATTTAGAAAGAAATATAAAAAAATTAAAATTAATTTTTATATTAGTTAATTTTAATTATTAATAATTATTTTTTAATAAAAAATTAATTAAATAATATTTTTTTAATAAAAATATTAATTAAATAATTTTAATATAAATTTTAATTAAAAAATATTTTCAAGAAGTTTTCGGGACGAAGATGGCACCCAACTGACGTTCCCGTGAATCATCGGCGGTGCATACCCAGCCGGGTGTAAAGATCAATAGAAATACAGTAGAGAAACGGACATTTCTTTCCGACTTGGATTACTAAGCTACGCATCCTGTTCATTCACTGCATCAAACCCATAAACTCAACTCAATCCGCTAACCGCCGGCCAATATACTGTTATAAGATAAGGCAAGCAAGAATTTGTTCATGGATCGGCAATTATTTAATAATATAATATGGATAGATATGACAACACTGCGTAATAAAATCCAATTTTCAAGCATCAGGAAACGCAGAGTACAGACAGTACTGTCCCCAACCGGCAACGCCAACGCACGTACGCTTTTCTTCAATCCAAAAGAGCCTGGCATCCGCCAACTCCAGTCATACTGCGGTCGGCCCCCCTCCCTCTTCCTCCGAGGCATCCAGCGAATTCTTCAACCAATGGCTGACCGAGCAAGACCAATACCTCCACGAACTCAACTCAGCGGCCACCGATGCCTACTCTCACTCACTTCAATTTCCCCTTCCTCCGCCCACTGGTGGACCGATTCGTCTGTTGCTACGAACGCTATTACCTTACCAAGTCTTTCTTCACAAAGCGAGGCGCCCTCTCCATTATCAGCCCAAACTAGCTTTCCTCCCTCAAAGACGCTTTTCTCTGGAGCGGTGGTTGGCATCCGAGCAAGGCATTCCACCTCCTCTACTCCAAGTCCGGATTGCAGGTTGAGGCTGGATTGGACCGATTGCTGCGCGGGCTGAGCACGGGGGATTTAGGGAACCTGTCTCCGAGCCAACTCAAGCGAGTGGACCAGCTACACGGGGAGACGATCAAGGAAGAGAGGCAGATAACCGATGAGATGGCAAAGCATCAGGAGACGGTAGCTGACAAGTGCATGGTTGAGATTTCCCATTTGCTATCTCAGCTGAATCGGGAGGAAGGGGCGAGTGGTTATCATGAAGCTGGGGGCAGCGGAGGAGGGGGATCTATGGACGGGAGGGTTGAGACGACGCTGAGGTCAAAGGAAAGAGGATTCGAGGAGATTTTGGTCAAGGCGGACGGTCTGCGCCTGAAGACGCTGAAGAAAGTGGTGGACATTTTGACTCCAATCCAAGCCGTTCATTTCTGTATCGCCGCCGGTGAACTGCACCTGAGGGTTCATGATTCATGAACGGGGAAAGAAAAAAGATGCGGTCCGAGGTCCGGCTGGTCCTTCGGCGGGGGCCCGAGAACCATCGGGTGTATAATTAATAAATTATCGAGTATAAACGAGGCAGACAGGGAATTCGATTCGGAAAATTTTGTTTTACAGTCCATTTAAATAAAATTAATAAAATTAAAATTAAAATAATCTTAAAATATTTAATTTTAAATATAAAATATTATATATATGTATATATATAATTATATTAATACATATATTTAATTAAATATAAATATATAACAAATATTACATATATATTAAAATACTAAATAAATAAATTAAATACTAAATAAATTATATAACTTTAAACATTTTAATTTAAATAAACTTTCAACTATTTCTTCCAAAATCCCCGGTATTAGTCTGGTGAGGCAGCGTTTCGGATTATTCACTAGATAGTAGATAGATACTAGTAATTAAGCTGTTCAAGTTACTATTTGGCTTATTTTTCTTCGTAGCTGTTATTTAAAAAACAAGTATTTACTGTACAGAAAATATTTGTGCAGTAAATACCTGTTTTATCCTGCCTCACCAATTATTTGAGCCTCTGCTGACGTCTCTTTCTTACTCTCTCCCTATCTTCTCTCTATTTTTCTCTCAAAATTCAGTTCAAAGTCTCCTACCCGAGAAGAAATTTCAAGCAACCGAAGGTAAGTATTGTATTTTTTTAATTTTTAATTTATAATATATAATTATAATAATTTCTTTAGTAGATCTGGTAAATTTTTTAATTTATTAAGTAGATCTGGTAGGTTTCGGCGAATTAGGCCGAAACCCGGGGCTGATTTCGGCGAAACTGACCGAAGGATGGGGGAGTTTCGGCAAAATCAACCGAAGGAAGGGAGGGAGTTCGGCAAAAATTGCCGATGTGAGGGCTCCTGTTTCGGCAATAGTTGCCGATGTCCTGGCGCCGAAATAAAAAAAAAAAAAACAAAGTTGCATCGGCAGTTTGTGCCGATTTTCTGGCCTGGTTTCGGCTAATTTTGCCGATGTAAGGCATGAGATTCGGCAAAATCAACCGAAGGGAGGGAGGGAGTTCGGCAAAAATTGCCGATGTGAGGGCTCCTGTTTCGGCAATAGTTGCCGATGTCCTGGCGCCGAAATAAAAAAAAAAAGTTGCATCGGCAGTTTGTCCCGATTTTCTGGCCTGGTTTCGGCTAATTTTGCCGATGTAAGGCATGAGATTCGGTAGAATCGACCGAAGGAAGGCTTTGTTTCGGCAATTTTTGCCGATGCAAGGATCTCCTGTTTCGCTGATTAAATTAGGGTTCCGGTTAATTATATATAATAATTTAATTTAATTTAATAATATATTTAGATTATGGTTAATTGATTATATTTAGGATGTAAAATTATATATATTAATTATAATATATTAATAATATTAATTGTACTCCAATATTCTAATTAAATATAGATTTGGTAAATTATATCTTTATTGTATAGTTTTGGTTATTTGTAGGATATATAATTATATATATTAATTATAGTTTATTAATTATATTAATTATGCACTAATATTTTAACTAAATATAGGTTCGATAAATTATCTCTCTATTATAGGGTATTGGCTATATTTTGGATATGTAATTATTTATATTAATTATGTTTTATTAATTATGTTAATAATATATTTTGATTATGGTTAATTGATTAATTTTAGAAAAATATATTTTTAGATTTATTATACTCTGATATTTGAATTAAATATAGGTTTTAGTATATTGTCTTTCTATTATAGGATTTTGGTTATTTTTATGATGTAAAATTATATATATTGAATATAGTTTATTAATAATATTAATTTTACTCGAATATTGTAATGAAATATGGGTTTGGTAAATTATATCTGTATGCTATAGTTTTGGTTATTTGTAGGATATATAATTATATATATTAATTATGGTTTATTAATTATATTCATTGTAAGTTTTAGTTTTGGGTATTGGCTATATCTTTGAAGTGTAATTTGTATATATTAATTAAGGTATATTAATGATATATGCTAATTAAAGATTTTAATTATGGTTAAGTTGATTAAATTTGTTTATTATGTTTATAGATTTGTTAATACGTTGTTAATTATGTTATTGTATTATTTATATATGATTACATGTTTATTAGATTTAATTATATTTTCATTAAATATTTTAAATATTATTATGTGATAGGGATTATTGGTGAATGTTTTTAATTATATTGATAGGATAATAGGTTAGATTTGTTTAATATTTTTGTTAAATGTATTTATAATAGATAAAATATGTTTATATTTGAATTATATTTAATTATGTTGCTAATTTGTATGGAATATATTTAGATAATTCTGGTTGGATTATTGAAAAAATAGATGAGGACATACCATAATTAAGTATACTTTAGTTGTTATATTATACTAAACTCCTACTAGTAAGTAATACAAATATTGTTGATATATTTAATGAATAAAGTAGAGGATTAATGTAAAGAGATTGTATTTGAGTTATATGGTTGGGTATACAGATCTCTTTGGCTATCATAATATGAGTTGATATTTATTAATGATATTCATTTCATATATGTAATTAGGTTATATTTATGTTATCACGTATTACCTTCAATTCATATACATAATTAAAAATGACTTTATGTATTTATTATTGAAATTCAGATGAGTCGCAGACAAGACAATGTAGTAGATAGAACCGATAGTCGGCATGTGACTGCTTCTGCACGACGTAACAGAACTGGTACTGAGCTACCTGCGCCGATGGCTCGTTTGAGAAATTTCGGCAGGAGTATTACCAAAGGATTACGACGATCTAAGAAATCTGGAGAACAAGAACCGGAAGAAGCATCAGAACAACAAGAATATGCAGAAGTTCGCGAAGAACCATCGTCTAGTCAACAAGGTCATAAATTTCCATCATTTATAGACTATGCAGGTCGTCCATCATTTGTGGCTGATGTTGGTACTGTGGGGTTTGGAGGTTTGGGGGCAGGAGGTCCGGGGTTTTGAGGTTTGGGGGTTGGAGGTTCTAGGGTTGGAGGTTCTGGGTATGGAGGTTATGCGGTTGGAGGTTCTAGGGTTGGAGATTCTGGGTATCGAGGTTCTGGGGTTGGAGGTGCTGGGTATAGAGGTTCTACGGGTGGAGGTTTTCCATATCTTACACAATATATAGATTTTCTTACCTCACCGGCGCAGCCTGCTATGGGAGGAGGAGGAGGAGGAGCATCGTCATCGACTTATGTGCGTAATGATGATGAGGAGGAGGAGGAGGAGGAGGAGGAGGAGGAAGAGGAGGAGGAGGAGGAGGAGGAGGAGGAGGAAGAGGAGGACGAGGAGGAGGAGGAGGATAGAGATCATCATGATAGGGATGTTGGTGTTGCCGGTGACGATAGTGAAGATGAAGAGAGTATACAATTAAAGGATGAATGGTACTTGCTTGGGCCATGTCCAGGAGGTCCAATAATTCCTGATTTGATTCCTAGCTTTGGTGGTCACGCAGCTTTAGATTTATGGTTAGGAAAGGTAAGTTTAATATATTCATTATTTGTTAATTATTATTTTATATGTAATCAATCATATGTACACATTACATTTGCTTATTGTATTGATCAGGATCGGGGTTGTCCGAAGATCCACACAAGGCAGGAGGTTTTAAGAAGTTTTCTAGGAAGTGTCAATGATAGGATGTTCGCTCTGATACGACGAACAGGATTATCACACCTTCCATCCTGCACATTTGAACATGTGAACGTGCCGCTTATTTCAGCATTTATTGAGCGATGGCAACCAGACACAAATAGCTTTCATATGTCATGGGGGGAGATGACGATCACTCTTTTAGATGTACATCGTATATTAGGGTTACGAGTTGATGGTCATCCATTACATTTGGACATGACGGCGGACACGCGTGGGCAAATGATTGGTGCAATGGGTGCCTTATTTGGGATGGAGGAAATGCAAGTGAATGAAGTCACTCGAAAGGGCGGGCTTCCATTTAAATGGCTGCAAGAAGTATGTGAATCATACTGGTTAGGGGACGAAGCAAAAGCGATCGGGTATACATTATGGTTGATCGGTTTATCGCTGTTTGTCGATAAGACGGTTGATAAAGTTAATCCATACTTTATCATTTTCCTTCAAGATCTTAGCCAGGTTGAAGGTTATGCATGGGGTGCAGCCACACTTACTTTTTTATATCGACAGCTTGGCATGGCTTCTAGAGCCGACGCTACTCAATTGTCTGGATGCATGACTCTATTACAGGTAATTTTATAATCAATAAATATATACACATATGCCATACTCTATATTCATTATGATGGCTAACAATCGAATATTATGACAGACGTGGATATATGAATACTTTCCTGGGTTTGGAGTGGAAAGATCTGGGTATGATCCAGACCATCCTCGTTGTATGAGGTGGTCTTGTGGCCAGAAATTCGAAAATCAATTGGAGACGCTCGAGTACTTTCGGGCAAAGATTGATGTTATGTCTGCGTCGAAGGTATGCTAAATCAATTATTTTATCCTCCTATATTATATTTGTGATATCCATATTTACTTGAATATTTTCGTGAAAGGTCAATTGGGATCCGTACGGAGTTGCTGATCCATATATATATTGTCGTATGGCATTCTATCACGGTTGTATACACTGTTTGGCCAAAGTTGAACCACATATGCCTGATAGAGTGACACGACAATTCGGTTATACACAAGTCATCCCTGAGGAGCCCATCAAGCCAAATAGAAACTCATACAGAGGTCCTTCCCTGAAGAAGTACAAAGTATACTATGCACACATGCTCGGGCAATGGTTCTTGAGGTATGAACATATTTTGGGCCCGGATGTTTTTGGACCAGCTGTTGAATACCCATGGGAAGTGGCCGATGATTATATGGATTGGTATGTTCCGAGAACGCATAGATATATATTGGCTACGACGGAAGAATATTTGGCTGAACATGCAAACGATGATCATCATATACCAGCCGAAAAACGTCCGAACAAAGCACGTAAAACTATTCGTCGATTGTATTGGAGGGGAGAGCCAGCTCCAAATTATGAGCAGTTAGTTACATGTATCGAAACCCTTGTGCGTGATTTAGGAGTTACTCCACCTCGGCGTGGCCATTTGTAATGAACTTCATGTATTACCGTATTGTTATGTGAAAACATTAACATATGTTTGTTAGAATTAATACCACCTGTCCTTATTATTTTACCATTGACTATTTGTGTTCAAATTTAAAAACATATCAAGTGTTTTTTTATATATCCATAGTTTAGAACTTCGTGATAGAAATTATACTATATTTTATAAAATTACCACGTACATGTTACAAAGGATGTAAACTTAAATAAATGTACCATCCTAATTACAACAATTCTACATTAAAGTTGAGTCCGAAGATAAAGGATGAGGGTCTTGTGTGTCATCATTTACCAATGCACGCCATTGTTCGAATCTTGAAGAATATTGCGTATTCCATGTTGAAACGCTGCTATCACGATATCTATTCTAATTGGTATGTACTGGTGGGAGTGGAAAACTTTCCAAAAGATATACCTGTAGAAAAAAAAAACTATTATGTCAGCCATTCATATCATATTGAAATGGAAAAATTCTTCATTAAACTTAGTGCTCACCGATATGTAGTGACTCATGTCTTGCAAGAAAAATATAGTGACTTCAGTTTCAGGACCTTGAATTCCGTGCATAGCCACTAAAGGTAGGAATGAGTTGCATGCATTCAATGAGTAATATGCGAACAACACACAGTAACGGGTTGCAATGACATGACCAATATCAGGCATTTCCATCCAGTGTGCCATCGGAGCTGGCCCTTCCCAGTGGGCAATAGTATTAAGAACTTGATCAACGCTTTCATAGACGAACACATTCTCGTACAACTGTCGTCTCGCCAATATCTCATGATACAAGTCGGTACGAATCTGAACCCATCGTTCTTCATCTCCTAGTATAATAGAAGCCAGTGCTCTGAAACCACAATTCCCATCTCCTAAAACATTACACCAGCTACTAATATAAGGAACTATATGTCGATTCATTTGAGTCACATATGGAAATTGAAATTGGCCTGATGACAGAAATGCCGATTGCCGTCCCCGACCCCGACCCCGACGTTGAGTTGATCTAGGACGACTACAAAATTGTTGTTCTGTATACTCCCAACTAGATTGTTCCCTTCTAGTGGAGTTCCTTGGTCGACCCCTGTGCTGCCGTACTTGTGGCTCGTCGAAAGGTGTTCTCTGGGGAAATGCAATATTAAATATCTCTCTAGCCAACTGATTCTGTATTTCTGGTGGCTGGCGCATAACAGATTCCATCGAAATATGGAGCAAGTGAGATGCAACATCAACTGGTTCTTGGGGTCTCGGTGGAGTAATGGGTCCATCTATGTCGAGTTTCTTCCAAAACGGATGAATAGCCGATAGGGGGATTGACATGTAGTTATGAATGTATGTTTTAATTTCATGCGTACACGGTATCCCGTGCGTACGACGCATGTAACATCCGCATAAATCATCATTCTCACTTACATGCTCAAGTCTCTGACACTCGTTGTTCACCAACTCCATTGCATATAAAGAAACATGACCCCTCAAATTGGCATAAAGATCACTTGTGGCAAAATGAGGAGTGTTGAACCGAGACCTCTCAAGCGATGCTTTTATCTCATCATGTTGTAATTCGAGGAACGTGTGCACTTGTTTGTGGACCGTATTGAAGCTGCCCCGTGATGTCTCCAGGAATCTTTTTAAATATCCATGAGCTCCTTCAACCTTGTTCGTTACAAAAATTTATTTACTTAACTTTATCAACATAAAAGAAGCTCAATCAGCTATCACGGTTGCAAGAAAATATAAATCATACCTATTCGTTGTAAGTTGATGGATATGGAACACGTCACCAAAGAATGCTGCAACAATTTTATGTTTGTAGGGTTGTAGCCAATTCGTCTTGAGATACGAAATTAGACTGGGCATGCTTCTGTAATCTTCCTCTATTGACAACAATCGTGCCTCATATGTTTCTTCGTCCGTGGCATCTATCAAATTTTTCCATCGTGACATAAAACCACGTGCGAACGATGAACGACCATAAAGTTTCTTACATTTTTCCTCGACATTCTTATTCACATGAAATCTGCATAATAAATGTTTTGAAGTAGGAAAAATATGTTCCACAGCTGAAATTAGAGCAAGCTCTCGGTCGGTAATAATGGTGGTTGGAAGCATATATGGATCCATTAAGGTCTTTAATCTCTCAAGCACCCAGAAATAATTTTCCTCCTTCTCAGATGACATGTATGCACATGCAACGTTGAAATTCAATTGTGTTGGTGTTAAGCCAATAACTTCAAGTAAGGGCATTCTGTATCTATTTGTCTTATACGTGCAATCCATTTGTAAAATAAAAGGAAATGCATGTAAAATGTTAACAGATACGGGATGTGCGAACAGATGCTCACTTATTACGTTTGATTGAGGCTCACTTCGATGCCACTGAAAATAATTATTCTCAACCAACATACTCATGACATGCTGTAACATTGTTTGACCATCCATTTCTTCGGACCTAAGCTTCTGTCGCGCATTATAAATATGCCTCCTCATACTCACATTACCTTCAAATTGTTTTTGAAGAAGTGGTATGATTTGTCGTGGCTTCACGTTAGTTGTAATAAGTTCATCAACAAATTGAACTTCATTTTCTGTCAACTTACCAAGAACAGCATGGCCTTGCTCATAATTAGCCAATTCGTGATTGTGTGTCCCGTTCCTAACTACCACTTGCCATCCACCATTATTATTTTCAACACCAATAATAAAAAAAAGGACAATCGGTTTTTTTTGAACAAGTATTACGTGCACCTTCAGTATTTGTTGGTCTAGTACGGACGTACGTACCACTTCGTTCACATCTTATCGAGACTCTACCCGCCCCTATACCATTTCCTTTTCTAGAACCTTTAATAATCAAAATCATCTTATGAGTTCTACCCATTTTCTTAACCCATGTCACAAGTTCATCCCGATCCGAAAATATTTCATCCGTTACAAAAAATCTCTGATAATTTTCACTCGTAAAAGATGTATTCCCCATGTCCTGATAAAAAGAGTTTACCATAATAATATAATAACAAAAAACTATAAATTTCATGTAACTAATTTTGTTGCCACAATTTACAATACTTAAAAAATAATATTTTACCTCTTCGTTGAAGTTGTAATTAATATTGGGAGAATGCATTTGCGTATCTTCTGCATATCCATGGCTTCTCGGTATTGTAAATCTATCATCGTAATACGATGGGGTTCTGACCCCATCTTCGTAGCTCATCGGACTTCCGAAATCATCGTACCCTATCGAAATTTCAAACTCTTCGTAGTTTGAAGAACTTCCAAATTCATTATTCATTGTGAGTGTTTAACAAATATTGAAAAATTATATCTCAACCTTCAACTAACAAAGTTTCTGCAGAATAGAAATATTGAGTTGAAGAATACGATCGGGGTAAGCTGTTCCTTTATATAGAAGGCTTCATGTTCCTATCCCTGACGAGCTTAACATACCATCGTACAATTATTTTATTTACAAAGATATGCAACAGTAAAATTATTCTACGTACCGTCCTACAATACTATTTGCAGAAGCCACACACATTAACTATCCCTGCTAGCAACCTTCGATTCATTGTATATGATCGGCCAAACTTGCCGAAACACCAACAGTAATATGATTTATTATCACGCAAGATTATTTTGTCAGAAGTACGCGTTACTGAAACACCAACAATAATATGATTCATTGTCAGGTAAGATTATTTTGTCAGAAGTACGCGTTACTTTTACTGTTTACAATCTTTGAATCAGCGTTTTTGTTATTTGGAAAACAAAATTTTACTCCATAGAAAATATATTTTATCCTTATCTTATATTTTTTTAATTATAAATATATTAATTTAATTTTGTATCAAATATTTATATAAATTCTGATTTTTTTTAATTATAAATAATAATTATTTACAAACTTTTCGGCCAAAATTAAAATAATAATAATAATAATAATAATAATAATAATTTGGTGAATCGGCAAATATTACCGATGGAATGGCCTGGTTTCGGCAATAATTGCCGATGCCCTGGCGCCGAAATAAAAAAAATATAAAAAAAAATTGGTCTAGTTTCGGCAGATATTGCCGATCCCCTGGGCCGGTTTCGGCAAAAATTGCCGATCCTCTGAGCCGGTTTCGATACAAATTGCCGAATTGTCGGCCGAAAAAAATATATATATATATATATATATATGCTGCATTTCGGCAATAATTGCCGATATGTTTCGGCCGAAATTGAAAAAAAAAAATTTGGTGCATCGGCAGTGTTTGCCGATGTCTTGGCCTGCTTTCGGCAATAAGTGCCGATGGCCTGGGCCAGTTTCGGTAAAAATTGCCGAATATTATCCATAGTTTCGGCTAAAATCGCCGATGCCAAGGTCACTTTCGGTATTTATTTTCCGCCGAGTAAAAACACGTTTTCCATATAACAATACCCTTTTTCCTTGCTATCCGTCCGTCTGCGGCCACAGGCGGGTCTTTTCACTTGGATGCTTAATACTTCTTTTTAGAGCATCCTCAGGCTACTATAAAATTTAAGATTCAAATTGTACTATTTAATTTTTTTTTTCTTTTCTACTTTTATTAATTTATCTCAAATTTAATTTAATATTCTACGATCACCAACCTCAAATTTACAACAACCAATTACTTTTATCAATCACATCATCATTAATTATTTACACTTTATATTATTTAACATCCAAAATATACTAAAAAATATAAAAAATAACTATGCACAAAAACCTAGGGTTACACCAAAATTGATATTGGGATACCCTTTTTTTACCCCACTGCAGATGCTCTTAGATCGGGGTCAAGGAGGTGGCAATAAGTATTAAAAATTAATTTAGAAGAATGGTTATTAAGTGAATTAAATTAAATATTTAAAAATATTATTGAAATAATATTAATTTAATTTAAATGAACTGAGATAAACATTTTAAAATTTTTGTGAATATATAAAATTTATTTATATTTTTTTATTTACCTCTATTATCTTTAAAATTGAAGTTAAACAAAAATAAAATTAACGGAGATAAAGCAAGGTAAAATTTTAACTTTTATTTATTTAATTGAGGTTAATAAAACTTATTATCAAATAAAATAAATAAATTAATTTACTTCTATTAGCTCCGTTTGACCTCAAAACAAACACATGCAAAGCTTGGTGCGATCAAAAGTAATATGGAATTGAAGTGGTGGTTATATAAGATAAGTGTTTCTTACATTACAATTTACAAACATGGTATTGGGCATATCGAAATTAGACAGTTTTGTATGTTACAATATATATATATAGTCTTTTGGTGAATTCCTCCGATATATTTATTTTATTTTATCTATCGATTAAAATATCATACTCGTAAGAAAAGTAACTTCCTCGTCACTAGTGAGATGTTAGTAAATAGTGCAGATTGAGATTATTTTTTTTGTGTGTGTTGAACAATCACTTACCATGGATCAAGTGAACTGTGTTAGACTAGGGTTTCTATATTTAGCCTAGTATTACTACATTCCATATATAGATTAGTAACCCTAATTATGTACTTATATATACTCTTAATATCATCAATGCATGCAACGAGATACTATCTTACATGGTATCAGCGCCCCCGACCTCTTCCTCGCCTGACGCAGAAATTGCTCTCTGGAACAGGCTTGATGCCATTGTCAAGCAATGGATTTACGGCACCATCTCCCTCGACCTGTTTCACTCTATTTTTGTTAAAGATGACACAACCATGCGCGCATGGCAGCGATTGTCCGAGCTTTTCCTGGACAACCAATCCACTCGTGCGGTTCATCTTGAAAATGAATTTGATGCGATTAACATGAGAAAATTCTCCTCCGTCGATGCCTACTGCCAGAAGCTAAAGATGGTGGCCGACCAGTTACACAATGTGGGTGCCCCCGTTTCGGATCAACGTCTCGTCACCAGACTCATCGCCGGCTTGTCTCCACCATACGTGCATCTCGGCTCCGTCATCACCAATCTCCAGCCCCTTCCCCACTTTTTCTCATGCTCGTTCGATGCTGCGTGCCCATGAAGCCAATGAATCTTCACGTGCTGCGTTTCCCTCCTCCACCGACTCTGTTTTAATGGTTGCAACCTCCGACGACCCTCCTTCATCTCCTCCCGCTGTTGCTTCCCCTTCCACCTCCTCTCACGGTGGCGGCGGCGACAACCGTGGCCGGAAACACTCATCCCGCGGCAACCACAAGATATCTGGACATAATCGACACAATCACGAGGGCAAGCATGCAGGTCGTAACTCTCAACTCTCAGCCGCCCACCCCTGCTCAACCTTCCCCCCCTTATTTTTTTCCCCCATGGGCCTATCCTTCTTGGGCCTTACCACCCTGCCCGTATCCCTCTTTCCCAAAGCCCTGGCAGCCTCCTCCGTAGCAGGCCCTTCCCTCACGCCATCCTGGACTTCTTGGGCCACATCCTCAAGCCCACATGGCCTCCATTCCCACTTCACCGGGCTATGCTCCTACCGATATTAATGCAACAATGCATACTCCAACGCTTTCTCCACTGGATGAAAATTGGTACATGGATACGAGCGCTACCTCTCACATGACAGCACAACAAGGTACTCTCTCGCCTTATTTTAATTTGAGAAAAAATCATAAAATTGTAGTCGGTAATGGTAATTCGATTCCAATTTGTGGTCATGGTCGTACAACTTTGCCTTACCCCCATCCACCTCTCCAATTAAATAATGTCTTACATGCCCCTAATCTTATCAAAAATCTTGTTTCGCTTCGTAAATTCACTCGTGACAATTTTGTTACTGTCAAATTTGACCCCTTGGCTTTTCTGTGAAGGATTTACGGACGGGGGAGCGACTAATGAGGTGTAACAATCTTGGCGACCTTTATCCTATTATTTCAAATCGGGCTTCCCTCCCTTCCCCTTATCCCTCATCATTTGCTGTTTTGTCTCCGGATTTATGGCACTCTAGATTAGGCCATCCGGGTGATGTCATTTTAAATAAACTCCATCATTTCAATTTCATTAAATGTACTAAGGCCCGCAAACAATTTTGCACTTCTTTTCCACTCCGGAAGCGTGTTAAACTCCCATTTTATGACTCTTTATCTTTTACATATATGTCGTTTGATATTGTGCATAGTGACCTATGGACCTCTCCCATCCTCAGTTCCCATGGCCACCGTTATTACGTACTATTTCTGAATAATTTCTCTAATTTTTTATGGACTTTTCCACTCTCACAAAAATCTGATGTCTATTCTACCTTTCTCCATTTCCGTACATACAACGCGATATTAAAGCCTTTCAATGTGATAACGGTCGTGAATTTGATAATACTCTCTTTCATCAATTTAGCAAACATCATGGCATGACCTTTTGTTTTTCTTGTCCGCATACCTCCCCACAAAATGGCAAAGCCAAATGCAAAATTAAAACCATTAATAACATTATTCGCACATTACTCGCTCATGCTTCCCTTCCTCCCCCCTTTTGGCACCATGCCCTAGCAATGGCCACCTACCTTCTTAATATTCTCCCTTCCAAACTCCTAGACTATAAAACTCCGATTGAAATCCTCTATCACAAACTCCCCACCTGTGATCATCTTTGAGTTTTGGTTGTCTATGATTTCCTCTTTTCCCATCCACAACCATTCACAAACTTCAAAGTCGCTCCGCCCCGTGTATCTTTTTGGGTTATCCATCGAACCATCGTGGTTACAAGTGCTATGATCTCTCTAGCAGGAAAATCCTCATATGTAAACATGTGATTTTTGATGAGATTACTTTTCCCTTTGCCACTTTGCATTCCCCAACTCCTCCCACCTATGACTTCTTAAGCGATGGGTTATCTCCTTCTTTATTTTCTCATTTACAAGAGCATCCTATCGATCCTATAAGCCCTTCGCCTCCTTCTCCACCACAACCACAACTGAGTACACCTCCTTCACCCCCAGCTTCCACACCACCCCCATCCTATCCTACTCCTTCCCAAACCAAGACTGTCACTAGGGGGCAACGAGGTATATTTAAACCTAATCCCAAATATCAGCACGCCTTCCCCATGCACACAACCCAACCACCAGTCTCCATTTCTCCCATCCCCAAAAATCCAGCCAATGCCCTCCATGACCCGAATTGGAAACTTGCCATGACTGATGAATTTAATGCTCTTATGAAAAATAAGACGTGGGACTTAGTACCTCGTCCTTCCAATGTTAATATCATTAGGTCCATGTGGATTTTTCGATATAAGAGACATTCTGACGGTTCTTTTGAGCGGCACCTTCAGTCTTGTTGTCAAACCAGCGACCATTCGCACTGTTCTAAGTCTTGCCTTGTCCAACTCCTGGCCCATTCATCAATTGGACGTCAAGAATGCTTTTCTTCATGGGACCTTAAATGAAACAGTGTACATGCATCAACCACTGGGTTTCAAAGACCCTACTCGACCGAATCATGCGTGTTTGCTCAGAAAATCTCTTTATGGTTTAAAACAAGCTCCTCGGGCATGGTATCAACGGTTTGCGGATTATGTTGCTTCTATTGGTTTCACTCATAGCCGATTTGATCACTCCTTATTTATTTACCGTCACGACCCTAATCTGGCTTATCTGCTGCTTTATGTTGATGACATAATCCTTACTGCTTCCTCTAATGCTCTACGCAAATCCATTATCACTCTACTCGGCACCGAATTTGCCATGAAAGACTTGGGTCCCTTGAGTTATTTTCTGGGCATTGCTGTTGTTCGTCACAAGGGTGGTATGTTTTTTATCCCAACAAAAGTATGACGAGGATATTCTTGCCAGGGCAGGCATGACTGGTTGTAAGCCCTCCGCTACTCCAGTGGACACAAAAGGCAAACTCAGTACTTTTTTAGGCGCTAAATATAATGATCCTACCAAATATCGACAGCTTGCAGGTGCCTTACAGTACTTAACATTTACCCGTCCTGATATTTCTTATGTTGTTCAACAGGTTTGCCTATACATGCATGATCCTCGGGATGCTCATATGGATGCTCTCAAACGCATATTGCGCTATCTTCAGGGCACTTTGACTTTTGGTATCCATTTGTACAAGTCCTCCCCTATTTCGTTGATCTCTTATACAGATGCTGATTGGGGCGGATGTCCAGACACTCGTCGATCCACCTCCGGGTATTGTGTCTTCCTCGGAGATAATCTTGTCTCCTGATCTTCCAAGCGACAACCGACTATATCCAAATCCAGTACAGAATCAGAATACAGAGGGATCGCCAATGTTGTGTCTGAATCTTGTTGGCTTCGCAACCTGCTACTTGAACTCCAGTGTCCGCTTTCTCGAGCCACTTTGGTTTACTGTAATAATGTTAGCGCCATGTATCTCTCTTGCAATCTCATTCAACATCAACGCACTAAACATATCGAGTTGGATATTCACTTTGTTCTCGAACAGGTTAAACAAGGTGATGTCCGTGTTCTTTATGTCTCATCTCGTTACCAGATTGCCGATATTTTCACAAAAGGACTTTCATGTGTTTTATTTGATGAGTTTCGCGACAGTCTCAGCGTCCGCCCATCTCCCACTTTGACTGCGGGGGAGTGTTAGACTAGGGTTTCTATATTTAACCTAAATAGGGTAAAACAACCTGAATTGAAATTCTTTCCCAACCACCAAGTCTCTATATCGACACATACGATATATATATCCATGCCGAGCTCAACATACAGAATGTCGAATGCATACAGGGGCCTTTATTTTTCATGCATCTTAAGAACCGTCAACAGATAGCCAAACCGATCGTCACTAGCTAGCTAGCTTAGCCATATATATGTGTGTGATCAAGGACAAAAACTGAAGTATATAAACTAACTAGGGTGGGGGGTGGGGTGGGGTGGGGGTGGGGGGTGGTGGTACCCAGATGGAATCAAATTCAAAATAAACAACAACGAAAGCTTAGAGTTCATCTTTGAGTGGCTTATCCCCATCAGCAGCAGCAGCAGGCGTTTGGACACCTGCGTCATCTTCATTCTTTACGGAACGATCCATTTTCCCAGTAGTAGTGCTAGTCGGCTTGGACGCTGCCGCATCGGACCTGTTATCCTGGATGAATTGGACGATTGCTTCCTTGGTTCTATGACCGCTGTAGTCGATGATTTTTCCACCAGCCGTCTTGAAATAGATGGTTGGGAATCCTTGGACGTTAAAGGGGGCATCAACCGGCACGTCATTGGCGGTTGCATCCTGCAGCGTGCGTGATCAAGGAAGTAATTCTAATTAGTTACTAACGAACGATAACAATATATGCTAACAACGACTGATGTGGATTGATTAACTGGGTAACCGGCTGCCGAGTAAGAAATCATTCTGTTTGTTGATTGATTAATTGAAGACGGAACTTACAAACTTGGCGATGACGACGTCGGGATCTTTTTTATACGAAAGAGCGATTTCGTCTAAGATGGGAGCTAGACTCTTGCAGTGCCCACACCAAGGCGCGTAAAACTCCAGCAGAACTGAAGGATCATATATATGTTATCTTTTTAGTTAAAATTGAGAAAGAAGATCATGAAACGAAACCAAGAGTGAAGTAGCAGAGGTAGTGCCAGTAGCAGCAGTCTATAATCTGACATGCCGGGGGGGGGGGTTCGGGGGGATGAAAAACATCTTAACAAGAATATGCGCGCACCGTTCTTGTCGGAATCGAGGACGAAGTCTTGGAAGGTGTCAGCAACCACAACTTTGACCGGTTCGTCGTTAGTCTCAGGAATGGGCTGTGACTTTTTGAATGGTTCGAGTTTTCCATCCTACGTGCGCATATTTTTAAATTTCCATATAGCGTCCATCAAATATACGATCGACCGAGTAAACGCAGAGAGAGAGAGAGAGAGAGAGAGTGACAAGGATTTATGTAGTTAATTACTACCTACCAAGTAGTTCTTGAACCAGGGGGCGACTTTTTCGGGTTCCAAGTCGTCTTTGATATACTTTTTGTCATCGTTCTTGTGAATGACGAAGACCGGCGCCCGCTCTTCTTCTATCCCGTAGAACTGCAAGCGTGCAATGAATTGCATGTGCGTTTTCAATACATGAATTATACACGCATGCGTATGTATGTGTGTATGTGTACACGTACCTCGAATGCAGCCTTGCTTGCGCCGACATCACCGATTAAAAAGCTGATGCCCTGCCCTTTGAAAAGAGTGGCAAGATCTTGCATTTTGGACTTGAAAGCAGCAAACTTGTCACTGCTGAAGTTCAAGAACAACATCGCCTGCGGGGGGTGGGTGGGTGAGGAAAGTTTGATTAGTACTTGTCCTAACTCACGACGATCGTATAGGATTATATATATATATATATAGGTAATAAATGTAATCTTATAATTGAATGGGTATCAATTAATAAGTCATACGCCACGCGGTAGCTTTTATTACCTTATCGTTATCATTGTCGAAGTACTTGGCCAGGTAACCTTGATTCCGGGGATCGGTGTCGAAGAACGTAAGAGACGGCACCGTATTCTCTTCGATAAACTTCTCGGCTGCTTCTATCTGGAAATCCTGCGTGTCGACGGAGAGCTCGTCGAATGGTTTCAGGATTCTTATGGTAGGCTTCTCGACGGAAGCGCCTCTAGGCAGCAACTTAGCATCCAAAGTATGGCCAAATTCATAGTCGGATCGCAGCTTCTCTGCTAACTTGGTGTAGTTCTCGTATTCCGACCCTGATAATTCGGGAAACACCCCTGCCTATGGAAAATAAAATATAAAAAAAAATTGGAAACATGCGGTGATTATTAAATTAAATAATACTGCCTACTACTATATATATATACTGAGGCACGCAGACTAGAAACTAGTGATTATTAATCAAAAATTTAGGGTAGCTTGGAATTACGATAAAAATAGCGTTGAGGTCGATGCGCTTCGAAGCATCTTCGACGGAGTCGATCCGGGCGGAGGCCGGCCCGAGCTGTTTCTTGAGATAAGCCACGATTCCATCGGCTTCACGAGGGCCTTTATACTCCTGAACGGATTTCCCGCCATTCCTTAGGATCTTAAGGGTAGGAAACCCTTGGACCTTGAACTCAGCCGCAAGCTCTTTGTTCGATTCGTCGCTGGCGTCTACTTTCGATAGTGTGATCGGCGGATTGTGTTTGCTCAACGCTGCAGCTGCCTTCTCATACTGCACAATCGCCCCCCCCCCCCCAAAAGATTAAATTTAATTCGATTTACATTAATGGCTTAGTAAGTCGATGATGAACGCTACTAGCTAGTAGGAATCAATTACCTCTGGAGCAAGGTGTTGACAGTGCCCGCACCTAATTTAATTTATCAATAAAAGTTAGTGAATCACAACTAATTTAATCAAAACCAAACCCCTAATTTAACAACACGAAAACAGGGGAAGGGGGATGGGGGTGGATGAATAGAGAGAGAGAGAGAGAGCACAGATATATATAGAGGCGGGCAACCGTACTATACGTACGTACCAAGGAGCATAGAACTCAACGACAATGAAATCGTGCTTGCTCACAGTTTCTGTAAAATTAGAATGATCTAATGTCACCACATATTCTTCTTTCCCGGCTGGTTTTCTTTCCTCCGCGCCTCCAACAACTCCTCCCCGCACAACAACAGTTAGGAGTAATAAGAATACAACGCCAGACGCTGTTTTCAATTCCCCCATCAATCCCATTTTCAATCAATTTTCCCGACGATCCCGGCCTTAATTGAATCCTCTCCTCCCTTCTCCGACAACAAACTACTACGAGGCTACCTAGCTACTACCTTACCTCCGTCATCGATCTTTATTACGTGGATGGCAGGTAACGTACGTATACTCTCTCTCTCTCTGTGCTTTAATTGAATGAATGAATGGCCGAGTATTTAAAGAGTGGAGTACTGGACATGGAGGTTCCTTACCAACGGAAGAAGGAGGGGAAGACCGGAGCAAACTAGAGAAAAATATTGCTATATGACTAGAAAATACCGGCCCTGGTTATCTCTCCCCTGTCGTTATTGATGAATAGTTGAATACGCATAAATTATATTGAGAGAGAGTTAAAGACCCTGTCACCCTGACGTGGTTGCATCTGATTGGATTTTCTATTCATCTTGCCTTCGCTAATTGGACGGTTGGCTTATATCGGAGTTGGTCGCCTTCCATCGGTTATTTTACTTCAGGCAAGTAACCACTGCTATTTCTCATGTGCATTCAACGATCATTAAAGTTTTAAATTAAATGCTACTAAAATTTATACAATTAATCCTTACGTTACCCATAAAAAATAATTCATATTTTGATGTAAGCTTTGACCGTTCAAATTATTTTTTTGTAAATTATAAAAATACACTTGTTATATTTATATTGAATAATGTATATACTTTTATATTATTATTATTTTTTCCCAACTTTTTATTCATATATACTAAAAACTATTACTATTAGTCAAGGTTTATCATAAAAATCTACAGTAATTTTTTATAAAAAAAATAAATTACACCGTCGACCAAATAAATAAATCAAGTCAAATTATTTTAAAAACAGATACCATTAAGGACGCCTAAAATATAATTTAACTACACATACTTTAATTAATAAGTTACTATTAAACTTTATGTTTGCCTGTTTGGTGATTATAAGACCTCTTAATTACGAAATCTAACTTATTCTAAAATAATTTATTTTAATATTTTTAATGATGGAATATATATAAAAAATAGCACACACCCTCACTCACGTATGTATGTATATATATATAT
The DNA here is from genome assembly GCA_030549775.1 of Tamarix chinensis. Taxonomy (NCBI): domain Eukaryota; kingdom Viridiplantae; phylum Streptophyta; class Magnoliopsida; order Caryophyllales; family Tamaricaceae; genus Tamarix; species Tamarix chinensis. Next base: position 62,311,971 of record CM060172.1, read on the forward strand.
GTGTACCCACACAAAAAATCTAATAGATGTGTAAGGACATTTGTTAAAATAACTGAAAATAATAATATTTAATGTTAAAAATCAACTTATATGTTTAATTATATTGTTTTAAGTAATATATATATATAGATCTTAACCTCTTATTAATTATAATTCAAATTGGCCTATTACTAAGGGACAAAAGGATCGTACATCGTACTACAGACTGATAGTCTGATGCTATCTCACTATCAAGTACTATATATTTGATAATGCTCCGTGATCTTATCCTTTCCTTATTTATTTACTCTTGATTCCCCACCGATTATCAAATTTGATTATAGCATTAATTGCTTTTACCTTTCGCTTTCTCGTTTACTTTCTGTTGATTTTAGATTTGTGCGTGATATCAACGTCAGTCGTCATTTCACAATTCAAATTACTGCAAGTCCTTTTTTCTATTAGAGCATCTATAACGATGACTCTCGATCTTAAATTTAAAATAACTTAAATTTAAAAAAAGAATTATGAGAGTAAAAAAAAAATATCTTAAATTTAAGATTACTTCAAAAATTTGAGGTATCCAAAGTTTAGAAATCGAGACACATTCGGTACATATTTTAGACTAATTTTTATAGTTAGAATATATATGAGATATTTTTTTAATATTTTTTATTTTTAAAATTAATCATTATTAATTAAATTATTTGTAAAATTATATTTAATAAAATTTGATTATATAATATTATTAATTGATATTTATAGATTAATATAAATTTAAATTTAAATATTATAAAATATAAATAATTGGTGATGTGATCGATAAAAGTAATTGGATAATATAAATTTAAAATAATAAAATATAAAATATTAAATTAAATTTAGAATAAATTAATAATTTGAGTAGAGATGCTCTTACCCTCTTCCTTTTCCCTACGACAGAGATGACAATAAAATGTTGGCGGGTAGGTAAAATATGCATCACTTATGTAGTTTTGTGATAATTCAAAGGACACGCACTCCAGGATATATTAGTGCTCCATTTCTGGGTATATATATATATATATATCTTTATATACGTACTTTAATACTTTATACTGCTATTTATTTCAATATACTGTCTACCGAACGATCTCGGTAACAATGTCAATATTATGTAGTAAATTTTACGGCAAAAGGTTAATGTAATTAAAGTGAGTGATTAGTAGAACTAGGATAAAAAATAATAATAATAAAAGATAGGACAAAAAGTATATAAATTAATTTTTAAGTCAAAAGTATACCAATACATTATTTATTTGTAGATAATTTTTTAAAAATATAATTATATAAATTTGTAATTTTATAAAAATTCTATTAAGTGATATTTTAATTTAAAAATAAAATTGCTAGCGTCTTGATAATATCTAAGGCCCCCAAGTTATCATGAAGTAAAAAAAAATAGCATACTAGGCAAATTACTATTTGCTTTTTGCTTTTTGGACAAACATTAAATTTAATATTTTCAGTATATCCTTTATTTGTACCTATCTTTATAGTCCTCAACAAATAGTCCTCAACAAATCAGGATGTCTACTAGCCTTTCTTATCATCCATTTTCCTCATTCATTATTTTTTTTCAAGCAAAATGATGTTGAAAAAAAAAACTCAAGAAGGTATGAAACCAGTAGTCACATCCACCACGTGCGAGCTAAGTAACTTAGGAGGCGCAACTAACAACTTGTGGGAACCAAAAGGAAAACTCAAAACTAATTAGCTAGCTTATTTGCACATGTATTGGCTGCCTATAAATGAATCTCAAGGTAAAGCCCTTCTCAATCTGAAGAATATCTCAACATTCCCGGAGCATAGCAGTTGACATGTTGTGCTTGCTGCCCTTGGCTTGTGGTGCATCCACCACCACCTTACAATCCATCTCAATATCAACCTTCAAGAAATAGCATTCTCTGACTAACTTCAAGCCACGCCACAACGCCCATAACTCAACATTTTCAATATCCAATCTCCCAACTAAAGCCACGAAGCAATGAATCAAGGCACCCAGGTGATCTCAAAAGACTCCAGCAACCCTAGCCAAAACACCACCACTCTTTACACAATCATCCACATTCAGTTGGACCTTGCCCATTGCAGGAGGAACCCAATGAATGCCTTCAAGACTTGTGGGTAGTTGCGGAATGGGAACAACGAAGTGATCACAAGCATTTACAATATCATTGGTGTGGGTAATAATAAAGGCAACATAATTTTAAGCATTTACATACCCTATAGAGATCATTTGACATCTCCACCTCCATAACCACGAACATGTCATAGCAAAGAGGATATTCTAAGGCACCCTATTTCTTGTTGTGATGTCACGTCTCAATTCTTCTTGTAACAAATGCCGACATGAACACCGAAGGAACCCATCCCAATTATATGGTTCCAATAGCCTTGCCAAACTTCACGACCAACCTCACACCTCTTCAACACATGCTTAGTATCCTCCAAACAGCTCAAACATAGGGTACAGGTTGCACAATCATTTAAGCATCATTTGGCACGTTGTTCATTGGTAGGTAACCAGTCAAGCCCTACTCTCCATATAAACATATGGATATGCTATGTAACATGAAGCCTCCAAATTAGAAGCCCATCCAAATCAATCTCATCATCACACAAATATAGCACAATACCCTATCAACAAGGAAGCCTAATCCATAAGCATGCATATCCTTTATAGGTTAGCAAAACTAAATAGAGTAAGATATAGAGCCTGATTGAAATGCCCCAAAAATTTCTAATTTTAAATATTATATTTAAATGAGGTTTTATTATAAAATTTAATTAAGTATATTAATTTATTTAAAATAAAAAGAAAATTAATTAGGGCAAATCAAAAATAAATTTATAAGTATTTTAATTAGGAGGAATTTGGGTATTCTGACTAATTAAAGATTTTAATTTGGGAATTTATTTAAATAAATTATTTTATTTAAAACAAGAAGGGAAAATAGTTTTAAATTAAAAATAATTTTATAAATAATTTAATTGAAGAAAATTAGGGTGTTTTACTAATTAAAATAGAATTTATGGTAAATCTTTTAAAAATCCTAATTTAGCCTAAAAGGGATTTAAATATTATTTTATTTAAATATTATTATTTTTAAATATCCTAAATATTTAGATTAATTTATTTGGCCCTAACCTAGCTATTGTTCTTTTCCTTTTTCCCTTTTTCTTTTTCTTTCTTCCTTTTTCTTTCTTTTTCTTCTTTTTCTTTTTCCTCTTCTTTTTCCTCGAACTGGGCCAGCCGCGGCCCAGTTCTTCTTTTTCTTTCTTCTTCTTCTTCGGCCCAGCCCGCGCCCGCGCGACGTCCTCCTTCCGCCCCGTGCCGCGCCGCGTTTTGCCTTCTTTTCCACTGAAACCCGTCGTTTCATTTAATGACTCCTTCCGCCCGCGTCGACCGGCCCGGTTCTCCCTTTTTCTTTTCTTTTCCCCGGCCGACCGGTCCGCCTCCCTTCCTTCTTCCTTCTTCCTCTCTTCTCCTCCATCAACGATGGTGCAGTCCCGGCATCGTCAATGGCATCTCCGGCTACGGTGAATAATACCGGTCGTTTCTTGCCTCATTGTCTTCCTCTTAACTCCAGGAATAAATTGGCATAATTATTCGATGTTATCTCTCACCCGTTTCTTCTTCCCAGCCTCGCGAAAATTCGAAGCAAACCAAACGATGCCCGACCGTTTACTGCCACCGGCCACCCAAATTCTTGCATTTAACACTTCCAGGTCGAACTCCAGCTCCTCATTATCCATGCCAACATCTATAAATAGCCTTGTTATAGGAGTTTTTGGAGTTTTTCTGCCCCAAGACCCTAAGCCCGAGTTGGCCGTCACCGCTACTTCAGACGCCGTTTTCACCACCTTTAGCCAACCTCCGGGCCACCGCAGCATCCCAAATTATTCCCTGCAACGCCGTCTAGTTAACCAAACTATTTTCAACCTTCGATTCTTCTTGTACGAGCCTCAATAACCATGCAAAGATGGTTACTCGTTTCGCCGGAATTTTTTTACCCCGAAACCTTAAACCACCTTCCGCCGTCATGCGCCGTCACCTTTGGCTGCACCACCACCATCATTTTGTCCCTCTCCTCCTAGGCAACAATAAACACCTCTTATATCACCTCAATTCTCCCTATCTTTTTCCCAACATCCATCTTTCCCTCTTTTCTTCTATTTTTCCGGCCACCGCCGCCGCCGCCGTGGACCACCGTCGGTGCCGCCTATCCCCACCAGCCTAAGGTTGAACCCTAGACCCTCTCAACCATTAATCATATTATTAAAAGCCTTGATTTAATTTATTTCAATTATTTACATGTAAATACCATTATTATTATTCTTAATATTTATATTCTTAATATGTTTTATGATTATTATTAGTAGTATTATTGTTTTATTATTATTTATGTTGAAGGCTGAAGCCTTATTGTATTTTAATTCTATTTTATTATAAGAATAATTATTATTAACATTTTATTATTTATTCTGGAAAATCTTAGGCCCTAATTTTGTATTAACATTCACACTTATTTATTTTAGTATTATTATTTCTACTGTTCTTATAACCATTAATAATATTATTATCATTATCTTTATTATTTCAATATTATTATATATTTTATTAATTTTATTATTAATATTAAATAAATGGTAAGTCATTAGTAATAAGTAGGGTCGAAACCCCACTTTAAATTTTAAAGCTTATATATTATTGTTGTTGTTGTTATTATTATTATTATTATTATTATTATTATTATTATTATTATTATTTTATATTTCGAATTTCTATTATTCTTATTCCATTATTATTAATGAAAATATTTTACCATTAGTATTGTTAATAGTGTTATTATTGTTATTATCATCATTATTATTATTATGATTATTATTATTATTGCTATTATTATTTATATTCTCATTGATATTAGTTTTATTATCTTTGATATTATTATATTAGTATCATTATTATTATTATGGTAAAGTCTTTAACCCTATATTAACAAGGTTTATAATATCTCTATTATTTTTATGAAAGTTAGAATTTTGTTAAAGTTATTTTATTATTATGTTATTATTTGGTCAAAGCCCTAAGGAGGCGTAGGAGCGTGCTCCAAGACCGGTGACATTTTAGGTAAGGGGTGCTAAGGCCTTTTGTGTGCTAATGTGCATTGTGTTCCTTATATGTTATGCATCCTATGTTATTATTGTAATTATTGCATATTTGGTATGGCATGGAGTCCAAGCATGCTTTTGTGTTGCTATATGGCATGTGTACTATGTGTATGGAATAATATGTGTTTGCATGTGACCCAAAAAGACATGCATGTGAGGATGTTGGTATGGTTTGTACGGGGTAAAGGATGAAAAATGAGGATGGAGAAAGAAGTTGACCAAGAGATGTGAGTTGACCTAAGTATCTTAATGATTTATGGGTGGAAAAATAAAATGGGAAATGTAGGGTTTCATGGGAGAGAATCTAATTTATGGTTTGCTTGGGAGATTCTAAGTTATGATTTTATGTGGGAGAATATAACTTAGGGTCTTGTATGGGAAAATCTAATTTGTGGTTATGAATGGGAGAATCTAATCAATTTTAAGGTAAGGACAAATCTTTGGTTTTTATATGGTTTGAATTTAGGTTTGGTATGGATGAATCTTCGGTTTTGTGTGAATTGAATTTAGGATTTTGTATGACGGAATCATGGTTTGTATGGTGGAATTTATAGTTGTATGGTGGTATTAGGGTTTACATGGTGGCATTGATGGTTGAATGATGGTATTAGGATTGCATGGTTGAATTTAGGGTTTCACGTGGAATTTTAGGGTTTGCATGAAAAAGGTTCGAAGGTTTGCATGGGGAGATTAATGTCTGCATGGGTATGAACTTTACATGTGGAAAGTTAATTTGGGATGTAAGGAAAGTAATGTAAGTGTTGTTTGGGTGTTTGAGCACTTGGGATGAAAAATAGCACGTGGAGCAAATTAAGGGTATGGAGAAGACTGAATTAGGGTTTGGAATGATTAACTATGGGTTGTTGTGGTTAATTAGGGTTTGGTGTGGCTGATTAGGGTTTTTGTGTTATCATATGTATGTGGTGATTAAAGTGTAAGTATGATGATGAATATGGAATTTATGATTGTGATTCGTGCATGTCCATGGTGAAAGCCTTTGAATAAGATACTTAAGACACTAATCATTTAAAGTGGAAGATTATTGAGCCGGGTCCAGACCGATCCACCGGTCAGAAATAGTGGTTAGGACATGATGTCCTATGTGTAACCGATCCACCGGTAATAATAGTGGTCAAGCTTTGTACCTGTGTGTTTCCGGCCCACCGGTAATAATAGTGGGGTGACTCGAGCTCAATAAAAACAAACCAGAGTTACAAACGTTTAAAAGATACTAATTACTTACAGTGGAACACCATGTGAGCAGGAACCAGACCGATCCACCGGTCAGGAATAGTGGTGTGGACTTTGTCCCGCAAGTGACCGATCCACCGGCGAATAATAGTGGTGTGGACTTTGTCCCGCAAGTGACCGGCCCACCGGCAATAATAGTGGGGTGTTCCTGTACTTACATGGATTTGATAAAAGGTATGGTGTGAATCGACTTCTGATAAAAGATTAATTAAATAAATAATCCGGACTATAGATGGGCCTTTGTACTTTTACCTAGATGATCACATGAGTTATGTTATCATGATTATGCCCTGTTATTATTCTGCATGGATTATGTGCTTATGTGTTGGCCTTAGTGCTTGGTTACCTTACTCAGTACGTAGCGTACTGATCACCATTTTCATGGGTGCTGCTCATTCCCACGAGTAGTATGCCTTTCTGAATTTATGCAGGTGGGCGAGACATCAGTCGGGGCTGTGTGTTGAGCATGTTTGGCTCAAGTTCGAGAGTGTCATGGCCGTATTTCAGTCTTTATGCAATTATATTTCCTTTTATTATTTATTTTGTATTGGAGTTATCCTCTTTGATTTATTACCTTGTATTAAGTATTTATCATCTTTGATTTCGCACTCTGACTTCTATTTTATTATGATTCATAAACGTTTATGCGTACTCTGATTTTTAGCGTATGATCTTTCGAGTTCTTTTATGAGCTGTTGGTTGAGTTTAATGTAAATATTTTCTTAGCCTTAGCACTTGGTACTGAAACGGTCGGAGAGAACCGGTTTGGTACTAAGTGTGGCGGTAACATCTCCAGAATTCACGGGTTTTAATTCGATTACTTCCGCTTTTAAAAAAAATTAGTGAATTTTGGGGTGTTACACTGATTGAGGCATTAGGGGACACTAGCAATAATCCATAATCAATTGTAGACTAAACTATATCTACAGGATATCTACACTTAAAAATTTATCATTCCTGATCTTGAGGTCTTTCATTTTAAATATTAAGGTGACTATAAAATCGCATATTAATCAGATAGATCTCATTTCCATATTTAACTTTTTTTACTCATTATATATTTATTCAAGATAACCACAGACAACATCAATATCAAGGTTAACGTTAAGAATATTATACTAAGGCTATCATAGGCTCAATTATTCAAATTTGGACTCATTAAACTAAAAATAACCAAAATGCCCTCAAGGCCATAATTATCACATTATCTCCCATTTCAATTACTAATTCTATGTTATTTATTTATTTGTCATAAAAAGAATAAAACACAATAATTAAACCATTTATTAGGAAATTAAATTATTAGTCGCCCTAAATTATCATTTTGTTATTATACATAATTTTGCACGTAAAACTCTAACATGCGTATCTAATTACTACTATCTCTCATAAATATTCAACGATCATTAAAATTTTAAATTAAATGCTTCTAAATTTTATGCAATTAATCTTTCTGTTACCAAAAAAAAATCATATTTTGATATAAGCTTTGATCATTATTTTTTTTTATAAATATAATACAAAAATACACTTGTTATATTTGTATTAAAAATATATACTTTCATATTATTATTATTATTTTCCAACTTTTTATTCATATATACTAAAAGATATTACTAATAGTCAAAGTTTATCATAGAAATACTCATTGGTTTTCTTTTAAAAATAGATGAAGTACTGTGCCATCAACGAAATAAACCAGATCAAATAATTTTAAAAACAGGTTTCATTAAGGTCAGCTAAATTACAATTCAAAGACTTGTACTTTAATTTATACGGTGCTTTAGAGGTTCTAGGATTTAAACTTTATGTTTGGTAGTTTAAAGACATTTTAATTAATTTAAGTATATGATACAAAATCTAACTTCTTCTAGAATAATTTATTTTAATATTTTTAATGAGGGAATGAATACCAAAAAAAAAAAGTCCAATGACACATCTTAAAATAACTAAAAATAAACAGTAAAAAAATCTAATATTTGATGTTAAAAATTAACTTGTATGTTTGCATCATGCTAAAAACTAACTAAAAATGTCTGCAGGATCGCACTGTAGACTAATACTATCTCACTCGTAGCACTGGTATAGTAGCATGATAATGTTCCATGATCTTATTCTGTCCTTATTTATTCATGATTCCCCTCCGATTATCAAATTTTGATTATAGCTGGCATTACTTGTTTTTTACCATTCGCTTTCATGTTATCAACGTGAGTTTTCATTTCACAATTCAAATTACAGCAAGTCTTCTTTTTTTTTTCCTTTTCTCCTTCGACAGAGATGAAAATAAAGTTTGTAGGTAATATATGCTTCAATTATGTAGTTATGCGATATGTCCAAGGATAAGCACTCCAGGACATATTAGTGCTTGCTCCATTTCAGGGCATCTTCATATACACACTTTAATACTTCATTTCAAGGCATCTTTATATACACACTTTAATATACACTTTATACTGTTATTTATTTCAATATGCTTTGAACTGAATTTTAATGACATGTAACGTCGTGATTGAATTTTTTTTCTTCTTTTCACTAAAACATACTAATATGTTATAAAATAAGGTTGAAGTAATGATAAAAAAAAATATTAAATTGTTAAACGCAACTAAATATGTCGTCTAACGACAACAAATATTATGTCCTATGACTGATGATATGGTATATATGATTTTTACCATATCACCTGATCACCTGATTACTTTAATTTTTTTTATTTGATCATATTTTATTTGGTCTATAAAAAATATATTATAATAATATAATGTTTCTAAAATTTTATAGTGTAAATATCACATTGATATACTTCTAATAAAAACTTTATGGTAAAATATTAATACAATAATAATAATAATAATGAAATGTCAATTTTAGTATAATGATGATGATATTTAAATAGAATAGCTAGGTGCATATAATTATGGTAAAAGATAAGTAAAATATGGTGAACGATATGTATGACAATAATGAATATTGTTGAAATTTTATTTTAATTTTTAGTAGAATAATGATAAAAGATAAAGACATATATAACTACGGTGCATGATTAGTGTAACAATGGTGATATATATATATAAAATAAATGTGAAAGATCGTGATACTAATGTTTAAATTTTTACTACAGGAATAATGGTAAATATCAACGATCTAAATAGTCAGTAATAAGGAAAACTTCATCGGTAATATATATTACCGACAATGTTTCATCGGTACAAGTAGGTTGGTAAAAAAAAGTAACACCAACGATCTATTCGTCGGATTTTATCTTATCACTGACGATTAAAAATAACAAGAAAAAAATAATTTAAATGAGCCTTAATATTAATGATTGACATTTTAAATTTGAAAATTTGTTTGAATTCAAAAAGTCTTATTACCAACGATTACTACTTTTATCGATGTTATTTATGCCTTAATAACAATGATAGTTAATTTTTTATTCGAACAATATTTTGTATTAAAAACCTTATTATTGACAATTTATCATAGGTAATTAGCTTTTAAACATATTAAAAAAATAAGGTTTTGAAATTATTTTTTAAATAACATTTTAAAGACGAATGTTGTTATAAAAACGTAATTTACAAAACAAATGTATGGTTATTACATTTGACTTGTCGGTACTAATATAAAGCCTAAAAATCATTTTCATCATCTTCATCTTCATCTTCATCTTGATATTGATTAGATGGCGGAGGTAGATGACCTTTAGCCCATGTAGCCATAAAAGCCCTCAATTGTCTTAATTCTTCCTCTTAACGCTCAAATGTTACTTACTGTTGGGTTATAATCTCGCTCATTTGTTTTTTATTTTGCTCTATTTGTGATTTCCATTGTTATTCTTGTAGTAGATTAATGTGTATCCAACATGTGCGAGAAGTAGCATGACTTGAGCTCTCTCCTACAAGCCTTTGTCTCACACCTTTTCTATGCCCTGGGCAACTACCTAAGACATCTTTGAGTATTGGTTCTTTATCAATTTTAGGAGGTGTAGGATCATCGGTACTACAAGTGACAAGATCTCCTCTGGTTTTCTTAACATTTTGTTGTGTACACATAAGTAAAAGTTATACATATTATAAGAAATGTTAATAATATATATTATAGTTAATTATATATAACTAACTTACATCCTTAGCTTAGGGAGTGATCCATTTGCTATTCTTGAAATGCATTTCTCTATAAGCCTCAACGGTAGTAAAATTTTGCTTGTCTCGGGATTAGCCTATATATAAGAGAAAAGTTAATACATTACAATAGTTTATATGATTAAAAAAAAGAATCAAAAAACCAAAAATACCTTCTCATGGTGATATTGTGACAATGACTATGTATTATGACAAGAAGGAGTGGTCTCTTTTATCCTGTTAGCATCATCTTTGTCTGCCAAATCGTTCAAGAATAAAATAGTAACTCATTAATGTTCTTTATATGTAATTTTATTTAATTTGTATAGAAAAATTTAATATTACATTTACATACTCTAAATTCCATAGATCGATACATATTTACCATATATCTAGTTCGAAAAAGGAATTTGTATAATTATGTCTTCCTACAAATCCTTTTTATAATCACATTTACAATCTTTGTATCGATCATCCATTATTCGATCAATACCTAATTAAATCCTAGGGCATGAAGGATGTGACCTCCATGGAGATAAATCAAAATAATTCTACATATATACACAATCATAAGTTAGAAACTATATAATTTTCATTTCATTACTTAATTAAAAAAGACAATAAATAAACTTCACTTCAACTACGGGCATAATCTTTGCTTTATTTTTGTGAGGGACATGTGACCACCTCTTATAACACGATATTATCTTTGTCCCAATATTGTTTCGAACACATTTAGTAAACCATTTACTGTATGGACCTATAACATTTAAAGTGTTTGCCTGCAAAACGACATCCACCTCAAACTTTTTCCTACTTCTTCTTTCAAACTCTTTCAACATCATCCGGTCCCTAATTATTTCTCTGGCCCTCCTCCTAAGACCTGAAACATGCATATATAAAATTCATCATTCAAATAATAAATGTACTAAAGTAATAGTGATGAAATAAACGTAATAGACCAAAATTTATACCTTCTGAGTTCCTACACCCAGAGCGTAGTCTACGAGGATGCGATGGATCACATCTATCACCATCGCCCCCATGACCTCGAGTGACAACATTAGCCATATAGAAGCTATATAAGCTATCAAATATTTTGATATTTAGAAAATATACATTATGATGATACTCATAAATGAATAAAGTGCCGAACATGTCAATTTTATAGGAAATATGACAAGATGATCTCCGACTATAAAATTGTCCGTAGGTTTACATTTAGATTTATTACAAAAATTTAACTTATTAAAAAATTACTAATCATAGTCGTAAATATTATCGCCATCTAAAATTTATTATTCCATGTTGTCATCTTCAACAATGAAGTCTCTCATGTCATCTTGATCACCACTTTGGACTATAACACTACTAGCACCGGTACATACAATGTATAAGTTATCAAGGTCTTTAATATCAACATCGAAGTCAATAACACTTGATTCAACATCATCTACCATAAGTATGTTGTCAAGGGTGTCATCATCTAAATCCCAAATACTGTGATAATTAACTTCCCATACAACTTTTGAATTTTGGTCGTTGTATAAATCATCCATATACAATACTTGTTTTGCCTGAGTTCCAAGAATATATTAGTCATCCTTGTACCACTCAGCTATAGTATACACACTTGTAACATGGTTCATTTGCAAAAGTCTCTTCTTTCTCGGATCAATATCAAATCAACTGCGTTTAAATAAAACTATAGAACACTTGGACAAGTAAGATAATTCTATGATCTCAATTTACTATCCATATAACTTATCACCACCCTTGTCTAATACACATATGCTACTAGTCTATGTTTTCTCTTTAGATCCATATCATGCGTTGAGATTTTAAATCCATTAGTTACGCAACTTGAATTAGAAATCACCATATCAAATGTCTAGAGGCTAGGAAAACAACCCATTGGTGCATTTAGGTGATCTCATTTCATGCAACATATATATTTGTAATTTTTTTGTGTTTTAAATAATTAATAATATAATAAAACTTAACAAAGAATTATCTTAAAGATTTAATTTTAATTGCAAAAAATAATTACCTTTAAATAGAACCAAGACAAATTTTCTTTCCTTTTTACTTCTTTCAAATCGGCACCAACCCCACGTCGTTGAATATCATCCACGTATTCACTTAAAAATAATACATTTTCACTACTTACTAATATATAATACTACGATAAATATAGAAAATATTATAATACACTTAGTCCAAATATTTATACTTTTTTGTACAATTGTTCAAAACATATGATTGATGAATGGTGGGCATTGTATCGATGTCATGCTCCTAATCTACAAAAGCTTACAATTTGTGTTTTGAGCTAGACATGTAGTACTTTGGGTTGCGAAAGAAATTGAAGCATATTTGATCATATCTATTAGAAGAAAAGGAATATACTTGAGCACTAATGACTTAATGATTTAGTCTTTATACGCTCTAACTTGAGATTGTAACAAATGTATAATTTTAATTTGCTTTTGTCTTGCTATTGTAAATCATGTGTAAAGTTATTTCTTTTATATAATAATATTACTAAGCTTGTCTAATTTTATTTTCTTTTGTATAGGAATTGATTTACGACAAGTTATGACCCAATTAATTTTGAAGAGTCTGATGCAATTGGCTCTTGGAGTTTTATGGATGAGCCGTCTGTCTTGAATAGTGAAGAGCTAGAGTTGCTAAGAAATAAATTAGCTTATGTCACTATTCATGACAATTCTAACAAGGGTATAAAACTCAAAAATTGAGTCTTATAATTTAAGTAGTTATTCTTATTCTATTTTTATAGCCGTATTGGATGAGTTTGATGGAAATGGAGATGATAAAGTTGATGGAGAGAGTGGAGATGATGATAAAGATAATTACACGTATGAAAATGTCATCCCTATATTTTCTAATGTTGAAGATGACATGGATAATGTATAAGATTAAATGTATAGTTATTTAATCGAACTATTTACTTTATCTAATTGAATTGTAGCTTTTGAACCAATGTGTTTAATTTTAAATTATTTAGGAATATGTAAGAGAATTGATATTGAATTATATTATTTTATAATCGTATTTGATATGTAGGAGACTTTTGATATGAAATTATATTATTTTATGATGTTATATGAATATGCAATGATATATTTATGATAAAATGTATTATTTTGTGATTAATGATATCCAATATTAAGTATTAAATTATATTTTTAAATAAATATGGTTGATTTGATTTTAATTAAATAAACTAATTGAACAACTAACTTAATAAGTCTGAACCACTAATTTAACCAATAAATTATAAACCAGTCTTATCGATTTGCCGGTACTTCCGCCTTTTAAAATTAGGAAGCGGGCTATTGCCCACCGAAAATAAAAAGAGTCCAACTCGGCAACTCCGAGCCTTACACCAGAGTGTCGACGCTGGCGCACTACTAATTTTACTAGCTCCGAATGGGCAATTGATAGTGGTGGTGGGTCGAAATTCGTTGACCCATCCGGTGCATCTTACGAGGTCCAAGGTAATGGCTCAGCTCACAACCAACAAAACAGAACATTTATCGCCGCGTGAATCGTAGCCCTCAACCGCAATATCGGCGTGACAACCACGCTCGTACCAAGGTGCCAACCAATCATCTTTATGTCGCGAGTTATCATTATCAAACGACCAGCTGCTTACCAACGCAGCGTTACCGTTTAAATAAATGGTATGGTAAATAAGTAATAAAAATAAAAATGCAAAAAACCTACGTTAATTTTGAATTGGGGACTTGGGTGGGAGAATCGGAATCTCAATCAATGAACTCTCCCGACTTGGTGGAACTTGAAAGCTAGAGATAGAAAATTACTGTTCATTTCTTTTGGTCAGAGGAGAGGGGTGGAAGGAAAGAAGGAGAGGGGAAGGGGAAAACCCTAAAAAATCCCCTTTCTCTATTCTTTTCGACTACGTTTATTCATCCGATCACGCCGTTACGATCTTGTATTCCTCTTAGCACCACTTTTTGCCTGAAAAAACCTAAGAAATTTGAGAAAAGTATAGAACATGAGCTCTCAAATTCCCCCACCTCCCCGGAGGACGAGTATGACGCAGAGACGTGGCTCATCGGCGGCTGGGAGGAAGTCGGCGCCACCGTCTGAAAATGGGTCAGCGGGTGCAAATGCTTCTAAGCCGACGTCCCCCCCGTAATTCTGCGCCTTTTTGGTCTTTTCTTTTCGGGAGAGGGATTATGAGTTTTGATTGATGTTTCTGGGTTTCATATCTTTATTGATTATTATTCAACTTATTATTGATATTGGCTGTAATGGATTATTTATAGGTCGATCACTGGAGAAAGGACGGTGAAGAAGCTCAGGTTGTCCAAGGCTTTGACCATCCCGGAGGGCACTACAGTATATGATGCATGCCGTAGAATGGCAGCTCGGAGAGTTGATGCTGTTTTGTTGACTGATGCCAATGCTTTGTTATCTGGAATTGTTACTGATAAGGTTCCTGACGAAACTATTTGATTAACTTATAAGGTTCCAGAGATGGGGGAAACGGTAGCTACTAGGTCTTGGTGGTATGTCTGTTTTTCATTGTACGGTCTTTTCTTTGCTCAGGACATTGCTACTAGAGTTATAGCTGAGGAGCTGAGGCCAGAGCAGACCACTGTTTCAAAAATTATGACCAGGAACCCGATATTTGTCACTTCTGATACCTCGGCTATTGAAGCACTTCAGAAGATGGTTCAAGGTGACCTTAGGCCTTTTGATTTATGTTGCTTCCTCTTTTGTATGCCAATGTTTTCTTTCTACTTATTTTTTTTTTTATGCTTCCTATTTGTATTTATGTAGGGAGTACTAGAGTATATTGGCTTCTTATTTACCTCAAGAAACGTTCATAATTGCAATGAAAAACATCTTCTACTTGCTTCTGGATATTGAAGCATCTCCATAGGATATTTTGGCTTCTTATTTTTCCAAGGTCTTGTGTGCGCATCTTAAGATCCTGTCTTTTGGGTGATATTCAACATGTACAGTTGCTCCAAGTGGGTGCAGTAATTTTAGATGGAGGTTTTGGGGTTGTCTTTGATTTAGCAACTGATACTACTACTGTTGGTTGGTCTGATGATACTGAATCAAGAAGACAGACTTGTATAGATTGCTAGTATATAGAAGACTCTATTTTGAGAGCATTTAGTAAGATCAAATTCTAATTTTCATGAATAGAAGCTTCCCTGAAACCATTTCATCACTGCAAATGGTGTCATGAATCATTTTGGTTCATTTCAATCCAAACTATTCGCCGGGGTCATCGTTCAATCGCATTGCATTATCTGCATTTCTTTGACTTTGCTCCGAGGTTCTTGTGCTTGATTTTCTTCTCTGTCCTTTGGAACCATAGTAAACTTGAAGGGATAATTTAAACTTAATCTTTTGTGTAAATAATTACTGTCCTAGATATGAACTTAAATTGAGGAAGCACTAAATTTAGGCTGTATAGAAGATGTTGGGCTATAGTGGAATGTATGCTGAGGGTATTCGTTGATAGTGTGATATTTAACCTTTGGAGGTTTGAGTGAAACATTAGATAAGCAATGTGAAAATATTAGGGTGGTGTGATAAAGCCTATCACCATGATATTGGCACGTTAATGGGGACATTCATGGTAACTATTGCATTTTGATACCTTTCCCCAGCAATGTGTAGATACATGTCTCCATGTCTATGTCATTCCATGATGTTTTCTTACAAGTTTTTTGTTTCAAATAGGAAAATTCCGGCATCTTCCTGTGGTGGAAAATGGTGAAGTCATTGCTTTGTTGGATATCACAAAGTGTTTGTATGATGCAATTTCTAGGATGGAAAAGGCAGCAGAGCAGGGAAGTGCAATTGCAGCTGCTGTTGAAGGAGTCGAGCGTCAATGGGGAAACAATTTCACTGGTTAGTCATTCCATACACACTGCTCGCCTGCGAAACAACTTGTTTCTATCATCATAAAGATATATATCAAGATGCTTTCTGAATGATGTCTAACCTTTGATGTTGATGTATATCCATCAATAAGCATTTTATTCATGAAAATATTAAGGGATATATGTGGTGGTTTTTCAGTTTCATAAATTTGTTCATACTTTGATAATTGTTGTAGTCTAGTGATCAATACTAGCTCCAGGCCTCTGATTACCTTTGAACCTAGGTTTGAACCCCCCTGTCAGCGTCTTTCGGAAACAGTGTTACTAAAAAACAGCTGTATACATCTGGGCCTCCCTCAATACCAGCAATATCAGAATTTATAATGGGTTGATACTTCTCATATTCTCTTTTGGTGTCTTACTTTGTTGTCCTTATAAGGTCATCCATGGTAGTTGTGGACTTGTAGTTGCAATGATTGTGATACCTGTCTTTTGGTAACTGAGACTTTTTGTTGCTAATGATAGTCATATCTGTCAGCTTGAGGGAAAGACATCATGCAACTTTTTGAAGGTTCATGGTAGCTAGGTTTTATCGTTGAGCTGATGATCCTCTCTGGACATCATATCTCAGGTTAGAAACTATCCTGGGCTGAAATCATCGTCGCCATTTTGGATCTTTAGTAAAAATGACCTAGTAACAAATAACTGACCTGATTGATAACCTTCCCTGCATGCTCCAATATTGAATTTCCAATCTGCAAATATTATATGGGATCTTACATTTTTAAGGCACATCAACCATTTTTTCCCCTCATTTGTGATGTTGCAGCACCTTATGCATTTATTGAAACACTGAGGGATCGGATGTTCAAGCCTTCTTTGTCAACCATCATTGGAGAGAATAACAAGTACCCAAGTCCCTTTATTTACAGACTTGTTATATTATGGAGTAGTAGGGGATGGTAAATAAGTTAATCATTTTGTGGTCCCTAATGCTGTTCAGGGTAGCAGTAGTGTCTCCTTCAGACCCTCTTCATGTTGCTGCAAAAAGGATGCGAGAATACCGCACTAATTCAGTTATTATAACATCAGGCAGCAAGATCCAGGGGATTCTAACGTATTATTCTCTTGTAGTCATGCTTTCTTCTTGTTTAATGTACGATTACTGTTTGTTTCTTACACTTCTTGTGTCTATTCTGCAGCTCAAAGGATATCCTTATGCGAGTTGTTGCCCTCAATCTATCACCAGAATTGACTTTTGTGGAAAAGGTTACTGCAGCCAATATCTAATGCCGTATTCTTTTTCTTATGTTTTCCTCTTAAAATAGACTATAAGTCCTCTTATGTTAAATGCTCTTGATCACATCAAAAGAGGTTCATATATATAGCTTGCCATTTATTTATTATTATCTGGTCACATTTTTCGTTGGGGGTAAAGAGAGTTGGTCATTGCACTCATGCAGTCATGTCTGAATTGGTGGAAAAAATGGAGGCAGTGCTGTATATGTGGGACTTGTTAAAGGCTGAACTGATCCATTGAGCCGTGGTCAACATCCACTACCAGTTGCTATATTCATGCCATCGCTACCAGAGGCTTTGTTGGGGCCAATAGCTCTACGGAAGTTCCATTGAGCCAAATAAGAGGGAGGAGAGTGGGGGATTTGAAAGTAGGAAGAGCTAGTCTGGCATGGCCTCGTTGGCTGTGGTCAGTGGAAGTAGAGGAAGAGGAATTGACTGGAACGGGCGATGCCCCTAGGAGTCTTGCATTGCTTTGGCAGTGGAAGAATATAGGATTAAGTGAGGCTACCAGTTGAGTAGTGGTAATTTGTGAAAAAAGCAAACAAAGGGCGCCCCTAGCAAAAATCAACTTTTTGGACCTCCAAATTTTATTTCCATAAGTAGTGATCTGCAATCCCCCACCTCCAATTATATGCCGAAAGTTACTTTCACCTTAATTAATTGTTTTTGTTTTGCTTCATTTAATTACTTTTAATATATATCTTGTTCTCTGTTTGGTACTTCAAATTATTTTTAGTTGTTCTGATATGACTCATTACTTTTAGACAACTTATGTCATTCTTTATGATAAAGTATTATCAAACAAATTGAACAAATCATTTCATTTTATTAAAGCAGATTATATCATGAAATGCAGCAAGAGTATTGACCAGGTAATTAGTGTCATAGTATTAGAGCATCGTGAACGATAAATTATGTGTTGAGGTCGTGGTGGTGTGAATTTTTATTTTTATTTCACCATATACTCTAATTATTTTTTATTGATCATTTGAATATAAATATTCAATAAACTAGTGTTTTATATTATATTAGAAGTATTAAAGTGAGTCATTATATGCTAAATTTTCCTAATAACCCTAAATTTACCTTAGAATGGAAAAAGATATGTTATTTAATAGTAAATGTGAAGATAATAAATAATAATACTTTATTATAATTAACATGCTTTTTTCAGTAGACTTAAGAATTTTCAATAAATCGATGATTTATCAGCTACTTATCCCGATTTATCGATGATATTTTTCGATTTATCGGCGAAATCAATTTATTGACCGATTTACCGACGATTTGTTGGCCGATAAATGTGAAATTTTAAAACCGTTGCGTATCAGTAATTTCACGTCATGGCCGATCCAAAAACGGCTAAAGAGCAGCCGCTACGCTATAACGGGACCGCTATTTAATTGTATGGTCTTGACGAGTACTACTTAAGGCTATGCTGGCTGCAGTTGTCGTGTTTGCTAAATTCCATATCCCCTTTCTTTTAAATCAGTGATTTACAATGATTTGGCAAGGTTAATAATTAGTAACTAAAACTTTGATGATGAGAGCCTAATGGTAGCCTGGTTGTTGCTGGTGGCTGTTACCTTGGATATATGGAAGGAGATTTTTTTTCTCCTCTCTTTGCTAGACCTAGCAAAGATGATGTGACCTGACCTGAATAATCCGACCTAAAATTTGATTTGGACCCTAAAAATTAAACCCGATCTCAATCCAAAAATCCAAAACAACCTGAATTAATCCTAACCCAAACTGAATTTAACTAACATGATCGTGATTCGTATTCGAAATGATCAAACCCGAAAAGAACCCAACCTATACCTGGACAGAAACTCGATAATGACTTGGCTTGAACTTACCAAACCCAAAATGATCCGAATTATACTTAATCCATACCCATACATAATTACAAACTTGATTCAAACTAAAGTCAAATTTGATCCATAAAGGTAATATTTTATCTCATATAAATTGATACATAAATGCTAATAAGTTATCTTATTAATAAAATTTTGCGTAAATATAAATATGCAACCCATATAACAAGAAATGAAAGAAAACTAGTAAGACTTTATTCTCCTCACATTATTTTAATATTATATTGGTATCGATCATATTAGATCATAGAAATTTCTATTGTTATTATTATTATTATGAACATAAAATTTATAATTGTAAATATAATGATTATATTATATATTATTATAATAATAATAGTAAAATTTATATTTGTATTTCCATAAATAATAATGATTAGTATATTTCTAAAGGTGATAATAATAACAATAATTATTATAATTAACATGATAATTATAATTATTATAACAATTATTATACTTATGTATATAATAGTATTTATAAAAATAATTATAATAATAATAATGCTAATATTGATAATAATGTATTATTATTATCACATATTTTATGATAACAATTTGTTATATCATTACTTATATTACGGTAACAATTTGTTATATTATTACATATATTCGGATAAAAATTACTGCAATAAGCATAACAATAATAATAAATCAAAAAATTTAATTTATTCACTATAATAAATTGATAACAATCAATGTCAATACAAACTTTAAATTGAATTAACTTGGTCCAAACCTCATATGACTCAAAGTTTGTGGATCCGTATTCACTTAACCAAAATTCAATCTAATCTGAGGTCTATAGACCCGAATTGAACCCGAATAAAAAAATTCGATGGGTTAGACTCGAATCCAACCAAATATTATCTTAACCCAAAATGACCCAATCCAATACAGACCCTACTTGAATCACCGTTATCCGAATTATACCCGAACCCGAAGGTCTCCCAAATCCAAATCGATTGCATACTAACCTGATTTTTACCCGACCCAAACCCGACCTATATAACCCGTTTGCCACCTCTAGTCTTTGCTGACATTATTCTTTTTAGCTTACAAGTATTTACGACCTTTGTGCTTTCAATACAGTGCTCAACCTTTTTAATGTCTTCTTGCGTTTATTTGTATTTTGATTCCCCCCCCCCCTCCAAAATCATTTGAATGTAAATAGCCATAACGAGTGTTATTCACTTTGATGTGGTGAGAGCAATATATTAGTTGTGGCTTTGTGATTTGCTCATGTCTGTACTTGGTTCCAAGCTTGGTCTAACCTACAAAATTTCTTCCTCAAGGTGATGACACCAAACCCTGAGTGTGCCACATTGGATACGACAATCCTTGAAGCTTTGCATATAATGCATGATGGAAAGTTTTTGCATCTGCCAGTAGTGGACAAAGGTGAACATCTGGTCACGAGTCCGATATATTAGGTGGATGTATATTCCGTTTTCACTTCTTTATCCTGTAACAATGTTCATTTTGCAGATGGAGTAGTTGCTGCCTGTGTTGATGTTCTGCAACTGACTCATGCTGCAATTTCAATGGTATTCTTTTTCTTGCTTGTATGGAGCATCAATTCTATTACTAAAGAATTTTGCTAGAACAGTCTTGTACTCTGGGTCTTACCAATTTGCTATAATTGTGTCCACATGAGGATCCCAAGCGAATGAGAAATTAGCTGCCATGTGGGCTTTTTGAGATTGGCAACCTTTGCTAATGGACCTAGAACTTTGTCAGTCTCTAGGAAGAGATTCACTTTGTTGCTTTTGTCAAAAAATTACCGTTGAGAGATCTGCTCATTTGCAAGAATCAAGGTTTTAATATTGAGCAACTATGTTTTTCCCAAGAGTGTGTTTCTAGATGATTTTGGTACTACCTTAACATCATATATGATTATATGCCAAGTTGATAGTTCAAATTGAGGATGCAGTACATGAGCATGCATGCCAGATTTTATGCCTCAATGGTGATGAACTAGTAATATCTTGCAACATTTCTATTAATAGTGACAGCACTTTTTGCACATGGTGCTGATGTCATGTTCTATTGTTTTTCTTTCCCTGATGCATGCTTCAAGCAAGCTGGTCAATGGATGCTCTTGCTGTGTAATTGCTTATGGGATAATTGAGTCCAACCTAGGACAAAGGCTTTTTTTTTTTTCTTTTTTCCCAGTAATCAAGCTGATGAACTAAATCAAATTGAATTGAAATGTGTTTGGTTAATAGTTAAGGATTTGATTAAATGTTGCTGAACTTAAACTGTGTGCCTAAATGAAATGATTTATATGTATCATTTTGGGCTCCTACTTTTACCCTTTTTTTATTCTCTTGCCTTTTTTCCATGTCTTTTGTAGCATGCACTTGAAACAATTATCAATTAATAAAAAATGATATCATAAATTGATGAAAAGCTAATGACATAAATAGAATAAAAGTAAAAAATTGTTTAAAAATAAATTTTGATTTAAATAAGGATATTTAGGAATTAGTTGAAAAATATTTGTTAGTTAAATGAAATCATAATTTCATACTTTCGCAAGAAGCTTCAATTTATTAAGGTAAATAAATTGGTTTATAATAAGGTAAATAACAGATATTTGAAAA
Organism: Tamarix chinensis; assembly: GCA_030549775.1. Lineage (NCBI taxonomy): Eukaryota > Viridiplantae > Streptophyta > Magnoliopsida > Caryophyllales > Tamaricaceae > Tamarix > Tamarix chinensis. The sequence continues at coordinate 62,334,218 of CM060172.1, forward strand.
ATATTTGTTTGTTGAATGAAATCATAATCATAATTAAAGATAACTATCATTCAAGTCAAAAGATAGTTTTTTAATCTATTTGAAAATTATTAACTAGCTAATAGATTAATACTTTTATAAATTTATCAGAAGTATATGATTCAATTCAAATGTATTTTTCACTTATATAAGTATAGTTTTTAACAAAATTTTACGAAATTGTCAATAAAAATAATAGTCTTTGTAAATTAGGAAAAAAAATTATTGATCAAATATAAAAAATTTTAAATTATTGAAAAATAACAATTTAATTTTCATATCTAACCGAATCAAGTCACCATTTGGGAAATAATCAACTGAAAGAAAATAAATAAAATGGTGCGTATTTATAATTTGATTTACGTGCTTAACCTTGTTATGTTTAAAATATTAATAATACAATAATGATTTTTTTTTTTCAGTATGATTAATTCTCAGAGTAGATTTGAAATTCACAAAAAGTAATGGGTCATGTCAAGTGAATTGAATGACTAATTTGAGTTACTAGATGTTAACTTAAAAAATTAGAGCTTACAATAAAGCAATTTAGTATATGTCAATATTTATAAACACATATTATGGTAGGTTTTGTTGTGATTCTTGGGAAAACCTGGAATGGTAATTTAGAGTGATCAATAAAAACAAAGTTTGGGTGCTAAGTTCTTACATGTTGAAATTGTTTGATAATGTCATATAATTAAAGTTGTTGAAGCATAGGTCTTCCATTTTTACCTCAGCTGATTATGTTTGGTCACAGTTGACATGTTGAGCCATGTTTGGAGAAGCAATTAGTTGAAAGACACACTAATCTTTTACACCTCCTAAATATTCTCACATCTAACACGATCTAGCTACTTATTTTGTTTCGTCTGGCCTTTTGGTTAATAATTAACTTAAGATTGTGCTATGTCATCTGCATTAGAATCTTGAATCCTTTATCAAATAATATGCGGTTCTCAGTTTGGACCGTATTTGTGTTAGATTTCTCAATTCTTCCAGCTATCAAAAGGGGTCTAGAATTTGATTTTAGGCTGTTCATTAGGCAATAGGGATTCTTAGATATGTGAATTGATTATGTTCCAATGCACTTTTTGATGGCACACTCTTTGATTAAGTTTGAGTAGTCTCTCACAGCTCTATTGTTTCTTGGTTCAGGTGGAGAATGGCTCTGGGGTGAATGATATGGCCAGCACGGTGATGCAGAAGTTTTGGGATTCAGCACTTGCCCTGGAGCCGCTGGATGACTCTGACTCCCATAGGTATTAGTTTATTGCTTCACCACATTTTTTTTTCTGTGGAGATATTTGTGAGTATTGTAAACTACTGATCTGTGAAATTGTTACAGTGAGATGTCTGGACTGATGACATCAGAGGGAACAGAGGCTGGAAAGTATCCACCTGGTCTTTTGGGTCCTGGTAATTCCTTCACGTTCAAATTTGTGGATCCCAAAGGCCGTGTTCACCGGTTTAATTATGGTAAGCATTAGGAGCAACTTCTACAAGGGTCTTTTGAACATAAAATTAGCCTCCCTCCTTTGTATTTTTCTCTTCATCTGGTGAGATCTGCTACAAATTTGATGCTTGTGTTCATGATGAACTCATTACCTTAGAAAATGTCTTTGTCACGCAAGTTTGAATATGTTCTGTGCCTTATAGTTTCTGCTTCTGGTTATGGAATATACTAATCGCAAGAATCAATACTCTTCAGTAACTGCAACTTGATCAGAGTTAACATAACTGTCTTACAGGGACAGATTTGTAGCTTCTGGATCTTGACATTTTTTTTCTCTCTCTCTATGAAAGTTGCAAAATATCATCCATAAATATGCAAAATTTCTATAGCAAATTACAGATTAGGTTCATTTAGATTTTTGTTTTCCCATTTAGGTTAATTTTTTTTGTATCTATTAAGTCAGTTTTTAAATTTAACGTTGTAATTATACCTTGTTTTTATGTAACCAGATATTAACTTTTTTTTTTTAAATTAGGTTGTGGTGCATTAGTTGTGTAGTATTTTTTCTATGTAATTCATTTGGTATAATAGAGAAGTTCAATTTAAAAACTGACCTAATTGATCCAAAAAAATATGATTCATGTAATCAGAAAAAGAAAAGTTTAAATGAACCTAATCTGTAATTAACTTAAATTTTTATCACCCATAACTATGAAAAACTGTAGAAAACCACCCGTAAGAGTGCTGGTGAAAAATCACTCGTAACTTAAGTTTGTTACCTGCTGACCACTCATGACCCCATTTTATTGGGGAAATATGATAGAATGATAATTTTTCTATTGATCTAAATTGAAACCACCCCAGTTGTTTCTGTTACATCAAAAAACCCAACTTATATATGTTTATGCATCCACCTCCTTCTCTTTTACCTCTTTCTTCCTCTGCCAATTTCCTTTATATCAGTGGCTGCCACAATTTTTTTGCCTTGAAATATGACTACCATTGTTGACCCCTACCAAACTTCCTCACCTCTTTCTCTTCTAATTTCATCACTGCCCATGCACCATCTAGCCTTACCTTTAATAATTAGAATTACAGCACCACAACCATCACAATTACCCATAATAATACACAAATAAGTATGATGGAGGCTGTTGCCAGGCCCAGATACCATGTGTCCAAATTTCTGCTCTTCGGCAACCAGCAAGTAAGGATAGTACTGTTATACATGGAATAGAAGAAGAAGAAAAATTGAAGGGAAGGAGCAAGGGGAAAGAGAAAGGAAGAGAGTGGAGAGAGAATCTTTATGATGTGAATGGCTGGCAACGAGCACCGTTCTTGCCACCTCAAGGGACCATGGAGGACTGAGAAAAAGAGAAACCAATAATCAACAAAATTAAATGAGCAAGAAATATGTAAGACTATTGTTTTTTGTAATTTCACATGGTTATGGGTGGGTTGCTAAACTTAGATCTAGGGCAATATTGTCATTTTACATTTTGCAATAGAATGGGGCAGTGTAGTTTGGCGATAATGGTTTTGAGTAATGTTTCAGGTTGCATTTTGCTATTTTGTGTGGTTCCAGGTGGGGTTATGCTCTTTTGCCATAATATTCTTCAAATATATAAGTTATTTAGTTGGACAATACATAGGTTGAAAGGGTTATAAGTTAGGAAATGTCATGTCCCATTATTGCTTAAGGGATATCATTGATCTTATCTGTGATTAGTATTGATGAAAGTAATGTCCATTTTAATAATTGTACTGACTGTCTTCGGATGCCCATGAAAGCTTGCTTGAGTCCTTTTTAGTATCTTTAATTAATTGTTAGTTGGAACTATACTTATTCATTATTTAGTTTATATCCTCTATATCATAAGATTTAGATCTTATTGATTTCTTAGGATATGGGATATCTTATAAGGTAGTGGGGATATATTTATTGTCCCCTTAGGATTAGGGGCATCTTATAATGTAAATATCTTCTTTAGTGGTGTGTGAATGTGTGGTGATTACCCTCTTTAGTGTGTGGGCTAAATATCTTACATGGTAGTGAATAATTTGGGCCTCAGTGTGGTAGGTTGTAATCAGCTATAAATAAGACTATTAGGCCACAATAAAAACAAGCTAGAGTCTATCAGTCACCAATCTCTCTCACATCCTTCTGTCAACCGGCCCCATCACCATACACTCTCAAATTCTCTCTTCCTCACCAATATCTCCTATTGGTTACAAGAGGAGACTTGGAAGAAGGGCAAATAAAAGATCTAATGCTCTTAAACTGAATCCTTATCTAACTGTGATAGGATACGAAGAATTGGACCTTACCACTGATTCACTGAATTTTTGACTTTTGATGTTATTTGGTCTTTTATAATGACTGCTTGACATAGGGTGTTGAGGGATAGGCATATGTGGAGAATATGGATGTTTGTATTTTCTTTTTAGCTTCGTAATAGAGCAACTCAATAGATTGGTTTCTTTAACCTATAATCTTGTGGTAATAAGGAAGTGTCTACATAGCAGCTTTGTCATTTTTTTTTGCTTATGTGATCCATAAAAGAAAGATATATAAAAAGAAGGGTTAATTTTTTTTTGCTTACAAAGCATGGAAATAATTTATTTTGCTTTGTGATGAATAGATTGAAGAAAAAAAATGCATTATGTTTATTTTTTGGCCCTTTATTTTTGTTAGTAGTTTTTGGTCTTTATTGGTTTCATACTACATGTATCTATGTCCATTCTATGTCATATCTATAACGTCCACCTTCTATGCTGATGACAACTGTGCTACACGGTGATAGAGGGGTGCATTTTAGTAAATGCCTATACTGTTTGTTCCAGTGTAGGTTTCATGGGAAGTGGGAAGTTCTCCTAGGTAAAGCTTCCCCATGTTGGAAATATATGGCAAACCAAAAACTTTGGAAATTCCTGGATCTGTGATTTTGTTATTTCTTGCCTATAATTTGTGGGGATTATATGTATACCTTTATCCCATCCTTTGAATGTTCAAAATATTCTCTGCTTCTTACTTTATGCCCAGCAATATCTTGTACTCTACTTCTGAAAGTTTACCATTTCTTTCATTCCTACCCAAACTAGTTATAATAATCATATACGTAAGTACTTATAATATTACTATTGATGTGGTTTTGTGTTTAACATTAATTATAGATATAGATATATTTTATTTATTGGAAATTTCCACAATATTCCATTTTCTACCTTTTGTGATCTTGCTTTTGTTTTGTGCCTGTTTCTGCACAACTTTGATCACCCAAGCATACCTCTGAGTAATGTTTATGGCTCTGATTAGTGCGCTGTGTTTTGGACAGGTTTCATATAGCAGCCAGATACCTTCGTGTTATTCTTGAAATGCTGCTCCTTGAACTTGTTTTGTATTTGATGCTTTCTAGATGCCATTTTGATTTTACCTTTTTCCAAAATTCCAGGGACCGAAACTTTAGACGAACTTGCATCGGCTGTTCTGCAACGGATAGGAGCTGGCTGTGGTGAAAAACATCCCCAAATTTTGGTGAGTTTAAACTTATTTAATGCCTTTTTGGTCTTGTTTAAATATTGTTTAATTATTTTTTTATAAACATTTTTGTATGTTATACAGTTTTTTCTCTCTCTAATTACAGTACGAAGATGATGAAGGTGATAAAGTTCTTCTTACCACTGATGGGGATCTCACTGGTGCTGTAAACCAAGCCAAATTATTGGGGCAAAAGGTAAGAAGTCTTGCTAAATTAAGCTATGACATAAAACGATTTGACATAAAAGTACCGAAAGCACAGATCTTTGTTGGTTCACATGGTGGGGTGTTTGGCTGGTTCAATTCATTCAGGTTTAATATGATGCAGAGAGTGAGATTGCAAATTTGTGGGCTTCTTGTTACGATCTTGTATTTTTTTTGTATTTCATAAAGTGATGGGTCGTTTTGCTGCCAAATAAAGTCATTAGTGGTATGTCCTGGTTAATGTTGGTATCAGATCCAAGTTAATTTGAAAATGTGCATTAAACTATTATTCTTGTATGGGGTGTGGGGGTGGTGAAGATGGAGACGAATTGTGTGGAGTAATTATAGTGCGAGATGGACTTTGCTTAGTTGAATAGCTGTTTGTCAGTTTTGATGCATCTGCCAATTGTATATAAATATAAATCGAATATTGTGACGCTTTTAGACAGCAGGAAAAAGGTTATTGTGCTAGACTCATTTCGTTGTAGCTCTGCCCTCTGAAACAAATGGCCAGTCCTTTTTCCTCCCTCATCCTTTGGTATGCATAAGCTGTAGGCTTAAATATCGTACTATGAGAGTGGGAAAATTGTTTGGAATAAGCTCAGCCATGAAAACACTGCAGGAACGCTCGCCCAAAATCCCCATGGTAATATGAAATAAGCTTTCGAAGTTGTTGACTTCTTGTTTGACGTGGATTCTTGACTGTTTTATTGTCTTTGAGTTTGTGGCTGAAGCTGGTAATTAGTTTGGATCAATTGGGTATGAAAATTTAAGGGGGCTATGTCGTTAATCTACCCAGGTTTTGAGGTTGCATCTGGACTTCTCTGACAGTCAGGGAGCACAATCAGAGTACAGTACAGCTACCGTGGAGCAATCTCGATGGACGTCATTACACTCTGGTGTTTTAGCAGGTGCTGCAGTTTTAACAGGCATTGGAGTAATGGTTTACTTGAGGCGCACCAATTTATGAAGCCTTGTGTACATAAAATGGTACAAGTTCACTGTGAGTTTTACTATACTTGTTTATTGGGCTCCAGGGGAGCAGGGAGAAATAAATATATACCAACTTTTAGCTATTCTAGCGATAGTTGACATGGATTGGTGAAACTGGATGAGGAAAACATGCATCCAGTTACTTTTTGCTTCAAAATAATCTTTTTGTAAGATGGCATGCCTATGCCATGTAAATGATACACTGATTATACAAGTTTGATTCATTGAGTGACCAAATGATTTGATCAATCGCTCTAACTTCTGGGATTGTCCTGATCTGTTCGATCAGTGGCTTAGTACCCCATGTAATTCATCATTTAACATGTAGTACTGTGTTGGTTAGGGCCGGTGCTAAATAATTAGAGTTAAATTGTTGTCCTGCATATTATTATGTATTAATCAATATTTAACTTCACTTTAGCAATTTTTTACTCTATGTATTTATTTTAGTAATTAATAAAATTTTATTAATACAAAATTGTGCGATATTTACCCCAACCTGAACCTAGACAATTTCGTCAAGTCTAGCAAGTTCATCACAGTAAGTTAATAACGTTACCAAAAAGGAAATGACAAAAATTAAAAATTATGGGCAATTCTTGTGCGGTTTCCATAGTCTAAGGCCATGAGTCGTTGCATGGATTTCGCTTTCAAAGATTGCGGGTCACTACAGCACATGATACATATGATCGGTTTATATATGTATACACATATTTTCCCTACGCCCATCTTCCTCCTTTTCTTCCTGTTCCATAGCTTAGATGATCAGTCTTTTCGGTTGCAACATGTTTTCTTTGTATTTTCCGTGGTAGTGCATGATCTAAGTTGCTGCGGTTCGTGATCTCGTTTCAAGTCGCTACTGTGCTCCTCCGGATATGCTCATAAAATGTCATTTGGAAAATAAGGATACAGTCAGCGAGTGAAAGAGTCTAACTGATATGATTGGATTCTAGAATGCCTCCGATATAAAATTACCCTACTTTAGAAAAATATGTCTCTATCTAAAAAATCGGCCAAATCAAACGCGAATCAAAACACAATGCCTTGTTTTTTGTTGTCGTTCAAACCTTAACCACAAAGAAATTAAAGCTGGTTGAACCGGTCAAACTTATTGATGGGATCATATCGAATCAATTATTAAGTAAAATTATTTTTCAATCCCACCGTGATCAAATTTAATGGACCGCACGCAAGCCATGCACCAGGTCGATTCCCATGGCAGTAATTAAAACATTGGACATGAATAGCAATTACACCTTGGATTTTCTCTTTGTATTGTTGATTTGCTTGATTCACTCTCATCATATTCATTCCGTGATACTACATCTGATATTAAATAAGTATTATTTTAAACTTTTATATAGCACTTATTAAGAAAATATACTATAGATTATCAATTATGCCCTCTTTAATCTGACATCATTAAATGATATTTGTATGCAGTAGAAAGCAATTAACGAGTACCGCCAGCTTTTTACATCTAATTATCTAAAATCTAAAGTGACATTTATTTTAAATAAAAAAAAAACTTTGCTAAACTTAATAGGAATCGGATATAGTTTGAATTTTTCTTTTGGCATAAATCTCATTTAGGTACCTTAGTAAACAGCCTAATATTTTTCAGACGACTTGTTGTGCTTTCATTAATTTTATTCATGCACCTTTACATTTTCGCTTAATTTTACTTGAGTATATAAAAAAAGAGTGCCTAAATGAAATAAAAAAAATAATTTATTTTTATTATTTAGGTATTTATGTAAAATTTAATTAAAATGTAATGTTACTTAAGTGAAGTTATTAAAAATAAAAAATATTTTAAAAAAATGTTAGGTTACATGTCAAGATATTTGACCGAAAATTATCCCTTCTTTTTTTTAGTTCATATAATATACATCACCTAATTGTGTGGGAGGAGAAAGAAATGTGAACCTAAGGCCTCCTGTAAACGTAGCATTAACCACTAAATTAAGCCTCACTCCTTTTGTTTTTCCTTAATTTGCTTGTTCATTTATTCTACTATTCCTCCACTCGGCTTCCCGTCTTTTCACCTGACTAATTAATCGCTTGCTTGTAGGTCGTCCGAGGTGTCGGAGGCTATTGTGAACGTGGGGTTGACGACTTAATTACCGTACGCCGGTGCAGAGCAGTGTTGCATGGGTGCATGAACGAAGACGAAGAAACAGTGACGGAAGAAGCGGGCGGATGACAATTTTTTAGACTATAAAGTACTACAAAATTGAGTACATTTTTCAAAAGTGGAACCGGCAAAATTCTGAGGCGGAGACGACGTAGGTTTCACACATTAGTTTGCTCGGAGCCCAAGATGGAACTCTTCCTGTTATGAAGACCAATGCGGATCACCTTCTCGTTCCACGCACTATAGCCTATTATTTGCATAGACATGCACGGAAAGCTGCCGATCACCGCCGTTAGTCCGACTCCAATGAATTCCATAAGTGTACAGACAAGAAGGGGAAAAAAATGCATTTATTATCCGCTGGCACGAGTTTTTTTCTCTTTTCCCCCCCTCTTCCAGCTATAGCTTCAAGATTGAAAATTGTAATAAAATTATGCAGAATTACGTTACATAATATATATATATATTTCAAAAATATTGATTTGGTCCCAAGATGTCATGAGCACCCTAAGCCCATTTTCGTGTGCCAAAATTCACTGATTGCCTTTCATTTCACTATAATATTAAGGTATAGCCAGATTGCTCTGCAGGCTGCAAACATACGCAGCAAACATGGACGCGCATTTAGGTTCATCATCTTCGTTCTTTCAGGCTGAGCCAACTTCCCTTTGCTCCGCATACTTGCAGTGCCCACTCTATCTTGCTGTTGCCATAGCCTGTAGCTTCCTCCTGTAGCAGCAGGCAGTACTGATCGAATGTGTCTAAGGTCACATGCAGTCTGAAGTCAATGACGAAAAGGAATTTCATCTCCAGCTTGTTCATTTCCGCAGCGCTCACTCCTCCGACTTTTGCATAATACGCATTGTTAAAAGACCTACACGCACGTACGTTCGTTTCACAAAATTATATCTCTGAAGCTAGCTACCCTCTTAATAGTCATATTATATTTGAACACGCGAAAGGGCGGGCTTAGTGTTGGTCTGGCGGTGGAGGACCTTCCCTTCCTCCCATGCGCCTGACCCCGGCTTTATCGACACCTCTGTGCCGGAGGCCGCACCGTGGTTTCTCCCCCCATCCCACCCCACCCAGGTGCGCCCTCCCTCCTTTCTCGTAAGAAAGTAACAGAAAAAGGGTTGCGATAGGAACTTACGTGTCGTCGAGGAATTTTGCGGCCAGCAGAACACTGGTGATGAAGAGGCGGTGTATGTTCAACGAGGTGAGACACGAACCAGTGCTCTGAACAAACCTTTCGATGTAAATCAGCGAAATGACAAAGCACGACGAGCTACATTTAGAATACCTGAAGGCTCTCTCGATGTAGTGGCGGATGCTCATCGTCGGCGCTCTCGAGCCGTGAAAAGGTGTCGGCTTTTCTTTTTTTCTTGCGGAGTACCGTAACGATCTTTCGTTTTTCTTAATAGTTTTCTGGAGAATCGAGGCGAGGAGTGAGAGAACAGGAGGAAAATTACTTGTTCCGGATTCTTCTTCGCCGCCGCCGTCGTCGTCGGGTTCATCTAATAATCCTAGATCAGAATAAACGTCCCAAGAAGACTTGTTGCTACTGGTCTTGGTATGGAAGGTTCCCATACGAAAACAACGACTGCAGAGATTGAATACGTGTGTGAAAGTCAAGTAATCAAATAGATGACATATATGGTCATGGTAGTAAGGAGAAAGGAAAAATACTAGAGTTGTATCTGGTGTTTAGACAGGTAGCTAGAAAGGGAATCAGGCGTGCAGCGAAAACTCTGATGACACTAGAGTGTTTTTCACCAGCTATCTAATGTTGGTCAAAATTGGATCATATCAGGCTTATCATCTGCCGGCCGGCAAGAATAATTAATCAAATCAAGGATTTCCTGGTTGATTAAAAGCTCAGCAGATAAGATCGCCATCATCATACGTTTCACTAGTCCCACGCCTTTATGCTTTTTCCCTCCCTTTCTTTTTCATTAATAATGCAACGCCAAGGAGGGTTTGGTAAGATAGTGACCCATTTTACGTTTAGCAATGAAGTTTTAGTCCATAGATCGGTCAAGAAGGCTGAGATATGGAAGATATTTAATTAGGCCTTAATCATGGGGAACAGACTCAATTTAGATCATATTGATTAATTACGTAAAATCAAATGAGGTTTAGTTAAGTGATAAATATCAGCTTTTGAGTATAAGAGGTTTCAAGTTCGAATTCCTTCTTTTTTTAGGTATTGTAACATCATTATAGCGTTGCCACCTATATAATAATTTATAATTACTTTTACGGCCACCTATGAATCTAAAAAAGAATTAATTACATCAAAATAGAATAAAAAATATATTTTACAAGACATCTTGACTCTCGACCCTCTTGCATGGATGGACGAGGATTCATAATAAACCAATTTCTTACTTAGATCTTAGGCTGTGTTAGTCATTCAGTCTATGCACCAACTATAGTAGCCTTAAAAGTCTATGAATATGATCTAGGAACATAACAACATAATTTGTTATTATTCTTTTAATACTGTTTCAATATATAGCCCTTACAATCCCCCTCCCTCTCTCTGAGATCGTTTGAAATAGTCATAAGAGCATTAATTAATCTTTCTTCTAAGTTCTAACTATTTTAAGGCAAAAATTATTTAATTTTTATTTTTTTATTATATCTCTAAGTAGGAAAACTTTGAATTGAATAGGATGTCTCAAAATGGAAGTAACATCAACTTCATTGAATCACAAGATCACTACCATAGATATATGAACATCAATTTCTGAAATGGACAATTCATTAACTTCTAGCTCTAATAAGAAAATTTGCCAAAGCTATAGATAAAGACACACACACACACACACACACACACACATAAAGGAAAAAAGAAGAAAGAATCGAGAAGGTAATACACATTTTCATTAGAGATTCTTGAAATTGATCACATAAACACTTTTTGCCAAAAAAAAAAATAGTTTCATGGAACTAACTAAAAATCGACCCAATTTTATATCTATATTTATGGTTTCATAAACTTTAAAATATACCCGCTTAACATAGTTGTCTATTTGTAGAAAAAAATAATAATATTAGAATCATTTTGATATAATTTATATTTTTAATAAACCAAATTTAAGATATTTGAATTTAAATTTAAATTTGTTAAAAAAATTCCTCCCTATTAACGAACTTGCAAATTGCCCCTATCCCCTAAGCTACCCCTAGTCTCCCTTTCCCTCAGTTTGGTCCTTTTTTTTGTCCCAAATTCTTTTGCAACCGATTTGAAGCATATAAATTGTTCATAACTTTTTAGAACATGGAACTTCAATATATTTGGTTATTTCATTCTAAGAAAAATTTTAGAATCCCCAATGCAAGTACTCAAATAACAAATAGGCCTAGGCTCGATGGTTTGAGCCTAAAAAAAGGATTAAAAAAATTTAGGGGCTCCTTGCTAAAAAAGAAAGGGAATCGAGGCGGAGGGAGTCGAAGGAGTTGAAGGTCATGTTGGAATATTTTCCTTCATTGGTTTTAAAATATTAGTGATTAGGATACATTTTAATTATTAATATCTTTTAAGACACACAAACACACACACACATAGGCTATAAAAATGATTTTAGAAAATTATTTATGCATATAGCATAAATATAATTATTATATTTATTTTATTTTATATTATAATTTGATAGAAATTAATTTTCATATTTATCTTCAAAATATGTAATGACAACTTTTTTGTATATAATTATTATTTTATGTATTAAGTATTTTTATAGAGTATAAGTATCTTAATCTAAACGTGTGTCCATTTTAAATTAGATAAAATTTAGTTATAAAATTAATTAGTATGACCTAATATTAGTAATAGCCTAAATTATCTCTCATACCAAATAAGTCATAAGATATATGCATTCAATACATGTGCATGATGATACGTGTACAAGGAGGGATACAGAGGGAATTAATAAAACCGTTTCAAAATTGAAGTGGTTAGTTAATAGAAAAGGTAGAGGGAAGTGGGCATAAGAAGATTTACTAGATTTAGGGAGCATGTGATGTGTGCATGAATCACAACATAATATAAAATTTCATTACTTTGATTTTAACTCACATGTTAATATGCATATAATAATTAATTTCATATAATATATGTAATTATTATACCGCTGACAAATACATAATACAATATTTGTAGAACATTGTAATTATGAAAATAGAATATTGAAAATGATAATTTAAGAACCATAAATTATAAATTTCATGTACATTTTGACAAAAGTATAAAAGGGTAAATGAATGTATGAACAATAATAACACTAATTAACAATCTTCTAAAATCAAATGGAAAGGACAAAGTTCACTTGCCTAGTCAATTGCAATGCTGCCATTATCATTTTTTATTTTCGTTTGGTTATATGCATGTAGCCATATACATATGGCTATTGATAAATCCAGTTGGATTGCAAGCTATCTTAGTTCGCTCAGCTCATTAAGGGCTTGACTTGACTCATTAGTTTAGGTAAATGAATCAAACCCGTACCTTATTTTTAGACTCGTTTAGTAAATGAGTCGAGCTTGACCTAAGAGAAGTTTTGACTTTTTTGTTCATGAGTCGGCTCGTTTATAAGCTTGACTCATTTGTTTGTAGGATAGGCTTATATAAATTTTACTTAATAAATGACCCGAATAGTTTAATGAGCCTTTCATCAAGTCGAATAATTAAACAAGTTGATTTGGTTTGTTTAAATTTTAAACAAGCTGAATAGTTAAATGAGCCAAGCCACAAATAGAATAATGATAAATGAGATGATTTGGTTCGTCATATATATATTTTTTAAAATATTAATGAGCTGAGCTTAGTTGATTTGTGAAACTTTTTGAGCCAAGCTTGAAGTGAGCTCACTTGACTCATTTCAAACTTGAGCTTGAAAATAAAAACTAAACTAGCCGAGCTCAAGTTGGAGGGTATTCAACTCAATTTGGCTCATAAAAAACCTTACATATACATATGCAACAATTAAGAAAGAACAAAGGAAAGTATTTTAGTGGATACCTACGTGACTTTAATGATTTCTTATAGTAATGATAGATGGATATGCTTTAAGATTCACTATTAAAGTATGTTAGATTGAAAAACATTGGAATGATAAAGAAGAAATAATACTATAAAAGTTATAACTACATACATAAGCCCTTCTTTTTCCTCTACCTAGCACCCCCCAAAACCATCCTCCGCCGGCCCTTCAGATGCAGCCCCAATCGCCGTTGTACTTTGTCGTCATCAAAACCTCTACCCACCCTCTTCCTTACACTACCCTCTACCAAATGTGACACCTCCCCGCCTCTAACTCCCTTTGCTCTACCCTCCCTGCTTGTGCAAAGTGGGCAGCTCAAGCTGCCTTTTGCACCCTGCTGCTGCCCCTTGCACCGCCCTACGCTACCTCCTTCACCTCAACCACCAGCCCCACTACCGCCCTCTCTGCTCAGAATTCCTTTCCTTAACTCCCCATACCCTTCCTTTCCTTTATCTCCCCCTTGTTTTCCCTCCTTTCCTTTCTTCCACATTTTGCCACTACCGCTGTAGCATGCCACCATCACCACTACAACCTCCTTTGATCCAATAACACTATCACCTCACAACGACCACTTCCCTTCCCATTTTCCAACCCCAAAATTGTATCTTTCTAAACCACCACCATCATCACCGCCTTGTGCCACCACTGCCGCCGCCACCCTAACTGCCACATCTACCCCTAGTTGTGCCCCAACCCTTATTTTTTACTTAAGTATACTTTATTTTGCCTAATTATCATTTTTAGTATCATCATCATCACCACCACTACCACCATTATTATTATTATTATTATTATTGTCATTGATATTATTATTATTATTATTATTATTATTATTATTATCATCATTACCATTATCATTATTATTAATCATATTATTATTACTGTTAGTATCATTACTATTACTATTATTATTATTGTTGTTGTTGTTATTATTATTATTATTATTATTATTATTATTATTATTATTATCATTATCATTACTATTATTAGTTCTTTACTAATAATTAGTTAGGGGTTAATAAAAGAAAAAAGGAATAAGAGGGAAGTTAATAGTAGTGTTCTATTCTTATAGGTGAACTAAAACCATCCCTTGAGGAGGCATAGGATTTGTGTTCCAAGCCTGGTGTCCTTTTAGGTAAGGATGTGCTTAAGGCTAAATTTGTATGTTTATGTATTCATAAGTGTTTTGGATATGTGTTGTATTATATGTGAGTATGGAATAAATACTTGTGGTGCAGCTTGCTATGCATGGGGTTAACGTAAGTGATGTACGTGTTATGACATGTACGATATGGGTGACATGACTTGTATTTTGTGATATGTTCTTATGTATAGTTTCCCTAATATGACATGCATGCTAGGATTCCTTAGGGGTATGATGGGGTTGAGGAAAGATAAATGAAATAAATAGGGTTGAGTGATTTGGAAGAAATGAGAAAGAAAGGGGCCAAGTAGCTTATGATTCATGGGTGACAAAATAAAAGGATAATAGAAATAAAATGAAAGGTTAGAGTAAATCTTGCATGGGAAGTGTAAGGCTTGCATGGGGTGGTTAGCCTTTGCATGGGGGTAATGTTTACTTGGGAAAAAGTGATATAAGGGTTAAGCATGGTGAGGGAAGAGTGTTTTGGGTAGTTGGAGTCCATGGGTGAAAAATAGTACGTGGGTTGTTAGACGTGTGCATGGAAGGCTTATCTAGGGTTTGTGAAAAAATCCTAAGTGGGGAAAGTGTGTGGAGAGGTTGACTGTGAGTGGGAGGAGTAAGGATTGAGACTAGGAGGGTGTCCAATGAACATGGATGAGTCAAATGGAAAGAAGGGTAGAGCTTGTGTGGATGGCATAAGGAAAGGAGAAGTACTAGGGTTTTGGGGTAGCCAACTAGGGTTTCACTATCACATGTGAAGGACGGTATGAAATACCTTAAAATACTAATTAGGAATTATGGCAAAATAAGGATTTATTAGAAAAATTAAGTAAATAAATTATCTTATTAAAATAAAGGGGAATTAATTAAGGCAAAATAAGGAGAAAATAATACATAAATTATTTAGGAAAATTTGGACATTTTACTAATTAACATGGAAGTTAAGAAAAATTTTCCCAAAATAGTCCAAATAATCTAAAATGGAATTTAATTATTATAATAATAATAATTATTAATTTTAAATATTTTAAAAAAATAAAGACCAAATATCCCGACCCATCTATTTTCTCCTTTTTTCCTTTTCCCTTTTTCTTCTTTCTTTTACTTTTTCTTTCTTTCTCTCCTTCTCCTTTCTTCTTTCTTTCCCCAACCACCTAACTGGGCCGACCCACGTAGCCCAGACCCTTCTCCCTTCACACAGCCGAAAGCCGCGTCACCCCCTGTAGTGGCGGAGCCAGACTTCTAATTTCATGGTATCCTTCTTACAAAACAACAACAATAATAATATTTTCATATTTTATTAATTATAATTAATAAATAAAATACTTACAATAACAAATAATATATCATTCATTTTACCTCAATAATATTTTCATTTTAAGTTATAAATTTTATAATTAAAAATATTGAGTTAAATTTATCTAAATATCTTACCCAAATATCAATTTTTTGTTAATTAATCGTATACTTATTTGAACGATAAGTAAAAGAAGCTAAATAAACAAACATGCAGAAAAAGTGTGTAGCTGGTTGGGTTTATTTTCAAGGGAGTTTAGCTAGAGGTCTTGGGATCAAAACATAGAAGTGACTATTCTTTAAGTAAATAAGTAGCAAAATTTATGGCCACTTACATCTCATGAGGCTCGAACCCACATTCTCCCAGTATTCCTACGGTGTCCTATCTATTATGCCAAGTGTAGCCTTTGATAATAAAGGGCACAAAAATATATTTAACTAAATTTTCATGGGGTCCCGTGACACCATAAAACCCCCTAGCTCTGCCTCTGCCTCTGGCCAGCCGCCAGGCCAAGCTACCTCTTTTTCTTTTCTTTTCTTTCCCCTGGACTGCGGGTCCACCCCTTTCCCTTTCCTTCTTCTTCCCCACGCGATTACAACCCCGACCTGTAGTCCTGCACCTGTTGGCAGCCACCTGCACTATCTGACCATCCTTCCCTGCCTTCCCCCATCATTTTATTTCCAATTTCGACCCAAACAATCCGTCCTCCCTCCTCACGTGTACTTCCATTCCTTCCTTTTTTTCCTCTCCCCGACTAAATGTACCCTGTATTTTCGCAGGGCATGCGCCGCCTGCTACCTCTGGTTGGTGACCTGCCTCACCTTCCCCGGTTGTCCTCTTCTTCCTTCGTCGTTTCCCTCCTCAATTAGCCTATAAATACCCCATTGGCAGCCTGGGTTAAGCTTCTATTTTGGCAACCCAAAAAATCCCAACCTTGCACCACCGTCGGATCAAACCTTCATTTCGCTGCCGTCGACGATCGCCGCCGCCAACACCGCCCACCAAAACCTTCCCTGCACCATCCTCTATAGAACTGAGTCACCCTCCTCCCTTACCTTTCCCTGCATGAGCCACCCCGACGGTGCAAAATCACCATCCCGATCATCCCACTTCAACCTCTCGCCGCCCTTGGTGCCGCCGTCTGCCGCCAATTCTGCCTCAACCAGCACCTCCTCTACCCTCCAAAATAACCAGGGGACTTCACCCTACCTTCCCATACCTCCATCTCTCCCTGCCTCCCTTTCCTTCTACCTTCTTCACCTTCCACCACCTTTGGCCATTGCACCAACCACTGTGCGCTGCCACTTCCGGCTGCACCACCACCTCCATTCCACCCCTCTCCACATGAGACACCTTCTACCACCTCAAACACCCCCTCATTCCCTCTCCGCTAGCCTATATCCCCATCTCTCCACCTCTCTTCCTCCTCCACTGCTGCCGCCGCCTATTCCGCCACAACCCTAGGTGGTAGTCTAATTTTCCCAGCTCTTTTTTCTATAAGTGTTCATAATTTTTAGTAATATTAATAGTATTACTCTTATTATTATTATTATTATTATCATTAATGTTGTTGTTGTTATTATTATTATCTAACCTCACTCCATAAAATATTTATAACTATGGTATTATTATTTAAAAGGCTACAACTTTAGTATTAATATAGTTATCTTTACTACTACTACTACTACTACTACTACTACTACTACTACTACTACTACTACTACTACTACTACTACTACTACTACTACTACTACTATCATCATCATCATCATCATTATTATTATTATTATTATTATCATTATTATTATTATTATTATTATTTTCTTACTAATACTATTAATACTAACTTGACCATTATCATTTTTATTATCGGTGTAAATGTTGGGACTCTTATATTACTATTACCCTTTTCGATTATTATCCTTATTATTCTTAACATTATTATTATTATTATTATTATTATTATTATTATTATTATTATTATTATTATTATTACTATCATTACTACTACTACTACTACTACTATTATTATTATCATTTCTATTATTATTATTATTATTGTTATTATTATTATTCTATTATACTTGACTACATTATCACTAAGTCTACTACTAATATGATTTCTAGGACCTTTATTAGTATTTTTCTTAAGATGAGAACTATTATTAATATTATCACTATTATTATTATTATTATTATTATTATTATTATTTAATACTACTATAAATATTATTATTGTTAACTTGTCTTTAGTCAATATTTTATATTCACTAACCTATTATCACTACTAGCAATATTAATATAAGAATCATTATGGTCACTACTTCTATAATACTAATAATACTATTATTATTATTATTACTAGGGTTTGGGTCGATATTAGCATTATCACTAAAACTAATAATAATATTATTATTAGTAATATTAAAGCTATTGCCTTTAATACTATGAATATCACTATGACTACTTTAACATAAACCATGATGGCTACTAAGACTTATTTTGGTTAGTAGTGGCATGATTAATTATTTTGAGAATAATAACCCCACTTCTAATTATAAAACCATTATCATCATTATTAGCTCTAATAGTAGAATATGATAAGAGTAGGGTAGATATAATGGTAATCTTTGGTAAGAGAAAGATTAACCCATAGTATTTTCCTCTTATAGGTGAATCAAGCTAAAACCCTAAGGAGGCGTAGGAGCGTGCTCTAAGCTTGGTGTAATTTTAGGTAAGGATGTAGCTAAGGCCATGTGTATTGTGTGACTTGTATGCCTTAGATGATATATATCATGTTATGTCGTATATCGTATGATTACCATTAACTTGTCTTATGTGTAGCGTAGCTTGGAGTTGAGGTATGTTTGTGTGTTTCCTTATGGCATGAGTATGATATGTATATATGGTGATATTGATGTGATATGACATGACCCTCTAGAACATGTATACTAGGACGATTGATAATATGATATAGGAATGAAAGGGTAAAAAGAAAGAAAATGGGAAGTGAGTTCACTAAGGGGGATATGAGGTTGATCAAACTACCTCATGATCCATGAGAGGAAAATAAAGAGGAAGAAATGACCAAAATAAATGAGAGATGGGAACCATGCATAAGAATTCTAGAATTTGCATGGGGACTTTGAGAGTTTGTATGGGGTGGATGAAACTTGCATGGGGATGATCTTTACGTGAGAAAAGTTTTTTTAGGGTGTAAGTAAGATAAGGGGAGAGTTGTAGAGTGATTGGGGACTCAGGACGAAAAATAGTATGTAGGTTGGTGTAAGGGTGTATAGGGAACCTGATTAGGGTTTTGGGAGGAAGCATTAATCTGAAAAAAAATGTGGAAGTAAAAACAATTAAGGGAGAAGGGAGTACGGGTTAAGAGTGAGAATTTATTATATAAGGGGTGAGTATGGGTGCCATTGGAGAGAAGAGATATTGGGTAAAAAATATATAGGTTACTTGTGGGAGAAGAAAGGTACTAGGGTTGATGTGGCCAACTAGGGTTTTTCGGTCACATGTGAAATCGAGGGGTAAAGCGATATGATTTGGGATTGGATCTAAATGAGATCAGGTGTGGGGCAATAAATGAAGTAATGGTGGTGTAAGAGAGAGGAAGTGGGGCCACATAGGTCCAATTAGGGTTTTCCCTTGAAAATCCTAGAGGGTGATAGTAGGTGGATATTGATGTCGAGAGGTGATGGGCCTTAACCCACCCCTTTAGGAGTTGGTTTTCATTATATATAATTATAAGGGAGAATGGATGTCGGGGCGTGATGTAATCCCCCAAAAATTTCGAAAACCTATAATTTAATAAATAGCTTTTAATCGAAATAAATTAACTTTTAAAATTATTTAGTTTAATTATTTTATGGACTTTTGAGTATACAAATTTGGGTAGGAGTATTTAATAAATTAAAAATAAACATTTTGTTATTTCATCATATTATTTTTATTTAAATAAATTTTCAAACTAGTATTTTATTATCCTTTTTAAACCCATATATTTAATTAATTTAAATTGAATCATTAAATAAACTTATTATCAAAAATATTACATCCTATTATTATATAAATTTAATCATTTTAAAATTTTCCATTTTTCCCACTTTCCTTTTTCCTACCTTTTCTTTTCTTTCTCCTTTCCCCTATTTCTTTTTTCCCCTTCTTCCTGGCTTTGGGCCGCTAGGCTGCCGGTCTGCATTTCCCCCTCCCCTACGCGCTTGGGCTAGGCCCGTTCCCTCCCTTTTCTCCTTCTCCCACGCCTGACGCAGCACACCCCAACCCATCCCTCTTTTTTTTCCTCCCAAACTGGACCGGCCGGCTCCCCTTCTTTCCTACGCCGGTCCAACTGCCCATTTGCACCCCTCCCCGTTCCTTTCTCTCTTCTCCCATGCCCGACCACCATTTCTGCCATTATCGAGCATGCTGGCCGCCTGCAACTGCCATACCTGGCCACCACCTACCTCCCCGCTACTCCCTCTCTCTCCCCCATCATTTTCTTTCCTAATTCGAACCAAACTAACCCCTGCATCCCTATCTCGCATGTCCTCTTCCTTTCCTTCTTCTTCCCTCCCTTTCCCCTGCCAACCAACATCCCTGTCACCCTCTGTCCTCTCGTCGACCATGTAACACCCCCAAATTTACTACTGAAAAATTTTGTTTAATTAAAAAGGTTTAGCGGAAGCGAAAAGATAAAACCGTAAACTCGGGGGCATTACCGCCACACTTAGTACCAGACCGATTCACTCCTACCGTTCCAGTACTAAGTGCTAAGGCTAAATAAAGTTAACATTGAACTCGAATCATTAATAAAACGCAAGTCATATAGAAATCAGAGTGCGATTTAGGTTTACAAACCAAGGAGTATGTGATTAGAGTTTTAAAACATAAAGCATAGTACAAACACAACTAAAATGATAATACAAGTCGTATGAAGGAAAGTGAGTGCGGCCGAGTCGCTCTCGATCCCCAAGTTAGGTTTAGGCTCAACGCTCAGCCCCATCCGATGCCTCGTAAGTGTCGTAGGCATCGAAGACATCATCCCCTACCTGCACAGGCTCAAACGGGTCTTCTGCTCGTGGGAATGAGCATCACCCATGAAACGGGTGATCAGTACGCTACGTACTGAGTAAGGTAACAGACGCACTAAGACCCACACACACAAAGATACATGACATAGCAGACATAGCATAATTACGCAGATAGCATGCAATAACACAGATAAACAATACCGGTTATGAACCAGATAACTTTTTCAGTAGATCTCTGATAATTATAATCGATTCACATCATAGTCTTTATCAATCCATGTGAGTGCGGGAACCCCACTATTATAGCCGATGGAACGGTCACGAGGGCCATGTCCTGCCACTATTATAGCCAGTGGACCGGTCACGAGGGTAACTTACCCTGCCACTATTATTTGCCGGTGGACCGGTCTGGCCCCGACTCACAAAGTGTTCCACTGTAAATGTTTGTATCTTTCCCATGTCTTATCATTATTCTGATTAGTTTGTTGAGCATGGGATCCCCCACTATTATAGCTGGTGGAATGGTCACGAGGGCCATGCCCTACCACTATTATAGCCGGTGGACCGGTCATGAGGGTAACATGTACTATTATTTGCCGGTGGACCTGTCTGGGTCCGGCTCAACATCTTTCTCTGTAAGTGGTTAGTGTCTTAACATATCTTATTCAAAAGATTTTCACCCTTGACATGCATAAACCATTCTCTTTATACTTCACACATCACAAATAATATTCCACATTCATAACTACACTTTAATCAATATATACACATGATAACACCAAACAACTCTAAGCAGCCATAACCAACCCTAATTGTCCACACCAAACCGTGGTTAACCACTCTTAACCCTATTTTACCATAAAAACTATACTTATCCATCCCAAACCTTAATTATCCTAAAAAAATCACAATTAGCTACTCCAACCCTACTTAATCACAACAACCCAGAGTTAATCACTCCAAATCCTAATTCTGTCTCCTCCATACCCTTATAATACTCCACATACTATTCCCCGTCCAAAACAGCTAACCACCTAAAAATTACTTGCATTACCTTCCTCACACCCCAAATCAACCTTTCATACGTAAATTTTGCTCCCATGCAAACGTTACACACCCCATGCAACCTCTCGAACTTTTCACACGAGCCCTAAATCCCATATAATCATTAACTCCCATGCAAAACCCTAACTCCACTATGCAAACCCTAATACCACCATACAAACATTAATACCACCATATAAACCATAACATCATCATGCAAACCCTAATACCACCATAAGCCACTAATACCACCACACAAACCCTAATAACACCATGCGAACCCTAATACCACCATACCAACCATAATACCACCACACAAACCCTAATACCATCATGCAGCCATTAATACCACCATGCAACCATTAATACCGCCATAGAAACATTAATACCACCATACAAACCATAATACCACCATGCAAACCCTAATACCACCATACCAACCATAATACCACCATGCAAACCCTAATACCACCATGCAAACCCTAATACCATCATGCAGCCATGAATACCACCATGCAACCATTAATACCACCATACAAACATTAATACCACCATACAAACCCTAATACCACCACACAACCATAAATTAAACTCTCCCACGCAAAACCATAAAAATCATAAATCAGATTCTCCCACACGAACCCTAGAATTCTCATTTTATTCTTCCACTCATGGTTCATTAAAATAATTAGATCAACTCACCTCCCTTGGTCAATCTCCTTCCCCATCCTCCTTTTTAATCCTTTCTCCCAGACAAAACACATCAACTCCCTCACATGCATGTCTTACAAGATCACGACACATATCATCACATATACATAATACACATGCCATGTAAACATACCACACATACTTCATCTCCATGTCATGCACACACAACATAATTGATAATGATAAACGTAGGGTACGTAGCGTGCGAAACACATAATACATATAGACACACAAAAAGCCTTAGTTACGTCCTTACCTAAAGCGACGCCGGGCTTGGAGCACGCTCCTCTAACTCCTTAGGGCTTTGGTCGGGGTTACCTATAAAAGGGGAAAAATTCTAAGTATTAGTTTCCCTTGATAGTACCATCATCCCTTATTCTAGTTTAGGATTAGGGTTCTTATTACTAAAGAGGGTATTATACAAAAACTAGGGTTTTATCTTAAATTTAGTATACTAAATATTACTAGTCAAAAAGTATTTATTTTGATACTTATTGTTACCCTTATGCTATTAGACCTGTTAGCTCTATTCTTATAGTAATAGTGTTCATGCCAACTATAGGTAAATAGTGATAGTATTAATAATAAAACTAATGATAGTGACACTAATGTTTATAGTAATAGAAACCCTAGCGTTTTGAAGGCTAAGTCTAATAATAGTATTAGGGTTAAAATAATAATATAATAATTACAATACCAACAAGTATAGATATTCCTAAAGACAACAATGATAAAAATTGTATTTTGAATAATAATAGTATACGGGTTCAAATATTTTTGTCACAATAGTAGGAATGAAATAATGATAATGGTAATAATAGTAATAACTAATAATGATACCATAGTAATGATGTTAGTGTTAAAGGCATTAGGAATAATATTAAATGGTAAGGTGCTAAGGTTAAAGTATTCTTCTTATTTAACAACAACATGATAACACACCAACTTTGAGTTAAATACATTGATAATAATAAAAGTAGTAGCACTAATAACAATAAGGATAAATGTGTTAAGTATAGTAAGAATAATAATAATAATAATAATAATAATAATAATAATAATAATAGTAATAATAATAGTAATAATAATAATAATAATAATAATAATAATAATAATAATAATAATCAAATAAGGTTAGGTTAAGTAATAATAATAATAATAATGATAATAATAATAATAATAGTAATAATAAAAATAAAAATAATGATAGTAATAGTAATAGTAATAGTAGTAGTAGTAGTAGTAGTAGTAGTAGTAGTAGTAGTAGTAGTAGTAGTAGTAGTAATAATAATAATAATAATAATAATAATAATAATAATAATAAGTATAATAGAAGGTAACAATCGAAGGAATGATTGTATTAGTAAGAAAATAATAACATTAATGATGGAGATAATAATAGTAATAATAATAATAAAAGTAATAATAATAATGATAATAATAGGTATAATATCATTAATATTAGTTAAAATTATTAGCAGTTATGTAAAAGAGATATTAGGGTTTGGGTAAGTGGGAAACCACCTAGGGTTGGCGGTGGTCCGGCGGTGGCGTGTGGCGGCGACGGCGGCGGCGGTGGAGGAGGAAGAGAAAGGAAAAGCTCAAGGTGGAGGTTGGATGGGAGGATGCAAAGAGAATTTAGAGGAGGGGGAAGAAGCAGCAGGTGAAGAGGAGTGGAATGAGGGTGGTGGCGTGGCAAGAGGTGGCGGCGCGCGGTGGTTGGCGCGGCGGCCGAGGGTGGCAGAGAGTGGTGGAATATGGGGGAGGTAGAAGGAGAGAGAGGCAGGGGGAGATGAAGTTGTGGAAAGGTAGGGGATGGTATGCTGGACTTTTTGGAGGGTGGTGGAGGTGTTCGCAGAGGCGGAATTGGCGGCGGAAGGCGATGCAAGGGGCGACGACGGCTGAAGGTGGTGGTTTCGGGATGGGAACTTGGCACGGCTAGGGCGGCACGTGCAGGGAAAGGCGGAGGGTGGTGGCAGCTTGGTTTTGTCAAGGGATGTGCAGGGAAGATCCCGGTGGGTAGTGGTGGCGGCGGCGGTCACCGGTGGTGGCAACAAACTTGACTTTTTGAGGCGGCGGAGAGGTAGGGTTTCGGGGCAAATTCGAAAAAGGGAGCTGATTATGGCTGCCAATGGGGGGGTATTTATAGGAAATTGGGAGGGAAAAACAAAAAGGGAAGAAAGAGACGAGCAGGGCAGGTGTGGCACGACCACCGGCCAGCGGTGCAGTCCTGCCATGGCAGGCTAGGTCGGGGAGGGGGAGAGGAAAATGGAAAGAGATGGGAACGCGGGAAGGAGAGAGATGGGATTGTTGGGGTTGAGAAAGGGAAAGAAAATGACGGGAAGGGTAGGGGAGGATGGTTGGCGCTGGGCTGGTGGCTGCCGGCGAGATTCAGGGTTGTAGGGTCGAGTTGTAGGTCGGGGAAGAAGGGGGAAGACTGGACCAGTTGGTCTAGGGGGAAAAGAAGAAAAAAAAGGAGAAGGACTGGCCGGCCTGGGCAAGGGAGAAGGCTGACGCGCGAGACAGGCCAAGGAGGAAAGAAGATTTGGGCCGACGGGCTGGCCCAACCGGGGAGAGAAGGAAAAATAGGGAAAAAGGAAAAAGGAGGGAAAAGAAGAAAAAGGAAAAATGGGAAAAGGGAAGGAAGAAAATAGGTGGTTTAGGGTATTTGGTATTATTATTATTTTGAATATTTAAAATTAATAATATTTATTATAACAATAATAATTAATTTCCTTTTTAGATTAATTTGGCTATTTTGGATAGATTTTCCTTAACTTCCCTTTTTTATTAGTAAAAGTTCCAAAATTTTCTAAATAATTTATTTATTATTTTCTCTTTATTTTCCTCAATTATTTTCCTCTTTATTTAATAAAATAATTTATTTTCTAAATTTTCCTAATAAATCATTATTTTGCCATAATTTCTAAATTAGGATTTTTGGGGTATTTCAGACTAGCCACCTGCCCCCTCTCTCTCCCTCTTCTTTTTCTTACCCTCACCAGCCCTTCATTCCCCATAATTTTGAGCCCTCATCTCTTTCCCCCAAGCCTCTTCTCTCCTTTCTCCTCCTTCCCATTTCTTCCCTGGTTTTTGCTCGCCGCCGCCAACCGCCGTTCCAACCCCCTGCGCCGCCTCATGCCACCACCTCCTACTGCCCTGCACCATCACGCCACCCCTGAGCCCCCTGCACTTCCTCCCTTCTCCCCCTCTTCTTTTTCTCCCCACTTTTCTCCCTTATGGCCGAGCCTCCTGCAACCGCCCCGTTCGCTGCCATCCGGCCGCCTGTGCCGCCACCAAACCCACCATTCAACACCCCGTAACCTCCTCTATGATCCCCATACATTGGTTAGCCCAAAAAAGTCCTCTAACCCCTTCATTTTTTCCTCCTCTTTTCCTTCCTTCTCAGCCCCTCCACCTCGACCCACCTCGGCAGCCAACTTTGCCGCCTCGCTGCTGCCGTCTCCGCCACCTTTGGCCGCCAACAACCCATCCTTAGCCTCCACCTACACCCCCTCTTCACTCCTGCACCCTTACCTTGCCTCCAATCCTCCCCCATCTACCTTCTTTTATAGCCTAAAGACCCTAACCCAAAAATAACAAATCTTGCCTCATTTAACCCCTCTTCGAGACTCCCTCCTTTTTATTTTGCATGCAGCTCATGCTGCATGAGCAGTATGAGCTGCTTCCTGCTTAAATATTTTAATATAAAATTTTGAAGGTATAATAGCATTTTAAGTTAAGTGTTTCATTAATTAAGTTTTATAAATTTTTATGCTTTGGTTTTTCTTACTCCTAATATGATAAGTTTTGACATTATTTTTAGGTATTGGTTTTGCTAATCAAAGCTTGAACCTTTAACCGGGATACTAGTAAGGTTCGATTTTTGCGGGATTAAGGTAATCGTTAAACCTCCCTTAAACGCATGGAAAAACGTATGCTAGCACATTAGGGATTTTAGTTTGATTTTATGCATGTTTTGTGTTGCTTAGTATGATATATATATATGGTTGCTTATATTGATTGATATAAAGAAGAGAAAAGAAAATTATGATAGCTTTTGTGCCATGTGTAGAGATGATACTTAAGGAATGAGTTGATATTTGATGGAAATGTTAAATGCTTGTCTATAATGTATTATGTTGCTAATGCATGAATAATATTATTGTCTAAGGGTATTTTAGTAATATGCTCATGTAAGTATGTGATCTAATATATGTAGTTGCTAATGGGTATTATGTTGATTAATGACAAGTTGGTGGAGTTAGATGATAAGAATGGAGTGCTAATATTTGTATTTTATGTAGTGGTGGTAAATTCATAAAAGTGGTGTAATAAAGGGGTTAAGTGGAAATTTTGTAAGTAAAAAGGGTATTTTGGAAATTTTGTAGTAAAGGGGTATTTTGGTAATTTTGAAAGAAAGGGGTAAAATGGTGATTTTGTAAGAAAAGGGGTATTTTGGTAATTTTGAAAGAAAGGGGTAAAATGGTGATTTTGTAAGCAAAGGGGTATTTTGGTAATTTTAAAAGAAAGGGGTGAAATGATAATTTTATAAGTAAAAGGATAAAATTGTAAGTTGTGAGAAAGAAGGGTATTATGGTAATTTTGAAGAAAAAGGGCAATATGGTAATTTTACAAGTGAAAAGGGGGTATTGTGGTAATTATGGAAGTGAGGGGTATTATTGAAATTTTATGAGTAAAGGAAAAGATGGTAGTTTTTCAAGTAAAGGGGCTTTATGGTAATTTTGGAGGTAGAGGGGCAGAATAGTAATTTCATAAGTAAATGGTAATATGATAATTTTATAAGTGAATGGCAAAATGGTAATTTTAAGGGGTATTATGGTAATTTTGGAAGTAAAGGGGTAATATAGTAATTTTGGAAAAGAAGGGCAAAATGGTAATTTTGTAAGGAAAGATAAAGATGGTAATTTTGGATGTAAAAGGGTAAAATAGTAATTTGTAAAGTAAAAGGAGTGTTATGGTAATTTTATAAGTAAAAGGGTATTGTGGTAACTTTGTAAATAAAAGGATATTATGGTAATTTGGAAGTAAGGGGTAGAAGAGTAATTTTGTAAATAAAAGGATACTATGGTAAACTTGGGAGTAAGGGGTAACTAAATTATGATAATTTGGTAATTAAATTATGATTATAGAAGGGCAATTGGATAATTATGATACTAGAGAAGGGTAATTTGGTAAATTAACCAATTGAAGGGCATTATGATAATTTTAATAATGGAGAAGGGTAATATAGTAATTATAAAAATGGAGAAGGGTAATTTAATAATTATAAATATGGAGGAGGGTAATATAATAATTATAAATATGGAGAAGGGTAAATTAATAATTATAGATATGGAGAAGGGTAAAATAATAATTATAATTATGGAGAGGGGTAAATTGGTATTTATAATAATAGATAAGTGTAAAACAACAATTATAATAATCGAGAGGGGTAAAATGGTAATTACGATAAAGGAGAAGGGCAATTTGGTAATCTATCCAACAAAAGGGGCAATTTGGTAATTTAGCCAACTAAAGGGTAAATTAGTAATTATTTAACTAACTAAAGGGGCAAAATGGTGATCATGATAATGAAGGAGGGTAATTTGGTAATTTTATCCGATTCAAGGGCAATTTAGTAATTATAACAAAGGAGAAGGGCAATGCAGTAATCTAACTAACTAAAGGGGAGATATGTTAAGTTTAGAAATTATGAGGGGTGAATAGTGATCTAAAAGCGTGGGGGATAACTTGGTGACCTAAACCAGATGAGGGGTAATTTGGTAATTATACAATCCGAAGGGTAATATGGTAATTTGTTAAGTAAGGAAGGGACGACTTAGCAACTATATAAGTAAGGGGTAAATAAGTAATTTATACCTAACAGATCGTTGTGATTGTAGAATTTCATAATATGATTCAAGTAATGCTGGTTAGCAAGTTAAGAATATTTGATAACTATTAAGTATTACGAGAACGAATCCTAATTCGGAATTAGATGAAATTATGATGGCTTTAATGGCTTCTTTGTGATATCTTGGATAACCATCGGAATAAGAAATGACTAATGATATCAGAACGATTGAAAGTGGATAAGTATCTGATTATTGTGCTTTTTGTGATCACCTTAATTAAGACACTAATACTTAAAGTGAAAGACCTTGAGATCGGGAATGGTGACTCTTTAGGGGTTGCTACCCAAAAGACGTGGTTTAGTCCATGATTATTCTGTATTTGCTGGTGTGCCTTTGTGCCCCAGCCAGACCCTATATCTTAATCTATCTAGCTCTACGGACCTAGTTAGGGGGTGTGCATACTCATGGATTAGGTGTCCTTGTCGGTAGGGTACTGAGTAGCTTTATGCACTAGTACAACTAGGGTACCTTTGCGTCCTTGGGTTCATGGTTGAAGGGTACTGAGTAACTTGTATGCACCGGTACGACCGTTGTACCTTTGTGTCCCGGGTTATTAATCTCCCGTTTGAGGCCAATAAATAGAATTGTTATGCTGATTAAAGAAAGAAAAAATACTAATTACGAAAGTGAAAGATTAATGAGCCGGGCCCAGTTGACTTACGACATTGAGTACCGATCCACCGGATATAATAGTGGCCCAGGAGCGTGTTGCCCTGGCAAGTGATTATAAGTACCGGTCCACCAGATATAATAGTGGCCCCGGGAGCGTTTTGCCCTGGATGATGATTATATATATCCCGGTCCACCGGCTAAAATAGTGGGGTCCCAAGCTCAATAAAACAAGCATTGGATGTGAATAAATTTTGGAAAGATATTAATTACTTATAGTGGAACACCTTGTGAGTCGGGGCCAGACCGGTCCACCGGCGAATAATAGTGGCCAGGAGCCTTCTGCCCTGGAGACCGATCCATCGGCAATAATAGTGGTCAAGAGCATTTTGCCCTGTATGTATTCCGATCCACCAGCTATAATAGTGAGGTTCCTGCACTCACTTGGATATAACCAAAGAGATGATTGAATAATGATGGACTAATGGCTTAAGGCCCAAAAGTAGCGATCGTAACTTATAACTTGTTGATATGTGGCAGCCTTGTTATATATGTGATTGTTATGTATGCACCTCTTATTACATATATATATAGCTTGCATTATGTGTTGCATTGCGGCCCTGTTTTTAAGTGTGGTATTAAAGGGTTACTCAGTACTATAGTATTGAAGGGTTCCCTTCGTGGGGCCCTTGCCTATTCAATGGGCAATGCCCCTTGCAGGTTTTTTCAGGTGCTACTCAAGTGGGCAACGGGAAAGAGAGTAAGGAGTTACACGATACCGTTAGGGTTTTCTCTTTCTCTTTTAAACTCTTGGTTTTAATGCTAATGTGGTTTAAGTAACCATAATTGGTATATGTTATTCTTGCAAATGATTTGATACACTACTCTGATTTGTGTATGTTGAATTCCTTTCAAATTGTATTTGATTTTTCTTAGCCTCATCACTTGGTACTGGAACGGTATGAGTGAACTAGTCTGGTACTAAGTGTGGCAGTAATATCCCCGAAATTCACCGTTTAATATTTTAGCTTCCGCAATTCTTTTAACAAAACAGAAATTTTCAGTAGTGAATTTTGGGGGTGTTACACGTGATAACTGATAAGGGGCGTAGGAGTCTCAAGATATGGGACGGGCCCCCTTGAGAGGATAGAAGTAGAAGGATGGTGACATGCATGTCAAGGGTGAAGTACTTATCGAATAAGCCACGAATAAGATACTAACCATTTAAAGAGAAAGATTGTCGACCCGGGCCTAGACTGGTCCACCAGTGAATAATAGTGGCTAGGAGCATTCTGCCCTGAATGACCGATCCACCGTCTATAATAGTGGGGGTTTCCGTTCTCAACAAACCAAACTTAATGATGATAAGACAAGGGAAATACATGAAGTAATTACAGTGAAATACCATGTGAGTCGGGGCCAGACCGGTCCATCGGCAAATAATAGTGGTCAGGAGCGTTTGCTCTGCATGACCGGTCCACCGACAAATAATAGTGGCCAGGCCCCTACATGACCGGTCCACTGATGAATAATTGTGGGATTCCCGCAATCGCACGGATTGATAAAGACTATGATGTGAACCAACTATATTTACCAGAGATATACAGAATAAGCCTATTTGGATCTTGGTCGGCCTTCATCATCTGTATTACTATGAGCTGCCTATATGATCATGTCATGTATGTTATGTTGTATGTTTTTGTATGTTTGGCCTTAGCACATGGTTACCTTACTCAGTACGTAGCGTATTGATCACCCATTTCATGGGTGTTGCTCATTCCCACGAGCAAAAGACCCGTCTGAGTTTGTGTAGGTAGGGAACGACGTCTTCGATGCCTATGATACCTACGAGGCATCGGGTGGGGCTGAGTGTTGAGCCTAAACCTAACCTGGGGATCGAGAGCAACTCGACCAGACTCTATTTTTCTTTTGACTTGACCATGTATCATTTTATTTTAGTTATGAGACATCTTACTTTATTTTATGTTTTTGAAAAACTCTAGTCACTTACTCTTTGGGTTGTAATTCTAAATCGCACTCTGATTCTGTATAACTATGAGGGAGTCCTCTCATGGACTCTCATCATTTTATTAATGACTTGTGTTTGATGTTAACCCTCTTTAGACTTGGCATTTAGTACTGGAACGGTGGGAGTAAACCGGTCTGGTACTAAGTATGGCGGTAATGTCCCCTAAATTTACGGTTTTATTATTTCATTTTCATTAAACCTTTTTATTTAAACGAAATATTTAGGAGTAAATTTTGGGGGTGTTACACGGTAAGTAGGGTTATGATGTTCGGGTTTGGGTTGAGTGATGTGTTGGGTTGGAACAAGGTGGAGTATGGGCCAGGTACGACGAGGAGAAGTTAGGGCCACATAGGCCATATTAGAGTTTTCTGAGGGGAAACCCTAGTGGTTCATGTTGAGCCAAGGTGGAGAGATAGGTAAGTGGGCCTAGACCCACATGTATGGGGGATTGGATTCATGGTGAGTAGGGAAAAGTGGCATTAGAGGCCTTGAGGTATTGGAGAGTGTAGAGGTCCCAAGATATGGGATTTGGTCATTCAAGAGTCTGGGATGTGAGTCGGGAGTATTTGGAGGACATGGGGTTACATGTGGAATAAGACACGAGTAAAGAACTAATTAATTAAAGTGAAAGATTATTGAGCCAGGCCCAGGTCAAAGTGTTTTTCGGTCCACCAGCTATAATAGTGGCCAGAAGCGTTTTGCCCTGGAGTATCATTTTCGGTCCACTGGCTATAATAGTGAGGGTTCCAAGCTCAATAAACCAAACTTTGTATGGTAATAAATTATGGAAATTACATTAACTACTTACAGTGGAATACCACGTGAATCGGGGCCAAGTTAGGAAAATTTTCGGTCCACCGATTATAATTGTGGCTAGGTGCATTTTATCCTGGAGTACATTTCGGTCTACTAGCTATAATAGTGGCTAGGCGTATTTTACCTTAGAGTATCATTTTCGGTCCTTCGGTTGTAATAGTGGGGTCCACATACTCATGTGGATATAATCCGAGAGATGTATAAAGACAAAAATAATGGCCTATGTCTTAATAACGATGGTGAACCTGAATGAAGTACTGTATACATCATTTTCCTGTTTGAACATGCATGGCCTTAGCCATATGGTTACCTTATTCAGTAAGTAGCGTACTAATTACCCATTTCATAGGTGATAATTATTTCCACGAGCAGCTACCCCTCCTAAGTTTGTGCAGGTAGGAGATGATGCTTATGATGACTTTGATGCCTACAATGCTTTCGGCGGGACTGAGTGATGACCTATTGTACTTGTCATGGGGTTTGAGAGGGTATTGTCTGGAATTGCCTTTACCTGTCTTTCTTATCACTATATTCACTGTTTTATCCCCCCTTAAGGGTGCTATTGTACTCTCTTTTTATTTCTGTATCAACACTGACATATACACATGTTTTCTTTATAAAATGTTGGAACTATTGTGGGTTTATTTACTACTTGTATTAATGCCTTTAAATTTTCTAGTCTTGTGGTTGATATGAGATTAGTAGGAGGTTAGTCTTGTGCGGATCATGATGGTAGCACCCCCTTATTTTAGTATATGGTTTTTTGCATACACGAAAATTTTTAATTGTGAATTTTGGGGGTGTTACAAAACTTTTCAAAAATAAATGACAAAATATCTATATGTATATATAATATAAATATGCTAATTTTTTTTACCATTCTCAATTTAAACCATTGTTCATAAAATTATACCTTATGGTAATAATAATTTATCAAAATGCTCAACAAATTCATAATTATTATATTTTAGCCCATATGATACTTATACAATATCAAAATTTTAGATTTAGCCTAAAAAGACCAAAATGTCCTTATTTCACTTAAGCATCTCTAATTTTTTTTCTTCATAACTTAGGTCCTTATCGTCCAAATCCTAACATATTATATATTCAATTTATTTTATGGACTTCAAGGAACATAATAATATACTTGATATGATTTCTAGTGCTAATATGAAAATTCATAAAAAATATCATATAGCCACAGCAAACCCTAATATTGAAATATTTAATCCTTACTAAATCTACTTTGGTCTCTATGTTAAACAAAAAAATACTCCTAAACACCTTCTTCCACCATTTTTTCACCTAAAATAAAGGGAAAAAATAAAATAATTAGTTAAGGATAAAATAACAAGGATTAGATGAGAATATGAAAATTAAAAGATGAGAGGATAACCCTTGAGAAATTTGAAAAATGGTCTTGGGAACACGCTAGATCAAACCTTCACTAATATATGAAATTAACATTATTTTGTTTAGAATAAGAACAAAAAAAAAGGTTTAATACTTCATAAGTTAAAGATGAAAGAAATGAAGAGAAGAGAAAAGGAGAGGGTTGGTCACAAGCTAAAAGGTAAAGAACAAACACAACCAAAAATACAAGAAGAGGGGAGAAAGGAGAGAGGAAAATTGAAGTATAGAATTTTTGCAAAGTATGAAAATGATCAACCATGTACATGCACCCCTTATGACTATAAAAATGGGCAAGAGAGAGGGAGAGAAGTTAGATGGGAGGTTTCTTTCGAGCATGAGAGATGGTGAGAGTTACTGGCGTGGATGAGAGAGTATAAGAAAGTTGGTGGAAGGTGCTTTGAGATGATAATAGTTAGATTTTTGCTTGAATGATCAAGGATAATATGAGATTTGATCATAGGGTGTTAGAAAGGCTAGAATTTTGAAGCCCTCATGTCCATGAAAGTCAAAAAGGCTTAAAAATAGTTTCTCTAAGGTAGGAAGTCTAATAAATATGGAAAATAATCAAATAATTCTCAAAAGTCATGTAAAATTTGGAAAAGTGAAGAGTTAGTTAAGGAACCCAAATATATAGAAATATTGGGTATAATAATTTATTTGAGGTTTAAAAAATTAAGAGAATCAAGAATAATGAATATTACTTAACTTTGGTCGACTAAAAGAGGATGGTGGTTAATTGCCAAATGCCTTGGATGGTAGCGTTTTGAATGCTGCTAGTTGATAGACCAAAGGTAAGGCTCGATAAGCTATCGGTTAACTGAATTGAAAACTAAGGTTTTGAAAGGTAGGAAGGTAAAATAAGGATTTTAGAGGTATGGATAAAGTTTCCACACAATAATTAAGGATTAAAGAAGGGATTAGGAGTCTAATTATCTAGGAAGTAGGGTTAGAAAAGTTTGGGCTATTATAACTTTGTATAAGATATTATAAAGTAAAATAAGTTTAAAGTTGTTGGGTTTATATGGGTGATCTATATTAGGGATGAGTGAGATGAACATGTCATTTAGGTTATGAAGAAAAACACAGATATAGAAGTGACAAACATCATAACTAATAATCTACCAATGGGATTGAAAAATAAAGCCATTATACCATCAAGACCAAGGATTTGAGGGAGCCAATGGAGCAAATGCCATAGTGAACTTCTTCTTGAGAAGGTATAGAGGAAAAGGTAATCATTTTGACAAGGATAAAAAGGCTTATAAGTGCATATAAAATCGAGATAGATTGGTTGGGTAGTCTTTTTTTAGTACATCTGCTAGAAATATAGATAATGACATGAGAGATTAGACTAGGGTTTTGTATCTATATATCATCATCAAGTTGTAAACTTTGTATTTAGTTCCTTCTTTCTCAATACAAAATCATAAGAATGAAAATATCGTGTGCATTTATCCCTTGTTATCACCCATTGATCTTTAGCTCTTAGCTACTGATATTTTTCTTCCATTTTAAGGAGTTTCATAAATCTATTTTCTAAGGATTTAAGGTTAATACTAGTGGGAGGTTGGGTTTGTAGGTTAATTATGAATTGTTTAATGTTGGAAATTTTAGAAGAGAAGAATTGAAAATGCTCATTAATCCAAGACTACAACATAGAGATGCACCTGAAAAACCCCATAGAATGTAGAATCTCAATTCTCTTTCATGCCCTTCTAGATTCTACCAACTTCTTGATGAAAATCTTGATATTTCATACATTTCCTTGTAGAATGCTATTAGATAAGCTTTATGATAACATAAGGAGATGGAAGATGGCAGTGTTTGGGAAATTTTGCTGCCAATGAGCATTAGCATAGGCTTTGTCTAGTCTTTCTTTGATATTAAACCCCTTTTGTCTTTGATTTGTCCATGTATAAATATGTCCATTATAATCAAGGTCAAGTAAAGCACATCTGTTAATGATATCATTGAACAATTAAATTGTAGCTTATGATGTTTATTCTCTTGTGAGTTAAATATTGCTCTGGTCACTCTAAAATATAACTTTTTCTATTTTGATATCTAAATAAAAAAAATTCATTTTTAAACCCTTTAGGTTTTATTCTTATTTAAGTTAGCCCATTAATTAGGGACCTAAATAGATAAAGTTTGATTATAAATAAACTAATATGAATGATAATGAAATCTAGATAGATTAAAATGAATATTTGTTTTATATAAGAACCAAAATAGAAAAAAATATTTTAAAAGGATTAAAATAGTATTTAACTCCACGATCAACTTATGAAAGGAAGAAACATTCAAATGACCACGATGTCCTTGATGAGCGGTGATTTAAAAATTGGATCAAAATGGCCTGTTCAACCAGTTAGATTGGGTACCGGAAGTTCCGCCGATATAAAATTATCTAATTTTAAAATCAACGTACTGAATAAAAAGAGTAGATTTGACCAAAAAATCTCATGTTGGGCTGGTTCAACTCGATACTCGCTAAACATCATTATTTTAGTTATGAATAAACGAAGTTGTCCAAGGTTGAATGAACCGGTAATCTAGTCGGATCAGATCATACTATAATTATATTTAAATTATTTTAAATAAAACTAAGTTTTGATAAAATTGCAGTAGGATCAATTAGGCTGCATATTAAAAAGTTCACCAAATTAATTTTCACTCCGATATTTAAAACAACTTTGATTGATTGGTTGGTTACTTCATTCCAGTGTTTCAAAAGGAGTTTGAATTCTTGGGTTTACAGGTTGGGCCGTTTGGGCTCTGTCATATTATGGTTATTATCAGTGTTTTATGGGTATAAAATGGAGTGAGGAAAAAATGATGTATATATATTGTTTAAAAATTATAAAGTGTATTTATATATATTTAAAAAAATAAAAATTATATTTTCGGACGGGAACAACGCGATAAAGAGAATTATGAGCATCGGTGGTTATCATCGGAGAGGGGACTGGGGCAGTGAGTTCGGCGTAATTGACAATTTGACAGGCCAAAATTTGAAGGTTGTAATTGACAATTTGACATGCTCGGTGACGTCTAGTCTATAGCTACCATGTCGGTGTTGAAGAGTGCGGGTTAGCGAGATTCGAGTCGGTCTAGGTGGATGAGGCAATTTCATGAGCTGAGTTCCAGGCCCCAGCCCCAGGCCCCACAAAATAATTCAATAAGGATAATTTCACGAAGCTATTATAATATTTGACCTAACTCTACTGAATTACTATTTATTTTAAACAATCTTGTTCAGTTATTATTTATTTTAATTTTTATTTCACCTAATACCATCTTATTAATATTTTGATAAGTTTATCAGCATATTTATTTATTTATTAGTATTTTATATAACTTTTTAGAAAATAAGAAACATAATATTATTAAAAAAATCTATACACTTTTAAAAATATTGAAAAATATACCAATATTCAGGAATTTTAATTTATATTTAAAAAAATATTCAATATCAGGAAATTTATTAGTTTAGTCATAAAAATATAAATTAATTAATAAAATAATATTACTGTAAAATATTTTTTTAAAACACAGTTTTTAAATAAAATTATTAATTTAAAATATATGTAACCTAAGAAAATATAAATAAAATATTATGATACCCATCGTTATGACGTCGATAAGGAGACTAGGTAACTCTTGATGTCAAGGGCAGGTGAAAACCGTAAAGGAACAAATGGTACAAATACACAGCAATTCGTAGGCCTTTTAAATTTAAATTTTAAAAATTAACCAATGTAGCGACTAGCGAGCACCGGTGAATAGTCCCGGTCTACTGCCCACTTAAGCCTTATATGTAACTTTATAGGACATGGCCGAATACCCCATTACATAATAATAGAATTTTTATTTTATTTGAGGTCCAATCAAATATGACCCAACCCAAACGGGTTCATAAATAATCGAGGGGGAATAGGTAAGTGAAGAAGACTTGGTAGGTAGAGGTTGGAAAATTTTTAAATATAAAAAATTTGGTATTTATTAGTATGACGGTGTATAAATTAATTGAGGTCAATTCATAAAATTAATTATTAAATTATAATTTGTATATTTCCTTCTTTATAACTAATGTTAGAAAGGAAAAAAATATAAATTAAATAATTAATGATAGTAAATTATCTTGGATAGTAATGGGAAGGATATACAAGATTATCTTGTAACTATTTATAAAGTGGGTGGCAAGCTTTAAGTTTTCTCCCATTTTTTTAGTACTCAATAAAAATTTCTTATTTTTGAGAGATTCTTCATCTTTGTGCTTAAAATTTGTCTTGTATTTTTTTAATAGTTGTGCACCTAACTAGAGAGGGTTATTATACACATCACTATACCAAATTTGTAGTAGGATTTCTCTCAAACTTACAAAATACTACTACTACTACTACTACTACTACTACTACTACTAATAATAATAATAATAACAACGCAAGAACTAGACCAAACTAAAGTCTTAGTCATGGTTTTGAAGAGTATTTTATCAGTTCACCATTCACTACTATATATATAGTT
The DNA here is from genome assembly GCA_030549775.1 of Tamarix chinensis. Taxonomy (NCBI): domain Eukaryota; kingdom Viridiplantae; phylum Streptophyta; class Magnoliopsida; order Caryophyllales; family Tamaricaceae; genus Tamarix; species Tamarix chinensis. The sequence goes on from CM060172.1 coordinate 62,372,159, forward strand.
TATATGACGTACGGGATAGATATATAGATGGAGACCCTTGACCTTGAGTATTATTCAAATCTTATTTCCTTTTCTTCTTGGGTTAAGATTAAGATGTACAAACTGATCATGATCAAAGCAATGATGGATCATTGTAGTTTCCTAATAGGAAAAAAAATAAAATAAAATAAAGGTTAATTTCTCCCCGGGGGGAGATTAAGACTTGTTATTTAATTATGGTATATAAAATAATCATTTTGATGGTTTTGACTTCATTCACAAGAGACGGTGGATGAATGGATGGATCAGCTCACAAGAAAGATCGTGCCTATCGCGTATACTACTACTCATCAACAATCTCCAGCAACAAGTCATGATTCATGATGACCTAATTATTAAACAAGGATCTAACTAACAAATCTTTAATTTTTGTAGTCGGTTGTATAATATATATCGTGAGAATTAATAATAATAACAACAACAACAATAATAATAGCTAGTAATAAGTATATAATAGCGTGGGTGCGTGTGAGAGGATCGAAACATTTAGGACAATATCATTGCGCATCACAACGTGCAACCATGCATGCACGCACAATTTGATCGTCGGCTGCTAAGAGAAGTACTTACGTTACGTAGTATTTCCAGACCTCATATATATAACTTGCTAGCATCAAAGACCTATGACTCTCACAATAACGTGGGAAGCACCCACCCCGCCCAAATAAACAAAATGCCTCCCAGGGCTAATAACATCCTGTCCGCCACCACAACCACCATGGCTGCTGCCAGAAGCCCCCTGCTTTTCTCCGCCTTCTTTTTCTCCGCCGCCCTCCTACTCTTCTTCTCCAACACGTCCCAACCCCGCCACCATGACATCCTTCCTCCCGGAACTCCTCAAACCCATATCTATACGCACGTACCCACCGCGTATCCAAAATGGTTCGAACCCATATCCGAACCCTTCAAAGGATCCATTAGACAACCCAACATCGGGCTAGTCAACATGGAAGGTGAAATACCGGAGGGATTAGGAAAATTAGACGCGCGCGTAGTCCACGTACAACTCGACAGAGTATCGCCGACTGTAAGATGGAGAGACGTATATCCATTATGGATCGACGAGGAAGAGAAACACGTGAAACCCAAGTGTCCTAATATACCGATGCCGGATACGGACAAGTATAAGGGTTTAGATGTGGTCGTTGCTAAGCTTCCTTGTGGGAATTGGTCGGAAGGACAACGAGTAGGAATTAGAGATGTGCATAGGTTACAAGTTAGCTTGGCCGTGGCGAAGTTGGCGGCGGAGAGTGGCAGTAGGGAGGTGTCTGTGGTGTTTGTAGGAGGGGGAGGAGTAGGTGGTGGTGGTTGTGAGCCGATGTGGGAGATATTTAGGTGTGATGATTTAGTTTGGCATCAGGGCCTGTACTGGGTTTACAAGCCAGCTGATGTTTTGAGGTTGAAGCAGAGGGTTTCGCTTCCTGTTGGTGCCTGTGAGGTTGCAGCTCAACCTTATTTTGATTCAGGTAAGTTCTTCTATCTGTGTCTCATTGATGTGTTATGTCCCTCTGATTAATCATGATTCCGTTTTTTCGTTTTAATCCCTCTCCTATTACTGCATTCATGCTTGTTTAGTTTAGCGGTTTTCGTACGTTGACTTTAGTTTGTTTCTTGCCAAGGGGGTTTCAACGGGGGATGGCTTTATTTATTTATGTATTTACTATTACTTCATCCGGTACGTTGTAATTTTTTCTTCTTATTCCTCCACCCCCCCAAAAGACCTAGAATCATACATATTGTTCATTATAAAATGTAATTAAATATTATCAGATAATTAAAAGTATGATAAAATACAAATCTAGCTAAGAAAGTCCATAAGCATTATTTTACTTCTTATGAAAGCAACTTAATTTATCAAATGAAAAATTAGTATCGTAAATTCGTAATTCTACATACATATCCTATGATCAGAAGTCCTAGTACACATGTTATCCATTTTTTTTGATAGTTGGAATGACAAGCCATTACCAAAGAACACAAGGAAAGCAAGATGGAAGGAAAAATATAGAAAAATTCCTGCGACTTAGAAGAGAGTATGCACATTGTAAATCACCTTGTCTATTTTATAATTAGAAACCTTTCAGCCATTCTTAATCCAGAACCCTATCCTCATTTTAGCTAGAATAGTTATCTAACGAACACATATTTATTGATTCTCAAAAACTGACTTGTTTCTGAATTCCCAAATGACACCCATTATTGCAAAAAATGTTGCATTTCAAATTTTCTCCCTTAAACCCTTATTTTTGCCTCCCAGCCAAGGAAGGGCATTATCGATGGTAGATCTTGGCATTGCCCAAGTACACCCAATTCAATCATAAATCTCATACCAGATCCTACCCGTCTTTGAACAGTGAAGGAACACGTGATTTATTGACTCCTACTCAATTTTACAAAAAGGGCACCCCGACTCCCTTTTGTTAAGAAGATGGATCCTAGTTAGCTTATCTTTGGTGTTAAGTCTCTGTTGAATGGAAAACCATGTAATGAGTTCGATTCTTGGTGGTGCAATTTCGATCCAAACTCTGTTGTAATCCTTTCTTCCTCCTTCATCCCCAACAATTAATTGATGAGAAATCTCACAGAAGGACTTAATTGAAAAAATCCCCTTATTGTCAAATGCCCAAGTAATCAAATCCCTCGTATCTTTTTTTGGGATAAATTGTGTGATCATTCTACCCAGTTGCTCCACCTGCTCCTCCTCCCAGCTAAAAAGTCTTCGACGCCACATTAGGTTCCACTAACATATCGCACCATTCCAGACTTCCATATCCGCTATTTTGTCCCCTTACTGATCGGATACCATGAACATCCTAGGAGATAAACTCTTCAAAATATCCTGATCCAGCCACTGATCATACCAGAACCTGACTCTTCTGCCATCTCCCAAGATAATCCTTATACCCGACATTAAGACATGGTTCCTCTTTCCCTGCTCAACAATATCGACCCAAGGTGTCCTCCCTTTACTCTACTCCAGTATCCCAAGCCTTCCGAAATGATTACCAATGTAAATAGATGAGATGACCCGCTACCAAGAAGACCTCTCAATCGTATAAAACCTCCACAACTATTTGAACAAAAGCGCATTATTCTTCATGATCAGATCCCCGACCCCCTAGCCACCCAAGCTTCTAGGGTTTTGGATAACACTCTAGCTCACTAGCGGGAACTTCCTCCGATCCCCGCTACTAGCCCAGAAGAAATTCCTTTGGATGTTGATGATCTCCCTTGCCACTCATTTTGGCATTTTGAAAAGGCTCATGTAGTAAATTAACAGGCTATTCAAAACACCTTTGATCAACACCGGTCTCCCTACTCTGGATAACGTCTTTGCCTTCCACCCTGCCAATTTCTGCTTAATCTTATCAACCACTGGTTTCCATGTCTCTTTACTCCTCAGGTTTGCCCCCAATGGGAGATCAAGGTACCTGATGGGAAGATACTTGATCTTGCAATTCATGATATCAATAGTCTCCTCTTAGATTCGACCATTTGTTCCTAACCCGATAAGCTCAAACTTTGAGAAATTAATGCTCAACCCTGACATAAGATAGAAACAGTCCAGCAGTCTCCTCTAATTCTTGACATTTTTCGGTGTTACTTCGCAAAAAATTACAGTGTCGTCAGCAAATTAAAGATGAGTAACCTCAACCCTATTTGACCCAATTCTAACCCCATGAATCAAACCTTTTGCTCTGCCTCTCTAAAATAGCTAATTGAAAGCTTTAATGGTTAGGACAAAGAGAAAGGGGGACATGTTATCCATTTATATAGGATGGTTTTGATTAAATAATATATATTATTTGGATATATTTGATCAATCATTTTAACTACATAGTAGTATAATTATTCTCTCATTTACATAACCAATTCTTATACCTATTCTATCCGCTTCAAATAACAAATTCTTTTAATAGTTTACACACTATTTTAAAAGATAATAAATATATTATTAATATTACAACTATATCATTAATTATTAAAATAATATAATAATTATTGTATGAAAAAAATAATGATAAAGATAAAAATAATTATTAACTAATCTAAATTTTTTTTAAAATAAAACTTTCTATCTATTTTTTTTATAAAGTAAAGGAAATATTTAATTACACAGAGTACGCGACTAAAACTGAATGTGTCGTGTCCTCCTATCTGCCCCCTCCCAAGCACACAATAATAATAATAATAATAATAATAATAATAATAATAATAATAATAATAATAATAATAATAATAATCCTCAATGCGTCGGTTTGGCATATGCCTCATAGTCATAGCCACTAAAGCAAAGGAAAAAAAATATAGTATAATAATTAAACAAGACCCAAAAAGGACAATATAATTTGTGACTTTGGCTCATTGTTGAAATTTCGGATATCTAAAAATAATATTTAATATTTAATTTGAAACTTTGAATATTCAAAAGATCGGATATCTGAATTTTCGGATCGAATATCAAATATAACTGATATTATCCGAAGAAAATTTTAAATATAAAAAAACCACCAAATTATAAATAGATTTGATATTATCCGATCTACTGAGTAAATATCCAATTCATTCAGCAAATATCTGACTTGCTCAACACATATCCGATCTTAAAACTAAAATTAAAGCTACTACTTTACCATATTTAATTGGATTTTATTATATCTAAAAAGGGCTTATATTAAAAATATAATTTCAACTAAATTAAATTTTGGACCAAATACTAAATCAAGTAAGTAAGAATTATATATATATATAATAAAAAATTTTAAAAAAATGTATAAATATTTTTGTTCAGATCGGATATTATTTGTATTTGTCGGATCGGATATCTAGCTTGTTTGACTTTTGGTTGATCGGATCGGATATTTGATTTGAAAAAAAAATCGGATAGGTTATTTATTTTTTCAGATCGGATCATTTTTGATACCGGATCGCATAAGTAGATATCGGATACCATGAGCAACCCTATTGCTAACAGTCTAATCTTGATCTTTAGAACTGGCTGGCCCTTATGACTCGTTTGAGTGTTCTAAATTCTTCAATGAATTAATTAATCCGTTTCTTTGTTAACGCTTAAATGTTTTATTTGAAATGGTATAACTAGAGTATTTATTATAAAAATACAAGTGGATTATTGATATTGTATATATTAGCCCCCTACTTTTAGTAATACTCCATCCACTTTCAAAAGCAAGTTCTTTTAGATAAAAAATTATTTCAATTTTTTTGAAAAACAAATACATACTTTTTAATTTTAACCTTATTTTTCTCTTTAATATTCTATACATTAATTATTATATTGTTTTTAATGAAGAGTGTAATTACAATTTTACGATTATATTTATTTTGGCAAAAGAATATTTAAAGGCATACAAATTTTAGGTTCATATATTCCTATACATTTATAAAAATTTTAGAAATTTCCATAAAAAAATAAATCTTCTAATATATAATGTTTTAAAATTTTGAAAATTTAGGTATTTTTGGTATTTTTTATTTATCCCCTAATGAGAAAAAACAATTACACACTTATATTTCAATGAAAATAAAATCCAAATGTTTTTTCATTTATGAGAAATTAAAAAATATTTATGTTTCTATGAAATTAATTTATTAACTTTTAAAATAGTGTGTAAATCACTAATATAACTTTATTTTAAAATGGAAGGAACAAGTGTTCATGGTCATCTGTTACAATAGAGATGCTCCACATGGGAGAATCAATGCAACATTTTTTATTTCTAGGAAATCAAGACTATTAATGAACAATTAAACAACTCCATCTATTACAATAGAGAGTCTATAATTTTTTTTAAAATTCATTTTATAATATAAGTCTATTTACAAAAACTATAAAACATTGAACTTTATAATCTATTTTGCTATCTATTCTCATTGGTAATTAGTAACTAAGTTAGAGTATTCATTAGAGAAATATAATTAATATAAACCTATATTAATGAACTAAAGTGTCAAAGTTTTAGAATTTATTATTTTTAAATATGTGTAGTAAAAAAATCATAAGTGAAGTAACAACATACAATCCAATGATCCAATGATTTCATGAAGTAACTTCGAGTACAACATGAAAACTTGTCAGTCAAGATCCATAAGGCGAACAAATGAGCCATACTAGTATATAGTACGCCATATCTTCAAAAATAATTACTTTATCCATATAAACAAGAAAGACATTCTATCATTGAATTTTTGTATAAAAAATTCATCTTAGAAAAATAAAAGCATAATTTTTATTTTTACCCTCACTTGTTTTTAATTATATATGCATTCAATGTTTTACCATTTTTCAATGAAAGTTGTAAGTGTAATTTTAAGACTAATTTTATTAATTTTCTTAAAAAGTGTGTAAATTGTTAGAATAACTTTTTTTATATATATAAAGGGAGTATGTTTATTGTTAAGTTTCAACAGGGAAAATGAAGATTAGAAACTAAATTTAAGGGAATAGATTATATAAACTTCCATAAATACCATGTTAAGATTTCAACATGGTAGCAATCTTGCCCAAATTAAATTTAGGGGAATATTTTATATAAACTCCCATATACACCATGTTAGTATTTAAAATGGATTTGGGTCATGATCGTTAAAGAGGAATACCATAACTATGTAAAAGTCAAAACAAAGTTTTATTTTAAAACTAATTGGTAATATATGGAATAATCCAATAAACATATGTAATGGTCTTACATCCTCTATTCAAGCAATGTAAGAGGCAAATGTGTGATTTTCAAATGTATCCCACTAAACATGTAAGATGTATGTTTGGCTGACAATTTAAGCTAACTTTTAACTTATAGGACATGAACTTTTTTTTTTAAATGACAAGCTTATTTGGAGTTAAAAACTTGTTTCATTGTTTGGATGATGAGGTTTTTAAAATTAAAATCTCTCTCCCCCCCCTTTTTTTTTTGGAAAATAGAGTTAGATTAGCTTTTGAGATACATCTCTTTAAACTTTGTGGCCTTCGCCTATTTTTTTTTAATTCAACCATATTTTTAATTTTAAACCAATTTTTTAGTTGATTATGTCAAATATGCTCATGGCGATGTACCATTTATATTTTATCAATTTGAAATGTGAGGTTCAAAATAGTTAACCACTTATTTAGAGTTACTAATAAAAATAATTATATAATTAATTTTGATAAGAAGATCTAAAGAAGCTATAGATTGCTGATTTTATTAACCTACTTTTTCTTGCATAGGTGTGGTTAGTTTTTGACATGATACTCTCCAATTGGAGGACATTATTGATTACTGACATTTTAGGCTTTTTAGCCGTCGGTTGATCTTTCATTACAAAACCCATCGGTTATTGATACTATTTCACCATAAATAAAATATATATTTTTTGATTTATAAGAGTCTTTTAAGGCTTAATATATATATAATAGGCACTATAAAATTTGGGATCCTATATATATCCATGTAATAATAGACTAAACATCTAAAACCCGGTGTGAAAAGAAAACTGCTAGTAACATTGATAAATATCACAAATAAACCCAATTTTTATTTATTTATTTTTGTTATTATTCTTCCTTTTATTAATAAAATTTATTGTCATTTAAGTCACATGGTTTGATCCAAAAGAATCAACATACAATATTAAGTCTATTCATTTCCATCAATTAATTTAATCTTAGGCTATTTTATAGTTTTTGGAGTAGACATCATGCCATTGATTGAATGCATTAGCTAATGCAAGAAGTTAATGTAACACCCCCAAAATTCAGTCCTAAATTTTTTTTGAAAGAATAAAGTGGAAGCTAAAATATAATTTGGGGAATGTTACCACCACATCTAGCACAAAATAAATGTCTACCATCTATCTCATGCTAGATGGAAGGCTAAACCTGTCAAACAAAATATCAAACATCTATGCCGTGAGGCTAAACTCCCACAAGGAGATATCCACAGGCAGATGACAAGTGAATATTTTCATTGAATAAAAGCATCGTTGAATGAATCAGCGGAAGCTGTGAAATAAATCCGAATTTTAAAAGCTTATCGGAGTATGAGGAATTAAAAGTCAATTACAACACCAGTCAAATTTTAAATACAACACTTGAAACTTCCGAAAATAAATATAATCAAACAAGACAATTTCCGATGGATCAAATTCCGAATCGCCTACTCTCTCAAACCAAGCCTTCCACCCAATTACCATATCCGATCTCAAAACTGCACAAGAGGTCTGCTCCCCACCATCAGTGGATTATCACAGGACCCATTCAACCAAGGTAGCATCAGTATGAGTCCAATACTGAGTAAATCCCACTACCCTATCTTATGAGAGAGACGTAAACTATAACATCAAGTGCATATTGAATCATGGTACATTACGTTGATACAATATTATGCATACTCAAACACCCACATTATAAGTCCTACCATACACATATAATAACATGCGAAACATATGTAACATCTTATACCAATAAGAGATTCAGATAACCCAACTGGGTATTTTTGGAACAACGCCAAACCAAACTAAGCCGAATCGGGAATTTATCAAGCGGGCATTTCTGGGCAATGCCAAACCAAACCAATCGGGCATTTAGCCCCACGGATATTACTTAGGGACATGTCCAGCCCCGAGCATTACTTAGGGACATGCTCAGCCCCGGACATTACTTAGGGACATGTCCAGCTCCAGTCGAGTAGACTCATACTTTAGATCTCTAGTAAATATAGTCGATTCACATCATAGTCTTTATCAATTCATGTGAGTGCGAGAACCCCACTATTATAGCCAGTGGACCGGTCATGCAGGGCAAAACGTGCTTGGCCACTATTATAGCCGGTGGACCGGTCATGCAGGGTAAAACACTCCTGGCCACTATTATTCGCCGGTGGACCGGTCTGGCCCCGACTCACATGATGTTTCACTATAATTACTTTGTTTCTTTCCCATGTCTTATCGTTATTACGTTCGGTTTGTTGAGCACAGAATCCCCCACTATTATAGCCGGTGTACCGGAAATCATGCAGGGCAAAACACGCCTGGACGCTATTATAGTCGGTGAACTGGTCATGTAGGGCACCCCGGCCCTAACCACTATTATTAGCCGGTGGATTGGTCTGGGTCCGGCTCAACATCTTCCTCTTTAAGTGATTAGTGTTTTAACATATCTTATTTGAAATTATTTTACCCTTGACATGCATGGCTAACTATATCCACACTTATCCTCCCAGGAGGGCCCGTCCCATATCTTGGGACTCTTGCGCCCCTTATCACACCCTGATATCCATTCCCCTTTACACTTACACATAATGAAAACCAACTCCTAAGGGTGTGGGTTAAGGCCCAACACCTCGTGACATCAAACTCCACCCACTATCACCCTCTAGGAAACCCTAGTTGGACCTATGTGGCCCAACTTACTTTTACTTTACTATCATTAATCCATTTATCATCCAACACCTCATCTCATATAGATTCAACCCCAAATCATATCACTTTACTCATTGATTTCGCAGGTGATCGAGAAACCCTAGTTGTCCACTCCAAACCCTAGCATATTTCTTCCCCCACAAGTAGTCTCTCTACTTTCCACCTAACATTACTTACTTCCCATGGCACCCATACTCATCCCTCATATATTAAATTTCCACTCTTAACCCATTACTCCACTCTTCCTTAATTGTTATTACTTCCACATTTTCCCCCATATTAGGGTTTCCTCCCAAACCCTAATCAAAGTCTCCTATACACCCTTACGTCAACCTGCATACTATTTTTCATCCAAAGTTTCCAATCACTCTACAATTCTCCCCTTACCTTACTTACACCTTAAAACAACTTTTCTCACGTAAAGATCATTCCCATGCAAACTCCATCCACCCCATGCAAACTCTAGAAATTTCCCATGCAAAGTTCACATCCCTCATTTATTTTAATCGTAAACTCCTTTTAATTTCCCTCATGGATCATGAGATAATTAGGTCAATCTCATGCCTCCCCTTAGTCAACTCACTTTGTATTTCTTCTTTTTATCCTTTCACCTCACATCATATTATTAATATCCTAGCATGCATGTCCTAGAGGGTCATGTCATAAAATATCATAAACACAAACAATCATTATACACATGTCATAAGGAATTCATATAAGCATACCTCAACTCCAAGCTGCGCTACAAGTAATTAGTCGTTAAAATCATATAGTACACAACATGGAGTAACATATGGCACACAAGGCATATAACACACACATAATTGATCTTAGCCACATCCTTACCTAATACGACATTGGTCTTGGAGCACGTTCCTACGCCTCCTCCAGGTTTTGACTTGATTTGCCTATAAGAGGGAAAACTATGGATTAACTTCCCTCTAACCAAACTTACTATTCTTCCTACCTTACCCTTATCACAACTTACTATTAGGGCTAAAAATAATAATATTACATTTATAAGTAAAAGTAGGGTTATTATTCCTAAGGTAGTTAATCATGCTACTACAAATCAAAAATAGGTCTTGATAGCTATAATAATTTAAAGTAATTATAATAATATTTATATTATTAATGGTAATAGTTTCAATGTTACTAATAATGATAATAGTAGTAGTGATAGTAAGGTTAGTGATATATGAAATATTAATAATAGTGACAAAGTAATAAAAAGATAATAATAATAATAATAATAATAATAATAATAATAATAATAATAAAAATGATGTTAAAATAATAATACTAAAGTTATAGGTCATTAATAATAATAGTAATAACAGTTATGAATATTTTGAAGTTAGGTTAAGTAATAATAATGATAAAGGTAGTAATAATAATAATAATAATAATAATAATAATAATAATAATAATAATAATAATAATAATACTAATAATACTGCTAAAAATAACCAACATTTGTATAACAAGGGTTTAGGGGTTGGGGAGTTTAGAGGACCACCTAGGGATGGTGGTGGCATAGGCGGCGGCGGCGATAGGGGAGAAGAGAGGTGGAGAAATGGTGGAGGAGGGAGGAGAAGGAAGAGGAGAGGGTGGCAGGGAAGAATGAAGGTATGGGGAGGTAGAGGGAGCTCCCCTGGTCGTTTTGGAGGGCAGAGGGGGTGTTGGAAGCAGCGGGACAGGCGGAAGGCGGTGGTGCGAAGGGTGGCGAGGCTCGATGAAGGGCTGATCGGGGAAGGGACTTTGCACGGCCGGGGTGGCTCATGCAGAGTAAAACGAGGGATGAGGGAGGCTTAGGTTGGTAGAGGGTGGTGCAGGGAAGGGTTCCGTGGGTGGATCGAGCGGCGGTGATGGGTATCTGCGACGGGGTAGTTGTCTAAATTAGGGGTGGCGCAAGGTGGGTTTTCTGGGTTGCGATTCCAAAAGGGTCCGACGCTGGATCCCTGGGTGGTATTTATAGGCCGAAAATGGGGGAGAACCAAGAGAGGGGACAGAGGAAGGTAGGGGCAGGCGTAGAGTGCACGCCGGTCGGCGGTGGCAGGCCGACGCAGGTCTGCCATGACAAATCTACGTTCGGTCAGGGAGAAGAAAGGGGGCTAGAGCAGGCACGCGCGAGGTGAGAGGGACGCCAGTTGGTTGAGGAGGGACAGACGAACGACCAGGGAGAGAGGGAGAAGGTAGGCAGGCGGCGCAGGTGGTTGGTCGGTGCAGAAGGGGTGACTGCGAGTTGCAGTGGGGTGCGGGGAAGAAGGGAAAGGGAAAGAGGAAGGGACCGGTCCGGTCCAGGGGAGAAAAGAAATAAAAAAAAATAAGAGAGGGAGGTGTTTGACCGGGCGTTTCGGGTGAAGGAGGAGCCTGGGGTGGCCTGGCATGCGCGGGACGAGGGAGGAGTAGGTGATCTAGGTCGGTGAGCTGGCCCGGTCGGGGGAAATTGGGGAAAGAAGGGAGAAAGAAGAACAAGGGAGAGAAAAAAAGAAAAAGGAAAATAAGGGAAAGGGAAAATGGAAAAATAGGGGAGAAAAATAAATAAAATAGCTTATGGGGAATAGGTTGTAGTATTTTTGGTAGATAAACAAAATTTTAATAATTTAACTTAATATATTTTATTATATTAGTTTTAAAGGAAACTTTTAGAAAATATTGGTTTGAAACCTTATTTAAATAAAATGAGTATGGTAAAATAGCAATTTATTTATTTTAATTTATCAAATATTCACATCTAATTTTTCTATACTTAAAATCCATAAAATAATTAAGTTAAATAAATTTAAAAGGAAAAATCCTCAACATAATTAAATTAAATAAGTTTAAGAGATAAATTATCCCTAATAAAAGGAATTTATTAAATTATAGACTTAATAAAATTAGGTTTCAAAAATATGGGGTATTACAATTAAGGCATGCTTGGCATCACAATAATGGATGGACAGAGTACCGTAATATTATTTCTCATTTACCCATAGGGTTAATATTGGGCTTGAATATCAAATCAAGAATTGAACAAAAAAGATAAAAAAATCAATAAGAATTGAATGAATAAATATTTTTTCTCTATTTTTATTACTAATTTAACCAATAGTAGTACAATATTGTTTTATTATTGTATTCCTCATCAATTTTTTTTCTTAAAAAAATAAATAAACCTAACCTATAACTGAAGTCTAATCTATATAATCGTTATGTTTCTAACAAATCCTCTTTCGATACTCCTAGACTGTTATCTATTGAATATAATAGGATCATTTTTATATGTTGTATAGTAGATAAATTTAGAAAAAATGAGACTTGGTAAATGTGCTTTAAGCTTAAGAAATCAAACAAAATTTAGTTTGGGATAATACGCCCTCCTTTGATCTTAATCCATCTATATGTTGTGATATTAAATCATCAACCAAAGAAGAATGATAATAAAATAAGAAAAGGAATTAGAAAATAATATAATTTTTTTACGTGGTTAGCAATTACTTAATTTACGACTTGAGGCTAAGATTTTATTTATGAATTGATAATTACAAGAATCACATAAATACAAAGTTTCTTTGTTTTAAGTTAGATTTTGTATAATTTACCCAAAAAATGGTGTTCTTGAAGTCAAATATATAATCACAAAATATACATCTTTGAGGTAGCAGAAAAATTACTGTTGACACGGACGTGCGAAATGACACAATATGCTTGTGTTGAGGTTAATATGGTTGTCCTCACTAATATGAGGGTCCATGTTGCCAACCTTTTGCTCTCGACTTTTTCTTCCTTTTTTTTATCATCTTGACAACACCCATCAACACGAGGGGGTCATGTCCATCAACATGGCTGTGTTGATTGACACTAGGGGAAGTGATGATGCATAAATATTCCATTCTTTGTTCGTTCCTTCTGAAAATTCACATGGATATATATGCCAACACTACATACTCTTGTACTCCTTTGAAACAAGTCAAATTTTATGCACAACTGCATGGGGATCCACCACAAGCTTCAACATGCCGTGAATGCTTTGAATCTTGATTTATTAGGCTCCACTATACAACACTATAATATTCCACAATTGTAGAGAGTAATTGTACCCAATAAACCCCCTCAAGTTTGAATGTTCCTCCATCCTTGATCAATCAACAACACCCTAATATCGTCCTTAATCCAACGATGCCTTCCTTCAAACAAAATTTCTTTCTATACTCTCACCTTAAAGCATATACATGTTTTTGGTCTTTCATTTATTAAATGACCTACAAACATCTATCTTTCATATGGACAACACAAACCTTATAAAAAAATATTATTGTGAATCAAAGTGGTTGATGATTTCTATAGTATGATGGAGGGTGTGTAACACCTTCAAATTTACTACTTGAAAATTTTGTTTGTGAACGTGTTGAAATAATGGGTGCTACAGCCACACTTAATATAAGTATGGTTTCCTTTACTATTCTTATATTAAGTGCTAAGGTTAATACCTCACTTAAATTAATAAATACAATACTCATAGGAACAAAATATAGATTACATATCGGATTAACATTATCCTTATAATACAAATGATAAGGCAAAAGAGTTATAATCTAACAAAAGAAAGAAATATAGAAGGGGACATAAAATTCCATGGAATATCCAAATTAAAAGATACTAGGACGAACACCAGATAGTTCTAAATCTTAACCCCTACCAAAATCCATTAACATGAACCCTAAAAGTATTACTACAAGGTAAAGAATACCCATTGAATAGACAAGGGACCATAAAATGAAATACGTCGGTACACTGTTACTAAGTAAACCACTATATAACATAAACATACAAAGGCCACATTAGGCACATAGAGGATAGCACAAAGTATTATGTTATAACATGTAAAATAGTACATATAATATCCAAGTGCCACATCAATACCATGACTCATATCATACTAGAGGCCACATGCTCATCACAACAACTTAACCATGTTATGACTATTTTAGTAATCTAATTATAACAAGGGTATCCCACAAAGGAAAAAAAAACCATAATTAAGGTATTTTTCAATAATCACCTCTATACCACTGATAACATGATAATCAAAGCACTAAGACAAATACCAACCTATATACCAAATGCAAGTAGTACACATAGGTAGTTGTCAAACCAACATACTAAAACTAAGTAGCATACAAAGGCAACTACCAAAACACAAACTAAAACAATCTATTTAAACAATTATACCATAGGTACTCCCATTTTTAATCACTTGTGGGGATACAATAATAGTCCTGCGTCATATAAAATATACTGGTTATACTGACGTACTAAGGCACTACAATATCCTCCCAACTTGTAATCTAGAGACTTACAAGTACTCTAGTCATACTAGTGTTGTAGCAACCCCATTTTTAAAACTTAAAATTTTTATTTTAAGATTTAAGCACGAAGACTAAAGCAATAAAAATGAAGGGTGTTACCACCACACTTGATATAAGTCTGATTTCCTTTATTATTCTTATATGAAGTGCTAAGGTTAATATTATTACTTTGATTAAATTAATAACACAGTCATAAGATTTAGATTAGAGAGAACAAATAGATATACATAGTTTTGAAAATAAACAACATTAGCGGTTACAAAACTTAAGGAGAGAAAATCCAAGAGGACATAAGAGTATAAAAATAATTGGAATGAAAAATATCAAAAAGGAAACCTGATAGTTCTAAGTTCTTAACCCGAATTACTAGCTTGCGACTAAACTCATAAGCTGACCTGCAAAAACCACTACCCAAAAGGAACCCTTCAATATAATGGTATTGAGTAACCCATTATACCAAACAAATATGAAAAAACCAGCATTGAACACATACAATGCATTACAACAATACATAGTATAGCACATTAAATTTTACATGTGATGGTTGAAATACAATAACCATATAAGATAACCGAATACCACCAAGGCCATATACTGCTCTTGCGTGTTCATCTAAATATGATGATACTTACCAACCATACATCCAAGGGATGTTCTTTGAAGTATAATTAGAAGTAATATCACCCAAAATCAAGACAATAACAACATATCACACATCCCATAATCAATACCAATAAATGCCATAACATAGGTAGGCTCATAGGTAAAACATCAATAAAATCCACAATATTACAGGTAGGCACAAAGGCTGCTATCGGTCCATAAGTAGGTACAAATTCTGCTATCGGACCACAGGTAGGCACAAATACTACTACCAGATTATAGGTAAGTACAAAGGCTATTACCGAACCACAAGTAGGCCTAAAGGTCATTACTGAACCACAGGTAGGTACAAAGGCTACTACCGACCACTCTAATAATCCAATAATAATTATTTTTATTTTTATTTATTTACTCGAGGGGAGATCATATCAATCTGGAGATACTAAGGTACTCTAGTCATACTAGTGCATCAAGATACTACAATATCCTACCAATTATCAACCCAAGGAGAATAAGGTACCCTGGTTGCACTAGTACACAAAGGTAGCACAATACCCTACTGAGAATGACGCCTAATCCATAAGTATGCATACCCTCTATTAGTTCGTAGAGCTAAATAGAGTAAGATATAGAGCTTGGCTGGGGCACTAACGTACACTAGCAAAAATCCATAATCAATGGTGGCCTAAACCTCATCTTTAGGGTATCAACTTCTAAAGAGCCACCATTCTCAATCTCAAGGTCTTTCACTTTAAGTATTAATATTTTATTAAGGTGACCATAAAATTACATATTAGTTACAGAGATCCAACTTTCATACCTATCCATTTTACTTATTTCACATTTATTCAATATAGCCATGAACAAGGTTAATACCAAGGTCAACATTAAATTATATTAAGGATATCTTAGACTCAATTATTCACATTTGGATGTATTAGGCCTAAAATGAATAAAATGCTCCCAAGGAAAAAAATTCCAATTATCATCTATTTTAAATACTAAATCCATTTTCTTTATTATTTTGTATGAAAAGGCTAAAATATCATCATTAAATTAATTATCATGCAAATAAATTATAGACATGCTAAATGACTATTTTTCCTTAATCATGATTCTACACATAAAACCCTATCATACACATTTGTTTCATCCAAAATCACATATTTCCAATAAATAACACATATTAGGCATGCTTTTTAGAATAGATATCATATTACACACAAAATAACCAAATTTCCCCTTGAGCACTCATCAATAATAGTTCTACTACAATTATATCTAAGCATGTTCAATATATAATTTTACATGTACATATCATACATAATCTTTTTTTGACATTAACATCATTTAATTCATACCTTCATACTTACAATATTCTTCATAAGATAACATACTTCCTTTTACCGATTTTCATACTAACAATAATAAGCACATAATTATAATGTAACTATCATGCTTAACATATTTCATACACAAAGTTTTTAATGTGCTATCATACAATATCTATCATTTTAGTAGAGTATAAAAGTTACATAATTTACATCAAAACGCAAATTATTGGCATCTTACTAAAATTATTAAGCTTCGCTAATCAAACTTTTGTACCTAAAAATAATACCACATCAATAATATTAATATTTAAACAATGAAATAAAAAAATATTTATTAACTAAAATTACCAAATTACCTTTACTATTAAAAGGGATAACATAAAACTTATGGAAAACTCATGCTGGCCATGCAACATAAGTTAGAAAATGCATGGAGGACTTTAGTGGGGTGGATGGCTAGCTGGGGTGATGGACAAGGGTTCACGGTGGTGGCTAAAGGCGATAGTGAATTTGGGATAGTTGACGTATAGTTGGGCAAAGCTTTGGTGGATGTTGGATGAATTGCAGGCTTAGTTAAAGAGGAAATGTGTGGGTGGTGCTGGCCGAGGGAGAGTTGGTGAGGTGAGGCTATAATGAGGAGGACAATGAAGGAAGGAGAAAGGTGACATTGAGATATAGTGGTGGGTGGGTTATGTGGAGGATGGATCGGTTAGGAGGAGGATACAATAGAAATTGCTAAAGTAGAATAAGGAGGAGCAACACTAATTAGTGTTGCTTCCCAGGGGGAAGTAACTAGAGAAAATGCTAAAGGGGGCTGGTTGGCTTCGGTGAGTTTGGCTGGTGGATTGGGAAGGTGTTTGAGTGGTTTTGGTTTTAGGGAAGGATAAGGAAGGGAATGGGGTTTGGGCAAGGAAGAAGCAATGCATGGTAGTGTAAAAGAAGAAAGGAGAAAACAAGGAAAGAAGAGGAAGAAGAATAGGGCCGACGATGGTGCATACAAGGTGGTTGGGTGATGGTGGAGGCTGGGATGGTAAGTGGTGGAGGAGCATAGGCAGGGTGACGTAAGAGGCTAGAGATGGTCAATGATGGAGATGAACGAAAGAGTTAGGTGAAGATAATGGTGGTGGTCATTGCTAGTGATGGTTCTGGCAATGGTGTTAGAAGAAGGGTTACATTTGGGTGCAGAGGATGTCGAGGGAGAGGTTACATGGAAGGATTATTTCATACTAAAGTGGAAAAGGGTAGGGGATGGATGGATGAGTTTAGATGAATGGAGGAGGAGAGAATTTATGTGTGTATGTATATGTAGACGGTGGAGATGGAGTGGGTTCGACCGAGGGGTAGGGTGATGGTGATCGGGTTGTAGCATGAGAAGGGGGTAAAAGTAGGAGGAGTGTTTGGTGGAGGGAAAAAGGGGACACACAAGGGTAAAACGGGAGGGGTAAAATAGCAGGGTAGGATAGATTTTTTTTTTTAGTTTTAAGCTTAGTTTTGTTAGGTTAGGGTACTGGTTAGGAAATAAATTGGGGGGAAATAAACTAATTTAGGACAGGTTTAATAAGAAAGGAAAAGGTAAAATAATCAGGGAAAATATTTGAGAATTTATTTGTATTATGGATTAAAGGTTAATAATAAAATAATTATGCCATGATTTAAGGGTTAGTTTTCAAATAAAAAGGCTAAACACTCAAAAGCATAGGTAACAAAATTCTGGAGTGTTATAGGTTCAATAAAGCAATATAATATCCTCCCATCCTAGGACACATAATCTTTAAGTATCGATATCATCTATTTGGCCCATACACCTATAGAGTAAACTAGGCCCTTAATTGGAATGTTGAGGCATCTGATGAAACTAATAAACCAAATCTAGGGATTATATATAATCTGTAGGGTAGCTAACTGTAAAGAACAACCATTCCCAAATATCATGATCTTCTCCTTTATATATTAACATTTTAATACGGTGATCATAAAATATCATATAATACACAACGGTTCCCATTTCATACTTAATCATGTTTCTTTTATTTCCAGTTATATCAAATCAACCCTTAGGTCAATGATCCAAGTTAAAGTTAAATTCAAGGCTAGGGTTAACCTATCAATACACTGAGGCTATCCTATGTCAGATTATTCACATTAGGCGTATTAGGTAAAAAATGAACAAAATTCCCTTTAAATCCTAAGTACACCATTTTATCCAATTTTAGTATCAAAATTTATTAAAATGATAATTTTTCATGAAAAGGCTAAGAGATAACAATTTAAAATAGTTTAGCACACATGTAAATTCTAAGGTTTAGCGATTGATTATATTTTTTATTATACTTATATTTCACAACTTATGGGTACAAAACCCTAGTCATGTGTTTATAAACCATGCAACATGTATATATAAAATTATACCATAATTAAACATTTAAAATAGTAATTAATATATGGTGCACACAATTATGCATTATTAACCCTAGAGCATGCGAGTAGCAATTATCACCATTTAACCCTAATCATGTTTGCATGCTATTATGCCATATTTATTTACCTTAACTAAAAATTGCAAATATAATCATGAAATACTTTGCATGGCATAAAAATAAGAACTTAACAAGGCCACACTCCCTAACTAAGACCCTAAACATGCATTCATTAGACTTTTACAAATTCCACATGTATCTCTCTCATATTTAATCACATAATAAACATATGTACTGAATATTTTAGACCATGATTTCCTCTTATCCCACATTTCATAACATTGATATATTATTAAACTCATGATGATATTAGAACATGTTACACATGTATATATCCTTTCAAAATTCCACATGCATAGAACATTAAGCAATATATCAAACCTATATGCCACCACACGAGTTCACATTTTAGTAGAAGAATATGGTTACCTCTTATCTAAGCTAAATCAAAAGAAATAAGGAAAGAATAGCTCAACTAGTCTCCACTCAAACCTCATCAAACTCCTTACATCAATCCAAACAAACATGTTATCAACTAATCGGTAACAATCAACTAAAACAACAAGAAAATGACAATACTAAGCTATGCGAGATTACAACTTCACCAAGATTAGAAAAGGGAGAATCTCACATTACAGGCTTAGTAGTGTAAGGTATTTACGCAAGGGGTAGCTAGCAATGGTTGAATATCATGTAGGTTAGGGAGGGTCGAGTCAATAGGTCACACAACCAGAGTGGAGTTGCAGCACAAAGTCATGTAGCCAAGGGAGGGGTTATGTCACTCATTCATAGCGAAGAGGTAGATATCAGTAGGATTTCACGTAGAGGGAGGTGATGGTTAATGGTGAGAGGGTTATGGTGAGAGTTAGGATATGATCTTCAAAGGGGAATGTGCTGCACGAGAGGAACATAATTGTGCGAGGAAGGGTGTACGATTGGGGGAGTGGTCATGCGAGAATGAATAAGGGGGAAATGGAGGGCTCAATAGTTGGTGTTGGGTTTTTGGTTGTTGGAGAAATGAAGATGGTTGGAAGAGTGGCATGAGGAGTAGTTAAAGGTGATGTTGGGTGCGGCAATGGTGGTGCTGAAACTCAAGGAACGATCGGGAAGAACCAGGGAAAACCACAAGGAAGACTAAAATGAAGGTTAGGTTGGTTTGGGGCTGAATCAAAAAAAGAGAGAGAGGAAAGCAGGCTTATATGGAAGATGGCATGCAAACAAACAACCAGACACGGTCGAGCAGAACATAGGAGATAGAGGCATGAAGTGTACAAAGGAAAAATGGCATGAAAGATGAAATTAAGTAAGGGAATAGGGTGTAACAAAACCAAAAATTAGAATAGGATAGGGATACTAGTTAGAGTAACCAAAATGGGAAAAAACATCTAGTTAGCAGAGCTAAGATTCCAAGGTAAAACAAATAAAGGTTAAGGTTCATTCTAGGGTTAAAGCTAGTAACCCCAATTCTATCCAAATTCTAACCTAATTAAATTTATATGTAATCCACTATATTAATAAATAAAAAAAATAATCCATTTAAAAAATATCCTAGAATAATTATCATTATTAATTGCATATAATTACTAGTTTTATAATTAGGGTTCCTATAAACGGGGTATTATAGGGTTCTCTTAGGTGAAGTATTGATGTGTTTTATTTGTAGTTTTTTTAGTAATATAAACAATCGGATGTTATTTAAGGTTTGTGCAACCATTCATGGTAAGATCATCCAAAAGAGTGGGTCAAAATGTTAGCATTGGTAAGAAAACCGTGTGGGGATGGGAGTGTATAATCCGGTTTAATACAAGACAACTTTATATGGTAGGTGGCAACTATGGGGGGTATATTCTTTAGGTGTGAATGGATTCTTTTGCAGACACACTTCTCCTTTTCTATAGTATCTAGAGATTGGTCAAAGTCTGAAATGACTTGTAGTACTCATGTTGAATGGGGCATGCTTCTTAGTCTATGAATGGCTTATTGTTTGGTATTCGATTTAATGGTTATGGATGAATAATTTTTTTGTATGTGTTTAAAATGTCACATGAACATATTTTTGAAGCATACTCCTCTTTATATTAAGGTGTAAGGCTTCAGATAAATAATGTTGTGAGAAGTGTTTAGGACAGACACCACCTTGATCTATTTATGAAAGAGATGAATCTTATCTGTAGGGTATCAAAATATGCTACTATGGTATTGTGAAATCTATGTCTATTCCTGTGCCCTTCAGAAATCCTTCTGAATAGCAATTCAATAATTCTAATACATGAACATCAAAAACAATGAAATAATATGAACCAAGTTAAGGATGCCAAAACTTAATAATTGTATTACTATCCTCTCAAGTAATTACAAAGAATCAAGAAACACTCAATCCGTATTTTATTTTTCTCTCCAATATTATCAAGAACGATCATCTTGATTAATCCACTCAATTAAATAATCTCAACTTTTGATTGAGATTTTTCTATAACTAGAACCACAAGATATTTTCACAAGAATCTTTATATATCTAACCTCAAGATCTAGACCCTCATACTCTACTTAGAGTTGTGATCCTCGCACAAAACCACCTGAGGTCCTAGGTTGAGACCCTCTCCCTCACTCTCTTGTTCTCTCTTATGCCCTCATGCCCCACATGAGTTATTTCTACTTCTATACAATAGAAACCATTTATATGTATATATATATATATATATATATATATATATATATATATATATATATATATATATATATCTAACATGATCATAAAACCAACTAAAGATAAAAATATCAAACTTAAAAGATATATAACAATGAAGGAAAAATGAAATAACATTATCACAGAGAAAAAAATAGTGTAACATATATCATGTCTGTAACACGATCCCCTTATGTTCTCATGTCCTTTGCTCATTTTTTCTCCTCTGTCCTGAACATGTTTTCCAACACTCCAAACTTATGCATACCTTTAAACATCCATTTTACCTTCCATTGTCATTTATTTTAGGTCCTCCTTAGCCTCCCTGCACATTAACTTGAATCCTAACAATCTTCCCCTTCAAGTTACACGTGCCCGCATCCATGATCAACTCACATGACTGTGTCATTATCTCTATCCAACAAGTCCTTCCCTCAAACTAAAGTCCTTACATTGTTGATCACAACAAGATTGATGATATCCCCTTTGGTATTGGGCTCTAAAAAAGGATCATGATCCTTCATTGTCTCCATAATTAACCATACTTTTCCTTGTTGCACAATTATTCGTCCCACAAACAATTCCATCACAATCTTCTACCAAGTACCTCCTTGACTTGGATATCAAATTTTATGCCTTGTAGAACTAACATTGTTCTTATACCAATTGTTTGGGACAAATACCACCATGGTATGTTTGCAGAAGCACTAAATCTTATCTACAGAATAATAGAACCTACTACTCTAGTGTTGTAATATTGATGTATGTTCTTGTGCTCTATAGGAACCATTCTGAATATCGAATTATAAACCCTAAAACTAGAACATCAAGAATAATGTAATAGTTGAACCAAATCAAGAATGTCAAAACTTTATACTTTTTATTATTATTATTATTATCATCTCAAGTAATTACAAAGAATTAAGAAACACTCAACCATTGATTCTTTTATCCAATATTATCAAGAGTAGTCATCTTGATTATTTCACTCAATCAAAAAAATCCTTGTTACTAATTGAGATAATCCTAGATCTAACCCCAAGATTTAGACCCACAAGAGATTGCCATCTAGATTTAGAGCCATAATATATTTCCTAGATATAACATCTAGATCTAGACCCTCACACCTTCCTCAGTGTTGTGATCCTCATATAAAACCCCTCGAGGTCCCGGAATGTGACCTTCTCTCCCTTTCCCTCTTACTCTTTCTCTTACCCCTTATGTCCCACATTATTTGTTTCCTATTTCTATATAATAAAATCCCTTTATATATAGGCTAAGAGGATCCTAAAAACAACAAAAGATAAATATCTAACTTAAGAAAATATACCACAACAAAGAGTAGATAAAATCACATCGCCAAGGATAAAAACCAAGGAAACACAACCCCTATGTTCCCATGTATATTGCTCATTTTTTCTCCACTTTGTCCTGGACGTGTTTTCCAATACTCCAAACCCATGTATACCTTTAAACACACCCCTTTTACCTTATTTATTCATTCATTATAGAACCTTATAAGCCTTACCACACATTATAGAACCTTCTAAGCCTCTTGGTTTTTCCATTTGTAGGTAAGGAGTGAGGGTGACAATAGGTGTTGACTTTATTTTGGGTTTGAAGGATCGAGGAGGGGGGTTATGCCTCCTATTTTATGTTCTGCAACATGCTATTGACATGTCGCCTTTTGCTTGGCTGGTTGCCTTGTATTCATTGAACTATCTCACAACATAAATAATATTGAGAATACTTGTATATCTCATATGCGTTTCCTCTATTGACTTATGTCATAAAATTTTATTACGCATTTGTTTATAGACTAACTTACTTTGCTCATTCTGACGAATGAAGGAACTCAGCAACAGGAATCAATGACATCAAGATCAAGCACCAGAATTACCAAACCAAAAGAAGCATATGTGACAATCCTCCATTCATCAGAACTATACGTATGTGGTGCAATAGCTCTAGCTCAAAGCATTCTTCAAACCAACACCACTAGGGATCTAGTCATTCTCGTAGATCATTCCATCTCTCCAAAATCAATCCAAGGCCTACAAGTAGCTGGTTGGAAGGTCAAACACATTGAAAGAATCCGATGTCCTAGCGCAAGAAAAGGCCATTATAATGAGTGGAATTGTAGTAAGCTTAGAATATGGCAACTCACAGAGTATATAAAAGTAATATTCATAGATGCTGATTTCATAGTCCTTAAAAACATCGACCATTTCTTTGCTTATCCAACACTATCAGCAGCAGAAGACACCATGTCAATCTTCAATTCTGGGGTCATGATTGTGGAGCCATCAGAGTGCTTTTTTGGCATCTTGATGACAAAAAGTTATACATTGAATTCATACAATGGAGGCGATCAAGGACTTTTGAATGAAGTTTTTACAAGTTGGAATAGATTAACAAAGAAGATAGCTTTTCTCAAGTGTTTCATGGGAAAAAAGGGCCCACGTGAGTTACCTAGTGGTGTTTACATGATTCACTTTGTTGGAGTTAAGCCATGGGCGTGTTATAGAGATTATGATTGTAATTGGGACCAAGTAGATCGACATATTTTTGCTAGTGACGCAGTTCATAGGAGGTGGTGGCAAGTTTATGATGCTATGCCTAAGAGTCTGCAGCCATACTGTGGACTTACAACGTACATGGATGCAAACATTAGGAAGTGGAGAGAGATAGCTAGAAACAATGCTAGTTTTACTGATACACATTGGAGGATTGACGTCAAAGATCCTAGGCGGCTTATTTTAAGTGATTATCTATAATGTGCAAACATTTGTATGTACGTTTTTTTTTCCTTCTCCTCTCCTGTTAATGCAGCTAATAGAGTTAGTTCCCTCGGAATGAATGCAAACTGTACATACACAAGTGGTAAGCTCAAAGGTGATAGGTCAGATCCAAGGGAAGAGAGATGCTTCCGTATTTTCCCTAGCCAATAACACGTATTTTCTTTCAGAAAACAGGAACATTTTTTCCCATTGATGATTTTTTTTTATCAGTAACAAATGGAACAAGGCTCATCTTCCATGCTGTTTTACCATACACATACAAAAAAACAACATTTCTGTTTTCCTACAAAATTCATGTTATCACGGGAACAGTGAGGACTTCCGGTGGTTCTTCACCCCTCTCAACTTTAGCGGACTCCAAACTACAGGTTTCTTATGCAAAACAACACCAGTTGGATGCTTCAGCCTCGAAGAACCTATCCGTTGTGACTGTGAAGGAGGACTACCCATAAACTTGTTGCTGATCTTTCTCCCAATCGGTGTTGCCTCCCCCGTTCTTGAAGACTCTGGCAGTCTTGAGAACAACTTCGAGCATCGTCTTGCCACTTTAGTTGGCTCTCTTAAGAATGGAGGGTGTTGCTTTCGTGTTCTGCCATGGGCAGAGCTTGGCTCAGGATGAAGCGCAGCGATAGAGACTCGTCTCCTGGGCTGTCGAGTCTGTGTTGTTGTTTGTGAAGGTCTGACGGCGACAGAGACCCGTCTCGGCTTCATAAGGTCCATTGATTTTGAATTAGATGATGCAGCCGTTCCACAAGCGTTCTCTTTGTCAGTTGCTAATGCTGGGAAAACTGTGGCGAAGTTGGTGGAATTGTTGGATGGAGCAGGGGATGGCGGGGGCAAGAAATTGGAGATTCTTCTTAATGGCAACCTTGGTTTTGAAGAGCCCAACGGTGGCTTCTTCTTCTCTGGTACGACATTAAGAGAGTTTCTTGGGGCAGGTATTGAGGACGGGGGCTTAGCGGAAACATCAGCAACGGCTTTAGATTCCTGTCTCAGTCGAAGTTTCCTTTCCTCTGCTAGTTGATTCTCAAGGTCACGGACCTGTTAAAATATTGACTTTTTTAAATATGTTGGAGGCATGCAAGATTTCACTAGTCGTGGATAGGCTTCTATGCAGCAATTTTTTATCAACCAAGCATTAACAGAATAGAAGATACAATAAATGATCATCAACAACGGGCAATTTTTTTATCAGTAAGATGTCAACAATACCTTCTCCTGAAGACTTCTAAAGATCTGCTCTCTGGCAACTAACCTCAACTGCAGGGACTGCACATTGTCCTGTAGTTTCTTTGTTTCTTTCTCATCATGCTTTAGTTTGTCAGCCTGTCATATTCAACACAAGCGCTTTGAATTCGACGCATTGCAACCATTAATTACCTGATTTATTAAAAGAAGAAAAAAAAAACACATACCATTTGCTTGTACTTAAGAAGCTCAGAAACATCTGCCTGCTTGCGAGCTGGACCACACTCAATACCTCTAACTCTACTTGCAAAATTTAAGGAGCAAAGAGTCTCCCCAAGGTCTGCAGCGCTCGGGCTGATCTGAACAAACATCAGTGTCTTGCAATCTCCTCCTGCATTTCAAGCATATCAGGAAGAGAGAAAAGCATAGGTTGATCTTCAATATGTGGAGATACCGTAAAAGATAGCAATTAGCATAGCTAGCAGTCTCCTATCAGAACTTGGAACTCGTAATATAACACTCTACTGCCCTCCTCCATGCATTTCATTGGGAAATGATTGATTTGTTACTCTGCCCCAAATAAAAGTTAATTTATGATCATTATAATAGAAACTCACCCAGAGAGCTCTGCAGCATATGAGTAAGCTTTGAGTTCCTGAATGTTGACATAAGAATGGCTGGTATTCAGTAACATGCAGATCATACATAATACCATAGATATGTATCATGTATTTTGTCTTTGTCCATGTACTAAGTCACAAGAGCTGAGAGAGACACAAACCTGTATGGAACATGGGCTGTTTTAGATGCCAGAGCAGAGATTACATCTCCAAGAGCTGACAGGGATTTGTTAATAAACTGAGACTCCTTCAACCTTTCACCTTCAACTTCAATCCTTCCCACACGTTCACTTCCAGCCAAATCCACCAACCAGAGATGGCTTTTGGTCTTCTGTCCATTTAATAAATCTTCACCCTTCACAATGATCCGCAACAAGCTGCATTCAAAGAAGAATTTTTTTCAGTGAGATAAATGGGCAACCTCTGGCTCTTACGAAATATGCAATGTCAATGTGATTATTACAAGAACCGCCTGCAGATGCCTCTAGTGGCACTCTCCGCAGTCCTATGTCAAATAACTTCAGATAACTCAGGCAGTACAAAGGAGAAATAATTGTAGGAGAATATACCAGTGAGAGCGGCTACTCAATTCATTTGCACATGTTGATCCAACAGATCTAACTTGGCTCCCAGTCTTTAGTAGCTCCCACACTTCATCTGTGTCATATACTTCAGCTTCAACAAGTCCAGGTACTTCTTGCATACCTTCTGCACCTTGTTTTATCTCCAGTCTAAATACATATGACACATTATTTAGGGCCTTTTTAAGCTATTTTAAACATCCAGCATTTCCTAGATTATACACATCATCATATGCTGATCAATCAGAAGACATTTCAAAAATTCAAACAAAAGCCGAGTCGGGAATAAAATGATTCGTCATTCTGGTTATTAATAGACAAAAATATTACAAAACAAAACGTTCAGTGAATAAATGCACGAGCTGAAATAGGGCATCATGAGCGCTGATGCAAAATCCATTTAAGGTTATATTTGGGAATTCTAAGCATGACATACTATGTAACAAAGCCAAACTTTATTTGTGGACAGCCTTTAGCATATAGAAGCCAGCAAAACAAATCACTTTGACAGAACTTACTTCTTTGCTGGTTGGCTCGAGTTTTCAACTAAAAGATCCCTTATCTTTTCATTGTAAACCTCCAACATGCTGACAGACAGTTCATATCTAGTAGTACTGCTTCTATCATCGGCAATTCGAAAAAGCTCTTCAAGAGTCCTGTAATTTACTCCTCTGTTCTCAGGTGTCCCTTCCATGGTAAAGGTCTTTCCGGTTCCTGTCTGTCCATAAGCAAAGATGCAGACATTGAAGCCATCCAATACCGAGGTTACAATGGGCGATGTTTCTGCAAATACAGCCTCTGCCAATGAAACAGAAACATCAGAAACCTGTGAGGCTATTAAAAGCTACATGTAGATAAATATGTTGATTCCTGATGTCACCTTGGCCATCCTGCGGCCCAAACACATGATCAAATTTGTACTGTTTCTTTGAAGAATCGGCACAAGTGACCTGTAATTCAGCATCATGAGATGGGTCAATTGCCACAACAGAAGTAGATCCATTTGCAGTCTCATCTTGGTTCAGGGGTCTACATCTACAGAAGACTCTGATATTGCCTTTCAGCTCTATCACTTCATTATAGAGCCTCTTCCTCTCAGTGCACTCTTTAAGGTACTTTTTCTTCAGAAATTCACACTCTTCTGTGTGCTTCTTCTTCAGGAGTTCATGCTCAGCACCTACTTTCAGTAATTAACAGGTCAGTCATCGCTAGAAATAATAAGTGTAGCCAGATGAAATTCTGGTAGGAATGTATCATATCTACTCGAGTTAGGCACATACTGAGATGCTGAAGAGCGTTTAAAACTTCCGAGTCAGGGAAGGATTCTGTACCGATGTCCTTGACTTTATTAGTTAACAATGTGTGCTCTTTCCTCAAATTCTGGTAAAAGACAAAGCACAGTCAAATAGAAAATATCATCAATTATGTCAAGGAGTCGAAGTGTTGAACAACATGAATTCCGTTGATCAAAATGAACTGAGTATGATGAAAACAAACTACCTGAATATTCTTATTTAGATCATCAACTTTCTTCAATATTGGAAGCTTCGGCTCATCATCAGGGGATGACTCATGGGTTGCATAGGAATGATCACTGACAGCTATTGCTTGTGGAGTATCCTCGACTTGTTCTGAGATAACATCAAGTACAACCCAATAAGTGTGGAGCACAGGTCCTAAAATATTTACTAAGAAACAACTTCGTGTGAGGTTTCTTCTGTACTTAGAAACATGTTGATATGCGACCATAACAAACCATTACATCAACAGATATAACAACAGACGGCCAAAATGCATGGAGTTAAGCAATTTTTTTGTAAAAATGTAAATGATTTCCGTGCATATTTGGAGAAACTTTCATTTTCAGCATTATTTCAACATCAACCATATGGGAGTGAGAAAACCCTAGAACAACAAAATGGACGTCAAAATAGAAAAAAGAGGCCCAGAAATTGATATCATGATAATTTTTATCAATTACATTTATAATCGATGCAATTTCAAAATCAAATTTCATGGAAACATTTTTGACTTTACAACTAGATTTCAATCCACCATGATTGCCTATGGTTTTACCTGAAGTAAGAAAAGAGCATTGAAAGTCACTCTTTTGCTAAATTTTTTAGAATTTAAAAATGGAGAGGCTAGAGTAGATGAATCTCGTACCTCCATCATCAGTCGGCAGAGGAAAATCAGGAGCCCCAGTGACATTCCCTCGGACGATTTCGAACGTTCCATCTGTACGAAGAACGGTAATCAATTCTGCTAAATCAGACCATTCAATCGGCAAGAAAAATATATATAAGCAAGAAAACTAAATATGAAGAAAAGAGAACCAAGATTTTTACCCGCGATTGCTTCCATTACGTTGCAGCAAAAAATGAAAAATTACAGCTAATCTAATTAAGCGAAACAAACAGAAAGAGATTCAGCGGTAGTTCGAGATCTTTAGAGCTGCTATATTTCTGACAGCCGTCGAGGAGGACGAAAGTGCGAGAGGTAAGGTGTAATGAAATCTCCAACGGTCGGAGAGACCTTGCCTACAGGGATAACAGTTTGAAATTCAGAAGGTAGGGAATTTCTGACCGTTTGATCAAAATCTTAGATTATATAATTTAACGGCTATGCTATCAAGAAGAGAATTTCAGCGAGATGCTTACCGCTACTAATTTGACATTCGAATATAGATTGGGCCATGAGATGGACGCACCCAGGTGTGATGGGCTATTATGCAATCTCTATTGGAATCCCCCAAATCATTAGAATCCATATATCCTAAATAACTCACCTTGAGATTAGGCAAAAGAAAAAATTGGGCAGCCCAAAGAAAAAAGAGCACAAAAATTGGTCTCCACGGGGATAACCCAAAATTGGTCTCCTATATACATCTTGCTTGGTGCATACAGTGTTATAATCATCTTTTCTAAAAAATTATAATTGGTTATCTTTAATTTGAGTCTATAAATAAATTATTAAAATTACTCTCAGAATTTTTTCTATAAATACATATACCCATATTGATATAAATATATACATATTATAAAAATAAACATGTTTTTTCAGTAATATATATATATAAATACACATCTTCTTATATATAAATAAACAAGTGTTAGGATATATACATCCTCAATAACAATAATATACACCTTTTATGATATAAATACATATCTTATAAAAAATTAATATACATTATCCAGAATAATAATACACATCTTCAATTACATGAATACATATTTGTTAGGATTTTAATGCACATCTTCCAAAATAAATAAAATATATAAATTTGTTATTTATACACGTATAAAAGAGAAATATACATGTCTTAAAATAACTATACATCATCCAAAATTACAACGTGTGTCTCCCACAACAATAATACACGTGAGAAGAAGAAGACACAACCTTTAATTTACAAATATAAGGGAGAAATATACATATTTGAAAGTATATACACATCTTATAAGACAAAATTACACATATTCCACAACAATAGTATACATATTGAGGATATATATACATATATTTAGGAAAGGAATGTATATCTCATTTATATAGGTACAAGAAATACATACATGTAATAAAACCAAAAAAAAAACCCTACTCTAGGAACTACAATACATGTTTTTTTTTATAACGATAATATAGAATTTTGGAAGAAGAATTTCATTTATACATATTTCAAGGAGGAAGACAAGGTGATGATGAGGAAGATGAAGTGCTTGCAAATGTGGCGATGAGGGATGTGAGATTAGCATAAAATTATCACAACTATCTCATGGGAAACAATAGAAGCCTATTTCCATTACACAATGGACTTTCACATTTCAATGACATGTCAATTGTACTAGACTCTAAATCATAGCTGGTAGAAGTTGGAAAGGATAATCTCTTACATCAGGATGGATGGAACCTTAGGGAGTTGGTGGCGGTGGACTCATAAGATGTTCCCCATAAAAATGCCCTTAGGTATGGGAGCAAAGATGGTGAACTCAATGAATAGTCATGTGCACCTAAATGATTTAAATGACAACCAATTGGGCTAGGAAACTTGCTAAAAAGGCTTGGAAGAAGTAGTGGCAATTAGAATCCTAATAATTGATGGAATTATTTCTGCATCGATTTTAGGCTAATTAATATCTAATAGTTGTGAAGATGTGATTCTACCACATGTGAAGGAAACTCATTAATTTAAGGAAAGAAAAAAAAGAAGAATAAAAGGGTTGAGTGAAATCACAAGAGAGAAAGTAACATGAGTTCAAAGTCAACCAGTAAGAAGAGAGTATTATTGATCACTTGCTTGAAGTTGTTGAAAAACTGGAGTTGCTGAAAAAACTTACTGAGGAAACAGTTGACTGGTTATTGAAGCAAATAGAGGATAGGAAGAATGAGTGGTTAAATGTTTGGCGTGATAGAGAGTGTTGGGTTTCCAGTTCAACTATAAATATAAAGATGCTCTCTTGGAATGCGTATGAGGTGTGCTTGTGGCAAAAGTAATGAATTATGAGAAGAAAAACTCAAATGTTAAAACCCATAATTTCTATGTATTTGGTAGTTTAAGCTTATTAATGTTGGTGGATGCTTGCAAAATTTATGAAAGGATGATTACTTTAAATAGAGTGAAGCATATGGGTGATTTTTAAACATTATGTATGCTAGGAGTTGACTATCTTCAACACACCACAAATTATCATAAGTAGAATGAGATTGTAACTCTATATTGGTTTTGTGAATCCTCTTTCAGTTGTGTAGTTTTCCAAGTTTATGTACCCTGATGAATAGAAGAGTGGAAGTCTAAAGGGATATATTTGAGTTTGAGTTAAAAGATTGATTGTCGACTCTTGTAATAGGGGGAATTTAATGTAGTTGTAGATCATGAAATTAAAGAAAGTGCTCAAATGGATGCTAAATACATGTTGGACTTTAGGTATTTCATAAATGTAGGCATGTAATATAATAAGATCTTTGGTCCCAATATAAGAGTCTTATTAATATAGATCCAAAGTAACAAACTCCAACATTTTTGTCCATATAAGGTCTCAAACGGATTCATTCCAATGCTTGTGTGATAAATATTGTTGTAGGAAAATTCAATCAAGAACAATATATCCTCCTAAACACCCTGGATGTCTAAAACATAAGATCGTAATATATTATCTAAATTTTAGATCATCCTCATGGTCTATCTTGGTGGAAGACGGTACTCATCATCGATCTTGTGCTCACAATCTTTTGTAACTTCCCCATAACTGCAAAATAATAATAATTTAGAATCACGATTAGATACTGTGTTAATAGGCGTATCTTTTTAACTCACCACACATATCATATATACCTTAACTAGTTGATATATGCCCTAAGTTAAATTCATTGAAATAAAAACTACTAATTTAACCAACCATTTGACGACTACCTAAATCATGTCGCAACCACTAAGAGCCCTCAGTAACCTACAAACTAAGTTCATAGAAATCAAATCCCATTTGTATTTGGAAACCTCAAAATGTTGTAATAATCTTGCAAATCTATGGTAATTTATCTTAACTTTCCAATAGATTAGACATCAAAATATAACATCAGCAACCTTTTACTTTATGTGAGGTCTGCCACTAGTAAATTTATTTCTTGTCCTTGTATATATTATCCCCTCCAAGGTTGATAAAATAAACTAGACATTGACCCACCTCCAAAATCTAACACTTTAGCTCAATGTAGATATATCATCCCCTAGTATCTGATATTGCCATCATCATGGATCTAAAATCCATATGCTCCTCCCTTCTATATCTTCCATCTAATCCACTCAAACTTGACGTCCCTAAGTTTTTCTACTCCGATATCATTAAATGCAATGTATAATCATCAAAGCACTCATCTAGAATTATAGATCACCCTACTAAATCAACTCAATATCTACCTATCACAACTCCTCAAGAAACTTGCTTGTCATAACCATAGATTTTAGAAAGTGTGACTTATTCTTGCTTAAAGCATCCACCACTGCGTTGATCTTACTCTCTTAGTAGGTTAACTTGAGATCATCATTCTTTGCAAACTCTAGTCATCTCCTATACCTCATGCTCATATTTTTTTGAGTGAAGAAGTACTTTAAGCTCTTGTGATTAGGGTAAAACTTGCACTAAATCCCATATAACTATACAAGTAGTTTCTCTATATCTTTGAATCGAAGACCATAACTGCCAACTCTTGATTGTGTGTTAGATAGTTTTAATCGTGGTACATCAAATAATGAAAATAAATGACTACTATCTCATGTTGCTTCAGTACTCATCCTAGCATTACCTTTAAAGTATCATGGTACACCTTGAATATGTTAGATCTAATAAGCAAGTTCAAGACTGGTGTTGACATACGATAACAATTCAACTCTTGAAATGCTTGCTCACAACAATCATCCTAAATAAACTTTATTATATTCTTCAAGAGGTTCATTAACAAACAAGAAACTTATAAGAAGTCAAGAAGTCTAGAATAAACTATGTGTAATACCCCACCAAACCTTAGAATTTGTGGACCTCGGTAAGATTTATTGGCACTCTTCAATATGAAATTGTAGGGATCTTTGCCAAATCAACTAAAAATCTAATAATGAATACCACATGGCTCGACAAGGTAACCTATTTGAAAAAAAAAACTTACACTTAGATAATTTGGTGTAAAGCATATGTTCTCTATAGAGTGTCAATATTGTCTATAAGTGTCTTCTGTGCTCTTCTTGCTTGTGAGAATAAACCAGGATATCATCAATGAAGAACACCCCAAACTAAACCATATATGGTTGGACAATCTGGTTTAGTAGATCCATGAACATGATTGGGACATTGATGATCTCAAAAGAGATCATTAGAAACTTGTAATGTTTGTACCAAGTGAAAAAAATTTATCTTTGATATGTCAATCTATAACACCCCCAAAATTTACTACTGAAAATTTTTATTTTTAAAAGTTAAAATCAGAAGTAAATACGGTAAATTTTGAGGTGCTATTGCCACACTTAGTAGAAGACCGATTTCCCTCTACCATTCCGATACCAAGTGCTAAGGCTAAAAACTTACCTTACTTAAATTTAAAATGCAATTATAAAATAAAGTAGCATAATAGTTTGAATACAAGAAATACAATCCATTAATAGTAGTTACAAAATAAATTCATTGGAAAAGGAAGTATAAGAGTTTCAAGGAAAACAAAAAAATATTCTCAAGTAGTTCTGTGCTCTTATCCCGATGAGTAGGTTTTGAATAGAGCTTGTGAGCTAACTTACAAAGGCTTCTGCCCATTAAATAATTAGGGGCCCAAGAAATGAATCCTTTAGTACTATAGTACTGAGTAACCCATTATAAGAGACTAATGTGTAAGGCTCTCATGCAACACATCAGTTGCCACACATCAAACACATGAACATGAAATTATACATATATAAACTGAAATGTGATAATTATTTGAATAGCTACATGCATCAAGATCATATGTCACGATTGCTCATTCACTTAGAAATAACATAACTTACTAAGGGAGCATCCAAGCAATGCTCTTTGCAGTATAATTAGAGAGCCAACATCATACTCAACCATACACACTATCCACTCAACCCATAGGCAGGCCCATCAATACAATATTATATACAATACATCACGGTAGGCACCAAGGCTGCTATCAAATCACATCAGTAGGTCATAGTAGTTCATTTCTTATTATCTAGACTCAAGTCATTAGTGTCATAAGTATTCATCTCTTGAATCATATCCACATAGGTTCAGAGACTCCACTATTCTTGCTAGTGGACCGATAAATATAATACAACTCAGGATAGCATGCTCCTAGCCATTATTATCCCCGATGGACAGGTAAATGTGATAAAACCCAAGCAACATGCTCCTAGCCACTATTATCACCAGTGGAATAGTAAATGTAATACAATCCAGGGCAAAAAGCTTCTGACCACTATCATAACCGGTAGACCAGTACATATAATCTATATGGTCCCGACCTATGTGGTGTTCCACTACAAGTAATTAGTGTCTTACTATTTAATTATCACATAATTCCATTTTATTTACTTGAGGGGGAGATCATAAATCCAGAGATGCTGAGGTACATCGGTTATATTGGTGCATAAAAGCAATACAATATCTTACCGACTATCAACCTAAGGACGCAAAGGTACCCTAGTAGCATTGGTGCATGAAGGCAAACAATATCCTATTGATAAGGACACCTAATCCATAAGTATACATACCCCCTAAGTAGGTCTATAAAGCTAAATAGAGTAAGATGTAGGGCCTAGTTGTGGCACTAAGGCGCACAAAAAAATATAGAATATTCATGGGCTAAACCACGCCTTTAGGGTAGCGACCCCTAAAGAGCCATAATTTCTAATCTTGAGATCTTTCACTTTAAGTATTAGTATATTAATTAAGGTCACCACGAGAAGCACACATTAATCACATACTTAACCAGTTTTATTTGTTTCCAATATTATGAAGTAAGAGAATTAGGATTATTGTCAATGCCAATATGAGTAGTCCACTAAGGCCATCCTAGCTCCAACACTCACACTTAGGCACTTTAGGGCAAAATGACCCAAATGCCCCTAAAGCTAAGGCTACCTCTTTACCAACAATTTCCATCTCAAAATTCATTTTTATTTATCACATGTTAGAAAAAGAATAACACGCCATAATTAAATTATTGATCATGAAGTCAACACACAAAATGACCATTTTACACATAAAACCCTAGCATGCACCTCTAGAACAACCAACACACATTCTCATGCTTAACTAACAAATGAATGCCTTCCAGCATGTTTATGAGAATAACAACACAATATACTCTAATTTACCAAGTTACCCCTAACCCATGCATATTCATTATGACACTATCTAAATTACCAAAATACCTCTAGACCCTAGAATGTTCATAATCATGCTTGAATAGGTGATACTAAGGCAATAACCCCTATTATCATATTTAACATCAATTTATACCTATCATGCATGTTTATTAGACCAACCACCATATTACAAGTAAAATTACCAAAATGCTCCTAGACCATATATTGTTGATTATCATACTCAAATAAGTGATATTAAGACAATAAACCCCTATTATTATGTTTAACATCATTCATGTTTATTAGGCTAATCATCATATTACATGCAAAATTACTAACATGCCCTTAGGTTATTTAATATTGGTAATCATACCCAACATGCATTACTAACACCATAAAACCTCTTATCACTCCTGACACCCATTATTACTTACCATGCATATTTATTTAGGTAATCCCTGTTTCACATGCAAAATTACTAAAATTGCCCCTAGGTCATATTATATTAATAATCATACACAACATGCATTACTAACACCACAAAAACCCTATTATCATGCTTAGCACCAATTATTACTTATCATGCATGTTTATTTAGGTAACCCCCATTTTACATACAAAATGCCCATAGAACATATAATATTATTATTCATGATGGAATATGTATTTTCAATGCCACAAACCCTATTATCATTTTCAATACCACATAACACTTAGCATGTATTTTTATTAAGATGATCACCACTATATACTAAAATTACCAAAATACCCTTAGGCCATAACATATTGATATTCCTACTAACACATGTATTTATAACACACCAAGCTCCTATCTCCATTCTTAGCAACATATATAACACATTAGTTATCCCGATTAGGGTTAGTTATCATGATGTGTTCAAATAACCAAATTCCCCCTAGAGATCATATTAGTACTATTTTCACTACAAGTGTCCATACTCACATAGCATAGCATGTATATACACATAACACCCATCATCAACTTCAACCCCTCTCTTAATCACCCTTTCACACATTTCACATCATATACAAGATAACATGCTTTTTTTTTTCTATTTTTCACGATAACATTAATAATCATAGAATTATTAGTAACACATCATATTTACATAAATCGCATACCAAAAACCATAATGTACTAAAATATGATAATCTATATATTTTAGTAGGGTGTAACGATTATCATATTTCTAGCAAAAATTAAAATTTAACGGTATCTAGTTTAAAATTCTTAGGCTCTATTTAATAAAATTTTGTACCTAAAATAATATCACAAGTGAAATATTAATATTGGAAAAATAAAAGAATAATTTTTATTAAACATATAACATTAGCAAGCTATCTTATACCTTAATATTAGCTAAAATATACCAAAAGTCACACGACATAACTCATGCTGCCCATGCAGCGTGATCCATGCAAATGGACAAAAGGGAAGGAAAAGGAAGGAGGGGAAGGCTCGGGTAAGGGGTTGAGGATGGTGATGGAGGAGGTGTTGGTGTTGGTGGCTAGGTGTAGAGGTGAGGTAGGAGGTGGGTGGTGGTTGGAGGTTGTGGTACAGCAACTTGGAGGTGGTGGAGATGGCGGTGGGGGTTGTAGGAGAAAGGTGCAGATAAGGGAGGGAGAAGACGAAGAAAGGCAAAGAAGAGGAGGAGAAGGGGG
Organism: Tamarix chinensis; assembly: GCA_030549775.1. NCBI lineage: Eukaryota > Viridiplantae > Streptophyta > Magnoliopsida > Caryophyllales > Tamaricaceae > Tamarix > Tamarix chinensis. Next base: position 62,409,796 of record CM060172.1, read on the forward strand.
AGGCAGGGTGGTTTCGTTAAGGTGGTGTAGAGGGGTCAAGGTTGTGGTGGCGGCGGAAAAGAGGGAAAGAGGTGGCAAAGGGTGGCAAGAGCAAGGGGAGTCAAAGAGTAGAAGATGAAAATGGAGGGGGTAGGTTGTAGGGGTAGCTGGTGCTAACTACTTGGGGAGGTGTACGAAGGAGGTAGGGTGTAGGGGATGGCGGGATGGTGGAGATGGTGGAGAGGGGTGTCAAAGGAAAAATAGGGTAGAAAAGGGAGAAAAAGGAGAATAGAGGTTGAGGGAAGGGAAGGTTGAGCTTAAGGGAGAATGAGGTAGAGAAGAAGGAGAAGAAAAAGAAGAGGAGGAGAGGAGGAGAGAGGGAGGTCTGCTGGTCGAGCGAGGTAGGTGTGCAGATGGGCATGGCAAATAGGGGGTACGACAAGGATGGACGAAAATGGAAGGAAGAGGCATATGGGGGGAAAGGAAGTAGGGAGAAATGTAGGGTTGAAAATGGCAAAGAAAGGGGTGGTTAGGGAGGAGGGCAGAGGTGTAGGCTGGTAGATGCAAGGGCTTAAGAGGAAGAAGGGAGAAGGCGTGCGAGGGGAGGGGAGGGACTGTTTGGCTTGGGGTGGTGCAGGGAAGAAGAAAGAAGAAAGGGAAAGAGGCTACACGGGAGGGAAAGAAAAGAATGTGAGTCAGGCCAGATTGTGCAAGGAGAGGAGAAAAAAAAAAGAAGAGGCGGGGTTGGGCTACCCAAAGAGGAAATGAGAGAAAAAAAATGAGAAAAGGAATCCTAGAATGGCTTGGGCAGAAGAAGAAGAGAAGGAGAAATAGAAGGGCTGGGTTGGCCAAAGGAAGAAGGAAGAAAAGAAAAGAAAGAAATAGAAAAAGAAGAAAAGGAAGGAAAAAAAGGAAAAAAGGAAAAAGAAAATAAAAATATTTGTAGAGTTAGGATTAGAATTTAGATCAAAATTGGCTATTGAAAAAATATTAAATTAATTTATCCAAAAATTAATGTATTAAATTAAAAAATTTATTTGGATAGAATTATGGGTTTTGGAATTTATTTAAATAAAATGATAAAAATATTTATGGGTGTACCTACCTAATCACTACCTCCCTATAGAATGAGATGAGGTATTTGTACCTGCCCCTTGATCTTGTGCATTTTTGCAGTGTTGATATCAAGAAATACTCCCTACTTAGTTGTTGTTGGTATATGAATGAAGCCCTTAGCTAAAACAGACTCCCCTAGATGGTATCCACTAGAGTTGTGTAGCACTCAAAACATTAATGCCCCAAATTTCCATAGGTTAGACACTAAACTGGATTCCTTGAACTATCCCTATTAGGATGATATGATTCACACCATCTTCATTAGGAATTTCTAATCTGACCTTGACTTTAAGCCTTTACCTCTCTAATAACCAACATAACCACTAATGTGTGGTTGTAATCTCTTATTGTTATGCTAGGTTTTGGGTTTCCTCTTGCCTAAAAAGGTACTCTAGTATTGAAAAAACCTAACATTATATGTTTGCTTGTAGAGTGAAGCTAAATCTATTATCAAAATAGATCCCATCATCCTCTGAATATTAAATGATAAGCCCTGGTTAAAGTGGAAAATAATTGAAAACTTACTAGTAGATATCATGGGGGAGAACCTTAGAAGCTCCATGAAATTTACATATTACTCTTGTATGGTCATGGCACCCTGAGTAAACACCATGAGCTCATTGAATTTATCCCACTTGAGACACTTGGGATAAAAGCAAATACGTTGCATCACCTTGATGTCCTTGTAACGCCCTAAAATTTTGTAAGTCTTTCCCCCCAAATAATTAGCCTTTTATCCACAACTTAACCTTAATCCTTGGCTTAATTATCTCTTTTAACCCTTAAACGGTGACCCTTATTCTTAACCGTACTCATTTCTTAAATATTTTACCACAACCCTTTCTTTTCTTTTCCTTTTACTTTAACTAATTGTTTTTTCTATTTGATTTTGTTAATCAAAATAAATCCTAACCCACACTCAACCTCCTACTTATTTCTATAATACCCCAAAATTTCATAACCTTAATTTTGAATTTTTAGCCTTTTATTCAAAAACTTAACCATTAAATATTAGTCTAATTATTTGTTTAACCCTTGACCTGCAACTTAAATAAATTCTTTAATAAACTATTCTAATTAATTTTTATTTATTTATTTAAATATACCTAAAAATGATAATTTTACTATGTTTATGTTTTCTAATCGAATGCTTTGAATCTAAATAAATTAATATTTTCCTAAACTTAAATTTAACCTAATTCTAATTTTAATCCTAAATTTAATTTATTTTTCCTTTATCTTCTTTTCCCTTTTACTTTCTTTTCTCTTTTTCTTTCTCCTTTATTTTTTCTTCCCCCCTGCGCGTCTAGCCCATATTTCTTTTTCTCCTTTACTCCCCTAGCCTAACCAACCCAACCCACCTCTGTTTTTTTCTTCCTCTTTCCCGACTTGCTTAGCCTAGCCTATTCTTCCCTTATTTTCTTTTCTTCTCCTTCTCCCTCACCCGTCCTACCTCCTAAACATGCTCTAACCTCTTAATCTCCTTTACACCCTAAACATTCCCTCTTCCGTATGTCCTTCCCTGTACCAACACCCTCGAACACCCAACACGCCTTCTTATTTCCCCTTCTAGCCAAATGAACCCCTGCCTCTCCCTTGTGTGCCTTTCCCTTTCCGTCCCTCTCTACACACCATCATGTTACCCCTACCCCTTCCTACAACCATCCATTACCATCTTGTGCCTCTACAACCTACCCTAGCAGCCCTTAACTACCTGCACCCATATACCTCCTCCTCCTCTTCTTTTGCTCGAAACCAACCCATCTACCCTGATCCTTTTTCTTTCTTCTTCCTTCCCACTTCTCCTCCTCTATTCCCCAACCAAATCTTTACAGCTTGCCCTTGACCAGCGCCACTCTCACCTTCCTTGTGCAACAAAGATAGGCATCTAACACCACCACTTTCCCTCACCACCATTGCCACCCTTTCTTCTTACTCCTCCATTCTCCATCCTCCTCCTCTATTTTCTTTTCCTTCACCACCACTATTCACCACCCAACCAACAAGTCCACTCTGCCAAAGCCTAGCCACCTATGTAACCCTATAACATTGCCTCCACGTTGCCACATCCATCACCTAACCCCACCTCCCTTCTTTGCACCACACTTGACCCCCATTTCCTCTGCATTCAGCCCACACACCACCACCTCACCCTGCCTTTATATCTCGTGTCGCTTTTGCCCTTCTTACCTCGCCAACCACTACCACCACCACCTAGCCACCTTTGTCTCCTCTACCATGCCTCCCTATCACACCCAAGCACCAATCGCCTCATCCTCCTCCTTGCAGTACTACCCAATGCCACCCTTTCCACATACTCCCTAGTCGAACCATTAGCTCCAGCCACTAGCCTCTTCATCATTTTTATACTATTAAGAAACCTCACCACCATTAGCCACCGTCGTTTCCACCCATCACCAGCCATCAACTCTACCCAGCCAATCTCCCTCTAAGCCTTCCACCTTCTTGTGAACTCATACTGCATGAGTAGTGTGAGATTTCTTTTAAAATCTTACCATGTTCACAATAAGTACAATTTGATAATTTTCCTAATTAATAAATATTTTAAAATATATTATTTTATTATTTAAATATTAATATGGTTAATGTAGTAATATTTATAGGTATAAAATTTTTATTAGTGAAGTCTAATAAATTTTAGTAGGCTACCCATAATTTATGCTTTTGTTGAAAATTAGGTAATTCTCATACTACACTAAAATGTGACATATTGCATGATAACACATTATTGCTTTTGATATATAAACTTTATTAAATATTTTTGTTACGTTATAATTATTTATTGAAGAGTGTTAGCATAAAATTTGGTAAAATGAAGAATGTTGACTTTTATATAAATTATTATTTGTACAAAAGTATGTTAAAATAAGTTTCACGTTGGGAGTAAATTATATACGTTATGTATGTCCAATATGATAAGTTGAGCATGCCTAGGCATATTTTTAGCAAGATTATTATTATTATGGGCCCTACGGACAAATTGGTCATTTCAAGCACATCATGATATTTTACTTCGATAAGTATGTCTTAATTATTGGTAAGTATGGAAGTACGTGTTTTGGAAGTTTTACAAATGCATGTTAAGGGTTTACAAGCTAAACCATGTGTAAGGATACATGTCATGGTTAAGTATCTATATATAACTGTGGCTATGAGTTTTATGATGATAGAATGTATTGGAGGATGAAAAATCATTCATATTGGGACTCAGAAGATTTTGGTAGAAAATGGAGTATTTTAGTTATCTTAGGGGTAATTTTTGTCAATATAGGTTCAAATTATAATATTGGATATTTTAATGTGATAATCATTCCAAAATAGGTTAAGTATATTATGTGGAAAATTTGGAGTAAATATGAATGGTCTAAGTCTAATAAATGAGAAAAGTAATTTTAAGTGGGAATAGTAACTATATGGGCAAATTTATTAGCACATGTGAAATTTTTTTGAGTTTGACATTGATTTGTGGATATATTAATCATATTGGTATTTTAGGAATGCTTATTAAATTTGGTATTCATATGAGCCTTATGGGAAAAGTTATATTTGAATTGTGAAATTTGGATTTTGTAGGAAAGGTGAATAATAAACCTGAGGGTAAGCCATTACCACATGTATAAGATGTGAGATTTGGAACTTTATTTTCTTATATGATTTCAATAATAATGTTTTGGGAATGTATATTAAATTTAGTGGTTATAGGGATACTATAGGAAGAGTTATGAATAAATTATGAGATATGGTTTTGCAGGGAATGTGAATAGTGACCCTAAAGGTAGTCTATTATCGAATGTATAAAATTTTGGAGCTAGATCTTGATTTTTAATTGTATTTTCAATAATAATATTTTGAGTATGGATATTGAAATCGGTGATAACATGAATACAGAGGGAGAGTTATGCTAGATATATGAAATTAGGGTTTTTTTAAGAAAATATGGTTTGTCCTTGGGATGGTATATTAGGACATCTGCCTTTTATGTTTATGTCTGTGTGGTGTTATGATGAATTTGCAGTAATAACTGCAAATATGATATTAATCATTTATGGTGAAAGATCATATGAGTTAGGATCAGTTATACGTGTTAGCTCCACCGGATGAGAATAGTGGTCATGAGTAATTTTTCCTAGGGTTATATTTATGTTTTTATTCCACTGAATGATAATAGTGGGCCCCTTGAACTCAGTTTAAATCAATCATTTGAATGATCTTAGCCATTAATAATATATTAATCACTTAAAGTAAAATACTACTTGAGACAGGACCGATTGTGCTTGTTTGTCCTACCAGACGAGAATAGTGGCTAGAAGTATTTAACCTTGGGGTTTTATTTCTATTATTGTTCCAACATTTGAGAATAGTGGGGGTTTCTAAAATCAATTTAAAAAAAAATCATTTAAATGATCTTAACTATTGGTGAGATATTAATCACTTAACATAAAATATCACGTGAGTCAATATCGGTTGTACCTATCCATTCAATTGGATGAGAATAATAGACATGACCATTTTTTTCTAGGGTTGTATATTATTGAAACCGTTCCACCGGTTGAGAGTAGCGGCCAAGAGTTTTATACCCTGGGTTTGTATATTGTTGAAATCGTTCTATAGATTGAGAATAGTAGCCAAGAGCTTTATGCCCTCCGATTGTATATTGTTGAAACTGTTTCAAAAATTGAGAATAGTGGCCAGGAGCTTTATGTCCTATGATTATATATTATTGAAACCATTCCACCGGTAGAGAATAGTATTCAAGAGATTTATGCTCTGGTGTAATATATTATTAAAACCGTTCCATCGATTGAGAATAGTGGCTAGGAGCTTTATACTCTAGGATTGTATATTATTGAAACCATTCCGCTAGTTGAGAATAATGGGCAAGAGATTAATTCCATGGGATTGTATAATTTTAATACCATTCCATTGGTTAAGAATAGTGAGGTTCTTATACTCAAAGTGAATAAATAATTGGAATATCATAATCACTGATTGGTTTGGTTTGTGGTTAAGAATAACATTATGGAGTTCATTAGTATTATGCCTTTGAGCCCTACTTGTGGTATAATGGATATTACTTATTTTGATATTGAGATATGAGACATATGTTGAAGGCTATGGTTTTTGTGTTGATATTGGTCCTAATAATCATTTTAGAGTGTATCCCTTAGATGCTTGGTTGCTATGTTTCATTATGTCCTAAATGAATAAGTATGTGCAGTTTGTGGCTTTGGTGATTTTTTTTTTGCTTGATATGATTAAGATATTCTGATCATCGTTTGTGTAATTCAATGTTTCTACCATGTATTGTTTTGATTCCTTTTATGTGTTTCATGTGAGCTTTTCATATTAGTTTTTTATAATGGGTTACTCAGAACCTTTATACTGAAGGGTTCTTTTTCATTGGCCCTACTTATTCAATGGGCAGTGGTCTTTACAAGTTAGCTTGTGAGATTAGTTGAAGGCTAATGCTTGGGTTAAGAGTTAGTGCTATTCGGTGTTCTGCTCGGTTTCGTTTGATCCAGATGTCCTTATACTCTTATGCCTTTATGTATTTTACTTTGATTAAATTTGTAACCACTGACATTTTATTTTATTTGGTATGATGTTAATTTTCTTTGATTCTCTCTACTATGATTCTTATAACTATGTTATTAATCTAAGTAGAGTAATTTTTTTAGCTTTAGAATATAGCATGCGAATAGTAGAGGAAACATAACTATTTTATCTTCCGCAATTAATTATTTGAACAAAATTTTTTAGTTTGAAAATTTGGGGGTGTTATATGTTGGTATCAGAGTTTTCATTTGTCGAGAATCATTTTTCAGTCAAAGATTTGGTTCTCATAATCCTAAATGTTATGATAAAAAAATGTATTTTTTCCTAGTGTTTTAAAACCTGAATTAGTCTTATGAGTATTTGAGTTTGGGTGGACTAAGTGGTCTTTGATTTGTGTTTATGTGCTTAGTACACTAGGGTTTTCCCCAACATGGTTTTAATCATATATCCTAAGAAGACATGCTTGTGCGTATCTACCGTATTGTGATTTGTGATGAACTAGTGTACCTACCAACATGGTCTCCTCTCATGATTTGAAATCCCTTCGCAACTCCAAGAAGAATTTTATGGAGGATATGGGCATGAAGATGAGGATGTACCACTTATCCACCTAGCTACGGATGATCCAATGAAGAAGATGAATTGTTTCTGTGAAGACAGTAGTCGATGATCGTAAAGAGAGCCCTTGTGTGGTTTAGAAGCCTTAATAATTCAATTTTGGTAGGACATTTAAGATGCGATCATTTGAAGAGGATTCCATCATCCAGAGTCATGAAGACTTTGACTTTTGGGTCAGTTTCCCTCACTTTGATAGTTGGTGTTGTGCTTACTAAAGACTTGGATTAGGGTTACCTTTTAAAGGGGTAGTTACACCCTCGGGTTCCATGTGGTTCCTTGTACGCTTTCCTAGTAGTGAGGCATAGACTTCGAGGATGAAGTCTGTTTTTAAGGGGGTAGTGATGTAGCACCCAAAATTTCATAACCTTATTTTTAAACGTTTAGTCTTTTATCCAAAAACTTAACCTTTAAATATTATTTTATTTATTTTTGTTAACCCTTGATTTACAACCAAGATATTTTTTTAAATAAATTATCCCAATTATTTTATCTTTCACATTTTTAATTTAAATCAATCCTAAACTAATAATTTTACTCGGTCTAATTTTTCTAATTGGATACCTTGAATTTGGATAAATTAATATTGTTCTAAACCTAAATTTAATTTCTTTTCCTTTTCCTTCTTTTCTATTTTTCTTTCTTTTCTCTTTTCTCTTTTTCTCTTTTGTTTTCTTCTTCTTTCCTTTCTCTTCCCCATCACCCATCCAACCTTTCTTTTTCTCCTTCTTTCCCTTGGCTTACCCAGCCTAGCCCACCTCTACTTTTTTTTCTTCCTCTTTCCTAGCTTGCTCAGCCTAATTTCTCTTCCTTTATTTTATTTTATTCTCCTTCTTCCTCACTCATCCTACCACCCAAACATGTCCCAACCCTCTTCATCTCCCCTACACCCACCCCTTTCGCACATCCTTCCTTACACCAACAACCCAGCTTGTCCAACATGACTTCTTCTTTCCCAGTCTAGCCAAATGACCTATTGCATTTTCCTCATGTGTATTTCCCTTTTTTTTCCTTCCCTTTCACACCAATCTTCTACCTCTACCCCTTTCTACTCCCATCCACATCCTTCCTATGCCTCTATAACCTACCCCCGCAACCCCTAACTGAACGCATACATACACTTCCTCCCTCTCTTCTTCTTCTTGAAACCATCACATCCTCCTTACTCCTTTTTGTTGCTTCTTTCTTCCACCTTCTCTTTCTCCATTCCCCAAAAAACTTTGTGCAGCTTTCCCTCGACCAGTGCCACCCTCACCTTCCCTGTGCAATCGAGTTAAGAATCCAGCACCACAACTTGCTCACACCACCATTATCTTCCTTTTTTCTTCCTCCTCCCTTCTCCATCCCTTGCCTTTGTTTTTTTCCCTCACAACCACCATTCATCACCCAACTAACCAGCCCACTCCACCAAAGCCTAGTCACCTCTATAACCCTCTACCACTACCTCGTCATCACTGCAGCCATCACCCAACCCTAACTCCCTTCTTTACACCATCCTTGACCCCTTTTTCCTTGGCTTGTAGCCAATGCACCACCACCTCACCTTACCTCTTCATCTCACACCACTTCTCCCTTTCTTACCTTGCCAACCATCACCACCACCCAGACACCTCTATTTCCTCTATTGTGCCTCCCTACCATCGCGCCAACACTACTAGCCTCATCCTCCTCCTTGCAGCAAAGCTCAATGCCACCCTTTCCACCTCCTCCCCAACTGAACTAGCACCTCCTTCCTTCTCCTTGCACCATCCAATAGCCTCGCTGCCACTAGCCACCAAAATTTCCACCCACCACCAACCACCACCTCCACCTAGCTGATCTTCCCTCGAGCCTTCCACTTTTTTTCAAACTCACACTGCGTGAGCATCGTGAGATTTATTTTAAAATCTTATCATTTTCAAAATAAAGGCAATTTGGTAATTTCCCTATTTAATCAATATTTTAATAAAAAATATTATTTTATTAGTTAAATATTAATATGGTAATATGGTATTATCTTTAGGTTCAAAATTTTAATTAGTAGAACCTAATAAATTTTAGTAGATTACCCATACTTTGTGCTATTGCTGAAAATCAGGTAATTCTTATACTCTACTAAAATGTGAGATATCGCATGATATCACATTAAGGTTTTTAATGTATAAATTTTATTAAGTATGTTTCTTACATTATAATTAGTTGCTTAAGAGTGTTAGCATAAGAATAAAAAATGGAGCATGTTGAATGTTGTATAAATTATTATGTGGACAAAAGTATGTTAAAATGGGTTTCATGTGGGAGTAAAATATATATGTTATGTATGCCAAGATGATAAGTTAAGCATGCCTAGTCATATTTTTAGCATGATAATAATTATTATAGGACCTAGGGAAAATTTGATCATTTCAAGCAAATCATTATATTTACTTTGATAAGTATGTCTTAAGTATTGATAAGTATGGGAGTATATGTTTTGGAAGTTTTAGAAATGCATGTTAAAGTTTTACAAGCTAAGCTATGTGTAAGGATACATTTCATGGTTAAGTATCTACATATAATTATGGACATGCATTTTATGATGATAGAGTGTATTAAAGGTTGAAAATTCATTCATACTGGGACTCGGAAGATTTTGGTGGAAAAATGAGTATTTTAGTTGCATGAGGGTCATATTGGTCAATATTGGTTAAAAATAGAATATTGGGTAATTTAATGTGATAAGTGGTTTGAAATAGGTTAAGTATATTATGTGGAAAGTTTGGAGTAAATATGAATGGTCTAAGTCTAATAAATGAAGAAAGTGGTTTTGAGTGGGAATAGTAACCTTAGGGGAAAATTTATTATCACACGTGGGAATTATTTGAGTTTGACCTTAATTTTTGCATATGTTGGTTATATTGGTATCTTAGGAATGCTTATGAAATTTGTAAGTTATATAAGCCTCATGGAAAAAGTTATGATTGAATTATGAAATTTGAATTTTTTAGGAAAGGTGAATAATAAACCTAAGGGTAAGTCATTATCGCATATATAAGGCATGGGAGTTCTACCTTAATTTTCTTATATGATGTCAGTAATAATGTTTTGGGAATTTATATTAAATTTGGTAGTTATAGGGATTTTGTTTGAAATAGTCTTGGTTGAATCATGTATTATATAGGATATAAGCACATTATAATACTAGTTTATGTGCTAGTTAGCCATTTATGTGTCATGTGGCTAAATTAGTGTACTAGTTAGCAATGTTATATACCTATATATATGTGTGTGTCAAAACATTGTAACATGGGAAGATGACTGAGATATTGAAATTTAATACAAGTAATTCACTCGGTTAATTCTCTCTTTGTGATTGAATAATTCTTTCTAGGGATGTAAACGGGGTGGGTATACCCATATCTGTATCCGTACCCGAATCTGTACCCGTATCCAAATCCGTATCCGTTGGATATCTGTTACCTGACGGATTATACGTTTACCCATTAATGGATATTATCTGGCAGACAAATCCATTACCTGATGGATAAACCCATTTAGAGTTAAGCCAAATGACGATTTTAACCTTAATTTATACTATATTTATTTTAAAATTAAGGGTAAAAAGGTAATTATATATCAGGTAAATGGGTATGGATATGGATACAGGTATGGTTATGGGTATGGATATCCCATACCCATATCCGTACCCTAACCCGATGGGTATTTTTTTTCCACCATCCATATCTGTTTATCCATATTCGTTTAAATATTTGTTGGGTTTCAGGTAAAATCCCCCCGTTTACATCCCTAATCCTTTCTAAGACTACTTGGAGTAATCTTAGATAGGAAGCATTCGAATTGAGTTTTGGTTGAATTCTTTTTAAATTCTTGCTTGAATCTCCCAAATTCTTCTTCCTCAATAGGCATCCAAATGATCCACTTTCATATACATTCACACTAATCTTCATCAATCCTTGAAAAATCATGTCAATTTTGGTATCAGAGCCACAATTTTGGCTTTATCCTAGTTGAAACATTTCTTATTTCTTCTTCTTTCATTCAAAACCTTCCTCTTCTTCTCCTTCTTTCATGTATAAAACCAACCAACATTTTCCCTCCCATGCACATCCATTCATGTAGGAATTATACAACTTCAAGGGTCAAGTTGAGTAGTATATCTTTGTTCAAATCATAACGCATCTTCAACTTGATTTTTGAATCTTCAACTTCAAATTTTAAAGGTGGTTGAATAGTTTAGTATATCTTCAACTTGATCTTCAAACCTTCAACTTTAAAGTTCGAAGGTGATCGAGTAGCTTAGTATATCTTCAACCCAACACTTAGAGTATCTTCAACCTACTCTTCACATCTTCAACATCGAAGGTTGAAGATTGTCTTCTCCTAATCCACATATTCAAATATTGAAGATAAGTACTCGACTAGGCTTCTTATTATTTTGATCTTCCAACCTCCTTCTTCATTTATCCTTAGTTTTCTTTAAATCCCTTTGAATCTTTAAAGTGCTCGATTGTTTTTGGTTGTTTATTTCCCTCGTGATAGCTCTTTCTTTCTCCTTCGTGTAGTCTCTTATTCCTCTTTCCATCTAGGGTTGAATATCTTGGCATATTTAACAACAATCTTGTTAGATTAGAAATAAGCAAGAATATTACCTATTCATCCAAACATTTGAGTATCATCTAGATATTCAACCAATAATATTCTCTTTAGTATTTTATCACAATTAGTGGAAACACTTTCTTGACTTGTGTTCTAACATCATTCATCATCTCACCGTTTCTTGTGTTCTATCTCTCAAGAAAGAAGTATTCTTGTTCACTATCAAGATTGTCTTGAAGATTATCAAGAATACTTGATAATACATTCCAATATTATTCTTCCATCTATATCACCTTTTTTGAGTTCATGAATCCTTCAAAAACATTGTCATAACTTTAAGAAGATTCTGACAAGTAATTTCTAGCAAGTACTTGAGGTTGTGTCAAGTTCAACTTTAAGAAATAATTCAAGCCTTGGTGAAGAAGTATCAATGAAGACAATGTATGATACTATTCAACAACTTACATCAAGTGTACATGCAACAAATGCACAATTGAAGCAACTCCCTTCCATTTAAAGCCAAATACAAAGACTAGAATCAAGGGTAGTTGACCAAGAGACTCTTTAACACATGCACAATATAATGGATGCTAAAAATGATTGAGCTAAGGGAATGGTTAGGAAGGAAGTCCAAGCTCGAGGTGGCCATCTTAATGCTAGAATGGAGTATGAAGAGAGAGCACAAGAGAATGGATCAAACGACCTTTGCCACAACCGAAGAGGCTATCCAAATCATCAATTAAGGTACAACCATTTTGAAGATGAAGGTATAAAGATTGACCTTCTTGATTTTTATGGTGAATTAGATGTTGAGTTAAGAGAGTATGATGATGAGCATAAGTGTAAGTTAGCAACTCTCAAAGTCAAAAATTTTTCTAGATTTTAGTATGATAATATTAAGAGAACACATGATAGGCAAGATAAAAGTAAAACCAAGTCTTGAAAAAAGTCAAATAAAAACCAAAGAAAAAATTTTAAACCTAAAGAGTATGGGAAAGAGATGCATATCAAATTAACTACTCTTAGTGTAGAGGAATTCACTAGGGAATTTGAAAGGCTAGCACTCTTATGTGATATGCAAGAGAGAAAAGAACAAAAGTGTGCTAAGTACTTAGGTGGCCTTAACAACTTGATTAGGGAAAAAGTTTAAATATTTGCCTATGATTCTATTTAATATTTGACTAAGTTGGCTTTGAAGTATGAAATAAAAACTAAGTATACCAATGCTTATCATAAGACAAGTTCTTGCTTCAACTTCTACATCCAACAAAAATAATTCTAATGCATCTACATCAAAATTTGGGACACATAACTATTTAACTAATGATAACAAAATCAGTCCTAACTGAGATAATAAAGGTAAAACTAAAGTTATTGACATGTCCGCTAAGTAGTGTTTCAAATGTAAAAGGGTATGGTCATTTTTCTAGGGAATGTCATAATCCAAGAGTTTTGGCCTTGAGTGAAATTGAGAACATGGAATCATGTATTGATGATGATGACTTAGAAACTGAATCTAATGATGACATCTTAATTATGTATGAAGAGGATGTAAATTATTGATTCGTACTTTAAAGGGCATTACAAATACAACCTAATGATCAATCTACACAAATGGTTAAAATTTTTAAAACTAAGTGTAGAATTAGTGATAAAGTTTGTAGGGTCATCATAGATAGTGGTTCATGTACTAATGTTGCTAGTGAAAAAATGGTCAAACAACTAGGATTAGTGGCTAATATCCCTCCTAAAGCATATTCCTTACAACCGCTTAATAAGATAAAAGGGAGATAAAGTGAATAAACAAACACTTATTTCTTTTGGCATTAGTGATTATCATATTGAGGTGTTATGTGATCTAAATGCAACTCATGATGGTATAACTAATGAATATGTGGTACTTAAGGATAAAAATAAATATAATTTAAAATTATCCCAATGTGATTATGTACAATTACTCGGGGTTAAAAAGATTTTAGTTTTACATGAATGGGAAAAGATTAATTTCATTGAGGAGGAGGATATTTGTTATACCTTAGTAGCTAAATAGTCTCAGTTTGGGGAGAAAAAAATCTAATAATTCAAATCTTAATAGTTTTATTGATTATTATAGTGATGTATTTCCGGATGATTTACCTCCTAGACTACTATCTATTAGGGGTGTAGAGCATGTTATTGATTTACTTCTAGCAATGCCTTTACCTAATAGACCGGCATATAGATGTAATCCAAATAAAGATAAGGAATTACAAAGGGAAATTCAAGAGCTAGTAAATAAGAGTTTCATGAGAGAGAGCAGAAGTCCTTACTGTGTACCTGCCTTAATAGTTCATAAAAAGGATGGTACTTGGTATATGCGCATAGATTCAAGAGCGGTGAATAATATAACTATCAAATATCATTTTCCTATGCCTAGGTTGGACAACATTCTTGATGAGCTATGTGGTTCAAAGATATTATCTAAAATAGACTTACGAAGTGGTTACCATCAAATGAGAATTAGGGAAGGGAATGAATGGAAAACAACATTTAAAACTAAATATGGTCTCTATGAATGGGTTGGTATGCCTTTTAGGTTGTGTAATGAACCTAGTTATTTTATGAGACTAATGAATAAACTTATGCATCCTTTCCTAGGTGACTTCATTGTAGTTTATTTAAATGATATACTTATAAATAACAAAAGTGAACATGATCATCTTCTACATTTGAGGAAATTATTTGATAAACTAAGGGAAAATAAACTATATGAACAATTAGAAAAGTGTGAATTTATGTTTTCAAGTATAGTTTTTCTTGGTTATATTATTAGTGTTGAGGGGTTTAAAGTTGATCCTATAAAAATACAAGCTATTCAACAGTGGCTTATTCTTATAAACATACATCAAGTAAGAAGTTTTCATAGGTTAGCTAGTTTTTATAGGAGATTTATTAAAGATTTTTCTACTATAGCTGCTCCTATTACTTAAATCATGAAAAATGGAGAATTTATTTGGGAAAATTAAGCCACTAAAGCTTTTGATACTCTCAAGGATAAATTGTGCAACTCTCCCATATTATCCATTCCTAATTTTGACTTATTCTCTGAAGTAACTTGTGATGCGAGTGGGGTAGGTATTGGAGGAGTTATTTTTCAATAAAATATACCTATATCCTACTTTAGTGAAAAACTAAATGGTGCTAGATTAAGGTATTCTACATATGATAAGGAATTATTTGCCATCATATGAAGTTTAGAGACATGGAGTCATTATTTAAGGTATAAATCCTTTGTATTACATTTTGATCATGAAAGTCTGAAATATTTACATGGTCAAAAGAAAATACGTTCTAGACATGAAAAGTGGATAAACTTCTTACAATCCTTTGTGTTCTTTCTCAAACACTTGGATAGAAAAGAACATTTCTATTGGTCATGCATTATAAAAGGTGTACAAATTATAAAAAACTGGAGTGTTAAATGTAAAAAGAGTAAAAGTTTCTTTTACAAAGGTTTATATACACCAATATATGTGCCCGATCAACCATGGGAAAGAGTTAGTATGGACTTTATCATAGGGTTTCCTAGAACATAAAGAGGTAATGATTCTATTATGGTCATGGTAGATAGATTTTATAAAATGACTCATTTTATTCCATGCAATAAGACTGATGATGCTATACATGTTATTGATTTGTATTTCAAGGAAATTTTGAGACTTCATGGTATACCAAAAAGTATTTTTCAGATGTCAAGTTTCTTATTTATTTTTGGAAAACATTATAGAACATGTTAGACATGAAGTTATTATTTAGTACTTCATATCACCCACAAACTTATGGACAAACTAAAGTTACTAAACATGCTCTTGGAACTTTGTTAAGAGGATTGGTAAGTAAAAGTACTAGAGATTGGGATAATAAGTTAGCTCATGCAGAGTTTGTTTATAATAGAATTCCTTCAAGTACTACATGTTCGAGTCCATTTGACAATTGTATATGAAGTGAATCCTTATATAAAAATTGATATGATACCTTTAAAGAAAGGTGAACTTAAAAATTATGATGCCAAGGCACAAGTTGAGTTCTTCCAAAAGCTTCATCAACAAATTAAGGCTAACATAGAACAAGCCAATTAAAAATATAAAAAATAAGCTAATAAATATCATAGCCAACAGTTATTTTCTCCTAGTGATTTAGTGTGATTTCATTTATATAAAGAAATATTTCCAAACCTAAGGAAACATAAACTAATGTCAAGAGTAGATATATCATTTAAAATCGTTAGAAAATTTGGAGAAAATGATGACGAACTTGAACTGCCTGAATCATATGGTGGTGTTTCAAGGACATTTAATATGGGTGATTTTTCTCCTTATTTTAATTATGTCAATTTATGGAAAAATTCTTCTCAATTTGGGGAGAATGATGTAGCAACATCCATAGATGATCCTCAAGATGATGATGATTTGGTATACTTGATTAGGAACTGATCACATTTTGTGTCTTTGATAATATTACTTTGACTATCCTTAATGATATTACTTTAAGTTATTCTTGCAGTTATGTAATATATTTGCAAGAAGAAAATCAATCCATTTAAGAATCAAGATACTTAATATTTTTACATGTTACAAACTATCACAAAGGAAGCTATTATGCATGAAAGTCAAGTCAAGAAAACTTAGTCAACCTTTTAAGTCAACATCATTGTTTTGATTAGGATTCTTATTATTTGTTTTCATATACTACTTAGATTACTTATTTTGTAATCACCTTGGTTGAATCATGTATTATATAGGATATAAATACATTGTAATACTAGTTTATGTGCTAGTTAGTTATTTGTGTGTCATGTGGCTAAATTAGTGTACTAGTTAGCAATGTTATATACCTATATATATACATGTGTGCTTGTAACATGAGTGGATGATTGAGATATTAAAATCTAATACAATTAATTCGCTTGGTTAATTCTCTCTTTGTGATTGAATAATGATTTCTAAGACTACTTGGAGTAATCTTAGATAGGCAACATTCAAATTTGAGTTCTTGTTGAATTCTTTTTGAATTCTTGCTTGAATCTCCCAAATTCTTCTTCCTCAATAGGTAGCCAAACGATCCACTTTAATCTACATTCACACTAATCTTCATCAATTTGTGAAGAATTGTGTTAGTAAGGAAAATTCAATGATATTACATAGACATACAATAAGTTATATAGGGGGACTACCGATTAATTTGCGGAATCCTACCAATTGACTGGTGCATTAAACACACCAGGAAATAGTTTTGAAACAATTCAAGTTAAAATCTAAAAATTATCCTAAGATATTAAAATCACACCTAAAGGCATTCTACAACCATAAGAATAACCTTTGGTATGCTTAGATCATAATTAACATATTATACGGCATTTTTCATGTAGAATCAATCATCACAACATAAATACGCCATGATTGTAACACTCCAGGTCGATATAACCATGCGGGGGCTACCTTAGAACGCTTTTGAATCGATCATCTGGCCCCACAAATCAACACAAGACCTTTCAGCACACTTTGTCCCCACTCACGTGCTTCCCAAGAAATTTTTAGAAACTTCCCAGGAGGGTCACCCATCCTAAAAATTCCTCCACGCCTATCATGCTTAACTATGAAGTTCTTAGGATGGAATCACCAAAAAGATGGTATACCATGTTGATATAAGTAGCTAGATCAATCCTTATAACACTCTGCTCAATTTGGGGTATTACAATGATACACAAAACCAACACACAACCATGGAATATGCCAAGAGACTAGCATCATAAAAGATATAAAATGCAATTATCTTATGGTGTACGTACTTTAAATCATGCTTGATCATAAAAGTGCATAGATCAACATGACACATGGAAGCCAAACTCATTCATGGATCAAGACTTTATCTTACCTTAAGCTAAGCAAAATAAGCAGACAAAAGAAAAAACCCCATCCGACTTCAAGATTCAAACACTTAGGCAACTTGGGCACCTTATAAAACATTAAAAAAAATAGACTGTTGGTTTTCAAACCGGGGTTCAAGCCAATGTGATGGAGGTTAGGAAGGACCTAGAGTGGAGGATGGTGTGCGTAACTTAAGGAGGGTTTATGGTCAATTAATACATTTATGACACATGTTTAATTGGTCCTTAGGAAACGGATGATATAGTCAATTAGAGTATTAATTGACATTTAAGGCCTTTTACCAAAGGTATTGATTGTTTTCGTCCGTTACTTTTACCAAACTTTATGGTTGTTTTTCATCCTTAGGTTTGTAACACTTCACATTTAGTTCTAAGTTTTTTTTTTCTAAAGCCTATTTAAAGGCTCTTTTGTATAGAGTCGAGAGATATGCAAAGTGAGGCATATGCACAATACAACCCGGGGGTGTGCGATAGATCTAGAGAGTAGATTTAGGAAATTCTCAATTGGAAACGGGGTTTCGGAATTGAGTGAATTAATCAAGAGGGTTGTTCTTGATTAATTAGTAAGAATAAAAACACAGAGAGAGTGTTCTTGATTCTTTTATAGCTTGAAAGGATAGCAATAAAGATTCAAGTTTGATAAATTCTTCTTTGATTTGTTATTATTCTGTATAGTGCTTGTGTTATTGGTTTTGAAGATTTTATTTTAGATCTCAAAACTGAGGTAATCACGGATATTTTCCAACAAGTAGTATCAGAGCCGAGGCTTGTGTCAGATCTATCTGCTGGTTCGAGACAGATTGAAGATGGACAAGATCTTGGGAGGAGGGAAGTTAGTGATGGAATTATTCAATGGGAGGAACAATTTGGCGTTATGGCAGAGTATGATCAAAGATATTCTTATCCAACAGGGACTGCATGCTACCCTAAACGATAAGAAGCCCACAGATGTGGATGATTCCAAGTGGGAGGATATGAAGCTGCGTGCAACTAGTACGATTCGGTTAGCCCTTTCTCCTGAAGTCAAGTATAACGTTCTTGAGGAGACGAGTCCGAAAGAATTATGGGAAAAGCTAGCGAAGAAATATGCGTCGAAGTCACTAGCTAACAAGTTATTCTTGAAGAAGGATCTTTTTTCGCTCGAGATGGCAGATGAAGGCAACCTACAAGATCATCTGAATATATTCAATGGACTGATCACCCAATTGAAGAGTTTAGATGAATCCTTTAAGGATGAGGATCAGGCAGTCTTGTTATTAGCTTCTCTTCCGAAGAGGTTTGGTCCAGTGGTGACTAGCCTGTTGATAGGGAAGAAGACGCTTTCTCTGGAAGAAACAATTTTGGTTTTGCTTGAGGCGGAAAAATTGGCAGGACAAGGGGGATCTACTTCTGGAGATGGATCCAGTCTATATGCAGGAGGGATCTCCAAGGGTAAGAAAAATTCTAACCTGAATATCAGGTGCTTTCATTGTAATAAGGTAGGGCATTTCAAGAGGAAGTGTTCGGATTACAAGAAAGACCAGAAGGAGATGGATTGCGCGGGAGCTACTATAGATGAGGATGATAATGTTGATGTTCTCTTGGTGCATGGGATGGATGCACGAAAAGAGAGTTGGATCCTGGATTCAGGATGTTCCCAACATGTATGTTGCAGGGAGAATTGGTTCAAGTCCCTAGAGGCATGTGATGGGATGTCTGTTGCTTTGGCCAACAGAGAGGAGGTCAAAGTTGAAGGAACCGGTGAGATTGAGATCAAGACCCATGATGGGAGAGTGAGGAAGCTAGTAGATGTGAGCTATGTTCCGAAACTTGGTCGAAATCTAATATCCTTGGGACGATTGGATGGATTGGGTTATGCCATTCATATGGAGTCTGGATGGATGAAGGTCACTAAACGAGGGAAGGTGATCTTGAGAGGAACAAAGACCAAAGGGAATCTCTTCAAGCTTGCAGGAAGTAGCATTGCAGGGACTTTGGCTCGAGGGGAGGCATCGTTTGGTGAAGGACGATGCTATGATCATATGACTTGATCATGAATGCGGTCACATATGGCTTGAAGGGGAGGTTTGTTGGTTTTCAAACCGGGGTTCAAACCAATGTGATGGAGGTTAGGAAGGACCTAGAGTGGAGGATGGTGTGCATAACTTAAGGAGGGTTTATGGTCAATTAATACATTTATGACAAATGTTTAATTGGTCCTTAGGAAACGAATGATACAGTCAATTAGAGTAGTAATTGACATTTAAGGCCTTTTACCAAAGGTATTGATTGTTTTCGTCCGTTACTTTTACCAAACTTTATGGTTGTTTTTCATTCTTAGGTTTGTAATGCTTCACATTTAGTTCTAGGTTTTTTTTTCTAAAGCATATTTAAAGGCTCTTTTGTATATAGTCGAGAGATATGCAAAGTGAGGCATATGCACAATACAACCCGGGGGTGTGCGATAGATCTAGAGAGTAGATCTAGGAAATTCTCAATTGGAAACGGGGTTTCGGAATTGAGTGAATTAATCAAGAGGGTTGTTCTTGATTAATTGGTAAGAATAAAAACACAGGGAGAGTGTTCTTGATTCTTTTATAGCTTGAAAGGATAGCAATAAAGATTCAAGTTTGATAAATTCTTCTTTGATTTGTTATTATTCTGTATAGTGCTTGTGTTCTTGGTTTTGAAGATTTTATTTTAGATCTCAAAACTGAGGTAATCACGGATATTTTCCAACAAAAACAAATCAAAACCCCACTAAGACACAAAATTAAAAGAGAAATATAAGGGAAATTAGAAGAGAAAGGGGGTATCAACCTCCTCTCAAGGATACGATGACAAAGCAAAGAAAAAAAATAAGAAAGATTAAGAACTCAACCTTTCTCTTAGAACTAACTCACTATTGCTTAAGGGAAAGCAATATATGGTAAATAAAAGGATTAGCAGAGTGAAAGTGTAACACCCCAAAATTCAGCTTATTTTTTTGAAAGAGGAAGTAATTAAATTAGAAATACTTAAATTAAAACCCGTGAATTCTAAGGATGTTATCGCCACATTTAATACCATACTGGTTACTTCAACGGTTCCAGTACCAAGTGCTAAGGCTAAAGAAAAGATTGACATTAAATTTAAACCAAGAGTTCTTAAAAGAACTAGAAAGAATCATACATCAAAAATCAGAGTACGCGTAAAAGAATCATGAATCAGAGTACATGATCAAAATTCCAGAAAAAGAAACACTTTCATAAGATAAAAGATTCATCTAGAAAACTCAATACAAAATGTTCACTCATAAAGGGAAGAATATGATACAAAAAGAATAATAGAAATAAATAAGATAACAAGAAGAGCGTATCCGACCACACTACTCTCGAACTTCGAACCAAAATATGCTTAACACTCAGCCTCAACTGATGTCTCGCCCACCTACACAAATTTAGAAGGGCAGACTATTCGTGGGAATGAGCAACATTCATAAAAAAGGTGATCAGTAGACTACGTACTGAGCAAGGTAGCTGAGCACTAAGGCCAACACATAACATCACATAAATAAGGTAAAAGAAATAAAAGAGCATAACCCATCATGATAACATAATAACGAACAATCATTCGGGTACATGCATAAAGGCCCATTTATAGTATGGATTAATTATTTAATTAATCTTTTATCGGAAGCCGATACACACCATGCCTTTTATCAAATCCATGTAAGTATAGGAACGCCCCACTATTTTAGCCGGTGGGCCGGTCACTTGCGGGACAATAGTCCACACCACTATTTTTTGCCCGCAAATTGGTCACTTGCGGGACAATAGTCCACGCTACTATTTCTAATCGGTGGATCGGTTTGGTTCCTGCTCACATGGTATTCCACTGTATGTAATTAGGATCTTTTAAGTGTCTTAGCAAACTCTGGTATGTGTTTATTGAGCTTGAGGTCACCCCACTATTATTACCGGTGGATTGGTATGGGCCCGACTCAATATTCTTCCACTTTACATGATTAATGTTTTAAGTATTTTATTCAGGAAAATTTTAACCCTAGACATACATGAATCATTCCCTTTACACTTCACACATCACAAATC
The DNA here is from genome assembly GCA_030549775.1 of Tamarix chinensis. Lineage (NCBI taxonomy): Eukaryota > Viridiplantae > Streptophyta > Magnoliopsida > Caryophyllales > Tamaricaceae > Tamarix > Tamarix chinensis. Next base: position 62,431,654 of record CM060172.1, read on the forward strand.
ATAAAATCCACTCTCATAATTACACTTTAATAACCAAATACACATGATACCACAAAACTCTAAACAGCCACAACAAACCCTAATTGTCCACACAAACCCTAGTTCGGTCTCCTACGTACCCTTATATTGCTCCATGTACTATTTTTCATCTAAAGTGTTCAAACATCCAAACAACGCTTACATTACCTTCCTCACATCCCAAACCAATGTTCCATACGTAAATTTCACTCTCATGCAGACTTTACACATCCCATGCAACCTTTCAAACTTTTCATGCGAACCCTAAGTCCATCCATACAAAACCCTAAATTCTTTCATGCAAAATCCAAGATTCCGTCATACAAAACCCTAAATTCAATCCACACAAAACCAAATATTCATTCATACCAAACCCTAGATTCAAACCATATAAAACCCAAAGATTCATCCATACCAAACCCTAAATTCTATCCATACCAACCCAAAGATTCATCCTTACCAAACCCTAACTTAGATTCTCCCATATAAAACCATAGATTAGATTCTCCCATACAAAACCATAAATTAGATTCTCCCATACAAAACCATAGATTAGATTCTCCCTCACGAAACTATAAATTAGATTCTCCCATATAAAACCATAAATTAGATTCTCCCATATAACACCATAAATTAGATTCTCCCATACAAAACCATAAATTAGATTCTTCCACACGAAATCCTAAAATTCCCCATTTTATTCTTCCACTCATGGATCATTAAAATACTTAGATCGACTCACATCACTTGGTTAACTTATTTCCTCATTCTCCTTTTTCATCCTTTACTCCACAAAAACCATATTAACATCCTCACATGCATGTCTTACAGGGTCATAACATATATCATCACATATACATAATACACATGCCATATAACAACACAAGAACATGCTTGAACTCCACGCCATACCATATACGAAATAATTACAATAATAACATAGGATGTATAACATACTAGGCATTTAATGCACATCAACACATAATAGGCCTTAGTAACACCCTTACCTAAAATGACACTTGTCTTGGAGCACGCTCTTACGCCTCCTTAGGGTTTTGATAAAATAATAACATATTAATAAAAAATAACATTAAAAAATTTCTAACTTTACTAAAGATATAAGAAATAATAAAAATATTATAAAAGTTGATAATATAAGGTTGAAAACTTTACCCTAATAATAATAATGATGATACTAAAATAATAATAGCAAATATACTAAAATAATATCAATGTTAATATTAACAAGAATAATAAAAATAGTAACAATAATAATAAAAAGGGAATTACTCAAAAACATAGTGAAATAAGGGCTTTGACCCCTTTACCAAAGTAATAATAATAATAATAATAATAATAGTAAAATAAATAACAAAATTTAGTAATAATAATAATAATGAAATAGTACTAATAATAATGATAAAAACCATAATAATATTACAAAATAATAATAACCATAATGGTAGTAATAGTAAGGATAATTTTCGAAGATAAAATGAAGTAGGGTTTCGACCCTACATTGAATAATAATAAACTTATTAAATAATAATAAACGCAAATGATAAAAATATTAAAATATTAATAATAGTAAGACTTGATATTTATAATACTACTACTACAATTCAAAATAGGCATAATAGGGTTTCAGCCCTATATAAAATAATAATACTAACACTTGAAAATAATAATAATAACAACAACAACAACAACAACAACAATAATAATAATAGCAGTACTAGTGGTAAAATAGTTGTAATAATAATAATAATAATAATTTTGAAATAGTAATAATAATAATAATTACAATAATAACATATTAATATTAATAATAGTAATAATAGAAATAATAAGAATAATAATAAAATCGAAATAAAAATACAATAGGGCTTCGACCCTCAACAGAAATAATAATAAAAACATTAATACTAATAATAATAATGATACATATTAATAGTGGAAATAATAATAACAGTAATAGTATTTATATTCAAATAAATGAAATAAAATAAATTAAGGGTTGTAAAAATAGGGAAAAGGGTTGAGAGGGTCTAGGGTTTAACCTTAGGTTGGAGGTGATGGGCGGCACTGGTGGTGGTGTACGGCGGCGGCGGCGGTGGCCTAAAAAAGAGAAGAAAAGGAGAAAATTTGAATGCGGAAAAAAAGATAGGGAGAATGAAGGTGGGGATTAGGGTGTTTAAAACTGCCTAGAGGGAGAGGAGTTGAATGAGGGTGGCGGCGGCGGTGGCCGAATGGAGGAGAAGAAGAGAAAGAGAGGAGGAGAGGAGAAAAAGGAAAAGAGAGGTAGGGAAGGTAAAGGAGGGTCTGTAGAGTAGACTAGGAGGTAAAAGGAGCGGCGGAAGCGGCAGAAGAGATGACTAATGGTGGTTCGAAGGGCGACAGAGGTTGAAGAGAGGGTTGATCAGGAAGGCTACTTCACACAACCTCGGCGGCTTGTGCAGGAAGAATCAAGGGATGAGAGAGGTTTAGGTAGTTAGAGGGTGGTGTAAGGAATACTTGGGTGGCCAGAATGGGCGGCAGTGTTGGTCGACGGCGGTAGGGTTGGCGTCTAAAGGGGCGGCGACGCACAAGGAAAATATTCTGGGTAAGAAAATCAAAGGCTAGATACAGGCTATTATGGGGGTATTTATAGAGTGTAAATGAGAGGGTAGGGTTCTGTGGGTTGGCTAGGGAGTAATGAAAGTAGGGTTAGGGTCACCGGCGGTGATGGTTGGTCGGTGGCAGCAAATTTCGGGCAGGGGTTGCGTAGGCCAGGGGAGGGAAAAATGTGCAAGAATAGGGGAGTTGATTGGGTCAAAATGATAGGCCGATCAGTGGGGAAAGATAAGGGAAAAATTGGCCGGTCAAATCGACGAGATCAGCGACCAAAAACCAGGGCGGGGCGGTGGTTGCAGGTGCTCGACAGTAATGGTTGGTGGGAATGGTGGGGGAGAAGAAAGAAGAAGAAGGAGGAGGTGGCGGCTGAACTGGGCGGCTGAGGAGAAAATAAAAGAAAGGAAAAGAAGGGGAAAAACTAGACCGGTTGGGCGGAAGAAAAAAAAATAAACAAAACGCAGTGTTTGGCTGCGTCGAAGGAGGAAGAAAAGAAAAAGAAAGTTGGGCCGCGGGAAGGAACGACCGGCATCAAAGGAAGGAAGGAGAGGAAAGGAAGACTGGGCCACAGGCTGGCCTAGGTCAGGGGAGGGAAGGAAGAAAAAGAAAAGAAGAAGAAAGAAAAATGAAAGAAAAAGAAAGAAAAAGGAAGAAAGAAAAGGAAAAAGGAAAAATAAAACTAGGAGGGTTCGGTTAATTAAATTAAAATAAATATTTGGGATATTTAAAAATAATAATATTTAAATAAAATAATATTTAAATCCTTTTTTAGGCTAATTTAGGATTTTTAAAAGATTTTTCATAAATTCCTTTTTAATTAGCAAAACACCCTCAATTTCTCTAATTGAATTATTTATAAAGTTCCTATTAATTTGAAACTATTTGCTCCTTATTATTTTAAATAAAATAATTTATTTAATTAATTTTCAAAATAAAATACTTAATTAGCTAAAATACCCAAATTTCTCCTAATTAAAATACTTATAAATTCCTTCTTGATTTGTCCTAATTAATTTTCTTTTATTTTAATAAAAATAATTTATTTAATAAATTTTTCTAATAAAATCTTATTTAACTATAATTTTTAAAATTAGAAATTTTCAGGGCATTTCAGAAAGAGATAAAGAATGGAGCTTAGAAATGTGAGAAATGAGGATAAATAAAGCTAGACAACAAAGGGTAATAGAGAGAAAATTTAAACAAGGCTAAGCTCAACACTTAGAGAAAAAACATTAGAAAATAGGGCATATGAGTTGACCGATCATATGAGAATATAGAATCTAATATCCCAAGCCTCCCTAAGCCTCTTATGGTTGAACATTAGGTTATGAAAGAGAGAAGATGTGGTTATCCAAAGAATACTTGAATGCTAGTAAGGAAAAATAGGAATGTAGGTTGAAGCTAAGGTGTCAAGTTTGTCATCGCAACCCCAAGGTTAGGAAACCAAAGAAAATGAGATGGTAATTGATCTAGTTACTTACAATCTCGAGCCTAGGTAGAGGAGAGATGAAAGAAAAAGGTAAAATGTGCAAAAAGTAAAGCAAAAGGGCACTTTTGAGAGATTCAATCTTTTCAAACAAAATTACCCTGGATAAAATGAAGAAAATAGCCTAACAACCCTTAATTATGTTCATTAGCACAAAAAATTAACAATTAAAAGTTTAAATAAGCTTTAAATTCCAGAAGAATAAAAAAAATGTGAATTAAGATATCAAACATATCAATTGACTAATATTCAAAGGTCAGTTATGTGGTCATCCTCGGTTGAAAATGACTATGGAATAATGACCCAATTGGACTAGTGTGAACCACCAGTCTACTGTTCGCCTCTAGTAAAATCATTTTCATACATTTTCTAACTTTAAAAAAAAACAAATTCATTTTATTTATAATACATACATAATTTATAGTATTTTAGGTTGAGGTATTACTACACACCTCTAGTGTACCATTCATTGTGCTCATGGTAAATGTTAGGCAACCAAGTGCAAAATGGATAACTGTTGAAAGCATTAAGTAGTAAGCACACTCCAAGATGAGTGTTTTCATATTCTAACTTCCTTAGAGTCTCTAGTAGCATAGCCGAGAAATTGATGGGTTATCTACGTGATGGAGCGAAAAAACTTTTGAGAATTCAAGAGAAAGTCGTTTATCATTATGATAGGTGTTACGTGTAAATGCAGTAATGTATGTAGTTGAGGCATCATAATAAACCTATAGACTTGACACTTATTCCTACATGACCCGATCGATTTGATCAGGCACTCGCCATCTATTTTCATCATTCAACTCTTTGACAACATGAAAAAACCAAAAGCACTACCCTTCCTCTTTATCTATCCAAGGGATGGAAGGGAAGAGGTTTTTGGCATTCCCTTTGTCAAGAATTGAGGCCTCCCAATCATTACCGAATATATTTTTATATTATGCCTTTTTTAATTTGTGGTTTGATATTTTGGTGTCCTAAGTGTAGGGGAACCATACCAATCCATTCCAAACTTGAAGGTTAAACTCTTATACGGTAACGATATTGTAGGATAGGTCCTACAAAAAAGAAAAATAGCTCTACCCTGGGATGATAAAAGGTTTAACACCTCTCATCTTATTACTTTTTCAAGATAACAATCAGTAAAGAAGAAGAAGAAGTTGTCTTATTAAAAACACCAATTAAGACATCCCTTCTTTCCGACTTCACACTTCAAAACTCATGATAAATATTAGGAGTATTCATAACTAGATATTTGTATTTACTGAATTGGATATCCACTTCGTATTTCTTGGATCAGATATTTAAATTTTTTGGTATCCAAAAATGTAGATAAGATAAATCTGATATCCATATAAAAAAAAAAACTATTTTAACAATTTTAATAACTTTTATAGAAGATTTCTAAAAATAAAAATCGTAGATTAGTTAATACTCATATCAATATTCATAACATCATCTTATTTTATCTAAAAAGAGCATTAAAATATTATTATTTATGTTTAAATCATATATATATAAACTTAATGGTACAAAATTATAATATCATAATGTATTATTTAAATAATTAATAAAATACCAAATATTTTTAACGATAAGATAATCCGATAAAAAAAATAATCCTAAAAATGGAATATACTTTTTAAAGAAATTGGATTATATATTCTAAATATTAGTTTAAATTTTTTAGATACAAAATTAAAATTATTTACGCAGTACCTAGACAAGTATTCATTCAGTCTTATAATTCCAATCAAGTATATGAAAGCAGCTAATAACTAGGCATTTCTGAAACACATTTTTTCTGGTCCCCCAAATATATATTTAAAATAAAAAATAAATATAAATAAACACATAAATAAATAAATAAGGTAGACAACGCAGGCAGGTAAAACCGACCACTGTCAGACCATGCACCTTCCCACATTGGATTTCTAAATAAATAGTATGAATTTCCATGGTACTTTTACGGTGCCGGTTTTTTTTTACCGATATTATCAGCAAGCAGTTTAGGCATTCCCTTAAACGTGACAAAACCATTAAACAAAACCACGGAGTAAGGACTAATGCCCCGTTTGGATTGGGGTGGATCGGGGTGAACGGAGGTGAATCAATTGATTCACCCCGTTTGGCTATCAGGTTAATGTTTTAACCTAGGTGAATCGGGGTTAATGTTTCACCTCCATTCACCTCGATTAACCTCGTTTTTATTAACCTCCGATTTCCGGAGGTGAAGGTGAAAGAATAAGTAAATTTTTGACTTAATAGGACTAGACTTATTTAGGCATTTACCTCAATTTAAACGAAAATAAAACATTCAATTCACCCATTAGGTTAATATCAAAACCACGGGTTAATTTTTAATGTTTACCCCTACCTCGGGAGCCTAAGGAACAACGGCACGTGCGCGGTAGTACTATTCATAACCACAAAAAGCAGAGCCCCGAGAAAGAAGAAAGTTGCCTTTGGGATAAAGAAAGAAAGTTGCCTTTGGGATAAAGAAGAAAGTTGGGGAAAAGAAACAGATCCCCAAAACCACAGAAATTGACACGACTTGCTTGCGTAGTGAAAGAAAGGCAAGCCAGTGGTATTCGATGAAAACCACCACCTGATCTGAGTCCCCGATAATCCAAAATCCAGGGGCCTCACTCTACCAATCACAAGGAGAAATATTTCACATCTCAAACATCTATATATACCCTCCCTTGCCCACTACCCTTTCATCCAACCAAACTCACTCTTCATCATCCAAAACATACTCCCAAGTCCCAACCACCGCAGTTTCAATTGCCTGACAAATTTTCAGAAGCCAGGGTTAGTTTCGCCCGCAGAAGAAAAGCTTGTTGAGAGACGAAAATGGAAGCACTGCAGTCCTGGGTTTCTGAGAACAAGCTGACGAGCATCGGAACTCTATGGGCGTCAGGAATTGGTGCATCGCTTGCTTATAACTTCAAATCATCCATGAAGCCCAGCCTCAGGCTAATTCATGCTAGGATGCATGCACAAGCTCTCACGCTTGGAGTGTTATCAGCGGCCGCGGCGTTGCATTACTATGAGAAAAACAACACCGGTACCGGAGATAAAAACTACAACTCCTCAAATGCTGCAGGGATTAATAATTAGGGAGGAAATTAAGTTTTACTTTGATATATGAATGAAAGCTTCGAACGTAGGTTGAGCCCAGCCGATGGATTCCCTGGTAATGTTACCAACCGCTAGCTATTATCAACGTTCGCCCAGTACCTTCTGTTGTATATAATGCTTCTATATATTTCAAATAAAATTCGATCGATTTTCAACAAATCTCGCACTTGAGTCTTTGCACTATAACATTACTACTATGGGTATGAGTTCACAAGAAAAATTAAACCAAATAGTAAATATGATAGAAAATATATAGTTCATACAGCAAACCCGGGCCCAAAGGATCAAAAGCCGTTGTCAATGTCAAATCGAATAAGCCACGCAGGATAGTTTAATCGTACAATGTATTCAACAAGTTTCAAATTACAGACGATCATCTCACTTCAAACAATCATGACCCTCATATATATGGTAACTGCTAAAAGGATCAGTACACAGGTATTGCCTCCCCCCTCCCCCAACCACCGGTACATCGTGTTCCAAAAAAAAAAAAAAAAAGGGTGAGGAGAGGATGATACAAACCTAGCTCCTGGACATCATCACATGGGTCTGACTATCCCAGCTCCTGGACATCCTCCTAGAGAGTGTTTTGGGTGATTAGTCTATATCATTGGCTGAATAACACTGGATTATAGCTTAGTTAAATTAAGCATCCGGAATATTCTATTTTATCTTCTAAGTTATGTTAGCAGTCTAGCCTAACAGAATTGTTCTTTCATTACTTCTAGGCTTTGGCTATATTAACGATGAGGAAAGATGGGAATGAATGAATGAAAAGTTTCCCCACCTTTGTCTGGGATCTCTTTCCCTCCTTATTTCTCATTCTGGAGCTTCACCGCTGCTAGAAAGTGGTTACTGTCCTTCGTACAGAAATTGGGTCATATCAGATGAGGCTATAACATCGCCAGTGTGGTTATAGCCTAATAGCTAAGATTAGCTATAATTAAATCCTGGTATCGTAATACCTTTATTTCCTATAAAATTTAAAAATAAAAAAATCAGAAAAACAAGAATGCTAATTGACGGGAATCACCTACGCTAGATACATCTCCCAGTTCTTCATTTTTACGGTGGATAAATAATACGCCCTTGCATATACAAGGGACTCATCAATAAGAGAAATTTTGCAAAGGATCGGTTATGAATTTGATACTCCTCATCCGTTATCTAAATTTTAAAAAGAAACCTTACATCTATATTTATATTCTAATTTGATAGATCTTTATTTATTTATTTATATCTATATTTATATATATTTATTTACATATCTATTATATTTAAAATATAAATTATCTACGTTACAATTAGATATTTATATTATGAGAGTTTACAATTAGATATTTATATTATGAGAGTTTAAATATATTTCTAGTTTGAGCCTTAGAAAATATATTGAACTTTATATAAATAAATTGTTAACAAGTAATTTTATATTGGATAAACGGATGCAAGTACGGATATGAATATAAAAATGAGTATAAATTTGATAATTTCTTATCTATATCCATACTTAAATTTGGTAGATATTTGTTACTTTTCTCTATATTTATTCATATTTATTAATATATCTATCGGATAAAATCCATCGAATTTTCGATAAAACTCATCCGATTATCATCGTTAGGATAACTACACTTGTAATTTTTAGTGCTTGTTTGGAACCGTGTCAGAAAAATGATCCCACAGTATATTTAAAATATATTTTTAAAAATAAATAATTATTTTAGATCTTAATTTAAACTAAAATTAGTATTTGATTGAATTTATTATTATTATTTTTAAATACTTGTTATAAAAGAGATAAAGTAAAAAGAAAGCCTTTCCATCCCTATTACTCCACCAAATGAGTTCTAAGAAGAAAAAATTTGCGTAGCTGCATATTAATTAGGTATCATGAATGTTCGGTGTTGTTTTTGCCCACATAATGAAAACCATACAACATCTAGCTCTTGAATGCCTGGTTACAAGTAGAGTTTGGAAGTTATCCAGGCAAGTGATGGGGACTTGAAGGCTAATGGGTGCCTGGAGTAGAAAAATGATCGCACCATACAAAAATTCCGGTGTCAATACTCAACTACTTCGTGCATTTTATGCTATTGACTTGTATGAAGTTTGGACAGTTAGAGACCATTCTTTATTTTCTAATGCTAGCTTTAGTTGGCATAGAGCTCTTAAGAACATCATCTTTGTCATGGCCATAAGATGTAATCACTAATCACCGAGAAAAGGTTTAGAAGGTTTGGTGGTCATTAAGGGTGCAGAGATCGATTCTATAGCATTGATTGTAATCCCCCCCCCCAATTAATAATAATAAACTTTGCATAAAAAATAATATATCTTATCTTTATTTGATTTAAAATGATATGTATTGATATTTTTAGATAGATATTTTAATATAAATTTATTTGTTTGAAGTTATTTTATGAGAAGTTATGATAACAAAATGGATTAATTTTAAAATAAAAAAATTTGTGTCACATCATAAATAATATGGAGATTAGGTAAAAAATATATATATCATTATCAAACCGTTTCTTAGAAATGCATGCATAACATTTTAACAAAATTCCCGCCGGATAGGCCGGCAATCCTAGCCATTAAGAGAAGGTTTGTCGCATCAAACGGTATCATCACTTCATTTTACCTTAGCTTTTAAATTTATGGGTGATGAAGAATGTTACCAACAAGAAAAATAAGATTTAGAGACGATTAATCTGTTAAAACGGCCACAAAATGTATTTCATTGTCTAAAGTTTAGGTTAGGATGATAAAAATATTTGGTTGCACTTTATAGTAATTTAGGATGATAACATTTTGATTTCGTTGCCCAAAGATTAGTTTAGGCTATAAAAATATTTTGTTGCACTTTAGTAATTTTGGGTGATGAAATTTTAATTTCGTTGCATTGCCTTTCATTGAAATATTGGCATACTAGTTTTGAGCTATGAAAAATTGTTTTGTTTTCCAAACGTGATTTGGGACTCAAAAAATTATTTTGTTGTCCAAAAGCCATTGGATCGGACTAAAAAAATTTCAGACTTACACCTCTTTTATCGATTCATTGTTTTTGAATCCTAAGAGACACTTACAGATGCTCTTTACTTGGTTCTCCATTATAATAACGTAGGTCTCTCTATTACAGATGCATTAGATTTTCCTCTATGTTTGCAAATTTTTTCACTTCTGGTTTCTCTTCTTGGTTCTCCATCTGTGGGTTCAAGATTATTATTTCTCTATGCAGAGTTCTTAGCTCTTCTTGGTCCTAAAAACATAGGTCTGCTAGAGGAGATTCCCATTTACCCAAAAATATAGGTCTATGAAGATAGCAAAGGTCAGTTTGGTTTGTTTTATCTTCAACCTCTTAATGTTCTTCCATCTCCCATCTTCAACCAAAAAATGTTAGTCAATTCATAGGTTTGTGTAGGTTTGGTCGTTAGGACTGTTTGTTGAATTAGGTTTGGTTGTTGGGACAATTTGTTTAATTGCTTAGGTAATTTACTTCTCTGTATTTGATTGTATGTAAATTCACATTCTAGGTTTGATTTTTTGTTCTTCAAATGCATTGCATGATTTGTTCTGCTTTGATTTTGCACAAAAAATTGATGGATTGAAGACTGACAATGCTCAGATTTGTTTGATTAGTTTTTTGGTGCACTATTATGTTCTGTTGTCTTGGTATTTCTATTTTTGTGCTTATATAGTAAAATTCAAATATGCAGATTCATACGTTGGTCTATGGGTGTTTTTGTTCTTCAAATGCACCGTTTTGATGTATATCTACTAGCATATTTGATTTCGATTGAAGGAAAATTCGATTTTGAATAATTGAGAGCTTTGAGATTATGGGTTTGATTTGGGTCTAGTATATGATAAAAACAATGTTGTAGGTGCTTAATGTAAAAGTGGGTGCAAAAGGTTGAAAATGTCTCATTTGTGCAGTAAACTTTGGAGGGGCATAACTTTTGACTCAATTATCTGATCGGGATGATTTTTTTTTTCATTTCATGTAATTTTTTGAGATCTATGTTATGGAACACTCAATAGGGATTTTAGAGGTGTTAAGACATTTCTATACCCCAAGAAAGGCCTCTAGAGCTTTCAAAATTAGGTTTTTGTGTTATGCATATAAAAAAATGTTATTTTTGGTGTGATAACTATCCATTTTGTCCAATAGTCACCATGGTTGATATTTTATATTAAATAAATAATCATCATTATCATCGGCCACTAAATGAGCTATATTAAAACATACAATGTATATATAGGAACTATATTTTAGCACATTTACTCTAATACATCTTTTCCATTTATTATGCCATGTGCAATTATTGTATTTGTTTCAACAATGTCCGAGGATCAAAGTTGGATGAATCATAAGGGAATAAATGATATGAGAAAGCTAGAGTATATTGAGGGAAAAAATGAGTTTTTGAGATTTTAGTTTGATAATTAAAATTGTGATGAAGATACAATGATGAAAGTGATGAAGTATAAATTTTTTGTGTTGGTTTCTATATTTTGTTTCTTGACAATTAACTTTATTACCAAAGTGAGAGTATGCACAATCATTATGTAAATCAAGAACCTGTTATGGTTTCTATATTTTTTTTCTTGATAATTGACTCTATTACCAAAGTGAGAGTATATACAATCATTATGTAAATTAAGGACATGTTACTATGTTTATTGGTATCTTGAATTGTTAGTTAAAGATACATTATATGTAGGAAAATCAAGGACTAAGGGAGAATTCAAATGTAATAGAAAATGTAGAGGAGTCAATTGAAGAGCCTCAGTAAGAGCTAAATTATATTAAACTATAGGAAAAGATGAAGAGGTGTGTTAGATATGGAAAAGTACTTTAATATATATAAATACAACTTTAAAGGGCTTTTGAAATGTTTACTCTATTCTATAATATTCTAGGAAAAAAGATGTTACATAGGAAGATGGTGCCTTTGTAAAGTACAAAAAGTTGATAGAACTTCATACTAAGAAAAAGGAATTGTATGGATTTGATAACCTTAGTGAAAGAGAAGCTTATACACAAGAATTTGAGCATGGTATAAGGTTCTGGCTATATCCCAAGGCTAGGAGCTGGGCTTGTACCAATAAGGGGAAAAAAAGATAACAAAATTGAGGTTAACCTTCGTCAATAACTTGAGGAGCTTCGACATGCAAATGCTCAAAGAGAGGAAAATTTAAGACTTGAGATGGAAAGGATGAAGGAAGGAGGTAAAGAAAGAGAAAAAAATTGATTGAAGATGCCCATGCAAGAGAGAGAAAAAGTTAATGGAAGAGTTGAAGGCTAAAATGATGCTAGTTATAAGAGATCAAATGGCGGCCTTTGTAGCAGCAAAACAATATTCAAAGCCCACCATGGTATAAGGTATATTCCTTACATAAATTTAGATTTTGTTGAATTCTTAAATAAATATATTATTGATTTATGAGTAATAACCAATGAGAACAGAAAGCATAAATATATCAACATTTGTACCAAGTGCTTTTGGCATCTTTTTACCTATTGTGGTGTTGAAATTAGATGTTATCAAGTTACTCATGAGTGCTTTTAGCATATGTTTAAGTTCTACAATCATAATTGTTGGTTCCCTACAGTAGGTTAGGTACACTTGATATATAAACCCTTTTTTTAGTAACCCTAGATTTTGGCCTAAGTACCTTACATCCATGTAAGTTGCTACACATTTACGTTTATTGTTTTCATGTTTTTCATCAAGGATGGAGTTTAGATAGATATTCATATTTGTAAACTTCTTTTTTTATTTCTTAGGTATGTACACTTGGTATCTAAAGCCTTTTTTTTGTAACCCTGGATTTTGACCTAAGTACCTTACATCCATGTAAGTTGCTACATGTTTCTCCTTTTCATTTGTTCTTTCATATTCATCAACCTTAGAGTTTAAGCAATAATTCATTTATATTAAATAATCTTGTGAAATATTTGAATGAGACATTCCCAGTACAAATCTAGATAGAGAGATATTTATTTTAATAATGAGTAGATATCATCACACTTGAACTATTAATTACAGCGGCTAATATAATTTAATATTTCCTCATAATCTTGCAATAACATTCTCTTTTCATGAATTGCATATCAACTTGGAGTATTTTGTGGCACTAAAATATGTTTGATGAAGTGGAATATTCATACATATATATAGCATTATCCATGCAATACCCTGTATCTTTAAGTTTAATTTTATTAAGCTTAATTATTTTATTAGCGTAATTTGATATAAATATTTAATTATTTTATTTTTGATTTACTTTATAGATTTATTGATGATTTCAACTTCATAATTGAATTTAATTAATCGTTATCGTTGCGGATTATTCTAGATAAATTCGTTCACGGCCATGATTTTATTATATTCATGTGGTTTTGATTTTCGATTAAAAATGTGTATTTTCATTCTTTTTCGTATTTTATTTTTAATAATTTAGATTTGTTTTTTATTGTGACTTTGTCGCGTGACTACAACTTTATTTTGGAGATATAATATATTAACAAAATATATTATTTAAATTATAAAATTTCGTTTAAAATAGTTAAATTTATTTTAATAATTTTATTCGTATAAAATATTTCCGACCATGAAATTATTCGTTTATGGTATCATTAAGATCTTTGAAAAGTTTTAAATTAAAAAGATTTTTGGAGCTTATTTAGAAATTTATTTCCAAAAAAATTTCTTCCTTTTTACCCTTTTTGGTTGTGGAAGACCAGTTTCAAAAATTATTTAAATTAGTATCAGTTTATTAGAATTTGATTTAAATTTTTTCAAGGTCATATAATGTATTTTCATAAATAATATATATTTTTACGTTCGTTTTTAAATTCTTCCGAAAATATTTTTGAAATTCTTTATATAGCTCTTATATCGATTTTAGGTCTTTGGATCCTTACAAAATGATTTTTGTTAAATAAATTTTAGATAAAATCTTCCAATAATATTTTTAGATGTTTATTATTTTCTTATATATTTGTATTTGTAAAAAAAATAAATAAATAAATAAAACCACTACCCGACTGGCCCCTTCCCTCTTCCTTTTTTTTCCTTTTCTTTCTTCTTCTCTCCCTTCTTTCTCTTCTTTATGTTCCTGACCTATTCTGTTCTCAGCATCCAAAACCCCATCCTTCACATCCTTGTCCCTGTTTCTCCACCGCCAACCAGCTTGACCGTCGGCCACCACTCTAGCCACACGCCCCCACGATGCTACCAGCATCACCGTAGCAAGCAGTAGTCACAGCAGCCACGAGCAACAGCGACAGGCAGCACATGTTATGACATCGTCTGACTGCGGCGAGCTCGTGTGATGGCCAGCGAGCACCAGTCGACCTCCAACGAAGATTCTCCACCTATCTCGATTTGCAACTCCTTGTTAGGTATAAAATTCTGAAAACCCTAACCCTTGCTTTGATTAATTGAGTATGAATTTGCTTATGATAAGCTAAATTGATTGTTTAATTATGTATATATGTGTTGTAAGATTGATTTTTATAGGTTAATTATATGGTTTTTGTTGCAATTCTGGAAAATTAGATTTTTGGCCAAGTTATGCCCAAATTTTTTGGATTCACCTGATTTAGCTATTTTGGGTAAATTCATTTTACATTACGCTTTAAAATGTATCTAATTTTATGTCGAAACCATCAATTTGAAAAATTTATGGGTAATTAATCAGAATTGACTTTCTAAGTCAAAATCCATGTGTGACGTCACTCAATTGATTTTATAATATCATTTGAAATGTATTTAATTTCATATCAGACGTGTTTATTTGGAAAAATTGTATGAAATTGATCTGAATTGGAATTTTAGGTTAAAACTCTTGCATGTCCAAATTGGATTGTGAAATTGGGTTGTTTTATTCAATTGATTATATAATTTACATTAGAATACATTTAATTGCAATTCCAAATCGTCAATTTAAATATTTTAATAATATTTGACTAGATTTACGTTTCGGGCTCAAAAACCCTAATTGTGTTGAATTGAGTATTTCTTTCATTTTTTTTGATCAATTGATTATATAATATGTTATAAAATATGTCTAATTGCATTTTTAAACATTCAATTTAATTAAATTAATATAATTCAACTGAATTGTATTTTCGGACCTAAAACCCTAGATTTCAAGTGAAATTATGAAATTGGTCATTTGTATAGTTGTTTTTTCTAAAATTGAATTTATTGAAGTAATTGAAATGGTCTTAATTGCATTATAACAGCTTCAATTATAATTAATTGATTTGAATTATTCGAGTTTGTGTATTGGGTTTTGAAACCCTAATTTCGAAAACCAATTTATCTTAAATTGGTGATTCATAAGATTATTTTTGTTGAAATTGATTATCTAAATTTATCTAAAATTAGTTTAAATGTGTTTTAAAGCTATCAATTTGGAGTAATCGAAGTGAATTGGTTGGTTCATAGTTTGGGCATTAAAAACCCTAATTTTCCAAGATGGTTTTATAAAATTGATTATGCTATGCGTCTTTTACTTAATCGATTTCCAGCTTTGATTTAAAAGCATTTGAATTATATTTTTATCTTATAGGGTTGGATTTGGTTCTCTGCAAATGCTTGGTTTGTTTTTTGAGCTATAAAACCTAACTAGTAAATCATTTTCGATAAAATAACGTATCCTCTATTGTCCTTTCTCTGGCTTTCTAAATCAATTTAAAATGACCCAAGTGATAGTCGTAAACCTAATTTGATTAATATTCAATCTTAAATCTTAATAGAGCTACGCTTGCAAGTCTTAGGTTTTGGACACGTTTTCCAAGAAAGATCGTTTGTGTCCCCTTATGTTGATTTAATTATAATAATTGAATTATTTATTAATAAGATAGTTTCTAACCTAGTTTTCGATTTCTATCCGCGATCTAGGAAAAATTTCTCGTGGATTGTTGAGCTCTCGATAGCTCTCTCTCTCTCTCTTTATTAATTTGCTCAACCGACTTAAGATTTAGGTAAGTTATTACTTACCTTTACTTCTGGCGGAATTTGGAATGTATGTCTGTTCAGAGTGGAAGGTGATGAGTATGCTTATCGATTATTTAATCATGTCAACTGTATGTTGTGTTCTGTGTGGTAATTGTATGTATGTATGAATTTATAGCCTCAAAGCAAATACGTGCTACTATGACGCTTGAATATTGTGTGTGTGTGTGTGAGTATGTGAAGGGTTGAGTATGGATTGAAGTTGTATGGTACCTTATGCTGTATTTTATGTCATGGAATTATTCGGCTCTAACGCCACCTGAAATTATTCAGCCTTAGTGCCACTTGAATTGGTTCAACTTTAATGCCCCTGGAATCTATCAGCTTTAATGCCATTTGGATTGGTTTGGCTTTAAGGCGCTTGGATTGGTTCAGCTTTAATGTCACTTGAAATTTATCGGCTTTAATGCCACTTGAGATTTATATAATAATAGAAATTCATTGTGTTGATGAGAGTGAGTTAAGTGTTGTTATGTGGGACTAATTTATGATTGGTTAAATCTTTGAATAAAATATTAATCACTTAAAGTGAAAGATCTTGAGTTGGGACTTGTATCACTCAGGGTAGTTATCTGATTTAGGTTTGGTATTCACTTGGTACCATTCTGGTATTTTTCTATTCTGTGATCCCGAGAGCCTTACATGGTCTGGAGAGGCCCTCTTCTACTCTATAGGTGTCTCGATATATTTCAGCCCTATAGGGGGTACGCTTGGATTGGTTCAGCTTTAATGTCACTTGAAATTTATCGGCTTTAATGCCACTTGAGATTTATATAATAATAGAAATTCATTGTGTTGATGAGAGTGAGTTAAGTGTTGTTATGTGGGCCTAATTTATGATTGGTTAAATCTTTGAATAAAATATTAATCACTTAAAGTGAAAGATCTTGAGTTGGGACTTGTATCACTCGGGGTAGTTATCTGATTTAGGTTTGGTATTCACTTGGTACCATTCTGGTATTTTTCTATTCTGTGATCCCGAGAGCCTTACATGGTATGGAGAGGCCCTCTTCTACTCTATAGGTGTCTCGATATATTTCAGCCCTATAGGGGGTATGCAAACTTAAATGATTAGTTGTCCTATTTATTGGTGGTCCGGTTACGTTTCTAGGCAGACCAGTTAGAGCTAGTACCATTCGAGTACTAGATTAGTTGTTATGATCTCTTTGAGTCTCCATCCTTAAGATAATGTAATTAAATGGCCGTGCTCACGATAATAAAATATAATAATGAATTATTCTCTCTCACTCAAGGACTTCATGTTTCCTTTTCCTATTCATGTCTCTTGGTTATCTCCCTTATAATAGTGTTGTCATATGACGCATGTCCGTATTCAATTATCACATGATCTATTATTTAAATCGCATGTGGGCCTTATGTGTAGAATGCTATCTTCTAGGATAGTGTATGTTACTCAGCATGCGATTGTGATTTCTTATACACTCGTACCTTATGGATTGTCACGTCTAGTCATGTATTATAACCATGAATCTATGAACCCATATTTTATTATATGTATCATATGTATAATCGAGCATGAATTAGTGTATGAGTGGAATGGTGCATTTATCATATGTATAATTGATCATTAGTATGGTAAGCTAGAGATTATCATATCTTGTGTATCATGTTTCCTTCCATGAGTTAGGTAGTTGTGATTTACTCAGTACTAGACCCGTATTGATACTACCTTAGTTGAATGGATCCTATGAGGATACACTGATGGTGGAGAGCAGACCTTTTGTGCAGGTTTGAGATCGGATATTACTTTTGGGTTGAAGGCTTGGCTTGAGAGAGTAGCCAATCCGGAGTTTGATCAATCAGAATTTATCTTTGTTTAATTGTATTTATTTTTAGAAGTTTTCAAGTGTTGTATTAAAATTTCAAGGGAGTTGTAATTGAATTTTAATATCCTATTACTTTGATAAGCTTTTAAAATCCAGGATTATTTCATAGGTTTCCGCTGATTTATTCAGCGATGATTTTATTCAGTAAAATTGTTCACTTGCCATCTGCATGTGGATATCTCCTTGTGGGATTTTATCCTCACGGCATAGATGTTGATTGAATTTTGTTGGATAGGTTTTAGCCTTGCATCTAGCATAAGATAGATGATAGACATTTATCTTGTGTTAGGTGTGGTGGTAAAATTCCCCAAATCTTATTTTAGCTTCCTCATTATGCTTTTAAACGGAAATTTTTAGAAGTGAAATTTGGGGGTGTTATAGTCCACCTTTTGTTGGAGGTTTTCAAGCTAGTAGTATATTGTGGTGCCAATTCAGCATGAATTCTGCCAACTTGTATTCTATGGTGTGATATACTTTGATATTATGGATTATTTGTGCTAGCTGTAAATTCATATGTCTCTGAAAAAGAGACTACAAATCAAATCAATACCAATGATATTTGATTTCAATATAGGATCAATGATAGTATATAGGTTGTAAATAATTTTATAGGGCAGCAATTTTATTTTGTAACACCCTCATTTTTAAGTACAAAAAAATTTCATTTGAAAATGTTGAGAAAGTGGAAATAGAAAATCAAATTATGAAAAATGGGGTGCTATCACCGTATCTAGCACAAGATAGGCACCCCACTGCCTTCCTTATACGAGACATAAGGCTAAGTATACAACCAATCAAAACACAAGGAAAACTAGAGTGCACAAAATAAGAAAATCCTTATTTACAACTCAGGGCTACATATGCCTAAATCCGTACAAGATGCGTACAAGGAAGATAAATTTGCTTAACTAAAGCAAATTAAACTCATTGAGAGTATACTGTGGTCACTTAAGGACCACAAGAATTCTCCGAGAAAACCTACGCTCAACAACCCCAAGATTTTGAAAGGGTGATGGACCACTCAATGGTCCTTCTTAGGAACACCTGCAACCAATCTCCTACTCGTGGGATTAAGTAGGGGATTGCAACAACAACCCTATTAGTATACATACATACTGAGAAAACCAATCTACCACTATCATGTAGTTCCTAGTGCAGGCAAGATCCATACAACATACTCATGGTACAACTTATCGAAATGTGCAATTGAATTTCCTACATGTCCTTTACATTTAATCACATGTGTCATATAAGATGTGAGTGAATCCTCTAAATCATGCATAGTTATATTCATATCAAAACGATAGGGTATGTACCATTTTAACATGCATACTATCTACTCATGGTTCATGAAATGCTTAAATTATCCATTCGATAGCAGGGAGAGTATAATTAGCATGGTGATGAGAAAGCATAAATTCATGTACAACATCTAACCCTGGATGAATCATGAGCATAATAATAATGAGGCATGTGCTAACTCATGGATCATTCCAAACTGCAGGCGTGTACCATAATAGATATCCCGGATGGCATATGATTAGCATCAAATTAGAAGTAGATGAGCATAAGGCATAACACTTATTCATAGCTTAAACAAAATATAAGATCTCAACTATCCATAATGCAAATGGATGTTATATTAAGTAACCATAACCATGTAACTAGACCACTTCATCTTTAAAACTCATTCCGGTCAACATCTTACTCTAGGTAGAATGAATTTTTTTTGCCAAAACCTTATGTATTAAGTGAGTATATACTTGATTTACCCTAAGTTTTTGAGCAAGGTGGGATTATTCCCCATGGTCTCTCAATACCATCGAAGCCATCCAAGTAGTGGAAGTCCTGGCTCATGCTAAGGAAACCAAATGGACATAAGTCCGAGCTCCTACCAAAGTAACAATGGACCGAAGTCCCAGCTCATGCCAAGGAAACCTAATGAACATAAGTCTAGGTTCCTATCCATCCTGTGTTGACTAGACTCTTTAGTATCGATACCCCCTAATACATCATTAGTGTCTAGAGTAGGAAAGGCAGAAGGATCAACGAGGATCTCACCCAAAGGCAAAAAGCTCCCGAAGGCAGACTAGCCCTCGGTAACTAATCGAGGATCGAATAATCCAAACCTTTCACATTGCTCGTTCCACTTTAAGTGATTAGTGTCTTATTAGTTCGTGAAGTTCATTTCACATAAAGGCCCGCACAAAAATATCATACCAACATACCCGCCTTTTTCATTCATTAAACCCATATAAGGTTCTCATATCAACCAGTGTTCCCATTTAGTGTATCTTCAACAAATCATTCCATTACACCATCCATTATACTAAAGAGTGGAATTTTTAAATAATAATAATATTAATAATAATGATCTAGGACAACCAAGGAATTTCCATTTATTCTTTTATTCATAATTCAACTTTAGCTTAAGCCAAGGTTAATGTCATAGTTCATTATTCAACCGTAGACTTACCTATTTATTTAAGGATGTCCCAATCAATTTCATATGGCCAAAGTGGAGGTCCAATTATAGGTCAACTAGAGTCTAATCCTAGCTTACAACTATTTATTTATTTTATTAGCCTAGGGAAGATTTCTAATTGTAGGTAAGGTTAACTCAAGCCATCCTATATAATTATATCATTTTATTTTGTTTTAGCTAAGCCATTTTACTTATGGGTTCCCTTTAGGACCATGATCTAAGTCACTGGAGGTATATCTCTCATCATTTAATCCAATACTAGCCCTAAGGAGAGCCCATTTTTTTTAGCCATCTGATCATTTATTCATATTATGTTCACAAAGAAGGCTAAGGCTACACTACGGTTAAACATTGAATGATTTCTTTTTATTACCTTTAATCCATTATTTAACTTCATTAATTTAGGTAATTTCATAGCTATCAGCCGACTATATCGTTAGCCAAGCATAAGAAAATTCAAATATCACATTTAGAAGGAAAATATGCGAGAAAAAATAAATTGGTTGAGACCAGTCAGTCGGTTTCAAAACTAGTCGATGGGTCTCACTGACCAGTCAACTAGTCTCATGGACAAGTCAATCATTTTGGTCACTGCCAACCTCCCGATGGTAGCCATCCAGCTGATCTGTTATCCTCACTAGTCGAGTGTTCTAATAACCAGTCAATCAGTTTTGTCATACCGGTCGATGGGTCTAACCCGAGGCTAAGGCTTCAGGACTTGCAAACAAACTCGTCAATCGGTTGACCCAACCAATTGACTGTTCTAGGAACTAGTCGATTGGTTTGGTTGAACTAGTTAATCGGTTTAAATCCCAAACCAAAATCCCTGAAGTCATAAACCCACCAGTTTATCAGTCTTGGAGACCAATCGATTGGTTGGTGTGAAAGTAGTCCACAAGCACACTAATGACACATGATTAGATTCCATAACTTGTTTGATCAAATCCAAACATTAAACTTAGGTCATTCTAGGTATTTTACAGGTAATATCCATGAATCAACATGGTACATACCAACATTACTCCAAAATTCATGGCAAGACATGCTGGTATATTTTGAACTTATTCTAGGAAATCATGTATTCACATTCTCTTCTTACTAAGCCATTATGTAGTGAGTCCAGTTCACACATCACATATACCATTATCTCCTAACACCCAAAACATCAAGAGTTTTCATGTCTAGAGTTTTAAATATGAGATCCAATCATATGAACTTTTAAGCCAAATCTCATACTAACTCATTTGTTCATTCCCTATTAGCTAATGCAGGTATATTGTCATTTTTAATATTCAAGATACTACATACTTATAGCACTCATATTTCACTTTCCCATACCATTACTACAATAATAAGGAAAGATAATGATTTACCTTAAAGGTTGAGCAATACACCAAGAACACAACTCCTCGAAACCTCAAATCCTTTTCCTATACTAGGATACCTTTCAAGAAAACTTAATTAAACTCACTGAAAATCTTTCTAAAATCATGCAAAGAAGATTAAATGAAAGAAGAGGCATGGAAGTAGAATTCAGAGAGAGAAACCGATCTTTCAAAATGGAAAAAGAGAGTATTTAAGGGTGAAATTTAACCCTCACTCTTTTCCTTAATATAACTCTGCCTACATTAAAATCAAAACAAGAAGGAGCTTGGAAGCGGATTAGAAGAGGAAGAGATGACCAGGGTAAAATCATAGGGAAAAGGAAAATGTGAAGAAAACAGGAAACTCGAAGGTTAGGGAAGAAGAGAGAGAGAGAGAATAAGGACTTTATGTCCCAATCATTGAGGGTTCTGCTGAATGGAGAAGGGTGAGGGAGTTTATAAATCGAGACTCCCAACCCTAATCTAAAGTAGAGTTTCAAAGTGTATGTAATTCCCCCAAAATTCACTACTGAAAAATTTCATTTCATTTAAAGGAGTTAGCGGAAGCAAATTATAAAACTGTGAATTCTGGGGATAGTACCGCCACACTTAGTACTAGACCGGTTCACTCCTACCGTTCCAGTACCAATTGCTTAGGCTAAAAGTGTAAAACACAATTTACAACCCATATTTAAATCAGAGTAGCGTAATAAACCAAGAATAAAATCCACCAGTGGTGGTTACAATAACAATAATAACACAGGAATTTAAAATAGAAAGAGAAAACCCTAACAGTTCCGGATAATTCCTTACTCTCTTTCCCGTTGCCCATTTGAATAGCACCTGAAAAAGACCTGCAAGGGACATTACCCATTGAATAGGCAGGGGCCCCACAAATGGAACCCTTCAGTACTATGGTACTGAGTAACCCTTTAAAATACACTTAAAAGTAGGCCCGCAATGCAACACATAATACAAAGCTATATTCATATATAACAAGAAATACGTGCACCACAATTATATACTTAACAAGGCTATCAATTATTAATAAGTCATAATGCAAAATCGATACTTTCGGACCTTAAGTCATGTCATAGTGCAAAATCAATACGTTCGGGCCTTAAGCCATTAGTCCATCATTATTCAATCATCTCTCAGATTTTATATCCATGTGACTGCGGGAACCCCACTATTATAGTCGGTGGACCGGTCATGCAGGGCAAAATGCTCCTGGCTACTATTATTCGTCAATGGACCCATCTGGCCCTGACTCACATGGTGTTCTACTATAAGTGATTAGTATTTTTTCATAACTTTATTCACATCCATGACTGGTTTTATTGAGCTTGGGACCCCCACTATTATTGCCGGTGGATTGGAATATATATCAACATCATCTAGGGCAACACGCTCCTGGGCCACTATTATATCCGGTGGATCGGTACTCATAATCATCTGCCAGGGCATCATGCTCCTGGGCCACTATTATATCTGGTGGATCGGTACTCATAATCATCTGCCAAGGTAACACGCTCCTGGGCTACTATTATAACTGGTGGATCGGTACTCAATATCACAATTCAACTGGGCCCGGCTCATTAATCTTTCACTTCCATGATTAGTGTTTTTCCTTTTTTTTAATCAGCACAACAATTCCATTTATTTGCCTCGGATGGGAGATCAAGAACCCGGGACATAAGGGTACACCGGTCGTACTGGTGCATACAAGCTACTCAGTACCCTTCAACCATCAACCCAGGGACACAAAGGTACCCTGGTCGTACTGGTGCATAAAGTTACTCAGTACCCTACCGACAAGGACACCTAATCCATAAGTATGCATACCCTATGAATAGGTCCTTAGAGCTAGATAGAGTAAGATATAGGGCCTACCTGGGGCACAAAGGCACACCAGCAACTACTAGAATAATCGTGAGCTAAACCAAGTCTTTAGGGTAGCGACCCTTAAAGAGCCACCATTCCTGATCTCGAGGTCTTTCACTTTAAGTATTAGTGTCTTAATTAAGGTGATCACGAAAAGCACAACAATCAAATGCTTATCCACTTTTGATCATTCTGATATCATTAGGCATTTATTATTCATACGGTTATCCAAGATAACACAGAGGAAATCATTAAGGTCATCATAATCTCATCCAATTATGATTTAGGATTTGTTCTCGTGATACTTATTAATTGTCAAATACTCTTACCTTACTATTCAGTGTTACTTGAGTCTTATTTCGAACCTCTAGTGTCCCATCAACATGTTAGATATAAATTACTAATTTACCCTTTACTTGTATAGTTATTAAGACATCCCTTCCTTACCATATCACCCTTCAGGTTGTATAATTACCAAATTACCCCTTGCTCAGTTTAGGTTATCAAGTTATCTCCTACGCTTTTTAGATCACCATTCACCCTTCATAATTGTTACACTTATCATATTTCCCATATGGTTGGTTAGATTACCGAATTGCCCATCTCCTTTGTTATAATTACTAAATTGCCCTTAAGTTGGTTAAATAGTTACCAATTTGCCCTTTTGTTGGTTAAGATACCAAATTGCCCTTCTCCATTATCATAATTACCAATTTGCCCCTTTAATTGGTTAGATTACCAAATTGCCCTTTTTCATTATCATAATTACCAATCGACCCCTTTAATTGGTTAGATTACCAAATTACCCTTCCGTAATCTCATAATTGTCAGATTGCCCTTATCCATTATTATAATTACCAAATTACCCTTATCCATTATCATAATTACCAATTTACCCTTCTGTTGGTTAAATTACCAAATTACCCTTCTCTATTATCATAATTATCCATTTGCCCTTCTATAATCATAATTTAATTATCAAATTATCCATCGTTATTATTATAATTACCAAGTTACCCCTTACTCCCAAATTTACAATAATATCCTTTTATTTACAAAATTATAATTCTACCCATTTCTTCCAAAGTTACCATAATGTCTTTTTATTTATAAAGTAACCACTTTACCCCTTACTTCCAAAGTTATCATAATGTCCTTTTATTTATAAAATTACCATTTTACCCTTTTACTTATAAAATGGCCCTAATACCCCCTTTTACTTGCAATTTACCATTTTGCCCCTTATTTCTAAAATTACCGTTTCACCCTTCTATTTATAAAATTACCATAATACCCTTTTACTTACAAATTACTATTTTACCCTTTTACACCCAAAATTACCAATTTTCTCTTTTCTTACAAACTTACCATTTTGCCCCTTTTCTTCCAAAATTACCATTTTACCCCTTTTGCTTCCAAAATTACCACTTTACCATTTACTCCCAAAATAACCATAATACCCATTTACTTATAAAATTACCATTTTCCCCTTTACTCCCAAAATTACCATAATACCCTTTTACTTACAATTTACCATTTTGTCCTTCTTCTCTAAAATTACCATAATGTCATTTTCTTATGAATTTACCATCTTACCCTTTTATTATACCACTTTTATAAAGTTATTATCACTACATGAATATTAATATTAATACACCACTCTCCTCATCCAAATTCTACCAACTATTATATTTCACATAATACTCCTCATCACCTACACATATTAGGCCACATTCTTGTACAAGATATATAACTAAAATGCCCCTAGGGCTTATAATAATATTATTTTTGCATTAATGATCACAATAACATAATATAACATGAATAAGTACTCAACATTTTCATTAATAACCAAACTCTTTTCTTAAGCAATATTTCCACACATAGAATATAACCAACATGCTTTCCTTTTTATCAATCATTATAAGCAACTACATATAATATATTAAACAATATTTATATCATGTAAAATAATATATTAAAACCTTAATGTGCTAGTATGTGTTTATCCATGCATTTAAGTGGGGGTTTAAAGATTACCTTAATTCCCTCAAAATTGAATCTTACTAGTATTCTAGTTAAATATTCAAGCTTTGATTAGCAAAACCAATATCTAAAAATAATATTAATATCTATTATATTAGAAATAAGAAAAACCAAAGCATAAGACTTTTTAAAACTTACTAAATGAAATAATTAACTTAAATATTATTATACCTTAAAATTGTTAAAAAAAAATGGGCCAATAAATGCAGCAACCCATGTTGCTTATGCAGCATGAGCTGCATGCAAAAATAAGGGTGGAAGGGTCGAAGGGGGGTGAAGGAAAATGAATGATGGCTATTTTCGGGTTGGGGTCTTTAGGCTAGGAAAGAGGGTATGTGGGGGAGGATTTAGGGAAAGGGAAGGGTGTAGGAGTGAAGAGGGGGTGTAGATGGTTATCGAGGATGGGTTGACGGCAGCCAAAGGTGGGGGTGGCGGAGGTAGCGAGGCCGCGAAGGTGGCTGCTGAGGTGGGTCGAGATGGAGGGGGATGAGGAGGAAGGAAAATGGAGGAGGAAAATGAAGGTGTGGGGGCTAATTTCGGAAAAAGGAGGTGTGGGGGTGGTAGAGGAGGTTGCAAGGAGTGGATTGGTGGTTTGGGTGGCAGCAGAGGCAGCCGGAGGGTTGCAGGGGTGTTACCGATAAGGGAGAGGAAGGGGAGAAAAAGATGGGGGAGGAAGAAGGGACGGTAGGGACTCGAGGGGGTATTGTGGTGGTGCAAGGATAGAGTAGAGGGCAGCAGGGAGTGGTGTAGGGGGTTGGTACGGCGGTTGAAGCAGCGAATGGCGGTGGTGGTGTAAAACAGAGATGAAAATGGGAGGAGAAGAAAAGGAGAGAAGAGGGAGGTCGGGTAAGGTATGGAGATCGAAAATGGGGCAGGAAAAGGGCTGAAGAGGAGAAGAAAAAAAAGAGGGAGGAGAGTGCAATAGGTGGCTGATCGGGTGGCAGCGTCTAGGGTGGAAAGGAGGTGGTAGGGTGGTAGGGAGAGGGAAAGGAAGGAGGGGAAAGAAGAGCCATGCAAGTGGGGAGTGCATGACTGGTTTGGCCCAAATGGTGAAAACAAAGGATGGGGAGAGAGAGAGAGAGAGGGAAGGTTGTAGTGGTGGTAGGTGGTGGCAGTAGGCCGTGGCTAGCGTGCTTGAGGCGGCAGACTTGGTTGACGAAGACAAGTCGGGTTCTCGAGGTGGATGATGTTGAAGGAAGAAGAAGAAAGAAAGAAGGGGGAGGTGCAGCAGGCTGGGCATAGGGAAAAAAATAGGAGTTGGGCCGGCCTGGTCCAGGGGAGAAAGGAAAGAAAGAAAAGAGGGGAGCTGAGCTAGGTCGACGTGCGCGGGAAGGAGGAGGGAAGAGGGGGAGATGGGTCGGTGGCCCAGTCGTGCAGGGGAGGGGGCAGGCCTGGTGTAGGCAGCCCAAAGGGAGAAAGAAAAGGAAAAATAAAGAAAGAAGAAAAAGGAGAAAAGGTAAAAAGAAGAGGAAAAAGGGAAAAGGAAAAAGGAAAAATAGCAGGAATAAAATAATTTAATTTATAAAATAATAAAATGTAATATTTTTGATAAATTATTTAATTTAATAATTTAATTCGATATAATTTAATATATTGGTTTAAAAAGGATAATTTTAGTAAAATATTAGTTTGGAAAATTATTTAAGTAAAAAGAGTATGACAAAATAACAAAATATTTTTTTTAATTTATTAAATATTCCTATCAAAATTTATATACTCAAAAATCCATAAAATAATTAAACTAAATAATTTTAAAAGCTAATTTATTTTAAATAAAATCTATTTATTAAATTATACGTTTTCTAAAATTTTGGGGAATTACAATGTAGGTTTTCAAAGTTTTAAAGCTGAAATTTGCTTCCTTAAGATAGTTTGGTGAAACTATAGGGTTATAGGCAATGTGCCTCAGAAATTTTGAACATAAGAAAGGTATGATGACATAAATGGATTAGAATTGAAGCCCAGCATATCTACTAAGTTTGCAAATGCAAAAAAATTGCCTAAGAATCTTGTAGAAGAGAGAGGCAACAGGGAAGAAGAGGACAAATGAGCCGAGGACATGAAAGTGACTCCTCATGCCTTCTTACCTCGTGAATCTGCTGAAAATAATCAAAAGAGGATAAATAGGTTTAGAATTTTCACAAAAATTGAAAACAACTTATTTAAAATGTATTCATGACGTTGGAAAAAAATTGGGGAAAGATTTTTGGAAAAATCGAGTTCGAAGAATAGTTAGGTTAGTTAAACCTATTGACCGGTGCCCAAACCAATCGATCAATCTATCGGGTTTAAAAAATTGAACTTGATGAACAAACCAATCGATCGGTACCTCAGACTAGTCAACTGGTTTCGAGATAAAACCAAATATTTTTTCTAATCAAATATAGCTTATCCAATAAGGATATCATTCTTAAACACATTTATAAAATATGATAAAACACCTTTAGATCACCATCAAACACTTAGATTAGCACATGTTAGGGACTCTAAAAAGTGAGGTATTACATCTTTTCATCTACTATTAATATGAATTACACAAATAGAGTTTAGGGTAATGAATAATTTTGGTTGCACAAAGATGCACCAAGGGCAAAAATATAGTATTGTCACACAAAGACTATTGTGGATATTTCATTGTAAAAGAGAATTTGGGAAAATAATATATTTTGTTTCACAAAGAGAGTTTAGGTAAACAAAATAGTATTGTCTAACAAAGGTCGCTATGAGCAACGAAGATATTTTATTGCACAAAAATAGTTTTGGGCAATGAATATATTTTGTCGCACAAAATGTGTTTAGGCCGACACATGTATATATTGTCACCTATAGTAAGGGCGATAGGCTTTCAACAATGAAATTGTAATGAATTATTTTTGTTGCACAAAATTTGCATGACAAAACTTTCTATTTAGGCTACAAAAATTTTTGTTTTCCAAGATATTATTTCTTGTTGTAGCTTAAATAATATTATTATATATAAGTATAATAAACTTCTACTACTATTATGAATTAATTTAGGAACATAACTTGGATCAATACTACAAAAATATAGATGTGTTGTAGCATAATATCTCTAGCTTTTGTTGCATACCTCTGCGTAGGAAAATACATTTGGTATTAAGATTCCCATTAAAGAAAAATACGAAGGATTATCATAATTTTTTATTTTTTATAAATATATAGACTTAGACTCTTGTACAAAATTTATCTATTATAAATATATAAGATTGATCGTTAAATATTAGATTACCCTAATCAATGGTATTGATCAAATATTATAACAAAAAATAATAATGGAAGAAGAAGCATTAGGTTTAATACTTCATTTAGGGTATTTTGGTAGCTTGCACATAATAAATGACTTTTAACGTCCAAGATCAGCGTTGGAGGGTAACATTGTCATTTATGTTATAATTGACTTTCCTACTAAAGACCTTTGTGTTGAGCGTTGGTTGTTATTGTAACACCCCTAAAATTCACTACTGAAAAAATTTCATTTTTAAAATTTAAGAAGAAACAAAAATGGTAAATTTTGGGGATGCAACCGCCACACTTAGTACAAAACCAGTTTCCCTCCATCGTTCTAGTACCAAGTGCTAAGGTTGAAAACATACTTTACACAAATCCAATATACGATCATAAATCAGAGTAGCACGATAATTAAATTACAAGAAATAAAATTCACTAATAGTGGTTACACGATAAAATTATTAAAATAGGAAGTATAAGAGTTTAAGGAAAACACTGGAATCTTCCCAGATAGTCCTACGCTCTTAACCCGAGAATAAATTTGGAATAACGCTTGTGAGCTAACCAACAAAAGCCACTGCCCATTGAATAAATAGGGACCCATGAAAGGAACCCTTCACTACTATGGTACTAAGTAACCCTTTATACAGGACTAATATGTAGGGTTTGCATGTAATACATCATTTGCCACACATCAAACACATGGACATGGGATCATGCATATAACTAAAATACGATAAACATTCGAATGGCTCATGCATCAAGATTATATGCCACAAAGGCTCATTCACTTAGAAGTAATAGAACTTACCAAGGGAGCATCCAAGTGATACTATTTGTAGTATATTTAAATAGCTAACAACATACTCAACCATGCACACCACCACTCAACTCAAAGGTAGGCCCATGGGCCCATCAACATAGTAACATACATCAACCCATCCAGGTAGGCACCAGGTCGCTAGCATATCACATCATCAAGTTATAATAGTTTGTTCATTATTATTCGGACTTGAACTATTAATTAGATATCCATTATCGCGTGAATTATATCCATGTAGGTTTGGGGACACCACTATTATAACCGGTGGACCATTATATATAATATCATCCAGGGAAGAACGCTTCTGACCACTATTATAACCAGTGGACCGGTACATATGATATAATCCAAAGTAAAATGCACCTAACCACTATTATAGCTAGTGGACCAGTACATATGATATAATCCAGGACAAAACGCTCCTGACCACTATTATAACTGGTGGATCGGTACATATACTACACATGATCCCGACTTACTTGGTATTCCACTATAAGTGATTAGTGCCTTTCCATTTAATTATCACTCTATTCCATTTTATTTACTCAAAGGGGAGATCACGAACCCGAAGATACAAAGGTACACCGGTCATACCAGCTCATAGGAGCAGCATAATATCATACGGACTATCAAATCAAGGACTCAAA
Source organism: Tamarix chinensis (assembly GCA_030549775.1). NCBI lineage: Eukaryota > Viridiplantae > Streptophyta > Magnoliopsida > Caryophyllales > Tamaricaceae > Tamarix > Tamarix chinensis. The sequence goes on from CM060172.1 coordinate 62,462,292, forward strand.
GGTACCCTGGTTTCACTGATGCACGAACATACACAATACCCTACTGATAAGGATACCTAATCCATAAGTATGCATACCCCCTAAGTAGGTCCGTAGAGCTAAATAGAGTAAGATGTAGGGCCTTGATGGGGTACTAAGGCACATCAGCAAAATTTAGAATAATCTTAGGCTAAACCACGTCTTTAGGGTAGCGACCCCTAAAGAGCCACTATTCTCGATCTCAAGGTCTTTCACTTTAAGTATTAGTATCTTAATTAAGATGACCAAGAGAAACACATTAATCACATACTTAACCATTTTTATTTGTTTCTATTGTTATGAAGTAACCAGAATTAGGATTATTATTATTGTTAACTTTAGTAGTCCCCTAAGGCCATCCTACGTTCCGACACTCATACTTAGGCACCTTAGGTTAAAATGACCAAAATGCCCCTAAGGATAAGGCTACCTCTTTACCATTCACTTCCATCACATGAATCATTTTTATTTATCAACATGACATAAAAGAGCATCATACCATAATTGTACTATTGATTACGAAGTTAAGTTACCCAACACACAAAACAATTATTTTACACATAAAAACCTAACATACACCTCTAGGGAAACCAACACACATTCTCATACTTAATCAACAATCAATGCATTTCCTGTATATTTATGAAAATAACATCGATACACACCCTAATTTACCCAACTAACCCTAAACTATACATACTCATTCTGACACACTCCAATTTACTAAAATATCCCTAGGCCTTATAACATTCATGATCATGCTTGAATAGGTGATACTAAGGAAATAAAACCCCCAATATCATATTTAACATTAATTTATTCCTTTCATGCATGTTTCTTAGGCCTCTACCATTTTACATGCAAAATTACTAAAATATCCCTAGACCATATTTTATTGAATATCATGCCCAAATAAGTGATACTAAGATAATAGACCCATATTATCATATCTAACATAAATTGATGCTTATCGTTCATATTTATTTAACTAATCACCATTTTACATGCAAAATTATCAAAATACATCTAGACCATATTTTATTGAATATTATGCTCAAGTGACACTAGGACAATAAACCATTATTATGATGTTTAACATCAATTTATACCTACCATGCATGTTCATTAGACCAATCCCCATCTTACATGTAAAATTAACAAAATGTCTCTTCTTACTTGTAAAATTACTAAAATGTCCATTTTTACTTACAAATTTACCAAAATACCGTTAGGTCATTTAATATTAGTAATCATACCCCACATGCATTACTAACACCATAAACCCCTATTATCAAACTTAGCACCAATTATCATTTGTCATGCACGTTTATTAAGTTAACTCCCATTACACTTGTCAAATTACTAAAATGCCCATAAGCCATATATTGTTAATAATTATACGCGACATACATTATTAACTACACAAAACCCTTATTATTATTCTTAGCACCAATTATCACCTATTATGCTTGCTTAGTTAAGTAAATTCCATCTTATATGTAAAATTACTAAAATTTCCCTAGGCCATAAAATATTAATATTCATGCCCAACATACATTATTTAACACCCAAAAACCCTTATTAGCATTCTTAACATCATTTGTTACTTATCATGCTAATTTATGAAGTTAACCTCCATTTCACATGCAAAATTACTAAAATGTCCCTAGCATATAAAATATTGATAATCATACCCAACATGCACTTCTAACACCACAAAACCCTTTTTAGTACACTTAGCACCACTTGTTACTTATCATGCATATTTATTTAGACACTTATCTAATTTATATGCAAAATTACTAAAATGCCTCTAGCACATAAAATATTGATATTTATGCCCAACATGCATCATTAACACCATAAAACCCTTATTATTATTCTTAGCACCAATTATCACCTACCATGTATATTTATTTAGGTCATGAATATTAATATTGGTTAGTAACATCATAATTGTACCATGCTCTAGACAAAACCTTTGAATATAAAACATAATTAAGTCATATTACTTTTCATGGTTTAAAATACTTACAACGTACAAATTCTCAACCAATAAGTAGGTATTCTATACATAAATTGTATCTTTATATAATAAAAAGACATCATATAACAGAGTTGCATGTGATTATTATGCCCGACTTAGCGATTATTTACTCATAGGGTACGAATTATCATATAAAGACTTGATGATTATCTTGTCTTAGAGTGGTGATCATTATAATAAAAGTAGATATTGTTAGTACACATCATAATTATGATTGTAATTATATTACGGGGAAGTAACAGTGATAATAATAATTTAATATTTTTTACCCAAAATCCCTCAATCATATTAGTTCTCTTCACTAGCAGGTTGTTTAGCTTTAGTTAGCTCTAACTTTCTATCATTCATGTTTGAAGCTAAATATTTGAGAGGATTTAGAGACAAAACTATGGATTTGAAACTTCAATTCTAATAATGGGTTTTAAGATTCTTGTAATTCAACTTAATAGAATATCATTTCACTAATAAATTTAGGAATTAAGTTTGTGTTTAGATCTATTAATGGACTTTTTATGATAGTTTGGGTTCTCAAAAGGATTTCTGAGCCTTATCGTCAATATTAGGATCATTGGTATAAAGGTTTTGGTACTAAGATAAGGATAAATATTACTTCAAATTTGATAATTTTGATTATAGCAAAAATTGTATTTATTGAGAACTTAAATATTAGAATTTTCAAGTTCTCTTTACTCGACACTTTTAGCATTGAGAACTATGATTGGTTGAGAATAGATATGTAACAATATGTTTTCCTCAACCCTAATTACTATATAATAAGGTTTGTAATCTATTTCTAAAATTTTTAATATGGATTTCCTTGTCATTTATATTAAAATTGAGCATTTTGCTATTCGTTTTATTTGTTTGCAGAAAGCCACTTCTTTGGAAATCTTCTAATGCAATAATTTTCACATGTTTCCAACTTTTCCAATTTTTTAACTTACTCTAAAATTATTTCTAATCTTATCAATTCATTATGTTCCATTTTCATTCACATAATCTATTTTAGTTCATTATAAAATTAATTCATTAAATTAATTGTAACTAAATTTCTAGTTATCTTATTTGATCCCAACCAACCTCTAATTAGATGCCAATCATAGGTTTATCCTATATATATATTCATTCAACTCCAAACTTGGTTAAAATTATATTTTGTCATCAAGTTTGTCTAAAATTCTTACACACTCAACCTCTATTTACACTATATCATCATATGATTTTATTCTGGTGCGTAACAAGTTAATCTCCCTCTCTCCCATCAAATGATACATAATCCTAACATCCCCTTTATTCCATAATTATTACTATCAATCCCATTTCAAAACTTCACATGATATCATACCCCTTTCTTCCTTCAGTTCCATGATTGATTGGGTTAGCACCTTACAATGCCTCTAGCAACCTCAATTCTCCTTATTTTTTTCCCTTTGTTTTCATTTGAATAGTTTCCTTCCATTACATACTCCATGATTCTATTCATTTTTGTTTGGAAATATCTGGCCTTTCCCCCCTCTTCTAGCCTAGTCTTTCATCTTATGCTATTATTTCAAAATGTCATTACTACTACCAAGTTGATAAAAAAAATTTACTATTTTGCACCACTATTTTGGTTATTTACCCTTCGATTTCACTTGGTATTTTTTTTGGATTTTATTCCTCACATATTTCAATTATTTCCCCATCCATTAATCCCCTAGATCTGTAAAATCTTCCCTCTTCATTTGTCTTATAATCCCCCTACCGAGTAGCTTGATACTACCATTTCGTGTTGCTTCAATTATCATTTTCTAGTGCTATTGTTTATTGCCATGATTTATTTTTCCTTTATTATCCCTTAATTTTTCCTTACATTTTAGCCTCCCAAATTTAAGATTTCATCATCCTATCTTGGTACCTTGCTAGTTGTTGTCGTGGTGGTAAGTGAGTGGCGAAAATGGTGGTGGCTTTAGGTGCAACTTTCTACCCAGATTTTCACACCATTCTCCCTCTTCTTTAACCTTGGTTTCCACCCTCCTAATTCCTTCCTCTTTCACTTACTTGTTTCTTGATAACTTTTAATATTTTCTCACCTTTGGCTATTTTATTTAAAGGTGATCAAGTATAAAAAGGTTGAGGTGGAGATTAGGAGTATTTTATCTTCTTGCTTGAAGATTATATTTTAGGTAATATGAAAAATTCTCTACGCACAATTTATGTGTCCCCCACCATATTAAGTAATATTCATTGTTAACATGATTTAATTATGTTGAACTTAAGCATGAGAGAATGTTTTGCATGGTTTTCATATGTTTTATGCCTATTGAAATTTGAGTGAATATGGTGTTGATACCATAGTTTTAAAAATCGGATCGGTCATCGAACCGGTCTCATCACTAGTTCACTGGTTTAGTGGTCGAACCAGTGGTTTGGACTGTTCGAACCAATGGTACATTTTAAGTCAAAAAATATGAAATATATAGAAAATTAAACTCTACATAAATGTAACCAGCTCCCGACCGGTTTTTGACCGGTTCTAAGATCGATTTTTTGACCGGTTCACCGGTTTTCACTGATCCGACCGGTTTTTGATCGATTTTCACTGGTTCCGAGATCTTAAAAACCGGCATATGAAATTTAACCGGTGACCAGACCGGTTCGCCGGTTCACTGGTCGGACCGGCCGGTCCCGTCCGGTTTTTAATACTAGGGTTGATACTTAATTAATGTGCAGTAGAACGATGATGAATATATAGTAGATTAGTGATGAATATACTATGGCCTAATTGTATTGGCTTTCATTTTTAATCTAAATCGTGGTTTTTTGATAGCTTTAATCTTTCTAATCATTCTTATACTATATAAGATCATATGCTTAAGTACGCTACCATAAAAGGTTGAGGTAAAATAATTTATGCACCCTTGTGTTTACCTTTTCCCTTAGGTATCATGGGGGAGGCCTTGGGTGTTGAAGCACCAAAGGGATGATTTAATTCATGAAATTTTGTATGCAAGTATATTTTAGTGTATTTTAGTGTTGGTAGTGTTAAACAAATTCGTTTTAGCTATAGTTTTGGATCATCTTTACTATTCCAACGAGAATGTTCCAAAACTGGGGTCACTATTATTTTTAGTAGGTCTTTTACATACAACATAATATAAAATATAATGGGTTTTTGAGTTATATGAAATTAATTATAGCTTTTAGAAGTTTCAAGGTGATTTCATGCAAAAAAAATGATATTTTTGGCCTTTAAAAATTAATTATGAAATTTAAAATTTAAAATGAGTATTATGATAATAAAATGAGTTATGTTTATTAAGTAAATTAATTGGAATAATTGAGTAGTATAAGTTAGGGTTTTATAATAAAATGGCTTAAAATGAGCATAAAATACCTTAAGGGCAAAGTTATTATTCCATGCACTTAATTTTAACTTTAAATTCCATTTTTTTACTTAATCATGGTTAGTATGAAATATTAAAGTATTTTTCTTGAGTTTGGTCAATTAATTTGTTTAATTGGTGGTAAAATGGCTTGAGTAAATATTTAGGGTTAATAAGGACATCTTGGTATTTTTACCTTTAATATAATCGTCTTAGCCATGTTTGGCTTCATGATAACCTTCATGCCCTTCCTAGGTGAAACCCTTGAATTATGTGGCTTGTTTCACTTATTTATGTTATCCTTAAGTGTTAGTTTACTGTTTAGATGAATTCTTTATTTGTTATTTTATGTGTAATTTTCCTTGATCAACTTTAGTGTATTCCTAATTTTATGTTCAAAACAAAATTGTTGGAATACATTCACATAATTGATTAATGAAAAGTAATGATGATAGTATTAAGCATGTCGAAAACCCTTAGGATTAAGTGCTAGCATGATATCTATTTGATAAAATATTCATATTAAAGTAAAAGATCACGTGGGTCATAATCAAGATTTCTTACTATCATTTCAGTCACAATTATATCAAAACTATGGTGAATTTAAGCTAATCTATAAATGTCTATTTCACTGGCCAATTGGGGTTACGCGCACTTAAGTATTAATTTTTCAGTTAGTATTCTTTAAGTATGTTTTGTCCTAGAAGGTGATATATGTTAGCCTCCATTCCACTAGATGCTAATAGTAGTCCACAAGTATGTTATGCCTTAGAAGGTGCTTTTATGTTGCTTTTGTCTCCTGGGTACTTAGTGTGATTAAGTTTGGAATGGTGTGAAAAATAAGTAAAGATAATAACATATCTCACATTATAAGTTCCATGTTATGTTATGAATGTGATCATATATTTTGTTATCACATACTTTACTTTATACCATGATCCATGCATATTATGCTACATTTCTAGAATAACCATGTTACTAGCATCACATGCTATCATCATCATCATCATTACTACTACTAGCAGTCGAATGAATCATCATTTGGATATCCTTATACGATCACCATATTGTGTGTATGTTGAGTGAATCATGCTATGTCTTCTGAAATAATCATATTACTCATTACACAAGTACTGACATGCTCGTTTTATGGACATTTGATCATTCCCACAAGTAGATATTGCCTTATTTTATATGTGTTGTTGATATTAGTAATTTAACGTGATGCACGTGCTAGAGAAATGTTTGGGGCTTTGGGTGTAGTGTTGTGGTCATCTATACTTTACTCTTATTTCACTTATTGTATACAAATTCTCCTACTTTTCCTCTATTAATTGAAACTATTTTGTAATCTTGTAACCCAATATTAATGCTTCCTACCTTTGATCTTTAGTTGTGAGTTAGACATTTTTTTCCTTTGCACCTATAATGGATCGGGTGTATGGGGTATCCTTTTTATGTTGGATGGAGTGGTAACACCCATTAATTTATTATTATGCTTCCACAAAATAATTTTTTTTAATAGTAAATTTTGGTAGTTACAAATTGGTATTAAAGATTTTAGCTGCAGAAAATCATGTATCAATTAAAGATTCAATTTTCATGATTCTAAATGTTTTAAAATTATGTATTCTATTTTAAAATCTAGATTAGCTTTGTGCGGAATTGGGGAATGGGTTGTTTAAGTGGCATTCATATGTGTTGATGTGACCTCATGCGCTTAGTAATTGAGGATTCTCTCTATTATGGTTTCAGTGTTGTAGCTTTCTATGACACAAAAGTATGTACCCATCTCATCAAGAATTGTGGTGAGTCGGTATGCTTGCGTAAATAGTCCCAACTCGAGATTTAGATTCCTTCTCATCTCTTGGAGCAACCGCTGGAGGTTATGGGCATGAAAATGAGGATGGGTACCACTTTTATCTAACTATAGAAGAAAACACTTAGAAAATGATTTGGATTCTTGAATATGGTGGTCAACGATCATTAGAAAAGTCCTTGTGCATTTTAGGAGCATTGTCGACGCATTGAGAAGAACTCAAGTAGGTCGTTCAAAGTTACTACTTCATGGAGAGGAGTTTATTATATAATGGAAGGAAGAATATGAGTGTCTAGATGTATATTTCCCTAAGTCTCTATTTTGGTTGCACACAACTATTTAATTGACCACCAAGCCAAAGAGTCAAAGTAGAAGTTGCAGAGTGCATCCATGCCTATAAACCCCCCAAGAAAAGACAAGATCATCAAAGAACTAAAGCTTACCCACATATTTTCGTGAGATAGTGACACATTGAGATGAATATACTTCAACTATTTCTTCCTCCTCTTTCGTTTGAATTTCTCGTTGACACTTCACATACCTTCATTTTCAAGCCTTGACCTAAATACGGGTTTAGACTAAGGTTCCTTGTCCTAGGTCCTCGTTGTACTCCTTCCATTCCCTTGTTCCTTTAACTTTTTCCACCAACTTTTGTCTCTATTACCATATTCTTCACGGCTTTCCTTAGGTTTTGACCTTGTTGTGATCTCTTTTAAGGGGTTAGTATCCCGAATTGTTAACCTTGATAACTTATCAGCCATTTTATTTTTTTATTCTTAGCATTCACCTATATTACTCTTTCTTATACTTATCCTTGCTCTTATTTCCGACCTTTGTTCTTATTAAATCCTTCTCTAATCTTTCAACCCTTTTATTTCTCCTACTTTAATTCTTAACTTTGTGGATGCCCTTCCTTTGATGCCTTACCTTGTTGGTTTTCTTTCTCAAAACCCTTGTGTTCATTGAATTATCTTTCTGGATCCATTATTCTATGGAATTTCTTGCTTTATTCCTTATTTCCATTATATTCCTTCTTACTTCCTTTTAACTTTTTAATTTGTGATCCATTTTTCCCATCTTATTTTTGGCATACCCTAATTCTTTAAATCATTGAAGTATGTTGTAGTTCCATCGCATGTGATAAGAATTGATGAAATTGAATTCAATGATCCAGGGCCATACAAGAAGGTAGCCATGTAGATTCTTGACACCAAGGTGTGACACTTGCATGAGTTCAATTTCTTTTGTGAGGATCCCTTAGAGTAGTCATGGAGTTAAGGAGGCAACCTAGGAGCTATAGAAGATCATGTATGACTTATATCCTTAGCTCATATCTTAGGTGTGTTTAGTAATATGGGTTCTTCTTTAGGGAATAGTACCTTGGTAGCTATAGCACATACTTCTGTACGGTTAACATATAGTGATCATCTTTTTGTCCATTACTTCCTCTAACCTTTCATTCCTTAGACTTTGAGGATGAAGTCTTTTAGCAGGGTTAGTAATATAACAAACTATTTTTCCTAACCCTATTTACTTTATAATTAATATAAATTTTCATGTCATTCATATAAAATTTGAGCCTTCTATAATTAATTTTATTAGTTTGTGGAAAGTCACATTTTCCACAAAAAATCTTATTCAACCATTTTCTCATATTTTCAACTCATCAAATAGTCATAACTCATTATAAAATTATTTATAAGTTTATTAATTCATTTTTTTCATCTATTTCTTCCAAATCATTAAATCATGATTTTTTTGTGTGCATAATTAGACTATTTTGTCCATTTTAGTTATTTCTAATTCATTGGGCATCAACCATTTCTAGACCAAATATTTTTAGATTTTTGGTTCGATAAATTTATTGTGTTTTCATCTTTGGTAATTTGAACTCTCCATCAATCATTTTATACATTGGCAAAAAAACATGCTTCTATGAATTAGTTGATTTTGTTGTTTTCACTCATTTATCATTTTTCAGGCTTCAAAACAATTTTATTGCCATACATTTTTATAAATTTGGGATCCTAAAATTATTTTTCTACTTCTCATAAATGTTTGTGAGTTTTGAATTTTTTTTTGTTAGGGTTTGCATGCATTCACTTTAATACTTGGTAGTTGTATTTTGATTCATATATCATGTACAAATATTATATGTATGTATGTATGTATGTATGTATGTATGTATGTATGTATGTATGTATGTGTGTATGTATATATGTATGTATGTATGTATGTATGTATGTATGTATGTATGTATGCATATAATATTCTCTTATTTATTGTAGTATACTTTGTGTGTCATAAAACTATTGATTTCACTCATATGATCTAATTTATGCTAACACATATATTGAGTTTCTTAAGTGATGAAAGATTGATCTTCTAATTCTGATGCATAACCTAAGGGGGGTATCATTTTGTTTTGTTTTTTACATCACTAACCCTAGATTTTCTTTATGATTTTCTCTCATATTCCTATAATGCATACATTGAGGTGGAAATTCTTCTTATTATAATATCCTTTGATAAGATTTTTAGGTTATGTGCTTCCCACCTTTTATTAAGATAAAAGGGGCAAACAATTTAGAATGTGGACAAAAGATGACATAGATGGGTAAATTTTAGATCTTCTATTTTTCACATACTTTAAAATACTCTCATTGCATCATTCTTTTTTTGTTATCATGAAAAAAAAAGGGGAAGGTTGTTTACCTAATAGGTCACTAACCCTTATTTTGTTGATAACAAACCTAACCAAGGAATTAATGATTTTGATGATGTATTTATTTACTATAAGGTCTCATATGAAGTGGACACACTCAACCAAATCCTTGGAATGCTTTATATATATATATATAAAGTTTCAAACCCCAAGGAATGAGATTGCATAGAAGACCTACACATCTTTAAGATTTTGGTATAATTAATTAATTATTTTTTAGGTTATTATGCACACATGTGTGATCTTAGATCAGGTAGGAATATCATGAAATTTAATATTAAATCCTTTCAAACTTCCATATCTAAAAGGTATTTAAAATTGATTTAATTTGGAAAATGAATTTTATGGTTTAAAACTTGGTATTGATTCTATGTTAATACTATTCCATTGGTTTTGGAATAAACCATTTGACTAGTTCTTGGATGAAACCTAGCATTCACCAGGGAATGATCGATGGAGAATCAATCAACTAGTTCTCTAGGATACCAATAAACTGATCAAATTGGTCAGCTTGTTGTGTGCTCATCTATAAGCCTAAATTCAACTTTGGTCTTAAAATTCTAAAGTAATCAGCTTAATTCACAAAACAATTCAACTAATTTAATTACCCTAGAAGTCAAAGGCCTAATCTAAAACCCTAAAACTTTGCTAGTTGCTAAAACAGGTCAACTAATTTTTAGATATCAATCAATTGGTTACCTAATTTAATTGTTTTTTCTCTCTAGTTTGCTCTAGTTTTGATTAACCATTCAACTGGTTGCTAAAGCCAACCCATTGATGAAAACAAGTTAACCGATTTTTGGATACCAATTGATTGGTTTTTGGAAACAAGCGGATTATTTTCCCTATCCTAATTTTCTTTCTCATAAGTTATGTTATAATATTATTTAACCATTCAATTGGTTTGTAAACTAGTTAAATGATTCCTTATACTAGTCAATTAGTCCCCCTATAATGGTTATATATTTTACTAATAGTAATGTTTTTTTATCAGGGAATTTGGACACCACTTTTTGGTTTTGAGGAACCATCAAGCTCTACAGGAGAATTTCTACCCATTGGATTGTCATTTTATACATCAAATGCAAACTAACAAACACTATTTATTGAGCATATAAAAGAGAGTTCAAAATGAATTTATCATTAAATTTTCCTATTAATTGCATTCAACTAATCTCTCTTATTCTAATTAATTTCTCATGCAATTCAACACTTTCTCTCATTCATAAATTTGATTTTCTTGAGAAATATATAATTCTCACTTGAAAACATCAAAGATAATTATTTTTCACTTTCACTTTTGTAAACACTAGCCATATTATTTTTTCACAATCATTCTTCAATTTTAATCTTATAATCAACCCCAAAACTTAATCAAACTCAGTTGGAGGCTTTGTGTTGCCTAGCATTCTTATGAGAAGAATATAAAGAAGATAACTAGGTAAATTTTGTAAATCTTCTCAAGAGAGGTCATTGAGTTAGCAAGCTTATAAACCTAAAGCGATACCATCAATATAAACACGCATGAAGTTCAAAATCTAATAGGGTAAGGCCATTTTGGTAGTGGATGTAGAGTAACATGTCTTGGGTTAGATTGAACCACTATAAATTCTGTGTAATTTTTATATGTACAATTTAGATCCAAAACACCTTTTCACCACCTCTAGGGGTTTTTAAATTGGTATCTAAGCATGACATCTCTCAAAGGATCTAACAATCTAAGGTGCAACAATCAAATAAAAGAATGGATTTGGTTGAATTTGGTAAAGGAATATCCACCACCAAACCACCATTGTTAAGTGGCGAGAAATTATCATATTGGAATAAGTAGATAATATAATTTATCAAATTACAAAACTATGATATGTGGTATCATGTCTAAAAGGCTAATCCAAGTGATAAACATCATAGATTATAGATAAAATCCATGATGAACTCACATTTACCAAAAATAAAAGACTCACCCTCAATGACAAGGCCATCATGATTCTCTACTATGGATTGGGTGAAAAAGAGTACCATCAAATCCAGTCATGCAAAAATACGAAGGAAGTGTGGAATAATATGGTGGTAACACATGAGGGAACAAGTCAACTTTGACACCAATTAATCTCTTCATATTAGAGAATATGGTTTATTCTCAATGAATTAAGTAGATCCCATTACCTCCTTCATAAATCAATTCACCACCATTGCCAATCATTTGAAGAAATTGAGAAGATCAATCACCGAGGAGGAACAAGTAAGGAAATTATTATAAATACTCTCTAATTAATGGAGACCCAAGGTAACGACAATTGAGAAAGCTAAGTACATCACTATAATGAAAATGGATGAGATATTTAGGAACCTCTTATTCCATGAGTCTAAAATAGATGAGGTAATGGAAGAAAATAAAAACAATCCTCTTGCATTGAAAGCCTCAACCTCCTCTAAGAAAAAGGAATTAGTCATTAAGGAAAAGGAAGAGTAGGAAGAAGAAGAAGCCCCTATAGATGATGAAGAAGTAGCACTCATCATCACATAATTCAAGATATTTCTAACATCTAGAGGAGGTAGGGGTGGAAGAAATGCATGGAGAGCAACAAGTTTTTCTATAATGCCAAAAGGCTCTAACAAGGATGACAAGATCAAATGTCAGCATTAGGGAAAGAACATTCATGTCATATAGGATTAAATATGAGTTTTATAATGAGATAGCAAATAATATGGAAAGGATCAACAGAAACAACAAAGGAAAGCAAGTTCTAAGAAAATCCATTGTCGCTTTTGGTGAAAATGAAGGAGATCCATCAGATGAAGAAGAGGTGGCCAACCTATACTTCATGGAATTTCGAGATGAACCATCCACCTCAACATCCTTTGCTAGCTTCTAGTGTGATTAGGTAAAATCTAGCTCTTTATATTCTTATGATGAATTGCAATGTGTTTTCCATAATGCACTATGTGAAAACAATAGGATAGAAAAATAAGAGAATAACATGAAAAAAAAATTATGATCACCTAAATGAGCAATATGTTAATCTTTTAAAAGAAAATGGTCTTGCTGAATCTTACATGTAGCTCTCTAAATCTAAACTTGAAGAAAATGTGATGAACTTGAAAACTATCAGAAATTTATTCTTTGTGATCACAAGATAAAGATGAATCAATTAGTAAACAAATGAGTGATCTAAAAGATAGATGTGATCAATTTGTCAAGATATCCTACACCTTTATATAGGGTGAATAAGGATAAAACTTTTTAGTGGGTGCTTAGCAATATTGTAAGATTTGCAAGGGTTTAAGTTATAGTGACAAAAAAGTCATATAATGTCAAACCCTTAAAAACCTTTCCATGAGGAAAAGGTGTGGGTGCCTTATTCTTATCCTTATCCCATTTCATATGATGTATGTAGAATATGTGGTCATGTGGCATCTTCTTAAAATTTTGGTAAAAGTAGTAAATTCGTAAAATCTAAGAAGGTTTGGGTACCACCATCCTTTAAGGATTGGTTACTAACCTCTCAAGGACCCAATGAAAGGGTACCTTAACTAGGACATTTATCTTTGTAGGTATTATTCAAGGTGAAAACAATGATCCACAAATTATTAATAGATAGTGGTTGTTCAAGGGACATGACGGGGTGACAAAATTATGCTCTCCATGTTGATACTCTATAATGGAGGATGTGCCACTTTTGGCTACAACTCCAAAAGGAATATAATTGGATTTGGTAGAATCATTGTAGGTAACTCTAAACCTTATATTAATGATGTGTATTTGGTTAATGGCCTAAATCATAACTTGATTAGCATTAGCCAATTTTGTGATAAAGAGTTTTTGTTTAATTTCTCTCACTTTCGTTACATAATTTGGTTATAAATGCTCTATCCTAAACAATGAGAAAAGCAAACTGGGTATGTTTGACTATAAATTTGATGAAGGTGTCATCGTTATCTATTAATTACATAGTAAAGCTTACAGGATTTTTAACTAATGAGCAATGTTAGTTGAATAGTCCATTCCTGTGACTTTTGATGAGTCTTTATAGAGTGTGTAGGGTAATTATGATGAATATGTAAGCCCATCAATAAAAGTGGATAGATTTTTGGAGGAAGAATAATAAAAATCTAAGGAGCTAAATGATGACTTCTAACCTCAAGTGCACGGTGTTGAAGCAGCATACAAAGTCGATCCCACGGGGACTAGGTAGTGAGCAATGAGATAGTGAAAAGATCTCATATGTCTAGACTAACGATAGGGGTAGATTATGTCTAACTCTAAATGAAAAGAAAATGTGCAAAATAAATCTAAATATAATATAAGAACAAGTGAAATTCAGTTAGAGAAGATGCTAAGGTTTCGGTTAATCCCCTCAACCTCAATGTGATTGAATATTAACCCCAAATTCCAAATCAAAATGCTTTGTCATGAATGCCAATCAAATAATGTAGTGTAATGCTCTCTTGAGCCACTACACCCTATTGTCTATTAAGACTCATCTAAATCTAGTATGAATACAAAAATAGGCAACGCATTATTATTCCTTTTTTTAGTTGTACAAGCCAACCAACGTCTCTCGACTTTGTGGTTTGATTTCTAGTCATGCTAATGGAGCCTACTCTGACTCATCTCTCGAATCTCGCCGGGCTTCTCTACATAATAATAGAAAAGTCATAAATTTTTTCTATTATTCCAGTTAAATCATTAGCACAACACATATGATAAGGAATTATATTGGGCAAGGTTTAGATTCTCAACACATTTGGATCAAGGGATTTCCCTTCACATCGGCATAAATCAATTAGCCAAGCATGACTTTCATTAAGCTCAACATCTTAAACATAGATAATTACATCAATTGAAAAAAAAATCCAAAGAAAAAATATAATAACCTTTTTATTCAAGATGAGAAATTCACTGTTCTATCCGTCCTACCGGGAATAAGAAATTGAGATCAAAAGATGGAAGATTGTGGATTAATTAGAGGTAGGATTGGATTGGGCGATGCCAAACAAGTAACCCTAGATCTCTATTTAATGATCTCAAATCACTGTCTTCTTATTCCTTTTGCTTCCCTTATGAACTAAATGAAAAATAAGTTTATATAGACATAACTACCCATCAACACGGTCATGTAAATCAACACGACAGTGTCATTTCGATGCTTCACCTTTGCACATGTTTTGTATTTCAGCTATAACTTCTTCGTTTGACTTTGGATTGTGCTAATTTTAGATGCTTCAGAAAGCTAACAAAAATATCTACAACGTTCATTTTCAAAACATTTCCAAATTCAGATCGCATCATATTTGTATTTTCAAGTCTTTATTCCTTTTCATACTTTGAGCACTCGCGTTTGCTTCTGTTTTGTTCCAGCTATTGCATTTTAGCTCCTTTTGAACCCATATTCTTGAAAAACCTACAAAATATGATCAAGAGCAGTAAACAAGAACAAGTGGACTAAATTATGAAAAAAAATTATCATATAATCACATTAAATCTTCATGTTAAAGTCCATATGATTGACATAATTCATGCCTATCACTCAATAAGAGGATGATTAATGATATGATCTTCCATGAGCTTGGAGATATACGTATATACATTCTCAAGAGCTCATTAATGGATATCTGTCATGTGTAACTACACAATCTTCTATAGTTAACACTTGTAACCATATTGCATTGTTATATAAATAGAACCTATGTTTCACTTAACATCCATGAATGATACAAATTAGGTCATAACAATAAAAGATAAGCTTAAGCAATTTAAGAGAAATTAAGTTTGGGAGTTAGTCCCTATGTCTCAAAATAAACCCATCATTGGGACTAATTAGGTCCTTAGAAACAAGCTTGATGAAAGGTGGTGGTGGCCGAATGGAGAAGAAGGAGAGAAAGAGAGGAGGAGAGGGAGGGAGAGGAAAAGAGAGGTAGGGGAAGGTAGAGGAGGGTCTGCAGAACAGAATAGGAGGTGAAAGAAGCGGTAGAAGAGGTGGCTAATGGTGGTTCGAAGGGCGTTGGAGGTTGAAGAGAGGGTTGATAGGGAGGGCTACTTCGCACAGCCGGGGTGGCTTGCGCATGAAGAATCGAGGGATATGGGACGTTTGGTTAGCTAGAGGGTGGTGCAGGGAAGGCGTAGGTGGGCGGAGTTGGTGGCGTGGTTGGCCTACGGCAGCGGAGATGGCATCTAAAGGAGCGACGGCGGAAAGGGAAGAAAATTATGGGTAAGAAACAAAAGCTTGATACAAGGCAACTTATGAGGGTATTTATAGATTTTAGAAGGGAGGTTAGGGTTCTGTGGGTCAGCTACAGGGTAAGGCAGGTAGGGTTCCGGTCGCCGGTGGCGAGGTTGGTCGGGAGACATCAAAACGAGGCAAAGGGTTGTGGTTGGCTGGGAGAGAGGAAAAACATGCACGAGAAAAAAGGAGAATGGTTGAATGATGGGGTTGATGGATCAACAAGAAAAATAGAGGCGAAATGGCCGGTCAAAGATGCGAGATTGGCGGCGGATTTCTCGGAGGTGGCGGTGAGTTGCAGGTCGACAACGGGGATAGTGCGAAGGCTTAGGGAAGAAGAAAGGAGGAAGAAAGAGCTGGACCGGGCAGTTCAGGGAAGAAAAGAAAGAAAGAAAATAAGAGGAGACTGGGCGGTCGGGCACGACGGATAAAAAGTACAATCGAAAGGTAGAGTTTTGGGTAAATAAAGAATGAAGTGCAGCGTAGAGAGGGATGAAGAAGGGCGACAGCCGCATGGGTTCGGCCGTGCTGAAGAAGGAAGAAGGGGAAAGGAGAACTGGGCCGCGGGCTCGCCTAGGTCGGGGAGGGAAAAAGAAAAAGAAAAGAAGAAGAAAGAAAAAGAAAGATAAAGGAAGAAAGAAAAAGACAAAGGAAAAGTGAAAAAGGAAAAATAATGGGTTGGGTTAATTAAAATAATTAAAATATTTGGGATATTTAAAAATAATAATATTTAAATCCCTTTTTAGGCTAAATTAGGATTTTTAAAAGTTTTTCCATAAATTCTATTTCAATTAGCAAAACAACCTAATTTTATTCAATTAAATTATTTATAAAATTAATATTAATTTGAAATTATTTTCTCCTTATTATTTTAAATAAAATAATTTATTTAATTAATTTCCAAAATAATATCCTTAATTAGCTAAAATACCCAAATTTCTCCTAATTCAAATACTTATAAATTTCTTATTGATTTTCCCTAATTAATTCCTTTTTATTTTAATAAAAATAATTTATTAAATTAAACTTTCCAATAAAACCTTATTTAACTATATTTTTTAAAATTAGAATTTTTGGGGCATTTCATCAATACTTTTGGGCCTTAAGCCAATAATCAATCATTATTTCATTATCTATCAAATTATATCTATGTGAGTGTGGGAACCCCACTATTATAGTCGATGGACCAAAAACATACAAGGCAGAATGCTCCTAACCACTATTATCCACTGGTGGATCGGTCTCTAGGACAAAAGGCTCATGGCCACTATTATCGTTGGTGGATCAGTTTGGCCTCGACTCACATGGTGTTCCACTATAAGTGATTAGTAATTTTTATAATTTATTCACATCCAAATTCGATTTATTGAGCTTGGGATCCCCCACTATTATTGTCGGTGGATTGGAATGATATAAACATCAACTAGGGTAAAACACTCCTAGGACACTATTATATCTGGTGGATCGGTACTCATAAACATCTTTCAAGGCAACACACTCCTGGGCCACTATTATATCTGATGGACCGGTACTCATAATATAATTCATCTCGATTTGACTCATTAATCTTTCACTTTTACGATTAGTGTTTTTCCTTTTTAATCATCACAATAATTCCATTTATTTACCTCGAAGGGGAGATCAAGATCCATGAGACACAACGGGACACCAATTTTACTGGTGCATACAAGCTACTCAGTACCCTTTAACCATCAACCCAGGGATGTAAAGGTACCTTAGCCATACTGGTGCATACAGATATACAGTAACTTGCCAACAAGGACACCTAATCCATAAAATAATTAAATTAAATAAATTTAAAAGCTAATTTATCCCAAATAAATGTTATTTATTTAATTATAGGTTTTTAAAATTTTGAGGGATTATAGAAGGTGTGTCAGAAAGTTCCATCGATTTAAGAATAGAGGGATTCCTTCACTCAAAGTATATAAAAGAATGAAAATGGTTATATCAAATAAAGAGGCCTAGATCAGTATTTATCTTATGAGATGTATCATTGGTTTGAATGTGTACTTACCATCATATGTGAATGCATGTGTTATTTTTATACCTGATTCATTAGTTTTGTTCCCTTGATTAGTACGTAATGTACTGGCCACCCTTTTTATGGGTGTTACTCATTCCTATGAGCAGGAGATCTTGATTCTTGTGTGCAGGTCTTGAAAGATCCTCTAAATGACTATGCTACTTATGATGCACTATGTGGGAATGAGTGGCCTACTATCTGTACTGGGTTTTTGGGTGAAGAGTAATTTTATCTAGTTGATGTATTTACTTGGATACCTTTTTGAACTCTTCATCTATAGTATCCCTTACTTTGTATTTTTTATTTATTGTAATTCATAGTTAACCTCCAAACTTATATAGTATTGATAAATATTTTTTCCATTTCTAATTTCCTTTTTTACTATAAATTATTTTAGCCTTGTGATTGATGTAAGGATGGTTGGACAAACCAAGCTTATGTCAATTATGGTGGTAACCCCTGATATTTTAATTATATGCTTCCGTGGTAAAATAAAAATTTTCAGTAGTAAAAATCAGAGTGGTACACATATTTTTTAGATTAAAATATATTTTATTAATATTATCAAAAAAATATACCATAATGTTTACGAGATTCTTCTCTATAAATAAATATCTATGTTGATATATTTTCAGTAAAAAAAATAAATTGTGAAATGTCCTACAATCATGTTGAGAGATTAGTTTTTGTATAATAATGGTGAAATTTTAACAAAATAATGGGGTAAAATATATTTAATGGTAAAAGATTGTGAAAGTAGTGTTAAAATTTACAAGTGAAAGTTAGTAAATTGATGGTGAAAGATATACACGATAATAATGAAAGATAAGTATGATGTGGGTAAAAGATTTGATCAATTGTAGTAAAAGATCAATTTATATATGGTAAAATATTTAACTATAGTCTATGTTGAAAGATCAAATAGCAATTTATATATAATGAAACATTAATTATATTCTATAGTGATAGTGGTATTGAAAAATTGGTATTGGGTTATGGTAAAAGATATATGATTTTATGCTAAAAGATTTTGAAATTGTAGCAAAATACCGATCAAAGATATATATATATATATAGTGAAATATTAGTTTACTTTTGGTGAAAGATATATATCTTTATGGTGAAATGTCGGTAAAAAAATACAATAAAGAAAATATCAAAATTTATTTAAAATAATGGTAAAAGATCAACTCAATATTAGTGAAAGATTAGTTTATTTACTATAAAATATTAACTATATTCCATGGTAAAAGATTAGTTTAATTATAGTGAAAATAAGTTTAGTTATGGTAAAAAAAAAAAAACTATTCAATTGTGGTGAAGGAATTGGGAACGATATAGGGACGTGAGAAAATGAAAAAACCAACTAATGCAGAAGCAAACACTCAAGATTTGGGATTCATAATTATGGAACCAATTATTCTTCATTTAGAAAGGATCTCCCACAAAATTGAAGACAAACGGATGGTTACATTGCTAGTTATAGATGAAACATACCATACAAGCTACTAGGCGTATACGTGCATATACATATCATGCATGGAGTGTATGGTTACGTGCATAGGAAAAATAATATGCAGCTTGGACATGCATATTAGTTGATTTAGTTAATTAATTAATTAGTAGAGTTAGAGATTAGCTAGAGAATAAAGTATATTAAATCTACCTTTTTGCAAAATCTTCTATATTCTAGTATCTTTTAGCATATTCTATATTATAGTATCTTTTAGCTAGGTATCTATTGAATAATTATGCCTTTTAGTTTGTATTTTGTAATTGGTAGCCTTGGCTCTATAAATCCATAGAACCCGCGATTGGAGATAGATCATTGATGAATTGAAGTTGAATGAGAATTGCAAGTATTGCTATTGAATTCTATGTGAATTCATCTCAAGCTTAATTGAATATGTGTGAATGATTAATCTTAAAACCCTTTATCTCTTTGTTTGTGTGAATTAAAGATTAAGTACTATCTTTTCTAAACTACGTAACCCATGCCCTTCTAGCCACGTTCATCGTCCAAACAAATCCCAAAATAGAAGCCCTAATTTGAAAAACCCTAACCCTAATCTTCAAAACTAAACCCTAACCTTAACCGTAACCCACAAAACCAACCATCTTCAAACCCTAATCATTGAATCATCCTCATCCTCATCTCATCATTGTCGAATCATATTCATCATTCATTCATTAAATTCGAATCACCATAATCATTCACTCATCATCAACGAATCATCATCATCATCATTATCTTACCTTGTTTGAATATCTTCATCATCAATACATCACTTTCGAATCTTCTACTTCTTAATTAAAACATAATCGAGCATTAGTTTTACATAATTGATAATTCCATATTTCCATACACATCACCGACAATACTTACAAATTAGAAAATAGAGATGTTAAGGAAAAACAACAACAACTAGATAGATAGATAGATACATACATACATACATAAATATACCTGTATGTATGTTAGAATTGTTGGTTTTATTACCAATGAATTTGTAATATTACTTGGACTACTGACAAATATATAATTTGTTGTCTAAGTTAAAATAAGATCAATAAAATAGACTTAAAATGCCCTAACATACTTAAAAAGTTTTTTATTGCTAAGGGAGTTATAACACACTCACACAAATTATTATTACAATTATTGTTATTATTATAAATATTGTTATTATAATACTAAAAAAATGAAATAATAAAAGATTAACTTAAACTAAAATAAAAATTACCACATATATAGATAAACATGAAGAAAAATTATAATAAACTTTAAATTAAAGAAGAAAATAAGCATTAACCTGAAGCAAAAAAACTGTCAATTGAGACACACATGAACGTGAACCATGTGTTGGGATTTATGTTTTCAACTTAAATATTACTAATTTTTACTTTGAATGTATTTTGGGTGCATAACATAATTAGTTGTATTTTTCGTCCCAAAGCATCTTACTATATAGAAAAGAAGAATACACCGCAACAAATTTTCCCTCCAAAAGTACTATGCCATGTGTCACAAAACTGTGTGAAACAAAATGATAATTTTTTTATTTAAAAATACAACATGTACAGTATATCATCTAATACAAAAAAAATTACAACTTTCCACATGTCTGTTTATAATTTGCTGCAAGCCTTTGCCTGTGATTACTACACAGAAGCAGTTGGCCACTAACATCCAATGACTAGAAAAAAGCACCGCACAATCTTGAGAATCAAGGCTGTTATATAAATAGGTATTGAGCAGCTAATATTTACGTACTTGAAGTATAAATTACCTCCTGTGCTTGAGTTGCAGGTATTCTGTGCAGATATTGGCCCACTTCTTTGCACTGAGGTTTTATTCTATATATTTTTTATCATCATTTATAAATGTTCTAATGTCAATATAGTTTATATTATTTTCATTTTCATTTATATTTTGTGTGTCAGTGAAGAAAGAATGACAATGTGGAACTTTATTAATGATATTAACCCGTCGAAGAGCACTTGGGCATTAAAACTGCGGTTAGTACGAATTTATGAAAAACCATCTTATGGAAACAAACATGAAGCTTTCAGCTTGGAATGTATTTTTCATGACAGAGATGTTAGTGTTAATCATACCGCAATAACTATGCATATTAGAACTATATTGTGTTCCACCTGCTTCATATTGAAATTCATATTTTAATCAATTACAGGGGCAAAGAATACATGGAACAATCAGAAAATCTCAGATAAATCAATCTAAGGCAATAATGAAAGAAGGTCAACTGTATCATGTGAAAAACTTTATCGTGGTAGACAATCAGCTTAAACTAAAAACAACAGACTTCAAGTATGTCATGTACTTCAATAATTTCACACACTGTATTAGGCAATCAGAAGTAGAAGCAGTCCCATCCAAATATTCAAGTTTATTCCGTTTGATGAGTTGCCAACAGTTTCTACCACAAGTCTTATCGGTGAGTAGATAAATACAAAGTCAAATATATTGTTTCCATAATTTCAATTTAACAGAAGCATATACTTTCTATTTTAGATATTATTAGAAGAGTGTCAGCTATCCAGTCAGTGAGGGAGAAAGAAGTTTTTGGACAAGTGACAAGCTACCTAGACTTTGTACTAGAATATCAAATGTAAGAAAATACAAAATATCAGTGAATTATCCATAATAATTATCTAACAATTTTTTAGAATTTACAGGGAGAAAAGAGTTCAATGCAAGCTATGGGGAGATTATGCAACAGTACTAAGTGATTATTTTGGAATCACTAATCCTAACCTTATTGTCGTTGTCCTACAATTTTGCCGAGTCAACATTTATAGAGGTATGAATTGTCTCAATTTGACATACAGACAGTCAAAAGTTATAAAATTACAATTATACCTTATTTTCATAATTTTTCAGATCAACTAAAGGTATCTAACACATGGAACATGACAAAGCTGATAATTGACCCAGACATGGTAGAGATAATCAACTTTGCCAATCAGTAATTTTCTATTATAGGATACCACTGCTTAGTTTTTTTAATTAAAATTAGTAAACTAAAATGACTAAGTTTCCAAAAATCTGGTTTTAGTTTACCCACAGGACAACCAACAGCTATTACTATTTCTGAAACAAAACAACTATCAATTTCAGAAACCATAACAGAAGAGTTATCCTTAGGAAAAGCAAAATTTAAAACAGTAGAAGAGCTCCAGGAAAATAAGGTATAATTCTTCCCAGATTATATATAATTTTATCATATACAATTTATAACCTAAAATTTTATAGGTAGGAAAATTTTGGATCAATATTAGAGTTACAGGGATAGAAACTGTTGGTGAATGGTTTTATGTGGCATGTAAAACATGTTTCAAAAAACTCAAACCTTCGGGACAAAGGTTTCTTTGTGAGAAGTGCAACACATATGACACCAAATGAAACCTAAGATATAAACTTCAGATTAGAGTTGTTGATGGAACTGGAAACATTGCACTACTCCTTTGGGATCGGGAGTGTACACAAGCTATAGGAAAAACAGCACCGCAACTTAAGGAGGAAAATGAGGTAGTATTTAAAGTACTCATTTTAAGCAACAATATTCATTTTGTTTTCTAAAGTTAACTCCAAGTTTATAATGTAGGGAAGATTAGATGATGTATCACTTCCAACAGAAGTAGAAAAATTGGTGGACATAGAAGCCCTTTTCTTAGTTCAAGTGAGGGATCCTCAAATGGGAGCTTACTCAGTGATTAAATTAACTACTGATGCAGGGTTAGTGTGCAAGTATAAAGGTCCCTATTACTCTAACAACCAGGTGTGCATTATTTATGTTAATAACCATATATTTGAAAGAACATAGCTATCACAATCCTAATTTATAAAAGTAGATACATGTTTTTTACTTATTATAATCCTAATTATAATATTACTTTCCATTTTTCTGGACTCAGATTTTTATTCCAAACTTAATCAATCAACAGATGAGCAGGTAGCATTGAAACAATGTTTAATCAAATTATGTTCATACAAATTTAATCAGGTGTAATTAATGATTCATTAACTGATATCCCAACTACTATTATCTCTGAAGGTTGAATCTCAAACAAATGAGGTAATAACTCCACCAAACTTTGGGGCAAACAATTCACAAAACACTCTGTCAGAGGTAAATAAGAGGAGACCTAATGGTGATCTTTCATCATCAGTTACCCAGAAGAGAAAGCCTAGAGTGAATGTGAAGAAGGAATGGGTTTCATTAGGAAAAGATGAGAATTGAATTTGAGAATTGTATTTGTAATTGTACTCTTTTACTAGATTTGTATTAAGTAGGTAGTTTTTTTTTCAATTTTAAACTGTGAGTTAACAGTTTATTGCAGGGGATTAATTCTAGAACACTGTGATTTAGCAGTTCATTGCAGCTATCGTTTAACATAGAAAATTTTGAACCTCTCTATTCCTATGTAATGGATATTATCAATTAAATATTGGTACTCCTACTACTACTAAATTTTAGAATACAAGTTAATACTTTGCATTAATTTGATCAGGTCTATCAACCTCCCTTATTGCCAAAGTTTAATTTATCACAAGGAAAACTTATAACAGAACTATAAAGCAAAATTATACCTTTGAAATAGCTTCGAATACAAGCTATCACAGATAATTAATTATCTAACAGCAACAGATCATACACTTTTTCTGATATTTAAAGAACAAGCAAATGAAAAGCTAACATTTAATAGTATGGAGGCTCAGATGAATGTATTTATAACAGAACTATAAAGAAAAATTATACCTTTGAAATACTTTCAAATACAGGCCATCACAGATAATTAATTATCTAACAGCAACGGATCATACACGTTTCCTGATATTTAAAGAACAAGCAAATGAAAAGCTGACATTTAATAATATGGAGGCTCAAATCAATGTATTTATAAATGGCGATGTAAAACTGATTATGCCACCCATAATATGTAGCTACACTTACTGTTTTCAAGGTTCAAAAATAATCAGCTAGAAATCATCCATTATAAATAATTTGCCCCACAATTCTTCATTGCCTCTATTATTTCTAAGCTTTTATAAAAAGAACCCCTACATCAGTATCAAATAGACCATAAGAAAATAATCACAAGCATTAATTACGATATTGTTTTGAGGCTCAAAATATGTCACAAGCTTTATATCATCAACCCTTGGCCTTTTGCAAATAGTCGGATCATAGACGATCCTAATAATACAAAAGACCAAGCGTAAAATGAGTAAATTTCATCACAATAGTATATTTTTCTTCATTGCCCAGTTCTTATAGTCATGTTTGATGGAAGATGGGGATCTTTTCAATTAAAAACTTAGATTAATTTGTTATTACCTACAAAAGAAAAAAATATTATATATCTTTTATGTTTGGTCAAACTATAAAGATTCTATGTTCGAAATTTTGAATTGCAAAGCCGCATTTTCAAACTTTCCCTCTTCAATTTCAGTTCAAAGTTTTCCATAGTTATAAAGGGAGTTGGAACATATGGATGATAGTAAGTTGATGAATTTTAAGAATATGCAGTAGAACATGTGTAGTCTAACCATCTAACATTTAGCTTCAATGTAAGTCATAGTTCAATATATAATAACAATAGAAGTACACTAACATCATCATTGTCTTTATTAAACTTACTATTTATGTACCATTTTCATGCTTGGTCAGAGAGAAGGAAGTTGGCAAGTAGGAGCTGAAGATGAAGAAATTAACGGCTACAACCACTATTAGAGGTAAAAGATCAAGAGAAGACGCAAGAACAGGTAATGAGCTACAATTATGCACATACTACTTTAAATCAGTATGTTTAGATTAAAATGTTCATCATTTTTGTTTAGTAGTATTGTAGTTATTATGCTTGCTTTGAAAATAATTTTACCCCAATATTTTATATTATGTGGGATGTTTATGACTTAATTTGGCTAGCATAGTGAGAGAACTGACAAGAAAAGATAATAGTTTAGAGCAACTTTAAGCATGTAATAACAATTAGAAGAGAATAATGTACTAACTAAGTTTTGCTACTGTAAATTTTTACCTGGGGCATCTTCAATTATGCTCAACATGTTCACGGCACCAACAGTTATATGGAAAAAAAACATTAATAACTTATATAAAGTATTTATTTACATGTTAAATAAGTGAAATGAAATTGTTAGTTTTTCCTTTTGTAACATTTCTGTAACCCTACATTTAATTATTGTTGATATGTCTTAATTCACAATAATAATATTAAATCTTTAACATCCAAAACTAATTCAAACAAATATTATTAATTTATATATTCAGTATTTATTTGATGAAATTAGTTAACTAAACTAAAATATCGGATAATCGGAAGATGCAAGTTCTGTATTAGTTTTTATCAATCTAAATGATAACGTTTATTATGAAATCTAGTAAAATAAAGAAATCAGTTTTATTTTTTTTTTGATATTAGGGTAATAATTTAACATAATATAATCAAAGTCAGAAAATTTTTTTTTATGCAACTATTGGTATTGTGATGGAGTATGTAAATTCAACGGCTTTTATTTAGTTAATGAAATGCCGACAAAATAGAGCACGATTGGTTTTCATTCAAAATCAAGGGTTGAGATGAGGGCATGTTTATCAATAAGGTGGAGAGGAAAAAATCAACGGTCATAAATCAACGTGTATAAATCAGCGACAATGATTTCCTAGGATTTCGTTCGTCGGACATCACAAATGAG
Source organism: Tamarix chinensis (assembly GCA_030549775.1). Lineage (NCBI taxonomy): Eukaryota > Viridiplantae > Streptophyta > Magnoliopsida > Caryophyllales > Tamaricaceae > Tamarix > Tamarix chinensis. The sequence continues at coordinate 62,488,779 of CM060172.1, forward strand.
TTGGAACAAATGGAGGATTTACGCTAAAGCCATAGAACGGCCATGATTACACAAAATTGTGTTTGTTTGATCGATCCATGCCAGACTCTAAGCATGGCTAGGATTGAATATCATTTGAAATCAACGGCTCAAAGTAACCAATGTTGTCGATCTGGGAATAGAGACTGGCGTTCTATTTTCTACCGAAATCAACGGTGCAAACTAATGCCTTAAAGTATTAATGTCCTTTAATCTCCGGTAATCAACAGTCCATATTAAGAGCATCATTTAAAATATATAAATTAATGTATTAGTAAAAGTCATTCATTATGTTAGTTAAGCAATCGTAAATGACATTTTGTTATGTTACTTATTGATCATTATAATTATACCGAATTTAATTATGCAAATTAAATTATGGGAATTACATGAAACAAATCTTTCTGTCATTAATGAATATAATTATACCACATTAATTTACAAGTACTTACCTAAGTACGACTTACTAACTGATTCATACCAATAATCATAAAATTTTAACAGCAATGTCAAAGACGCTTACATACTTTTAAAGACATGACAAAGAAACACATTTTCACATAGAAATTTGTTATATGATTGTGATTAAGCAACTAATTATAGAATAATTAACTTACAATTATTTAAGTAACTTTCGTACGTGTTCCTTGATTTTCTTTTCATGCTGAATATAATAAAATCAAAACTGACTATTATGTGTCATTAAAAAAGTAAAAATGTGGTTTTATGTTATTAAATATTTCACCATATTATTATGCTGATTAAATTATGAGAATTACATTCTTAATAATAAATTTTTCTTCTGTTAAATATTGAATTTTATTTAAATCTTTTTGTCAGTAATAATTATCATTATACCATATTAATTTCCATTTTTTTCTAACTTAAGTACGAATTAGTAACCGATTCATACTAACAGTCAAAAGATTTTCCGAAAATCATAAAATATGAACAGCAATGTTGGAGACATTTATTTACTTTGGTAGACATCACAAAGAAACATAAAATAAAATTACCATGATATGAAAATACTAAGGCTATATTTGGATACAGGATTTGTAGAGGGAATTTTAGTTTAAAAAAGGATTTCTAAACTCCATTAACTTAAATACTATGTTTGGCTAAGCTAAAATAAATTTTAGAAAAATAACATACAGTTTTAAAATTCATTTTATAATTCCGCTCAATAAATAGCCTAAACCTCCAAACTCTTTCTGCAACTTACCTCTTGGTCGACCGCAGCACCATACGTCGAGCGTCATTGCCGTCATCATCATCAGATAGGATCCTCATATGTGTATTACGAAAGAATGCGTGTATTAAAAACTCGATAAAATTTTAATTTATTTTTTAATATATATATATATGTGTGTGTGTGTGTGTGTGTGTGTGTGTGTAGTGTTATCTACAGTATGAAAATAATCCGACAAAGTTTTATGATCTTTTTTATAAAAGAATGTGTATATTAAAAGCTTGAAAAATTTTTAATTTATTTTTTAATATACTTATATATATATATATATATATATATATATATATATATATATATATATATATGTATGTATCTGTGTGTGCGCTTACGTGTATATTATGTATGTATGTATATGCGTGTGTGTATGTATATATATGTATGTGTATATATATGTATAGTATTATCTGTTGTATGAAAATAATCCGAGAAGGTTTTAGAGTTTTTTTTACGGAAGAATGCATGTATTAAAAACTTGATAAAATTTTAATTTATTTTTTAATATACTTATATATATATATATATATATATATATAGACACACACACACTTGTATATATATGTATAGTATTATCTATAGTATAAAAATAATCCGAAAAAGTTTCAGGATCTTTTTTTACGAAAGAATGCGTATATTAAAAGCTTGATAAAATTTTAATTTATTTTTTAAAATACTTATATATATATATATATATATATATATATATAGACACACACACGTGTATATATATGTATAGTGTTATCTATAGTATAAAAATAATCTGAGAAAGTTTCAGGATCTTTTTTTACAAAAGAATGCGTATATTAAAAGCTTGATAAAATTTTAATTTATTTTTTAAAATACTTATATATATATATATATATATATATATATATATATATATATATATATATATAGACACACACACGTGTATATATATGTATAGTGTTATCTATAGTATAAAAATAATCTGAGAAAGTTTCAGGATCTTTTTTTACAAAAGAATGCGTATATTAAAAGCTTGATAAAATTTTAATTTATTTTTTAATATATATATATATATGTAATATATATAGAGTGTTCTTAAGTAATATTATTATATTAACGTATTTTTTTTCTATGTTACTGTTATTTTTTTATTTTTTTTATTAGTTTATTGATAGAATTGTCGCAAGCATAATAATCATCGGTCGCCGCTGATATAAAACATCGACTTCTTTTATTTGTGGCCAACGGTTTTATAAACCTTGGTAATAGGTTGATTATATTCATACAATGAATTTATAATATTTTTACATAATTTTATAGGTAAAAATATCCATACATAAATTTCTGTCGGTAAATAGATAGGTAATTTTATATTATACAATAAATTTGAAAAAAAACTAGGTAGTATTATAAGTTCTCTATTCTAATTCCAGATATAAAAATATCCAAACAAGGAAGTTTAAAAATCTTTTATTCAAAATCTTTATCCAAACAATAGATTTATAACCATAGAATTTTAAAATTGAAGCACTTTAAAAATTCTATCATTTTCCAAATTCCTTCATTTCTAAAATTCTCCATCCAAACAAACCCTAAAAAATTTCCAATATAAATGAAAATTGTTAGACAGATTTTTCATGATATGAAAGTATTAAACATTTCCAACGCAAGTGAAATTTGTTAAGACAGATTTTTTTCAAATATTTCACAAAAAACGACATATACTATTTTTATACCTTAATAGTCACGTATCTTTCTGCCATTTATAAATATAGTTATACCATACAAATTTACAATTATTTATCTAACATAAGTATAAATTACTAACCAATTCATACCAATAATCGTAAAAAGTTCGAATAACCATAGCATTTGAACAATGACAGACACACTTATATACTTTGAAAGACATGACAAACAAACATCAAACAAAATTACCATGATATGAAAATATTGGAGATTTCCAACGCAAATGAAAATTGTTAAACAGAATTTTCATGATATGAAAATATAAATTATTTCCAACGCAAGTGAAAATTAGTAAGATAGATTTTTTAAATTATTTCAAAAAACATGGACTATTTTTATACCTCGGATATTATTTCTCAGTTCCAGTTTACAAAACTGAAATCAATAGCTACGATATCTTACCTACATGCAATATTAGAATTAGTTAAAACAGAAAAGACTGAAACAACTAATTAAGTGTAGATGTAGATATATACCTCGGTGACATTGAATTAAGCTCGACGTTTGGATATATCACCCACCGGGACATGAAAAAAAATTCAAATTTAAGTAAGTAAAATATTTAAAATATATAAGAGCAGTGAAAATAATATTGTTTTACAACTGAAGTAAAATAATATCTTTAAATTTTTGAAGCAAATATTTATTCGATTTCATGTGTATGTATGATATTATAATTACTGTCATTAAGTTCGAAGTCATTTTATTTTAAAGAATCATTTCAATAAGCATTTATGAATTACAACAACTGAGAAACTATTACGTCGTATAATAAAAGGATAGATCTACGCATATGTAAAACTTACCATACAATAAAAAAAATTGAGATCATGTACACTGATAATCGAATTATAATAGATAAAATCTTACCTGCAAACGACATGGTTGCGTATATCAGTCTATGACCTGCACGGTTAGCAGTTTCTATAAACATTCACGCGTTGGATGACATCACGTAAAAAGTCAAATAAGAAACCTGCAATATTATGTAATCAAAATCTTTAGAATTTTAAACCAAAATAATATGTAATCAAAAAATAAGAAAACGAAGGTGTGAAAATACTTACCTAATTCGTGAATGATTTTGTCTAGAAAACTTCAACTGTGCAGAAGACTGAACTAATCTTCGATTTGTTGAAAGGAAGTTGTTGTTTAAAAATAGAAATTTGAAAGAAATGGTGTTGAATGATAGGGACGGAACGAAGGAGAAGATTGCAGGTAAGAGATTATCTCAAGGGTTGTAGAAGAGTCGACAATGGAGAGAATTTTTCTCTCCATGGCTGCTCGCGAAAGTTGCAGCGGCAGATTAGACATTAGGATTTTTTTGACGTTTAAACTTTATAGTTAGGGTTAATGCAATCAACGGCCGAGATTGTTTATTATTTACAAATGAACGGTCCTGATTCTATTATGAAGTCGGTAAAGTGGCAACGGTTTAGATTGAAGCCGTACAAAATCGACGGATTTTATTCAGTTGATAAATTGCCGATAAAATGGACGGCCACGATTGGTTTCACATTCAAAATCAAGGTTCGTGATGAGGGCATGTGTATCGATAAAGTGGAAAGGACAGATGTCCTTTCTACTTTTTTAATCAACGGTCGTAAATCAACGCGTACAAAATCAGCGACTAAGATTTTCTCGATTTTTGTTCGTCAGACTACAGAAATCAGTAGGAATGGACGGTGGATTTACACTGAACCCATTGAACGGCCAGGATTACATGATATTGTGTTTGTTTGGTCAATCTGTCCCACACTGTACGGATGGCTACGATAGAATGTTGTTTGAAATCAACGGTCCAGATTGACCAATGTTGTCGACGAAGGACGAGGCACGGGTCTGCCGAAAGCGACGGTACACTAACTTCATTAATAAACATAGATTTAAGTATAATTAATAAGTAGTAATTAAGGCATTAATAGACATAGATTTAAGTATAGGTAAAAAGTAGGAACATATTAAGGTAAGTAGTTACTAATTAATTAACCTTATTCTTGAAAAATAAAATATGTAAATGAATATATAACATTCAATTTAATCACATTCTTGATGTTACTAATTAAATTAAATATTATTGATGGTAAAAATTAAATTTAATCATACTTCTTATTATATTATGAATATTTTATCTTATATTGATTTATTTGAAATGATGATTTTAACAACAATTACATTGACATTAATAAAAAAATTTATAACTCAATTAATTTACAATTATCTACCTAGCTTAAGTATATGTATTTGAATTTCTTTTCATTTTTAAAAATTTAATAAAATCAAATTGACTTTTAAGTGTGTTATAAAAAACTAAACATTTATTTCTTATGTATTAATTATTTAACCTTATTATTGAAATCTAAAATATGTAAAAGTAAATACTATTAAGTATTTGTTATATCACATGCAATTTAATCACATTTTTATATTAAAAATTAAATGTAATATTATTGGTGTTAATAATTTAATTTAATATTAATGATATTAATAATTAAATTTATTCATATTTATTATGATATTATGGAATCTTATTATAACAAAATTAATTTACAATTAATTACCTAACTTAAGTACATGTATTATGAATTTATTTTCATCTTGGTAAATGTAATAAAATCAAAATGGGCTATTTAGTGTGTTATAAAAAAGTAAAAATTTATTTTTAAGTTATTAACTATTTCACCTTATTATTGAAATGTAAACTATGTAAATGTAAATACTATTAATTTTTTTTATATGACATGCAATTTAATCACGTTTTTTATGTTAAAAATTAAATGTAATATTATTGGTGTTAATAATTAAATTTAATATTAATGATGTTAATAATTAAATTTATTCATATTTATTATGATATTATGGATTATTAGTATAACATAATTAATTTACAATTATTTATCTAACTTAAGCACATGTAATATGAATTTTTTTTTATCTTGGTAAATGTAATAAAATGAAAATTCACTATTAAGTGTGTTATAAAAAAGTAAAAAATTATTTTTCAGTTATTAATTATTTCACCTTATTATTTAAATCTAAAATATGAAATTGTAAATACTATTAAAAATGTGTTATATGACATTTAATTTAATCACATTTTTTATGATAAAATTATATGTAATATTACAGGTGTTAATAATTAAATTTAATATTAATGATGTTAATAATTAAAATTTTCATATTTATTATGATATTATGGAATCTTATTATAACAAAATTAATTTAAAATTATTTCCCTAACTTAAGTACATGTATTATGAATTTATTTTCATCTTGGTAAATGTAATAAAATCAAAATGGACTATCAAGTGTGTTACAAAAAAGTAAAAATGTATTTTTAAGTTATTAACTATTTCACCTTATTATTGAAATCTAAACTGTGTAAATGTAAATACTATTAAAATTCTTTTATATGGCATGCAATTTAATCACCTTTTTAATGTCAAAAATTAAATGTAATATTACTGGTGTTAATAATTAAATCTAATATTAATGATGTTAATAATAAAATTTAGTCATACTTATTATGATATTATGGAATCTTATTATAACAAAATTAATTTACAATTATTTATCTAACCTTAGTACATGTATTATGAATTTCTTTTCATTTTGGTAAATGTAATGAAATTAAAATTGACTATTAAGTTTGTTACAAAAAGTAAAAATTTAAAATTAAGTTATTAATTATTTCACCTTATTATTGAAATCTAAAATATGTAAATGTAAATACTATTAAAAATTTGTTACATGACATTTAATTTAATGACTTTATTGATTTTAATAATTAAATTTAATATTGGTGATGTTAATAATTAAATTTAATATTTATGATGTTAATTATTAAATTTATTCATATTTATTATGATACTATGGAATCTTAATATAACAAAATTAATTTATAATTATTTATCTAACTTAAGTATATGTATTTTGAATTTTTTTCTATGTTGAGAAATATAATAAAATCAAAAAGTAATATCAAGTGTCTTATAAAAATTGGAAATTAAATTTTATTTAATAATTAATTTATATTTTTATTCATTATTCAAATATGCAATACTTGTAATATGAAATATTTGTTTTATATTTATTGATGTTAATTATTAAACATAATCACATTATTGTTGACATTATTGAACCTAACATATGTACATGTACTTCATAATTATGTATCTAGGTTAAGAACATATATTTTGGGTATAAAGTTTAGCATATATTACTAACATATTAATTTTACTTAACTACATTCATTTTGAATCTTTTTTCATGTTGCAATCATTTAATAAAATATACTATACATATGATATATTGTAGAAAATATAATATAACTATGATGTGTGGTTTTAAAAAATTGTTTCATTATTACATTCATACAGGAACAATGTTTAGAAAGTTTAGTAGATTTCGTCAATACTAACAAATATAATCATTCATTAGTATAGTGTGTTACAAAAACTAATTGTTCTTCTTTCTTTTATTACCATTTAATTTAGTCATTGTTATATATGTGTATATTACATGTATTCATCTATGCAAGAAATTTGAATACAACTATAAAGAAGACAACATATGAAAAAAAACACAGCTACAAATTATACATTCAATCAATTCCAATCTCAGAGATTGTTATCTCCACTCAGTGACATTACAAATGGTAATTTCTTTATCTTTGTTATTGAAACTATTTTTCATATAATGCTTAAACTATTATATTTGTTTGAATATTTTACTCAATGTTTAACAAAGCGTGCAACTCTAAAAGTTGTACTTATAAACTGGAGTTCACTAGCGGTGGAATAAACTATTGTTCAAGTTTGGAAAGTTCAATCACATACAACAATATGATACGCACATCTCATAGATCGAATGACAGTGGTATTAACAATTTATTAAAATCCAACAATGTTGGAGTAGATTCTATGAACGATTTTGATACCCCCGTCATAGGTGAACAATTGCAATTAAATGAAGGTTAGCATTTAAAATATTGAATAAGAATCTCTTAGTTATAGTATTCACATTATTTATAACGTAGAAAAAAGATAAGACAATGGTACGTTACTTAATGACTCATATTATAATTGTTTATAGATAATGAATTAGAAGACAACAATGGAACACCATCATCTGGTACGCACAATGATATTTATTCAATTATTTTATCTTCAAATATTAATTAAATATGAATTGATATACAAATGCAAATCATTAGTATTTGACATTATGTTTATTAAATGTGTAGATTATTTGGATATTGGAGATCTGATATATACATGCAATTTTTGTAATTCATTCTTTTGGTATGGAGAATGAATGAGAAAAAGTTGCTCATCTCAAAATCCAAAATACTCTTTATGTTGTATGCAAGGAAAAGTTCAACTACCAGCTGCGAGAAATCCTCCAAAATTGTTGCATGAGCTATTATTTTTACATAATGATCAAAGAAAACAATACCTCCAAAATATTCGGTCTTATAATAATATGATCTATTTCACATCTATGGGAGGAAAAGTTGAGTTTGAACAGTGGAAACTCTCCTTCGATATTTAGATTACATGGCCAAAATTATCATCTTATGGGAAGCTTCTTGCCACCTGAAGGTTCAACACCTAAATTTGCTCAACTTTACATTTATGACATGGAGAATGAGCTTCAAAATAGAGTGAACTCTATCAGGTGAGTTGTATAACTTCCATTTCTCATTTCTTATTGATTATTGATTATTCATGTTTGATGTAAAATCCTCTAATAATATGTTACAACTATATTTGGTATAGGGGAAATGAAATCTTGCACAACCTTCATAAAGAAATAGTTTATGACCTAAAGAAGATGCTTGATGAGAATAATGTGTTGGTTAAATCATTTATAATGATTAGAGAAAAAATTGAAAAAGAGGGTTGTTTAGATGTGAAGTTGAAGTTGATTGGAAGAAGGACTGGTGATGGAAGAAGGTATAATCTACCTACTGCCTCTGAAGTGGCTGGATTAATTTTTGGTGACTTTGATGCATCTTTAGGTGATAGAGATATTTTGGTTGAAACTAAAATCGGTTTGCTAAAGCGCATTAACCAACTTCATGCTTTATATCTTGGGCTACAATATCCTCTACTCTTTCCATATGGTGAAGATGTTTATAGATAAGATATCCCATTAACCTGTCATCAAGGAAGTAAGTAGAGTGGTCGAATCAATATAAGCCCAACAGAGTATTTTTGTTATCGTCTTCATGAAAGAGAGTCTGAGTTATCGGTTATACTGTCTTCTACAAGGCTTCTGCAACAATTTATTGTTGATGCATATACTATGGTTGAGACTTCTAGATTGGCATACATTAAGTTACATCAGAAACAATTGCGTTTTGAATTATATAATGGACTAGCAGATGCAATATTGAGGGGTGAGACAGATCCATCCACACAAGGAAAATGAGTTATTTTACCATCATCATTTACCGGTGGTGCTAGACATATGATCCAGAACTATCAAGATGCCATGGCAATTTGTAGATGGGTTGGTTATCCTGAACTTTTTATCACATTTACCTGCAATCCGAAATGGTCGGAAATAGTTTGTTATGTTGATAGAAGAGGTCTTAAGGCTAATGATAGCCCAGACATTATTAGCCATGTTTTTAAATTGAAGCTGCAATGTCTTATTAAAGATCTTTGAAAAAACAAGATATTTGGAACAGTTAAATCAAGTAAGATTTTGGTTTTGATTTTTCACTTTTATTTCACATTAAATTATGTTTGGCTTTGTTGACATACTTATATTTGTTTTTTGAATTATAGTTATATATACTATTGAATTCCAGAAGCGTGGCTTGCCACATGCTCATATACTATTATTTCTTGCGTTACAAGACAAGTATCCAACGGCCAAGGATATTGACAATATCATTTCAGTAGAAATTCCTAATAATAACATTGATCCGGCATATTACAATGCATTTCAAGAATATATGGTACATGGACCATGTGGTTCTACAAGAAGGAACTCGCCTTGCATGTCGGATGGTCGTTGTACTAAGCATTTTCCCAAGAAATTTGTTGAAACAACAACTATTGATGATGATGGGTATCCTATGTACAGGTGATGAGATAATGGGGTAACAATGGAGAAGAATGGAGTTCCCCTTGATAATAGATTTATTGTTCCTCACAATCGTTATTTTTTGCTAAAGTATAGTGCTCATCTTACTGTCGAGTGGTGTAATCAGTCGCGTTCTATTAAGTGTTTATTTAAATATGTCAACAAAGGTCATGATCATGTTACTGCCTCCTTTTATGAAAGTACAACGACAGATGAAGTAGCCAAAAATGCAGATGAAGTTCAGATGTATTATGACTGTAGATATATATCATCATGTGAGGAATCATGGAGGATATTCAAATATGATATTCAATTTAGGGATCCACAAGTGGAAAGGTTAGGCTTTCATCTTCCAAATCAACAAAGTGTTATTTTCTCTGACTCTGATTGAATCAATGATGTTGTGGATTGGTTATCAGTTAAACAAAGCATGTTTATGGCTTGGATGAAGGCAAATGAACAATATCCACAAGCAAGGGAATTAACTTATGCAGAATTTCCAACAAAATTCATTTGGGATAAGTATAATAGAGAGTGGAGACCGAGGCAAAAGAGGTTCTCAATTGGACGCATTTTCTATGTGCCTCCCGGTACTGGTAAGTTGTACTATTTAATATGTCTTCTTAATGTTGTTCATGGACCGCGATGTTATGATGAAATAAGATGCATTAATGGTGAACAACATTCATCATACTGTGATGCTTGCTATACCTTGGTTTTGTTAGATAATGATAAAGAATACATTGATGGTATTATTGAGGCAAGTCATCGGGCTTCTACATCTTCTTTAAGAAAATTATTTGCCACGTTATTGGCATCAGAGTCACTTATAAGGCTAGAAGTTGTTTGGGATAATTGTTGGATTTACTTGACCAATGACATTTTCTACAAACAACGTTCACGGTTACATCACAAAGGTAACTTCATTTATTCATCAAACTCTTATTATCTATAATTTTGAATTATAATTTTACAACATAAATCCTATGTCTTTATAATATTCCTATATTTTTTTAACAGAACTTCATTTGGAAATTGATGACATCAAAAATTATGGGTTGGTAGACATTGAAATTCTATTGCAAAAAAGTGGTAAAAGCTTACGAGATTTTGAATCAATGTCATTCCCACCGAATGAGTTTTTTGAAATAGTAGGAAATACATTAATGCGTGATGAAATGTGTTATGATCAATTAAAATTGAAAGAAGAACCCAACATACTTCTATCTGATATGACCTCGGAACAACGACACATGTATGACACTGTAATGGAGGCAACCAAGTCTCACGTAGGTGGATTGTTCTTTGTTTATGGATACGGAGGTACAGGAAAGACATTTATATGGAGGACTTTATCAGCAGCTATAAGATCTGAAGGAGATATTGTGTTAAATGTGGCATCAAGTGGAATTGCTTCTCTTTTATTACCAGGTGGAAGGATAGCTCATTCTCGATTCAAAATACCTATAAATCCAAATGAAGATTCAACATATAACATTAAACAAGGTAGTCCATTGGCTGAGTTGATTATAAGGTGTAAACTTATTATTTGGGATGAAGCGCCAATGATGCACAGGTATTGCTTTGAAGCCTTGGATAAAACCATGAGAGATATTTTACAGTTCACCAATGACTTCAGCCTAGAGAAGCCATTCGGAGGTAAGACAGTTGTTCTAGGTGGAGATTTTAGACAAATACTACCAGTCATTCCTAAAGGTAGTAGACAAGACATTATTCATGCAACTGTGAACTCTTCGTACTTATGGAGATTTTGTAAGGTGTTACGTTTAACAAAGAACATGAGGTTATAAAAACTAAGCTCGGTTGATTAATGTTTTGAGTTGAAGCAATTTTTAGAATGGATTGCAAGTATAGGAGATAGAACAATTGGAGGGAGTAATGATGGTCATGCAACATTAGAAATTCCAAATGATCTTTTAATAAAACATTTTGAAGGCCCAATTGCAGCTATTGTGGAGAGCGCTTATTCGAACTACAATGGAAATATCACTGATGATGCTTATTTTGAAGGAAGATCAATACTAGCACCAACTCTTGATATTGTTGAGTCCATCAATGAATACATGTTGTCAATTAACTCTAGTGAAGAAAAAACCTATTTCAGTTCTAATACAACATGCAAATCGGATGCAAAAAACAATTTATTGCAAGATCTACATACTCCAGAATTTCTAAATGAAATTAAGTGTTCAGGTGTACCAAACCATGTGTTGAATTTGAAGGTAGGTACACTAGTTATGTTGTTATGGAATATTGATCATTCAATTGGTTTATGCAATGGTACTAGCTAGGATGATCATCACACGACTTGGATCACATGTCTTGGAAGTAAGGATTTTAGGTGGAAATAATGCTGGTCATCGAGTATTATTACCAAGAATGTCTTTAACGCCATCTGACTCGATATTGTCTTTCAAGTTTAATCGAAGACAATTTCCCCTAATTGCATCATATGTCATGACAATCAACAAAAGTCAAGGTCAATCTCTTAGTAATGTTAGTCTGTTTTTAAAAAAAAAAATCAGTATTATGTCATGGTCAATTATATGTTACGATTTCTCGAATCACAAATCGTAGAGGTTTAAAAATTTTGATATGTAATGATGATGTTCATCAAAGTAATACAACAACAAATGTTGCATTAAAGGAAGTGTTCAAAAAGATTCGATCATGTAATTTTATCGGTTATGTATAAATACTTTACTGCAAATATTTTAAATTCGCATTGTATGTTCAAGTATTAGGTTAAATTTTTATTTCCAAATCAAAACATGTTTAATATACGTTATTTATTAATATCTTCGTGCATCGCACAGGTGAAAATCTAGTTACTAGAATGTAAGAGAACACGTATCTTTGGGACGCATGCATAACATATATATATATATATATATATATATATATATATATATATAGATTTAGGCTCTTGTACAAAATATTATTTAAAATAACATAATATACGTTATTTAGATCTAGAAGATTTAAGGGTTGAGATTAAAATAAATTTAGATTAGGTGTGTGTTAAATCTTAACCGTTGATCAAATACTAATCTAATGATTATAATTGATTCCTATACATATATCTTAGAAAGGGTGTGTATGAGACATTCACCCTATATATATATATACATAAACACCTTAGAATAAGTCTAACTATTTCATCCTCCTTCAACTAGCTGCAGAATATGGTTAGCCTCACCAAAGAGTAGGGCTGTTGACAAATCAAGCCGGCTCGCGAGCCGGCTCGACTCGGCTCGCTTGATTAGATAAACAAATCAAATCCAAGCCTCGATCTTAGGCTCGTTTACTTAACAAGCCAAACTCAAGCCTAGGTTGACTCGGCTCGTTAGCTCGCAAACCGGCTTGATTCGAACCCGACTCGAATTCGGCTCGTTTGCTCGTTTATCAAATAAATTTTGAGAATATATACAAATATAAAATAAAGTTAAAAAGAACTAATTATTTTTTTTATAAATAATTATCATAATTTAAGTCTTTTTTTAATAAAAATAATTCTTATAAATTTTTTATTTAATAAAAATAATTTTTATAATTTAACCGGTTTTGCCGCACAACGAACCGGGCGGGGCTTTCAACCGGGCACAACACTAAATTCACTAATACTCAGCGGGATTTTTTTTTGAATTCCCGTGACTCCCGGGCCGTGTGCCCGTGCGTGTCCCGTCCCCACTCCCCAGTTCCCACTCGGCCACTCACGTGAGTCACGTGACTCACCCCAACCCCCCAAGTCCCCATCGACGCATCGTCAACTTGACTCTCGACCCCGACAGGTAGGGCTGTGAATCTGTGATTCTGTGAACAGCGTCGACTCGAGACTCTTGACCCCGACAGGCGACACACCTCCATCACCTCCCCCTTCTCCCTTGCCCTCTGCTCCAGCGACCGGCCTCCTCCTCCTTGCTCCTCCTTCGTCGGGCGACATCCACCACGAGCGACGCACATCCACCACGAGCGGGCGACAGCAGCAGCTGACAGCGACGTGCGTCCGGCGTCCGGCTCCAGCGAGCAGCTCTGACCACCGGCGAGCCACCCCCAGCCTCCGACGAAGCTTCCCCGGCCTTCCTTTGCCTCGAATCGTTGATTTTCCTGTGGTATAATTTTTTGAAAAACCCTAATATTAATTTGTGTAATTGAGTATGATTTAGCTTGTGATAAGCTAAATTAATGGTTTGGTTATGTATATATGTGCTGCGGGAATGATTTGGATAGTTAATTATATGGTTATGCTGGAATTTTGGAAAAATTGAATTTTTGGTCGGGTTATGCCCGAATTTTTCGGATTCGTCTGATTTAGCTATTTTAGGTAAATTGATTATACAGTATGTTTTAAAATGTATCCAATTTCATATTAGAACTGTCAATTTGAGAAATTTACGCAAGTTTTATCAAAATTTGATTCGTAGGTCAAAATTCGGATGTAATGAAATTGGGTCATATAAATGAGTCGTTCCGCTCAATTGATTTTATAATATCATTTGAAATGTATTTAATTTCATATCGGAAGTGTTGATTTGGGCAAATTGTGTGTAATTGATCGGAATTGGATTTTTAGGTCAAAACTCTTACGAGATTAAATTGGATTGTGTAATCGGGTTGTTTTATTCAATTGACTATATAATTTACATTAGAATACATTTAATTACATTTTCGAATCTTTAATTCATATATTCTAGCAAGAATTGATCGGATTTGCGTTCCGGGCTCAAAGACCCTAATTGTGCTCAATTGTGTATTTCTTTTATTGGTTTTGAGCAATTGATTATTTGATATGTTATAAAATGTGTTTAATTGCATTTCTAAACATTCAATTTGATTAAATTAATAGAATTTAACCGAATTGTATTTTTGGGCCTAAAACCCTAGATTTCAAGTGAGATTATGAAATTGGTTATTGTATAGTTGTTTTTCTAAAATTAAATTTATAGAAGTAGTTGAAATGATCCTAATTGTATTTGGGTGGAATGCTTGGTTTGAGAGAGTAAGCAATCTGGAATTTGATCTATCGGGTTTTATCTTGTTTAACTGTATTCCTCTTTGAAAGTTACAAGCATTGTATTTGAAATTTCAGGTTGGAGATGTTTGGAGATGTTTTCAAGCTCTTGTAATTGAAAATATCAATAAAACACTTGGTCAGTAGCTACTAGATAGCAGCATATTTTGATTCTTTTCTACTACATTATTTTATAAATATTTTATTTAATTTTATGTTTTTAAATTGAGCAATAGCATTATTATTTTATTGTACTTTTTCATTTTGTTAGCATGATCTTTTCTAATAATTTCTTTTACTTTCTTATTTGAAGTTATGATGAACAATTTTGCTATTACATTATTCTTAAAAGCCACATATGTTATATTTGTTGAAGTTTATCAAAAATGATTTCTATATTATGACTTTGAAGGTTAGCATTTTACATTTTTCCCTCAATTTTATTTGTTATCAAGTTGTTTTTATTTGTACATATTAATACATCACACATGTAACTTTTTGTTTTCCTTTTTACTCAACTTGGAATTTTGAACTTTAAAATTTTCCCATATATTCTTTGTTTTATAACGATGTTTTATTTTGATTAAAAAAACAAATAAAAAACCATGGTGGTGATTATTAATTATTCATAGTTTTATGTGTTATTTTTGCTGCTACCTACTGCTAGTCTGCTACCTTGTGGTTTTTTTTGCTGTTTTTAGTTCAAACTTATAATTATGTCAAATTTGGTAACTTCTGATTTTTCTTCTAAACAAGGATCTTCATCTCCTGTATCATCGCCATCTACATCAACAAGAAGCCCAAAAATGGCAGATGACCCTAATATATTTGAAGTTCCCAGAGATACTTACATTAGTGATCGTGATGAAGAGAATAATTTTGAGCCGACCAATAAGCTTGATGAAGATGTTGATGAGCAGATTAATGAGGAGCAGGAGGTGAATAATGAAAATAAAAATGATGATGATGAGTGTGCAATAACGAAGAAGGCTCGCAAGAAAACTTCACATGTTTGGGAAGAGTATGAAGTGGTTACTTTAAAAGATGGGACCAAAAAAGCCCAATGCAGGCATTGTCGTAAACATCTATCAATTCTTCCTGGGGGCGTAACCAGTCATTTTATCAGGCATTTGGAGCGATGTACTAGTCGGCCATCAAAAAAACAAAGGGTATTGTCTCTTTCTAAGTCCACTAGTATTAGTGTTGCTCCTGTATTTAGATATGATCATGAAAGGGTGATGGAAAAGTGCGCTCATATGATACTCATGCATGAATATCCATTTAATATGATGGAACATGTAGGGTTTAATGAATTTCTTTGGGCCATCTCTGATAAGTATCGACGGATTACTCGTCATGCTGCTAAGGATGCTTGTTTTACTGTGTATGAATATGAAAAGAAGAAGGTGAAAAATATTCTGAAAGATGCTAATAAGATTAGCATAACAACAGATCTTTGGAAATCTGATGTCCAAAAAATTCATTACATGGTTGTAACAGCCCACTTAATTGATAGTAATTGGAATCTTCAAAAGCATGTTTTAAATTTTTTTCACTTACCTCCTCCTGGTAGTGGATTAAATATATACAATGCTTTATGTGGCTGTTTGGTGGAATGGGAAATTGAAGATAAAGTGAGCACTATTACGGTGGATAATTGTAGTGCAAATGATTTTTGTGTAAGGCATTTGAAAGATCATTTTAGTTTGATGAAGAAGCTTTCTTTTGCTGGAAAAATATTTCATGTTCGATGCTGTGCTCATATTGTGAATCTGTTGGTGCAAGATGGTTATAAGGAGATCAGTAATGTTATCTCTAATATTCGCACAAGTGTGAAGTATTTGTCTGATTCTGATGCCCGTTTGATGAAATTCAGTGAGATTGCTAGATATTTAAAGTTGCCTGCAAAAAAGTTGATTCTTGATGTTTGCACACGTTGGAATTCTGTGCATGCTATGTTATCTACTGCATTAGAATTTAAGGATATGTTTCCAAGATATGCAAAGCAAGATCCATCATATAAATGGGCCCCTTCTGTTGAAGAATGGAGACAAGCTGAAATAGTATGTGAATTTTTGGAGGTTTTTAGTGAGGTAACAAATATAATTTCTGGAAGTGAGTATCCAACGGCAAATCTGTATCTTCCTGAGGTATGGAGAATTAAAGCAGTATTAGATGAGAAGGCTCGTTCTGAGGAACCATTTATTCAAAGGATGGCTTTAGTCATGAAAGAAAAATTTGATAAATATTGGGGTGAGTGTAATTTATTAATGGCTATTGCGGCTGTTTTAGACCCTAGATGTAAGTTGTCTTTGGTCGAATATACATTTCCCAATATTTTTAGTCATGATGAAGCTGACAGGCATATTTGGCTAGTTCGTGATACTTTACGAGTTATATTTAATGATTATGCTCGAGAGCATACACGTAACTTGGAGAAATCTTTAGTGGGATTTGAAATGGTTGAAGGGTCATCTGCTTTTAATACTAGGGCAAAGAAAGGTGCAGGTTTAGGAAGGATGGGATTTAAGCAATTCATTAGGCAATCTGGCACACAACTTCCTACAAAATCGGAGTTAGATATATACTTGGAGGAGAGTGTATTTATTTGTGATGATGATTCCGAATCTTCTTTTAGTGCCTTAGAGTGGTGGAAGGCAAACACTTTAAAGTTTCGTATCTTATCACAAATGGCACGTGATATCCTGTCCATACCTATCACCACAGTTGCTTCAGAAGCTGCTTTTAGTGCTGGGTCAAGGGTCATTGATCCGTATAGAGGAGCACTATCTACTGATACAGTTGAAGTACTTCTTTGTGCAGGTGATTGGATTCGTACAAAAAAAGGGCTAAAGAAGAAGGTAATAATATTTTTATGTTTTCATTATTAATTTTTGATCTCTTGAAATTTTAGGAATTAAATTCTAATCATTCATATATATTATTGTTGCTCTCTTAATATAAGTAGGTTGTAGATGCTCCAAGCATGAAGATCATAGATCTACTATAATATGGTATATTTTTTTATCCAATTTAAGGTATAATATAATCAAAACTTATGGGATTGAAGTCTTTATCAAATAACTATTACTAATCTAGTTCTCTTATTTATTCATAAAATTATCCTTGCAGATATGAAGGTTAGTGGATTTTGGTGCCATATTTTGAGATTCGGTGTAGAAGTGCTTATGATGGATTGGATGAGATGAAGGTTGCAAATTTGCTATAATTCTGGATATAAGAATTTAGAATTAAGGATTGAAGAATATTTTATTTTGTAAAAGCATGCAGGGTTGAAGGCACAATCTTTGAATATTTTGTATGAATGATTTGATACTGTACGGTCTATGGTCCTATTTTAGTATTTATAATCAAGCCAAACAGGTCTTTATTTGATATTTAATTTTTGTTGAAAGTTACAGGTTTAATCGGCTAAATTTTCTAATAAACGAGCCGAACAAATCGAGCCGACCAAACCGAGCCGGTTTGGCTTGTTTAAAATTAAACGAACCGAGCCAAACCGAGCCACAAATCGAGCCACGAGCCGAGCCTAACGAACCGAGCCGATTTGGTTTGTTTTCAATTAACAAACCGAGTCGAATAGCTCGCGAGCTTTTTCCGAGCCAAACTCAAGCCTCAAATACTTGACTCGATAAAATTTAACGAGCCGAATCGAGCCAGGAAAGATTCGACTTGATTCGGTTCGTCAACAACCCTACCAAAGAGGTTCCAAAAACAATGATAAGAAATCATAGTACGAGTCCTTATCTCGAACCGCCGCTGGGATTCAATTACGTATCCAGGGTCCAGGGAGTGCTGCAGACCTGGCCTATTTCCGGAGGATAAAATCAAAGGAAACGTAAAGTCTCTACCAACAAAAGTGTGCAGCAAATTTGCAGGATCTAGCCGCTTAAATGGCCTTAAAAAGGAGTTGAAACTAACACAAGAACCCCCCCCCCCTCCCCCAAAAAAAAAAAACTAAAAAGTAAGCAGCTCAATGCGGAGCTGTCATCAATGTGTCGTGATTTGACGTGTGCTTGAAAAAGTGCTGCATCTTTTGTGGAAATACTCGTGCGCGAAACACAGCCTGGCCTTGATATCATTCGTTCCCCCGGCCCCAGCGCGTTAATAAGTCATTGGCTTTAGGTGAGATTATTATTCGAACCAAAATCTTTATGATTACGCGATTGTTATGATATTTCGTGCCCAAATAAAAAAATGAACGTCGTATCGTATCGCTTATTAGCTTTAATCTCCAAGAACATTAGCTTTGATTATTTGCTTCTCTCATTTTGGAGAAGCGGGCGTAGACCCATCAACGTGCCCTTCGTTTCGCTTGTATCTACGATGTTCTGATAATGTAACATCTACGTTGACCATTCTGATATAGCTAGCTAGTGTGCGGAATTTCCATTAGGCGTGGGCCAAGTGCGTCCACAGAGATAAATCACGTACAATTTCTAATGAAGGATGCGTGTTCTTCCCATCCTACGTTATAAATTAATATATCAAATGTGAAGAAGTTTAATAATAATAATAAATAGAAAATTAATGAAAATAACGACAGCACGACGACGACCACTACTGCTGCTGCTGCTGCTAATAATAACAATAATAATAATAACTTGTTAAATTTTGATAATTTGTATGAAATCGATTCTAACCATATTAAAAAGAATCGGCTACAAAGAGAACATACCCTAAATATGTTAAGAAATACATACTAGATAGTCGAATATAATTTATCAAACATTCTACTAGTACTCTATAATTTGATTCCTAGAAACCACTAAATAAAAATTATGATCCTGTTTGGTTTATGATAATAATAATAATATTTAACTTTTCTTAAGCTACTCTAAGCATACCACACTCTGATATAGGCTATGTTTGGTATAGGGATAAAGTATGTGTAAAAATTATAAGGGAAATTATTTCCCTTCTCTCTTATGTTAGGTATGAAAAAAAAAACTTATTATGGGGTAAAAGTATGCTATTGGGCCAGGGAAAAAATTATCCATTTGGACCATCGGGTAATTCTTCTTCTGACTCTTCGCGTGTCTGCCTCACGACACTATCGCCTACCCCTACTTGTCGAAGCCTACTGTGTGGTGACAGGCTGACAATAACGTACGTTAGTTCCATCAGTATATAATATATATTCCATGTTAAAGCAATATTGGCTTATGATTATTGTGGGACCAAATAAAAAAGTAAAAATCTACCTTGGGGTATTATAAAAAAATAAATAATTTTAGTATGTTAAGGATTTTTAGTAACTTATTCATAAACATAACGATACTAAAACAAATGTATCTTATACTATATCTTGTATTATATAATTGTATATATATTTTAAAAAAAGTAGGAGTTTATTTTTTATTTTTGCACCAAGACCTCTAAAATATCTAAGACGGGCCCTATCAGGGTAAGAAAATTTGCTACAAATTTTATACGTGCTACTCATATTGTGAGTCTATAAATGAATGATTTTTCCAAATAATATTTAATTTTAACCTTATTCATAGTAGGAGTTATTATAATATGTTATTTTGATTTATACAATTTATATTAAAAAATGTAATATATTAAATTTTGATTTATGTGATAAATAATTATTTATATTTTATATCTAATAAAAATATTACTAATTTTTCATGCTAATGAAGTAAAAAAAATATTATTCTAACATAAATTATTCCTCCCAAACCAAATATAAAAAAAAATATTCCCTAAAATAATTTAATCTTACATATCAAATAAAAAAGATAGATAAATTTTTTTCTTTAATTATTATCTCCTTAATTATTCTCCCTTAATTTATTTTCTTCGTCTCAAGCATATCATAGTGATATTTTACCCCGTGGGCCGAGGCTAGCTGTCCATGAAATATTTTCTCGAGTTGGGACTCTTTGTTTGGGGCAACTAATTAACAAGCCGACACTAAAAACGAATGAGTAGTCGTCGTCGTCGTCGTCTCACCTATCAAAATGATGGGGCCCGCCTGATGCTGCTAGGTGTACACCTAATGAACTGTTGGCACGATGCCTTTGATTGGTCACAACATGATTTGGGACTTTTCACAATTTAATGTATCGTCGCGCCCTCTATAATCGTTCTTATAGACCGGCATCCAATGAAATAGTATTTTACGGAAGGACTGCGAAAATTAAGCTTTCATAATAATAATAATAATAATAATAATAATAATTTTAATGGGCGGTCAATTCGATAGACGGATACTTCGAGAAATTTGGTTTTGGGCCGACGGCTGAAATGGTCAAACAGTGACTAATCCACTAGCTATCGGTCCAAAAGCGGCATCACTCACTAGCAACTACTTAAGCAAAAATGGGACTCAATCCCATGACCGCACCTACTTTGCTGATTTATGAGGCGGCGCCCTCCGCTGTCCCCCTCGACGAAATTGTCTGTCAATTGCTGCTATGAAATATAAGTATCTGAAAATTTATATATATATATATATAAACACATTTTATAGATTATGTATTAAAACATGTCTTATAGAAATTATATATAAAAATCAGCATTCGACATTATAATAAAATATCCGACAATATTATTATCATAAAAAATATCCGAATAATTAAATAATACATCCTAATAAAATACCACACATATTTATATCCGAATAAAATATATATCCGCATTCATATTTTTAAAAAAATAAATAAAAAAATATTGGATTTTTTTTAATAGAAATATATATAAAAATGCATCTTAAATAATATAAATTTACATATGAATAAAAATATACATCCTAAAAAAACCACACATTTTATAATAAAAATACACATATTTTATAAAACAAAGTATTTTTTTTAAATAAGTAGATTCTCTTAAAATAATAATACACATTTTTTTATATAGAAAATATATTATAAATAAATTTATATATTAATTAGTAAACAAATCTAATAGAGTCAGCTTTTTTATATTAGATATGTAATACCATAATTTTAAACATTATTTTGCGATCATTATTTTTCTATTGAGCTTATAAAGTGTGGTATCTTATATTTTAATACTAGAAGTCTTATGATATATCATCAGCGTAAGGCATTAGTTAGCTTTATAAATTATTTTGGTTTATATAATAATATTACAACTTCATATAATATAATTTTTCAAAGATATTGTAAATTATTTTGCATATTAAAACTTTTGTGGTTCTACCGTAATTATAATTTATCTTTTCTTACAATATTATCTTCCTAAGTTACAAAATATCATTTGGCTAATAATGTATATTTATATATTATTTTTTATTATTGGGTGGTATTGATATATTATTATCTTAAATTATTTTTGCCCAAATAATAATAATAATCATGTCCTAAAAATATCTTACTAAAATATATGAGTTGCTATAAGATATAAGTATTTATGATAAATGCTTATCCGCTAAAAATATCTTGCTAAAATATATGGGTTATATAATATACATGCACACACACCCAACATACATACATGCATACATTCAGACATATATATATGAGCCTTGTATATATACACGCTTCAAACAGATAATGAAAATTTGTTGTAGTAGTCGACGACAAATGACTTTCAATTTGAGTGTCGCCGGTGGTTGCAATTCAGGCTTCGGTGTGTTCCACCAGTGCGAGAGTAATTTTGACGGTTGCCTTAGCATAGTCGATCACCTATTCGTCAATGTGGAATTGGGTTTTCTAATGACGTAGCAGGCTACTACTTATAGTTCTTTTTAATCCTAGTTGATTCAGTTAATTGAGTTTTGTGCGTACCCCATATACTAATAAAAATTGACAATAGTCGGGTACGAAGTCCTCAAGACGTAGGTAGTCTAAAGGTCTTTTTTTTTGTCAAATTACGTGACTTGCTAACTTGTTACATGATGATCAATACGTATAAGTTAAACTTGGGTTTTACTAGATGCACCGCCAATTGTTTGGGGTTGCACATGTTGTTTTGGATCATGTGAGGACGCAGAATGATACTAGTGTATTAGGCAATGAAGAATTATATACTTTTACAAAAAAGTCATGTTTATTAAGTTCTAAGCTAAGTTAATTTTTGTCAATTTTGATCAGTAAGTTATTATAAGGTATTAGCTAACGACTTATCGGCTTAGTCCTAAAGCTATTTAAATATGTGATTAGAATAGTTAGTAAAAAGAATATAAATGTATTTAACTATTTTTATTTTTTAATATTAGCAATTATGTGTTATTAATTCATATGACTATTTGTTAATATCGGATTGTCTTTTGGGTAACATTCATTTCAAACTATATATGCATATGTGCACCTTCATTGTGTGCTTATTTGACGTAAATGACTTATTTGATTATGTGAGCTTACCTGAATATCAATGATTTTATTACACTTAAGCCGTTATGAGGTTTTTTTCCTAATTCAATTCGACCGTGGGTTGTTGATTAATTTGATGTAAATATTGTATTTTTATAGACAAGTTATAAAAGTATAATTTTTGATATGATTAGTTTATACAAATTTGACTTTTATAAGAATGTTGCCTTTATTATAAATATGTTGCAAGACTCATATCTTATATGATTGAATTAAAGTTTATTATTAATGTTAGCACATAATTAGATCCTATGATATTTTGACCTATTTTTATATTTAAATTGTTGGTTGGATTATATTTTTTTAATTGTAGCTTGTGAATGGAATGGTGGCCCTAAGTGGTATGTTTCTATTTAATTTTGGAAAGCTACCCATTATGAAAAGTGGATAAAGTGACATAATGCGGTGGGTTGTGAGGCTATATTTATGTAACACCGCCATATTACCAGCTAAAAATTTTCTCTTTTTTTCTTTTACGGAAGTGTTAATTACTAAATTATTGGGTGTTACCACCACACTTAGCATAAGTTCGGATCATTCACCTTTCTTACGCCAAATGTTAAGGCTAAAACAAGTCATAACTAAGTAAAATAATAAAAATAGAATAATAAATAATAGAAGTTATGGATAAGTGTTGTAGTACAACAATATAAGCAAAATACAGCAAGGGACATAAGGGTTCAAAGGAAAACCAATCATAACCAAAAACTAACACTCGAAGGCATAACATCAGTTTGCCCTAACTCTTAAACCCAAAGGCTGACTCTAAAAATGGAACCTCTTCCTAAGGAATTCACTTATCCTTCCCGTTTTTATATACTTCATGTCACTCCATGGCCCTAACATAATCATCTACAAAAGTAGTGTCGGTACGACTTCCTCATACTGAGTAAATCACAATACCTAATAAGAGGAAGCATACCCATATTTCAGATAGACATATAAAATCCGAAAAGCATACTTGCGCACAAAGCATGAACCATAACCATAAACATTATTCATGGTGCAACATGTATAAAAATCCAGTCTCAAATTCAATAGCAAAACATATCATTCATATTCTCATCATTTCAAGATACAAAGTCATATTTGATTAGTTAAATACATTCCGAACACAATGGTAGGGCATTGAGGCAATTACCAAAACAAAAATCCAAAACAATACCAGGGTAGGGTACTGAGGCATATACCGAACCAATAAATCCAAAATAAACTAAGGTAGGGCACTCAGACAACTATTGAACTAACAAATCCATCATAATACTAAGCTAAGGCACTGAGGGGACTACTTAACCAACAAATCCAATACAATACCAAGGTAGGGCATTAAGGGAACTACCAAACTAACAAATCCATTTCTTTCATTTTATTAAACAACAAATATTTCTATTTTTACTTACTTACTCAAGAGGGTTACAAATCAACCTAGGGACACAACAGTACACCTAATTATATTGGCACTTGAAGGTAACACAATAACCTTACCTTGAACCTAGGGACACAACGGTACGCCTGGTCATATTGGCATATGAGGGCAACACAGTATCCTGCCAACCTTGGTCACCTAGTCCTTAAGTATCGAACCCCCTATAGGGCTCATAGGTTATCTATAAAGTAGAGTAGGGCCTTAAACTGGGTCATAGTGGCACCCTAGTGAACCAAAATAATGAGGGCTAGCACCTCACCTCTAAGGTACCAACCCCTAGAGAGAAATCATTCCAATTGAAGATCTTCACTTTAAATATTAATATTTTATAAGATGATCGCATAAGTCACATACGACACAACAATTTCCATTTTCCATACTTAACCATTTTTTCTTTTATTTATGATTATTAGGTTAAACTCTAAGGTCATAGATCTATGTCAAGCCAAGTCAATGCTAAGGTCAACCTAGCATTTAATTATTTGTAAAAAAAATATATTAGGTTAAAATTACCAAAATACCCTTCAGACCCTAGTTTCACCATTTTATTCATTTTTGTACCAAACATTGTCATTATGAGAGATTGGCCATAAGAAGGAAAAAAAAATGAAATATTCCACATTATGTTAGTATGTAGGTAATCTTTATATTTTGGTGATTAATTGTATTTTTCACTTTTCATGTATTTAGTAGGTTGTACCCACCAAAACCCTAATCATGTGACTCTCATATATCATATCTTCCATGCATCATGTACGTACACATTTAAAACATAAAAATTATTTAAATAGGAATATTGTCATAATAGTACATATAGGGGAATATCTCTAACCCTAGGTCATGCAAATAGAATTTATCATAAACTAACCCTAATCATGTGATTATGCTCCCATGCAAATCATTGTAACCCTAACTACCATGCATGAGCAATCATGAGGCATTTACTATAGAATTTAAATCATAACTTGATAAGAATGAAAATCCTAACAAAATTTTAGATATGTGGACATAAAACATTTGACATAGTACCATGCATATAACTAAACTATCAGTAATCCTGCATATCATCCTTTTAATATATTATCATTTTATCATACATTCTACAATACTCAAAAAGCATAAAACCATAGCATGATTCTAGGTCTAAAAATGTTTAGCATGCTTGCACATAATTTCTACTGTCTTATAAGTGATTGGATTTACCTAATCCAAGCTTACGTAAAAAGAAGTCTTCTCTAAAGTCCTTAAGAATTACCTAGGTATTTAACATCCAAACACATATGCATTAGCATATAATATTACACAACAATAATACAAAATCATTAAAATGATTTAAGGCTCAATAATCGATCGAATAAGGTAAAATGAAATCCAAGGGAAAACTTAGCACTAAGGAAGGAAGCTTCGGCTGAAAAGGGGGAATGAGCTCAATTATCTTGGTGGGTGCTAGGGAGGTACGAACGGCAAGAATGGCCAGTGTTAAGGGGATACGAACGGAAACAATGGTGTATAAAAAGGGGGAAGAAAAGGTGGCACAAAGGGTCTAATAAGAGGAGAAGGGATTTGGTAAAAATGGGTGTAGCACAAAGAGGGAAGCTTTGGCCAAAATGGCCGAAGGTGGAAAATTTTGGCTTCAGTGGGTTAAGGTGTAGGTTGGGGTGGTTTAGGATAGTATTGACAAAGGTGAAGGGGGAGTAATAGCTAGGTCAACTGGTGGTCTAGTGGCTGATTCGATGAGGAGAGATTAAGGAAAAAGAAGGGGGAAGTTGCACTAGGGAGAAGCTTGCTACAGGGAGGTTGTGCGTGGATGATGGGGAGGCTATAGCAAGGGTTGTTGGTGTAAGGTGGTGGCCGATGGTAGGTTAAGGTGTAATATCCCAAATTTTAGCTAACCTTAATCTCAATTAACTAATATCGTAACTTAATTCTAATATCAAAAAATTATTATTTCTATCTTACCCTAACTCCCTAATCCAAAATTTTATTCTAACCCTAATTTTATTCCAAGTTATCAATGTATTTCCTAACCTAAACCTAATTCTGAATAATAATTTAATTTAATTATCCTAATACCCTAACCTAAATTATCTTATACTAAACCTAAATCTAAATCCACACGTTTTCTCCTTTTTCTTTTGCATCTCTATCCTTACATTTTCCTCCTGGCTAGTTTTTATTTTCCCTCTTTCTTTCCCCTTGTGTGTATGATTTCCCCTACCATGCCCCCCTTCCATGACCTACACACACTACCTTCACCATCACCCATCAACTCCCTCTTTTTCTATGTGATGGGTTGTGTTGACAAAGATCACCCTCCCCTTCGTGCATTCATTTTCGTGTATATATATATATATATATATACCCCAATTAATCTATAGAACCACCTTATTCTCCCCCTATTTCGGTCTAAAAAATTTCACCCCAACACAGCCTTCCTCCCTCCTTCTTTCCCTCTCCTTGCCATTATAAAAACAACACCAAAAACCCACCATGGGCAAACCCAACTAAGGAAGCAGCATATTCATAAAAAAACCTTACCATTCCCTCACCCCATCCACCACCTAAACTCCTTGCAACCTGCCTCTATGAACCAATAAAACCCACTGAAACTACACCACCCACCTTTGGTAAAACTCACTGAAACCCACCCTTCACCTTTGGCAAAAATCACCACAACACCCCTACCCTTTGGCCATTTCTACCAAAATCACAACCCCTTCCAACCATTTCTACTTAATTCCACACCCCCTTTTGGTAACCATCATCAAATCTCATCCCCATCTTTTGGCATCCACCATCGAACCCCCCTTTTGTTGCTCAAGTTTTGCCGACACTTTCCTCAAACCTCGGTTTGGTTTTTCCCCATTATTTCACCCTCCTAAATTATATCATTTAATTATAATTATGTTTTTTAATTATTTTTGGGTGATATTCTAGAAGTTTCAGAAGAGGCGGGATAGGATAAGCGTACTTAGAGATTTGAGGCTTTTTTTTGTAAGGATACCAGTTGATGTTTAGGGTTTTGTGTTAAATGCTTGAAAGGCCATGTGTATTATCATGTTATTGTTATTTTACTTTTAAATGCATGTGGTTAATTTTATTTTATGATAACATGAATTTTATGATAGAAAGAGAGTATAAATAAAAAAAAGATGTGCTAATATAATGTTGCTACACTAGGTTGTATTTTTGTGGATAGGTATAACTTGTGGAAGAGTATTATGGGACTAATAAAATATGATAAGTGGAAAATAAGTGTATTTAATATGAATTATGGTAAATGGAGGATTTATAAATAAAGACATCGAAGAAATAGGACTTTCGTAAAATAAGGGCTTTCGGCTATCTATAAGGGCATTTTGGTCAATATGGATTAATACAAGAATTTTAGTATTTTAATGTTTTAAGTGGATTAAAATATTATTATAAGATCATGTGGAGTGATTGGAGTGATTATAAATTTCATAAGTTCCTCAAAATAAGAAATAACCTAAATTGAGAATAATAACCTTAAAACGGTAATGTTATTATTACATGTGTAAAATGTTAGAGTTATACCACAAATTTTGGATATGTTGTTAATTTTTTTTATTTTGGGAATTTATACTGAATTTGGTAATTATATGATCCTTATAGGAAGAGTTATGGTTACCATAAAATTAAGGTTTTAGGAGTTTTGGAAATAGTAACTTTTGAGATAGAGTTATTAACGCATGTGTAAAACGTGGGATTTTGGCCTTGAATTTTAGGTATGTTAATAATAATGATAATCTATGAATATATACTAAATTTGGTGGGTAAATGATCAATATGGGAGGAGTTATGCCTAAAGTGTGAATTTAGGGTTTTTGGAAAAAAAAAATAAGCATCTTAACATTTGGGAACAATCTTGTTATCTCTATGATGATGTATTACTTGAATTAATCATGTTTTGTACTTATCAAACCAATCATGAATGATATAATAACCATTTAAAGTGAAAGATCACGTGAGTGGGGTCGAAGTGTTGGATTTGATCCACTAGACGATAATAGCGGCTCAAGTATGTTGTCCCTGAGAGGTACTTCAGTCTATTCCACCAGATTAAGAATAATGGTACCCTATAATCCAATTGAATAAGAGTATGAATTGAGATAAGAACTAAAGGATAAAATATTAATTATTTAAAGTGGAAGATTGTGTGAGTTAGGACCAGGTGTTGAGTTATTCTACTGAACAATAATAGTGGCTCGGATGTGTTGTCCCTAAGAGGTGCTTCAGACCATTCCACCAATTAAGAATAGTATATCAGGAGAATTTTTCCCTGAGAGGTGCTGGGTCTGTTTCACCGGATCATAATAGTAGCTCAGGTGTGTATTCCTTGAGAGGTATTTCAGATCATTCCACCGGTTTAAGAATAGGTGGGTCCCTAAATTCAACATAAATAAAAGAATGGATCACATTATATTCTAATAATATAAATCCAAACCAATACTTACTTGTATTCATTTTTTTACCTAGCATGTATACTACTTTTTGTTGTGAATGCATGTAATTATGTGTTTTCCTATTTCAACTGTATTGTTATCTTGTTCAGTATGTAGCATACTAATCATCCTTTTCATGGGTGTTTCTCATTCCCACTAGCAGGTGACCTGGATGTTTATGTGCAGGTCAATGAGGACCCAATTGATGAGTTTACATCTTTTGATGCTTTATATGGGGCAAAGTGACTTTGTGTATTAGGGATTTTGGGGATAGAGTCATGTTATCCAGATGATGGTTTTACTCAGATACCCTTTTGAACTCTTAGATCCATGGTATCCCTTTTATTTGTATTTTGGATATTATATTCAGATTTAATCTCCAAACTCGTATTTACGTGTATGAAACTTCTCTATTTTTTTTTCCTTGTTGAGAATTTTAAATTGTTTTGCGTTGTGATTGACATAAAGATGGGATGATAAGCCAGACTTGCATTGATTATGGTAGAAACACTCAATTATTTTTATTATATGCTTCCACTGTAAAACAAAATTTATCATTAGTAAATTTTAAGGTGTTACATAAGGAGGCTGGTGGGAGGTATCATTGCAGCAAATAAAAATGGCAGTGGAAGGATTAAAGGATGGGGAAGAATGGCCAGGAAAAATTTTTTGTGTGTGGGAGCTCGAGAGAGGTAGAAGGTTGCAGGTTTGCTCGAGGCTTTGTCACAACATAAGAGGGAAGGGAGAAGTGGTTAAGAAGGGGTTGGTGTGTAGGGAAAAGAGGAGAAAAACAAGGAGAGGAAACATGGGGAGAGGGGAGGTATGGTGTAGATGGTGTAGGGTGATAATGCACAGGATGAAGGTGTTGAAGTAAAGGGAATAAGGTGATGGTAAGGAAAATCTAGCACTGATTAAGGAATAATTTAGGGTAAATTATAGGCAAATAATTAGGGTAAAATTTATTAGGTTACTGGGTTAGGTTTATTCACAAACGGATACCGATTAAGACCCAACCTAGGTTTACAATTTTAATACGCATCTTCTTGTAGATTTTGACCTAATTAAATTTATATCTAATAAGTTGTAATAATATTACATATATTAATAATATATTTATTACCAATTATTCTAAAATAATTATTACAACTAATACACGTTATTATCGATTATAATTAGGGTTTCTAGAAATGGGGCATTATAACTGAATTAAAATACCATAACTAAAAGTAAAATATAAAGTGGGATTTGGGTCCTTTTAGTTTGGCTTTCTGAAGTTGGGAACCGATAATAATCTTTCCATTTTCTTTTGTGGATATTTATTTATTTTTCAATTGTGATTAGTTAAGGCTCATTGTATACTCTATAGATTTCTTCAAACCCTATTAGGGAGTGTGTAAACTTAAGGATAAGGTGATCAAAGTGGTAGGTGTAACACCCCGACCCACATGTCATGAGTAGTTACCTAAATCATTTTTGGAAGTGATGATTAACCATACAAATCAACACGAGTCTTTTCAAACGTATTTTTGTAATCAACTCACACACATATTAAAAAATGTCCCACGAGATCACATATTATTAAATTACTCCAAGTCAAGCACACTTAAATATGTAGATATTTAATGATAGTTTTCCCCAAAAATAAAGTATACCTTGGTAATATAGGTAGTCATATTAGTTATTTTAAGCCTCCACCATCTACCACTAATTTGAAGTATTACATACACTCCCACTCAAAAAGCGCAACATCCTCAACCATTGACGGTCACATTATAGTCTATCCTAATAATTTTCCAACAAGGCAATCAATTGGCTCAACCAAGTTTATCTTGTGGTCACAATTTTTCTCTAATAGGATTAGCAACACCCGGACCACATGTCACGAGTAGTTAATTGAATTACTTTTAGAATTGATAACTAACCCCATAGATCATCATGAGTCATTTCTAATATGATTTTTATCAACTCACACATGATTTCAAAAGTGATAATTAGCCCCATACATTAACATTAGTTTTTTCAAACATATTTTTTATCAACTCACACACATCTCAAAAAAAAACTTTCTAAAAGGTCACCCACCCTTAAATTGTTCCAAGTCAAGCACACTTAACTATAGAACTCTTTAATGATATGTTTCTCAAAAAGAATGTATATCTTGTTAATATAAGTATTCATATTAATCATCTTAAGCCTCCACCATCCACCACTAATTTGTGGCATTATAGTAGGTCTTAGGACTTTTACTAATCCCTTTGGACTATGTTCACTAGGATGACCCAAGTGAGATTAGTAATATTCATGTCTTTGGTGTTAGGTCTTTGAACTTTGATTTGTTAGGTGTGAACTCCTTGTTGGTCTACCCACCTAAAAAATTGAATGTTTGATCACCTAACATAGAGAGTAATAGCTGAAAATGAGTGGAAGTTGAGCATTAATATCATACCCATTTAGTAAGTTTGGGCTGTTATTAAACGAGGATAACTTGATTGACCGATAAGACATGAACCATAAGAAATTTTGTAAGTAAATGAAAGTTTATTAGTCACATGTGAAATAACTCGTAGCATATTATAATTGGTGTATTAAATTGCCATATATAATGGTATTTTGGTAAAAGTATAATGCACATATTGAAAAAATACAAATGAAAACAACAATTCTTTAGGCTATATATATTATACTAATTGAACATCCATGTATTTATATATGAATTAAAGTACCTCATTTAGATCATAACATTGTATTGATCAGCTTCAACAATCTATCTTATTGATGGTTATTACTCACACATCCAAGACGTATTCAATTGATATCCCTTACCTATTATTTCAACAATTTCTATATTTTGCCATCTCATCTTTTTAGTATCACTCTCTTTGATATTTGAAACCTTTTCCCTTTTTTCTTCCATCTCTAATGTATTCAACCCCCAAAAATATTATTTTCTAGAAATGAAGATTAATAACAAACAACTATAAGAATAATGACCATTAATTTTAATTTTGATTTAGAAGATTTAGAATATGCATTTGACAACTTTAAAGTTATTTTTTTATGTGAAAAAAAAATGCTGCCTAATTGTATGAACTCCGAAAAGATGATATATTTCCAGAGAACAAAATTTTCATAAAAAACATAAATGAACCTCAAAGATCGTAGAATATAAACTCTAAATCATCTAAATTTAATATGTCATCATCTAGTACTATTTAAATAATAGTTTCTACTATTAATGTGTTTAGAGAAAGAGGATAGAAAATATAAACGCAATTGCAAGAGAAAAATATAAGGTTTGATGAAAAACAAGAAGCCAAAAAAAAAAGAGGAGAAGGAGGAGGAAAAGGAAGTGGTGTATAACATGGTGCAATTAATATTTTTGGAAGTGCAATTAGAAGTCATCAAACTTCACCCTTCACCCCATGGCTTTCTATAAAGATTTAAAATTGTATAAAACTATGAAAATAATCAAACTAACATTAACTATAATATAATAGAGTTAGTTTTAATATTTGAAAATAGAAATATAGAAGCATTTAGCGATTTAAAAATAGAAAATGTTGCATGTTCATTGTGACAATATATTTAAATAAAATATTTTATAAATAATATGGGATTTAAAGAGTACATAATGTAGCAAAGGAGGGAGAATAAAAGGGAAAAATGAGGAGCAAAAAAGAGGAAGATAGAAGATAATATATTTATTGAATTTCAAAGTACAATGTGTACATTTTAGTTTTAAATAACTATTATTCAATCATAACTTTGTAGAGTTTATACTATTTTTTAAATAAGGTAAAATTATCAATAACAACCAATGATGCACATGGGCAAGGGTGAAAAAACTAGGATGAAAGGAAATGCGGAAACGTCAATCCTTGAAAAAGTAGGAAAACCAATTTATGTATGTATAAATTTAATATTAGTAGCTAATTAGATAAAACTAAGTCTTGTGGGACTAATATTGGGCTATGGCTCATTATCGAATAAAAACCCTAATATAAACCTCTAAACCAAAAAGAAATTAGAAATATGTAAAATAATTAGAAATTAGAAGAGAGAGACAAGATGTCTAGTAAAAAAGACTGTATCTTGTTTGGTCTCTATTCTCACATCTACTTCCGTCTTCTATCTTCTTTCCTCCTCTGTCTCTTTATCTTCTTTCCTTTTTATTTCTACCTCCATCAACCATCTTCAATAATGTCCTCAACCATCTTCATTGGAAAATCAATCACAAAACTAATGATCATAAATAATAGAATATGGAAAACAAGATTGATGTGTAAGATGTAACAACAATATTGAGGATAGGCTAGATTGGCAATGGTGTGTGCAAGCCTTGGAAAAAGAAAAATGCTCAAAACAAAGCCTTTTAACCATTTTTTTCCTATCTTTTCAGTACACTACATGAAATGTAATCTAATAGAGAAATATTAGGATATTGAATAAGGCAATTTCATAATTTCCCTAATATATTTAATATATGTAATCTAATAAGGAAATAAATATTTTCCCTCTTTGATACTAAGAAATAGGGTAATAGAAAAAATTACCCTCATTGATCCTTTTTAAGAGGGCAATGAAAAAAAATCTATTTGATATTATCTAATTAGGTAATAAAAAAAATGTCCTATTTGATTTTACTTAATGCGACAATGAATGAAAATCACCCTACTTGATAATATAATTAGAAAAGAAATTTAATTATTTAGTTATCATTTTTTTTCTATTTTAATATCAAATTCCCATCTATTAGGGGAATAAATAGTGATTTTTATTTATTTTTATCTAATGGGGAAATATATACAAATCCCCTATTTAATAATAATAATATATAATATAAAAAATAAATCACACCCCTATGCTAAGCATACTTCACTGAACTGTAACTACTTTTAAAAAACAAAAATAATCTTGCTTGTTCCTAGTTCAATTCTTCATCACTTAACTTTGCTTTTAATCTTCTTCCTAGTATATTCCACTATTCTTCCTCTCTTCATATGGCCATCACCATCACCCTCGTTGATGACAATTTATCCATGGTCACCATTAACTTCTATCTAGACCATCTTGTTTGTAGATGCATCATCTCTCCCTTCCACTGTAGTCTGTGTTTTTTAAGGATTAATTGGTAATTTAGGGATTAATATTCTTGGATTTTAGGGTTTCCCCCCCTCAATTCCATCGATCTTTTTTGTTGCTTTGTTTGAGTGGTTTTCAAATTTTAATTTTGTTTGTTGTTCGATACTATAGGTATTTGTTGATTATTATTCAGTTTAGGTTTAATGGTCATTGAGTGTTTTGTTATTGTTGATGTTGATTTCAATTTTAGGATTTATTTGGTGTGTTGTAACTATATGTTGAATATGTACCAAAATTCAAAATGGTTGATTTCTCTTTCGAACCAGATTTATAAAAAATCAACTTACTACTCTCAAAAAGGCCATCAATATACCAGAATTAGATGGATGGGGTTTGTATTTAGGTAATATTCTGCTTTTACTTATTTTAATATTGAAATATGAGGTAGAGCAGCTTGATTTGATTGATTTTATTCTTTTATTGTTGTTCCTTTTCATAGAAAGGTAACATTTCTTGTGTTATTTACAGTTTTCTCAATTCTATCATAATACACAAATTTTTTTAGGTCCTAATAGCTTGGTATTGTGATGTTGGTACATGGTTTAACTATTTATTTATTATTAGCATAAGGCCATAAGTAGTTAATAGTATACTCCACCTCGTAATAATAAAGAAAATGGCTTACACCTGTAGGTGCCTCTCTTTCTAAGCCTCCTCTTTGTGCTTGTTCTTCTTATAACATCCTTAGAAGTTTTAACCTTTAATGTAACACAATTTGCTGAAGAAAATAATGAGTACTTTTTTGTGTCTTTTCTTGCCTTAGTTAAGAGTCGTTATGTCGTACATTGTTTTTAATTTACGGCTCTAGCTAATGATTATCTATCATTTTTCTTTTCTTTTCTTTTTTGTAGAGGTACACGTTGTTGGGCATTTCTTACGACACCATCACCATGGATGTCGTCATCATGGTGGACCTAAAGGTTCTCCTAGCCCACCACATAAGATCTATCTACTCATATTGATGAAACAAGTGAATCTCTATACAGGTTCTGATATATTAGGCCCAAACTTTTAGAATGTTATGATCCCAACCAAAGTTATATACTTAATATATATCATAAAAAGTGAAGCGACAATTAATGATATAGAAAAATTATTTTCCAATGCAAAAGTAAACATGCTTATGCTAATTACTTTTGTATTATAGATGTGTATGTCTTTAGATTACCTCTTGGTTATTTATTTTTCCATCCCTTCTATTTTGAGTTCATGGATTGCGAAGGGTTGAAAGGGGGGGGACTGGTTATGCTTACATATGAGGTACAACAATCAAAAGTCCATATCTAACACTCTTTTTTCTTTTCCTTTTCTTTCAGTGGTGAAAAGGGTTTGTTCCATCCTCCTTCCACTCTAATTTAATATAACTAGGGACGCCCTACATAGGATTTGAGTTATGTGCTACACTTAAGTTAGTATAAAAATTTCATTCTATGCGAAGTTCTAAAAATACCACACATGATACTAATCCAGCGTTGTGCATTGGAACCATATTTTTTTCTATGAAAATAGTGTTATTATGATCTTGTTTTGATATTGGTTGCATATGTTTCGAGAATATTATGCTCTTGAGTTGCATGGCATCTTAAAGTTTGTTCCAATCAATATATTTGTGAGTGGAATATATTATTAAAGAGATCACAAGAAAGCTTTAGATTTTGACAAGTTTCAAGTCTTATTTTATTATTAACAATGCTCTATAATATAGTTGTGATGCTCTCGATGTTGATTTTGCTACTAGTGTTGTTGCAGGTATATTTCTGTTTGAATTTTTCACGTTGTGGTGAGACCTAGGATTGTTCATGTTATCTCTAGCAACATTTGGTTACAGAGATATATGGCATTTGGGGTTGATACATGAATGGGGCTATGAAGATAATTTCACGTACTTTCACAGAAACTAGAGGATATGAGAACAATTTGTAGAAATAGTAAATGTGATATTATGCTTTGTTGTTGTTTAAAGCAGTGGTTTAAAAAGTTTTTTTTTGTCATTGGATTTGTAAATTTACTACAAGAGATATGAGGAATGATAGCGCGGTAGATGGTTTACTATGTGAAAATCATTGCTACATATGCATATTTGTTAATACATGAAAGTTATTTTTTTTAATATTCAATATCTGATCTTATTATTTGTCTCATTGTTTATATAAATTTTGATTACGCTTTAGTTTAATATGTAGATAAATTCCTAGAAATAAACTAGAAGATTAAAATAGTTTAAACAATCAAATAGGGCAATATTTTTGTGGGTAAAATAGGACAATATCATAAGAATTCTCCTAATTAATTCAAATTAAATAGGGCAATAATATTTTCCTCGTTGATATGAATCACAAGAAAATTTTTTTTTTGGTCTAATAGATTATTTAAATAGGATAATAATATAAAATTATCCTAATTATTTTGATACAAATGGGACAATAATAATCAATTTTATCAATATGAATTAAATATAAAATAAATATTGTCCTAATTTTATTAAAACAAATAAGGCAATCTAAAAATATATTCTTTTAATCTAATTAGAGAGTAAATAATAGAACGATTTTATTTTATCTCGATAGACTGATAAAATGGTTTTTTAATTGCCATGTAGATGTAGTGGGCCTAGTGGCACGAGATATTTTTAGCTAGATTTTGACATTTTTGATGATATTTCAATCTTCGGAGGAGCACTTTAAAACCAATAAACGATCGGTCACCAACGTTTTTGTACATTTATGACATCAACAACCATCAGCTACGGTCTCGAAGGCATTCAAGAAAATATACTAGCGGCGGTTCAACCAAGTAGTCTGATTGCAACAACAACACGTACTTGGCCTGATGATTGAATCAACCTCGAAACGCCGGTCACCCTGACATTCGCTCCGTACCGAAGTACCCAAAGAAATTTAAGAGCGCGAAATTTTTGGTTCGGACAATACTTCGATTCGAGTCGAGTATACAAATTCCACCACCCTATTTGTCTCATGTGGGAACCCATCCGAATTAAGCAGACTGTGCCAACTGCCAAGTTCCTAGCAGTTTTGCTGGCACACATATTACATATAATATGTCCTTGGAGAATATATACATAATATGCCCTTGAACAATGTAAGGGCACTTAGGGCAGGGACTTCTATGCAAAGAAAGGAGGGAACCTTTTTGCAATTTCTTTTTGTAGGTCAGTTTTAAGAAAACCTAAATGAAATATAAAGATGTCCATACTCCATCTTGCAGTATCAGTATTCAATCTTGCCTATGTTAATGTTATATATTTCAGATGTTTTTAGTAAATTTTACTATGTCAAATGCTTTACATTAAAAAAAGAAAAAAAAATGGTACTGACATCCAAATTTATTGAACTTGGTACTGAAACATTCGACATTTTAGTATCAGTACAGACTTACAGAAAATTAGCACATATTTGCAAAAATAAATAAATAATCTATCTTTACCCACTCCTGTCCAATCCATTAAATATTCAAACCTACAAGTTGCTGCAACATAGCCTTTATTATTCACATATTTGGCCCGTGGTAATAAGAGGAAAAAAGGCATTCGTGTACTTTTCATGACTTCATGACAATTTGTGTAGTGCACTTACAGTGGAGGAATGATTTTTGAAAGAAAATATCAATTTTACTCTAAGCAAATACACCCATGTAAAAGGGTACAGGATATTATAGATTTCGATAAATTATAATACATTCTAATTAATTTCAAAAGTAAGA
This sequence comes from Tamarix chinensis, assembly GCA_030549775.1. Taxonomy (NCBI): domain Eukaryota; kingdom Viridiplantae; phylum Streptophyta; class Magnoliopsida; order Caryophyllales; family Tamaricaceae; genus Tamarix; species Tamarix chinensis. Next base: position 62,527,015 of record CM060172.1, read on the forward strand.
ATATTACAACATATATATCCTTTTATGCTTGTAAAATTACATCATATGTCACTGTCCCCTTTTGTTAGGATACTAAAAGATAACGATGTTATTTTACCCAAATAAAAAAAAAGGAGGTTTATACTTTATACGAAGCAATATCCCTTAAAAATAATTTGTCTTCGAAATTTATAATTTCTTAAATTTGGTTTTACAAAGAGAGTATATAGAATATGCGACGATCTAGGATATGGATCTCTCGTCCGCCACTACTTACTACCATACATACAGGCCACTTACGAAGACGGCGTCAAACTCGATCGGCATCTTTTGCATGCCCTGACGATATTATCAAAGTTGAGCCGAAGGGCCCTTCAAATTAAATATACTCCTCACATTCACAAGCTGCTTGGTGGTGCTAGTACAGTAGTACTACGTACACCATTAAACTAGGGAGCTAAGAATCAACGTCCCACCCTCCTACTAACGAGAAAGCATTCATGTCATTACTCCACTGCAAGCTCAGCACGTATCGATTAATATCTAGGAGCAAAGGAAAAATGACACAATTCCGTACGCATGCATGCTGCCTCTTATTTAGTTACATGCATGAAGAAACCGAATACAATTGGAGCACTGCTAGCTGCCGGTGGGTATTACTGTAATATATATATATATATACAAAGTCCAGATGCATACATATCTAACTAATGCTAGCTAACCGGCCGGGTACGGGAATGGAGAGGAAGAATAGGAAAGCTGTAGGCACGTAAATGGCGGATGAGGAGGTTATAGTCGTCTGAGACAGCGGCAGTGTTTACAGGTTGGAGGTTGGGAAGAGGAGGGGAGAGGGGGGTGGAAGTGGGGTGGTAGTTGAAACTGAGCCCTACGGACTTTAATTTCGTCACATGGCATATCATCCTTGAATTAAATTAGCCTCTCCCCTCCTCTCCCCTCCTCTGGAAGGAAAAGCTGCGACATAACCGAAGACGATTCCAATGTGTAGAGTGAATCAAAGAAAAACTCCTTGATTTATTTTTATTATTGAAAGCATTTTTCCGAGGCAACTAGTGTTGTGTACCCACCCAGTGCCCGCTGTCCAGAAAGAGAGGTAGACCTGTCTTGTCCGCCTCTTTTGCCCCTCTGACAAATTCTCATCGGAGGTGTTTTGCTTTTTGTTGCGGCAGTAAATACTAAATAGTTCTTCCTTCCAAAAAGAATTTCTTATCCCTCATGAAGTATAATTGCAGGCGGTGACAATGCATGCTTGCCACTTAATTATGTCGCTCCATGCCCTTCTAGCTAGTATTCGACCACAGTTTTCAGATTTATATAAGGGTATATATTTTAGTAAGTTTATTATACTGATATTACTAATATATATATATATATGTTAAATACATCATGATCATTATTATTTTTTAAATTATAATACATTGTATTTTTATAATATTATTTTTTTTAATATAAGTATATTAGAAAATATTAATAACCAAAACTCGTACTTTCTAGCGTAAATAATTAAAGTATATACAACCAATACCATTGGTCTCGACTAACTACCAAAAAAATGTATCCCCACCCCAGTAGGTGAACTCGTTGACGACGGTAGTCCATACCTTTGGATGCATCTGCACCCAAGACAAATCTCGTGTTTAACCGACGTTCGACTTTTGCCCCAACTTCCTGCCGTGTGACTCAAGTACTAGACATATGATTGAAGGTGAACTTAGGTCGCGACACAATAATAAGGTGAACTCCGTTTCCCTCTTGTTTCAATTTAGGCAATTGGAGGCTAAGAGGTATCGAGATGACATATTAATCCTTCCATTTGCTATGATATAGTCTCTCTTTGGTAACTTCATTTTTTTTTTGTTTCTTCCTATTTGATTTGAAGTAATAATATAGTTGAAGCAAACATATAAATCAAGTAATAATAATATTTGATAGATACGTGTGTTATTTATGCATAAAAGTTGTTGAAATAATAATGGTACGTATCAGATAATTTATTTAATAAAAAATCTTATAACATTTTTTGTATTTTTTATGGATTTTATATTATATATTTTTCACTATTATTCATTCATTGATATTATTATGATAAAAATGCCATTGTGTATTAATTATATTTATTAATTTATCTCGAAAATTAATTAATTATTTGTATTTGTATTTGTACTTATTATTTGATTATAACTAAGATTAGTAGGTGGTGGGTGGGTGGATAATTAATAAGGATATAATAGTAATAGCTAGCGTAGGTTAGTTTTAGATATTTAGAAAAACAGTAGGAGTTCTTATAAAATAATAATTTCTATATGCGGCGGATAATATTGGCAATGAGGTTTTGAAGATAAAATGTAAAACAAATGGCTTAAAAGTTGTATGAAGTAATTATATAGATAATGAGGGGGTGCTAAACAAACACAAACACATAGTTGATATAATCAATGACTATAAGCTTGTGGTTAACAAATGTGCGATAAATTTAGGTTAAACTTTACGTCTACAAAAAAAAAAAAAAGGGTGAAAAAAAGAATGTAACCAAACAGATTATGCTTTAAAAATAAAATAAAAATGTAAGCTGTAATTTCGTGAGCAGAGAAAACGTTGTCATTTCGATCGACAAGAAGTTAATTTCGGATTTGAGTTAAAATCTAAAAAGGCAAAAGAGAGACCGAACAAGATTGGCCAAATAAAACGGATAGATGCTTAGGTAACGATCCAACCATCCATATGAATTGCAGGAAAGTTTCTTCTACGTAACTGGGACAAATGCCGACAGCTTAAAGACGAATGAAAATAATAATAATAATAATAATAATAATAATAATAATAATAATAATAATAATAATAATAAATAAAAATAAAAAAGGGTCTCTACTCTCTACTTTCTACCGACTAGCTGAAGTCTTCCCCCATACTCTGTTCCCCTGCATCAGATCATCAGATAGCGACTGAAAAAGCTAGCCGCGTATATGAATGGAATAAAAATGCCAGAGTAAGAGAGAACAATCCATCAAAAACACGATAGAGGCAGCAGAGCAGAATCCACGTATAGGTATAGTCGACGTTTGACGTTCATTGATGGCAATCGTGGAATCGGATGGACGTGCAATTAGGAAACAACGATGACAGAAAATAGACATTGATTTTTGTTTTTGTTTTTTGTTTTGTTCCTTCCTTTCCTTCGGCCTACGACTAATAAGGAAGCACATTAAGCATAGGCCATCAACCAGCGTTCTCAAAACAATACACATTAAGGATGTATACGGATTCTCAACCCCCAACCAAATCAACATAAATTTTGGTTAAACCAGTAGATAGACCCAAGTACAAGGGACTCTAAATAAGTTTCTTACTCTGCTGTAAAACTCATTTCTTAGTGTTAACTACGTACTTCCCGTATCAAAAAGAAAATTATTCCATCAACTTACACATTTTTTTAATAAATTAATTAAAATAATTTTAAAATTACACCTTAATCATTCATTAAAAAATAACAAAATATTTAATGTATATATAATTAAAAAAATAAAAATAAAATTTATATCTTTTGATTTTTTTTTTATAAAAAAAATAAATCTTTTATATAAAAATTTAATGATAAAATAACTTCTTTGTAATACGGCAAGAGGATCATGGTTATTATTATCCTTATGACTATTATTATAAGAGGAAGTGTATAGTATTATAATGAGAGAAACTACTTTCATTAGCATGCATTACTGTCTTCTCTTCTTTTTTTGTTTTTTGGTAAGGGTGTGGGGGTTGTGGGGGGGCGGGGTCCAAAGCCCACCTCTCTTACATCGGCAAAGGTAGGAAAATGCAATAAATTACATGAAAACCTAGATGCCTTATAAAAAGTCATGCACACCTCACAACTTTACATCCGAACAGAGTCTGGATTGTCTTTCAAAATATATACTACTAGTGACATTACTCTACCTAGCTAGCTAGCTTCTAGTTGGAGGGATCTGGGCCAGTTTTGAAACAAACAACAATCATTCATTCATGGACAAATTCTCTATCTCAGTTAGCACTTCGTGGAAGGTCACTGGTCTGATCATGACCATGGCACTGACATTGGCAGCCTTTCCTACTCAGGCTGATGGAGCCCGTGCTTTCTTCGTGTTTGGAGATTCACTCGTCGACAGCGGCAACAACAACTACCTTGCTACCTCTGCCCGTGCCGACTCTCCACCCTACGGCATTGATTATCCTACTCACCGTCCCACCGGACGCTTCTCTAATGGCAAAAACATTCCCGACCTTATCAGTTAAGTGTTGGATCTGTGCATGATTTAAAAGGCACTCCGGCTTTCCGTTCATTTTGAGACTAACGAACTACGTAATGATGTGTTAATCTATCAGGTGAATCAATCGGCTCTGAGCCTACAATGCCGTACTTGAATCCACAGCTCAATGGGCGGAACCTTCTTGTTGGGGCTAACTTTGCCTCTGCTGGGATTGGAATCCTAAATGACACTGGAATCCAGTTTGTAAGTCCAATACAGTATTTTTCATCCCCACCCAACTCCTCCTCCTCCTCTTGTTCTTCTTAGCACATGATGTTTCGTCTGTAGTTTTCGTAAGTAGCAACAGCCTCCGTTGTTTCGTTAGCATATTAATGAATGTGGACAACATGTAAGGTCAAGTTTCATTGTCACTGCCTAGGTTTTTGTTTGATTATTAACCAATGATGGTCATACGAATTTCTGTTTTGGGCTAAAAGAAATTTTATTACTACTGCCCAGTATACTGCTTAGAGGCCATATGCATGCTGCAATTATCGCTAGATATGAAGGGGGCCCACAATACATTCAAGTTAATATCAAGGATTCAATCAATCAGTTTCTGCTCAAGTTCTAAGAATTCTCTGTCTCTTTCAGAATTTGTTGCAATTTTAGGAAGTTTTAAAATGAGCAAACAAACCACTCTTGGTCCTCGCTCGATTCTTTTCAGGCCTGCATAATAAGCGCACAGACTATTTTTGGTCCTTTTTTTTATTTATATTTTTGGTTCATGCATGAATGACCGATTATCCATATATATAATATTATACTTGAAAACATATTTAATATATCAGCGATTGCTTTGTTCAGCTCAACATCATCCGTATCTACCAACAATTAGAATACTTCCAACAATACCAGCAACGGGTAAGCCAGCTTATCGGACCAGCCAGGGCCAAACAGCTCGTGAACCAAGCACTGGTTCTGATTACGCTAGGAGGCAATGATTTCGTAAACAACTACTATTTGGTTCCTTTCTCTGCCAGATCTCGTCAGTTTTCTCTCCCTGATTATGTTCGCTACCTCATCAGTGAATACCGCAAGATCCTGGAGGTAATTGACTGACCCTTTCGTACGCCGTCCTTTGTCCCCCCCCCCCCTTTTTTTTTTTTTTTTTTTTAACTTTCTGATTAGCTGAGAGATAATATACAGTACCTTGAGAGAGAATATACTGCTGCTGCTCTGCTACTAATTTAGTTTTGAGTAATTATTATTAAGGAGTCGGTTCCTTAACATAGGTCGTCCCCTTATCAGGTCAAAAGTATGGCAGATACTACTGTGGCTTAAATAATTATGGAAGTAGAGAGATCAAGCTAAGCTAGGTTAATGGAAAAGGCAAGGATATAGCCTGATCATTCCTACCAAGCACACTTTCTAACAAAATGTTGATGCATTTATGATACTGCAAACAATCCTTCCCGAAATTCCATACCGACAAATTCCACACAACCAGCTGCTGCTATTATTTTACTATCTGCATACGTTTCACAAAATGAAATTCTGTGGCAGAAACTAATACGGGCATGCAGAGCATTATTGATCACAAAATTAATTTTCTATGACCACCAATCAATCAAATGTGATAAGGATGCGTCTGCCAAAGACATTACATATGAGTTTGCAAAATCATGTTTTATAGGGAAACAGAGGCACAGAGAGAGATACCGTATTGTGTGTATACTGACAATTTTCCCAACAAACTTGCAGAGGCTTTATCAGCTGGGGGCACGAAGGGTCCTAGTAACCGGGACTGGACCTCTGGGATGTGTCCCTGCAGAACTAGCACAGAGAGGTAGAAACGGTCAGTGTGCTACGGACTTACAGGCGGCTGCAGGATTGTTCAATCCACAACTGGTTCAAATGATAAATGAAGTCAACAGACAAATTGGTTCATCAGTATTTGTTGCTGCTAACACAAACAGAATGCACCTGGATTTCATCAGTAACCCGCAAGCATACGGTATGTCGGTATTTTTGAACCCCGTAAAACCTTAGTACCGGTCAAAATGACCACTGGTACCAAGGTGTTAGTAACAGTTAATTAGCAGAGTCTCAGAGGAACTTGGTCGGTCTCCCTTTAGTTACTGGTTTAAGAGTAGGTAAGGTGTACTGTATCCCCAATCACTTTACAATTAACACCGCCATAGCCCCGTACCCATCATGTCAGTGAGAGTTCATCTTAAATAGATGTGAGCAGGTGGAGAAATGGTTATATGTATATTAGTAAGAGAAAGGAAAGAAGGACAAAGGGGACCAATGCAATTTATGGCTCCCAGTAGACAGAAATAAAGGAAATGTTTGAGTAGTAGTTAGCCTCCTCAACGGAGAAGGGAAATCATAGAATGAAACACACGGTGTGGTCAAAGATGAGAAAACTTCAGCATGGTGCGATTGTCATTGACCCTCCCCTGGCCTCCCTGATTAAAACAAGCATTGAGGCCTCAAAAAGTTGAATCTCGAACCCACAAATAGGCGTCCCATTACAGACCTCTAAATATAAAAGAACTATCCTCAGCCTCTCCATGTCTCGATCCTACGAACATCTCATGTCTCGAAGGCATTTCATCAAACAAGTAGCGTGCAACTTTTAGAAACCCAACATATTTCCTATTAGATCTAATATCAGGTTGGATTCTGATTCTCGTATTAATAATGATAAGACAATTGCTTGAAAATCTTCGTTTGCATGCAGGATTTGTGACATCAAAAGTGGCATGTTGTGGTCAAGGACCTTACAATGGCCTGGGACTGTGCACCGTTGTCTCGAATTTGTGTCCAAACAGAGATATCTACGCATTCTGGGACGCATTCCACCCATCTGAAAAGGCAAACAGGATCATTGTGCGTCAAATTCTGAATGGAGACACTGAATATATGCATCCAATGAACCTGAGCACTATTATGCAACTCGATGCTTCTTCCTTGACTTGACCTATCACGATGGAAGAGCACATTCGGTATGGAGATGGAGGAGAGTGGGACTTCTACAATATTTGATCAGGGATCCGCCAAAAAAAATGAATGAACGAATCATTCAATCACTCTTTATTGTTCTTCACTGTCTTGTGTGTTAGTTGTTCTTCATTTTATTCCCTTTTGTTTCTTTTTAAGTGTTGAGAAAACTAGAATGACTTGGTCTGTAATCTATAAAAGCATATGTATAACCAGGTATTATTCACGTGGGGGAATATTTAAGACTATTGATCTTCAATTATAAATGTGATTTCTGTGTTCTTGAAAATCCGACTTCTTTCTTGCTGCTGGTGTTCATGTTCCCTTGCGTTATTCTGTGATTATCATGCCCCAATAATCGGTCTTTTGCGACTGTCCGCCCAATGGCTACGGCCCTAGAAAATTCTTACCGGCACAGCTACCGTTGCCTCAATGACGCGGTCAATTGATGCTTTCTGAATCGTTGCAAACATACCCCAAAAACGATTGGCTGCTGCATCAACACTTCATTAACAATAGCAATCCTCCTCGATGCATCTTGTCCGACTCGGTCACAGTTTTTCTTTTGGTTTAAATTTGTTAAACAATCCGCCTGTGGATTGTAAAAGTCGGCTTCTCTTCTGTTTGACCCAGCAGGTTGCTCGCCCCCATTCATAAGGAAGTTTACTCGGGATTCATTTACCCTCCTATGAATCAAAAGAAAAAAAAAAGGCAATCAATTTTTTTTTTCTGAAGTTTGAGAAGCTACCACATATTGCCTATTATTTTAAAATATTTTATCAAATGAGGTTTAATCTAATAATAAATATCAAATTCTAAATATGATAAGTTCCAACTTTAAATTTTCCTCATCTCTCTATTGTAACAATTTTACTATATCGATACCTATATAATACTTTGTAGTTGTTTTTATAGATCCATTAAGAATTAAAAAAGTTAGGTAAAAATTTTGAAGTCTTTCTTCTATTTCAGTGATCAAACATTCACTCAATATATTATATCATTATCCAACTCATCGCTCCCTTGTATTATAGACTCAAGATAGCTAAATTTATTCCTCCGATAAAAATGTCCAACTAGAAAATTATAATGTGCCCCATAAATTTATAATGAATACACTTCAAATGAATTGGGGGCATCAAGGTTCTTAATCATGCTCAACTTAAAAACCTCACACTCCAAATGAATCCTCCACAATATTAGATTGGGAAAAACACCTTTAGTCTTGTGCACATACTAAAACACCGGCGTATGCATGCAAATACACCAAAACACTTCCTCTTGGATTGATATAGCAAGTTCATTCGGCTTTAAAAAGGAACAAGGGCTAAACACTAATGTAATCAAATATTGATTGAAAAACTCGAGGTAACCTTACAAGACATCCTCATACTAATAATAATTTTGTCATACATATCTCAAATAATTAGTGCTTAAGTCAAATTCCCTTTGCCTCGATACACCTCAATAAAAGCTTATTGAGGTACTATGTCATATTCATTTTCCATATCGATGTAAACACATTGAGATATTTTTTGTCCATCGGAGGATGTATGGCTTCAATTGATGACCCCCATCCCCTTGTCCCTACCCTATAAACATAAACCCAAATGGGTTCTCTAATATGACCTTAACATTCCTCATTCTTATTTTCGTTACCTATTTCTTATAATTATATGGTATAGTTGGGTAATTTTATACCTTTATAGGTGTTACCATTCTATATTTCATATTTGCTATCATACATATTATATAGAGGAATATTTTTATTTATTGAGAATGTCTATTTGCTTTTTATTCATTTCCAATGTGCTTGATCCATGTAGATATGTTAAGCAACATATTTGCACATTTTCAATCCGTAAGTGAGGTAATTAAATGTGAAACTTAATATTATAGCTTTTGAATTGAACTTGAGAACACCAATAAGGTCTTAATCTAATTATTAGGAATGGGGTTTGGATACTTTAGGCTTTGGTATTAAATCCGTCCTCATATAGCATGGGTATTTGCTTATATCAACTAAATAAATATTCCTTTTTGATAATTTTATAATTTATAAAGATAAGGGCTTGCCTTTTAAGCATCAATTTGTTTTGTATCCTTTGTTGTCTATGAAGGGTTTGGATATGGATATTAATCCTTTGCTAAGGAAAGTCGAAAAAGAGTATAAAGAAGCTCTTTAGGGCTCAATTCAAATGCATAATTATACATGCGTATAGACACAAACATCAACCCACTCTAAAATTAGCTTCACCCACCAACTAGAGCCAAACACCCCTAAAATACCAATAAGACACTAAAATAGATGGCTGCAAGCCAAAATCCAAATAGAGAGATGCAAATCGAGCATTAAGGAAAACCATCTTGCACGTCAAGTGACTCATATGTTTAAAACTCATATATAGGATGATATTCACATTGGATATTAGTTCAAATTTTATTTAAAACTCATTTTGAGATGGAACTTGTACCATAAGTTAATTTGTGTGACTCGTATGTTTGACTACCATATTTATATACTTATTTAACCTTCCTTACCAAGAATTAAATAGAATAATGAGCCTTGGGATTGACTTAAAAAAATATAATCATATGTAGAATACTGAATGAATATTTAAAGAGTTTGTAGACAACAAGTAAACTTGTGAACAAACCCTACTTAAGCTAGACCTATTTAATATGTAAGGAATGGTAGTGATAGAATGAAATTGAAAGTAATGAAGTGTGTAAGGAACATAGGTATAAAAAAAGCATTATATGCAATCAAAAATAGATATAAACAATGATGATAGAACATTTTGTAGGCTATTACCCTCTACAGTATAGTAGAAACTCAGTATATAGTTGTATATAACACAATAATGAAAATAAAAAAGTGGGAAGGATTGGATTATGGTTAGAATTTAAAATTTTCATGTAAATTAGGCTATAGACAACAATTTTAAGATCTAACAACCATCTATTACATCCCAAATTTTTCCTTTTGCTTGGCTCTGGAAGCTTTAAACAATGGTTATAGTATACAACCATTGTTTATTCCTTGCATAAATTTTTCTTAAGGCATAAACACTATTTTGGTCTTGAAACCATCATCTATTGCCTCATTTTATTTTATTTTTTATATAAAATTTACATATGTAGCATGCATCATACACCATGCCATATAATTATACCACAATTATTTGCATTCAAAACCATCATATATTCCCATTAGATTTATACATAAGAATCATTGTTATGTATCACACCTTATCATAATATTATTAATATTCTTATCAACTACTTAGATTAGTATATTAACATCAAGCAATAACTTACAATATTTTACATCCATGTCCATATGGATACACATATATACCTTTCCATATATAGCTTGGATGAAGGGAACTATTTGCTTTGATTGATGATGGAGTTAGCAAACAACCTTACCATATATAGGTTAATAATGAACCCTCTCAATCACCCATTTATTTTCATAATAAATGTTGCTAAATAAATCTACCATATTTATTGGTTCATGTAACCTCATGAATGCTCTTACATAAATCTACCACATGCATGTCAATTCATGCAAACCTATACCTCATTTATTTTGGTTTATATAACCTCATAGATAACCTTTAATGAATCTTCCATATACATGTCATCATTCCACTTGTCATTATTAACAATAACTCCACACATTGGAACCAATAACGATAATATATTTAAATAATTCATGCATGAATCTCCATTATAGTGTGGAATAAATAACATAATAAACAAAATTATTAAGAAAATTTAAGCTCAAACTCACTTTTCAGTGAGCCAATCGAAATCTTTATTTTATGATAAAAACTCAAAAAAAAAGGTTGTATGTAGGTAAATTGAGAAAATGGTTGGGGAAAAACATATTTGCTATTTAAAACAAGCATTTTGATGCATAAACACAAAATTTCTTAACTGTAACGCTCCCATTTTGACTCTTGAAAGTTTTCATTTAAAAATGGGGTGTTCTACTGCCACACTTACCATAAAATAGATGGCCATCATCTATGTCCTAATAGGTGCAAGGCTTAAGACTTGTGTTAAAAAATTATTAAATAGAAATCAAATAAAAAATTATTGCTAATTAAGTCAACAAAAAACTCTGTAAAATCATCGCTGGTAAATTAGTGGAAAATCTTTCCGATAAACATGGATTCCAAAATATTAACCAAATAATTAAAAAATGATCATTTACAACCCCAAATTAAATTTTAATACAACACTTTAATTTTCAAAATATTTATAAATAATTATAAGAGTCCTCGAGAGATAAAACTCTGAGTAGCTCTAACTGTCACTCTAAGCCAAATTCACATTGGAACTCGAGCTAAAGTACCTACACATAAACATATAAACAAGCATAGTATCAGTATGATGGTGTATAGAGTAAATCACACTCAACAAATAGCAATAGCATGCCCACATATATTCACATACATACATAACTGATAAACACGAACACCATGCTCTCATATAAGATGATGAAAAATAGATGAGATTACTAAATAAGAGAACATGGTTATAGATTAATACATAGTCCATAGAAAATATATAGTCTCAAGAAGAACATGGCGTTGTAGCAAAAATATGCCATTATGAGAGAATATCAAGAGAGATAATGAAATTTATGAATTATAGTTGAATTTTACGTTATAAGCTCACAAAATAATTCATAGTATGATATATATAATAAATCATGGATAACAACAGGATTTATACACCAACATGATATGATATAAAAACATGGAACACCATAAGAGAATATGGAAACATATGCTCCAAAAAGGTCATGTCATTATGGTTAAATCCGTTGAATAGAATAAATAGTGTACACATTGATCATGGTTAAATTTACTTAAAAGAACTATACACTATTATTGATAATTATTCATAATATTTATAATTATATGTGCAAAGATCTTAGAGCCATATAAAATGCATAGAATGTGATATTAAACTCAATTGATAGAATCCACCACAATAAACATTTTATCTGAGATGGAGAAATACTACGGTCGAAGCACTAACGATTAAGACATCAATCCAAAGCACTATGACTGAAGAACTATCCTAAAACCACTGAAGAATATCTATCATTAAGTATCAATACCCCTTATAGGACTTGTAGGTTACCTATATAGTAGAAAGAAATATCTCTACACACCACAACCATATATATAAATAGGGAGTGCATCCACTACAAACCCTACCTCGAAGGTCATCCCGAGACTACATGCCTAAATCCCAAACTCAATCTTACACTTGAATCTTTATTAAATTCCAAAATATTTATGTATATTCCACTTCCATAATATCATAAGATCAACACTTATAATACATGGCAACCGTTATGTAAACATGCCACAAAGGTCATTCAATCACTTATAACAATTCTACATATACCATACTCATTACAACTCACACCATCAAACATGATTTAGACTCAACACATATTCTTGCTCAATTATAATGATTTTGCTATAAAAATAGCATGCATCCTTCTATTATTGAAAAAAAAAAGAATCATGCTAACTCATAATTTTCTATCTACTAGATGTTTAAGCAAGCTTACGCTTAAGAAATGAAGGAAAGAATGATGATTAATCAAATTTGGGATCCAATAGAGCGCCTTCTTAAATAGCCTATAGGAAATGTGAAAACTATATTAGAAAAAACTAATTGAAACATAAAATGATTGAAAACAAGTAAATTTTATCAAAATTTGCTTACACAATTAGGGTTTACAACCCCAAATGTCAAATCAATCAATTTCATAGAATTGATACAAATAATGAGTCAGAAGCACAATTCAATTGATTTTAAATCAAAACTAATTGATTAATATATGAAAGAATCAAACAAAACTAGATTTCATGAAACTATTATAAAAAATTAGGGTTTTGAAGCCCATGATATAGATCTGGACAATTCAAACCAATTAATCTAAATTGAAGGTATTAGAATGCAATTAAGGCTATTTCAAAAAAAATTATAAAATTAATTTAAGAAGAAACAACTATGCAAATTATAAAATTCATAATTTCATTTAAAAGTTAGGATTTTAGGCCCAAAAATATAATTTGATTAAATTTTATTAATTTAATTAAATTAAATGCTTATAAATACAATTAGATCTATTTTAAAACATAGGGTATACTAAATTGATCAAAAAAATAAAAGAAACAATCTAATAAAATTAGGGTTGTTGAGTCTAGATTGCAAATCTGGTTAAATCTTACTTAAATATTTAAATTGGATTGTTAGAAATGAAATTAAACATATTTTAATATAAATTATATAATCAATTTAATATAATAACTCAGTTACACAATCTAATTTAAATCTGTAAGATTGTTAACCTAAAAATGGAATTCCGATTAATTTCACGTAAATTTCTCAAATTGAAAATTTCAATATCAAATTAAGTACATTTCAAAGTATATTGTATAATCAATTTATCCAAAATAGCTTAATCAGACGAATTCAAAAAATGGGACATAATAGGGTCAAAAATCTAATTTTCACAAATTAAGCATATAACACACAATTAACCCATCCAAATTAATCATACAACACATACATATTCAAATCAACAATAAATTTAGCTTAATCAATGCTAATTGATTTAAATTTAAGCAAAACAAAATTTAGAGTTTAAGGTGATTATACCAAACGAATTACTGCAAAATTGGAGGGAATAAGAGTTGTTGGAGCTTCACCGGTGGTTAAGGACCACTAGCCAGTGGTTAGCTGGGCTCGTGGTGGCTAATGGTGGAGTCGGGGCTAGAGTAGGTTTGAGCAACCCGCTCTGTTCCTCCTACTCAGGCTAGCATGTTACTGTCAACAACAATGAGGGAATGAAGTGGAGGGAGTGGTGGTGAGGTGGTGTGGTGGCTAACGATAATGGGGAATGAAGTAGAGAAGAGGGGCATGTGAGGTCGGCTCTAACACAAGAAGAAAAGAAAGTAAGAGAGAGAAGAAAAAAAAGAAAGGATAAGGGAGGGCATTCTGTATTTTATTTTTTACAAACTATCTGAAATATGATCAAGATAATTTTAGATAATTTTATCTAAAATTTATCTAATAAAAATTGATCCAAAAGATAATTTTCTTTTCATAAAAGCTTAAATGACTAAAAATAATTTAACACATTTTTAAAAGTCCTTCGTAAACCAAAATGGATAAAATGGAAGAAAATTATTTTTAGAAATAAAATCATAAATGAGTTACAAAAACCATTTTAATTTAAATGTTCTGAATATTTTATCAATCTGGTGAAAATAAATACTTTTAAAGACGAATAATATTTTCCACAGATAAAAATTATTAAAATAATCTTGCTACTTCAAATAAATTTTATAATTTAAAATCATTGATTTTTGTTAACGAAATATAACCATAAAATAAAGTTGTAATCACATGATAAGATTATACTTTAATAAATTTAAAATATTAAAAATCACAAGACATGACATAAACGAAAATATATTTTAAGCAAAAATTAAATATATAAATTCAATAATTTCATAGCTGTAAAAAAATTTATTTAGAATAGTCCGCAACGACAAATGTTTAAATAAATTTAAATATAAATTTGAAACGGTCAATAAAATCAAAAAATAAATTAAAATATTAACAAACATTTACGAGAAATATAATTTAAATAAAATAAAATTAAAATTCATAAATTAATATTGATATTTATAAAAATTAGTTTTTTTTTAAAAGTGTTACATTAAACCCCTTCCAACTTTACCTCTATACATTACCCTTTCATGACTCCATTTTTTCTCTCTCTCTACCTATCCTTCACTCCCTTCTCCATTCTCCATTCTCCATTGAGCTGCTTCTTCCATTTTTGTTTGCATCTTCATCTAAATAGATGTAATAATAAGACTATGTTGTATGTAGCAATAAGATATAATTATAACTTTGCCCTTCTATATTGATTTTCTCTAACTTCCATATATTATTTTCTCCCATATTTGTCTCATTCACGGTAACTTTATTTCACTATTGCAGTTGTGAAAAATCAAAATATAGGAAAGAGAGAGTTCTTTTGGTTAATTGATACGAAAGGGGATGGAGAAAATTAAGAGGCGATTATGTGCATAGTGCCTTGGCCTTGTGTGCATGGCGTAGCCATGGGTGCATGCCTTGGTTCGTCGCCTTTGTGTACGTCCATGTGAGAATAGGTCAAATTAGTAATTTTTCGTATAGGATGTGCACATGTGTCTTAATTCTTTATTCAAACATGGTTGATTATTAGTGTTATCCAAATTAGTTTAATCCTTCATAACAATCATAAGATATTCGAAATGAAATAGAGATACATGATTAATTTTAAATTAAATTACAGAGATGAAAGGAAAGGAAAAGGGACCGCGAGAAAGAAAAAGAAATATGATTAAAATAATTTAGAAATAAGATATAAAATTTTATTTATACATATTTTCCTTGTTTGATTAAATACCCAAAAAGAAAGGAAAACAATAAAACAGAGAGTACGTTAACGGTAAACCCCTTCAAACCCAGGTCTTATCCTATTTCTGTCCTCCTCCTGCCTTGCATTGCAATGGCGCAGTGTTTTAGCTCTTTGTATCTACCCTTCAGTCCGCCTCACCATAATCATCTTAACACATTCCCCTTGCTCAATCCAACACCACGATATTCAGTTGTCGTTTGGGCACTAGCGGCGGCGGAAAGAAGGACGACAAGGAAGAGGAAGCCAAAGGATGAGAATTCAGTTGCTGCGGTATCGGCAGCAGAGAAAGGGTTAAGGCTGGTGTTAATGGAGGATTTGATGCTAAAAGCTAGGAATAAAGACGCAATTGGAGTCTCTGATGTAATTTACGATATGATCGCTGCGGGTTTGAGTCCTGGTCCGAGGTCCTATCATGCATTAATTGTTGCCGATGCCCTGGCCGGTGATGAAGAGGGCGCGGTACTTTCTATCTCGTTGAAATTTGTATTATGCTGTTCTCACTTTTTTAGTTTTATGGGCATATTTCTTATTTACATTGTCAGCGATTGATAGTCTCAATTTGCTATGGAAAACGTTGATGAATAGTTTCAATTTATGATTGTTAAGCAGAACTACGAATTTTATGCGGGGCTTAAACCGGATAGATCTTTTTTGATTGATGTTATTCATTCTGAAGAGTCCTACTGTCTTGGTTGCTAAGGAGGCTAAAAACATTAACGGATTCCTTTTTTCCCCTCTCTTGTGAGCGTGGATTCCAGTTTTAGCTAATGAAATATTGACTAAATAAAGTAGGGTTGGAGGGAGTGGAGAACAAAATGTACCACACGTTCTGTTATCATCCACCGATGATCTTCAACAGCAAACACACATGCTAACTTTCAGCATCAAGTGTAGATAACGAGTGTCAGAGTCATGTATGTGCATACGTAGTAACATAGACAACAACCTACCACGTATGTCATGTATACGCATACCATACAAGAATTCTAGACCCTGTAATACAAGAATTCACTCCTACATGTGTACTATAAATACATACATATAATATGTGATGTGATTCATTTGAATAGTGGCAATAATATATATCTGTTCTTTCTGTGTTCACCCCCTCTTACATTCTTCTCTTTCTTTCTTCATACGAAACTTTATCATATATTTCAGATTGTGCTGAAATATGACATATTCACTAACCCAAAGCAAATGGATGCAGATGCATTCTTTGAAAAGAGAGTTAAGCGCCGGACTTCGTCCTGTCCATGAGACATTTATTGCGTTGATTCGTTTATTTGGATCCAAAGGTCATGCTACGAGAGGTTTAGAAATCCTTGCTGCCATGGAGAAGATAAGTTATGACATCCGCCAAGCGTGGTTGGTTCTTGTTGGTACACTGCCTTCCAGATATATAATATGGTTATCATTATTTATGGTGCAATTTTAAGACTTTCTATCTTAATGGGTCTAACTTATTGCCATTAGAGGAGCTGATCAAGAGCAATCATTTGGAAGATGCCAACAAGGTCTTTCTAAAAGGTGCCAAAGGAGATTTGAGGGCAACTAATGAGCTCTATGATCTCTTAATTGAAGAAGATTGTAAAGTGGGTGATCACTCCAATGCCCTTACAGTAGCTTATGAGATGGAAGCTGCTGGGAGGATGGCGACAACTTCCCATTTCAATTGTCTCTTAAGTGTGCAGGTGAGGTAGTTGTAATGCTGGTGTAAGACATTGGCTTTATTTGCTTTTTCTTCACCCTCCCCCCATCAGATCTATGAATACCATCAAATGAGCTATTGTTAGCTGTCTAATTGATTTCTTCGCTTTTGCATTTTCTTTATTGCAGGCGACCTGTGGAATACCTGAAATAGCTTTTGCAACATTTGAGAACATGGAATACGGAGAAGGTGAGTATTTTTCTGTTTTAACTCTACTGTTATCTTTGCTGCTTTGTTCTGCTTTCTAATTTTTGCTTGAAATTGCATTTCTGGAATTTTGTTTTAACAGCATGGGGATGGATTCATAATGAACAGTAATTAGAAGATGTCAGTATATATTTGTTTAGCGTCCATATTGTTCTGCTGTCTCTTAGGTCTTCCCAATCATGATAACACGCAAAGTTATTAAAATGTTGTAACAAATGTGTAACATGGTTGGACGACTTTAGTTCTTGCAAATCACTGCTTGATTATTTTCTTTCAGCAGAGCCACGAACTATTTAGATCCATGTACCTATTTTTGTTTTCTTCATCGTAAACCAAGTTTCATGTAGATGTTATTGGTATCTCTGAGTTCAAAACTGATTTCAGAAGGGTTTAATGTCTATTTTATTTTATATCTTTGTTTGGTAGATTATTGTGGTTCCTAATGGAGATATCAACTTTAAGAGTTGTCAGGGCCATTTTCTCACAATATGTTTCTTTTTTCATCAATAAACATTTTGGCAGTTTTTTAGCAAAACTTCTGGTTGGTTGAGATTTGATCTTACTTTCAGAGCTTGCTGTCATACTTTGTGACGCTTGTTGTTATATTTTCTTGCTAGATTATATGAAACCTGACACAGAGACATATAATTGGGTAATCCAAGCATACACAAGAGCTGAATCATATGACCGGTGAGCTTTCCTGACTGTGCCACCAAGTCACAGACATATAAACTGTCTAATGTCTGAAATGCATTTTTCCCAAACCATTTGTTTTCATTGGTATGCTTCAGATTTGTGACTTGTGGTTACAATCATGTTGTGACTTCAAAGTGTTTCCGATCTTGATTTCAGGCAAGTTATAAGACTGCAATTGCGGTTGCAGTGTAGCTGTATCGGTGGTGTCACAAACAATATTTTTTATGTAGCTGTGTGATTTTTTTTTCTTTTAACGTCAAATACCAGCAATTTATTGAAAAATACCGGCTGATATCCGAGGTATTGCGCTGATATATCAACAAGAAGTTTGTGATTTTAAAAGGTTGTGTATCAGTTAACCTGGAATCTGCAGATCGGCTGATCCATAATTGCAGAACCAATACTTCATTGAATGATTTCAGGGGTAAACTTGAATAGTAGACACTCCAGTACCATTATGTTATGAGCCTTGCTATTAGCCATCTTTCATGCTAACTGCTTGTGATGAGTCTACTTTATGAAAATTATTATTTCTACCCTTGAGCATGTTCCATTTTCATCTGCATTACTTGGATTTGTTTTTACCATGGGCTGATCAGATCGACAGGCTATTTCTTTCTGCGGTTCTGCGTCAGTGGTGGGCTTGGCCTTGTAAAACCAGGCTCAACATCCAGCAGAATCAATCCTTGTAGCCAATTGAATATATTGAATGCTTATCTTGCCTGAATTAGCTGATTACTGCATACTTGGACCAGGACAGTCGCTAATATACTTAAATCAGGAATTCATGGTACTACTAAGTGGCCAGAATGGACATTTTCTTGATTTATACAGTTTTTGTTCAGAATGCCATGGATGAGTCATCCGCACTTAATCAATTTTCCCCTGTATTGTAAATTATCAATCTCTGAGGAAGCTTTTGCTCTATACATATCACACTGGAACTTTCAAGCTGGAAGATGTAGTCCTTATTGTAATCACATAAACATGTTCATAATTATGTTTTAGAAAAAAGCATACAAAATGCAAGTTGCAGAAGCTGTTTCATTTCCTTCTTTGTATGGTAAAATGAGACTGATGATAACTTGCAATGAATGTTATAGTAGATAGAAACCCCGTATTTATGTGGTTTGGTACATGGACTATGTCATGTGCATAACTATGTCCTTTTTGAAATCAGATAAACATGTTAATAAGTCATAGCTGTGTCATTTTTTTTCCCTCCTTCCTTTTCCTATCTCGCATATAAAGTATACAAGTCTCAGTGCTGCTAGAGAGTCAAGTTTTTTTGGACCTAAAGGTTGCTAGCTAGTGCATCAGCATGTGGAAGCCTAATTAACAAATGCACTGTTGGATGTCTGCAACACAAAGAAAACTCCGATTACATGAAATTTCATCTCAACCAGGTTTTTTTACTTTTTAGTCATCTGATGGAGGCAACTCCAGTGTAGAATCTCTAGCATGGATACATGTATATTCTAGAGGGAATAGAGAAGGAGAGTACATTCAAATGTTTCAAATTCTAAAAACTGATTTTTGAACCCCGAATTGATAGAAAATATATCAGAAAACAGGTCGCGTGAGCGGTTACAAATTTTAAGAAAAACACGGTCCGTGTTTAGGAAACACGGGACCTCCGTGTTTTTCTCCAACTTCTCTGCCAAATTCTGGATTCTGAATATAACCTGAGATTTTAACACGGCCCGTATTTAGGAAACACGAGGGTGCCGTGTTCTTGGCTCTTTCACTATTCTTCTCTTAAAATTTCAGCACAACTTCTCTTGGTGTATTTGCTTCATTTCCAACTTTTCTCCCCTTGATTCAATGTTTTTTGATGTGTTCTTTGCTTGATTTCTTCTTTTCATTGATTTCTCCTTTGAATTTCTTCAATTTTATCTTTTCCTGGAAAATCTATTCAAAAGAGAAAAACTCGAAGAAAAGATTAAATCTTATAAAATTAATGAGGGATAAATGACATTTTTATGCACGAAAATAATCTATAAATTCCATCTATCAAATACCCCCATGCTTAAATCATTGTTTGTCCTCAAGCAACATCATAACATGCACATGAGTATATCAAGAAATGCAAGTGAGATAAGTCACGGATTACAAGAATTGTAAGACTGGAATTATTCATTCACAAAGCTTAACAATGCATTGGGACTTAAAACACTTATAAATCATAAAATCACAATGATGAAAATATTTTGGATCACACATCTAACCCACCTTACAAACAGTCTTATCAAATGCTCAGTTGGATAGGGAACGAAAGTTAATATAGTTAGTATCTCACCATGCAAAGTTTACTCTCAAAACTTCTCCAAATGATAATGATCGCCCATATGTTTGCCATTATTCTCAATTCGCCACTGCTGAAAAGAACTATATTATATAAGAATCAAAAGGTCTTGAAATTGGTTGTAATGGGGCTAAGGTTTTATGGTAGGGTATAATTTTGGGATTGTAGCTTAACTCTAGTAACTAGAGAAACAAAATATATATGTGTATATATATATATATAGAAGGTACAATCCTTTCCTCTCATTTTTTTTTCAGCTCCTTCACCAAAATTTTGCACCCCCATGCTTGGATTTAAACTTATCAAAAAATGTTTTCCCTAAAAATTTATTGCTTCACTAGTTATAGAGTAGGAAAGGAAAATTCATATGGGTATTAGTTGTTAATGAAGGTTAAATCAATAGAATAAGGCTTAGGCTCAAAGGGGTTTATGCAAATGGATAATAATTTTCAAGGTAAGCTTTTTGGTTTTGTAGCTAATAAAGAAAGAAGAATGCCTTCATCATTTTCAAATACCCTAAAGTTCTTTGCAGTCTTGAAGAGAATTAATGGCAAATTCTAGTTTCACATATCATTGGAGAATACACACAAAAGGAAAATCTATTCTGGATAAACAATGTATCCAATGATTAGGCTCAAGCGCTCACAATGGTGTATCTACCAATTTTTAGTTTCATTTCATCTCATTCATATTCAATGCATGGATTGATTCCTAACCATTCTAACTTTCTTTCCCTCACTACTATCACATTCTCAATTTCTGTTTTTAAGGTTTCGGAAGATGGTGATCAAATCAGTTAATATGATTTAAAAATTTCCTTTGTGAAAATAATTTAGTCCCATTACTTTGTTTTACTCCATGAATGGATAACTCAAATCTAACACTTCTTGTTTCAAGACGAACCAAACAACCAACACAAGATTATCTACTTAGAACACAACTTACCTAAACAAAACAGGTACAACAAAAGAGAAAGAAAGAAATAAAACTAAATAAATAAAACTACATATATATGCACATAACACCCACAAAGACCATCTTAACTTAATAAATTAATCCTAACTTAACAAATTATTAGAGGATCACTAATGATCATCGAAAGGTTACTATTTTGTTCATCAGCAACTGGAAGCGGGAGTAACAAATGTTGAAGTCAAATACTGAAAGGGAACTCCAGTTCAATAAAATTTCATATCAGTCCGGCTTTGTTTAATTATCTGGTAGAGGCTAAAAATCTGCTGCTAGTCTTTCACCTTTTGTTCAAGTGGATGCATGAGATGTTGTTAGAATGCATTTTCCTTTTTTCTCATAGTCTTTTATAGGCTGTTTTGCATCGCCAACTCCCAAATGATGTTAATTCTTCTTTTTATGAGCATCTTCTAACTCACTCATTAATTTGTTTGGCATTCTTTCTCTCTCATTCTTTCTTCCATTTTATTTGCTCTTTCTTACATTTTCATCCCTCAATTAATGATGGTTCGTAAAATAATTTCCGATTCTTGCTTGAGGCTTACCCTGCTCATACTTTGTCAGGCTGCATTAACCAGAATAAAGCAGTTTCAAAAAAGCCATTAGTTGGAGAAGAGTACTATTCTGTATTTTACAAGCTGGGGCTTACTGTAATTTTGATTCGTCATTGTGGCAGATGGATGACTAATATAGAATACAGCACAAATTTGATATATCGCTGATACAAAGCTAGATTGATGAATCTGTGATAGGACTGCACTTAATGCTTCAATGATGCATGACATATTTTCCATAGGCCATTCTAAAAAATAGCATATTCAAGAGTTGGTCCTCACCTATCAACCCTTTGTTATCTATTCACTGTTCTGTACAGGACTGTTGCTGTGGATTGCTATGATACTTCTTTTGCAACAATTTGTCTTCCTTATGGCTATTCTTGCTTTTTTATGCCTGCATAAGTTTTTAACCCTGATGCTGATAGCACAAGCCGCTGAGGGTGTACAGCTATGGCCCTTCTAGTTCGCAAGTTTGTGATAGGCCCATTGTCTGATACACTAATGTGAGGAAGGGAAAGGGGCAAGGCAAGGCTTACGGCATGTTGTACTGGATGGGTTTGGGCTGCTATGATTGAGCTGGGTTGAGTCCAATTAGGTTGAGTTTGGTAGTTAGTTAGTTGGAGTCAGTTGGTACTGTTTGGTGTCATTCTCTAGCTAATTCTGTTAGGTAATCGGACGTACACTATGTTAAAAGGGGAAGGGAGATGAGAGAATAGGTAGGTGGGAATTAGATAGTGGAGGGGAAGGGACGGGACCTCGAATACCTGGTTGTTTCGTCTCTACTGTTTTCACCATTAGTGTACTCACTCTCTATTTTTTTCTTCTCAACAATCGAAATTACTCTACTGTGAATCCACTTGAAGTTGAAGGGTCTTAACATTTTGGTATCAGAGCCTTCGATTAAGGGTTATGGCACCAAAGAGGACCGAGGACTTGGAGGAAAGATTGGCTAGGAGGATTGGCAAAAGGAGTTAGACGAGATGAGAGAGGACACTAGGCACTTATCGATAGTAGAAGGAAAGCTAGGAACCATAGAGAATGCGATCGGTGAAATACTAGGAAGGCTAGACCAACTTGTGGGGAAGGAGAGAGGAAGCCCGACCGCAAGAGATGGAATAAGAAGCTCCAACTGGAGAGACTCACCCATTGACGAAGACAGTCGCAGGTTAGAGAATCGGGTGGGGCGACAACTGGAGTTGCCAATATTTAGCGGAAGTGATCTAGGTAGCTAGGTTTTTCAAGCAGAAAGGTACTTCCTCTTTAATCCAAGGGCTGAGTGGGAGAAATGAAGACAATGAACATTGCTATGGAAGGCAAGGCTCTTGCCTAGTTCCAATATACAGAGGATATAAATTTCTTCTCCAACCGGCGAGAATTTAAGTTGGCTCTACTATCTCGATTTCGGTCGAAGCATGAAGGATCCCTTTGTGAAAAATTTCTGTCAATCAAACAAACCAGAATAGTGGAAGATTTTTTGGATGAATTTGAACTATTAGCAACGCCACTACAGGGGAGGTTCTGGAGAGCACTTTCTTGAACTGCTTGAAACCAGCAATGCGAGCTGAGGTGTGAATGATGAGGCCTAGTGGGCAGTGTCGGAGCCAGGATAAAAATTCCATGGTGTCCTCATGTAAAATAATACTCTTTAGTAATATCAATATATTGCGCTTAAATATAAAATTTTACATAGTTTTACAACACTATTCGTCGAGTTTTCATACTTTGAAAATCAATCTACAATAACATCATTGCTAATAGAATTAAATACATCTCTCTCTATAAATGTTACTAAACAATCTTGAAGCCATTGATCACACATTTTATTCCTTGATGCAGTCTTGGTGAAATTCATTGCAAACAATACTCGCTCGATGCTTGCAGTTGCTACCGGTAAAATTAAAGCCAATTTCACAAGCCTGTAGACGAAAGGATATGTCTTATGCTTCTTAGTTTGCACTAATTTTCTTGAAAGATCAACAAGCCCTTTCAAGCCATGAAACCTGCTATCTGATCGAATATTTCTAATATAATTTTTCAGTTGATTGTTTAACACCACAACATCAACATTAGAGAAATCATCAGGATAAAAAGCGGTCAATCTAATTAAAGATTGCTTGTTAAAAGCTTCAAATGATGACGAAGGATGCAAACATGCAACACAACTCAACAATTCAGTGCTGACCACATCAAACCTGCAATTAAGCGCCTTTAGCTGCGAGTTTATAACACTATAGAGACAATCATATTTATAATGATGTAGATTTGTGACGATTGAAGCTTGGCGTGCTAATCTCTTCCCCTTAATATGTTGCTCATTCATGTTGGGCACATCAATGTCTCTCTTGTTACAAAATAAAACAACTTCATTCAAAATACCTTCCCATCCATCATCTCTCATCTCTTGCAAATGCTCCTTAGCAATTTCAACAAGTGCTAAGGCATTTAAAATGTCTTGATCATTCTTTTGCAATGCCTGAGATAAATCACCTGTAACTCTCATAACACTTATCATTAAATGTAACATGAAAATGAAGTCAAAAGTTTGTAATCCATATAATAAGAATGTAGCATCTCCATTTTTATCAAATGTCCTATCAACTTCCAAGTCTTCAAGTACCTTGATTACAGGAGAGAACAAATTTTTGAGACTAAAAAATGTCCTTAAATGAGAACCCCAACGAGTATCACCGGCCCTTGCAAGAACAGATTCTTGGTTCAATCTCCGACCAGATTCTATCAAGCCTTCTTCTAATGCATTTGCTATGTAAGCAGCTTGTTTATCTCGAAGAGAATCTTGACGCGTATTGGAGGATCCAATAACATTCACAACCTGTGTAACATTGCTAAGAAAACAACTAACTTCATTGTGATATTTTACCACAGCAATACGAACCAATTGAAGTTGATGAGCAAAACAATGAACATAATAAGCACAAGGATTTTCATTCTGAATCAATGTTTTCAAACCACCAAATTCACCTCGCATATTACTAGCTCCATCATACCCTTGTCCGCGTACTTTTGATAAACATAATCCATACTGACTCAGCATTGATTCAAGTGCAGCCTTAAGTGATAAAGCAGTTGTATCTTTGACATGTACAATCCCAACAAACCTTTCCATAACAAAACCCCTATCATCAACATAACGCAAAACAACGGCCATTTGTTCTTTCTTTGCTATGTCTCCTGCTTCATCCACTAATATGCCAAAAAAATATCTCTAATTTCATTAACAATCTCATTAATTATTTCAAATACAAATGCATAACTAATATCCTTCTGAATCTCCGATGAAGTCATCTGATTATTCTTTGGAGCATTTCCTAACACAACATTAGCTATAGCTTCAATGTTATGCCTTAAAGCCTCCAGAAAACGAAGAAAGTTACCTCGATTTAGAGAATCTTCTGACTCATCATGTCCTCTAAATGCTATTCCCCCCTCAAGAAAAAATCTTACAGCTTGAATAGACGCATCTAAATGAATAAGATAATCTGACTTGACTTGTTTCGATTGCTTTATGAAAGAGGCTTCAATGCTTTTCTTCTGTTTGATAAGATCTTCACATTTTTTAGTAGCGTTAAAATGAGGACTATTAGAACTACCAACATGAACCTCGAACCTCTGTTTTTTATTCCAGTGTACAAATCCTTTTCCCACAAAATGATCACCGCCAGCTTCAGATTTACTTTTAAACAAGTATCAAGGCAGACAAAATGTAGCATCTTTAGCTATACTATATTCCAACCAATCATATTCATCAAACCAAGATGAAACAAATCGACGATTTTTTCGACCGATAACCTTTGTAGGAAAGTTATGAGTACGAGGTTGATAAGGGCCTTTTAAAAGATATGCTCTTCTTACCTCATATTGAATATTGGGATGAAAATCTGAAATCTTTTTTCTTAACCCAAGATCTGCTTCTAAAGTTTCCAAATCAACTTTACCTTCATTAGTGAATCTTGATTCTTGTGGTTGGCTTGAAGATGGGAGTGCTTGGTTTTCGAAAGTTGGTAATACAACTTGATTAACATAATTAGATTCGTGGCAGCTATGTTTAGGCTGGATTAAAAAGTATTGTTGCATCCTAAATTAAGACATTAAACAATTTAATGAATTAACTAAGGAATTTACTAAAACTTAATTGATAATATAATTTTATAACGAACTAATTCAAAAACTAACTAATAAATTAAACAATTCAATCTATAAATCTAAAAAATTTGATTTCTACAAACTAATTTTGATTTCTACCTAATTAATAAGCCAATTTCTATTTTATACATTAATAAGATAAATTAGAATTTCTATAAACTAAAAAATATAATCAACTAATATAATAAATATAAACAAATTAACTACATTCTAATTTCACAAATTTATAAATTTATGATAAATAATTTAACAAACTAAAAATTAACTTAAATCTTACCTAATGAACTTGTGGGTTGTGGGCCTTGTGGCTCGATTGAAGGCAGCAGTTGCAGTTGTAGCTTCTGCTCTTGGGTCTTGGCTCCAATGGCGCACGGCGGTCGAGGGTTGAGATCGGCAGGCAACGGCGGCAGGCAGCACCGGTGCACTATGCGGTCTGTGCAGTGTGCAGTCAGCACTCAGCAGGCAGCCGCACCACAACAGGCTGGAAGAAGAAGAAATGGCGGCGTTCAGCGGCAAAAACGGCGAGCTCCGGTGGACGGCTGAGTCACAGAGATCTGTGTGCAATGTGTCGGCGTGCGTTGAGGCTCGAGAGTTGAAAGCAGCAGCAGCCAGCCAGCTAGCAGCAGGGGCCAGGGAGTCGAAGAGGAGGGTAAGGGTTTGGGGGGGAAAAAATATCAAAACAACGTTGTTTTGATGATGTAAAAAAAATTCAAAATGAGTCGACCACGGGACTTGATCCTACGACCTTTGGCGTCGACACACGGGGAACCCAACTTGCCTGACCATTCATCCATTTTGATTCTTTGTTATGGTGTCCCACAAATATAATATATGTCTATTACCTAAAAATCAAGCATATTTTTTACTTCCCGGCCAGGGCTCCGGGACACCATGCAGAAGCCCTGGCTCCGCCCCTGCTAGTGGGCTAAGGGAAATAAGGGAAGCTACCTACATGGTGGAGGATAAGAATTAGATTCTCCAAATGGGTTAGGTTGATCCGGATACAGATCTAATTTGACAGATTAGACAAGTAGCAAAAGTTCCAGCCACTCTTCAACTACTCTAGCCACGGTTAAGACAACCGTGAGCAACCAAGTGCCCAAATACTTCATGACACCACCAAGTTCCACCTTAGAAGAGATATCAGGAGGGCAGTGACCACCAGGGTATCAACAGCTGACCGACTCTAAACTCCGACGCTAGCGGGAGAGATGACTCTGCTATAGGTGCGAGGAAAAATTCTCCCTGACCCATGTATATAAGAACCAAATGTTGTGGGTTCTACTTTTGGAAGAGTCACGAGGAGTGGAGGAAGGAACATATGAGGTTGGGGTGGACCTAATGGAGGAAGCTGAGCATGTGAAGGGGCTAGTGGAGCTAGCGATGAACTCAGTGGTGGGGTTTTACATCTCCACAAACTATAAAGCTAAGAGGCTGTGTAAAGAGGGAACCGGTGGTGGTGTTGGTTGACTGTGGGGCAACCCACAATTTTGTGGCCATCGATTTGGTTACCAAACTCAAACTTCTAGTAACACACACAGCAACATATAGGGTTCTTATGGGCATGGGTAATGCGATACATACCATGGGCATTTGCAAAGGACTTCGACTGAGCTTACAACAACTCAAAATTGTGGAGGACTTCTTACATTTGGAATTGGGAAGTACATATTTGATACTGGGAATGCAGTGGCTGGAAAAGATTGGGCTTATGCAGTTAAATTGGAAATGTTGTCTATGAAATTTATGTTGAGGTGGACCTCGATGACCTTGAGGAGGAACCGAAACTGTGTCATGAGTAGGTTTCCTTAAAATCAATGGTGCACATCCTTGCTCAGGAGGGTTAGGGCATATTGCTCGAGGGTCACCGGTTTAGTGAGCTACAAGCTGGAAACCAAAACTTTGTAAGGCAGAGGGAGATACCCGTAGAGGTCCAGGAGGTAATCCAGCGATTTTATGGTATATTCCAATCATCCGTGGAGCTACCACCCCAACAGTCCTTAGACCATAGAATAACCTTGCAACCTGGAGCTATACCAGTCAATGTGAGACCCTATAGATATCCCCAAATTCCTAAGGAAATAGAAAGGCTGGTAAAGAGATATGCTAGCTGCAGGGGTGATTCAACCAAGTCACTGTCCTTTTTCTAGTCCAGTTTTGTTGGTGAATAAAAAGGATGGTAGCTAGAGATTTTGAATGGATTATAAGACTCTTAATAAGGTCACCGTGCCTGACAAATTTCTAAATCCGGTAATAGATGAGTTGTTGAATGAACTAAATGGTGCAGCGGCGTTTTCAAAATTGGATTTATGATCAGGATACCACCAAATCAA
The DNA here is from genome assembly GCA_030549775.1 of Tamarix chinensis. Classification (NCBI taxonomy): domain Eukaryota; kingdom Viridiplantae; phylum Streptophyta; class Magnoliopsida; order Caryophyllales; family Tamaricaceae; genus Tamarix; species Tamarix chinensis. The sequence continues at coordinate 62,555,698 of CM060172.1, forward strand.
AGTCTATTCGGAGGATGTGCCCAAGACCGATTTTCGTACCCATGAGGGGTATTATGAGTTCTTGGTGATGTCATTTGGGTTAACCAACGCTCTAGCCACTTTTCACACACTCATGAACAAGGTATTCAAACCATAGTTGTGTAAGTTTGTGTTAGTGTTCTTTGACGATATTTTAGTATATATCCCATCCATGGAAGAGCTTACAAAACACCTCAGCCAAGTGTTTCACGTGCTGCCCACCTGAAACACTCATGTGTTCAAACCTACATAAGTTCTTGGTGATGTCATTTGGGTTAACCAACGCTCTGGCCACTGTTCAAACACTCACAAACTAGGTATTCAAACCATAGATGTGTAAGTTTGTGTTAGTGTTCTTTAAAGATATTTTAGTATATAGCCCATCTATGGAAGAGCTTGCAAAACACCTCAATCAAGTGTTTTAGGTGCTGCAAGCTCATTCGTTATATGTGAATGAGAAAAGAGGTATTTATTTGGGCAGCCAGAATTAGAGTATCTGAGGCTCATTATGTCAACTACTAGGGTGCCTGCAGACCCAAAAAAATTAAGATGTATGGAGGAGTGACCGGTACCTAAGAACTTGAAGGAGTTGAAGGGGTTTTTAGGTCAAACAGGTGATGGCACTCAATCTGCAAGTGCACGGATTTGTTATAGCACTTCAAGGTCGTATTCCACAGGAACTTCGCAATTGAGTACACAACTTCATCATTCTAGCTATCTAGATCAATATGGAGCAAGAATATGCAAGTGGGTAAAGAGAATAAATATGAAGACTTTCTAATTGTAAATGCTAAAACAATAGATATGAAACCTGGGATTGAACTTTGGTCTTCAAATTGGTAATCAATGATGAAACAATGTCGTAGTTTAATTCAATAGCTGTGAACAATCGGTCTAAATATATTCGTTAGCCTCTTTCAAAATCTAAGAACACATTTAATCTAATTTACCGACTACTTTTATGACTAACAAATTAAATCAAATCCATTAAGTGTCGCCAATTTTATAGTCCCTGAGAATTAAACATCTACTTTCGTGATTGCTTAAATTCCCATTCGTATGCTACTTTCTGATAATAATTTCAACCTTTCAGTTGCAGATATTATCTAAGGAGGCCAGATTTTATGAAATCCACTTTATAACAATTGATTCTATCACATGAAACAGTAAATATGAACTAAACATAACACATAATACCTCAATTTATCATATTAATACCAACAGACCTAGTTCAATCCTAGCAAAAAGTATTACTCACTCATATTTTCAAGGAAAATAAACGAAGTAAATTGCATAATAAACATAACGACAATATAAAATTACAAAGAACAGAAATTAGATTGATTTAACCGTAAACCGGAGGAGAACAAAGTTGATTCTGAGTTAATCATATACAAATATGCACTTGAATCTCTAGAAAATCGAACTAATGAAAACAACCAAAATTACATAAAGCTTTTGCTTGGGAATAAGAGGGGAAAAGTGCTCTGAAATCTACTCTAAAAACTGCCCAATAAGTCCCCGAAGTATGCCTTAAATACTCCCCATCATGCAAGGCATGTCGCGCACGATGAATCATGGGAGTAACCGTCGCTGCACGGCTGTGCAACATTCTTGCTCTCGACCAGAGGATATTCAGACTTTGCACAGCCATGCAGTTCGCGCACTACCTAGCCATGCAAAGTCTGCCGCTTCGACTTCTTCAGCAAAATTTCGCACAGCCGTGCATGATCTGCACCGCCTGGCCGTGCTGTTTCTTTTTCTTCGAATATGCACATATAAGTGCTGCATGGCTGTGCAACTGGCTGTGCAGCGCCATCTTCTTGTTTCTTTTAGACTTCTTGGCATATCTTCAGCTCTTTTAGCTTCTAGATGCTTCTATAAACACATTGGGTTGATTTAACATCCTTCAATGCCTTTTATATTGGGTCCTTTGCTCTGAAAACATGCACTACCTTCTTAGATTTGCGTGTTCTTGTGGAAGTTCCTGAAACACAAAACTCAAGAGAGCAGTAGTGTGAATAATAGACTAGAACCATAGTAAAATACATAATAGAGACTAAATGAAGTCTTAAAGTGAAGGCAAAGTAAGGCGAAAATAGAGAAAATATTCACTTTATCAACAGAGTATTACCAAAGATTTGTACAACACTATGGTGAGATAGCTGCCACGTTAACAGCACAATTAAAGAAATATTATTTTGGATGGAATGAGGCAGCCCAGGATGCCTTTGATCAGCTCAAGCACGCAATGATTACAGTTCTAGTGTTGCCCTTACCAGATTTTAAAGCTCCTTATGTGATTGAAACAGATGTGTTGGGTGTTGGGATTGTATGGTGTTAATGCAGATCCAATGACCTATAGCTTTTTTCAGCTTAGCCTTAGGCTAAGGTGCACGTCTTAAGTCCGTATATGAACAGGAACTAATGGCAGTGGTGCTAGCAGTCTAACGTTGGCTTCACTACTTGTTAGGGCAGCGGTTTACTATAAGGATTGATCAAAGAATTTTGAAATACTTGCTGGAACAGCATATTCTTCCCGAAAACATCAAGAATGGATCACTAAGCTGTGGAGCTATAACTTTTCCATTGAGTACAAGCCGGGGAGTGAGAACCAAGCAGCAGATGCACGGTCCAGGTTGGGAGAAGCGACAATTTTGCCCATCCTCACAGATGCTTGGTTAACAAACTGTAGTACCCTTCAATCCGAAATAGATGCTGATCCGGATCTGAACGTAATTAAGCACCAACTGCAGCAGGGTAGATCTGGAGTTCTAGATTTCAACTTGCATAAGGGCAATCTGTTTTACCGAAATCACCTAGTGATACCTTCCCAATTCACCTTGAAGTCACAGCTGCTGGCTGAGTTCCATGGAGGGGCTGTAGGGGGCCATTCTGAGGTGTTACGGACATATTAGTGCTTAGTTAGGGAGGTCTACTGGGTGGGTATGAAGAGTGATGTTCATAAATATGTGACCGAGTGTGTAACCTGTCAGCAGAATAAGCATTCTACCTTATGCCGAGCTGGGCTGTTGCAACCCTTGCCAATACCCCACCATATTTGGGAGGACATTTCCCTAGATTTTATTGAAGGGTTACCGGTGTCGGAGGAGTATAATTGTGTGCTAGTGGTGGTGGATCGCTTGACAGAATATGCCCATTTTATATCCCTGAAACATCCATTCACGGCTAAGGTGGTTGTGGCTGTGTTTGTGAAGGAAATTGTGCACTTGCATGGAATACCCAGCACCATTGTCTCCGATCATGACAAATAATTTGTGAGCAATTTCTGGAAGGAACTTTTCAAACTTCAGGGCACTGTCCTCAAGTTCAGCTCTGCGTACCACCCCCAAACGGACTGGCAAACGGAGGTGGTCAACCGAAGCCTTGAGACTCATCTCCATTGTTTCTTTTGTGACAAATCTAAACAGTGGGTAAAATGGATTCCATGGGTAAAGCATTGGTTTAATACCTCTTACCATTCTGCCACCTATACGACCTCCTTTACTGCAGTTTATGGAAGACCTCCACCACCACTGCTGCGCTATACTGAGGGTGGCACACCCTTGGCAGCATTGGATCAAGATTTACAGCTCTGAGATGCTGTATTGGATGAATTAAAACATCATCTTATATGTGCCCAGTGCAGAATGAAAGCACTAGCTGATAGAAGGAGAAGGGAAGTCGACCTGGAAGTGGGTAGTTGGGTTTATGTGAAGCTCAATCCCTATCGTCACAAGTCTTTGGCTTGGCGTTTGAATGAAAAATTGTCCCCATGTTTTTTTGGGCTGAATCAGGTTGTGGATAGAATAGGATCAGTGGCATGCCGCCTACAACTCCCTGATTCTGTGGCTATACACCCAGTCTTCCATGTCTCCATGCTCAAGCCAGTTGTGGAAGCAAGTTAGCAGGGACAACCACTCACTCCGGTATTGATAGCGGATTTGGAATGGAAGGTGGAACCAGACGCCTTGCTGGATCTCAAGCATAACTCTGCAGGTGTGTTGGAGGTCCCAATCAAGTGGAGGGCGCTACCCGATTTTGAAGCTTCTTGGGAGGAATTTGAGCTAATCAATGAGCAATTTCCAGAGTTCCACCTTGAGGACAAGGTGAAAGACTGAGAGGGGGTAATGATAGGCCCATTGTCCGATACACTTATATGAGGAAGGGAAAAGGGTGAGGCAAGGCTTACGGCATGCTGTACTGGATTGGTTTGGGCTGCTATGATTGAGCTGGGTTGAGTCCAATTAGATTGAGTCTGGTAGTAAGTTAGTAAGAGTCAGTTGGTACTGTTTGGAGTCATTCTCTTATCTGTTATGGTATAGTGGGAGTTAGCTAATTCTGTTAGGGAGCTGGACGTACGCTATGTTAAAAGGGGAAGGGTGGAGAGAGAATAGGCAGGTAGGAGTTGGACATTGTTTCGTCTCTACTGTTTTCACCATTACTATGCTCGCTCACTATTTTTTTCTCTCAGCAATTGAAATTACTCTACTGTGAATCCACTTGAAGTTGCAGGGTCTTAACAGTTTTCCATAGAGTTTCTCAGAACGATTTATAAAAAGAAATACATTTTTGAAAGTTTTCTACCTGTTATCAGTGTTGGTTCTTATGTTTCACCTTCTTTGATATTATTCTCAGACAGTTTTGATAATCTTACATTGTTAACTGTTTTACATCTGGATCTTTTTTTTTTCTTGGCTTAGGGCACAGGATGTCGCCGAGCTACTTGGGATGATGGTGGAGGACCACAAGCGAATCCAGCCTAATCTGAAGACATATGCGTAAGCATCGTATTCTTCCATGCTGCATCTGATGCATCCAGCTTTATTCAAGTCGATCATTGTCAGAAATTCCACTCTTGTAAAGTTGATCTGAATAGGACAGTCTGCTTACATACTTACATTAGCATGGCGTGGGATAGTTGTTGGTAGTATTATTGTTGTTGGTTGTTTTATGTTATTAAGTAAGTAAATTTACTAAAATTATTATAAATATTGAAAAATTGCTGTTGAAAAGCTGAGGTTTGGAAGTGAAACTCCTTTCCAAACCAACTCATTTACAATAAGCCTGTTTTAGCAGTTTCAAGCAGTTTATCTATGCTTAAGTCATTTATGATATTTTTTTTTCACCATAATTGGTGCATTGGTGGAGTCTGAAAAGTTGCATGTGTATTTTTTTTTTTTGCTACAGGTATGAATGGCTGTGAAGCTTTAATTTCATTCCAAATATAACTGTGCTAGGATTTAAATGGCTCGATTTTGAATAATGTATTTTTTCAGGCTCCTGGTCGAGTGCTTTTCAAAGTACTGTGTTGTAAGAGAGGCCATTCGGCATTTTCGTGCATTGAAGAACTTTGAAGGAGGCACAAGAGTTTTGCATAGTGAAGGAAATTTTGGAGATCCACTTGCGTTATACCTTCGAGCATTATGTTGCGAAGGTAGCTTCAATCTTTTCCAATATATGTGGACATTCCAACATTGTTTGGTTCCTTTAGTCTGAGATTATTCCTTTCCTAAGAAAGAAAATTTAGACAACTGAAGTGAGAGATTCCTCATGACTGATTCTGAGAATCCAAATTAATAAATATTCTCCTCATCTATTTCTGCTTATTCTAAACTTCTTAAGAGCTCTGGATATTTGTTATGTATCCTGCAGTCCCCAAATATGTGTCCCAATACACCCCCAAAAGAATGTAATGTTAGGAAGAGAGTTGGATAGAGATCAAAGGATCGCACAAAAGGACTGATAGGGATTGTTCAATCAATGAAAATATAAGAGTGGGTGAAATGTTGGAAGTAGAATTTTTGTGAGGTCTTTTGATGAAATCTAAAGAGGAAAAAAAAAGTCTCAGGAGGGAGATGGGACTATAGAAATACAACCATTATTTTATTTTATTTTATTTTTTATTTATATTAGTTTGCAATTCATTTAGGACCCTTTGTTTTGGGGAATTAATTAACTTTCATTACCAAATTTTGGAAGTTATAAATATCAATTGCTAACAGCCAACTACATCAAAAAGATCAAAACAGACCCTACTGTAAAGATAGTAAAGTATATCTATAGATTTCTCCTCTATCACTGTTTAATAGCATAACACAAATATTCAAATTGGGGTCCTTTGACAAGATCCTTGTGATGATTGTTGTCTGCTGGAAGATGGACAGATTTTTTTGCAGTTACAAATGCCATATATCAAGGGAGCAACACTGGTCTTCATTACTCCAGATTTGCTTTTCCTCCTGTTAGTTTTACTTTTCAACCAACCCAGCACCTCCTCCCACGACTGCACGTGATACTGTAAGCCAAACCAATTCAACATAATGCTCCAGCAGATTTTAGCAAAATGACAGTGCACAAATAAATGGTCCATGATTTCAGGATCACTAGCACATATACCACAGCAGTCTTGTTGAATCTGCAGATTCCACTTAACCAATCTATCCCTGGTCATTACAGCTTCATGACATACAAACCAAAATATGATCTTATGGCTAGGTATAATATCACTCTTCCATACAATGTTGAACTAGGGCTTCCTATGTGCTCTATACCTTAAAAGCTCATATGTGCCTCCAATCAAATAACTTGTATCACCATATGATCCAGTCAATAAATATTGAAAAAGGGCGTCCCTCATCTTCATAATGCTTATGACTCTGAGGAATTTAGAAGCACATCTGAGATTCTCTTGCCTTTGATATACCCCATGGATCCATTGGGTCCATAGTCCTTCCTTATTCTTTACAATCTGCCATAACCAGTCCCAGAGCTGCTATATTCCAAATTTTCAAGTTCTGCAATCCTAAGCCACCTTCTTTCTTTGATAGACAAATTGTCTTCCAAGAAACCAAGGCCTTGTTGAATTTAGCAATATCTGCCACCCCCCCCCCCCCCAAAAAAAAAAAAACTCCTGCAGATTTGCTCCACTTTCTTGATGACAGAAGATGGGAGAAACAAAATCTGAGCCCAAAATCGTGTGATACCCACAATTATAGATATTATGAGTTGATCTCTACCTGTATAGATGAGATATTTGCTTCTCCAGTGTGTTATTTTGGAAACTGACTGTCAATGAGCACCTGGTAGTGATGGATGCCTGAATAAGCAGTCTCTAGAGGTATGCCAAGGTAGCAGAATGGGAACGTGCACTCCTGGCATCCTAGGATCTTAAGTAATTGTTGCTTGACCTGCTGTGTTACCTCACTGCAATACATTGAACTTTTAGTTGGATTCATGGTGAGTCCTGAGCATGCTGCAAAAGTAAGTGCAAAACTTATATCAATAATTCTCAGCTGTTTGCACCCAGGTTGTCTTTGAAACAGAGGTTGAGTCCATAAATTCTTCATTAATCTGTGGAGATATTCCATGCATAGCTCAAAAATATATGTTGACATGGGATCCCGTTGCCTCATACCAAGTCTAATATTGAAAGGTTGAGTTAGGTTCCCGTTTATATTGATGGAAATCCTCACAGTGCTAATACAGTAAATAATAAACTCAACAAATTGCCACGGGAACTGGAAGCTCGTTAGTACATGACATATAAACCCCCATTCAACAGTGTCATAAGCTTTCTGTATATCAACCTGGAATAACATTATTGGGCTAACATGTTTTCTGCTTAGTGCTTCAGTAATTCAGCAGCAGTCTCCCTTTCACAAATACTGCCTGAGTGGAATCTACTACCAAGTCTAATATTGAAAGGTCTAAATTCCTCTACTCTTGATGCCCCCTGAAACTTTTGGAGTAAGAGTATCGGCAGTGTCATTCAGTTGCTTCAACAGTTTCCTAGCGTTCCAAAACTCCTGAACTGCATGGATGATGTCTTCTCCAATAAAAGCCAAGTTCTCTTACAAAAGAGTGCATTAAAGCAATTAGAGCCCGGGGCCTTAAAATCACCCATTGAGAATACAGATTCTGTTACCTCTGTGGCAGTGAGCATATTGAGTAACCTACTCCCACAGGATTGGCTTAGTAGAGGTCCATTCAGAGCAACTTGTTGATCAATGCTAATCAAATGTGGTAAAGATAGGCCAACTAGGCTCTTATAGGAGTCGAAAATTTCATTTCTGTCCTCCTGTGGCTTTGTTAGGGTATGTTCATCCTCAGTAAATGGATCTTGTTCTGTCTTCTTCTTGAATGGACAGGAGCGTAGAAGAACTTGGTATTCTGATCACCTGCTCAAACATAATGAACATGGGCCTGTTGTTGATAGAAAAACTACTCTCTTGCCCCTCGCCACCAGATTAGTGCAGCCTCTTTTTCTCTTGCTATAAGGCTATCCTCCATTGGATCTTGCATCAACTGAGTCCTGCAACCAATGTGCAGCCTCATTAAGGCTACCTTTGATTCTTGAAAAGTTCAATGGAAAGAAAATGAAATGTATTAAAAAAAATCTTCTAAACTTTTCTTATATCTTTGTAAGGAAAACCAAAGGCCAAAGAGCCAATTATCAACATTTTTGTTCCTAATTGTCCGCCCCCCCCCCCCCCCCCCCTAAGCAAACCGAACACAAGAAGATAAAATGCTTCCTTTTTTTTTTCCTTGGCAATTTCCAAGAACCAAGTAGAGCCTTGTGCAGTAAAAGTTCACACTTCTTATGCAATGTGGTAGCTTCTTCTGGAAGTTTAATTCATCTTTGGAAAAATGTGAAATGTGAAGAGAGGAATGCTGAGAAGCGTAATGAGATGTTTACAACTAATGTAGGAACTTTATGGTGAGATGTCAGAATTAATGTTGAAAAATCAAGATGATGTTAATGTGGGAATGTAGGAACTTTATGGTGAGATGTCAGAATTAATGTTGAAAAATCAAGATGATGTTAATGTGGGAACATTACTAACAAGTAATAGAGAGGACCCAAACTACTAAGATGTTATATATATATATAAGAATAACAAAATTAGCAGCCTCGATGAGAAAAATAGGGGGCCACTTCTATCAGAACATGTAGCACAATGTTTCTACGAGGAATGATTTTGTTATTTAGATTTTGATGATCTTCATTATTTGACAACTATGATCACATTTTCAATGTGTCTATGAGTGCTGTGTTGTTCTGGTTTACAAAAAGTTGCTAATTTGTTAATACTATGTATGATTAGAGAGATCTAATGGTCATACACCGTTTAGTAATTGATGTATCAGTGATGATAACAGTTGGACATTCCTTTTCTGGTGGTTTGTTTAAAAATTAGGAAGAATCATTGAGTTGCTGGAAGCTTTGGAATCCATGGCTAAAGATAATCAACCAATTCCATCAAGAGCTATGATTCTGAGTAAAAAGTATCGCACATTAGTTAGCTCGTGGATTGAACCTTTGAAGGAAGAAGCTGAGCTTGGATATGATATTGATTACATTGCCAGGTGCCGCACTGTTATATATGTCTTTGTTGGAGTATATGTGTCAGTTTACTTGTTCCTTTTTTGTGAAATGATATATTTCCAATCTGTTAGAGCGATTTTCATCTGGTGAGACATAGTGAAGCCTCTTGTATTTGTGCATTATAGAAGAGGGAGGGTGCTTGTGTTTTGGTTGGGTTAGGAGATTGTTTGAACTTGTGGAAATCCCTTTTACGTTAGAGGGAGAACCTAACTCATATGAAAGATGTTTTATAATGTGTCTTTCTTTGTTTCTGTGGGACAAGGTATGCTGCAGAGGGCGGCCTTACGGGTGAGCGTAAGCGTTGGGTTCCTCGACAAGGTAAGGCTCCGCTAGATCCTGATGCAGAAGGCTTTATCTACTCAAATCCAGTGGAGACATCCTTTAAACAGCGATGTCTTGAAGACTGGAAGGTTTACCACAGAAAGCTTTTGATTCGCTTGAGAAATGAAGGGCCTTCTGTGCTGGGAGATATAACAGAATCAGATTATATTAGAGTCGAGGAAAGATTGAAGAAAATCATTAAACGTCCAGAGAAGAATGTTCTGAAGCCAAAGGCTGCTAGTAAGATGGTGGTGTCTGAGTTGAAAGAAGAACTAGAAGCCCAAGGCCTTCCCATTGATGGAACTAGAAATGTGCTCTATCAACGAGTTCAGAAAGCAAGGCGCATAAATCTCTCACGTAGCAGGCCATTGTGGGTTCCTCCTGTTGAAGAGGAAGAAGAAGAGGTCAATCATCCATCCCTTATTTGTTTTAATGCTCATAAACTTATTCCATTGTTCTACCAGTCAAAAAAAAAGGAAAAAGAAAAAAAAGCACTTTGATTTGGCAGGTTGATGAAGAGTTGGATGAGCTGATTTCAAGGATTAAGTTGGAAGAAGGAAACACAGAATTCTGGAAGTGTCGATTCCTTGGAGAAGGATTAAATGATGACCATAGCCAGAACAAAGAAGACAAAGTATTGGAGATTGAAGACCCAATGAATGATGCTGATGTCCCAGAGGATGGGAAAGAGGTTGAAGATGATGAGGTTGATGAATTGGAGGAACTGGATCAAAGTGAAAGCCCAGAAGGTGAAGTGGACAGGGTGAAGGATAAGGTGGTGGAAGCTAAGAAGCCTCTTCAAATGATTGGAGTTCAGCTGTTAAATGATGCAGAACAGACAACTACTACTGCAAGAAAATCAAGGCGAAAGGCTTCTGCCGTGTCTTTGGAGGTAAGAATCTTCATCATTGTGAAGGGCTTATTATTTAAAAAATTTAAAGGGATCTTTTTAAGTGTGCATGGGGGAACTCAGAAGCAGCCGAGCAGGGGGAGGGGATAAACTGAGTGCTATCAAATTTTGTCATTTTATAATACAAAGGAAATTTGGATGAAGTTTTGCTGTTTACAAAGGAAACTCAGATCCCTCAATTTCTCCAGTTTCCTGTTTTATTTGCTATTTTGATATAAAAAATAATGTTGTGAAAATTGATGAAGATATCAACGCAGGATGTTACATTGTTACTCTACATACTCCTCTTAGTCCTCTATCAAGTAACATACATTACATACATTCATGATACTAATTTTATCCCTTCTATTTTTCACCACAGTTCGGATGGAAAGAGTACACTTTTATTTGAACTCTCAATCACTCACAAATCCAAACCCCAAATTTTCCAACTCACAATCTCACATAAGATTGTGAAACACGGAACCTAACCTTAGATTACCAATACCTCATCTTACCTTACCTCTAAAGTGCAATTCAAAAGTTCAACCTATTGAACCTTCCGTGTCATCTTAATTATCTGATCAGCAAAAATTATAACCAACTCATGAGGAAACTCTAGATGTAACACAATACAACAATGTGGTTTTCTAAGATATTATGATTTGTGCTCTCAAACCTTTTAACTTTCTTCATGAATTTTATCTATATTTATAAGTAATGAAAGACTCAAAGATATCTACAGGTTGGATCTCAAAAAAAAAATACCATTTCAAATATGTCAACCCTTATTGTGGTGTGATAATGTTTCCATTATATACCTTTCTTATCTTTTTACCCCAAAAGATGGTACTCCTTTCTTCAATATAAGTTACTTTTTCTTCCTAAACTTGTTTCAAAATATAAGTCATATTACAAAAAGTCATACAATTTAAATGCTACATATCCTACTATACCTTCTATTCTCTCCTTTTTTAATTGATCAAAGATAAGTTGCCAAAAGTGTATTTATATATTAGGCATTTTATTTCTTCAAATTTATTATTTTTAAATCAGTGTGCCTTAGCAAAAAGTATCTACGTTGCAAAACAGAGTAGTATATTATACTTCATCAAAATATAAAATCAAGTATGTGTATTTATTGAATAATTTTTTCCAATATGATCTTGGCAAGTTAAAATAAAATATATAATCTTATCAATTGGTTAGAGAATTCTCCATAAAATATATGATATATTTAGCCAATAAAATTTAATCTTCAAGGAGTAAATATCTCAGAATAAATATATTCTCTTATCTTATCTTTGCAAAATATTTCCAATTTAACAGCACATGATATCTGAAAATTATTTAAAAAAGATCGTAGAATATTTTCTTATCTTTAAAATATTCAAGCAAGATAAAATCTGGTTTATATAAACATGATCTCATATATAGTCTTATGAGAAATTATTGCAAAATATTTTATTTGTTAAAAAAAATTATTGGAAAACTGTCAAGCTATTGTACTACATGTCCAACAAGGGAAACTGTGCACACTGCAGTTATGACCTCGCTTGCCATATTATTAGTGCTTGGCACTTTAAAAGCTTTTTTTCTTAAAACAATTTCACTTGATATACTTTCTTATTGGATTCCACACCGTGCCTTACATAAAAACTCCTAGACCTAGAATCTTCTCTATACTTTTGAAGTCTTCATGTCTCTGTTTCTTGCTTCAGTTTCTACATTAAGAACCTATGCATACCTATATTCAAAGCTATAAGGAACAGCATAATAAATATTTCATTAGTTTGAGGGTTGGGAACATCTTGTGTCTGCTTTCTTATTCAGACCTTCGCATTCTCATTGCTGTCGCATGCAAAATATCCAGAAAGATTATAAGAACGTGTTATCATGACATTATTAGGCAGGTTCACCAACTCACTTCCTATCTTTGATGTATAATAATTAACTTCTGTGTGCCAGTCAGATCAGTGTTGCATAAATTTCATGTTTTTGTATCTGACAATAGCCTACAAACCACAGCATAATTTCAGAGTAACTGAAAATAGTTGTCTTTTATACACTTAATTTGTATGAAATTTTCAGTGATTTGTTTCTAGTTTTCTACTTTTTTTATAAAAAAAATAAAAAAATACAAACCGTGGTCTGATGCTTCAATGGTTAAAAAAAAATCATATCCTGCCACTGGCTTGATAGAATCCCATTCTTGTCTTTGCATTCCTGCTGAAACCTCTATTAGTTCTAAGGTTAAAATTTTCAAATAGAGGTCCGTTTCTCGTCTGTCTTGTGATTTGTATATTTCAATGCTTTCATTCCATAATTTATGCAGGAAGATGCTGATGAAGACTGGTTCCCTGAGGATCCATATGAGGCATTTAAAGAACTAAGAGAACGGAGAGTTTTTGATGTAGATGACATTTATACTATTGCTGATGTTTGGGGCTGGACATGGGAGATAGAGATAAAGAAGAAACCACCTCAAAAATGGTCGCAGGAATGGGAGGTTGAGTTGGCTATTAAAGTGTTATCAAAGGTTCATCACATTACTTGATTCCTTTTCTTTTTTATCACTGCTAAATATGCCAACAATGTCAAAAGCAAAATAACTGGTGTGGATGAATAAATATTACATCTATGATTTTGTGTATTTACTGGAAGTTTGGATTGTTATCTTAGGTTATCGAGCTGGGTGGTACGCCAACCATTGGAGATTGTGCTATGATTCTTCGAGCTGCTATAAAAGCTGCTCTTCCTTCAGTATTCTTGACGATCTTGCAGAAAACGCATAGTCTTGGTTACAGATTTGGAAGGTCAGTAGACTTGTCTCTTTCCGCTAGATATTCACCCAAGCTGCATGTGGCGTTCTTTATGCCAGAAAGAGGAAATCTGTCTCTCATACTTCCTAGTTATAGTGTGAATTTTGAAGTACTAAGAGCAATCTCACTTCCGTGTCTCCCCCTATCCAGCTACTCCTTATTTCCAGCAATATCTATAAGAAAAAATCTTGGGTTCGCAATTCCGACTTTGAGTTCTAAGGTTTTTAATTTCCGTCCATGCCTGTTTGGATTGCAGTCCTTTTTATGACGAAATCATCACACTGTGCCTCAACCTCGGGGAGCTTGATGCAGCTGTTGCAATTGTTGCTGACTTGGAGATTGGTGGAATCACTGTCCCAGATGAAACCTTAGACAAGGTGATCGCTGCAAGACAAACTCCTAAAACTGATACCAATATGGTGGATGACGAAAAATCTTGATTCAATCATGGATGAATTCGTGTATATAGCCTCATATGTTCTCAGTCGATGAGAATTTTTTCCCCGGGTTAATGTGGAGGCAAATGCCCCTTTTCTAATCAATTTGTAGCATGTTGTAATCTCTTACTATTGGCTATCCATAGAGTATTAGCAATCGTGGCCTTCTTGGGGGCCCTTTTCACTCTTTCATGGGCTTTGGTTGTTTATACTTGGAGATCAATCAATTGATGCCGTGAATTGTGCAATTTATATCATATATCCCAAACATCTAGGTGTTTCCGGTGCCTAAAAAAAATATGGGGATAGAGCTATGAAGCGACGTTTGTTCATTTTCGAATTCGCCATCATTGATTTCATCTACACCATCCTCCACCATCATCAACCATCGTGACCACATCTGGCATGCCTGAATTTTTGCTGCAATAATCACAACATATAGCATCGGACTAGCAAAGACTTTAATTAAAAACCACAAAGGAAAATTTTGGTCACGTAAAGATTTCTTTTTCCTTTTTTTTTCACTGGGATTGCAATAGTCTTCAGCAAAATTCGGTCATGGAAAGGGATCAATATCAACTTGTTAAAAGAGGCACAAGTACGATCGTTAGCGAACAGAATTGGTTCACAAACTTTTTAGGCTCATTTCATTTATTTAATTAAACAAGATAAGTCTAAATATAAAAAAATTTAGGTTTAAATTTATTTACAATATAAAAGCTTGAAAATTAGACTTATTTATTATAAAACCTTGTGAGATGATTTGGTTCGGTTTATTTTAAACGAGCTGAACCAAAACATTAAGTTTAGAATTATTTAATAAATAAGCCGAACACAAGTCATCCCAGCTCTACTTGGCTTATCTACATCCGTAGCCACAAGTAAAAGTAATAATAAACGCTAAGTACTATATTTGGACAGCATACCCAAGGAAACCTACAAGATGGGATAGAATTGAAGTTGATCATTTCACCACAGCAAAGGATATGTGAGCAATAAGGAGTATAAAGTGCTAAAAAAATTATTTAGGTTTATTGTAGAAAATAAATATATATATTCATGTGCATAGATATTTATTTTTTAAATTTAGGTTCATCGCATAAAATATTTAAATTTATAGCATAAAACATTTAGAGTCATCATATAAAATAAACATGTATGTTCATGTTCATAGATATTAAGTTTTACAATGTAATTTCATAGCATCAAATAGTTATGTTGATCAGATAAAATATTTAGGTTTATTGTATAAAATATTTAGATTTATTATATAAAATGAACATGTATATTCATGTATAAAGATATTTACTTTTTTAATTTAATTTTATCTCATAAAACAATTAGGTTCATTGCATAAAATATTTGTGTTTGGCACATGATTAATATTTTACTAACACTTACATTGTTATACAAGCCTTTCTACTACTTTGACCCAAGGGTAGACGGTGATTTTATAATTTTATTAACTACTACTATCATTCTATATGTATTTATTGTAACGCCACTAAATTTTAAAATAGAAAATATCGTTTCAAGATAATGTAGAAGCTTTTATGAAAGAAAAACTAGAAAATATTATCGTCACATCAACCATAAAAAAAGCGTAATCATCACTTAGCATGTTGCAAAATTATGTGAATTGAATGAATCCAAAACCAAAATCAAAATTAACAAGATGATGAACAATTGATGATTCAATTACAAAACTAAATAATTGAGGGAAAAACAGATATCTTTATTCGTGTTCGTATGTAATTATAGGATGATTAAACAAATCAATCAATTAATTACACAAATCTACAATTCTCTTTTAATGGATAATTATAGAGAAGAAGAAGTTGGGTCGCACGAGTTGACAGCTAAGGTTTTCTCATGTCTCTTTTATACTAAAAAAAACCCTATGAAGTAAAACAATATATTATGGAAATAAAAGAAAAATAATATCCATGTTTAGGAAATATGAGATCCTCATATTAATTTTCTTACTCCCGCCTTTTTTTTTCAAAAATACATTAAAATATTATGTGAAAAAAACACGGTCTGTGTTAATAAATTTGGGACCCCCGTGTTTCTCACATAACCCACATATTAACCTCAAACTTCTCTATCACCTGTACGAACTAACATAATGTGTTAAATACTCAATAAAAGCTCACAATTCTCCACCTTAGAGTAGCATTGTGACGCATGACATGCCAAGACCTCTACAAAAAAACCTTTGGCCCGACAAAGGACCTTGTGGCCTATGAATACCAAACAAGTCTGAGAAACACTCAAACTTACCCACGGTCAGTAGCTTCGTTAGCACATCAGTTAGATTATTTAAAGTACCCACTTTCTCCGACACAACTTTGTCTACAACTATAGTACCTCGGATAAAGTGATATATGATGTCAATATACTTCGTTCAATGATGGAAATAATTATAATTATTTGCTAAATAGATAGCACTTTTGCTATCTCCTTGAACAATTAGAGTGTAATACCTAGGGGTGTGTATTCCCGGATATCCATATTTGAACGGATATTTTTTTTTCCAGATATCCGATCCGACTGGATATTGGATATCCTACATCCTAAATCCACATCCAAATACTTCTAATATCCGATGTTTCGGATATCCAAAATATTGAAATGGATTTCGGATATATCCAATTATTGCAAAAAAAAATATGTTTTCCTTTCTCAACCTAAAGGGTTACTTGTATGTTGTATGATCTATAATTAAAAAAAATTACAGAAACACTTATTTAATTGCTCAACCTGCATAAAAAAAATTGATACGTTATCCACAATATACTATTACAGTAAATTCAAGAAATCCATATCCAAAACATGACATGTAAATAACTTTATAAACATTAACTCCCAAGTAGCTAGCATAACAATGAAACATACAAAGCATACACATGCTAGCATTCAAAAAATAATCCTAGCCATACAAAAATACATGTCAGGCCCATAATTTTTCAAAATGAATGACCCCTACTTACACTAGCCTTCCAAAAATACCAGGCCAAATATAGCAAAAACTAATTACATATGTCCCTACTTAATTACACTACACACTGCAAGAACTAATTACATATACCAAGCTTTTTAAAAATTACATATGCCAAGCCAAGTACAGCAACAACTAATTACATATGCCCCTACTCAAATTAAATATCAGCACATGACATTCAAAAAAAAATCCCTGCTAATAATTACATACATGCCTGATTGAAGTAATTTTTTCCAAATGATAGTAAGTTGTAAGTCAACTCCATACTCCTAATGCTCCTACATAGCTGCACTCAAGTCAGCTTCTACATAACTCCTGCAAGCCAATGCTGCAAATCTGCCACAATAAAGCAAAAAAACATAACTTTATAGATCATGCATAGAAAATACTTGAAAACAACAACCAATAATAACTTAGTTGATTCATGGCAATATTACAAATCATCAAACTCAGTGATATCTGATTCATCTATTTCCATGACAAAAGATAGGAACTTAACATCTGGAAAAAAATAGACTTGAATGAAAATGACATGATTATTAAAGGCAGCATAATAACATAATAGAAAAAAATTCTAAGAATATAAGAATAAAATAATACAATGACCTTCTTTAATCCTATTAAGATACTCAAGATGTTCTTCAACACAAAGAGGCTCAGGAAATGATCACAACCAGTCTTGAGTGCAAATTAAAGCTTCCACTATCAGAGGAGTTAAGGAACTCCAAAATAATTCTAATACACGACCACTGGTGCTGAAAGCAGATTCAGATGCAACAGTTGATATAGGCATAGCTAATACATCCTTGGTCATCAAAAAAAGAACCTCAAAATACTTTCCATCATGCTTACACCAAGAAAGAATGTCAAAATTTCTACAGCAGGAGTAGCATATAATTTCTCCTCTAAATACCTATCCAAGTCAGTTTTTTCAGCAACCAAAGAAGACTCTATAGCTTGGACAGAATCTTGAAATTCTTTCTCAGTCATATCTCTTGCATTTTTTAGCATATGATACCCAAAATCAGTCTCACATTTAACCAAAACCGAAGATTGGTGTGGAGTTGAAGAAAAAGAACCTTCAAAGCATAAAATTCAAATAACTTCTTCAAAGTATCTTTAACTTTTTCAAACAGCTCACAACAAACCTCGGCTCCAAAAAACTTATTAATTGCCTGTTCAACATATTTCATCTTATTCCTAGGGTTAAGGATAACCACAACAAACAGCAACACATTTGTATTTTTGGACCCTCCCCAATATTTATCATATTTCTTCTTCATACTTAGAGTTATTATACCCATGTCAAAATCATCACCATCACATGCAATACAAATCATATTCAAAATCGCAACAATCTCTTATAAATACTTATTCCCATGAGATATAATGAACTAGAAATTCTTAAAGTAGTGTTATAAAAAGATTCCAATAAAGGAAGTAAGACACGAATGTGTTCCCAATCATCATCGGTAGGCACACCTTTTAGCTTCTCCATTTCATCACAATACTTTTTATCTCTTTTTAACAAATCAAAAGCTTTCCTCAATTGCAAAGCAGCATCTAACATCATTCCACCTACTTTCTACATCCAAGCAAAGAAGTTTTTTATTCTAATCTTGTTTAACAAATGTCTTAAACTTTTTTATTCTAGCCAGAGAAGACCTCACAGACCTAACAACAAACCGAACTCTAAGAATATGATCATTAGATTCTTTCAAACCCTCCTTTACAACAAGACTCTATATGTGGGTAGCACATCTTACATGTAAACAAGAGCCATCCAGAATAGACCCACCCCAACAATTGAGTATTTCTCTTAAATAATCAACATGTCTATCATTAGAACTTGCATTATCAACAATTATTGTTAAGACCTTATCAATATTCCAATCAAGCAAGCATTGTTCTATATACCACCCAATAACCTCACCAAAATGACCTGCTATAGGATAGAAGTTAATAAATAAATAAAATTCATAGCTTCCAATTCTTGTCAATGAAGTGAGCAGTTAGAATCATATAATTTAAGTTTTGACATGAAGACCAAGCATTAGTGGTGAGACAAACTCGAACTGAATGTTTCTTAAAGAATGAACTCAACTTCTTTTTTTCCCTTCATAAACAATTCCAAAATATCCCTAGCAACAGTGGTTCGAGAAGATAGTACAACTCTTGGTTGTGTGACTTGCATATACCTTCTAAAGCCCTCCCTTTCCACAAATCTAAAGGGTAGCTCATCAAAGACTATTATTTAAACAAATGATTTCCTATAATATACACTATTAAATGACCAATTACAAAGAAGACCCCCCATTAGAACTTTTTCGTTATCAATAGTATCATTCGTACGAGCAGATTGATATGTAAGAATCTTTTGATTCTTGTCTATATTTGGTGGGTATCTTTTACAACATTTTAAGTGATTACTTAAGTTTGAAGTACCTTTTGATGGAGCGGAAACATATTGCATATTACAATATAAACACATTGCATATTACAATATAAACACATTGCTTTTTGGTCTCTCTTATCAATGCATGGCAAATTCTTAAAGTGTTCCCACACCCATGATCTATACTTCTCAATTTCAGGTTTCACAATATCACATGCTTCAACATCATCAACAATGTTAGGCATAATAGGGGTTAGTGGAGTTGGAGGGACATAAAACATATCTGGTGAAAAACCTAGAGGAAGGCTCTTAGCTTCATCCCCAAGATCTATAAATTCTTCCATTATATAAACTTTGCACTACACAAGCATAAAAATGAAACATAAGTTAATAATTAGATTTTAGTAAGTTATTTTAGCAACTAAATTAAAACAGTAAAGCCACCAACGACAACAATACTATTGGAAAGATACATTATTATTATTATTTTATGGATAAATGATCATAAGAATAGCAAAACAAAAACAACAGCATTCAAGCTTCTAGTCTTTAGACTCTCTACAGCAGGACTTAGCATGGGTACTAGCAGGTACATGGAAAATCAAAACCCAACCTCCTCTAAGTTAGAGAGATCAATCAGCCAAAAAGGACTCGAAGGAAGCTCTTATAGTAGTAGTAAAGGAAGCAACCAAGATCGTACATTGTGCGGTGGAATTTACCTAGCCACAGTAAAGTAGAACTTATTTTTGTTTATGGTTTCAGCTCTAGTAGTGTTTGAAAGGACTTGTGGAAATAATCGACATCATCTTAGTTAGAAAATTAATGGCCCTTAGTTGGTCATAGGAGAATTCAATGCGATCTTAGCAACCGATGATAAGGCGAGGGGATTCCTACACTAAGAAGATAGTATTTCGATTATTACCTGTATGTGTGGATTACCTACTAGTGGACCTATATTTACTTGGTGTAACCAACAAGACCCCCTTCAAAGTGTAATTTACCCTACGCAAAGGAGTGGGGAATGCAACATGGATTAACAAAGTTAATACCAACAAAGTAGAGGTTGTGCCCCATATGTTAGTTGATCATTGTGCCCTAGAAGTTTAATTTTGAGGATTATCTTGACCAGGAGCCAAGCCCTTTAGATTATGTAATTTATGGACAAATCATTTTTGTAATACCTCAAAGTTTAATTCAATTTTTTTTCTATTCTTGTAGAAGATAAATGTAAAATAATTGGGTGTTAACACTTAACACCATACTCAATTACTCATTATGAGTTTGGTTATTATACCATTTTCATATCAAGTATAAGGCAAAAAATTAATGAGTCTAAATAAGATAACAAGAAAATAAGAAGAATTTTATGAATATAAAGAAAAATTTAAAGATAACAAAAAAAGAGACTAAAGAATAAACAAGAAATAGGCAATAGAGATAACCAAAAAAAATCCAACAGCTTATAAGCCTAGAAATTAGTAGAACACACGCAAACAAACAAAGCATCCCTAACCATCCCAAGATTCCTAACTATAAATTAGCCAAAAAACATAAATACTAGCCTTCAACTAAATCGACGATGCAGCACAAAATCCACCACGCAACAACAAACTCAACAAGCAAATCAACATAGAAATGTTTAAATCAGCCAAAGAACTAAATAAAAGAAAAATTAAAGAACTTTACATCTTGCATACTCACTGTCTTAGCCTACCGTTGTTCGAAATATGAACCCTAGGAACAAGGATCAAGTCAATAACACAGAAAAAATTAACGGTTGTAAAATAATGCCAATGATAGATGATAAATGGAAAAAAAAACAAAATGAAATGAAAGGAAGGAAAGAACAATAGCAAAACACTCACCTTGGATGATGAAAGGCGGCGGAATCGATAGCAAGTTAGCGATGGATCTCAGAAGTAGAGTTTGGGAAATGGAAGAAGCGGATATCAAAGAGAAAGGAAATCAACAAGGAAGGCTAAAGAACTTAATCGTGGAAGTAGAGTTAGGGTTTTATACTTGAAGAGAAAGGAAATCGATGAGGAAGCCTCCTACTGAGTGCCGCTTGTGTCTGCAAGTCTGTGTAAGTGACTAAGTGTGCACTGTGTAGTGTGTATGTGTAGTGTGTAGTGTGTGTGTGTGTGCGCGCGCGTGGGTCGTGGTTTTTTTTCTTGGTCTGGGCGCCAGCGTAGGTTGTTTGTGTATGGGTCATCCCATGGCCACAGTCCCACAATTAGGGTTGTGCAGAAAATATATTAAAACTTGAAGTTAATGCTAATGTTTGTAACGAGAAAGAAAAATATTAGATTATAAATTGGATTTAATAATTTCTAACCCTAATTCCAACAATTATTTTATGTTTCATTTCCCCTTTTCCTTTTCCTTTTTCCTTTTTCTTTATCTTTTTCCTTCCTTTTTCCTTTTCCTTCTTTTCTTTCTTTTCTTAGGCCAACTAGCCCTCTCCCTTCCTTCTTCTTTCTCCAACTAGGTTGTCGGCCTTCTCCTTTCCTCCTTGCACATCTAACCCAACCACGTCGTCCTCCCTCTCCCTCTCCCCTTCCCTTCTTTCTTTCCTTTCTTCCTTCCCTTGTTGGGCCAGCCCAACTCTCTTTTCTTTTCTTTTTTCCTTCTCCCTCGCGCACGGGATGGCCAGCCTATCTCCCTTCTCTTTTTCTTCTTCCTTTTCTCCCCTTGCATGTCGAGCTAACTTCCCTTATGCTTGTATCCACCCCCTGCAACTCCCCCTCTACACCTGCCATTGCAGCCTCATCCTGCCCTCTCTCTCTCCCATCCCTTTCCTTCCATTTTTGACCAAATTCCCCCTACATAGCTCTCCACATGCCTCCACTTTCCCTTTTCTTCCTTCCTTCTCCCTGCCACCCTACCTAACCTGCAACACCCTTCCATTTTGCAGCCACCTAACCCTGTGCCCCTACATGACCTCCTTTCTCTTTTCTTTTTCTTATCCTTCTCTTCTTCTCCTCTACCCATTTTCTCTCCTCCTCGAGCCTCCTTATCCCCTGTCGATCCCTTTCCTCTCCTTTCTCTCCTTCTTCTTCTTCTCCTCTCCTATTTTTTCTTCGCC
Source organism: Tamarix chinensis (assembly GCA_030549775.1). Lineage (NCBI taxonomy): Eukaryota > Viridiplantae > Streptophyta > Magnoliopsida > Caryophyllales > Tamaricaceae > Tamarix > Tamarix chinensis. The sequence goes on from CM060172.1 coordinate 62,578,057, forward strand.
ACCCCTAACCACCGTCTTCGCCGCCCATCCAACCAACTCCTATGCCTCCCCTACTTGTTCCATGCACAACCCTAATATCCACCACTCCCCCTATAACCAACTTTCCCCTCACTCCTTCTCTTTTCTTCTCCTTTCGACCCTCCTCCTTGCACACCACCTTGCGTCACCCATTCTCCCTCTTCTACCGCCACCAAATCTACCCCTCAACCACCTGACATCCCCCTACCACCTCCCTACTTTAGCCTGCCAAGATTCCCCCTACAGCGCTTCCTTTCTCCTCTTCTTTCTCCTTCCTTCTTCTCATTCCATATTCCTTGCACCTACTTTCCAGCCCCTGTCGCAGCTGTCTCTGTCACCTTGAGCAGCTAATCTTCAACCCCCGGCTACCACCTACAACCTACCACTCTTCCTACACCCAGTCACTGCCCCCAACTCTTCCCTTAACTAACCACTCGAGCCTCCCTTTTTCCCCTTTCGTCCAACACCAATATTTACCCTTCTCGTGCATGCAGCATGAGTGTTGCTACACAATTAAGCTTATTTCACCCAATTTTATTAGGTATAATAAAGTTAGTAATAGTATGTATTTAATAAGCTTTTTGACAAAAAAATATTCTTTTAATTTTCTACTACTAATATACTAATTTTGATATTATTTCTAGGTACAAATTTTTACAAATCAAGCTTAAGTTTTTAATCGGGGTACCGGTAAAGTTTAGTTATTATCAAAAATAAGGTAACCATTATACCTTACTAAAATGTATGAATTTAGGCATGCTAGTACATTAGAGTTTTGGATGTATTTTGTGTGTATATTATGGGTTGCTAAGCATCTTATAATTTTAATGCTATGTTGGAAAATAGAATGAAAAGCATGTTATTGTATGGAATATGACATGTGTGGAAATAGTGGGCCTTGTTGTTTATAATGATATTAGATACATGTACATAGGGCTATTCATGTTATCTGATATTTACTTATATGATCCAATATCCGAAGCGATCCGATCCGAAAAAGTAAATAACCGATTTAATTTTTTAAAATCAAATATCCAATCCGGTCAATGAAAATTCAAGCAAACCAAATATTTGATCTAACAAATACAAATAATATCTGATCCAAAGAAAAATATTTATACATTTTTTTTATAATTTTTTTATTTTATATATAACTTTATATAAATAAATTCAAATGTGTGTGTGTGTATAATTTTTACTTATTTCATTTATTATTTGAGCCAACATTTAATTTAGTTGAAATTTTAGTTTTAATATAATTCCTTATTAGATATTTATACAAAAATAAAAAAAATACTCTGCATGCCGATAGACCCTACCCACTCTTTTCTTATTTTAATTTTAATATCAGATATTTGTTGAGTAAGTCGGATATTTACTAAGCTAATCGGATATTTGCTCGGTAAATTGGATAATATCAAATATATTTATGATTTGGTAGTTTTTTTTATATTTAAAATTATAAATATCGGTTATATTTGATATTCGATCCGAAACCTCGGATATTCAAAGTTTCAAATCAAATATCAAATATTATTTTTAGATATCCAAAATTTTGGATATTCAACAATTAAATATCCAAAATATCAGATATTTGAATCGTAAAAAGCCCTACATGTTCATGTTATGATAAGTAAATATAGCAAATTGTAATAGAAATAATGCTAATATGAGCCCTAGGGGCATTTTAGTAATTTTACTTGTACATAGGTTGTAATCTAAATAAATGTGCATGGTTAGTGATAATGGGTATTAATGATGAATAATAAGGGTTTGTGTTGTTAAACGATGAATGTGGACAATGGGAGTTAATATTTTATGTGTTAAGGGTATTTTAATAATTTTATATAAAAGGGGGATAATTTGGCAAATTAATAAGTAAGAAGGGTATTTTGGTAATTTTGGCATGAGAAAGGGGTAACTTAGTAAATTTATAAATAAAAAGGGTAATTTGGTAATTTTACAAGTAAGAAGGGTAGTTTGGTAAGTTTACATGAGAAATGGGTAATTTGGTAAATTAATAAGTAAAAAAGGTGTATTTGGGTAATTTAATAAGTAAGAATGGTAATTTGGTAATTTAATGAATAAAAAGGGTACTTTGGTAATTTAACAACTAAAAAGAATATTTTGGTAATTATACAAATATGAAGGGTATATTAGTAATTATACAAGTATGAAGGATATTTTGGTAATTATACAAGTATGAATTGTGTTTTGGTAATTATACAAGTATGAATGGTGTTTTGGTAATTATACAAGTGTGAAGGGTATTTTGGTAATTTTACAAGTAAGAGGAATATTATCTTCACTAGCCCCATTCCCCTTCTTTTTCTTCTTTTCTTTTCCCCAGACCGGCAGGCCAACCCACCTCCCCTTCTTCCTCCCCTCTCCCTCCTATGCCTTGTAGATCGACACATGTAACCCGTATCACTGACTAGCCCAGCCATCGTACTGCCAGCTTACCTCTCTCCTTTCTCTCCCTGTCCTCTTCCTTTCCTTTTCTGGCCCCAACCAGCCCTATACCTCCTCCCACACATGCCCCTCCCTTTCCTTTTCTCCTCCCCAACCAAACCTACAACTACCATTTTGCAGGCTCGTACATGCCTGCCACCATCGGCCGGTGAGTTTTGTCACACCTACCCTATTATCCTCTTCCCCCTTTATCTTATCCTCCCTCCAATGGCCTATAAATACCCCCAACCAATCCTATTTTTCCTCTTTTTCCTTGCCCAGAAAATCAGCCCTCCTTGAGCCATCGCCTCTTCAGACACCGTCCCCGCCACCATTGCCCAACGCCACCACCTGAAACACCTCCCAAACTCTTCCTTGCATTATCCTCCACTAAACCATACCACTCACCACCCCCTAATTTCCCCTGCATAAGCCATCGCAACCGTGCAAAGTCGGTTGCTCGACCTGCCACTTTACACCCATCGCCACCCCTCTTGTCGTCAAGCACCACCTTCTCCACCGCAACTACCGCCTCTTCTACCACCTAAAGAACTCAGCAAAGCCTCCCCTACCTCCCTCTACCTTCCTCTCTCCTTTCCTCCCTCTCCTTCACCCTCCCTCCTTCTCCACCACCTTCAGCCACCATAACAACCACCATCTAAGCCGCCACCACTACTCCAACCCTCTCAACCTAGAGAAACTACCACCACCACAACCACCATCTCACTCTCCCTCTTCTAGCCTAAAAATTCACCTCTACAACCCCCACATTCTCCTCCACCATCATTGCCGCCGCCGCCTAGGTGCCACCACCACTAGGTTGTGCCCTAACCTTCCTAACCCTTAAATATAATTAATGTAACTATTATTTATTTTTATTAGTGTTAGCATCATCATCATCATCATCATCATCATCATCATCATCATCATCATCATCATCATTATTATTATTATTATTATTATTATTATCATTCTTATTATTACTATTACTATTACTATTAATATTACTATTAATATTACTATTACTATTATTAGTATTAGTATTATTGTTATTGTTATTATTATTAACATTAACGTTACTAACATTATTATTACTAGTATTATTATTATTAGGGTTATTCGAACTATTATGGTTATTATTATTATTATTATTATTATTATTATTATTATTACTATTTTTATTGTTGTTATTGCATTATTATCATTATCGTTACTATTTTTATTACTAGTATTATTATTATTACTCGTATTAACATTATTATCGTTATTATTATCATTATCATTATCATTACTACCATTATTATTATTATCATTATCATTATCATTATTACCATTATTATTGTTGTTGTTGTTGTTGTTGTTGTTGTTGTTAACTTTGGCACTATTATTACTAATATTATTATTGTTATGATTATTTGAACTCTTATTATTATTATTATTATTGTTGTTGTTGTTGTTGTTGTTATTGTTATCATCATTGTCACTATTTTAGTATTATTATTATTATTATTATTATTATCATTATTATTAATATTATTGTTAATATTAAAGTTATTATCTTTAGTATTGTCAACATTACTAATAATACCTTAACATGGACCCATACAACTACCTAACCCTATTTTGACTAATAATAGCATGATTAACCATTTTAAGAATAATACCCTTATTTTTACTTATGAAGCTAATATTATTATTATTAACCCAAATACTAGGTTATGATAAAGGTAAAGTATGAAATAATGATAATGTTGGTGAGAGGGAAGTTAACCCTAGTATTTCCCTCTTATAGGTGAACCAACTCCAAACCCTAAGGAGGCGTAGGAGCGTGCTCCAATCCCGGTGTCATTTTAGATAAGGATATGGTTAAGGCCTAATGTGTGTGAAAAATGTTTTGTGTGTGTTGATTTGATGTGTGTGCTTTATATATTATGGATTATGCTCTTGTAGCGCAGCTTGCTAAGCATGGAGCTAAGGTAAGTTGTATGTGTTTTATGACAAATGTAATGTGTTATTGTTACTTATACTTAGATTGTGCTTATATAATATTACCCCTCATGACATGCATGATAGGAGGCCCTAAATAGTGTGATGTGGTTGTGAGAGAAATGGAAAAGAGTGAGGTAAGTGGGTTGATTAAGAGGATGGTAAAGATGACCTAAATATCTTATGACCTATGGGTGGAAAAAAGGAGGAATGATGGGAATAAATTAAGGGAATATACCAAAACATGCATGGGGAGTGTAGGGTTTACATAGGATGGTTATCCTTTGCATTGGTATGACTTTTAAGTGAAAATTTTTTACTTGAGGGTTAAGTAAGGTAAGGAAAGAATTGTTGGAGAAATTAGAGTCCATATGTGAAAAATAGAACATGGGTTAGTGTAAGGACGCATGGGAGACTTGACTAGGGCTTTGGAAGGAAACCCTAAGTGAGAGAAGTGTGCAGGGAAGGAAAAACTAATGGAAATGGTTAGAATGGGGAATAAAATATGGAAGGGGTATCACATGGGGTTAAAGGGTGTGTTGGATATGTGTCATGTGGAAGAGGGAATGGCAAATAAGAGTGATGAAGGGATAACATTATATGAGCAAAGAGAGGTACTAGGGTTTTGGGATGGCCAACTAGGGTTTCATGGCAACATGTATAAAATGGGAAGTAAAGTGGGGTTCTTGGGGATGAATCGAGTGAGGTGATGAATTGGGGGCAAAGGAGCATGTGTGGGACAAAGGAAGGTTGGGCCATATAGGCCAAATTAGGATTTTTCGAAGGAAAACCCTAGAGATTGATAGTAAGTTTACTCAAAGATATAGAAAGTGGGCCTCGACCCACGTGCATAGGAGTTGGGTATTCATGATAATGAGGAAAAGGGGGGAAGGATGTGTAGATGTACTAGAGGGTGTAGAAGTAATATATGAGATAGGATTTTCGGAAAGCTGAGCAGGCTCTAGTGGTTCATGCATGTCTAGTTAGGGCTATGCGTATAGGGCTATTAATGACCCAAGTCGAGCCAAGAAGGGGTAGGCTTGGGCTTGGGTCTTTACTAAACGAGTCTAAAAATGAAGCTTGTGCTTGGCTTGTTTATAAACGAGCTAAGCTTTTAATGAGTCGAACCAAAATTTTAACAAGTCAACTCTCAAGCTTTGGTGGTAAATGAGTCGAGGTCATGAGCTTTTGCATTGTAAATTACCTCAAGCCCAAATTTATTATGCTTAAGATTAGCTTGGTTAATAATCAAGCTAAGTTCGAGCCTAATTTTTAAGCTCGTTTAGCAAGCAAGCCGAGCCGAGCTGAGCCGTTAACAAACTGGGCTCAAAAAGCTTGTAAGCCGACTTATTTTGTCAACAGCCCTATATGTGTGTGGAATAAGATACAAATAAAATACTAAACCCTAAAAGTAAAATATCATCGAGATGGGCCCAATGAGGATATATATTTTTAGTCTACCAGCTATAATAGTGGTTAGGTGTGTTTTATCCTATGGAGTGATATCCGGTCCACCGACTATAATAGTAGTCAGGTGTGTTTTGCCCTGTGGAGTGTTTTCGATCCACTGGCTATAATAGTGGGGGATTATGAGCTCAATAACCAAACTTTTCATGGCAATAAGACATAGAAAGATATTAATTACTTATAGTGGAACTATAATACCCCAAAATTGTACTTAGTCTAATCCCCTATCAGTAATACCCTAATTTAATTCTAATCTTAATAAATCCTATGTTAGCCTTAACCTATCCTTAATCCCGAAACATTAACCAATTCCAAAACCTTAACTTTGATAAACCGTAATTCATAAACTAAAATCAAAACCCACTAAAATTTCTACTAATCCTAATTACCTTTAGCTAATCTAAAATCACCCTAAACTAATTCCCCCAACCCTTCTCTTTTTCTTTTTCTTTCTCCTTTTCTTTTCTTTCTTTCTTCTCTTCCTCCCATCAACCTTGAGCTACAACTTCTGAATTTATGCATCTTGCACTTGGAACTTACTCCATCACCTTTCAGCATCTATCACCCATCACCTTACCTCCCTTCTTCTTTTTCTCCTTCTCCTTTTGCACCCTTATCCCTGCCCTAATGCATCCCCTTACGCACACTCCACACACACTCATCTTCCTCTACCATTTTCCCTTCTCACGCAACATTTATATCAACCATCACCACCCTCAACTTGAAGCTACTACTCTACCCTAACCATCCTCTGCAACCATCATCATCACCTTGCAGCTGCACAATCACCATCATCACCGTCGTATGCCAAATCCTTATTCTTATCTTCATTCCCGACTTACACCACATATACATACATGTATGTGTGTGTGTGTGTGTGTGTGTATCTCACACTCTACTTATTTCTCTTTGGTTTTGCATCACTCTACTCATATTTATGTCAAAGAGCCATTATCGAGCTCCCTCTTCCTTCTCCTTTCCTCCTTCTCCCTTTTCTTATTCTTCTTCTCCTCCTTTCTTTCCCTATTTTTGGCTTGCACACCACCACTCCTCCCATCGTGCACCACCTCGGCCACTACTTGCTACCCTTTAGCCAGTTAACCAACCGCCAAGGTCACCTCGACCTTCCCCCTCACCATCCCCAGCCATCGCCGTTGATTGCCACTTCTTTTCCCTTCTTCTTCCTCTCATATGTTACATCATTGCAGAGTGCACAACTGGTGCACCACCTGCTACACGACCATACAATGTTTAAATCCCCTTCTGCACAGCCTTGCAATCCCTACACTGTCTGACCATGCGTAACTTTTCCTCTTGGCTTGTTACTATACAACCGTGTAAATTTCACACCGTCTACCTGTACACCTTGTTTTCTCTTGACCAGAAGCTGCACTGCCTGCTACACAGTTATGCAACCTCATTCTTTTGGTTGTGCATCTCTATTTCTACCCCCAAACCCCAACCAAATACCACCAAAATTTAACCATATCTCTACCACACATTCCTCTATACATCCATATATCTCAACCTCCCATTTAACCACGAATATATCTATTTTTACCCTCTTTACCTTGATTTCTCCTTTGATTTAATTCTTCGCACCTAACGATAAATTTTATTATTTTCGCAGGTGGTATTCCAATAGCTTTGAAGGAGGAAGTCTAGGATTTGCATGCTTAGAGTCCAGTGTCCTAGTTGGTAAGGATACTATTCGATGTTTAGGATTTTCGATGTTATTTGCTTATATGGCTATATGTGTTTTTCATGATATTATTGATATATTATGTAACATATTTTGATGTTGATATTTTGTGATGATATGAATATTAAGTTGAAAGAAAGTAAGAATTGGTAAGAGGTACCATTATGTTATGATTTGTGATGATAATATCATATTTGTGGAAATATATCTTATGGTATAAAGTATGGGTCGAATGAGTTGTGATAAATAGACTTAAGGATTCTCATGAGGTATGATTATAAATGAGGGACTTGGAAAAATAATATGTGTGGAAGGTATAAGATTTTATAAAATAAAGGTTTTATTTGTGCTTAAGGGTAACTTGGTCATTATAGGATAATCTTGGTATTTTATGTGTTAAGAGGTTTAAAACATGATATCAATAGCATGAGGAGTACATGGCATTATTATTGTTAGTTGGGATCCTTAAATGATTTAATGGATAATTTGGGGCAAACTATCTTGTAATGATAATATCATTATTCCATGTTTAAGATTTAGATGTTATCTATTAGAATTAGTAATCATGAAAATTCCATGGGAGAATGAATACTAAAGGGAGTATAATAAGGGTTCGAAAGGACTTAAGGACTTAGACCTATGATATATGTATTTCTGTTTTGAATGTGTCATATGCCTGAGAATCAATCTTAAATAAGATACTAATCAGTTAAAGTGAAAGAGTACGTGAGTAGGGCCACAATGATCTATTTTTCTATATCTATATATATGTATCCCATTCCATTGGTAAGAATAGTGGTTTGGGAGTGTTTTACCCCGATAAGATGTTTTTAATTTCTATTCACCAAAAAGAATAGTGGCTCGGGTGTGTTGTCCTTGAGAGTTTCAGACCATTCCACCAGTTTAAGAATAGCGGAGTCCCTACTCATCATGAAATGAAAACTTATCATCATATTCTATGGAAAAGATACTAATGATTTACATTAGAAGAATACGTGAGTTAAGACCAATTGATATATTTTCTATATATACATGTATTCCCGTTCCATCAGGTAGAATAGTGATTTGGAAGCATTTTGCCTAGAGAAGATATTTTAATCTTCATTCCACCGGAAATAATAATGCCTTGGGTGTGTTGTCCCTAAGAGTTGTAGACCATTCCGCCAGTTTAAGAATAGTGGGGTTCCTACACTCAACGTATATAAAAGAATAAAAATGGATTATACTTAATAAAGGGATCTTGATCATAATATGCCTTATGAGATGTTTCATATTTTGAGTCAATATTGTGAACGTATATAAAGGGATCTTTTGAGTCAATATTGTGAATGTATTACTACATATATATCTAGTATATACACATGTCATATATGTTATACTCTTTACTTTAGTTAGTTACTAATCAAATTAGATAAGTCTGTACTTTACTAAACTCGTGAGAGTAGGACATATATATACCAACATTGTAATAATTAAGAAACATGAACTCAGAATACACGATTATCACTTCTCTTCTTCTTCAAAGCTCTACTCTACTGTCTCTTCTCCTATCTTCATTTACCTCCTTAATTTATGCGCATTTATATGGTATCAGAGAAAAGGTTTGTTAAATTAAAGGCTTGATATGTCAAACAATACCTCTAACAACAACCAGATAATCGATGCACCCTCTAACGCAGAAAACTATCAGAATCAAACCTACAGAGATCCTTATTATTTGTCTTTTGCAGATCATCCTGGACTTCAATTAACTATAGCTGCCTTTGATGGAAGTAATTATGTAAATTGGAGTAGAGGAATTCAAAGAGCTTTCATTGCTCAGAATAAGTTAGGATTTATACTAGGAACAATCAAAAGGCCTGGTGATGAATCTATTGATGCAGGATAGAAGTGGATTAGGGCAGATTACATGGTAATGTGTTAGATAATCAATTCGATCCAAAAAGACATTGCTCATCATTTTCAATATTCTGATTCATCGAAGGAATTATGGGATGAAATTATGGAATGGTTTGGCCAATCAAATGAACTGTTCATATATCAACTGAAATGTGAAATGTGAGAATAGTAACATTGCTGAATATTTTATAAAACTAAAGAAAGTTTGGGATGAATTACAGACTTTGGATCCACAACTTGTCTGCACTTGTGGCATAATCAAATAGTGCACATGTTATTTGATTAAGAAAATACTCGTAAGAGACAACAGAAACAAGGTAATGGAATTCTTACTTGGTGTTAATAATGGCTATGGCGGAACTAGAAGTAATATCATTGCTCAAGATCCTCTTCCTTCAATCAAGCGTTGCTATTATATGTTGTGACAAGCTGAGAAACAAAAGTAAATCACTAGAGGAATGTACTCTACACAAGAGATGAGTGTGATGGTTTTAAATAAGAAATTACCACATATTAAGGGGAAAGAATTTAAAAAAGGCTTCAAGAAGGATAAATCTAATCAAAGATGCACTCATTGTCAATAGAGAGGACACACTATGGATCATTGTTTTAAACTAGTGGGATACCGAGAGTGGTATGACAAACTAAAAGGTAAAGGAAAATTGTTTGCCAACATGATAGAAATAACAACCGAGCAAGTCCCTGATAGACCACTAAATTTCGAATAATCATCTACCACACCAATGTAGATTGACCCTCAAATGGTGAACTTTATTTGTCAAGAAGTTAAAAGGACAATGAAGTATAACAACACAATGTTCCTGGACCTTCCTTAATGTTGGGAGCATCTGTGAATTTTGCAGGTAATACTGATAATTCAATGTTTTTTCACAATGCTAAATCTAATCATTGGATTATAGATATAGGGGCCTTAGACCACATGAGCTATAATATTTCATGTTTCCATAATATTAGATCTCTTTCAAATGCTATTTGAATTAGCTTGCCTAATGGAAATAACAAAACTGTCACTCATATGGGAGATATATTATTGAATCCTTATATCATACTTAAAAATGTGCTATATGTTCTAAGCTTTAATCATCACTTATTGAGTGTTGGTCGAATTCTTGATGACTCACAATTAGAAGTTCATTTCACATCTTCTGATTATATATTCCAAGCCCCTTCAACTAAGGAAGTGGTTGCTGCTGGAAAGAGATACAGAGGAATCTATGGTTTGAGTAATCTTCCTAGTCCAATGAATACCTCTTTACATAGTGTAATACCAATTCCAATAACTTTGTTAGTTTGGATTTTATTCATGCAAGATTAGGACATACACCCTTGTCCAAGATGCTACACATGCCATGTTGCAATTGTGATAGATTATTTAGTTACTTTTATGAAAATTGTATAATGGAAAAATAGCTTAAAGAGACATTTTCAAGAATTTATTTTGCTGCACTAAAACCATTTGATTTGGTTCATATAGATATTTGGGGTCCCTATAAATCTTCATCAATTTTTGGTGCATATTATTTATGTAATGTTGTTAATGATGCCTCTCGGGCAACTTGGACCTTTTTGTTAAATAATAAGCAACAAGTTTACAAGATCATCAATGATTTCCTAGCCTTTGTCAATACTCTGTTCAACTCCAAAATCAAGTGTATTAGGAGTGACAGTGGCATAGAAATTGTAAAGACCCGATGTGGTAATTTGCTGGCTCAACATAGATTCATCCACCAAAGAATTGTGCCTTATACTCTAGCCCAAAATGGACGAGTGGAGAGAAAACATGGACACTTGGTTGAATGTGAAAGATCATTGATATTGCATGCACATTTAACAATTAAAATATGGGGAGAATGTATTCTTACTACCATATATCTTATCAATCTTCTTCCCACACATGTTTTACAATTGAAGATATCCTTTGACTTTTTATATGGAAAGACACCTCAATATGATCAATTGAGAGTATTTGGAAGCATGTGTTATGCTCATAATAGGGCCCCTACAAAATTTGAATCAAAATCTCAAAAGTGTATGTTCATTGGATATCCTGGAGGGAAAAAGGGTTACAAGGTTTATGATCTAGAAATAAAATCTACCTTTATTAGCGGGGATTTTCTTTTTAGGGAAGATACCTTTACCTTTAAACCTACTAAATAAACTTCATAGAATTATGTCCCTACTTCATATATACCACTACCAATTCCTCCAACTCATTTACCCTTAGATGTACAAAATATGTCTCATGAAAGATCATCTCAATCTGCAAATGAATACCATATATCTTCCTAGTAGAATGATCCTCAATCTTTTAACATAACACAACCCTCTCTCTATGACCTCAATCAAAATGATTCTGTCTACAGAGATACAAATACTGTAAATGACCATAGTCCACATTCTTCTCTTATCATTGCTTCTCTTCATAAATCAACTAGATAAAAACATCGTCCATCTAAACTTCAAGATTATGTTTGTCTATTTCTACCTACATCTTAGTGTTCAACAAGTTCATTGGATCATTTTACAAATGAATACAATGCCTCTCTAGCTAATGTTCTTTCTTTACATGAGACATTCTCATATACTTAGGCCAAACAAGACCCTAAGTGGATTAAGGCCATGAATAAAGAATTACAGGCTATGGAAGACAATAAGACCTAGGAACTTACTACTCTACCACCTCGTCATTTACCCATAGATTGCAAATGGGTTTATAAAATAAATTTTAAACTTGATGATATAGTGGAGAGATATAAGGCACACATGGTAGCAAAGGGGTACAATCAGATCAAAAATAAGGATTATAAACAACTTTTTCTCTTATGGCAAAATTTGCTACTATTCGTATGATTCTTACACTTGCAACAACAAAACACCGGCCTTTGCATCAGTTAGACATCAATACTGCTTTTCTTCATGAATATTTGGAGGAAGAAGTGTATATGATCCCTCCTGAAGGATTTACCAAGGCTACCCTAGGATAAGTCTGTAAACTAAACATATCCCTATATGGTTTAAAATAGGCTTCTCACCAGTGGAATATCGGGCTCACCAAATTCCTTTTTTCCCTTGTATTCACTCAATCCAAGCATGATTATTCATTATTTATTCACAGTACCACCATCGGACACCATTGCATTAATCTATGTGGATGATCTCTTATTGGCTAGAAATCATGCAGAGATAATTACTTCAGTTAAAACTGCTCTTGACAAGCAATTCATGATTAAAGACCCTGGTTTGATGAGGTATTTTCTTGGCCTAGAGATTACAAGATCTTATGCAGGTATTCTTCTAAATCAACACAAATATATTGTTAATATATTCTATGACACCAAGATGATTAATTACAAAGTAGCTCCTTTTCCACTACCATGAGGATTAAAACTCAGCACTGAAGTTGAGATGGAGAGATTTATAAGCGACTCATTGACGACTCTTATACCTCAATATGAGCCATCCAAATATATCTTATGCAGTGCAACATCTTAGTCAATTTCTTCAATGCCCGAGAATCCCTCATTTACAGGTAGCCATGCATACAGTGCATTATTGAAAGGGCACTCTTCACCATGGTCTATTTTATCCAACTAATTCATCTCTCAAGCTCACAACTTATAATAATGTTGATTGATGGGCTTGATTATTTTCTTGTTGTTCTCTCACTAGATATTGTATGTTTTTGGGTGATTCTCTCATTTCTTGGAAGATTAAGAAGCAAAAACAATCTCTAAATCATCAACAGAATCTGAATATCGCAGCATGTCTACCACTTCTAGTGAGCTTGTTTGGTCAACTGGATTACTTGCTAATCTTCACATATCCATTGAACATCTAATTCGTCTCTTTTGTGATAATAAAGCAGCCAAGTACATTGTTTCCAATCTAGTTTTTCATGAAAAAACTAAACATCTCATCATTGATTGCCATTATGTTAGAGAACTTGTTTGGGTCGGTTTCCTTACCACTAAACATGTAAGAGCAGGTTTGCAACTAGCTGATATAATGACCAAGCCTCTAGCAGCTCAACAACACTCTTTTCTGTCTTCCAAGTTGGGCCTCGTTGAATCTCCAAGTCCCACTTGAGGGGGGATGTGAATGTATAACTAGATATAAATATAGTATATTACACATGTCATATATTTTGTACTCTTTACTTTAGTTAGTTATTAATCAGATTAGATTAGTTAAGTCTGTATTTACTAAACTCATGAGAGCTGGACATATATATAACAACATTATAATAATCAAGAAACAAGAAATCAGAATACACGGCTATCACTTATCTTCTTCTTTGAAGCTCTACTCTACTATCTCTTCTCCTATCTTCATTTACCTCCTTAATTGCTGTTGGTTTATAAATATTATGTAGAATACAAATTTACAAGTATTTATATCTAAATGTACAATAAAGTTATACTACCACTATAACTACAATTATTTGAAAATACATCTAATTTTATAGTGTAATTTCTTTTTTAAAAAATGCAATTATGTTCTTAGTTAATACTAAATTAATTAATCAATGTAAATATAAGTATAGCTAAAAAAAACAATAAAAATGATGTTTGAACATACACCTAATTTTATAGTTTACTTTTAAATAAGAAAAATACATATATCCTTCCAATAAATACTAAGTCAAATAAAAAAAAGTATAATAAAAATTTATTATTTGTATACCTAAGTTTATAGTGTCATTTTCAATTACAATATTATATCTATCACCCCCCTCAATACTAAGTGAAATAAAAAATGTAGAATTAATTATAATAAAAAAGTACAACAAAATGTATTATTTGTATAATTATATCACTTGAATGTGCGCCTAAATTTATTTCAAGTATGCCTAATTTTATAGTATCATGTTCAATGAAGATAATATATCTCTCCTCCTGGTTAATACCATGTGAAATAAAAAATATAAATGTAATTATACTTAAATATGCAACAAAAATATATTATTTGTACACCTAATTTTATAGTGTCATTTTAACTAAAAATATTACGTTTATTATTTTCCTAAATACCAAGTGAAATAAAAAAATACAAATAATTATAACTAAAATTAAAATAAAAAGCTTATTTGCATAATTAATAGTATTTGAATGTATAGCTAATTTTATAGTGCTATTTTAAATGGAAATAACACATTGATCATGTGTACCAATACAAAGCGGAATAAAATACATGCATTTTATAAACAAATATTTGGTAGTTCATCATTTCTTTAACATTAGTACATCTAAATTATAACGATTTATCCATTTTTTAATTAATAAAACATTATATTTAGACCACCCTCATTAATGATTATTACATATATACACCTTTTTCCTTACTCCTATATATAATTGCTACCGAATTATATTTACATAGTCTAAACTCTAATTTTTGCCTTTAAAAATGGAAATTCTCTTAAATAATTATAATAATATAGATAATAATTTTCTTAACTATTTGGATTAGTAAATTTCTTGTTTTATGCATTGATTTCATAATTTATTGGTATACAAATTCATACATATCTGTTATTTTCTACTGTCGTATTATTAGAAAATTATATAATATATTAATTTATATATCAATTAATTTCTAATGTGATAAGTAATTAATATAAAAATCAAATTCAGGCATTAAATATATCTAAAATACTTAAATTTTGAGATTTTTATAAGATTACTTTTTCACCCCTAATATAAAAATTTATTAGTAGTTTGAGATAGTCAAATCTCTAAATTCGTCCAAAACACTATGTGTTTATTTTTAATATTAAAAGCTCATAAAAAACACATTGATTAAAGCCAAAAGTCACATTAAAAAATAAAAAAATTAGTATCAGTATATATATAAGCATTGTTATTAAAATAATGTTTGTTATCATCATCATCATTATTATTATTATGATAATAATAATAATAATAATAATAATAATAATAATAATAATCATTCTTGTTATATTATTATTTTAATAATAACATTATTATTCCTAATATACTATTATAACATCAATATTAATGTTTATATTATTATTATTATTATTTGCTAAATATCATTTATGTACACTAACATTTGACATAATATTTTATAGGTATTATATATTTTAATAATTTCATTTAAGCATTGTATAGTATAGTGCTATGGAAATTAATTTTATGATTTAGAAACATAATTATGGAACTTATAACCATTTCAATTATCAGGAATCATACCTCCTCTTCCACAATAATCAAGGACATATGAAAAGCAAAGAGGAAAAAAAAATCAAACACTACCTCATAAAATTCATTGATTAATTACATGAACAATGCACTCCAAATTGAATTTCAATAGGAAAAATTTAATGCATTTGATTAAAATCATAATCACAAAATATTTACAATTACATTTCAAAAGGGAAGCCAATTTAAGTTAATAATACCTAAATGAAGTGAAAATTGAACATAGCATAACAAAACAATGATGAACAAGCAATGCTTCTACTACCTTTGGTCTTTTGGTAAATTAACAAAGGTTGAAGCAAAACTTTGAATGAAGCATCATCGTCACTATATCTTATTGATGCTATGCTATAAGATTTTAAGAGAGAGGGAAGAGGGTAATGTTGCTTATGGATTCGAACAAGGGGTTGAGATTGTTTCTGGATTTGCTCTAAATGAGATGGGGATTGTTGATTTGCTCAAGGTTTGAAAAAACAAGTGTGAATTGAAGTTGACTGATGAGCCAAATCCACAAGTATACAGACTTGATGTAGTATGTCAAAGTTGTCTCTATAGGAACTTGTTGTAAAATTCTAAATTTTTACCAATTAAGAATAATAAGTAATACTGAAGTGAGTCCAATAAAGTAAATAAATCCTAGGATTGAATTTCAGTCATAATTTGAAGGTGAACAAATGAATTAATCAATTATTAAATGGATTACTCTATTTTTAAGGAAGAACTAACCAACATTAACTAATAACATCTCTCAAGGTCTAAAAGTTTAATTAAATACAATATAATAACCTATTTTCATGGTATTAAGCCGAATTAAATTCATTAGGTTCAAGCTAATTTGATCGATTTATCAATAAATTCTAGTTTACTTTCATGATTTGAGATTCCTTATTTAATTGTTAATTTTTGGTATTGATCTTCACCTTTTAGTTTTCCGATTGGTTTTCTACATCTAATTAAATTGGCGATCATCAATTCAATATAAATTAAAGCTTTAGAAATTGAATAATAAAATTGAGCAATTCATATACACAGTCAAATCAATTCATTGATTCACTACTAGATAAGACTTAACTGAATCCTATATATTGAAATTATTCACACATAGTTGAATCGATAAATATAATATAGAAATCAATCATGAATAAAGTAAATAGGGCGACATATTATAAGGTAGAACCAATGTGTTGGAGAAATGAAGAGTCGATCGGCAAATCTAAATAATTAAAAAGTTTTAAAATTAAATTTAATGTTGAATATATGTTTTTTCTCTCTAGATACAAAGCTTTGAGAATAAGGAGGAAGGATAGAGAAAAACTTATTTCTTAAATGAATGGCCATCCATCAAAATATAACATGTCTTCTTTTTTATTTATTTTGTAGATAACTACTACATGCTTTGTTACCAAAAAACATCGGTGTGTTTCTAAACATATCCTGTCAATATATTTTCTTTTTTATCCTAAAAAAGTATAGGTATGTTTTCTAATGACATGGGCTTTACAAACTTATTTTCTTTATTTTTCTTATGTGTGTATCCGTTTTGCTTTGAGACTCTTTTATACATTGCTTAATTCCATTTCACATTGTTTTCTTTTAATATGACATATCTATAAGGAAAATCAAAAGTAAAGCAATATCCCAACTCAAATGAGCTAATTCTAATATAGAAATATAGAAATGCAAGCAACCTAACACTACTATGTAAATTCATTTATCAATGACAAACAAAAAGTTTGGGGCTCTAAGCTAGGAAGGGAAATTTCAATCAACACCGAGTTTCTTAATTTAGGAAAGAGAAATTTCTAGGACTCTAAGAAGACTAAGGAACAATGGAGGTTGCTATTCCCATCGAAAGTTTAACTAATCTTTCTCACCTAGATTAGGATTCTTTCTTTCGGTGGTAATATTAAACAAGGAATGAAATTTTTTTGTAAATAATTAATATTTTTTAAAAACTCCATTATCATTGTATTTTTTATTTTTTATTTTTACCAAGGAGGGGGAATTTTGGAAAGTTCGAGCCAAACATAATAGTCTCGAGTTGGCAAAAATTGACCTGACCTAAAAATTCGGATGAATATCGACTCGATCCGTCCGAAATACGATTCGATTTTATCCAAATAATTAAGAGCTCGAAACATATCTAACCCAATTAGATACATATCTGATATCCGATATAACCCTAAAAATTATAAGCATGAAATAAATCCAACTAGACCCGATACTCACCTAAAATCCGATATAACCTAAAAACTATAAATCAAAATTTACCTAACCTGATCTATTATTTATCCAAAATTCAATATAACCCACAAATTATAAATATATAAATACTCAACCCAATACTACCTAAAAATTAACATTAACCCATTGCTTAAATTTTCCAAAACTTCATAAAACATGAAATAATATAGATGTGCAACTAGTCTATACTAGTAATTACATCAAAATCTAGAAACAATATTATGTGCAACTAGCCCATACTAGTATATACATCAAAATCTAAAAACAATATGCTTTCTTAAAGTTTATATTACTTCTTATGCATATACAAGTACAATATCCATTGATACCAATGTTGAAGTATAGAAATAAAATGGAGAAAAAAGGAAAAACTCTACTATGCCATCTAAATATTAATCCACTTCCATATATTACCATAAAATAATAATAGTAAAAATATATCTAACACCTTAAACTCTAGATACAAGCATACAAGCCTCAAAAAACACCATATAAGCACTTAAAAATCCTTAAAAGGTACATCTTCATATTGATAACTCAAAACACAGATATGTAAGCCTCAAAAAGTATGATATAAGCACTTCAAGTACTTGTTTAACTCAAAACACAAAAATGCAAGTCTTAAAAGGCACCATAAGATAATAATAATAATAATAATAATAATAATAATAACAACAACAACAACAACAACAACAACAATAATAATAATAATAATATACCCAACATCTATAACTCAAAAAACAAAAAAGCAAGCCTCAAAAGGTATCTGTAATACCCCATATTTTTAAAATCCAGATTTATTAAGTTTAATGATTTTATTAGCATAATTTGATGTAAACAATTAATTATTTTAATTTTGATTCGTTTTATAGATTTATCGACGATTTCGAATTCATAATTGAATGTAATTAATCATTGTCGTTGCGAACCATTCTAGACAAATTCGTTCACGACAATGATTTTATTATATTCTTATGAATTTGATTCTCGGTTAAAAATATGTATTTCCACTGTTTCTCATATTTTTATTTTTAATACGTTAGATTGTTTTCAATTATAACTTTGTCATGTGTTAATGGTGTATTTTGAGGTTATATTTCGTTGACAAAATATATCATTTAAATTATAGGATTTTTATTTAAATAGTTAAATTTAGTTTTAGTAATTTTATCCGTAGAAAATATTTCCGACTTTAAATTTATTCGTTTTCGAAAATCTTTAAGATTTCAGGAAGTTTTAAATTAAAAAGGTTTTCAGAGTTTATTTATGAATTTATTTCCGAAATTAATTTTCTTTTGTTTTATGCTTTTTGATTTACGGGAAACCGATTTTGGAAATTATTTACATTAGTCTCAGTTTGTTAGAATTTTACTTAAATATTTTATTATATGTATTTAAATATTATTTCGGGGTCCTATAATGTATTTATATAAATAATATAAATTTGTATGTTCGTTGATAAATTCTTCCGAAAATGTTTCCGAGATTCTTTATATAGCTTTTTTTTAACTCTAAGCGTTTGGATCGGTTCGAAATAATTTTCGTTTGATAAATTTTAGATAAAATCTTCCAATATTAATTTTTAAGCTTTTAATATTTTATGTGATACTTGTTTTGTAAAACAAAAAAAAAACAAAAAAACAAAACCTGCACCCGTGCCCCGACCCCCCCTCCTTTTCTTTTCCCTCTTCTCTCCCTTCCCTTCGGTTTTCCTTATTCCCCGACTCCCCTGCCCCTTGGTTCGCAACCCTAACCAGCCACCTCCCCCCAGCTCCTCCTCGCCAACCACCGCCGGCCACAACGGGCGACTCGACCAACCACCGCAACAGCTGCAACCGACACAGCAGCCGCCAGCTCAACCGCAGCAACCAGCAGCAACGCGAGAGAAGCAGCAGCAGCGCGGGAGCAGCCGTAGCAGCGACGCCACCGCCCGGCCACCGTCGACACCTCCCGACGACCGGCGAGCCACCCCTGACCCCTGAGGAAGCTTCCCCAGCCTTCCTTTGCCTCGATTTGCTGGTTTTTCGTTTGGTATAATTTCCGAAAAACCCTAACTTTGTTTTGATTAATTGGGTATGAATTAGCTTATAAAAAGCTAAATTGATTGTTTGTTTATGTATGAATATGCTGTAAGATTGATTTGGATAGGTTAATTGTATGGTTATGTCGAGATTTTGGAAAATTTAGATTTTTAGCCGGGTTATGCCCAAATTTTTCGGATTCATTCGTTTTTGCGGTTTTGGACAAATTAATTATACAATATGTTTTAAAATGTATCCAATTTCATTTTGGAACCGTCAATTTGAGAAATTTATGTAGGTTTTATCGGAATTTGATTCCTAGGTCAAATTTCGGGTATAATGAAATTGGGTCATATAATTGAGCTATTCCACTCAATTGATTTTATAATATTGTTTAAAATGTATTAATTTTATATTAGAAGTGTTGATTTGGGAAAATTGTGCGTAATTGACCGGAATTGGATTTTTAGGTCAAAATTCCCGCGGGTTTAAATTGGTTTGGGTAATCGGGTTATTTTATTCAATTAACTATATAAATTACATTATAATATGTTTAATTTCATTTCCAAACCGTCAATTGATATGTTTTGGCAAGAATTAATCGGATTTGCGTTCCGGGCTCAAAAACCCTAATTGTGCTAAATTGGATATTTCTGTTGTCGGTTTTGATCAATTGATTAATTGATATGTTATAAAATATTTTTAATTGTATTTCTAAACATTCAATTTGATTAAATTTATAGAATTTTACTGAATCGTATTTTCGGGCTTAAAACCCTAGATTTTAAGTGAAATTATGAAATTGGTTATTTGTGTAGTTGTTTTGCTAAAATTAAATTTATAAAAGTAGTTGGAATGATCATAATTGTATTTTAATGCCTTTAATTGGAATCAATTAATTTAAATTAACGGAGTTTGTGTTGTGGACTTTAAAACCCTAATTTTCGAGGATGGTTTTATAAAATTGATTTTGCTATGTGTATTTTATCTAATCGAACTCTATCTTTGGATTTTAAACCATTTAAATTCTGTTTTAACCTAATCGATTTGGATTTGATTCTATGTAAATTGGTTGGATTACTTATTTAGTCGTAAAACCTAATAAATAAGTTATTTTCGATAAATTAACTTATGATCGATTATCCTTTCTCGGGCTTTCCAAATTTAGTTGAAATGTCCCAAGTGATATTTGTATAAATCCGTTTTGATTTAGTTTTAACCTTAAATCTTAATAAAGCTATGCTTTTAAGTTCTAAGTTTTGTACACGTTTTCTAAGAAAGATTATTTGTGTTGTTTGGATTTATTTAATTAGGATACGTGAATTATGGATTGATAGGATAATTTCTAATTTAGTTTTCAATTTCTATCGGGCCTAGGAAAGCTTTATTGTGGACCCACGAACTAGGGATCCCTCTCCCTCTCATTTCGCTTAGCTAGCTTCGGATCCAGGTAAGTTCTCTACTTACCTCTACTTATGGGTATTTCGTAAGGACGAAGCTATGGCCTTGTGCTATGTGTGATGTAATGTGTGGGTGAATGATGAACATGCCCTGTTGATGTGTATTATGCATGTGTTATGAATAACCTGTTTTGTGTAGCGCAGCGTGGATCATGAGGTATGTTGTGTGTGCCTTGTACTATACGTGTATGACATGTTCCATGTTTGATGTTGATGTTGATGATGTGACTTGTTATGGCCCTCTAGGACATGCATGCTAGGGTTTAGGGTAGCATGAAATGATAATTAAAAGAACAATGGGGAAGTGGAAGTTCGGGGAGTTTGCATGGGGAAATAGACCTTGCATGGGCATGGTCCCTACGTGGGAAAAGTTGACTTGGGTTGTAAGTAAGAGCTTGGGAGAGTCTTGGAGTATAGGTTTGAGAGTGAGAGTCCACTTGTATGAAGGATGAGTATGGGCTTCTAAATGAGAGAAGAGGTTTTGGGGTAAAGAGGGGAGGTTACTTGGAGAGGAAGTAAAGTGCTAGGGTTTGGCGTGGTCAACTAGGGTTTGGCGGTCGCCTACGGAGTTGGGGAAATAAAGGGATATAGTTTGGAAATTTCTTAGTAGAGACGGGATGCGAGACAAGGAACAAGGTAAAGTTAGGATGAGTAAGGAAGAGTTGGGTCATGTAGGCCCAAAGTAGGGTTTTCCAAGGAGGAGCCCTAGAGGGGTGAGGACACGCGGGACCGATACCGTGGTGTTAGGGTGATACCTACATTCTCGGGAAGAGTGTGCCTTTACTACATTTCCTTATGTATAAGAGTAAAAGGGAATGGATGTCGGGGTGTGATAAGGGGCGCATGAGTCTCAAGATATGGGACGGCCCCCTGGGGAGGAAAGAAGTAGAGAGTAGTAGACATGCATGTCAAGGGTGGAGCCCTATTTAATAATACATGAATAAGACATTAACTACTTAAAGAGTAAGATTGTTGAGCCGGGCCCAAACCGATCCACCGGCATAATAGTGGCCAGGTGCCGGGGTGCCCTGGAGACCGATCCACCAGCGTATAATAGTGGTTAGGTGCGTTCTGCCCTATACGTGACCGATCCACCGGCTATAATAGTGGGGGATCCCGAGCTCAACAAACCAAACAGTATGTTGTAATTAAATCATGGGAAAGATACTATATACTTACAGTGGAACACCATGAGAGTCGGGGCCAGACCGATCCACCGGCATAATAGTGGCCAGGAGCGTTGTGCCCTGGAGACCGATCCACCGGCGTATAATAGTGGTTAGGTGCGTTCTGCCCTATAAGTGACCGATCCACCGGCTATAATAGTGGGGTTCCCGTACTCGCATGGATTAACAAAGATTATGGTGTGAGATGACTTACAAACAAATCATGGAAAGATATGTTATAGTCACAGTGAAACACTGTGAGAGTCGGGGCCAGACCGATCCACCGGCATAATAGTGGCCAGGAGCGTTCTGCCCTGGAGACCGATCCACCGGCATATAATAGTGGTTAGGTGCGTTCTGCCCTATAAGTGACCGATTCACCGGCTATAATAGTGGGGTTCCCGCACTCTCATGGATTCATAACGATTATGACGTGAATCTACTATATTTACCAGAGATCTAAAGAATGAGTCTACCCGGACCATAGCCGACTTTTATTATCTGTATTACTCCATGCTGCTTATGTGCATAATGAGTTACTTTACATTTTGGTCATAACACCCTTATATGTTTCAATACAATGTTACACATGTTTTATATGTTACTATATGGGTATGGTAGGACTTGTGATGTGGGTTTGAGTATGCGTAATAATGTATCAACGTTTTGTATCATGATTTAGTACGCACTTGATGTATAGTTACGTCTCTCCCATAAAATAGGGTAGTGGAACTTACTCAGTATTGGACCCGTACTGATACTACACTGGTTGAATGGGTCATGTGATGATCCACCGATGGTGGGGAGCAGACCTCTTGTGCAGGTTAAGATCGGTTACTGTTTTGGGATGGAAGGCTTGACTTGAGTGAGTAGGCGATCCGGATAATTATCCTTCGGGATTTGTTTGTTTAATTGTATTCTCCTTTGGAAGTTGCAAGTATTGTATTTAAATTTCCAAGGATTTTGTAATTGACTTTTAATTTCTCGTAACGCTGTTATGCTTTAAAATTCGGATTTAATTGTTTGACAGGTTTTAGCCTTGCATCTAACATGAGATAGATGGTTGACATTTATCTTGTGTTAGATGTGGCGGTAACATTTCCCAAATTCGCTCCTAGCTTACGCTTTAATCTTTCAAAAAAATTTTTTTCAAGAGTGAAATTTGGGGGTGTTACAATATCGTATAAGTTTTTTAAAACCCTCAAAAGGCACACGTCCAAAACTTAGTTTACCGAGTGTACTTAAACTAATCAAAAGTCTGAGTTTACTACATGTTGGTAGCTTTAGTATCAAAATACTACATAATTGACACTTTTATCTTCCTAGAAGACCAAAATGTATTTTTCTTACCGCATGTTGGTAGCACTACAACCAAAAGCATGGAGCTTAGAGCAAAATGATCAATAACATTATAGACTTACCTCATATTGGTAGCTCTATTAATAAAATAAAATCTATATAACTAAACAATTAATTCAAACTAGCTCTAATATTCAAAAGTTTCTACAATCTTAGATATACACAAAAGGTAAAATATGATAGCTAAAGTAGCATGGAATAAGTAACTACAATCTACATTCTATCATTGTATACAAGATGATCAACCAAAAGTTGTTTATGATCCCTTACCTGCCAAGCCTTGAGAGCTAACACTTACACAAAACATCAAAACGTAAGCGTCAACATCAAAATATAAGCATTCACCTAATGCTAACCTACATAAATCACACAACCTAACAACATATTATCCCACATCAAATATTGTTTTCGTCTCAACGAAGAAAAGATATTCGATGATACAAATTTGTGAGGTATAATTGCTGCTTTAAAAGTACACATTCTAACAACATCATATGTATTTCAAGGAGCTTTTGCTAATTTACTCACATATTCTCTAAGAATGCCAACATTTATATCTAGAAAGCATAATGTTTCCTTATGAAGGCCTATATTCTATCTTATTTTGCAATAGGTACATAAGAATTAAGTATGAAATAAGAGATAATGAATTACACCGAGGACAATAAGTTAAGAGCAAAAAAAGTGTCAAGTTTATTCAATGACTTTAGTAAACCCTCAAAATACCCAATCAAGTTTGAACAAATTTAAGCCACCAAAGGCATGCAATAATCAACTCAGCAAAAAAAGTGAGGAACAAATAACTTAGCAAAAATATTGTAGCTTAAAAAAATTACCTCCAACTCTCCAATTAGCCTCATTTTTTGGTTCACACAAGTCCACAATAGAACCATCTTTTTCAATATCTATACTAAAAATATATGTTATTTCACAAAAAAAAACATAACCATGCTAAAATAAATGGATTTACATATTCAAATTACTGCCATATCCAAATAACCAATTATGTGTTGTTAACACATTAATATTTTTTGGCAAAAGAAAATTTATCCACTTATTCAATATTCTATCACCCATACTGAAAGTAGACTCTAAAGCAACTGTGGTGATTGGAATAATGAGAATATATTTTCCATGGAAATAAGTATCGAAAAATAACTAGATTTATGCAAAAGAAAATTTATCCACTTATTCAATATTCTATCACCCATACTGAAAGTAGACTCTAAAGCAACTGTGGTGATTGGAATAATGAGAATATATTTTCCATGGAAATAAGTATCGAAAAATAACTAGATTTATCCTTCCAATAAGAAAGTACATCAAGCCTAATCAATCATTGCATTCTTTAAATTTCATGATAGCTCTCCAATTCATTTTTTTCAATATTTTTAGCTTTAAGAAATATTGAAGAGTCAAATTCCTAAATAAAAAGAAAAAAAACAAATAATAAAACTATGCATATAATAAAATAGTAAACTAAATAATAGGATGAATATAAAATATATTAGTAAATTTAATACCCAACAATAATAGTTTAATCCTATGTCATCATTTATTTGACAAATGTTGACTTCTCTTTGAGTAGACGTGCTTGGAACACAAGAATCTACTTAACAATTATCCTCATAAACTTGTACAAGTCAAGAAGTTGAGCATACACTTCTTTGGCCACATGTGAACCCTTGTTATTTCTATATAATTTTATGAAAATAAATGTCACTAAGTCAAACTTGTAACACGGATAAAAAATTATAGCAAAAGCTAGAATAATAGAGCAGCCTAACCATTATTTTCCAAAATTTTCATACATCTGATTTTCCATTTTACTGATGTCCATATCATCAAACGACATTGCCTTCTCTAGGTACCTTCGAATGGTCCATACATTAAATAAGTATAGATTGGATGTCGGATACTCGGTTCCAAAAAATAAATTTGTGATATTATAGAATAGTTGTAACAAATCACAATTTTTTTTACCTTAAAAATTGTCACTTGAAATTAGGTTCATTCAATACATAATAATCTAAAACATGACTATAATGTAATATTCTACTGAGCATCAAATATGTAGAATTCCACCTAATTGCAACATCTAACCACAGCTTTGCAGAAACATATATGTTCAACTGCACAACATATACATAAAACTTAATTATCCTACCTTCTAATCCATCTATATACTTGATACTTTCTTGAACTTTCACCACATATTCTTTAATGTTTTTCATTCCTTCTTTCACTATCAAATTCAAAATATGAGCTGAGCAAGGAATATGAAAAAAAATCCATCACACACCAAGTTTTCAAGTAACTTGGATTTCATATTCATAATCATATCAATCATATTTGATGCATTGTCCACAACCATGGTAAAAACATTTTTTTCAATGACCTAATCCATTATCAATGAATGTAACAAATTATATATCTCTACACCAGTATAGGGAGAAGGACAATGGAAAAAACTTAAGACCTTAGAGTTCAATTTCCAATTATCATCAATATAATGTGTAGTGAGAGTAAGATAACCACATATTGTGCATGTTGTCTAGATGCAAGTTAAACAAATATTACTAGAATTTTTTCTTAAAACCATCTTAAGAATTTCCTTAAATTCAGCATGCTTTTGCAAACAATTTTTCTTTGCAATATTTCTACAAATGGGTTTGACATTTGGATTCAAATATCGATGGACATTTCTCTCTCCTTCACACTCAATGTGTGAGAACGACAACCCGTGTTTTATTATTAACTCACAAACTAACTCACTATATCATTTATGATAAAATTGAGATGTAGTCATGTAGGACCTACCAAAATTTTTGTACTTCGAACAACTTATTAAGTATCTCTTAAAATTAGATGTGTCATTTGTTGATTAATCTCTATATGATACCTCTTGATAATGCTTACTGAAATGCCCCAAAAATTTTAATTTTAAAAATTATAGTTAAATAATATTTTATTAGGAAAATTATTTAAATAAATTATTTTTACTAAAATAAAAGGAAATTTATTAGGGAAAATTAAGAAGAAATTTATAAATATTTTAATTAGGAGAAATTTGGGTATTTTAGCTAATTAAAGATTTTATTATAGAAATTAATTAAATAAATTATTTTATTTAAAATAAGAAGAAGAAAATAGTTTCAAATTCATATGAATTTTATAAATAATTTAATTTGAGTGTTTGATAATTAAAATGAAATTTATGAAAAATCTCTTAAAAATCCTATTTTTGCCTAAAAAGGGATTTAAATATTATTTTATTTAAATATAATTAACTTTAAATATCCCAAATTTCCTATTTAATTTAATTTATCCAACCTCCTATTTCTTTTTCTTTTTCCTTTTCTTTTTCCTTTTCCTTTTCCTTTCTTTCTTTCTTTCTTTTTCTTTTTCTTTTTCTTTTTCTCTTTTTTTTTCGTTTGGGCCTGCCTTTCCGCGGCCCAGTCTTCCCCTTTTCCTTCCTTTCCTTCAGCCCAGCCCGCGCAGCACATCCGACCTCCTTCCTTCTCCCTTGTCGCGCTACGTTTTGCTTATTTTCCCACCGAAACTCTGCGTTTCATTTAAGAACCCCTCACCTCGCGCCCGATCAGCCGGACTGCCTCCCTTTCTTTTCTTTTCTTTTTCCTCGGACAGCCGGCCCAACGCCTTCTTCCTCCTTCCTTCTTCCCCAGCCCTTCGCACCTCCCCGTCGAGCACCTGTAACTGCACCGCAGCCAGCAGCCGAAATTCTCGCCGGTGACTACGCACATTTGCTACCCATTTTCTCCCCCCTCTTCCATGTTAACTCACCAACCACACTTGTCTACCCACTTTCCCCCTCCTCGCACGTTTTTTTTTCTCTCTCCTATGCACAACCCCTGCCCCGAAGTTGGTTTTCGCCAGTTTTGTTACCACCGGCGAACACTAACCCCACTTTCCATGTTCCCTCTTCGTCCCACTAACATCACTCTCCCATTTAAATCCTATAAATACCCTCAATTTGAGTCTGGTATCGAGTTTTGGTCGCTTACCCAGATTTTCCCAACATTTCACCGCCGCCCCTTCAGACACTACTCTCACCGTCTCCGACCAACACCGCTGCCCATTTTTTCTTCCCTACGCCTTCCCTATACCACCCATACCCTTCGATTCTTCCTAAAAAATCCACCCCGACCGTGTGAATTGCCCTTCGTAACCAAACCATTTTCTACCAGTGCCGCCCTTCGAACCACCCTTAGCCACCTCTTCCGCCGCTCCTTTCACCTCCCAAATTGTGTTGCATACCCTCCTCTATCACCCCTACCTTCCTTTTTCCCTTCCTCCCTCTCTTCCTCTCTCCCTCTTCTTCTTCCCTATTCGGCCACCGCCGCCGCCGTCGTGCGCTGCCACCTTTAGCTGTGCCGCCACCATCATTTTGTTCCTCTCCTTCTAGGCAATCATAATCACCCTTACTTCCACCCTCCTTCTTATTTTGTTCCCAACCTTCAACTTTTCCCCTTTTCCTCCCTTTTTCTGGCCGTCGCCGCTGCCGCCGTGCACCACCGCCGTTGTCGCCTATCACCGCTAGCCTGAGGTTGAACCCTAGACCCTCTCAACTCTTTTACCTATTTTTACAAGCCTTAAATTATTTTATTTCAATTATTCTAATATAAATCCTATTATTATTATTATTATTAGTAGGTATTATTATTATATTATTAGTATTAATATTTTTATTATTATTTATGTTGAGGGCTGAAGCCCTATTGTATTTTAATTCAATTTTATTATTATTATTCTTATTATTTCTATTATTACTATTATTAATATTAATATGTTATAAGTATAATTATTATTATTATTAATTCCTATCTCAAATTTCTATTATTCTTATTCCATTATTATTAATACAACTAGTTTACCATTAGTGTTGTTAATAATGTTATCATCATCATCATCATCATCATCATCATCATCATTACTACTACTACTACTACTACTACTACTACTACTACTACTACTACTACTACTACTACTACTACTACTACTACTACTACTACTACTACTACTACTACTACTACTATTACTACTATCATTATTATTATTTTCAAGTGTTGGCATTATTATTTTATATAGGGCTAAAACCCTATTGTGCTTATTTTAAATTTTAGTAGTAGTATTATAAATATCATGTCTTATTATTATTATTAGGGTTATTAGTATTTTTATTATTATTAGTATTTATTCTTATTAATGTTATTATGTTTATTTATTAAGTTATTATTACTCAATGTAGGGTGGAAACCCTACTTCTCTTTATCTTCAAATATTATCCTTACTATTATTACATTATGATTATTATTACTTTTACAATATTATTATGGTTTTTATCATCATCATCATCATCATTATTATTATTATTATTATTATTATTTCATCACTATTATTATTACTAAATTTGGTTATTTATTTTACTAATACTATTATTATTTTATTAAAGGGGCTAAAGCCCTTATTTCACTTTGTTTTGAATAATGTCCTTGTTATTATTATTGTTACTATTATTATTATTCTTATTTATATTATCACTGATATTATTTTTAGTATCTTTGCTATTATTATTTTAGTATCATTATTATTATTATTAGGGTAAAATTTTCAACCTTATATTATCAACTTTTATTATATTCTATTATTTCTATATCTTTAGCAAAGTTAGCAATTAGTTAATGTTATTTTATTAATATATAATTATTATTTATGTAAGAACCTAGTCTTATAATAAGTTAGTGATTAATAGTATTTTTTTTATAGGAGAGAGTCTAATTTTAGATTTTCCCTCGTAATAGGTGAAACCAGTCAAAGCCCTAAGGAGGTGTAGGAGTGTACTCCAAGACCGGTGTCATTTTAGGTAAGGGTGTTACTAAGGCCATTTATGTGTTCATATGCATTATGTGCTTCATATTCCATGTATTCTATGTTTATCATTATTAATTATTTCGTATGTGGTATAAAGTGGAGTTGAAGTATGTTGGTATGAATAAATTATGGCATGAGAATTATGTGTATATTTATGTTATTATTATTATATGATGTGGCCTTAAGACATGCATGTTAGGGTTGTAAAATAATGATGGGGAGTGTAACAATGTGGTGTTAGGGTTTTTCATGAAATGGCATGGTGTTAGGGTTTTCCATAAAATAGTATGGTGTTAGGGTTTTCCATAAAATATTATGGTGTTAGGGTTTTGCATGAAATGGTATGGTGTTAGAGTTTTGTATAAAATGGTATGGGTTAGAGTTTTGCATGAAATGGTATGGTGCTAGGGTTTGCATGGAAGCATGTCTACGTGGAGCCAGGGTTTGCATATGAAGTAGGGTTTGCATAGGAGCTAGGGTCATGGAAGTGTGGTTTACATGGAGTTAGGGTTTGCATGGGAGCTAGGGTTTGCATGGAAGTGTGGGTTACGTGGAGTTAGGGTTTGCGTGGGAGCTAGGGTTTGCACGGAAGTGTGGTTTATGTGGAGTTAGGGTTTGCATGGGAGCTAGGGTTGCATGGAGTTAGTCATGCATGTCTGGGAAAATGTTGTGAATAAAATAATTAAGACACTAATATTTTAAAGTGGAAGATTATTGAGCCGGGTCCAGGCCGATCTACCGGTCAGGAATAGTGGTTAGGGTTTTACCCTATGTGCGACCGATCCACCGGTTATAATAGTGGTTAGGACATGAGGTCCTATATGTGACCGGCCCACCGGCAATAATAGTGGGGTGACTCGAGCTCAATAAAGACAAAACAGAATTTTTAAAGCTCTTACAAGATACTAATTACTTACAGTGGAACACCATGCGAGCAGGAACCAGACCGATCCACCGGTCAGGAATAGTGGTTAGGGTTTTACCCTATATGTGATCGATCTACCGGTAATAATAGTGGTTAGGGCATGATGCTCTATGTGTGACCGGCCCACCGGTTATAATAGTGGCGTGTTCCTGTTCTCGTATGGATTTGATAAAAAAACATAGTGTGTATCGTATTAAGATAAAAGAAAGATTAAATAATTAATCCGGACCTTTTGGGCCTTATTTGTGGGCTTGTTGATTTTATGCTATGGATTTCTCTATACGCTTTCATGTATCATGGGTGTGATTTGAAATTGTATGTTGATCATTATCCTACATGATTTGATGTGTTTATGTGTCGGCCTTAGTGCTCGGTTACCTTACTCAGTATGTAGCGTACTGATCACCTGTTTCATGGGTGCTGCTCATTCCCATGAGTAGAAGGCCCTTTCTGACCTTGTGCAAATGGGCAAGACATCAGTCGGAGCTGTGTGTTGAGCTTGTTTTGGCTCAAGGTTCAAGAGTTGTGGCCATATTTATTCTTTATGCGATGTACTTCCTTTTGTTAGTTCTTTTGTATCGAATTTATCCATTTTGATCTATTACCTTGTATTGAGTATTTCAACTGAATATTTTATCGGTTGTAAGCTTATTTCTCTTTTGGAAATGAATTATAATTCTTTATGCGTACTCTGATTTTGTTTTACAACTGAGTTTAGTTTGTCTTGCCTTATAATTGATCGTTAATCTCTTCTTTAGCCTTAGCACTTGGTACTGAAACAGTCGGAGAGAACTGATTTGGTACTAAGTGTGGCGGTAACATTCCTAGAATTCACGGGTTTTAATTTAAATATTTCTATTGTAATTTCTTTCGTTTTTAAAAAAAGTAGTGAATTTTGGGGTGTTACACTTACATACACAATGCAACTTCTTTTGAACATCTTTATGACAAGTATACTCTTTCCATCCCTTGGCCTTTCTCTTTAGAGTTATAGGGACCCAGCTATTAGTAATTGCATCGGGGATTGAAGTTGGAGTTGACACTTGATCATTTTTGATATATTTAGAATTAGGGGCTGTAATTTTGAAAAGTGTGAAAATAATAAGAGAGAATATAATTCATCAAATAATAATAAGTATCAAATATTACTAATATTAAATATTAAAGGTAAACCGATACCTCTACTAGCAATGGATGAGAAATCATAAGTGTTAAAATGCTCTTCTTGTTGTGGAGTCCTAAAATTTTCTCCCATGACTTTAACAAGACAACATTACAAAGGCATATATGAATTATTAATTATTAACATGGCAACATATATTATTTCATACACCACAAAATTTACATAGAAATGTAATATTGTATGCTTTTATTTTTTGACAAAAATACAAAATTATGGGTTGGATTAAATCATGGTTACCCATTTGAACGCCCCTATCTGTGGTTGATAACAAACATAATCAAATTGTGAGTTGTTTTTCATAATATTGGATGTTGGAACCACTAGGTAATACCTACAATCATGCAAGTCTTCTAATTAAATGTTCATTCATATGTAGGAGTATAATAACCACTCGTGGGCCTTTATCATTACACAATTTGACAAACAAAATCATGTCCTTCACCTATTTTGTCCTTAATAATGATATAGGGAAAATGTAATGCAATGTCTTATTTAACATTAATCAAACAAGTAGATATACTTATGTGGTTTTGGATCAATTAAGAAGGTAGTCAACAATAACCTAAGATAGTTAACCCCAAGAAAATCAATATGCTAACCACAATAACTTTAGTTATTTTTTACAAATCATGTAATTGCAAAAACTCAAGGGTGGCTTTCATTTCATACCCATATAATCAAACAATAGCTTTATTTTTAATTTTTGAACTTTTCCATAGAGAATATCAAACTCAAGTCTTACCTAATTATCATATTATCATTATTATTACTAATATTATCATCATCATTATTATTATAAGATTATTATTATCACTATTATTATGATTGTTATTATTATTATTATTATTATTATTATTATTATTATTATTCTTATTCTTATTCTTATCCAGCCCTAATGTAATTCTATACTTAATTATACATAATAATAAAAATTTAATTTAGGTTATCTAAATTAGGGTTTATATAAATGTGGTATTATGGGCGGGTATTGATTTAATACCAAACTAAGAAGTAATTTGTCTTGGCTATAATATGTCACTATTTTGATGCTTCACTAAGATGATAAACTTAATTTTACTTGTAAATAAAGTGATGGAGCTTATATAATTAATTTATGCGTATATATATTGTGTTCGTTTTATTTTTATTGATCTAAGCATTAATATACAACAATAACATATTAAGTATATGAAATGACTTTAGGTTTTTCAGGAAACTATTGATTTCAATTTATTAAGCTAAGCTAGTATTTCTATACAACAAATGAAACTATTCTAATTTCTAATTAAACTAGTTCGGTAGGTTTATGAAACTATGAAACTGCTCTATGAGTCTAAGAAAATTACTAGTTTCTGTCTATGAAATCAATCTAAGGTTATAATAAAACTACTAATTTCTATTAATAAAAGCTACTCTAAATTTATAATGAAACTACTTATTTTGATCTATAAGATTGTTATTCAGTTCTAATGAAACTACTCATTTTAGCTTATAAAACTATGTTAACATTCTAATGAAACTACATGTTTTAGCTTATGAAACTATCATTTCGACTAATGAAACAACTCATTTTAGCTTATAAAATTTTTCTAAATTTGTAATGGAACAACTCTAAGTTTATAATAATACTTCTTATTTCATCTTATGAAACTAGTCATTATAGCTTATGAAGTTACTCTAAATTTCTAATGAAACTACTAGTCTTGGCTTATTAAACTATTTAAAGTTATTAAGGAAACTACTCGCTTTAGTTTATGAACCTAGTGGTTCTCAATTCTCATTATTAGTAGTGGTTTTCACTAGATACACCTCCATATATATAATATATTATTATCAAATATGGATAACGCTACTCAATTTTACCAACTAAAGTGATATATTCTTATCATCTATTCAACTTGGGAATGTCAATATATTATGAATGCTTGTAAAGCCAACATCATAATTCACTTTGTCAAATATTAGAACATACTCGTAATGATATGTATGTGATATAACTATTGTAAATATGCTTGTAATGATGAGGATCCTTGAAGGAGAAATCACAAATATGGAAAAGATTCATCAAATTCAATTCACTACCAAAGTGAGCTCGGAAAAACATTTAAGAATTGGAGATAATAGGAAGAGACATCCTCCACTATAAACCTTTTTCAACTCAAGCTATGGACTAATGTCGAAGATAGATATTTTTTCAAGCATAGTTGACATTATTTCACTCACACAACATCATTTACTTACAAAGAGACGAAGAGAAGATAGAAGAAAAACCAATGACTCATAACCTTCATTCACTAAGTTGAGTACATAACTATGCCAATTCCAAATAGCATAAGAAGAACAAAGCTTTAATATGCATATTCAATATATAGCTTGGGTTGAACCAACTGCATATGATTTCTTCCAACCCTAGGCTAAACCAAATACAAAATATATAGCTTCAGTCCTATGCAATAGCAATTAGTAAGGAGCATTTTAGCTCATGAGTCACATTGCAATATATAGCCCAACTAAACCAACTGAATACATTGACCTAAAAAGTTAAGCTTGAATAATCAGTTACCCCAACTAATTAATAATACAATATGATGGTTGGGTTGAAAACTAATTATTACAATATTAAGTTAAGTGACTATAGAACATGCTCACGTGATATGAATCATGATATCCAACACATTTCAATTAATCAATTCCATAAAAAGTTCTAACAAAGTCTTCAGGTTCATGTTCTAGCAACTAAATCCTAACCAACAACTATAATATGAACCAATTGTCATTGCAATTTAAAATGAATATTATATAATCATAGTTTATTCAATTATTCAAAATGTAGTTATCAATAATACTAATTCTAATATTTAAAATATTTGGAATAATTATGTAAAAGTATATGTGTATATATATATATAAGAAGATTACATCATAAGTAAAATCCAATCAAACAAGGGAAAAAGTTTTATGAATTCTATTATAACTACACATTAACAAAATTTTGTAGCCTTGAACACTATATGTTAGTATCTATACATTGTAATATATCACCTACAACACCATAGGAAAGTAGAAAAAATCTAGAGTGAGGTTGTTAATTAGTCATTAAATAAATTGAAGATTAATGTTTTTTATTACATCAACTATGTTGAGTAATAAGAAGTCAATATTAGTTGGTCATTTGTTAATAATGGTAAGTGACTATTAGTCATTATTGCTTACTTTATCATTATTACTTACTTTATCTAATTTTTATCTTATTTAGCTTGATATGATCTAATCAAAATATAATAAAAACTAATGCTTTGTTATTATTCTTTTTGCCATAAATGATATTCATTAATTATTATTATTATTGTCATTATTTTTATACTTATTAAAATTATATTCATATGATGTGATCAATCTATTATAAAAATAATATGAGAAGTATAATCTTAGAAGCCTTCATTTATTATCAATTATCCATGGTCATTGTAAGTTAATATTATGTAATGACTGTTTATAATATAAAATTAAAATAATACTTAAACTTAATATGATCGATCTAATAGTATAGTTGAATTATAAGCTATATCTTAACATAAAAAGGAAAGTGATCCGATTTGAAGACTTTTAAATTTAAAAGGTCAAATACATCTCTAAAGAGGAAATAATGACAAATGATTCTAAGGCCCAAAAACAATAAATATAATAATTCGCTTTAGATTGAATAAGATAAATTGAAATAATCGTTTTCAAAATAATTAGAGTTTAATAACATCTCATAATAAAAAAAGAAGAAGAAAGAAAACGACACAATTATGGCTCAAATTTGAAATACTTGAATCCGATCTAAACTCCATCCGAAAATATATTAATTTAAAATTATCAAAGTTTGATCTGAACCAGAATTAAAATTATAAAAAATCTAAATTTACCCGTATTTGAGTCTATTCAATCTTAATCCGACCTGATCCGAGAACTTAGAACGATTTGAGATTATTCGATATCGAGTTGATCTAAATCAAATCTGACCTGACCTGAACTAATAAAATAATATAAGATTATCCAAAATTAAAATAATTTAATTATCATATAACAAACTCGACCCACTTCATTGCGTGCTCTTACTCCCCAACAATTTTAGAAACCGTTAAATAACCCCGTAAAAAAAAAAAAGAGAAAGAAAAACCGGCGTGCCAGAGGGAGTCTGTCAGTCCGATGGAAACAGTAACCTCTATGATAAATGAACGGCTCAGATTACTCTTCAGCTCCGCATATTGATATTACTTAATTAATTAATACTACGAAACGTAATGAACCTTCCTCTCACCCGAAATCCCCAGCACACACGTTGTGAGGCTGGACAACTGGAGAACTCTCCTGAGTTGAAGTCGCAGTGGCGGAGAGAGAGAGAGAGATACAAAAGGAAACCAGAGGGCACAAATTCTCTTCGTTTTAATTTGTTGAGGGTAGATTTTCCTGCAGACAAAAAAGTAAAACAGCTCCCTTTAAGGCTGCTTCTCCGAATTCTTTAATGTAAAATTGAAGTTCGATTTCTTTGTGTTTGTTTGGGGGGTCGTCATCGGGTGAGGGGAGGAGAAAGCCGATTGAAATTAGGGTTGGTGTCGGAAGAGGGAGGTAAGATATGATTTCGGTGCAGAGTGACTCGCGACAACAGCAGAAGAATCAAAATCTGAATCATAATCAGAGTTTGCTGCAGCAGCTGTCGTATTCATCGGGGATAAGCGGTATTTCATTCAATGAAGATGGATCGATTGATATTAAGTCCGATTTGCCTTCTTCTTCTTTATCTTTTTCCAATTTGAGGCATTTTAAGGGAGCCGAGTCTCGTGAAGGTAGTGACCGATTCTGTGGCCATTTTATTGCCTTTTTTCTTCCTTGTACAGGGGATGCTTGGATGATATAGATTTATGTTTTTCATTTCCTGTTCAATATCTTGCAAAATTTTTGATTACCAATTTATATGTTATGAATTGATTTCTGTACAATCCCATCTGTCAAGGAATTGGTCTTGGATATTGATTCTCATAATTGATAGTCTCTTGTGTAATGAAAATGTTTATCTCTAAAGATCTTGATCATTGTGATGTTTTTTGGTCTTACGCGCAAGCTGCGTATCTCAAGTGCTTTGTTATTTTATTTTATATTTAATAATTGTAAATCGGCGTTATTTTCGCAGAAGAAGACATGCTTTTGTCTCTTGCACATCAAATGTACAAGTCTGGAAACTACAAACAGGCTTTGGAGCATAGCAGTGCTGTCTATGAGAGAAACTCAACACGCACTGATAATCTCCTTCTCCTGGGTGCCATTTACTATCAGGTTGTTCTTGTCTCCTGTGCATATTAATCTCGGTATCTGATTATAAAATATTTTTGTTGCATTATAATCCTATTGATAGATATTCTTGTGGCATGTAGACTTTTGTTTTCTTACAGTCTTCTTCCCTTTTCAGTTGCATGATTTTGATATGTGCATCTCCAAAAATGAGGAAGCTATTCGGATTGAGCCTCAGTTTGCTGAGTGTTTTGGTAACATGGCTAATGCCTGGAAGGTAATTGCAAAAGTTTCTTGGATTTGCAATTGTCTTTTTGATGAAATTATTTCTTTAAAGAGCAGTGAGAATCCGTGAGCTGATGAAGAGCTACCTCTTCTCCTTACAGGAAAAAGGAAATATCGACCTTGCAATTCGCTATTACTTGGTTGCCATTGAGGTTGGTACACCCATGAATGCGATTTCTGCTGTACGTGAATTTATTTTTGGGAGGGGAAGGAGGTGAAGCGAGATAATTCATTGAAACGGATGGAGATCCCTTTCTTTCGGCATTGACCTTCCGCTATCGGTTGATATTGATTCTGCTACATTGATTAACAGAGGAAGAAATCCCTTCTGGTCGTTTTTATTTGTCAGAATGTAAATCTTCCATATACACGCATAATTGCCAGACAAGACAAAATATTTTTTCCTTACTCAGGCCTGGAAGTTCTTTTATACTATGGTTTAAATGCCAATTCCTATTTGATGGCATGTTTGGTTCATATGGAAGTGGGAGGGACCTGGACCTTCTTCTGGAGGGGTATCGTGAAAAGACATGTGTAGGCAATTAAAGTCATTTTCTAATCACTGATTTTATGACCCCACTTTCTACTGACTTTCTTCATTTGGTCCGCAATGATTTCCTTGTGTTTTTACAACTAAACAGCACCTTAACATACTCTGTTCAGGTTTTACCAGACACTTTTGGTCTATGTTTCTTATCCCTTATTTCTCTTGTTGGTCTACTGTATTTATATTAAGTTTATTTATTTATTTTATCCTCTTACAATGTCTAATTCTCCTTGTACTTTATGTAACCAGCTTCGACCAAATTTTGCTGATGCATGGTCAAATTTAGCCAGTGCATATATGCGGAAAGGAAGATTAAATGAAGCAGCTCAGTGTTGTCGTCAGGCCCTTTCATTGAATCCTCTATTGGTAGATCGTTCTTGGATCCTCCCTCCAAATAATCATCATAATAATAAAGTCATTGCTTTATCTCAAATCTGACCTTGGGATTTCAAAACAGGGTAACACAAATCTCAAATCTATGATGCTTGCAACTGAATTTCATTTTTTATTTCAATAGGTTGATGCTCATAGCAACCTTGGGAATTTAATGAAAGCACAAGGCCTGGTTCAAGA